>JAUGSI010000006.1:1487667-2975335 GCA_030770045.1 Colletotrichum brevisporum | reverse complement strand
AAACGGCCAGCCTCAAACAGGATGGCGGCGCTTCACGATTGACCCAAACCACCACCTGCCAATCTGCTGGCATCCGACTTTGTCTACGACATCCTCTGGTCGCCGCCAGGTACTGACTGACCTTCTGCTCTCATCGAGGAGCTTCCGTCACGGCGCGCGCCACTGCTTCCACCAGGCTCGCACCCGCTCAGGTCAGCGACCCCGCGGCGGCCCGAAGCACCACCGCTGCATCTGCACCTGCACCTGCATCGGCGCTTGCTGCAAACTCCCATGGACTAAGTGTTTCTTGGCAGCCAGATCCCGCCTCCGAAGATGAGCGAGTTACAAAAGGCCTGGGCGAAGAGGAAACTCGACCCCATGCATCCCCTGCCGGAGCCTCTCAACGACCTCGACGAGGAGCAGGAGTACGACCAGGTTCCCGAGCTGCCGGAACACCAGGACGACGGGGACTCATCCTCAGCCTCTTCGGCCTCCTCTGCCTCCTCCACGGGCACCGTCATCCCCTCTCCCAGCCAGAACTTGTTCGCTCGGCCCCAAGGGTAAGGACAGCTGTTACTCAACAGACGCTTTCTCCCGCAGACAACGACGGGCCGGACGCTGATCTCTGCTTCTAGTGTGTCACGAGGTCGCACGCTGGAGCAGATCCCCTGGACGACCTACTTCGAACGCGAGCTGTTCCTGAAGTCCGGAGGCGATAGCGCAAACTCGGCTGATCCCGTGACCTACCATGCCTACCTCAACTCTCCCGTCGGTAAAGGTCCCCTCTTCGTGATGCACCACGGGGCGGGTTCTTCGGGCCTTTCTTTCGCTCTTTTGTCGTCGGAGATCCGGAAGCGCCTCCCCTCGGCCGGCATCCTCTCGCCCGATGCTCGCGGGCACGGCTCTACCTCGGTCACGGACGGCACCGAGCTTGACCTTAAGCTTGATGTCCTGACGGCGGACCTCTTCAACGTCATTCAGCTGACCAAGGCCCAGATGGGCTGGGCTGAACTTCCCTCTATTGTCCTCATCGGCCACTCGCTCGGTGGTGCTGTTGTCACCGACCTCGCCAAATCAGGCAAACTGGGCAGCTCGCTACTGGGCTATGGTGTGCTGGATGTCGTGGAAGGCTCGGCGATAGACGCTCTGCAGAGCATGTTGACGTACCTCTCGACGAGACCGAGTGGCTTCGTGAGTCTGCAGTCGGGCATCGACTGGCACATCCGCTCACGCACCGTCCGTAACTCCGTGTCGGCGCGGACGTCGGTGCCGGCTCTGCTGGTCTTTGACGACCGAACGGACCCCACGCGCCCCTGGCGGTGGAGGACGGATCTGTCGGCCACGCAGCCCTTCTGGGAGGGCTGGTTCGTGGGGCTGAGCAAGAAGTTTCTCGAGGCTAGGGGAGGGAAGTTATTGCTTCTGGCTGGGACGGATAGGTTGGACACGGAGCTGACCATTGGTCAGATGCAAGGTATGTTGGCACTCTAAGCGTTCTACATTCGTTCTTACTAATACTCGGGAAGGCAAATACGCTCTGCAGGTCTTCCCCGAGGCGGGCCACTTCATCCACGAAGACTTGCCGGAGAAGACGGCACTGGCCGTCGTGGACTTTTACCGGCGGAACGACCGGAGCGCGTTGGTGTTGCCGCCCAAGGTCGGTGATCTCCTGAAGCAGGGAAAGAGGGTCTAGAAGCGGGCGGCCAGGCGTGCATTTAGAACTCGTCATTCTGTACATTCAGAGTTATACCCCTGGATTTGCTCGTCGCATCACGACACTGCGCCGGAAGAGCACGACACAGCGGATAAACCGAATGAAGCAGCCACGCAATGTCGAAACGGCACAGACTTTGGTCTTTTTCATCCTTGCATCAGTGTCTGGTTCGCGTCGATGCGCTACTACGGTCAAAAGACTGTTGCGCTTCAGGTCGATTCGGGATCGGCTCGCCATGATACGGACGTGGAAACGGTCTGACTGATATCTTTCAGAGACTTTCTGACATCGAAGCGCGACGCTGCTTGCTCGGGAGCCAGCCCCCTTGCACAGCAGACTCTCTTGGCTAGCGTGGACGAAATGTGACCCGACGCAACGTGGTTGGCTATCAATACACTGGAGCCCAGCGGGTTGGACTTGCCGTCAAATTGACTTCTTTCACGACCCAAGGGCTTTGATCCGCAAGTGAGGAAGTCATTTCATCTAGGGTGACCGCTGTCAGCACGCTCTCGCAGGTCTCTGCATATGGAGGCGAGATCGTCTGTTTCTTGTGATCTTCTGTCGACAGTGACGTAGCTTCCGCCCCCGAGAAGTCGTTGTGCCCTCGCCTGACGGCAATGTCAGCTTGGTTGAATTGAAGACAAGCTTCTTGTCGATCTGAATAGTCTCGACGCGATACCACCCCGGCGTCTGGCCCATGACCCATGCAAGTGTCCACCTTGACGCTCTCGTAGGTGCATCTACCGTGGACAGCTAGCGCCTAGGACGCGGCTCGTCGACATGTAAGCTCGAAAGTCAGACTTTTGCTCGTCAAAAGGTGCTGCGATGGTGGCACAATGACCCCCTGTCTTTGTTGGCAGGCCCACAGCAAGGCGCGGAAATCCTAATCGAAGAAAACATAGGGCGTGCGTTCGTCCAGCATCGATCGGCTGCGTGGGCTCGGCCTTTCTGCTGAACACTCCGTACGACGAACTTGCGGGTTACTCCGGTACTTGATCCAAACTTGGGCCATTATGTCTCGAAGGCTAGACGGGCTCGCGGCACGGGTATGGCTAGAAGGGCTGTGTACTAATGGCTCTCGTGGAGTGCAGTCCATGATTCTGGTGTCTTGTCTTGAAACTGAGGACTTCTAGAGTCGGCTAGGCTGGTGGTTGCTGCAGCCCTACTCAGATTCAGGATGCCCAAGGACGTCAGCGAGCTTTCGTCGGTTCCGTGGAAGTAGCCGGTCGTACTGGAGTGGCCTAGCCTGACATCTCGGGTTTCTGGCGATGCATCATGGTCCTGTGTCCAAAGACGGCACGTGAGCGAGCTGACTTCCACTAGCATCCGCACGCAGGTATCAGAACAGAGGCCAGCAGGGATGCGCGATGGCTTCCAGGTGAGTTCCGGGAGACAGCCACACCGGAACGCAAAAAGGACGGGAAACAAACGAACGAGTCACAGACCACCATCGGGGACTTCGAACGTCCCCAACACATAGTTTTCTCCTACCGCTATTGCGCAGCCCTAGCTGATCTGCTAACGCCGATCCGGAAAAAGGACCCGTTACATACGGCCACCTGCAGTGAGTGGCCTTCTACGGAATATTAGACTCTCGGCAACTGTGGGCAGACAACAAACACGCCTCGCAGTCGCCGACTCCCGGCCGACTCTAGAACAAAAAAGTCCACATAGCCGTGGGCCCCCGGACCTGGCTCTCGAGGAGGCAGGTTTGGAGTGTAAAAAAGGACGCCAGCTGGGATGACTGCCGCGGAAACGGCAACCGTCAGAGGAGGGGGAGCACATAGTTGGTGTCCATGCAACCCGATCCATACCGCCGGGTCTCGACAGTCTTTGGGCGCCGCCTAACGACTGCCGTGGTTGGCGTGGTTGCAATAAGTGCCCGGCCAGGCTCTTTGTAAAAGGGAGTCCTGGCCCCGTCGAGCGCGTCAGTTCGCCTTCGAGTGTTACTTTGAGGTTAATTTGGAGGGGTGATTTGTGTGTGGGTGTGTGTGTGGGCGTCCGAACGGAATTTGCTTCTCAGAGTTTGGTGACCGGAGCGCCAATAACACGGAGCAGCTGGCGACCTCTCTCTCTCGCCTGCCAGAGTGTCAAGCAACACGGTTGCTACACCATCGCGGAGAGAACGCGAGAACGAGGACCCAAATTGGCTGTCTTGTGGGAATAATACTCGCCGTAAATCGGGTCACATTTCCGATCCTCCTGATCTTCCTCCTTGCGGCTCCGCGGATCAGGAGCGGGCCGCTGTCCCCGGAGTATCCACTAGGAAATCGGCTCCGTAGTGGCCCCACATTGCCCGGACCTCATCCCGCCGGCAAAGCAAACTGAAAAAGAGGAGAACGAACCCTTCCGTTGGACGACCGTCCTAACGCGAAGCACATGAAACCCCTCGTCCAGCGTGGTCAGAGCAGATAAGACTGACACACGACAGGCGGCTATAGCTGTCAAAATGAGCCAGCCCCAATGAACGAACGAACCACCCAAGCTGCAAGGCGGTCCAAACTCGCGGGTTTCTCCATCCTCCCACGAAACCAGGCGCACTTCGTCCCACACTGTCGAGCGGAGCGATCATCTTTTTTCCCGCATCCTGCATGCTGCGTCCTGCATAGGGGACGTAGAAGAAGGGCAGACAAAACCGAACATGTAGAGACCAACCAAACCATATCCCCCCACAACACGGAACCCCTGACTTAACCCCAAAGAAGGATCTCCTTGCAACGCATGTCGAGCATGTCTGCAACACCTGTGTACATACTCCATGCGCTAGCGTGGACTAGTACACCATCGGGGCCAACTCAAAAGAGACGGCCACGGCCGGTCGCTCGCCTCGGGCCTCCTCCCCGCGGCTCGACGTCACCACCAAGAGTGCGTTTCTGAGCATTTCCGAGGCGCGGCCGAGTCGAGCCAGTTTCCTCCGGAGCTGTCCTCGCCTGCATTACATAACGTTTCAAGCGTCTTTCGCTGCCATCACAGAAATAGAATAATAAAACATCGGAAGACGGAGAAAACGTACATACAGGCGTCCCCGGCGACGTTCATCGCTAGAGGGATAGCTCCGTCCTCGTACGACTCGGTCGCTGCGGGCGGACGATGCCTTGAAGGGGATCTTAGACTTTGACGCTATCATCGCGCGCCCTAAGGCTGGGTTGGCCCCGCGCAATCGGCGGCCACGCCAGCACACCCTCTCCCAGGCGGCAGATACCGACGTCCTGGCTTGACACATTGCGATCGAACCCGCCCTGCTGCTTCCACCCACTCACCGTCATTCCTCCTCGTCGCCCCCCCTCTCCCCGTCTGTGCGACGTCGTGCATTCTAGCGGGGGCCTTATCCGAGCCCACCCTACGCACGCATTGTCTTTGACATGATCTTTGACCGCTCGACTCATGGAGAGTTGGCACTACTAAGTCACCGCGCTGATGGGGGGGCCTGATGATGAGATCATAAATCAAGTCGACTTTTTTCATGGACTTGGCCTATCTAAGTCCTGGTATCATCTAAGCTACGAGCCAAAAAATGGAGGGGGAGCGTGTGGTCGACGCCTATGTACAGGTGGTTTGTGCGTCTGAATGGTTTCGCGCTCTGCCGTGGTCGTCTTGTTGGAAAACGGCCTCGCTCATTAGGTTGCGAAGAGAAGAAAAAGAAAAGTTGCAAAAAAAAGATGCAACGGCCGGAAAAGGGATCCCGTATCCTAACACCCACTTTCTTGACTCGGCGTCTTGTGTATGCCCCCCGGAAATTATATGCGCCATCCAGCTTTTGTCCCAGGCGATGAGGGAGGTGTCGTAGCTGCTCTCGAGCGGTCTGTGGTGAAGATCTTAGAGCGCGAACATGACGGCCGCGAACGCCGCAACCATGAGTGAGAGAGAGGCGGTGCTCGTGGAGGCAGCGCCGGGGAAGGGCACGGTGGAGGCCGTGGTAGAGGGCGTGGGCGAAGCGGTCGGGCTCGGGACGGAGCCGGTGGCCCTGACGGAGGTGGCGGTCGAGGAGCAGTTGTCGTGGGACTCGGGCTTGGACACGAGCTTGAAGTTTGCGCAGCTGATGCGGGTCTTGTTGGCGAAGTGGAAGACGAAGCTGCGGTTGCCGAAGAAGGAGCCGGGGCCCTCGACGATGGACAGGTAGGGGTCGACGTAGGTCTTGTCATAGCCGTCGATGGCCACGGAGCCGTGCTTGCCGCTCAGGTCGCCGACCTGGCAGGTCTCCGGCTTGGAGGCGTCGCAGGGCGTGGCCTCGCCGCGGATGAAGGGGTCGTGGTGGGCGAGAGTCTTGGTGCAGTTGCCATCTGCCGGGACGGGGTCGACGTGGAGGTGGTAGGCTGGAGATGTGTTAGGGGATGACCGTGTAGATGGGTTTTGTAAGTGGACTTACTGAAAGGACCGCCCTCCTTGGGGAGGTTGGAGAACTTGACCTTGAACTCGACGCCCTTGCCGTCGGGGGCTGACACCGCGACGATGGATCCCTTCACGTTGCCGTCCAATGATCCGGCCTTGAAGAATGGCGTCTCGGGGAGAACGGCCTCGTAGACGTAGCCAGCCGGGTTGCTGACGACAGTGGCATCACCAAGCTCCTATGAGACAGATCAGCCAGTGAACGACACGATGGAGGAGGTTGTAGACTTACGCCAGTAGTTTGAGCAGCAACGTGGCTCACAGCCGCAGCTGCAATGACGGAGAGAACAGACTGAGCACGCATTGTGACCTCGTGGTGTAAATCTGGGGCTGAGAGGGTGACGTGGTTGAACTTGGAAGAAGCGGGTGTTGATCAAGGGCGGGCTTGTGAGTGACGATGGAGGTGAGAGTCGGAGGGTTAGACCGGTTCTTAAGGAGCTGGGACGACAGGCACAACTAATCCGAGTTGGATGGTCAAAGGCGCAGTAAGGAGTGGAGGTTGATAAACGGAACTCTAATGGCGAGATCTGCAAAAGGTAGGCGAGGGGATTGGGTTATGATCCTTTTATGGCCCACACGCGAGATGTGATGGGGATGGAGTCAGCGAAGATCCAATATCAAGGCTGCTTGGCACATATGTATGTCCACGACAGGGCAGGGTGAATGCGGCCCCCCCCCCCCCCCCGACAAGCCCGCCTGGCCAAGGTATTACAGTACCTCAGATTGATCAAAGAAAACGTACGGGAGCCAGAAGCAGCAGGAACACAATATCGGATGCTTTGGTCCATCGTGTGTACGACTAATGGATGGCTAGGGCGGACGGCACCTAGCCGTCGGCGCAACTAGGCGAGGAACCATGTCTCTCAGTACTCCGTAGGTACGTATCGGATTTGGGCGCTCAGGGGATGACCTTGTGTGCCTGTGAGTATGGCCTACCCTGGTGCGACGGGAGAAGAGATGATGGGGAAGGAAGGAGGGAGGGAGGGAAGCATGCAGATGCAGGGGACGAGTACGCGAACGTCAAAGGGGGGCGGGGAGGTTGCCGTCCGTTGGCCTGCGGGTGTAAGTTGAGGTAACGGCGCCTGCCTTCCGTCTGTAGGTCACGGCCTCGGCGCCCAATGGATGGTGCGGATGCGTCGGTATGGTGTACTTGGTAGGCCTGCCTGCATGCTCCTGCGGCTGGGTATTGAATACACACCTACACTACTCTCGTACCAGACCCCAACGTCGAGGGGCTGTGGGTAGTCCAGCCGCAAGGAAGGCGCGCAGAGAGGGAACGCACCGCACAGAGGTTGAGGAGACCGAACCCGTCAGGCATCTTGCCGAGATCTGACAGTCCACTCGGAGGACAGCGAGGAAAGCGACGTTGTGGTTGTGGTTGCGGTTGCGGTTGCGCCAGGAGCGACGGTGGCAGGGCAACCCGTTGGCCCCATCACAGACCTAAACCAAACCAGGCCAGGGATTGATTGGGATTGGATCTGACCTTGCATATTCGGTACTGAGGTGTCCGTATACTCGCACCGCCTTGGACGAAAACAAACAAGCGGTTGGTGAGTGCCTGGCTCTTGTTTCTCTTAGCTACAGCGCCACCCTGGGAAACATGTGCCGTCCCTGCCAATCGGATGCCATTTCCGGGCCTTCAAAGAAACGTGCCAATGCTGTGTGTGTGTCGGTAGCGTAGTGGTGCCGGAGGCTTTTTCACCAGCAACAGCCCCATGCAAATAGCCGCCTGGAGGCTTTTTGCTAGGTATGGTAAGGCTGGCGAGCGCACCACAAATCAGGGGGAGCGAGACACCAGCAGCGTGGCAATGTGGAGAGGTACGTAGTGAGCACCGCTGCCGTCTTTGTCTGGCTATTACCTATGAGGTAGGTACGGATACGCAGATGGGAAAATAGAAAGCGGTGCAACGCTGCAGCAACGGCTTCGCCAACCTCCAACATACTCAGACCCAGCCCCCAGCCTTTGACCGTTGCCTTGGGTGCGGGTTGTTGGTTGGAGGAGCCCTTCGATCTCGGGGCCACCTTCGTGGACGTCAGCACGGCGCAGGGCGGAACGCAACGTCGAAAGCGTCGCTTAGGCGCTGTGGCCGCATGGGCGTGTATGTGTGCGTGTAATGTAATGTAATGGAGGGCGGGCGGTGCTCGTGGAGATGATGGAGGAGTTGAGATTAGAGTACGAGTGGAGCCGCCGTAGGATCCCGCGGCCTCGCTCCAGGCCTCTTGCTTGGGCTGGAGATGTCACTGACTGAGGTGTCAGTCACAGACTCACAGGGAGCTGGAGTGATGGACGCCCATCAGTTGAGTTGCTCTGTAGTTCCCCAGGTACGTACCGCTTGCTCCAACAGGCAGCTCATCCTTCACTTGTTCCTTCCCTTTTTATTCCTTTAACCAGCTGGCGAAAACTAGGTACTTTGCAGAAGTATTCGTATACTTCGCTACAACAGGCAGTTCAACCTACACGTCCATCCCTTGGTGCTTCTGCCCCCAGGTTGCACCCTGTCTGCCTACCAACCCTAGGAACCTGCCCGGACCTGGCCAACCGCCCCCGGGCCCCAAAAAGAACACCACAGAAGGACAGCTGGGGTGAGCCAAGACATCCTTGCCATCGTGTGCAGCGTCCAAGCGCCCTGTCTTTCCTTCACTCGCTCGCTCGGATCTGTCTTGTCATCTTCTCCCGCACAGCCTACAGGAGGCCATTTTGGCGCGTTTTGCAATGACAACCTCCCTCTGCAAGGTCCCGTATTCATCTACGCCATCTGTCCATGTTCGCGCAGTGGGCCAGGGAACTCGGCAACCGTCAACCATGAACCCGGCTGCGTCGGCAACCTGGGCAGTTGCCAGTAACACCATCGTCAGTAGTACGAATGATGGCTTGTGGTGCAGGCGTAAGTCATAGGCAAATGCTACCGATGTCTCTCGTACCTGAAAGTGACGCCCCTTTCTTCTTTCGACCCTTGCGTTTCGGAGCCTCCCTTGCTGCCATAGGTACTATTGTAAATGAGTGGTTCGTCGCCGCAAATATCAGTTGGCAAACATGACATGTTTCTCGTGGTCCCCAACCAACTGATGTTGCTTCCGGAATAATCTAAACGAAAGCCATGCCAAGCGACCGAGAAACACGGCCCTTCTCCGAGGGAAACAGCCCGCAAACCCTGCCGTGACCCGTGTGCAGCATACTGTCGTCATCACCATCGTAGCTTGTGGCCTTTGTTTATTGACGGCAGAACATGGCTGTTCCTCCCATCTTGGTGGCTGAATCAACCCAAACCCCTAATGCGAGTTTAATAATAGCCAATCGTTGTTGGCCATGTTGTGCAAGTGTCACGCATGCAGAGACTTCCCACCATTTGGCTGGCTTTCCAAAATTACATGTCGCATCCAGATTGACCATGGCTCGCCTTTCGCTCCCCTGCCGCGCGCCTTTGCACTAGTTGGTTGGTGAAAAGTGTCATCCCAGTCGACAGCAGCGTTGCTAGCGCTGACAAGCTGGGAAGCCTCAGCGCCAGTGCCTTGCAGATCGCGCACATCCATTGGCTTCGGCTAGCTCCCTTTCGCTTCCACTGTAGTAAGTAGAGTCAATGTCATCAGTCATCAGAGCCGTTGGAACCAGTCCCTCTCGCTCTTCCTTCCGAGAGGAGCGAGACGAGTCCGAGGGACAGGCAGGTCCAGGCAATAGTAAGTTGATTCGTCGCGGCACAGAATTGGCCAAATGATCGCGAACACCTGGGCATCTCTCGGCAGCGTTTCAAGCAGAATCCCTTGTGGGCATCGAGACGACTGTTGCTGAGCTGCGTACGATGGTAGCCGATCCGGCGAATAGGGGTCGACTCCAACCAAGCATGATCGTTCGTTCTTCGCGATATCCCATCTTCTGCAGCAATTCCTTCGTCCTATGCCGGACGCCATCTTGGCACCTTTCATTATGCACCGGTAATGGACGACGGTCTGGTTGACTGGTCAGAACTGGCTTGCCGTTTCACAACGTCAGACCGCCGTCCTACCGTATGACGAACGTCGCCGAGTTGGCATCTTCGGAAGGGTTAAGGGTTCGCAACAGGGCTTTTCCCATTGGGGGTTCTTATGCGAAGCTTAAGAGCATGGTCTATCTTTGGGGCTCTGTGGAATGTCAGTGCTTCGATAGAGACTGATGCTCGGGGTCTGTTTTTGTGCATCGTGTGGTATGCCACTGCCAATTTGGGCCATGTCCCAGTTTCAACATGCCAGAGCGGCGCGCACATCGACACTCTTGCTGCTGGCTCGCCTAGCAGGTCTGTCCCAGAAGAGTTCGCACATGCTCAAGGTAAGTCTCTCCTGGGCCACCTGCAGAACATCCGGATGTCAGTGCCAAGTGTGAACAGAGCTTTTTGGCACAACATGTCTCCTGTAGGCTGGAGGAGTTTTGTTCAGATCCCACTGACGTTGGCAATCGTGCAACTGGGCACAGTCGTATGGCGTCAGGCGGGCGGACGCCGAGGCTGGCTCGGATAAAGATGCGGGCTTGAGAATCATGCGTTGAACGGAAAATGGTCCGTCTAAATCTCCGACGTTCTCTCCGGTGTGATAATACTGTCCGGTGGAATTCGCGGATTGCTCTCTATGTTCTATAGTCCATGGTTTCCGAGGGAGAACAAAGTTCCACGCTCTCCTAGCCGAAGCAGCCGAAACAAATGGTCGCTGGTTGAAAATTCACCGAGTGTATCGGATCATGTCCCTCGCTCTGAGGCGTGACCTGAAGCCACTAGAATGCATCGTGGCAGGACGGGAGCGGGCTTATGTTAGATCCTGAACGAGATCCGAAGTTTACCTCTGCGGATTCACTGCAATCGTCGTCCCCCTGACTGTAGAGTCCGGCAAAGCGGCAATAATACCGCCGAGAATCTTGAGCTGCGTGGAAACATTTGGTGGGTTGAACAACGATGGTTTGGAGTTGGTGGTCTGGGCGGGATGAAGCTGGGGTGGAGTTCAAAATGGAGGTGATCAAGCGGACGTGTGGAAAAGCCACACGGCTCCCGGTCTGTGCCCGGGCCGTGACTAATCATTCCAATCTGTGGCTGGACCTCAAACAAAGAGTGGCTGATGCTCACACGCCCGGGACCAAGCTGGCCTGGGAAATTAGGCACTATCATTGGACGTCATCAATCGCATGTGGAGCCTGGCGATACAGGAGTAGGTACCGGGCAGCACTAGGAACCGGATCAGCCTCATCATCGCCAACGCCAACGCCAACTGACTCCTGCCCTGCTCATCGAGGCACGACCCGACCGCATCGTCTTCCCATTCACGCCGAACCAGGAGGGCAATACCCCCAGTAAACCGCAGCCATGAAGCCCGTCGTGAGTGCCATGCAAGCATGGCAATGGTACGCCCGCCCGCCCCCTTCCGATAGTTCGCGCCCTCCGCACCGGGATCCCGAAAGCTAACTGCCCCGACCGCGTCTCCAGCACCGTCATCTCCGTTTTCGCGATCGTCATCCTCGGCGTCCTCGGCATCCTCTTCAACAATAACCACCCCGAGCTCGTGGGCGGCACGAACGACCCTGAGAACGGCGGTGCCGTTGCCAGCACCGTGTTCGTCGCCGTGCTGGTCTACATTGTGCGTCCCAACCCGTCACATCGCAGTGGCAACATTTGGTATACCTCTAGGGCATCTGTGCTGACCGGAGTAGGGTTTCTTCGTTTTCTGCGGACTGCAGGGCCTCCTCCACATCCGGGAGAATCGACGGGGAGCGATTGCGTTGCATTGATTCACACGAAATGGGGGAGAGAGAGAGCAGTGTACGGCATCAAAAGACAATTACGGTTTCCTGGCGTTCGGCATCATGTTGGAATTATCTTTGCACGGCAGACGCCGGGTCTGCGTTCGACCGGGAGAGGAGCTGCATCACAGGCGAGGTCCGTTTGGAGGACGGGGGCTTGCGTACGTCGCTTCGCGGAACTGGGGAGCGGGGCCCCCGATGTACGAATGGTTTTGTTAGACGCTCTGTTTGAGCTACGCATATAATAAGCAAGCACGATCTGTCGCGTAACCGTCCTGTCTACGGGCAAGCCATTGATGGCGAGACTCTCGTCCGCTAAGTGATATACCGACCACGCTCATGTGTTCGAGACTATGACTTCAGCAAGGTCTCTCGGGTTGAATCTCATGTGAACCAAGCTCGGTGATGTGTTCTGGGGGAAGCCTTCTCTAGGCTCTTGGCTGGTGTCAACACCCAAGTAATATGCTGCACCAGCATTTACTTATATGTAGAGCATGGAACAGCGAGTTGAAGACGCGTTCTGGTCGACTGTGGTACTTCACACATGGGCTCCATATCGTCTGCTCTTCGTGAGCTTGCTGACTCAAGTATCTCTGAGTTCCACTCAGAGACCCCCACAACTCATGTCCAACCTAACCTGAAATGAACACAACCTCCGCTGTCTATACGATAGCTACGCTCCATAAGTGAACACGTTGCCCTGACCCGCATCCACCTCCCCATCCTCGGACAGGGAGTACACGTCCTCATCAATCTCCAGGCTGCATGGCGCAATGGTAGCGCGTTCGACTCCAGCTATCATAGATGGTTTCATCGAAAGGTTATCCGTTCAATCCGGGTTGTGGTCAAGAGATGAGGGCTGCAGAGGAGCTGAGCGTCTGTTCTTTTGCTTCTTTTTGGTGTTGTGGTGGTTGTGAGGTTGGCGGTGAGGTGTTGAAGAGTTGCGAGAGCTTCGAGTGGATTTGCGTGGCGTGCGCAACTCTCTTTTGACAAAAAGCGGGTCCAGTTGATACAAGATGTACTGGCAAGAGACAAGAGTCAATCAGGATAGCTGGTTGTTGGCGAGTGGTTGAAAGTTGTGTTGCTGGTGAGTTGGTTGTTGAAGCCATGGACTAGCGTCGACGCAACTGCCCCAAGCATTGAGAGCCACTCCCTACTGACCAAAAACCTCAGTTCCGGGCTTCGTTGAAGGAGCATTCACTGACAAGTAAGTATGCGCCTTGGTTAAATGAGACAGCGAAACTTGAGACTTACAGTCTTTGCACTTTCACCCGAGCACCCAGGCAGCCCTCTGAACTCACCATCACGCAGCTGAGGGTGTTTCGACAAGAGGAGTTGACGAGGTTTCATAAAAGACAAAGAATGTCTCGAACGACTTCACCCTGGCGGACGGACTTCAAGAAACAAATCAACGCGCCGGCTCTTGAACCTCTGCGCCTCCCTCCTCCTGACGACCGGCTTCAGCCTCGCGCTGTCCCACTCCGTCTCCTCCTCCCACAGACTCTCCTGCAGCAGGAACATCTGCTCGGAGAGCGACGTCTGCTTGGCGATGGTCGCGACCTCGTGCCTCTCGATGCAGAAGTGGTCCGTCCCCTCCGTCGCCGCCGCGACGTTCAGCCTCAGCGCGATGTCGGGCAGCTCGCCGCTCAGCCGGAAGCGCACCAGCAGCGTCGTACTCGCCTCCCCCGGCGTCTCCCAGCGGTTGAACACCAGCAGCACCCGGTCGTGCGCCGAGTGGTGGATGACGCTGAGCGGGTACGTCTCGACGGTCGTCACCACCGAGCGGTCCACGATCTCCATGTCGAACGAGATGCTGATCGAGTCGTAGAAGAGATCGAAGCGCCGCGGGATCTCGCTGTTGCTGATGTAGAACTGCGGCCAGCTCTCGCCGAACGCCACCAGCGGGAGAGACACAGGGGCGGTGAACGGCGGCCGGAGCGTGCGGTTCCCCAGGCGGCAGAGCGGGATCGCCAGCGTGTCTTTCGAGTTCTGGAAGGATCCTGTGGTGCTGGAGAACTCCTCCTGGCAGTTGATGGCCGCGTAGAACGGCAGCCGGGAGTCCGCCTGCTCGTCGGTGACCCTGGCCCCGAGGTGCAGCCCCTTGTTGGTGAGCGTGTAGTGAGGGCTCTGGGCCTCCTCCCTCACTGTGATGCCCCGGCAGCCGGCAAAGTCGTCCGGAGACTGCGCGAACAGTCCCCCCCTGGGCAGCGGCGCCAGCCCATAGCCCCACGCGAAGATGGACTGGTCGTCGCTGATCTTGAGTATCTCCTCCTGCAGCCTCTCAAAGGCCTTGTGGCCCTCGCCGTACAGCATCGGCATGTTCACCCCGAACAGCCCCAGGAGCGAGTACGCCCTGTCCTCCTTGCGCGTGGTCTCCCGCCCGGACGCCCAGCTCATCTTCTCGGCGACGCTGTAGACGGTGATGTCGTCGGCAAAGTCCGTGTCCTTGCGGACCACCTTCCTGTTGATCCTCGTGATGTCCGCGACGAGGTCCGCGAACGAGACCCGCGAGGGCGGCCTGTACTCCAGCCTGCGCCTGCTGCTGCCGCTGCCGCTGCCGCTGCCGCTGCCGCTGCCGCTGCTGCCGTGCACCGCCTGCTGGCTCGCGGGGAGCGTCTGTATGCACTCCCACGACGCGTTGTAAAACTCCACGAACCTCGGCGCCACCAGCTCCTGCAGCGTCCACCCCCGGGTGAACCACCGGCTCCTCCGAAAGCGCGACCTCCACGCCGCGATGTCGTCCCCCGGGGGCACGTCCTCGAGGTAGATGTAGCACACGGACGCCTGCTCGTACCAGCTGAACATGGAGTTGATGGCCTCGGACAGCTCCGTGCTGCTGCTCTTGTCGATGCAGCACGTGTCGATCCAGATCCACTCGTACCCTTGGTTCCGCGCGACGCGGCGCATGCCGTCGATCTTGTCGAAGCCGCCCCGGTACCGGCCGCGGCCGCCCTGGAAGTCCTTGAACGTGATCTCGTTCGGGCCCCATGTGTGCGACAGGATCGCGTACCGCGGCCGGTTGTGGTCGAAGAACTCTTCCAGGGCTAGTGTGTCGACATTGATCAATCGCATGATGAAGATGGCAAATTTCAGATGAGTGAGAAACGACAAGCACAGTCGTAATCTGGGGCCGCGGGCGTGGAAGCTTGCGACGAAGCCGTGGATCGACGAGGCTACGAACCCTCAAGAAGAATCTCTTGCCTATCTTGGCTGTCTCTGTCGCCGTATTTGCGATAAACGAGCCCTGTCTTGCCAGTTGTGTGACCAACGATCAATTTAGTCTCGCTCGTTGACAGGCTATGGTCAAAGGGCAAATTGGTTGGCAACTTGGAGAGAACACCGCCAGCAACGATTGAGAGCCTTGCTGCATCATTCCTAAGCGACCATTAGGTGCTTGCAGACCAATCACCAGAGACTGTTGCGTCGAATGACCTGCATGCGAACTGAGGGGCCGGGATGAGCAGCCCTGCAGGACGCGGTGAAGTGATAGCGTCCAGATGCAAGTCAGCACATTCCCAGCTTTTCACAATGGCCCCAACAGAGTGTAGCACGAAAATGACAACTGATTCATAAACAGCGCTGCGTAGATACTCATGACAATGTATTATGCTCCCACGACGCCGTTGCTATGTCCGCAAAGACCTCAAACTCCAAACATGCCCAACCCAAAAGCCATCCCATCGCGGTGACCATGGCGTGATCTCGTGAGCGCCAGCCGGCGGACCGGACCAGCTGAAGGGTAATTATCCATAAAACATCCGTAACAATGTAGAGCTCCCTTTCGCTCCGGGCTTGTCTGAACACCTGTATCAACCACAGCTATAATCTTTTAGTGACGTCGCTTCTTCGACTCGTCAATCTCCTCGCCCATCTCCATCGGGTTGGTAGGGTCGATGTAGGCAGACAGCCGGGTATCGCCCCAGCGAGCCCCGACAGTCACCCAGACACCCTTGATAGGAGTGTTGCCCATGACCGTCTCGCGGTGGCCTCCCCACCGCATGCGGTGGGCTCGGTCCATAGCACTGTTGCCCAGGCCGCCGTTGGTAGTCCACTCCTTAACTGCGTTCTTGATGAATTCGATCTTCCGGCGGAAGTCGTTGGCAGCCGGAATTCCTTGGAGCTCGGCGGGGATCTCAGGGCGCCGGCGGGAAGTGGTGGTCGTGCGAGTGGAGCGTGCGGCGGAGGGCTTGGTCTGGAAGTTGAGCAGCGTCTGAAGGGGATAAGACAGCATTGCTCTGTCGTCAAGGGCGGCTGCTCCTAGGCTACCGGTGGCAGCGAGGTTCTGCGCAGCGTCCAGAGGAAGGTGCCAGAAGTGGCACCAAGTTCCTGCGGCGTTCAACACGATCTTGGTGTGATCGGGGAAGTTGAACTAGCAGGCTGTCAGTACTAGCACTATCGAGAACAACCGTTTAATCTAACTTACCTGAAGATGTCCGTCGCCAAAGACCCAGCAGCCAACGTCGCCGAATCGCTGGTAGAAGGTCACCAGGTCTGATGGCTGAGCTTGGTTGACGGTGAACTCGGACGGCCGAGCAGCCGATTCCTCGGCCGGAAGCGGCTCGTCTCTTCCGTACGCAATCATGTAGTTGGCGAATTTCTTCCAGAGAATCACTCGCTCTCTCTTGCGGTGCTCGTACACGTCCTTGCCCGGCTTGAGCTTCCCAGGAGTGCCGTCCTCGTCAACGGTTACACGGAATTGCCTCGAGGAAACCGAAACGCGCGACATGCCCGATTCGCCATTGTTCTCGTAGAAGTGGATATCCTGTCCGGGCGGTAGCGGCTGATGCCTCTCGGGGTAGGACGAGTCGTGTCGCCGCTCGATGTGGCGCTCCGCATTCCGTACCAACATGCACGCCGAAGGCAGCGTAAGGGTCTTGCTTCCCTCCGAGGCCGGGATGTCGCGTAGGATGCAGCCGACACCTCCATCGTTCAGGATATAACCGAGACCAAACTTGTTGGTGTAGTCCACCCACTTGACAACAACGTTGGGATGGGGTGGTGTGACATCCTTGGACGAGATGATGGCCATTGTGCGAGCATTCAAGGCACGCTCCAGCTCGGCCTGGAGCCTTCGGAGGCGTTCCAGAACAACATCTGGCTTTGAACCAGCGACTGGCTCCGGGCACTCTGACGGGCTGAAGAGTGAAGCCATGTCGGTCTTATCCGACGAGAGCTTCAGGTTCTCCATCAAGCCCGTCATAGTAACAGTAGGCTGGTTAGAGCTCTGAGGGACCATGGCTTGGCTAGGGAGGGCACCGGTGGACTGGCTCGTTGGTAACGGCGTCCGTCGGCTTGCCGTCGATTTCCTCAATGGGGCTTCGGCGAGCTCGTATGTACGCTGCGGCTCCGGCGCGGATTGCTGTCTAACCGATCTCGGACGCACGGCTTCCGCTGGCTGCGAGGTTGGCTCCGGCTGAGGACGAGATCTGGTGCTGCCAGCCGCCGGAGGAGGTCGATTCTGCGCTCTTTGTTGCGCAGCAAAGCTCTGAGGAGGTTGGCGCAGCAGTCCGGTGGGCGCAGTTTGAGAGGCACTCATTTGCTGCTCCGCTGTGGTCTGGGAGCGCGAGGATGAAGAGGCAGCAAGAGCACGCGCCTGTCGCTTCTCACGCAGCCAGTCATCAAACGGTCTGTATACAACGTCCTCGCCAAGAGGAATCATCGGTGTCAAACCGGACTTCTCCTCAGCGGCCATCTCCTTCCAAGTCTGGGTGTGAACGACCTGCACCGGGGTCCAGGGCCCAACTCCACATTCCCTACACATGTCCTCATGGTTTTTCCTCGTGACAGCCTGAAGTTGAGAGCTCATACGTGAGGTGTAGAACTCCGAGCCATCGGGGGGCAGGGTCAAAAGCCGGGTGTTCATGTCGGCCTCCACTGGCATGTAACCGCAAGTGAAGAAGGGGTGTTGGACAATGATGTCGGGATCGGGTCTCATATCTGCGTCCTCGAGCATCGTAGCCACACAGTCCTTTGCCTCCTGGCTGATGAACTTCTGTGAAGTCTCCGGGTTGGGCCATTCGTAGTCGCGTTCTCTCGCTCGGCGGTAGATTTCCTCGGTGCTCGTGGACTGGAAAGGCGGCTTCGATGTCAACATGGCAAACCTGCGTCAGTCAGCAAAAAAATTTCCCCGGTGGCTTCATTGTTTGCCAAGGCGACTCACATGATGATGCCCAGACTCCAGATGTCAACCATGTGGTCGTGGCCCTTCTTGCCCTTCTGGAGAATCTCGGGGGCAATGTAGTTGGGAGTGCCGCACAAAGTGGTCCTTCTTATGGTTTGCATGTCCCTGCCCGTAACCAGCAACGCAGCCAGTCCGAAGTCTCCAACCTTGGCGTTCATCCTGTGATCAAGGAAGATGTTGCCCATCTTGAGATCTCTGTGGATGATGCCCTTTCCGTGCATGTATTTGATGGCGCCGGCAACCTGGACGGAGTAGAATCGCACCTCGGGCTCGGTCAGACCCTTGCGCTTCTTCACCATGTCCATGAGGGAGCCGTTGGTGCAGAGTTCGAGGACCAGATACATGCAATCCTGGAATGCAAAGGCCCTGAAGAACTGCACAATGTTCTTCTGGTTCATCTTCGAGTGGATCTGGAGTTCGGTTTGGAACTGCGCGACGTGTTAGCCTCGAATGTCGGACACGACAGGACGTGATACTAACCTTTTGTTGCATCTTGGAAGGCATCTGGCTGCGCACAATCTTCAAGGCATACTTCTTGCGTTCCGGCATCAAGTATCCTTGGTAGCACACGGCGAAGCCACCCTTGCCAAGCATGCGGCCGACCTGGTAGAGAGCTCCATTCGGGCGGTCGTTGCTCGGGGGCTCGTCAATGGTGGCAGGAGGTTGCGGCGGCGGCTCCTTGTCCTTGGCCGCCTTGAGCTGGGCGACCGGCTTCGTCGTCTTCATTTCAACTGTTTTGGGCATTCGCTGAGCGTTGGCGTCCCTAGGCGACAAGGCCTCCAAATCGACGCCCCCTTTAGCCACCAGTCTATGGGCCATGGCTGTGGCCTCGTATGTCTCGTCTGTCGATGCAGTCTCTCGAGAGGCGCGGGCTCTCAGAGATGGCAGATGATATTATGGAATAATCAAGGGCGGTCTGGGGTGGAGAGAAAGACCCTGCGGCGCAATCGTCAGCAGATGCGGTGGCAGGTGGAAAGAGAAGGGATGCTATGCAGGAAATCATCGAAAGCGAAGTATGAGAAGGAAAGAAGGGACGGCAAGCAATGGTTGATCTTGCTGCCTTTGCACCCTCCACCGCTGCAAGCGCAAGAGGCAGGAAGCGAAGACAGGCCAAAGGTAGGCAAGTAGCAACAAATTGAAGGGGCGACGCAAAACACTTACAAGTTTCGCAACATCAACATGTGCGAAGTAAAACGACTGAAGACCAAGTTCACGACAATGCAGGGCCGCAACACACCACCAGGTCGAGGCAGGTTGGCGAATAACTCACAGTGGTCGGGATGGTGCGCCGTTGGGACGAACGGTAAACTTTGGCGATGGGTGTGGATTGAAAGTCGGCCAGGTTGGTGTGTATCTTTGCTGTTGACAGTCAACTCGCGTGCCGTTGCCCCGGAGACACCAAGCTCGGAGCGCTAAAGTCTTCGCTGAGGAGCCACTAAAAGCACCTGCTATGCCCCACACCGTTCCTTGCTGTCTTTCCTCGGCAAGGATAGTCTCTGATCTCGGACAAGGTGAAGAACGATTTCCTTTGCCTTTTCTTTCTAATTCCCGACTTATCTTCTGTACTATTGAGTCTGAATTCGGGGTACAATTGAGAAAGAAGTCAAAGACTGAGTGTCGCGGTCACCCTTTAAACCAATCGGCATGTTTCCCCGATACTCGTTGGGGATTTTCGAGGCTACATCATGTTTGGTCTAAAAGCCATCGCAATGAGAACTCAAATGCTTATTCACCGTAATTCTTTAATTCTTCAATAGAAGCACTATTTTCAATCGTTCATGGAGTCTCTAGGGGTCTCGTTCGGGGATGCCCGTGCTGGACCGGCTCCGAAGCCCATAGAAGCGGAACATCAAATAAGCGGGTTCCGGATTTACCCACGGCGGGCGGGAATGCTCGAGCTCCAGCGCCGACGTCAGCTGCCTAGAGGACATCTCCGAAGGCTCCGACTTTGAGAATTCCTGGACCTGTATATACTCCCCGAGAAACTGCACGATATTTTTGTTTTAGAGGCGATCAACCGACTCTTGCGACTCAATTGACGACAAAGACCACCGGCCAAGACCCGAGCCAAGACGCAGCCGCTGCACGGAGCTCTCGGAGCTCACTCCTTTCCAACCAACCGACTCCCGCGGCCTGGCGCGTGAGAACCACCCCACCATGGTACCACTACCTCTCTTCAAGCTCGCCGCCCTCTTTGTGAGGCATGTTTCCAAATACGGCGCCGTAAGTTCATCCTCAACCTCCTCCGAGTCTTCTCCCCGCGGGGTCAGCAATTGTGACTAACACTTCTCGGATTCCCAGAACCAAATCAAAGCCCAAGCCCACGAGCACCCAAAGTTCCGCGCCTTCGCCGCCCGCTATGGCCAGTCGATACACCAGCTCAACATGCGTCTCTCGGTGGCGCTGCTCCGCAACCCCGAGGCCGAGATGAGAGCGAAAGAAAAAGCCGAGGCGCCGACCGTCAAGACGAAAGAGCAGGTCGCGAAAGAGGAAGAGGCCAAGGCGCGCCAGGCGAAGCTCGAGGCCGAGCACCCCGAGGTCGTCGCCGCGAAGCGGAAGGCGTCGTCGTCGTCCGGCGGCAGCTCGACGACGGGAGAGAAGAAGCCCACGAGCGTGTGGCGCCGCAAGTTCCGGTCCCTGCCGGAGGCGAAAGCCGTCGACCTGTTCGCCGACGTCATCGGCGACGCCTTCATCCTCGGCGTCGCGAGCGCCATCATCGTGTACGAGTACTGGAAGGCCGCGCAGAAGCCGGACCAGAACGCCGAGCGCATCAAGATGCTCGACGCCCGGCTCGAGGAGCTGACGCGCCGCGAGCAGGAGCTGGCGCGCTCCGAGGAGGACCGGCGCGAGCGATACGAGGCCCTGGAGAGGGCGCTGCGGGAGCTGAGGGATCCCAAGACGAAGCAGCCGCTGCTGCCGAGCCTGCAAGCACCGCCGACGCCGACGCCCATGGCGGCGTAGCGTGATTATGTTCCTGGGCAGGGAGAAGAGAGGAGACGAAGGGAGAGGCTTTTGTACGATTCATGATACCATCCAGCGGGCGAGATACCACTGTATTGGGACGGTGTACGTGACTTTTTTCTACCGGTGTTTTCAGGCGACAACTTAGACGGCACCTTATCACTCTTGGGAAGGAACCAAAAGGAAGGGGCAGGCAGGCGGCTCTTGCTGTTTCCAACTACTCGACTCATCATTTCATAGAAAGATACCTACTACAAATCAAGACAGAAGGAATTATTCCAAATCACACACCAGCGCCGAGCATCAAACGACGCAGTCGGAAAACACCAGTTGCTCAAGCAGATCTCGGAGCCATGTGGTGTTCCTCTCTCCGGAGGCGCCCAGAATGGGCTCCAGCCGTGTGCGTCCTGCCCGACGCCGTGCCCCGGGTCAAAGGTACACACTCATGCATCACCAAGCAGAAGAGGATTGCATTTCTTGGGCGACTGACGGAGCGAAGAGGGCAAGCTAAACTCGCACGACATCGCCTTGCCCACCGGGCAGCACAACGGCCAGAAGCCCCGCATCCTACGCCTGCTGCTCCTTTCGCAAGGCGATCTGGGCACCCAAGCGACGGAGGAACGGCTCGATCGCCTCTACAACCTCCATGGCGGCCAGGACGTCGCCGCCATCGTCCTACTGAGCCCCGTCAGCGAAGGCAAAGATCCAATGGAGGCGTTCATGAAGCTGCAGATAGAGTAGGTTTTCACCACCCCAGTGATCTTCAGCTCATCGTCAGCTCAAGAACGACATGTAGGCTGCTCGGTAAGCGGATGAGTATCAACCTCATCCCCCTCAACGCCGCCGCAGGCCTCCCAGACACGCTCGCCGCCCTCCGGCCCTCGCTGCCTGCGGTGCAGCCCACCACGCCCGGCTCCCTCCTTCGTCACATGGTCAGCGGAAAGCCTCTTTCGGAGCAGCAAGCGAGCCTCCTGAGCGACCTTGGTCATACTCCAAGCGAAGTTGCCGCCCTAGCCGAGACCGAGGAAGGGCGGAGGCGCATACTAGGACTACTAGGCGAGGGAGACGGAAAGCGAGTCCTTGATTTCCTGGTACTCGACGCGGTGGTTCTTCTCACTTGAGAAACGGCCGGGTGGATAAAAAGGGGGCGGCTTCTGCCTGGATGGTTGACACGGGAGGCTTCACGATGCGACGCTGGTCTTGGGATGACATCTTGGGCCCCTGACGATCCGGTGGCTCATGAAAGAGTCTCCTCCAGATCGTGGGGAGATGAGGAGACGCATGAAGATTAGAGGAAAGGGGGAGCAACGGGGAGGCTGTGCTCCGGGTGCCTGGCCAGGGAGAACTTGAGACGAGTACGGGGAAGGATGCCATCGTGTTGGGTTCTGGTGGGGATTGGGAAGACTTTGCCAACTGACAACTCGACACAAGCCACCGCACGAGGGACAAGGTGAAAGGGCTGGATGCTACGACAAGTCGTTCGTGCCTGGAGGCTCGTTGACAACACGGAAGAGGCGTTTGGAACTCCTGCCAGACCTCACCTGTCGTGTCTCATAAAGTCGGGATGAAAGCCCAGGATCTGTGCTCGGACGCCTTGTCTTCTCTAACGCTGGCGCTGGGCTACGGGTGGCCGCTGGCGTGTGTCACGACCGTAGTGTAGACTAGCAGGCGGGAAAGAAGGTGAGGCACTTGCCGTCGGGGCGTGGACGGCGTCACGAGCCAAGGCACGGCCGGGCTCTCCCTCACTCTCGGGTGTGGCCAAGAGCCGTGCTGATCAAGCCCTCCCCGGCCCCCATTTGATTTCCACTGCGTTGTCGAGTATAGCTAGGCGTTGTTGAGTATAGGTAGTAATACTACGCCGTATTAGCACGCTGTAAGTCAAAAGAGAGAGATAGCAGATTGAGTACAGCAGTGCGCGTTTGATCAGAGGATCGACTCCAAACGCCGTCGGGGTTCGAATCAAAGCCGTGAGGACGATCAAGCGCTTATTCAGTCTTGGCTTCTCGGCCTAGATCGCAGCCCGTGCTCGTTTTCTTCCCCCCTCGAGTTTCGCTCGACTCTGCACCATCAACAGATTGAAGGGCTCCTTTGCTTCAGGGAGACCATTATTTCCCCTTTTCATGTTTTTCAGGCATGTGCATTTTTTCCCTCGGGGTGATCTTGCACTCTCTTTGTCGTAAAAGCTCGAGAATTCTTCCTCGCCCCTCACCTCCTCTACGGTTTGCTGCAGGAGAGACGTCTCTCGGGTGGGTATTTCCTTGCGTCCCAAGGGGCTGGGTTCCTCGAGACAAGGGTCGGAGAAGGGCGACTGACACGAGCAACGAGCACTGCACGTTGGCGCGGCAATTGGGAGGCGAGAGGGTGACCGAGTCGTACCTCAGAGAGGCCTCATCCGACAAAGGCGAAAAGCTCGGCAAGTGACCGGTAGCCGTGCTAGCCAAGACCCTGTCGTCGTTCGAAACATGGGCGCGAGAGGGGCCCCGAACGATCCCATATTGTAGCCGTATTGTAGCCGTCTTCCTCCCATATTACTTACACCCACCTTACGTGATATGATAAGCGTCGTGATATGGGCCAAAAAGCTTGTAGAGTCGGACCGGATGGTATGCTTATCTGGAATGCTGAGAGTTACCGAGAGATCCGTCTAATAGCCCCCAAAAGGTCCAAGGCTTCACTCGCGCCATGAGCGATATTATTGAAATAGAGTTCTTTTGCTGCAAGAGTCGTGTCCAAAGAGGAGAAACGTCCACAACAGGCAAGTAAATGACCCATTGACTGTTCATGTGCAAACCAAACTGACGATGTCGGTGAGCGTAAGACTCTTGAGCCCGGCTTTCCGGCGCGGGGTTCGGGCGTGCAGGAGACAGCTTGCATGAGCAGATCTTGCAGTGACTGAAGTCGGACCATCTGGTCATGGATGGGGCTATTTCTGGAGCTCGACTGCTGTGCCGAGACGGATGGATTGTGATGTGCACTACCACCAGACCGCCTCTCGCAGACCGAGCTGGCCACTGATCCAGCCTCCGAGGTGCAGAGCGGACAAAATATTGCTTGAAATCTGCCCGGCGGTTGCAGTAGCACAAGTGACGACAACCACCTCCGGGCAGATGCGGCGGGCGTGGTGGTTGGTCAGGCCCTGGAGAGTGTGAGCGGAGGCCATGTGGGCCGCTGTGAGAGGAGCCAATAGCAGAATGCGGCGAGCCGCCCGCGAAAATAAAGTTGACCGCACTCTACACCACACCTCTCAGCGGTCGGTGTTTCTTTATTTTTAGGCCCATCGAGCAGCGTGCCAATGCAGAGCGGGTGGGCGGGATGCTGCGATGCAGGGCGGACTCGTCAATCCCGCAGCAGAGCGTATTGTCAATTGAGCGATACCTCACTCAAAAGGGCCCTGGAAACCCGCCACCAATCTGCTGAGATGCCCCGGATCTGACCATTTCTTTTCGCCATCCATCGTTGAAGGAGCTCTTGGCCAAGAGACTATCGATTTGGCGTCACATTTCCACCTCGCCGCGACTGTGATACTGAATCAAGCAGGCACCGACTGATGTTAGTGGGTGCTGGCCATCGGCCGTGCGTGGGAGCACCTTGCTTGCAGCATACCGTGCTCGACTTGGGCGCACATGTCGCGCAGTGATGCATCCCCGGAGACCCAATGTCGTACAGGGATTCAGCAAAGGGTGCGCCCATTCCAATGGCACTGAGGATTCTTGTGGTGACAATCTGACGGCCAGAGGCTGATACCGTGGACGCCGCCTCGAACGATCCGTCGCAGCTGTCAGCAGTTAGTGACAATCGGGCGCTTGCCACCGAGCCTGATGATACCTGGATAACACCAGGGAAATACCGAGGAGCGCATTGAAAGCAACGGCTTTACATCCCAATGTGATCGTCCAAAGAGTCATGATGAATGCTCAGATTGATTGTGGAGAGTATGAGGCGCGCGGTGAGACCGCCGGACCCGACCGGCCAGAGTTGAAGATTGCTAGCAACGGGAGCAAAGCCGCCCCCTTTCCCCTCAACTTTAACGTTCTGTCGACATGGGTTGCTTGACAGGTGTGGCGGACGTCACTGTTCTCACGGCGGTCTGTTCGCGGCATGAGGTGCAGCGTTCATCCATCGTCTGTTCGTCGGTTTGAATCGAGAGTGACGAGATGGGAGCAGGGACCCACGGTATGAGACCAAAGACGTTGGGAACACGGCCGTTCATGCATCTGAGAGCTGTGCTCAGCGTGATGGTATAGACACCACCGTTTTCCTCGGTTGTTATCCGCCATGTCAGCTCCCAGCTGTGAGGCTTTCTTTAGGTTCGTTTGGCAGTAAGCCCACCTCTACTACAGTCCGTTGCATCGGCGGCTTCCAAAACACTGCTTACTACACAGAAAATTCGCGTTTTTTATATAATACTACATAAAACACCACAAATTTCATTACTAACGGGGTAATTAGCCCTATATAAAGGCATCTAGGCCGTTAAATTATACGTTTCTTTTTTTTAATATATATAGAGTTTATATTTATTATACTAGTATAGTATTATTATTTTTAAAGAAGTAGTAAAAAATTTTAACTTAGTTATTTTACTTTAAAATTAATACTTTACTTTAATACTTTAAATATTTTTATTTACTATTTATTATTTCTATTATTTATTACTATAAAGTTATTTTTATAGCTCCTTAGAAGTACTAAGTATTAATTAATCTAGTTAATAATTTATTACTAGCTCTTTTAGCTACTTATACTTATACCCGTGGGTAATATAAGGATACTTCTAGTAAGAAGCCTTAGGTTGTGTTTTAAAAGTTAATAAGTAAGTAGATTATAATTATATAAATACTAGTAGTAAAGTAATAAGTAGTTAAGTTAAAAAATACTTTAACTAATCCTAAGCTATTATAAGTAAAACTTAGTAAATAATAAGTATTAGTAGTTAAGTTAAAGAAGTAATTAGTTATAAAGAAGTAAATAGCTATATTTATACTACTAAAAAAGCTATTAAATTCTACTAAAAATAATACTAAAGTTAACTTAAGTAATAATAATAGTACTAAAAGCTATTATATTAATAATAAGACTTTATTTAAAAAATAACTAAATACTTTAGTTACTTTCTTTTAATAATAATAAAAGCCTCTCTTTTTCTAGTAATAATAAGCCCTCTTTTTTAATAATTAATAAGACCCCCCCTTTAAGTAATAATAAGAGTCTACTTTTAAATAAAGTAATACCTATATTCTATAATACTTAAAGATTAATATACTTTTTAATAATAATGTTTTTATTAAGAATTAAAATTTATATATACTTATAAAGATCCTTATTTATATATTATTTAAACTAACTATTACAACAGCCACTACGCCGTTAGCCACCATAGCAGTGCTATGGCCTAAGCGCCCCACAGTACTTAGTAGAGCTAATCCTACTTAGGTCATATACCTGCCGGGGTTAGCTCTAATATCTATACTAGTACCTAGGCCTTTTTAACTTTAACTAAAATATTAACTCTTTTACTTCTATTTTAACCCTATATATATAAACTAATTAATTACTCTATAAGTAATTTAATACTAATTAATAATTAACTTTTTTATTACTACTTAATTATAAGCTATAAATTAATTAGGAATTACTTAGAAGAGATAATATTTAGATTAGTACAACCCAACTTCAAAAGTAGACCCCCAAACCCTAATTACTATACTAAAATCCCTTTAACTTTAAAAAACAACCCAACTATAAAAGTAGACCCCCAATTAATTATAGATATTAAAGGAAGTATTAAGATACCTTAAAAAACTATCTATAGCCCTATTAAGATTATTTAATATAAAAGATATCTCTACTACGCTCTATAATATAAAAATACTACTACTAAAGCTTTTAAACAAACCCATAATAACCTCCTTTTTAAGGTACTTTAGGGTAGTGCCTGGGTCTTTTTCTAATATTCTCCCCCTTCCCCTTAACTAATAAAGTACTTACTATATAATCTCTTTATCCCTATAACCCTAACTACTTTATAATAACTTATTATTACTAAGTCTAACCTTTCTACTTTAATTAATATAAAAAACGTATTTTATTATAATAAATAATATATAGCTACTGTTTTTGTATAAATTAAAGAGTTTAAGTAGCTACTATAAGTACACTTTAACTAATTTATAGCTATAAAACTCTCTTATAAACCTTCCCTTTTTTACTATATTTCTTTTTATAAACTTTACCCGTACTTTACCCATAAAATATAACGGTCTATTAACTTAGTAATATAGTCCTTTTATAACCTTAAAAGAGCTTAGTAAGTTAGTTAGATTACTAGTAGTAAAATGTTATTTAAGTAAATATGCCCCTAAGGTTGTGGCTAAGGGGAAACGCTTATATTTAAGGCGTAGTTAGTTTACTAATTTAACGTTACTCTAGCTTCCCTAATAAGGTATTTAGTATTTAGTATTACTAAATATTACTACTAAAAACAATAATATTTAGCTTTTTTTTCTTTTCTCCTATAATAAGTATATTTATTTAAATTCCTTGTATCTAAGTCTTTAGGGAAATAAAAAGAGTTACTCTAATAACTACTAAAATAAAATATTATTAAAAATAATATTACTTTACTACTTTAGTACTATTTATTATCCTTTATTACTATCCCCTATTACCCCCTCTTTATTTAACCTATTTCTTTACTCTTTAATAACTAATTAAGTAAAGAGTATTATAATATAACTCCTTTATAATAAGTATCCTTTTTTGCCCTAACTTAAGATATTAATAATACCTTTAAATAGATTCTATAGGATCCTAAAATACTATATAATCTTAGTTACTAAACTCTTTAAAAGTAACTATTTATATACTTTTATACTACTAATAGCCTACCGGTTTACTTTATAGGAATAGTATAAGTACACTATACTACTTCTATTTAGCTTTCTTTTTAGTAGCGCTATTATTTAATTGTTAGTAATATTTTTCTAGCTATAGCTAAAAAGTTGGCCTTAATACTTTACTTATAAAAACCACTATTTCTTTTAATCTATTAATAATAATTAAAAGCTTTATTTTACTATCCATTATCTCTATCCATTACCCTTACCTTATTTAACCTATCTTTACTAAAAGATTAATAGCTAATATCTATACCTTTTTATCCTACTACCTCTTTATTTTAACTATTCCTTTATCTTAAGCCTAGCTATAGCTTTATAGCTTTAAGCCCTATTTTTAAATTACTATAGCTTTAAAAAGAGTTAAAAAGAACAACCCTAGTTAAAGATCTAACTTAATAGTAGTATACACTACTATTTTATATAACTAATAGTTTATTAAATTCTACCTTAAGAATTAGTATAAGTATAAGCCTATAGTACCTATCCTCCTTTTTTTTAATACTATAATATTCTATTTTTTACTCTTAATAACTAAGTATTAGCTATAACCTATAGTTTATATATAAAAAAGACCCCTATTACTAGAAAATAACTATTTTTTTTAACCTATAATCCCTTTAAAGGCCCCTTTTTTATTATTTATTACTACTATTACTTATTACTTTACCCGTATCTATATAATAGTAAACTAACTATAAAAACGTCCTTATAATAGTTAATACTAAGTCCCCTCCTTAAGTCTCCGTAAGTAGACTAAGCTACTTTTACAAAGCTAACTAGCTTAATAAGCTACTAAAAAGCCAATAGGGAGATTCACAAACTCCCCTAGTAACCTAAAAACTAACGCCCTTCTATAAGCACCTTAATAAAGGCTACTATTTTATAGCCAGTCTATTAAGTAAGCGACCTAATAATACTAAGAGTCTCTAGCCCCCTTAAGTATCCCTTATAATCTTTAAATACTTTATAAAGAATATTAATATATCCCTATAGGGCCCTCCTAACTCTAAAGTCTTTAAATAATAGCGTCCCCTAAGTAAAGCTTAATATAATAATAATTTATAGTATTAACTAATACGCCTTTAAAAGGCTTATTAAGTAGGAACTATAAAAGGCCTTCTACTATAACTTTAATATATAGCTCCTTAGAGTCTTTAACTAAATTAACCTAAAGGTCCACTACCTTATTAAAAATTTCCTTTTTAAAAATAGAATTATTATTAATCTCTCTAATACTAGTATAAATATTAAGTTCTATAGGGTTATATTAAAAACGTACTACTCCTTTTAAATATTTAATAACGTTATAAGAAGTAAACGGATACACTACGGATTTAAAAATAACTATAAAAAACCCGGGTTTATTAAAGAAATTACTAATAACTAGGGCCTAATCCCCCCAGCCCTTATTAATAACAAAAATCTACTACCTATTAATAAATAAACTAAAAAGCCTTAAGTACTTACTATACTATAAAGAGATATTTCTTTAAGCTATTTAATAACTAAAACTATTAATACCCACCACTTACTACTAAATTAATAAACCCCTTTTTATACTAAAGTCTAACTACTAACCTTTATTAATAACTACTTAGTATACTCTATAAATAATCCTATACTAGAAATACTAACTAACCTTACTAAACTTAGTAATAAAAGTATAAAGTATAGTAATAACTAGTATAACTTAATTAATATAAAACTTTATATTTTTTAGTATTACTATAAACTTATTAGTATTAGTAAAAGTTAAGCCTATATTACTTTTCCTTTTATACTAAAAAATTAAACTTAAATATATTATTATAACTACCTCTACTTTAGTACTTACCTTCCCCTTATTAACCTAGTTAAGTAAGTATAAAATTACTTTAGGACCCCCTAATCTCGTTAATAGTACCTTTTTAAGTAATAAGCTTTTACCCTTAGTAATAAAATTTAAAGGAACTATAGTAAGACCCGTATTAAGTACTTTAACCTCCTAATTTCTAAGTTAATAAAAATCTAACTAATACTCAACGCGTACCTCTAAGGGGATTAAGCTCTTTATACCTAACTACTTACTATTTACTATAATACTCTAAATATTACTAATACACTCCTTAGGCTTAAAGAGTCTATTAATAGTACTATTACTAACCTTTACTCTACTATAAGTATTATTAATAATAACTCTAGTACTAACTAGTTTATTATAAAGCCTATAAAACCTTTTAAAACCTTTTCTATTAATTATTAATATAGTAGTAGCTATACTAATAGCTACTTTTAAGGCGGTAGATTTAACTACTATAGCCGTAATTAATACTATAATACTAATAGTTACCCTATACCCTTTTATAAAGGCCTAGTAAAGTGCTATATCTATAGTAGGACCAGCTACTAGTCTACTAACTATAAGTAGAAAAAGTAAGATAAGACTTATAAATAATATAGAGTATTTAAATATATTTAGAATACTTTAAAAAAAGGATATTCCTAGTTTTTAGTCTAGTACAAAGGCACTAACCCCTCTTTAAAGTACTACAATACTCTCTTTAAAACCAAAACGTCCTTTAAAAATAAAAAAGAGATATTTAAATAAAAAGACAGTAGCATTAACTACACACACTATACAATAACTTTTAATACTACTACTACTATAAATACTACAGTAATAAAGCAAATTAACAGCTACTATATTATTAACTTTTTTATAAAGAATACTATAATTTACTACTTAATAGTATTTAACCCTTTTAAATTATATATCCCTAAAACAATATTTATATATAATAACTACTACTTAGTAACTATTTTCTATAGTATTATACTTAACTCTAGAATAGCCCACTTTTTAATAAAAAGCCACAATTAATACCTTACTCTTAAAAGTAGCTTCCTTCTAAATCTTAAAATTAAAGCATTAACTACTAAAAAGGTCTTTATTATATTTAAAAATAAATATTCAATTACTTTATTAGGATCTATTAACGTACTTATGCCTTTTAGTATAATTACCTTCTACATTATACCTATAAATACTCTATTCCTTTTTAATTTTTATAATATAAATTAACTTAGTATTATTTTTAATAATATACATAACAAACTACGTTAAAGTACTACAATTATCTCTATTATTTAACAATAGGGCCACCCATAGCTCCTCTTTAATAATAAAGAGTCCCTTACATACTACTACTTAATAAACACTAAACTTCAGCACCTATATTACTAATTTAACTATCCTTCTATTTAAAAGCTCTATAATATACTATAAAAGGCTAAGTACTCTATTAAAATTTCTATAATTAAAGTACTTAACTATATTTACCACCAATATCAACTTAACAGCCTAGCTCCCTCTTACTTTAAGTTTACCCTCTATAATAACTATAACTTTAACTATAAAGTTATCGTTAATATTATATATATTAACGGGCACCCTATCCTCTATATAGTTAATACTATAATAGCATTTAATACTACGTACTTTCTAAAGAGCATCTCTACTAAAAATATATAAAAGGGCTTTAAAAAGAACTAAATTAATATATACTAAGGACCCTTAAATAACCTTATCACAGATCTAAGCACCAGCTTTAGGTCTATAAAGTTTTATAGTAACACTTAAGCCTTTAGTATTACTTTTATTAATACTCTAATTAAAGCCCACTACTTAATTAATAAAGTTAAGTAGTATTACACTATACTGTATAGAGTTTTTTTTATTATCCATAATAAAAACTCTAAAATAAGTAACGATGCGTGCTTTTAAGTAACTATTAAGGCAATAAACGATACTACTAGCCCTAACAGCTTTATTCTAACTCTTTTTGTCTTTAAAATATACCTAAAATTAAATAATAACTCTATACCCTTATTGGAGCTTATAAAGAGAGCTACTATAATTTATAAAATAATTAAAGAAGTCTACTATTACTATATAAGTTAATAAATCTAAGATACCCTTAAAGCGCATAACAGCCCTAACTTTACTTCTACTATAAACCTCCCACTTTAATCTATAGTTCGTATATAGTATAAAAAAGGTAAATAGTAAGGCCCTTACTAACTTATTTTAGTTAATAGTAAAATGTATATACTTTAACTCCTATAGGGCCTATACTCTTTTAGGTTAATAAGTATTAAACTATTTTATAATAATATTAAGAAAACTAATTTTATTATTCCCCTACTTTTAAATACTTTTTAAGATAATAAAGTTAATAGTTCTATTAATATTTATAATAAAGTTAATAGTTCTAAAAAGGTACTTAATAAAATTATTATTAATACTACTCCTCTGCCCCTAGCAGAAAGCCACTCTAAGTAGCTAAAGAGACGCCCTAGCTACTCTTATAAATATCCTATTATAGTATATATCTTAACTAAAGAAGAGGCTAACTTAGTTTTTATAATTAAGCTATAAAATAAGGAATGGATTACTACCCTAGGTAAGCTGTTTTAGTTATTAATAGAGTAAAAGATTTTAGTACTTTAAAATTATAATGTTTTTAATATTATCCCTCTAACCCTAAAGTATATAATAAACTGTAGTTATTTAAATCCTATATTATTAATAAGGTTAAGGGAAAAATAACGGATAAACTCTATAAAAAGTTATAATTAGTTGTTTAAGGCTATACTAATAATAGTAAAGCTAAGATTTTTATATAGTCTCTAACTATTTAACAAGTAAGTTAATAACTTATCCTTACCCTTGCCCTGTCTTTAATCTATAACGGGATAACTCTTTAGCTATAAGATATTATATAAGTATATATATAGTTAAAGACTATACTTAACTATATAATCCTTACTTAATTACCCGAGTAGATTAAGCATTAGTACCCTAAAAGTACTATTATAGTTATTAAAAAACTGCTCTATAGAATTGCAGAAGCTAGTACCTACTAGTAGGTAATGTATTATTATTACTATTGAGATAAGCTTAATATAGTTACGTTTATATATAACCTATACTTCTTAATTTTGTTAATTAATAATAGTAAGTTTACTATAGTTAGAATATAAACTAATAATACTTTAAAACTCTTAACTATTAATTTTTTAACTTAAAAGGATAAACAGCTCCTTAAAGTAAACCTTATAGCTAAGCTAAAGACCTTCCTAACTACTAATAATCTCTTTATATTTAATAGTAGAATTTTATTCTTTAAAGGACTTAACCTAGTATTCTACTAGAAGGGCTAAAGTAAGAAACTTACTACTGTGACCACTAGCGATAATTAAAAGGCATAATACATCCAGTAACGTACCCGTAGTACTTATATTACTTTAATTTACTAACTAAAGGCATTATATAACCTTTTAGTTACTACTTAATACTAAGAGCCTATAGACAACAATATTAGGGCCCTAAACAAATAAATCCAGTAGCAGATTAACAACTAGTAGCGCGGCCTTATATATTTCCCTCTTAATCTCACCACTAATAAGCTTTTTATTTTTATAAATAGATTTTTTACTAATAATACAGACCTTTTATTATAAATTAGTTTTATTATTATTCTTAGTAATAAAAACTAATTTATTAATAATACCTTTTAAATCTATAGTAATATTATTTACTATAACTTAATAAAGAGTAAGTAAGTTACTTATAGTATCCTTACTTTAGAGATTTATAGTATAATAGCTAGTATTAATATAACTCTATTAATTACTAAAATACTAAAGATTATAATTAACTACCTTAAGCTTTTTTTAATTCTATTTATAGTATATATAAACTTATACTTACTATATAAGTACCTTATTAAACTTAGTACTACTAAAGAAAAGAGGCTTATAATAGATATTATAGCCCTCTATTAGTTTTATAAAAGGTATAAGATTAATAATATTTACTAAATTACTAGTACTAATAACCTTACTAATACTTTTATAAAAACCTCCCTAAACTAAGCCCTTAAGTACTTTATTTTTAAAAATAAAGTAAAAATTAAAATAAAAGGATAGGTAATAAGAGAAAGTAAAGAGAGTATAGTAAGTAGTAGAAGTATTAAGGGATATAAAAAAAAAGAAGGAATTACAGGTACTTAGGTATATAAGGATACTAAAAACTATATAGAAGCTATACTAGATTTCTGGCTTAGTTAATTATAAGCCCTAGGGGCCTTTTAGCTACTTTAAGTCCATTAGAAATAAAGTATTTAATACCTATAGGGGTTTTTAGAATTTCTATTATTTTATAAAGAATAGTAATCTATTAAACTATATTAATTACTACCCTTTTTATAATTATAATTATTTTTAGTTAAAGCTTTAAGTTATAAAGTAAAAAGTACTAGTATTATAATAGCTACTACGCCGTTAGCTACTGTAGTGGTGCTATGGCCTAAGTGCCCCACAGTGCTTAGTAGAGCTAATCCTACTTAGGTTACGTGCCTACCGGGGTTAACTCTAATATCTATACTAGCACCCAGGCCTCTCTAACTTTAGCTAGAATATTAACTCTTTTACCTCTATTTTAACTCTATATATATAGACCGATTAATTACCCTACAAGTAATCTAATACTAACCTTTAATAGTATACCCTTTTTACTTAAACTACTTTATATAATTAAGTTATAGAAAATATAGTATAATAAAGTTAGATTTTTAGTATTTAGAAAGTAGAGGGATACTATTATTAATATTAAAAAGCGAATCTATAATTTACTTAGAGCTATACTTAAGGCTATAAAGTTATATATTATATTTTAAGTTAGTTAGTAGAAAAAGGGTTTTAAATTTATTTACTTAATATATTAGGACAAATATAATACTATAGTTAATAATACTTAGTTATATTTACTATAGTACTTATTAGTTAACTAGATCCTTAAAGCTAGTAGGTATAGTAAGACTATAATTAAAGTAATATTTATTTTTTAGTTTAGTGTCTTTACTATAATAAAAACCTAAGTTAATTATAATACTATATTAATTATTTTATATACCTAAGACTATAGTAGTTAATCCTTTTATTAAACTAAGTAAAAAGAGTATATTAATAATAAAATACTTACTACTATTAAGTAGGTAAATAAAAAGACATAGGATATATTTAAGGACTTACTACGTTATTAGCTATATTCTAAGCTAGTGGTTTGTAAAAATACTACTAAGAGTAGAGATTACTAGTATTTTTAGTATTAAATTATTTTTAATAAAAAATACTATAAATTAAAGCTTCTTAATATTAAGGAGTAGTAAAGGGCTCTACTTAAGAAAGAGGTTAATATTATACTTAGTAAACTACTACTTAGTATTATACTTATAATTTGTAAATACGAGGGTACTATAGTTAATATAGTTAAGAATAATTAAAATAAATAAATACTATATTATAAGGGTATTTAAATAGCTATTTAGACTGATATTTTAACTCTTTTAACCCTTATAGTAACTCCTAATTAGTTAAGTTAAACCTTAAGTAATACTATTGTAAACCTTTATAGTATACTACTAACTTTATTTCTTTTAATTTAGCTATTACTACTGGTATATTAGGGTTAACTTTACTTTACTTAGTATAGGTTTATAGCTCTAAATACGCCTCTATATATTCCTTTACTATAGTAATAAATACTTATTTAATTATTATGTTTAGTAGTACTAGATTTACTAATTAAGTACTATAGTTAAGTTAACAACTTCTTTACTTAGTTTACTACTATACTAGGTAAGTATTTAAACGTTAATAACTGTTTCTTAATAATACTTAAATAGTTAAGTAAATACTATAGTAGTTTTTGTTTAATTAAAGGGCTTTTTAATTACTAGTTTAATAAAGAGGGTATTATTTTAAATATTATAAATATTATTAAATTAAATATTAAAACTTTTATTAATAATAGTATTTTTTACTTATATAGTAGAGAGATATTAATAGTATTTATAGAGCTTATAGGGATTATTAAGTTACTTAATTCTATAGCTTAAAATTAACTATATATATTTAATACTATTACTATAGCCCTTGTAGAGTTTTTTACTAAAAAGGAAGTCAAAGAAGATTATAGACTATAAGAGGTATTAGTTAAGGCTAAGAGGGGGCACTAAGGTAAGTAAAACACTATATTACTAGATTAATTATTAACTAAGTTAGTACTTTAATAGTTTTCTACAAAGTCTTCTTCCCCTCTTTTAAGCCTCTTATTTAAAATCTCTTTTTTTATTTAATTACTACTACTAGATCTAGATTAATTTAATACTTATTTACTTAATAAAAGTTAGATATTACTTTAAACGATTATTAATAGACTCTTACTATAATTTAGTAAATTATAGTTAAAACTAATTAATATATTAAATAATAGGACGTTTTTAAGTTATTTTATTAATTTATTATTTAATAAGAACGATATAGAGTTAAGCTGTAAAGAGATTAATAAAGAGAGTATTAGTACTTAGTTTAAGTTAAAGAATAAGTTGTAATAAGTACTATTTATAGTATTCTTTTCTTTCCTACTTTACCCACTTAACCGTAGCATCCTTATAACTTACTTAACAATAGTCTTTACCCATTACTATTATTTTTTTTTTACTTTACCCACTTAACTATAGTATTTTTATAAATTAATAATAGCTTTAATCTATTACTTATTTTACTTAATATATTTCTACTTTCTTTACTATTTATAATTTTAACTATAAATTTATTAAAAATACCTATAGTATTATTTATGTTTTTTTAAGTAGTATCTTATACAGACATTTCTATAAGTTAATCCAAAAAGAATACATTATAACTATATATTATTAAGTAGTATAATAAATAAAAGTATCTAATAGGGTGTATCTAGTAGGTTTAACCCCCTTTAGCTTAAGTAGTCTTAAGTAGAGCTTAGTAGGGCGTATATACCTTAACACTTCCACTTACCTACTCTTCCTATAGTAATAACAATAATACTATTACCAATAGGTGGTACTAAACAGTACAACTAATATATTAAAATAAACCTTTACTTATACGAACTTTTAACTAGATTACGTTATAGCGCTATAACGTACTATAGAGCCTAATAAGCCTTAGTGGTATTTAAAATTAAAGAAAAAGGTACTACTATAAGCAAGGCCTTTATTAATTCCTCCTGTCTTTTATATTCCTAAAAATCTAATAAAATAACAAAAACTACTATAAATACAAAAGTCCCCTAACTACAAAATACTAAATACTACAACCTAGTTTCTATAGTTAAGAATAATATTAAGTAGTTTAGTAATATAACTATATAGCTTAGTATTAATACTATTAATATATAATATAACTAGTTAGCCTAACTCTTAAGTATAAAAATCTAAATTACTATTTTTAACTTTTATTTTTTTTAAACTAGTAGTAATAGAGGCTAAATAAGAAATATTAAAATAGACTTATTAATTAATTTAATACTAAATTAGATTTTAAACTTACTATCTTTAAAAAATAACTAATACTACTTTAAATAAGTAATAAAAGTAGTAATAATAACTATAAATCCCCTAGAGTTTATAAAAAACTAGTACATTTAACAAGGCCTAACTAACCTAATATAGCAAGATATCTACTAATAAGTATAGGGAAAAGCGGTTTAATTAGGTTAACTAGCTGTGGCGTAGTAATAGTGCGTTAGTTATAGAGGGATTTAATAGTTAAGGGAAGGGACGGTTTAGTTTAGATTGGATTTAATAAATTTAAAGGAACGGTCTACTGGATAGTTAGGTATACAGAAGGTGTATAGAAGGCGTTAGTGGTTTTAGTAGCGTTAATAGTATAATTAGTAGTCTACGAAATTAATCAAAAACACTTATTACTTTAAATCTATAGAAGCTGCGTTGTAGCAGGTGAATTTAAGTGCTATTTATTAGACGAAAAAGATTAACAAGGTGGGTGGCTAGACGGTTTCCTAGAGCACGTAGCCCGTAGACCGTTAGTCGCCTGTAGTATTATTAAAATTAATAAACGCATAGTAGAAGTAACTAGTAATCTATAGTAATTTTTACTCTACTTTTAGGGTATAGTTATATAAAAACTCTACTTAATTATAAACGTCCTTATTACTAGTATTATATATATAAAAGTTTTTTTTAATATACTTTTTTAAGTTTCTAAAGTACTTTTTAATAGAGTTAAAGTTAGGTAAGTATAGTAAAAAGTATTTAAAGTATATACTAGCTCCTTTATAAGTAATCCAGATATCCTCTTAGTAGTAAAATAAGGTATTATTTATAATAATTACTAAATAAAGGGTAAAAAACCTTCTATACTTAAGTAATACGTAGTAGATAATCTATACTATAAAGCCCTTATTATTTATTATTCTAAGATATACTAAAAGATTTAATATACTTTTAAGAGTTAGTATTAGTAAGAGTTATATTTATTAACTCTATTTTAGCTTTATTAATTTTTATAGTATAAGGCCTTTTAAAGCTTATTTTATTTACTTTTTACTAGTATTTTTATTTACTCTCGACTTATTAACAAAAATTAACTACTTTAGTTTATACTACTATATATAATAAAGCTACTTAAGTCTTTTTTCTAGATTTTATTAAGTAGTTATAATATGTATTTTTTATTAGTTTAATCTACTTCTTTAAAATATTAATTAATTATTAATTTACTAATATTAAAATTAAACTACTTAAGTAAAAACTCTTATATTTTATTTAATAGTAAATTATTATAATACTTTAATAATTTAAGTAACTTAATATAGTACTAAACTTTTATCTTTTAACTACTTTTATAGAATATTTTATATTATTAAACCTTATTAGTAAAGTTATATTAATAGTAGTATATTTAAATTATTTATTAAGTATAGTTAATAGCTTTAATAATAAAGCTATTATTAAAGTTAAGAAATAAAAGTATTAAATTAATTTTAGTAAGTTAGTATATTAAGATATTTAAAGCTATTATAGTATATAGAGTAATATATAGTTTTTAAATAACTTTATAACTATTTTTAATAGTAGTAGTAGGACGCTAATTAATAGTAGTATTAATAGTAGTGTTAATAAAAAGCTGCTATATAAAGAAAGTTGGATTTACGGGCAAAATTTAGCGTTTCTGCATAGGTAAGCGTTGCCCTACTTTGGGTTTTGGAAGCCGCCGATGCAACGGACTGTAGAGCAACAGCCAGGCATATCAGAAATCATGGCACCTCCGGCCTGTCCATGAGACCATTCCTCGGGCATCGACTCACGTCGTCTCCACTGTCATTCACGACTGCCGTGGTTGCCGTCACCGAGGTCATTGACGTCCCAAAAGCCAAGATTGTCTGCACTGCGGAGTCTGCGAGAAGGGCCGGAGCAGGGGCAAAGAAAGAAGAAGAAAAATCCGATCCATGTCCTATAAGTCCCGTGTGGCAGGGCCAACCTCCAGGCTAAACGGGTCTGGTGGTACTCTCTTGGGGCAACGGACCAGGGTCTACAGCCCCTAAGCCCTTCCCGTCCAAGGTCGCTCTGGGCTGTGAATGGGAGGGACCCTTTCCGCTGATGGTAGCGAGTGTCGAGGGCTATAGCGGTCAACTGGACGACGACGACGAAAAAGACAGGGTTGGGCTCGGACGAGACAGAGGCTGCGACCGGGCGGCGGGGAGTCCGTCCCATCTTCTCAAACGACATGTGCCTCAGCACAGCCATTCTGGAACTAAACTCTGTCGGAGGGGGTTTTGATCAACCGTCTCAGGATCTCAACGAGGTTCAGATGGCATGAACACACACAAATTTTCTGCTAGCGATGATGTGAGCGAGGACGGGATGCATCTTGGTCCGAAGTTCGGGATCCATGGCTCTGCGCCAGCTGCTCGTGGGCTATCGGCTGTTCTGCTTCTGAAAGAGTGTGTGTGGGTGGGTGGGTGCACGATCTCTGTTACGCTTTCGACGCCATCTGGAAGATCAATTGAGTTCGTGCGACAGGTGAGGTGTGTAGGAGCGGAGAGAGAGAGCCGATGGGCGAGGTTTAGCCGAACAAGGTCGTCGATAGGTATCTCTGTGCTGTGCTTTCGGTCAGTTCAGTGTCTGTTCTTCTTGGACGTGGTCACGTTTGCCTCTTTGCCAGTGGAGTACCAGGAAGGCAACGGCGGGTATGGATATTGTTTTGTTTCTTCTGGCCTGCCTTATGATAATTGCCTTATGGATTGCCTATCGTAGACTTCTGCGGACGCTAATTTGCTGAGATGATCGGACTACTGGCCTTTTAGATTAATTAAATCGGCCGTCGACCACGTTGATTATTGCCTTCTCCTCCAAAAGTGGGTTGGGCTCGGGGTTGAAGACGAGGTAGGTGGGAGGAGGGAGTCCTGGTACCTCGGACTGACCGCTGGGGGGGGGCGGCTTCAGGGCCTTCAGTGCCTACGTGCCTACTTCCCAGGTTGGCAGGGACGGGCGCTGTCTTGTGAGGTTCCCTTCTGTGCGAGGCAGGACCAGGAGCAGGCATTGGGCAATAGTGTACCTAGGTACCTAGGTAGGTAGGTACACTGTTTGTGGTAGGAGCGAGGGAAAAACCTGGGACGACAGCACGGGTACTTGCACACTCAGCAAAAAATAGCACGTCTGGCGGGTTCCTATGCTGTCACACGCTGGGATGCGATGATCTGACGGCAGACCAGACGGCCCCAGTCTCACCCCCGGCCCCTTGGCGGCAGGGGCAACGCACGCTCTCCTGCCAAAGGTGAAGCGGCAAGGGGTCTTATTGGCCCGAGCTCTTTCTCTAACCGCCCACGACTTGGTTGTACGAGGCCAATCACCTCGACCCGTTAGCCACCGCATCTCTTCTTAGTCTTCTTCACTATCACCCTCCTCCTTTCCCATTGCTGGTTACCATGGAGTAATGTACAAGGTCGATATTGCTTGCAGGAAACGATGCACCTCTCTCCTCTTCACATTCTTCCCCCCCTCTCTCTCGATGCTCGTTCATGTACCCACCCCGGCTGCAGCGCATCCGTACCCGCCGGCCTACATCCTTCACCCATGGGCGGTCCGCTCACGCAGCGAGTTGACATCGTGCACAGCAGCCAAGTGATGGTCGCAACCCCATCGTGCCCCCCGGGCCTTGACCGTCTTAGTGTGCTCTTGTCGCCTCCCAATGTGTGTGTGACCACTTTCAACTGGCTCTCGACTGAGATGATGGTCGGTCTCGGCCGTGGCTGGGTCGGGCGGGTAACGCAGTGATGCCATGCCAATGCCATGCCACCGCTCATGCTCTACATGGACATACTACACATAGTACGTCTTCTTCTGCAGTCCCATTCTGCGCTTCTTTCTTGCATTGGATTTGTCCATCGTTCCCGTTCCCGCCCCGGATCAAGAATGCAACCCCGGCCTCCTGCCAAAGCTGGCGTTTCTTAAAACTCGTCTGCCTCCATCTCTCGCGTGTGCGGCCATCCGTCGTTTCTGTCTATTCCTCCTCCTCTCCATCCACCAACCTCCTTGCCTCACCAGCGTCCCTGACAGCCCGTCCTGTCTGATCTTCAAACAACCTTCATGCGACGGGGTCGATAGAGCACGGATCCCTGACGAACATCACGTCCTACCTTACCTTGCCTTACGCTATACGACTCCACACCAACGCCTCACCATCCTGACACCTGCCTCACAACGCCCCGTACACTGTAATTCACAACGGCCCGGCACTAGGAGAATATTCCTACAGAGCCTCAACTCCCTTCTCCATCATCATTCCTCACCACGGCCCTCACCACTGCTCCACCACAACCACAACCACGCCCAACTTGGCTTGACCACCCCCTGGCTCCGCCTCTTATCGTCTTGCCTGCCTGGCTATAGCACGACCAGCACCAGGAACAGAGCCAGGCACACAACGCAGCGCCCCCAAGACCCTCGCGCAACCAGAAACGTCTCAATGCCGCTCGGATGCCCGCTGTCATCATAGATCAGATTGCTCGAACCTGGATCTCTAGAGACCTCGCCCCAGTATCGAGCCAGAAACACCCGATAGTAGTGATACCCTCCCCAGCAAGCTAGCCCGGGGCCAAATCCTGATACAAGCCTCAACCAGCCTTCAGTGCGGCTCGGTGTCTTGCCCTCTGGGCTGGACAAGCCCACCTCCTCCTCCTGCTCTCCACCACCGCCTACCTACCCCTGGCCTGGTCTTCCACACCGGGTCGTCTCATCCATCTCGACTGTTCTCGTCTCAATATAGATTTGTCTTCCCTCCCCGCCTTGGGTTCGGTTGATATTTCTTATTCTTCCTCTTGACCTTCTCTTCTTGCCTCGCCAGCGCTGTGCACTAGCCTGTCGATAGCCTTCTTTTAGAATCGACATCTTCAGTTCGACTCCTTCACTTCTTCCTTTCGCCCCGCAGGTCCGGTACCTTTCCCTTCCTTTCGCCGTTGACGGTTCTTCTTCGACTGGTTCGTCTTTTGCACTACCGATTTTATTCGCAAGAGAGGACTCACGATCTCGACGACCGCTTCCCTCGTTCCCTTCATTCGCTGGTTTTCGGGTTTTTGGGTACACAGAGGACAAAGGACAACATCGAGGTCGCATCGTCATCGTCGAAGAGTTTCACCGCAACCGGTCACGGGAATATCATCAAGACTTTTATTACGACACTGAGCAATCAGAAAGAGAGAGGAAAAGAAGGTTCAAAAGAGATGGGTCGTCTCATCAAGAACCACTGGGCTCGCCTCATTGTCATGAGCGCCGCAGCTTGTAAGTCGAACCTCGACAAACACCCAAGGGTCCTGAGGGCCCAAGCCACCGCTCGGTACTAACCTCTTGTACAGACCAGTTCGGAGCCGCTCTCGAGGGCTTCTTCTGGCCCAAGATCTTTTGGGACTTTTTGACCAAGACCCTCGACCCGGCCGTCAAGCCCATACCCGTGTTGCAGATAATTAATCTGCTCATGGCGCTCTTCATGGTCGCTCTCGAGTGGCCGCTGGGCTTTATCGCTGGCAGCTCGATCCACCGCAGTCTGGAGTTCCGCCTCATCATCCTTCCTCTTACGACTCTTGCCGCCGCTCTCATCTACCAAGGCACCAATGCCGCTTTGTATTATCTTATTGCTCTGGTCGTGTACTTTTGGGCCTACAGCGAAGGCGAGGTATGTTGCCACCAACAACACGGTATCGAGACTTTCACTAACATGACCTATAGATCATCTGCGCTAAACCGTGGACGCTTCCCCAGAGAGGCCGCAACGGCGCCAAGGTTTAAATCTCATCTCGCTTTTCCGCTTAGTCCTTCAACACATGCAACCGTCTCGACCTCGCAGGATTATCGACAGATAGCCTGACAGAGAGCCGCCCGCATGCAACGACAATAATTCACGACGAGCATCAACGACTCCCCGAAACTCGGACGAACCTACGAACCCTAATCGTTCTTTCTCTGAGCAATGATTCCAACACTATTTTCATTATACATGTTTTTAACGATCTCCAATCGAATATCACGGCATCCAGCATCGGCGTTTTATCCTGACGAAAGGGACTCATACTTTTTTTCCTCCAATACAACTCGGCTGTGAAGGGGGAGACTCGTCCCCCATTCCGTTGGACTATTTCTCTCTCAAGTCTCCCAAAGCGGTTGGCAGGTCTTCTTTGTTTTCTCTCTCTTACTGGTGTGGGCAGTCTTGGGGGCGGGTTGGCCGAAAGGGGAAAGAGGAGGAACCAGGGTCAGCCATGTCTCGTCCTGTGTTTCGCAACTCGTGGGAGCCCCACCAGCGCGACAGCAACAACACCATGGGCCCATGGGCTGGGCTGGCAGGGAAGGACGGAGACAGGAGGCAACCTTGGCGCTGAAGTCTTGGTGCCTTGGGAGTGTATCATCCCGAAGCCGGGCCTCACTGCCAGCTCGGGTACGTGGGGTCTCGGGATTGGGGAGGAAGAGGAGAGAAGACGGAGGTGCATTCTGCCTGGCCTCGGAGGAGGGAGATTATTTGCCATCGCTTGTCAAAGAGACGTAACCTTGGATACCATAGCGAAATAGCGTACCAATGCTACACCTAATGTCAAGGGAAGAAATAGAAGAGTACCAATCTCATTCCGCGTCCACTCCCTGAGCCGTGATTGATTCGATAATCTCGCTAGAAGAACTCAACTCGGAATGACAGACGTCGTCGGTCGGCTCTCGCGGCAAGCAAGCTTAACTTTCGTATTCCCAAACTCAGCGACACCCGGAGATACCTTGGCGTCTGCTGACAGACCACACACTTCGTGTCCAGCGGCATGTGTCCTCCTCCCTCCCTCTCGACCACACCAACCAACACGGCCTTTGGGTTCAGGCCCGCAGCAGTGCGTCAATCGCCGCCGCTGGCAACTCAACGTCAGGTTCAACAAGTCAGGTCGGTGTCGCCAAGGGTCTTGGCCGCGATGCATCCGCGTTTCCGCCCTACGCAAATTGAATCCCATCTCCCGAGTGGGCACGGGTCAGGGGGTTCCCCTCTCGGTCGACGCGCCGCAAATGACGATAACACCCAGGTGTTAACTCACAGGCTTTCGGAAAGGGCGGTTTAGCTGGGGGAGGGTATAATACTATCACTACAGGCAGGCACCCAAGAGAAAGAAAGAAAAAATCTGCACGAAATTTTTGAGACGATCCATGAATTAGGAGGGAAAAAATGCTGGGCAGGGGCCGCGTCGAAATCTCCACGCTCGCAAGACTGCCCGAAACACTTTGGAAACGGGCGCACATCCAGCATCACGAGACGAGTCCACCCCACTTTTGACAGAAGTATCGTCCACCACGGCAATATTCCCGTCTGGTCTCCTCGTGTCCGGGCAGGATGGACAGTTATTTGAATCTTATATAGACATGGGTCCCATTTACGCATGCTTGATTATCAAGCTGATGGAAAGCTTTGGCAATGTCATGATCCCTGACCACGCATGGCAAGTGTTTAGTCTTTGACAATCAGACAGCGATAATACGCCAAGAAGAGTCAAGAAACAATTGGCAACTCATATGCTCATGTTTAGCTATCTCATCGCTAAAGTAAAGCCCCATGCAATCGACCCACGTCCGAGTCAGGACGGAGTCGATGTTGAACCCTGGCCGGGCTCGGGAGGAGACGGTTTAGGTTATTTAACTTAAGAGCATGCCATTTTCATAGCGAGCCCTTGTAGTAACCTTTCGCGTCTTCCCCGCCAGTGCAATGGGATTGTCGTTCATGATCAAAAGAGACGTAAGTCATTATTCGATGCAAAGCATCTTTCGCTGAGCGCAACTCCTTCGCTTTCGAATCATAGGTCGCGCTAACCACTACGCTTCGTCTGCATAGTCCTCAACACTCGCCTCTGAATAGGCCGCCGACAGTAACTACGCTGGGTAGTGCGTCGTCGGGAGCAGGGAGTAGGTTGATCGGGAGTACGCTTCTAGTGAGCGACCATGGCGCCCTTGGAGTCGTTCTTTGAACCTTGACGCTCAGGGAACTGGTGCAAAAAGTTGTTAACAGCGAGTATCAGCGGTGTATGATGACAATTACTAACCTCGCTGGTCTGGGTAGTACCCTTCTCGAGGATCACCTTGATGACATCCTCGTCGACGGAGGTACCGAACTCATTCTCGAGCATCGCCTTGGAGGCAGCATCATAAGTGCCCTGGGCTCCTTGCCTAGTTTGGTACGTTAGCCGCCGCCCGTGTGAAGTGGTGTGCGGAATGGTCGCCAGAGCGGCCGGCGGTTGTGGTGAGGCGTCTCACCAACCAAACGCCGGCGCATCGTGCCTCGACTAGAATTTCCAGGCGCCAAAAGGCCGAAAGGCAATTCTCATCGATTGATGATGGGTGGGTAGGGGTAGTCTATTGGATGACATACTTGTGCGTGACGAAGATCTTGAAGGAGGAAACGAAGTGCGCCAAGGGCACAGACTTGTCGCTCTGCCACTTCTGGTACAACTCGGGGTCCTCGACGAAGACGAGGAAGTCGTCTGCCTGACCCTTGAAGTGGACCTTGGTCTGCTGAGCCTCGCCGCGAACCATTTTGACTGATGTTTGGGTGGTGGTTGGGGTGTGTTGGGTGGAGTTTCGTGATGTACGCTTCGAGGTGAAGTTGTCGCTGTGATTTAGGAACGTGTGAAGACGAAGTTCGTCGGGTATCTCAGGATGTTTTGTGATAGTGTTGATTGATCAATTGATGGAAGAGATGAATATGCTTCTTGCCGGGCTTTTTAAACCGGCCGAGAGCAGAGAGGGGAGCTTCCCCAAGCTCAGCTCGTGATTAGGAAGCTACGTCATAGGTGCGGGAACACGCGACTGCCTTTCATCACTGCCCCGCCATTAGAGCTTGCCCAGGAAGGGGCGGGGCACCAGTGTCTCCGTGCTCCTTCCAGGTACGTAGTGATTAGGTACCGGGAACTCTGAGCGTTCCTGCATCGCACCAACGTAGTACGTCACTACTAATTCCCAGACCAAGAATTCAGGCCTGGCAGTACTCAACACGTTGCGGCTGGAAAGATCTAGATGGAGAAGGAATCAAGGGGCAGCAGATCAACGCCCCGGGTAGTTCCCGCACCGCCCGGTCCCGAGGTACCTGGACGCAAGTCACTGCCAGGCTCACTGACCACAGTGACCACAGTGACCACGGCAGCATGCCATTGTGGGGCTGGAGCTGGAGCTGAACCTGAATGAGTGTCCCAAACCCGGACATCCGTTTGCCAACAACGCCATCTGCTCAGAGACAAGCAAGCCACATTGCAAACCAAGCCCATGATGGCCTCACTGACATCACGTAAATCAGGGTTGGGCTTTTAGGTAATAGAGGGGTATCATTATGCATTCGTCTGCGCGACGATCGAAACAGCCCAAGACCGGGTAATCTGATAATAGCTACAGGCAGCCCACCAATACGGTTCCCAGGGTGCCGTAAATTAGGTAACCAACGAGAGACAAATAACGAATGTGGTATCTCAATCCATCCAAACGCGCTTCAACACCAATTGGTTTCGACAGTTGGAATCTCACAAGAACCCGGCCTTCATCGAAAGAAGCTCCGGATTCCCTGGACCAAATCATCTCTGTTCAATGTGCCCACCTTTCCCCAGCGCATCGACGATTTGTGTGAAAGTTTGGGCACCTTCTGCCCCCTCGCTGGGCTGTTCATTTCTGGCGGACAGGGCAACCTCTTAGACGACGTCGTGCCGCGACGAACTCGCGGTAGGTTGTTCCCGGATGCTGTGCGTAAAACCACTGGCCTAGGCGGTAAGGTCACTGCAGTCGCCAAGTTATCGTGTTCCAGTTGGGATCGTTGGCCCAGGCCTGCGACATCAAACCTGGTCGAACTCAACGTGGGTGTCGTAGGAGCACTGGCCGTGCTCGTAAGTTCGACATCGTCGTAAATCTTCGGCAGTCGAGGTTTTGCGGTTTCGTTGGCGTTGTCGCGAGGACCGTGCTCGATGTCGGAAGGCTCAGCCTTATTTAACTTCGAGGCAGGCCCGTGTTGTGGGTTGTCTTGTTTTTCTCCTGACTCCTCCTCCGCCATGAACTTCCCAATGCTCGCGACACTGTTTGACCTCTTGGCGAAGGAGCTGGCAATACTCGCAACGCTCAACTTGCGCATCATCGTGCTCGCTGAACTGCGAACGAGGTGTTCACTGCGAGATCTGCCGGTCATGCTAGGGAACGGCAGCACATCTCGACTCCAGATGTCGGACATCAGCGCCTCAAGTCGAGCTCTCTCGGCTCTCGGGGGTGCGATGATGGGAATCCGCGGGTTCGTCAGTAGCAAGGATTGTGATCGATTGATGACGGCGCCAGAAGCCGTGTCCGAGCTGTCCCGCATGACGCTGGTGTTCTTCAAGATGACCTGGCATAACGGTGACTTAGGCCCAACGGTTGTAGCGCGATGAATTGAGATCCGACGAGCAACAGTGCCTGTGGTACAGTTAGCAAACTTCCTCGCTTCTACGCCAGCAACACTGCTCACCTGGTTTTCTAAACACTGTACCGAGACCCTTGATAGGGAGAGCCACTGAACTGTACAAGCCGGGATCCATCCGTTCCTCTTCTCTCTTCGATGGATTCAGTAACCTGTTGCGCCATTCTTCTTGCTCGCGGGACGAGCAAGCCGTCATGAGTAGTTCGTACAGCTGGGAGTCGCATTCAAAGACGAGCTTCCAGGAAAAGGGGGCTGTGTGACACTGGAGACCTGTAGCAATACCCAGTCAGCATGGTGACACGAACCAATGTTTTCAAGGATTACGCTTGCCTCGTCCATTGTCTGTTTCTTCGATCTTGATGCCGGCTAGATTGATGCATGCTTGGATTGTATAAATTTGGTCGACCCTGCTGGCCGTCGCAAGACACAAGACGTTGTGGTAGAGAAGACAAATCATGTACTGCCCCTTGGCGCCCTCTTTGGTTTCCCAGCAAACATGCAGCACGCCACACAGCTCGACATGACCGAACGATCGAATGCGGTTCTTGGATGCGGCATCCAGTTTCTGCTCGCCTGGTAAGCTTCAAAATTCCGAGCTACTGGCAGGATGGGTGACAACTCACCTGTTCAGGAAATACCAGCCGGTCCTGTAGAATCCAGGTTTTTTCCAAGGTGGACTTCATTCGAGCATCGTTGGTTGCATGGTTGATCTCGGCCGTAGCTTCTCGCAGTCGCAGGAGAGCGCTCTCCACCTCCATGTGGGAGTTCGGGCAGTCGGCGACAGGTGTGTATTTCAGGAGCTCTGCAAACAATAATGGGTATTTACAGATGCGCTGAATGGGCTGGGGGTGCTGTTAGCAAAAGTGAAAGAGACAATATAATCTGTACTTGCCTTCACAAGGAGATCTCCAATCGTCAAGGACTTCTTTGACTGATCGACATGGGTATTGGCCGAGCCCAGTGAGGAGGCTAGTGCCTCAATCCCCTTTTGATATGTGTCCCATTGCGGCATGGTCCGATGAGCAGAGGCGACATCCTTGATCATCATCTCGTACTTGGCCCCGTACTCTTCGTAGATAAAGAAACGGTTCATCTGGCACGCATATCAGTAATCTGATATCTTGGATATCGGAAATGCTGGCTGGGCTTGACACACCTTTCTACTGAAAACCTTCGCGACATCGCCGGCAACCTGGGCTTCCGAGATCATTCCCGGCGTCTCTTGCAGCCAACTTATGGCCTTGTCGTCTTCCGGTACGGAATCGAGACTTCTTAGTCGCTGGTGGCCGCGGTTCGTGGGTTTACTGGCAGGCGCAGATGCCTGCGTGTACTCCGAGTCCGGAACAGCTCGGTGCAGCTCACCCAACAACTCTTCGTGCAGCTCGACGATGTCGGTGAGATTTCTATTTATCGAAGAGCGCAAACCCATGGGCAACGTCGGTAGAGACGCAAGGATCGTGATATATACCTGCCAAACTTAGTCTTTTCAACATCAAGCTTTATGACGCATCAGACGCACATTCATGAGGAAACGAATATCCCCGATGTAGCCCTCTTCCGTGCTAATGAGCTCCTCTAGGATGCGCCGACGCTGCAAAGCACGCTCAGTTGCCATCGGATCAGCCAAAACAGGCCATTCGACGTGGCAACTGTCTTCGGAAAACCTTGCCGCGCTGAAAGATGCCCTGCTGCTGCGGTCTGTCCTTGAATGCGCGAAGGAGCGACGGTTGTGCCCCCGTGGGCGGGATGCCACACTTCCGCTGGCAAGACTGATGCTAGCACTTTTCACCGCCGCGACGAAACCGAAAGACGAGCCCGATGACGACCTCCTGTGGCGGGTTCTCCGAGAAAGCGCTGACCTATCAGCCGGATCAAGGAGTTTCCACGGCAAGCTGCCGTCTGCGTTCATCGGCCGGGGCCGCTGCTTGGCTCGCCGTTGCAAGTTTCTCATCCATTTATGGAAGGGTCCATGAGAATCGGGGGGCGTGTCCGGATTCGAGAGATCTCGAGGATCATCACTGCCGTCCGCTGAGAATCGCGGGAACGGTATCATGTCGTTGCTGTTTCTGCGCTCTAGCTCAAAGGCAGCCATGCCGTTCAGAGTATCCCAAACCTCGACGCCGTCGAAGTGCAGGCCATCAAGTTCAGATGAAAGGTCGACATCCTGAAATGGCTCGTCCGAGCTGGACGAGCTTTGGTGCGAACTGGGCGACGGAGAACTCGAGGTGGCGGGAAGTGTCTTACGGGTGATTCGGACGGAGCTGGAACGGGAACAAGATGCAATAGATGCAGAGTCTGGTGGCGATGCCATTGTGAGGTCCAAGAAAGAGAGGTAAGACTGGGTTCCAAGACACCAAAAAAAGAAGAAAAAAGCAAGCCCGGGAGGATTCAAAACATGATGTACCTGAGCAACACCAAGAGATGAATGATGAAAAATTGCTAGGACTGCCGACAGCGGAATGGGGTTTTGGAGGGTTGAAGCCAACGAGGATGATGTCTCTGGCGTCTGCGTCTAGTTCCTGACTCGAGAAGACGGGACGAAGACCAGCGTGGGGTCACTAGAGTAAAGTAGGGAAGGAGAGAGGGCAGAAAAGCTCTTTCACCAACGAGCGGGAGGACGGGGGAGAAAAGAAGGAGACGACTAGCTACTAGTCGAGGTGAAGAAGACAATGAATGGCGCGGTGGAAAGGTCCTGGCCGAAACCACCTCACAACACAACACGACCTAGACACGACGGGACGGGAGGTTGAGACCGACGGGACTGCATGTCCAGCGAAGCAAAGCCGCAACCGCACTTGCATCGCCGGGTGCGAGTCTTGACGACGATCAAGCTGCATAGCTTCGACAGGTTGGCGGCCGCGAGAAGAAGCGGCGTTGTACGGACCTGCAGTGGATAGTCGCACCCGGCGAACCTACCAACGAACCGGACGGCAGGAATGCAGCGGAATGCAGCTGCGACACGCTTCCTGCGCGCCGGACCAGAAGAATGATGCACAGCTACAAGCTAGCCTGGCCTACGGCGTTGTCGGGTCAAGATCTGTGGATCTTGCGTCTTGAATGCGAATTGGATGCTCTCGTCGCACTGCGCTCGATGTCCAACCGGAGGTCGAACATGAATGATGTCGTCCTCGGGTTGGGAGTGCATGTTGGAGCTCGAAGCTGATGCAGGTCTCTTCTCGATGGCGTCGCCGTCTGTGACAAAAAACTTGACATGGCGGTGATGAGCCGCCCTCTATCAACGCCATGTCTCGACGAGCGGCGTAGCGAGCGGGAAACAAAGGAGGCACCGTCTACCGGTCTCTTTGGCGTGCACCGGTCATTCGCCTTCGCCTCCGACCAACCATGGACCTCCGTGGCGCCTAGAGTCTGGCACGACCGAACGACGCTGGATACGTGGATGATGCTGAGACCTCGCGGGCTTCGGTGTGGATGTCAAACCACCTCCAAGGCCCACGTCTTCGTCCTACACTTGCGCAAGACATGAGCGCAGAACACGATGCTAATGCATGCGTTTCCGCTCGCCGCATATTCGGCTTCCTTCAAACGCTGACTCGGTCTCGGCGAAGGGCGAAGTGGTCCCGGATCGGCCTAGTTCCAGTACAGGAAATACGGGGGCCGCGGGTCGTAGGGTCGGAACGACCGTCGGCAGCGTCGATGAGGCAAGCTTAGGTAATCAGAATGAATCTGCAGGGCGTAGGCCATTAATCATCACTAACGCCTCGAGGCGCAATTTTGGCAGGATTTTGGCACTTTGATGGTGGTTTTTTTGGTAACAATATCTAGTGTATTTGAGGAAGGTAGGTACGGACACGTCTGTGCCTTCCATCTGCTTGAAGTCTCCCAAACAGTTAGATACCTACCTCTAACACATAGGTACCTACCTACGTACCGCAAACACCATGTACCTAGACACAGACGGGAACCTCGTAAAACCAACCATTACTAAGGCTTCCTGCCGCTACTACCAGGTTCAACAGACCCAAGATGTCGGTCATCTATCCGGTCAGCAGGGCAGCACCGTAAGGCTAAGGTAAGCTGCCCTAGAAAGTCACTGTCCTCCAGCAGGTTTCCAGCTTACGTCACGTATCTCCAGTGACTTCGGCCTTACCTACGCGACGCGCTCCACGGTCGGGTTAGAGTGCCGTGTGCAGCCTGCGAGACCTTGGCTGATTGGCCCTTGCCCCACGTTTTCAAGCCTCATTGTTGCAGTGGCTAGCCCCCGATCCGGACAGGGACACACAGGGACACTGGGGCGCTGGGGCCCTTGGGACCTGAGGTCCTCTGGAGCAGGGACGTTCCCCCCACCGATGCTAGCCGGAAACGGTCTAGCCAGGTGCTATCTACTCGACGGCAAAAAGAGTTCCAGAAGGGGAAGCCAGGGAACCTAGGCCGCTGAACGAACACGTAGAGCGTATTGGAAACTCGCTGTTCGGCGACGATTTCAGCTTCCCTGCCCCACTGCAACCGCAATAAGATATGCTGGCTGTCTGATCTCCGGCGTTTGCTAGTAATTTCTCTCTCCTTCACATCTTCGTATCCCAAACTCTTGGTCGGCGCCGGTTTGGAGATTCTCTTTCCCTCTTTTTTCCTCTCGTTGCAGAGCACCCCGTCCTCCATCTAACAACCACCGCCGCAACTTGTCTCCGACAGAAGCCGTGGAAGCTCCGCTAGCTACCGCCGGTATTCTTGATAAGCCACCACCGCGCTCGGCGCAGCTTTCACGATGGAAAGCGCATTCGCAGCGCCCACCGAGAAGGTGCTGTCGACCTTGGGAGTGAACCCCAATACTGGCTTGACCGATGAGCAGGTCATTGCTTCGAGAACGAAGCATGGCAAGAATGGTAAGCCGCTTTGCGACACCATTCGAAACCCCGCGATGGCCCCGTGCTAATAGTCCGTCCACAGTCATTCCTGAAGACCCCCCGACTCCCCTGTGGGAGCTCATTCTTGAGCAATTCAAGGACCAGCTCGTCATCATCCTCCTGGGTTCTGCCGCCGTCTCGTTTGTGCTCGCCCTGTTCGATGAGGAGGAAGGCTGGAGCGCCTTTGTCGACCCAGCAGTGGTACGTAATCCCAGATGCAGATACCCACAATACCAAGACTTATCCAGGCTAACGGTGCCGGTATTCCAGATCCTTACCATTCTGATTCTCAACGCTGTCGTTGGTGTCTCTCAGGAGAGTAGCGCCGAGAAAGCCATCGCCGCCCTCCAGGAGTACTCGGCCAACGAGGCCAACGTCATCCGCAATGGCCACGTCTCCCGCGTCAAGGCCGAGGACCTCGTCCCCGGTGACATCGTCTCTGTCCACATCGGTGACCGTATTCCTGCCGACTGCAGGCTTGTTGCCATCGAGAGCAACAGCTTTGCGGTTGACCAGGCCATCTTGACCGGAGAGAGTGAGAGTGTCGGCAAGGACCACACCCACATTGTCCAGGATGACAAGGCTGTGTTGCAGGACCAGGTCAACATGCTGTTCTCCGGAACCACCGTTGTTACTGGACGCGCCAAGGCTGTCGTCGTTCTGACCGGATCTCAGACTGCCATTGGTGACATCCACGAGAGCATCACCGCCCAGATTTCTGAGCCGACTCCCCTCAAGCAGAAGCTCAACGACTTCGGTGACAGTCTCGCCAAGGTTATTACCGTCATTTGCATCCTGGTTTGGCTCATCAACATCCCTCACTTCAGCGACCCTAGTCACGGAAGCTTCACCAAGGGTGCCATCTACTACCTCAAGATCGCTGTCTCTCTTGGTGTTGCGGCCATTCCCGAGGGTCTCGCCGTTGTCATCACCACCTGCCTGGCCCTCGGCACTCGCAAGATGGCTGCAAAGAACGCCGTTGTCAGAAGTCTGCCCTCGGTCGAGACTCTGGGAAGCTGCAGTGTCATCTGCTCCGATAAGACTGGTACCCTTACCACCAACCAAATGAGCGTGGCCAAGGTCGTCTATCTCAACGAGACGGGCACCGACCTGGTCGAACTCGACGTTGAGGGCACCACGTTCGCGCCGAAGGGTTCGATTACTTCAAACGGCAAGCAGGTCACTGACTTGACGGCCTCTTCTGCTACTATTCGCCAGATGACTGAGGTCGCCGCTGTCTGCAACGACTCCAAGCTTGCGTATGACGCGAGAAGTGGCGCCTACTCCAACGTCGGCGAGCCCACCGAGGGCGCTCTCAGAGTCCTGGTTGAGAAGCTCGGTCCTTGCGCACCGGCTAACAGCAACCCGGAAGACTGTGTTCACTTTGCTAGCTCCCAGTATGAGAAGAACTACCCCCGCCTTGCCACCTACGAGTTCTCGAGAGACCGCAAGAGCATGTCTGTCCTTGTTCAGAACGGTCAAGAGAAGAAGCTTCTCGTCAAGGGTGCCCCCGAGTCCATCATTGAGCGGTGTTCGCATGCCCTTGTTGGCGCCAACGGAAAGCGCCAGGCCCTGGACCGTAAGCTCTCGGATCTCATCTCCAGGGAGGTCGTGGACTACGGCAACCGTGGACTTCGTGTCATTGCCCTTGCCAGTGTTGACAACGTTGGCACCAACCCTCTGCTCAAGTCGGCCAAGTCCACTGCTCAGTATGCTCAGATCGAGCAGAACATGACCTTCCTTGGACTGGTTGGCATGCTTGACCCCCCTCGTCCGGAAGTCGCCGCCTCTATCCGCCAGTGCAAGGATGCTGGTATCCGTGTCATCGTCATCACCGGAGACAACCGCAACACCGCTGAGAGCATCTGCCGTCAGATCGGCGTGTTCGGCGAGTACGAGGATCTGAAGGGCAAGAGCTACACTGGCCGCGAGTTTGACAACCTCAGCGAGAGTGAGGCGGCCGAGGCTGCCCGCAACGCGTCTTTGTTCTCCCGTGTTGAGCCCAGCCACAAGTCTAAGCTCGTCGACCTGCTCCAGCAGCAGGGAGAGGTCGTTGCCATGACTGGTGACGGTGTCAACGACGCCCCCGCTCTCAAGAAGGCTGACATCGGTGTTGCCATGGGCTCTGGTACTGATGTCTCCAAGCTTGCCGCCGACATGGTTCTTGCCGATGACAACTTCGCCACGATTGAAGTCGCCATTGAGGAGGGTCGCTCCATCTACAACAACACCCAGCAGTTCATCCGCTACCTCATCTCTTCCAACATCGGCGAGGTTGTCTCTATTTTCCTCACTGCTGCCCTGGGCATGCCCGAGGCTTTGATCCCTGTTCAGCTCCTCTGGGTCAACCTGGTCACTGACGGTCTTCCCGCTACCGCGCTGTCGTTCAACCCTCCTGACCACGATATCATGAAGCGCCAGCCCAGGAAGCGCGATGAGCCTCTCATTGGCGGCTGGCTCTTCCTGCGCTACCTCATCATTGGTACCTATGTCGGTGTGGCTACCGTCGCCGGTTACGCCTGGTGGTTCATGTACAACCCTGAGGGCCCTCAGATCAGCTTCACCCACCTGTCCCGCTTCCACCGTTGCTCCTCCGACTTCCCGGAGATCGGCTGCCAGATGTTCGCGGACAACTCGGCCAAGTCGGCTTCGACCGTCTCTCTGTCGATTCTTGTCGTCATCGAGATGCTCAACGCCATGAACGCCCTGTCCTCCAGCGAGTCCCTTCTGTCCCTGCCTCTCTGGGCCAATATGAAGCTCGTCTACGCCATCACTCTTTCGATGGCGCTTCACTTTGCTCTCCTCTACACTCCCTTCCTTCAGAGACTGTTCTCCATTCTTCCTCTGAACTGGACCGAGTGGAAGGCGGTCTTGTACATCAGCGCTCCTGTTATGTAAGTTCTGTCCCATCCATTCTTGCGAATCAGCTGCTAATCAATTACTAGTCTCATTGATGAGGGTCTCAAGGCCGTTGAGAGATCGTTCTTCAGCCAAAAGAAGACGATCGAGTCTTCCAAGATGAAGAAGGAGGCTTAGAGGAATAGAGGTCAGCCCAAGCTAGATCATAGACCAACGTGTACCATAGTAGCGATGGCATATTTTGCACAAAGCAGTACATAAAAAACGTCGTAGCACCGCACAATGAGGCAAAATGCCAGAAGAAGTCATTATACATCAAAATCATTCGTCTAGTTCATGCGTTCCTCGGAAGCCCTCGGATAGTGGATCATCTCCATCTATTGGTACAAGCTGATGTCCGTCTACTCGAAGCGGTCCTATCAAGCTCTTTCTCTCTGCTTCCACGTCCACGTGCCCCCGCTCGTAAATTAGTCTTGTCTGCCCTTGAGCAGTCTCTTGGTGACCTTGTCCTTCTCGATAATGTACACGTGCGCGCCCCAACCAGACAGTGCGTCTCGGTCAACAGCGTTCAGGAGTGACTGAGAGATGGTTTCGAACAGCTCTTCGGGGCCCTGAGAGAAAAAATCATGTTAGCGTTTGCAGCCGCGTACAAGTATGCTAGTTAGCCCAGATGCCATGCTACACATACCAGATCCGGCTCCCATAAGCTCTCGCACATGCCAAAGAGTTGTTCGGACGCGGTGCCGGAGACGATGAAGTCCTTGGCGAAGTCAATGCAGCCGATGCTGTCGAAGCCGCAGATGAAGGGCTTTCCCGTCTTAGGGTCGAGGCCAGCGACGACGGGGGAGACGAAGTAGGGACCGAAGCGGCGCTCGTACAGGGAGCTGCTGACGAGGTTGGCGAAGGTGGTGGGGGCGATGTTGCGCTCCTCGCGGAGGCGGTACATGTTGACCTTGTAGCGGAAGAGGTCGCCGACGGTCGAGACGTCGGTGGCGAGGCCGGTGAGGCCCAGGAAGACGTCGCCGTACTGGAAGATCTTGGGGAAGTTGTTGGAGACGGTCAGGGCCTGGAGGCCGAGGCGGAGATCGCAGGCTATTGCGACGCAGTCCTTGCCGACCATTGCGACACAGGCACCGCCATCTGTGAGAATGGAGGTCAGAAGGCTATGGTTCGATATGTCTGTTGGAGGGGGGCAAACGAACTAATGGAGAACGGAGAGCTCTGGAGGGGGGATATTAGCTTGATGTCAGGGCCTCGAGGCTGAGGAGGGGGAATGACGAGCGTACCATCTTGGCTCCTGGAGCGAGTAATCGCTGGGGAGTTCGATTTCGGTTGATGCGGGACTACACGGGAGCGAATTCGAGGTCTGCGTCGTGATGGATCGTCAAGTCGGCCGTGGATAGCCTGGGTTGGTACGTCAAAAGGTCGTCGGTGGATGTGGAAGCTGCAATTGAGGTTGACGGGATCGGAATGCTGAGGTGCACCTGCCGCCGGGCTGGCTACCACCTACTGCTGCAGGGCAAGGCAAACACGCATGGCGCGGCCGGAAAATCCACGTACAGCGGGTTGAAGCTCGCTGATTGGTCGGAGCTAGCTGGAAAGGCCAAGCAGCTTTCAGCGTCTCCAGCGATGATGCACGTCCCCGGCTGCCTTCCTGCCTGCGCTGACGGAGCACAGCGGTATCCTCAGAGGCCCAGGTACATAGGTAGTACAGGCAATACAAGCAACCACAGTCACTCGCCCCGACCAAGAAGGTATTTGCTTGCACGTCCAAGGAGGTGTTTGCTTCAAGCATCTTTCTTTCCCAAAGGCCAGATTTATCGAACCTAGGGAAGGAAGACCGCGGCCGAGTAAGCTGGCCTCGTCTTCCGCCTTCTTTCTGCTTCCTTCCACCAACTATAATAATACACATACTGCTCGAGGTTGACGCAACACCACCACTGACACCGCCCCCCGCCGAGCGTTCAACCCCACCAACGAACGGCAGGTGCCCTGAGGACAATACATCAGCCCGGAAACTCAACAGAACCCAGCGACGCACATTCTTTCCTCGTTTCCTTACTGATTTCCTGGGAATTTTTTTTAGGGAAGACCTTTAACATCGCCATCATGTCTGCCCATGTGGTGGTAATCGGTTCAGACTTGCGAAGGGCCACTGTGAAAGTCAACCCTGGCACATACCTGACGGACGTTCTCCAAGAGGCCTGCAAGAAGCTCAACTTATCGAGCGACAAATATCTACTCAAGTACGTCATCTCTAAGTCGCTATTGCTCTTTGAGCTCGCCACTGACGACTCGCAGACACAAACAGAGACAGGTCGATCTGTCCATAGTATGGCGGGTCAGCGGCCTCAGCCCCGGCGCGAAACTCGAGCTCGTCCAGAAGTCGAACACGCCCTCCGCCGTCTCAGTCGGCCTACAACTTCCTATGCCCGAGGCAAACTCCGCGCCTAACGGCCGCTTGATCGAAAAGCTCCCCAGCGACTTCACGATATGGAAGGTTCTGCGCCAGTTCGAGAGCGGCGTGAACGGCCAAGGCAAGAACTTCAACATCACTGCACGTGGTGTCGCCCAAACAACAAGTGGAGGAGCGAGTGGGAGCGGCCAGATGTACTACGAGACCCCCGTTCTCAATATCATGGGCCGGGAATTGTCTACGTTTCAAGACTTCCAAAAGACACTGTCGCAATTGGGATACAACTCTGGGAGCGTTCTCATTCGGTTGTCCTTCAAGAAGACAGACCAGACCCTTTACGAGGCCATGGAGCAGATTAGCCAGTTCTTCTCCGACGTCGAGGCCGAGGCAAAGGAGAAGAAGGATGCCGCACCGGCCGTCGCTTCCGAACCTACACAGCAGCCAGGCGCGGCAGAGCAGAACGCTCAACCGCCTCCAACTGCTCTGGACGGACCTCAGGCCTCATACAACGCTGAGCCGTCGGCAGTACAGCAGGCAGATGAAGCGCCCGCTGAAGAGGGCTCTATCCAGGTAGCTGCAGAAGACACTATGGATGTCGACAAGCCCGACCCATCAGACCCTTTCCAACCCGTCAGCGTGTTCCGAGCTCCTTCCGGTACCACGCCTGCAGCAGCTCTTGCGGATATCTCAGAGAACGACTATACGCCAACAATTGCGCATGCACAACTACACCAGGCTCGGCTTCAGCAAAGCTCACAAAACAAAAGACTTCCATCGGACAGGGAATTGGAAGCGCAGGCACAAGCTGAAGAGGCTCGGTTAGCTGCCGTCTCAACGGTGGCTGTCAAAGTGCGCTTCCCCGACAACACCTCCGCGCAGTGGACCTTCGGACACGAGGCGACAGGCGCTACACTGTACCACGGAGTCCGATCTGTGATGGCTCACAACACGCAGGCCTTCAGACTGGTTGTACCCGGCAGCAAGGTGGTTATCAGAGACGATGACAGCGCGAAGAACCGTCTAATTCACGACTATAAACTCACTCGTAGTGTGCTCCTGAGTTTGGTCTGGGACGACAGCGTGCCGGCCGATATCCGCAAGAAGCCTTTCCTCAAAGGTAGCGTCGCTCAAAAGGCCAAGGACATTACGGTGCCCGACATTCCGAAGGTCACGGACGACATGAACGAAGGCCGAACGCCAGCACCAGCTCCCAAGCCAGAGAAGAGTGACGGGGAAGGGAGCGTTGCGAAAAAGTTGCCGAAATGGCTGAAGCTGCCCGGAAAGAAGTAGACGGTGCGTTCGAACAGACATAGATCGCATGTTGAAGCGGTGATTTGACGAAGACCATGAGCGGACTCCCAAGTCATCTTGTTCAAACAATAGCGTTCAGACAAATATCATGTTCACAATAATCACATTTACTACGTGGCAAGATGGCATAGTCGAGACGGTAAAAGGGCTTGATTGAAATTTTGGTATTTGTCGTGAGCTGCAATGCTATTCCATGACGCAAATGCAGACTTCATCAGAACCCGTGAGGAAGCTTTCCCGGTAAAGAGACGACTTTTGTGACCACACGCCCCTGCGAACCCATGATATTTTCCCAGACCGATCCCGTAAAATTGCCGTAGCGAAGCGCACAGTGAAACCCGACTTTGATATTTTGTTCGTTTAGTGGGTGACACGGCGGGACTCGGCGATGACGCGGGTCATCTCCTCGACCTTTCTCTTGGCACGGCCGAAGGTACCGAGCCTCTTCTTAGCGAGCTTACGGGCGCGCTTGTCCTTGGAGTTGCGGAGGAGTTCGATAACGCGGCGCTCGTAGGGGGCGAGGCTATTGGGAGGTGATTGTTAGCCGTCTGTCTTGTGCCAGAGTCTGATGTTCCTTCCGATCCGTGACAAGCTGGTGGCGGGGAGTGTTGCATGAAGGTTTCCCATCTTTCCCCTCTCACCAACCAATCCCAGATCTTCCGTTCAGAAAAAAAATTGTTGACTTACCCAGCAACCTCCTTGACGACGTCACGGACGAAAGAGGTGCGCTTGGAAAGGTGACCCTTGGTGCGACCGACGCGGGGCTTGACGACGCGAGGGGTGGTCTTCTATATTCGGGGGAAAATCACAACCGGTCAGCGTCCATCGTCTGCAGAAAAAGCGGAACAACATGTTGCTCGCTCCCCTCGTGGAAGAGAGGGTTGGTGTATGCAGAGATCCTCCACGAGGTGAGACGAAGCGGTATGAAAATTGGGTATTGATCTGAATGTCCATCGAATCCTCTCTCCCTCCCCTTCCGGCTCTCTCAATTCCGTTTTTCAGAAACCGTTCGAGTCGGGCGGTGGGGGGGAGAAAAGGCCGAAAGGACGTTCATCTCGGGGTGGTGGTTCGACGTACGTGGCCGTGGTTAGGACCGGTGATGATGCCGGAGCGGGCGGAAGCTTCCTTGGCCATCTTGCTGGTAGTTGGCTGCTGGTGGACGGTGGGTGGTCGGGTTAGTATTGTCGTGATGGTCAGAGGAGACTGAACTTTTTCCTCATAGGAAAAAAAAAGTTACCGATTCGATTTCGCTGTGGGTTTGTGCGGTCACGTGCCCCGGGGGTTAGCGAAGGCGTGTGAGTGGGCGGGGAGGGGCGGACCCGCCTGCGGTGCACTCGGCGGCTGGGCCTTCCAACGTGGTGGAGACGGTGGTTGGCTGCAGTGTTAGCGCAGTTTCGTACTTGGTTCTGATTGGCTTGCCGTTTTTTGCTGCAATCGGAGGGTCTGTTCTAACACAAGCACGGGCAGCTCTCGCCTCCAGCCGTTAACGTCCGGGCAGCACCGAGTATCGTCTACCAACATGCCGCCAACATCGGACCCTGACTTTGAGTTCACCGACTTTCGCAGCGCCTCAACATTTGTCGTGTTTTATTTTAGACCACGAGTTTGCATTAAGGCCGTGTCCCGGTAGCAACTCAGTGCATGCACCTCGTATACGATCTAGACCCACGAGCCCGAGGCTACAAGCGAACGAGAACCACCGTACCGGCCAGCATGTTTGCTTCTTCGCTTAATCGGCGAAGCCAGAATGGTGCCGTCTAACACCATGTAAGAGCCGCGTGATGGCCGTGTATCACCGGCCATCCTCACCGGCGCCCCCGTCGGCTCTCCGTACCTCGAGCTTTTGCCCCCCAAGTCATACAAATATATCAGCTGAGCGAGCATCGCCTCATATTGATACTACACGACCGGCCGAACCACGGTGGGCGGAGACCGATCTGCTCATTTTAGCCGGGGTTTGTCGTTTACTGTGCTGCCGCGTATCCAAACGGGGCCGGAGGGAATGGGATCAACATCAAAATGGAGCCAGCGAAATGCTGCACAAAGCCCAAGGCCAACATGGAAGGGTGCCATGCTGGGAAACGTGAAACACACCGTAGCCAATCAAGACTGAACAGCTCCCCAGGAAAGTGCCTAAACGACCAACCGACACAAGAACAACACTGCGGTTGCCGTTGTAATGCAAGCATCAACCTCCTCTCTCCATAGTGCCTGTCAGCTCCATCCAAATGACGGGCTGGTATTTCCGCGTTGTGACGTTCATCCCCTAAACTGGAGCTTTCAGGCGCGTCCCCCCTCTCCCAGCCATTCCCGTGGACGCGGGCGGCCCGGATGATTGCATCAGGATCTGCGGTTAGCTTGCGCACTTCTGGAAAGTACAGCCATTCTCATGTTCCTTCCGCCCCTGAAGAAACTGCAAGGCACGCCGGGGATGGCACGATGGGTACACTAGGTAGACGGAAGGTCTGCACCTTTACGCGGCCCGTCTCTCTCGAAGGCAACGGCGCTGGCTCTGTAAGTGCCGGCAGGCGCAGACCGTCGAGATGTGATCGACTTGGTAGTTTGACTGCTTATATCAACGCTGCTTTTCCCGCCTCCATCTACTTCCACCATCCAAGCTCTGTTCTTCTTCAGTCCAAGCTTACTATCGACCTTATCATCGAAAGAAAGTCATTACTACCAGAACTATTCTTCGTTGTTCACATAGACTAGACCCGCCAAAATGAAGTTCTCCATCTTCATGGCTGTCGCCCCGGCCGTTCACGCCACAGTGTCTTACATCGCTGCCGTTCCCCAGGAACTGATGGCCATGGTCGAGTCTTCAAGCTGTGTTCTTCCTCAGGGCTACCAGATCACAAACTTCGCTGCCCAGTCTGCGGACGGGGGCCAGACGGTGGACTCCTTGACATTCAACTTCAACGATGACATTACCGGTGTGAACACACCATGCTACCTGAACGCTTCGTCAGTGCCGGTTCCGAGCGATGGACGCACGCCCAGATATCCGTGTGATAACCCGTTGGCGCAATTTATCTGGTCGGAGAACTCGAAGCTCACAATGATCGAGAAGGTCTGCCCCGCCAGCGACGGGTGAGTTACATCGCGCATGCTTGCCGGGGGACTTCGCTGACTTTTGTGTGATTCGCAGCACTGCCAATTACGACGCTTCCGGGACGGCTGTCATCAACGTCGTCTGCGACGAAGGCGCCGCCAACGGAGCTGCCGCACGGAGGCGTGCCAACTTCCGGAGGACTGTCGCGTGCAGGGCTGATTCGGATGACATCCGAGGACGATTCTACAGCTTTTCGCCGGCCCCCTCGCCGCCCTCCGGCGGCAAGTAAGGGCACACTTTGAGATGAACACCGAAGAGCAAGTAGGGAACGCCGGAGTTATGAAACAGACGCTGGGGCCCGGGGATTGAGCTTGACGGCGGACCTGCCAATGATGCTTGGAGAAGGCCAAACCCCAACATCGGGCGACGCTAGAGTTATCCATGACGAAGACTTCAGAATAGAATTAATCGATATGCTTCTCACCAGATCGTCTTCCTCTCGCATGAGCCTTTCGCATGAGACCACTGAAGTAGACTCATCTCGAAAAGTTGCCTCGCTGGGCTGTCTCTAATACGGACGTGACCTGGCTGCTTGGTTGATGGTGGCAGCGGGTTACACTAATTACGGGCTTGCGTTTGGCATCTCCAGTGTCTCTTTGGCGGGGCGAAGCAGCCCAATCCCAGGCTCTCCCCAGGCGGTTTCCAGGGGAAGAAGCGCGCTGGGCCAACCGTTTGTCGGCAATCGTCGCTTGGCTGCGCCTCCGCATTCTGCCTTCCCCAATTGGTGCTTGCTTCTGTCCTTTTTTTTTCTGCGTGGCCTTATGACCTCACCATGCTCCCTCATCTCACGAGATCAGTTTGAGACGTCGGTATCCTGTCCTGTCTCGTCGCAAATCCCCAACACATCCCTTTTTTAGCCGGAGAGCGCAGGGTGCCATCGTCATCATGTGTACTTGGAGGGTCAGGCACTGATGCCTCCATTTATCGTCGGACCCGGTCATCGTCGCTTCAATTGCCCACCTGCCCGTCAAACGCATTGCTATTACATACTGCTTTAATCACTTGCATCTCGCTCCCCGGAAACGGTACCGTTGCGTTGCATTGGTTATTTGAGCCCCTGCGCCATGTCTCTCGGACCTGCCAACCGACAACAGTCTGCATTCTCACGAAGCACTTCACGTTCAACCCGATAATACGACGAACCTCACAATGCGACGTCTGGCCCAGCTCGCGCCGTTGCTGCTCGGCAGCTTGGCCGCCGCCACACCGACCGACCCCTCCCAGCAACAAAATCCCATCCTCGACGGAAAGAACGACGACTCTCAACCTCCAACGGTGTCCGTCGATCTCTTCCGGTCCCTCGAGCGCACCTCGCGTATCGTCGATATTGCCTATTGTGTCGGCAATTCGGGCATTTCGCAGCCATTCTCCTGCGTATCGCGCTGCAAGGAGTTCCCTTCCTTCAACCTCATCACGACATGGAATACTGGCGTCCTGCTGAGCGACAGCTGCGGCTACATCGCCGTTGACCACGGCAAGCGCAGGCCGGGTGATGAGGATAGGTTCGGCGGGGAGGTCGGGGAGAAGGGCATCATCGTCGCATTCCGCGGGACCTACAGCATCACCAACACGGTCGTCGACCTAAGCACCGTGCCGCAGGAGTACGTGCCGTATCCGTCACCCGACGATGGCGGCGAGGAGCCCCCAAAGGAGCCAGAACACAGATGCGACGACTGCACCGTGCATATGGGATTCCTGGCATCGTGGCGCCAGGCGCGGAAGCTGGTCCTGCCCGAGCTGAAGAAGCTGAGGGAGGAATTCCCGGACTACCCCATCCATTTGGTCGGACATAGTCTCGGCGGCGCGGTCGCGATGCTCGCCTCGCTGGAGCTGAAGGTGTCGCTCGGCTGGGACGACGTCATCGTCACGACGTACGGCGAGCCCAAGGCCGGCAACCAGGGCCTCTGTGACTACGTCGACGCCGTCTTCGAACTGGACAAGGAGGACGAGGCGGGAGGGAAGAACCCGATGAACCGGACGTACCGTCGCGTCACCCACGCCGGCGACCCGGTGCCGCTCCTGCCGCTAACCGAGTGGGGGTACAAGCCGCACGCCGGCGAGTTCTACATCTCCAAGTCGGAGCTGTCGCCGTCGATCGAGGACGTCGTCGTCTGCCAGGGCGGCAGCGACTCCCGCTGCATCACCAAGGGCGACGGCGGTCTCTTCGACTCCAGGCAGACACTCGAGGTCGCGGCGGAGATGCAAGAGGAAGAAAGCGGCCAGGCGGGCGCGGAGCGGTGGCTGAGAAAGAGGCTCCCGGGCTTCCCGTCACGGCTCAAGCTCTGGCAGCTGTTCTTCGCCCATAGGGATTACTTCTGGAGACTCGGACTCTGCGTGCCCGGCGGAGACCCGGCGAACTGGGGGCGGGACAAGTACGGTGGCGGACAGCTCGGAAGGGCGACGTCGGATGAGCTATGACCGGGGGTGGGGGAGGAAACACTGCATATCAGATTTTGGGCCGGCACGTTGGCATTCTGCGTTGTTTTCTTTTGAATACTGTACCGATAACTGTACGACTGGAAGGGGCTTACGAAAAGCACGTCAGGACATGGCGTTTGTTTGTTTCGTTTCTTTTTTTGGAATATTTCCCTCATGGATCGGTAGGCTGGCGGGCGCACCTTTTTTCCCTCGACGGACGCGAGTGTATAGCAAGAAGCAAAGAAAAAAAACATGAATAATTCCCTCATACCAAGTACCGAGCGCGGACCCGCGTGGTAGGTCGAAGGACGGTCTAAGTCTCCGCCGGAGGTCGAGATAGGCTCTCGGCGGTGCCGGTCAGAGAGTTGCAAGCTCATTACTCGGGGGGTTCACGGTATCTTTCGGCACACGCAGTAACACGTACTCGCTCGCCACTTTTATCGGGAGCAGAGGCCATCGTCAGCAAAACAAAACAGCGCTGAAGACGGAATGGTTCCAGAAGGTGTGGTCTGGATCGAGGGCGGTCACGGGCAGGCTGCGCGAATCCTTATTTTTCCACCTCTTCCCCCAAAGTCTTTGAAAATGAGGCTGTTCGGACAGGGGGGACGTGGTTTGATTATCGTCTTGCCCCTGCCCTCCCTCCTGTCTTCCGGATGAAGAACTATTTCCCTCTCAGGTGGTTCCCTCTCCATTGGAAACTTGCAGTTACAGCCGGTTCAAAATCTCCACAGGTTCCATCTCTCCCCTCTGCGCGCCGGCGGCACGTTGAGCCGGACCACCCAGAGTGTGAGTTGCATATGTGTGTGGGTGTGGGGTTTGGGAGGGGGAGAGGGGGGAAGTTGGAACCACGGCTTCCCTCACGCGCACCACGCCAGAAACAACGACAAGTCATCATCGAAAAAGAAGCTGTGGCCATGCAAACACCTCGTGCGTGCAATATGCGGGCGCCGGGAGCAGCCCGGGTGGATACATGGGCTTTCCAGTGTCCACGCTCGCATTGAGATTCCTCGCGGCCTTCTCGGGCGCCCCTCTTCAACCCCATTCGCGGGCACCACGTCCACAGCTAATACGGGGTCTACGCTTGATCGCATAAATGTTGCCCGCGCATCCGGATGAGTCCATGGCCCAGGTCGGGCCTTGTTGGGGGAGCGGGCTCATGCCACCACACCACCGTTGGAAGATAGGGAACTCTGCGCCAGCCGGCCAGGGGACCGGAGAGAGCGAAGAAGAAGCAGTCGAGATGGCAGGGGTGGGAGGAGAGGAGACGCTACTATGTATGCGAAGCCGGGCAGAGCTCGTAAGCCGGAACCGCCAGCACACGGGCTGGGCTCACAAGGCGGCGCGTGTCCTGCTCGGGATCGCGGAAGATTTTCTTTTTGGCACTGCGACAGCAAGGCCTGCGACCGCCCAGAGGATGCCACGCGATAAGGGACCCTTGGGCCTGCGAGTCGCTTGTTCGACCCGAATGCATGGAGGGGGGGATCCCGCGCTGGGCTGTGCTGTGCTGGATGTGAGTCACCCGATGCGTTGTGATGGCATCGAGCAGGAGGGTGGCAGGGTGGGAGGGGAGAGATGGCGAGTTTTGGGACGAAAGGGGGGCGGACGTCCAAGGGATCAGAGATCAGAAGTTTAAGGTGCGAGATAGATCAGAAGAGCCTATCCGCCGTGGTGTACGGAGCAGTGTAGTGTAGTATTACAGAGTCCTCCCATGTCTCTGATCTTCTGTGTGTTGGGTTCGGTTGGGTTGACGTGTGAAGAATAATAAGAGCCACGATATGATGGCATCTAAGCGTTTGACGCTTCACTCGCTGGCGCGCTAGGAGGGAAAAGGACTGGGATGACGGGTGATACGTTGATCGAATGGGGGGATGCCCCCCTTGGTTGAAACCGGTTTCTTTGGGGATAAGGTAGAGTGAACGACAACAGATTGATGAACGATCGGATATTTTACAGACTGGGCGTGGCCAGAGTGTGGGCGAGGAGGTTTCGTGCATGACACGGCACCGCCCTCTGGACAGGCATGCGGACCAGCAGAGACGCAGTCTACAGATGCAGGAAGGACCACTGAACAAGCAGGGTTGGGTTGGCGGCAAGGTTGAGAAAGAGCCGTGGTGGTTGGACGGCAAGCCGGCTGGGATCGTGGCTTGGTCGGCCGAGTGGCTGCCCCACCGGCTTTGAGGCGCCGACTTGCGGGACTGAGCAATCGGCGCAAGGCCGTCGTCGACAGTTATTGGTCAGGACCAAATCATCATCGCCGGGACCAGCAGATGGAAGCAGCTGACGAGCAGAAGCAACAGCAGCAGCATGCTGTTGTGGGAGTCCAACCGCCAGTCCAGACCAGAAACCACAGAAAGCTACCCGGTGGGTTGATTTACAGGGTATCTGGGGGCTTATAATCACCTGTCCGGTCGACTTGTCTGGTAGGTAATTTCCCACGATCCGCAACGGCGACATGTGAGCGAGCCCATGGCCCAGGCGTCAAGTGGCAAATGGACGACGCACGCTGAGGTCCAAAATCAAATACGTCGCAGAGCGTAGAGGTAGCTGGCGGCAGTGAAGGAGTGTTCGAGACAAGCTGGAAATATCGCTGGCCCGAGACAATATTGGATGGCATTTGACGATGGCCATGTCCGTCACCCCCGGATTCCCACGTTTGGCGGGAGATAAGCTGCTAGCGGGAGAGCAGCGGCGAGGAATTCCCGAGACTCCATTCGATAGATGACCCCAATCTGAGTGGGCATTTTGGCGTAATTAGCTGGATGGAGTGCGAAGAGCTTGCTGGGAACTGTGAGCTGGATATATTGGATGCTACTAGCAAGTCCGCCCACAGCTCGTATGCTCTGGGTGTCTGTGCAATGTCGACTTGCGATGCTGAAGGTTACGCCATCGACCATCGATGTGTTGGATCCATTGGGCAGGACAGAGGCGTGGAATTGAAGTGAAAGTGACGCGATGCTTCGTAGGTGAGGTGAGGGGCTGGTTTGTTCGATGGACTCTAGGGGGTGAGGTCAGCAGCAGACCAGCTAGAGGACTCAGGCATAGACTTGCTTGGAACAAGAGAGAATCACTTGAAGGGGTGAATCACGAGACAGGAAAAAAGTGTGGTTTGGCAAGAGCGACAGCTACATCCTGGTGGGGGTGTGTTGAAGCAAGAGCGGGGAAGTGCATGGGGGACGTGGGCCTAGAAGCTACTAGACTCTCCAGCCAATCAAACACTGGTATTTGCATCCTGAGTGCTTACCATCGCAGTCCATGTGCTGTGTGTGCTGTGCCTGCTGTGCTGTGCAGGTAGAGGTGCAATGCCTTGCTGGTTCATTCACTACCTCCCTCCAGTTTCCAAGCCAGCAGCACCTGAGCAAACGACCTTCACCTGGGTTATCTGAGTGACTCAACAGCTCAATTTCACCAGCCCATTAAATTTTGACTTAATCTCCTCTTGGAGAGATGACTCTTGCAATCTCAGCCTCCCAGACCCAGCTGGCCTCATGGGGACCAGCACCAATGGGCCACCTATGCTGGTAAGGAAGGTACGAGATGGGTAAGCAGTGTTGGGTGCACGTGAGAGCTCTCTATGTCCGGCAAGGACGGATGGGCTCTTGACTTTTCAGGACCCATCAGTTCAGTGTTCAGGAGGCATCTGGGGCATGATGGAAGTCATTATCAGTGGCCGGGTGACTTTTGAGGTGAATTCTGTCTTTGTCAACCCGTTCAAGCTGGCCATGGTAACCATGAGGTGCTCGTCAGTGCTGCACACAAGAAGATGCTATTTTTTGTCCTCTGCCTCTGGACCTGAGAAGATTGCTCTAAGAAGCACCTGTCAAAGGGAGCCCACCCCAAACAAAGAACCAAAAAGATCTGCTTGTCTTGATGATCCTGTCAACTCCCAGTCTGCTGGTGAATAGAACAGAGAAAGCACAACAAATGTGAAAACACCAGCAGCTCATCATCAACAGAGAGGACCAAAAACCCCGCTCTTCGCCTCCTTTACTGGCTACCCACTACTCATTCACTGCCCATACTCCTAATCCGTAGGTACCGTCACGGTAAACCTTGGGCTAGAGGTACAATTGAGCCTAGCCCAGCCTAGCGGCCCCCGTTTCGCTCCCCCTCCCGCCAAATTGGAACCTGCCCATGCCCATGCTCATGCCCTGGACCTGAACCCCCGAGCCCCCGAGAGCCTGACCGGCCTACACTAGGCACTTCAGGCCCTGGACAGCCCACCATCACCGCAGAGAAGGGGACGTGGTGGGGTCCATTGCGGCGGCAGGTGCCAGCACGCAGGCACGGGTAAGGTACCTTTGAGCCCACAAGACGCACCTGAGGGTACCTATCATGGCTTGGGACGGGATTGAGGAAGACGGGGCGAACAGAGGAAGAAGGGTGAGGTCGGGTAGGGAGGTACTTGCCGTACAAGCCAGCAGCAGTAAAGCAAAGGTGGGAAGGGGAAAGGGTAGGTAGGCAGGTACTTTGGGCGAGGCCAGCAGCCAACCTAAGGTAAGTAGCTAACCTAGAAAATCAGTAAGGAAGGAGCGACTGGACCAGTAGCCCGATTAAATCTTCACTGGCCTCGCAACTTCCCTTAGAGATTCCCCCTCCCAAAATAATTCGTCACACGTAAACACACCCTCCGCCTTCCTCCTTCTCCCACCGCACATCTTTTTCTCTCTCTACAACAACAAAACAACACCGCGTCTCTGTCTCCCCAAAACACCGACGCACAACCACCAACTCTTTTTCTCACACTCCGTGATCCTCTTCTTTCATCCTCCACTTAATCGCATCACCGCAGAATTCCACAGCTCAACATGTCTGGCGATGTAAGTACTAATTTCCCCACGCTGCCCAACACCTCCAAAACCCCTCCTCCTCAGCCGCCCCTCGTTGCCTTGCCTGTGCCACGCCAGGTGCGGCGAACGCAATGATGCGATCCGTGGCCTGCTTCTCAATCCGCCTTTCCAAGGCTGGCCTTTTTCTCGACATTTGAGGCCAGGCTTGATGGCTCTGAGTCTTGACTGCCTCGGCGTTTCCCGCTTCTCCAAAACCACTCATCCCTCCTATCACCGAGAACGAAACCATGCTGACTTCTGCCCCTCTTCCAGCGTGAAAGGTTTGTGCCGAGCCGCCTCCGGTTGATGGACCGCCATCAAGCCACACCACCCTCTACCCTAGGGTCTTGCGCGCAGCTTTTACTGACCCCTGCTCTATAGCAAGACCTTCCTCGCTCGCCTTTGCGAGCAGGCCGAGCGCTACGATGAGATGGTCGGCTACATGAAGGAGGTCGCCAAGCTGGGCGGTGAGCTCAGCGTCGACGAGCGCAACCTCCTCAGCGTCGCCTACAAGAACGTTGTCGGCACCCGCCGTGCTTCCTGGCGTATCATTTCCTCCATCGAGCAGAAGGAGGAGAGCAAGGGATCCGACAAGCACGTCGGCACCATTCGCGAGTACCGCACCAAGATCGAGCTTGAGCTCGAGCAGGTCTGCCAGGATGTCCTTGACGTCCTCGACGACAGCCTCATCCCCAACGCCCAGACCGGCGAGTCCAAGGTCTTCTACCACAAGATGTATGTTCCCAAACCTGCAATCCAGGCATCCCATTGTCCGCTCTCAGTCCGACCCGAGACTAATCTCTATGTCCCTCAACTTTAGGAAGGGTGACTACCACCGTTACCTCGCCGAGTTCGCCTCGGGCGAGAAGAGAAAGGGCGCTGCCACCGCTGCCCACGAGGCCTACAAGGTGAGAACCCGGCCGTCTTGGGTCCTGCCATTTTTATGGACGGCAAAACTAACATTCCTTTCCTCTGCAGAGTGCTACCGACGTCGCTCAGACCGAGCTGACCCCCACCCACCCCATCCGTCTCGGCCTCGCTCTTAACTTCTCCGTCTTCTACTACGAGATCCTGAACTCGCCCGACCGTGCTTGCCACCTTGCCAAGCAGGCCTTCGACGATGCGATCGCCGAGCTCGACTCTCTCTCCGAGGAGTCTTACCGCGACAGCACCCTCATCATGCAGCTCCTCCGTGACAACCTCACTCTCTGGACCTCTTCCGACAGTGGTGACGCCGAGGGTGCCCAGGGTACCGCCGACGCCCCCGCCGAGGAGAAGAAGGACGAGGCCAAGGCCGAGGAGCCCAAGCCTGCTGAGGAGACCCCCGCTGCCTCCTAAATTCTGTCTTACACTGATACCACTCCACCTCGGTTTGCGACAGGACTGAGATGGCTCGCCTGCTCAGTCAGCGGGTCCCACCACATGCGGACCTGCGGATGACTGAAGTTGGCTAGCGCGTTGTTGCTAGCTGATGATATCTGCGACTCGCGTTGGGATTCTTGGCAAAAGGAAAGGACTTGGGAATCGGACATGAAGAAAGGGATAATATGTGGCATGGGCTCTCTTGGCTCCTTGGATTGCGCCCAACTCGGGCTCTAGGGACTCATTATCAGGAGTCCAACTTGGCAGCTAACTACGAGCCTTTCCCCTAGTTACCCCACGCCCCGGGTCGTATTCTTTCCTCTTGTTTCTCTTTCATGAGTCCTGCTTTTACCCTTGTGCTGGATGGTTTACGGCTGTCTCGTGTTCTCTTTTCGGTATTTCTCTTAGTGGTCCTTTACGTCGTCGCGTTTTCTCACGGAGAGAAAGTGTTTACCCCCTCCCCAAATGCCCCTTGTCTATTCGGTCTACAAGACAAAAAAGAAAATAACAATGTTCATCAACTTATGGTTGTCTGATACTTGTGATTGCCATGTTGGCTGGTAGATTGGCATGTGAAAATGTTTTCCCCTCATTGGGAAGGAAGGAGCGAACTCTGAGAAAGGCTGACACTGAGACGCGTCTCCCCAGTGGTCAGATTAGAAGAGGAATAAACAAATATGGTATTTCCCAAACTACCTGATCCGGTTTATTACACCAAGTAAAAATTCAAGTAAACGCCTGGCACCACTTCCCGCGTTCCGTGTTTCCGTGACCTTTGACAGGCTTGCATAAATAAGCACACTGCTTGAGGAGACTCGACTCCCCGGGGGAAGCTTGCACAGCCGCCCATGATATGTTCGCAAAACAGAAAAGAAAGCTCACTGAAGGTCCACTTCACAGGTTATGGTGTGACCTCCTGAGCAACCTCTCCGCCCTCCACAGCCTCGCCTGCTTCTCGGCGATCAACTTGGGCACGTGTCCCCTCCCTTCGGACGCGAGGTCCGCGACGGCATCGGCTTCCGCCTGTGCCGCCGCGGCCTCTGCGGCCGCGTTGGCCGCCACGCCGCCGAGCCCGGCGACCGTCACGCGGCGGTACATGCTCGTGACCTCGGCGGCGCGGCGCGGGGGCAGGGGCCCGTTCCTGGCGGGGTTGTTGTCGCCGCTGCTACCGCTCCCGCTGATGCGGCGGACGAGGTTGCGCATGCCGCGGAAAATGGCGGTGTTGCCCGTCTTGGTGCGGAGGAGCATCAGCGAGCTGCGCCTGTCGAAGCCGCCGCCGCCGACGGGCCGCTGGATGTCGTCGATGTAGGCGGCGGAGGAGGGGTCGAGGCCCATGGCCGACGGGGCGCCGAGCCGGGAGCAGGTTGGGCAGTAGGTCGGTTGGGAGGGGAGGACGTCGCCCCTCGGGAAGGTGAAGGCGTCGCCTCCGGGACCCGGGGAGACGGCGGAGGATGACGAGGTGGTGGAGGCCGAGAGGGAGATGTTTGTCGAGGAGGATGACGCCGCTGGCGAGGTTGGCGGGCAGGTGCAGAGGGATGCTGAGGCGGCGACCTCCTCGCGCCAGACCTGGATGCGCTGCTGTTTTGAGAGGGACGGGTCGTTGAGAGACATCTTGGGCGTGGCTTTTTCTTTCGGTTTCTACAAGGGTAGGTGTTTCTCTTTCACGGTGTCCGTGATAGTAGTGCTGCTGGAGAAAATATGTCCGGGTGGGTAGTCGTATTAGATGTCGTATATATCAAGCTTCCAGAAAAGAAACGAGCAAGAGTCGCCTTCGTGGGTATGATGTCGGCGACAGCGTGGGCGGCCGCGTGGGCTCCCGGTTGTTGATATATATTGGATGAGAGTCAACACACACGACGTCTCCCGGTTTACTTTCCCCAGACCGAGTGAGTGAGCGCAAAGAGGTCACTGCTTCGGCGAAGGTTTTCGTGCCCCAACCTTTGGCGAGGTGATTTAAATTAGGTGTAGTCGTCCGAACGATGGCGTATACCGTCGTTCAACGTCCGTCCGTTCGTTTGGGTTATTTTTGTCAGAGAGAGAGAGAGGAGGCGCTCTGTGAGATGGCGAAGGAGGTTGAAGAAGAAAAAAGCATAGTGAGGAGATATGGAAGCCGAGAAAAGGGCACCAGGAAGGTCGGTAAGGAAAGGTCCGGACAGTATCTTAGGTGAGCACGGGGCCCGGCTGGGTGTTATGAGTCTTTGGCTTTGGGGGTTCGGTAGCTGCTTCTTAGTTGTGTCTCCCCTTCTTCCCTCTACCTCGTTCTCATGTGCCTCTCCTGGAAGGCTTGGTTTTGGCCGAATGGTATTTAGTCGGCGCCAACCCCGGATTCTGATGGGCAGCGGACCTTGGGGGGGGGCATGTACCAGGTGTCGTCTAGTAGTAGTAGCGGGACCAACGGCAGCAGGGGCAAGAGGACCGAGGAGGAGGAGTGTGGGTGGGAAGATAGGTTTAGGGCGAAGGGTTAACAGGATAAGGGTTAACAGGAACGGATAACGATGGATGCTCAGAAGGTGTTCGGAGGCAGACGAGTCAAGGCTCAGGTCTTGTCATCCGGTCATTCGTGTTAGGCGCAGGTCCTCTTGCGATGGATGAAGGGTCCTAGCGAGAAAGCGGACGTATGAAACAGAACCTGGAGTATCCGTCTGCTGCAAATAATTATGCTGCGCATGTATACCCGCAGGTGAGTGACGAGATGGAAACGCCCGCTAGCAGGATTCGAAGAGGCAAGTCCAGGTGGCGACGGGAGCTTGTGACTGGTAGTTGGACGCGGTAGTCCGAAAGGCTACCTAGGAAGAGGGCGGGAGGGGGGGTTCGAGGCCGTGGTAAGCGATGGAAGCGGTGACGGTATCTGTCAGAGGGAGGCGTCGGTGGTTGTTTACTGCAGGTCTCAGGAAACAAAACAACACAAAAAAAAAAAGCCCGGCAAGCCAACAAGCCAAAGTTTTGGCGTAGAAGAAGAAAAAAAACGATGAAAGGGCGGCGGTCGTGGCGGCGGGGTGTGGGGGGGCAGAATTGGATGTCGTCGAACCGCGTCCTGTAGTCTCGTAGTCGGCACCGTCCGTCTTTCGGGTTCGAGAGAGGGGAGGAACAAGCCTCTCCTGTAGACTTCGCCAAGAGTTTGGTGGGAAAGCAGGGCAGTAGTGCGAGGATCGGCAGGTGAGTGATCAGGTCAGGCAGGCAAATGAACCACCGACTGGACTGGCGGGTTCAGGGAAAATGGTGCCCTTCAGAATTTAGGGTGTTTAGGAAGCTTTCGGGTGGACAAGGCGTATAAAGGAAAGTTGGGACGGATGGAAGACGAGCCGGTGCGGCGTATGTTCGTGAAGCAGACCGGCTCTCGCGCCGCTTGCGAAGGGGGTGCTGGGTTCGAAGCCAAGGCGAGAAGAAATCTCGAGATTAAAGAGATGAGAGCGTTCGGCGGCAGCTTGGACGTTGCTGCTTCGGGCCTCGCCTGCCCCGCGATCGGCAGGTCCAGTCCCAGTCCCAGTCGACCTTCAATACACTATCCGCACCGCACCGCACCACTACGTAGAATGTACCACTACCTACTCCGTAGTGTAGTGTGCGGAGTAGACCGGGGTGGTTTCGTGTTCGATGTGGTGTGTGGATACACTGTATCTTAGGTCCCTTCCCGCAAGCGGGCGGAAATGCAGGGTGCAAGAGACCAACAACACGCAATACGCAACTTGCAGCAGGAGCAGTAGTAAGAAGCTTTTCTCTCGTATTTTCGATTTTGTACCAGTGTATAGTAGACACCGAAAATGTGGCTGGAATTGTGTTGAAAACCGTGTATTTTGCCTCCACCGTTGGGTCGTTGAGGTAAAGGAAAAAAAAAAAAAAAAGGAACAGGAATAGCAGCAGCAGCAGCAGCAGCAGCAGTGTGGTCCGTCCAGTTGCAGTAGCACACACACTCACAGCAGGAGAAGGTGGTGCGGCGGCGCGGCGCGTGCAACGACTCGAACACCAACAGAGCGAGTCACCCTGTCACCCACTTTCGTTTCGGTGTGGCGTTTTTTGGGGGGCGTGACCTAGACCTCGCGACCTGCGACTACTAGCCCGAGTTGATGGGGGGCTAATGCCGCTGTCAGATGTTAAATGCTGCACGAAAGGGGGCGGGCAGACACGCAGATGGAGAGAGAGTGAGAGAGATAGACGTGCTCTTGGGATGGCAGAAAGCGGTGTGGTGACTCCAGACCAGATAAGTGTAAGTAAGCTATTAGTGAGGCGGTCGAAACCGTTTGGTAGGAGGGAGAGGACGATTGAAGAGGGCGATCATGACGAGGAAACCAAAGTCGATTTTCTTGACATGCCAACAATCAACATGTCCACTGCCTACTGCCCACTGCCCACTGCTGCCAGAAAATCAAGGGTCCATCCATCCCACACACGGGAACACCTAATACGGCCCACGGGTCGGTGAGGCCGGTCTGTGGCGAGGTACCCGTACGTGGTATTACACTGTAAATCTCGTTGGAATGACGTTGTGCGAGGGTGGCTGTGGCACGTAACCCGATTGGCGTGGGTATCCGGTTCGTCCACATCGGGGGGCTGCTTCCAGGACATCCCCGGCGAATTGGCGGCCAAGCGGGGCCGCCACCTCCAAAATTCCCGTCATCCAAAATCTCTGGGAACAATGCCGTGAGACTCCTCGACTCTCTAGCGGGACGACACCAGTCGATTCCCGGCGAACGGCAGTTGAAGAATGAATCGCTTCGTGCGGGTAAATATTCTCTGTCTGACGCGCGTCTCTTGTATCCGTAGTATTCTTCGCAATCAAGCCCGACTACCTATCAATGCGATGATGCCATGGTGACCGCCCAGCTGCCTGAGACATAGAGCTCTCTATCATTTTCCAACCCTCCGAGTCGACCAAACAATAGGCCATTCTATTGTGTAAAAAATGCCTGCCAGCCGATGTATACGCTGGTCGTGGTCCCGAAATCAAAATGCCTCTTCATTACCTCTGCGTGCTGGGGACTAGCGTTTCCCAGCTTCCCATGTCGCTGTGATTGTCATCGCCCAAGGAATCTAACAAGTCTACAGGCTTCTTCTGTGCAGGTATCTTGGGCTTCGGTTTTATCTCGCCGGGTTGCATGCCCGGAAGCGCCACTGATCCGGCCATTGCTGATCGTCTCCCGGACTGTATTTCCATTGTTCCTGCCCGCTTAAGTGGCTTTGCGGGCGTGCCCACCGGTTTCCTGGGAAAGCTGCCTCCCGCCGTCGCACCCGAGCTCGTGAAGCCCGTCGAAGCTCGCACTGGCAACGGCGGTCGGTCTGACGGATCATCGTCGTGGTATCCGTTACCGTTGCTAGTCAGGGCCGGTGAGGTCGACGTAGGCATCGTGGCCAGATGGGCTGGCTTCTTCGCCACCGGCGGTGCCGGCTTGCCCTTGGATTGCTGCGATGATTGAGATACCGCAGAGGACGGTCGTGGGACTGCTGGTGGCCCACCCTGTGATCTATTTGACGGGATTAATGGAGGTTGGTTCATCGTCAGCGGTGCCTGCTGAGACCCAGCGCTGGCCCCGGTCCCTCTTCTAGGAGGCGGGGGCGGTGGAGGGGTTTCTCCGCGTTGCGACGACTTTTCGTCCTTGATGCTCAGTCTGCCCACCTTGGCTGGTAGTGCTGATGGGTCGAAAGGCGGCGGTAGCCTCCTCGTCGTCGTACTTGTAGCAGACGAGGATAGGTCACCGCTTGATGCGTAAACATGTTCGTATGGTGATGTCGATACGCTGGAGAATGACGAGAGTCGTGATCTTGGAACATTGACCCAGTCGGGCTCTGTCGTTGGGGTGAAAGGATTCGGCGGCCTGTTCGGGTTCAAAATGGTCGTGTGCCCTTCCGGTGCCCTGGGTTGTTTGATGTCCGCCCTGGCCTGTTGCTTGTTCTCCAACCACCACTTTTGGCGGTCGGAGCTGGCTGGCGGCAACCCCGGCTCGATGGCTTCATAACCGATCAGATCTTCGTCGTCAGTCTCCTCCGATTCAAGATTTATGGCTGAATCGCCGACTTCTGCTTTCCGTCGCTGGTAGAGATCTTGGCTGATTTGGTCTCGGAGGGATTCATCGACAATGCTGACGTTGCACTGGAAAATGGCATGCACCGGTCGATGGTCTGAAAATTTGAGAGGAGCTGAGTTGTAGGCAAGCTGGCGCAAGTTTGAACCCTTCCTCAATATACGATCCGTCCAGGCTGGAATCCGTGCCTTTTCACTTTAAAGAAGGTCAGTAGATGATAGAAGACGTTCGGTTTTCAAACTTACGACGTGTCGTATTCATCAGTTCCAAGATCAAACTTGTAAGTGGGAAGGAAGTTGATACGAGCTTCCGAGTAGAAAGGGAAGGCCAATCCCGCAATCATCTGGAGGTTGAGCTGCAAAGGAAGTCAGAACCAAGCAAACGTAGCCCATCAAGAATGCGCCTCTTACCTGGTCGTTCTCATAGAGCGTTTCCAGATCTCGTTTCTTTATCAGTCCTCGAACAGCTTCGGAAGTCAAGCCGATTCGGTAGTTGAAGTCTCCCAACCAAACAACAGCATCTATATCGAGTCAGCCGGCGTTCCGTGCAAATGGGCGTGCAGCGTTGCTGCCACAGGCCGCACTTACCATGATCATCGATGCCACGGTTGCGCTGGAAGCGTAGACCGTGGTGTATTGTCGCGTAGTCCCTGTTCCTCTCGTCGTAGTTTGAAAATCCGGCAGCCAAATGGGCCGTCACGAAGCAAATGTGGGTATTCGCATAGTCAAAACGTATAGCAACCGCTCCTTTGTTGCCTGCCATTCCAGACAAGCCGGTCTTCTTGACGCTTCCTTCGACGTTTTTGATTCTGCTTAATGCGGATGCTCTGACGAAGATGCACAGAGCCGCTCCGACAAGCTGCCCACTGCGGAGAAGGACGTATCTCTCCCCACCCAAAGCTTGAGCGCGCTTGTTCAGGCATCTTCTAACAGCGCTTTCCCACAGTTGCTTCCTTGAGGGGTCGCTGTTCATGATCTGCTGCGGGCTCAGCTCGACGATTTCCTGGAAACCAACCGCAACAATCTCAGGTTGCACGTCTCCGAGTTCCTCGGGACAGAGCCAAAGCGACAGATCATGATCGACACCCTCGGTTCGTCCATTCAGGTTAAAGGTGCCAACCAACCTGAGAGGATAAGTATTTACAAGCGGGCACCGATTCAGGGCGACTTACATGGTAATGTCTTGCACGGACGAGAACTCCGCACTTCGTTTGGTCAGTTCGCTGGAGACATAATCGCTAATTGGGTCAAACAGCAGAACAGGAGCTTGGTTGACGAGACGCCCGAGGAGTCGATCGATGGTCGTCTGCCTCGCCGAGTCCGTAAAGTTGTTGTGGTACAGTCTCTGCACCGATTTTCGCATGTCGGCAACTGCACCAGCCAGTGACATCTTACCGTGCCGGGTGAAGGAGGACTTGAGAGCGCCGGTGCCAGCGTATATCTTAGATAACGCATCTCCATTGTCAGCCCATAGCGTCGAGTGTCTCATCCAGAAATCAGATGTGGCGTATTCGCCGCGGTGACCCAGGAACGCTTCCGTTGCCATCTGAGATATGAGAGTCTGAATCAGGTTCGTCCTGTCCAGGCAGTCAAGGCAGTTCGTCCGGAAGACACCTTCTTGCTGCAGAACCACGATCATTCGGGTGGATCCCTGGGGATCGTTTGAATCTGGCCCTGCATCGTCCGCCTCTTCAGCCAGGTAGTACGCAAAGCCATCTGTCGAACCCTCGATATACCTTCGAATTTGTCGAGCAGCTTCATACCCTCCAGGGCCTTTGGTCTCAGCATGAAAATCATAATGCGTTTCTCTCAACAACGCATGGTCCTGCGATTCATCCTCCCCAACTTGGCTCAAAGGACAGTGCTCAACGGCGAGGTGGTAAAGCTGGCTGAGTTGTGCCTCGCCAGGCTTGCCCTCACTCAGGAGGTTGACAACGTGAACGGCACCATAAGTTCGCTCCAACTCGTCGAAGTGCTTATTGAAAGCAGGCTGCGCCCCTTCTGGTGATCTAATGACGGTGATATTTTGCTTGCCAGGAATGAGCTCGGCGGTCTGTTCCCAGAAGAGTGGAACAGAGCCTCTGACTTGGGCATACGAGAAGAGGGTGCCACCTGGGCTCCAGTAGATGGTTTCGGTCTCTACAAAATTGGCCACGTTACCGTCGTCGTCAATGCCTCGGGAATTAAATCGAGTTCCAGCCCTCCGACTAGAAAGACGGGAGATGACTGTCAGGTAAGACGGTAGGCCGGTTGATCGGGTCTTCAAAGGAGCGCTCGTTTGCGGAATCGCCATAGTACGGCAAAAACCACGGATGGCTGACGTCAGGAATCTTGACGAGTCGAGGGCGTCACGCTCCTGGGGAAGCAACCGAGACCTGAACTGAACTAGTGGACTGATCATGAACGAATTCCACAGAAAGGAGTCGTCGAAGTTGTCTATGTCGAACACGGACGAGTTTACAGTTCTGTGACGGTCAGCGGGCTGTAGGCATCGACTAGGTGGCACCACACTTGCCTGTCTTGCAGTCTGTTGGTCAAATCGAAATCGGTGCTGTAGTAAAAAGTGCCGTTTCCAAGAAGCTTCCGGAGGTCTGTACATGGGTGTTCCACTGTCACCTCTCTTCCTCTCAGGTTCTGGCCGTACACTGAGTTGGCGTCCGACATCTCCGAGTCCAGAGGGTCCAGGGACACAACATTATCCCATTCGCTGCTGTTGAGACAGAAGAAGGCGACGCTCGCAATCCGTTCGACCGTCTCCCCCGGCCTAAGGGTGGCGACTCGCGTGGCATGTGTAACGACGGAAAGGAAGACGTCCCCTTCCACGGATATCAAACCCAATGTTCCAAAAATCGGTCGCGGAGTCAAGGAACGGTAGTCGGCAAGGGTTTTCTTCGTGACCTGGGTGAACTCGACAGTGCATTTCGACGGGCTACCCTCGACTCCGTTCGGTCGCGAGCGGGATGCGAGAGACGTAAGGGAGCCGTTCGCAGATGCGGTGCTGGTAAAGTTGTAGCGGAAAATGAGGGCGTGGGTGGACGAGACGATCGCAATCGCGCGGTGAGGGTAGTCACGGATGTAAAGCTTGCTAGATTTCTCAGGCGCCGGCACCTGAGAAGGCCACGATCCGGAGCTGGAGTAGTCCATCGTTGCTGTGAGGCGTCGCAGCGAGATCTGAGGAAGCGCGAGAGTCGTGGTGCATGCTTGGGCGGCGGCGCTGACCTGTGTTCTCTGAGTCAAGCTGCCGTCGCCAATCGAGTAGGTAGTGATGGTCTTATGGTCGACAAGGAAGATTGGACAGGCTGCAGCGTTGCGTCTGTGTGGGAAAGTGCAAAACGGTACGGCACGATGGCTTGAAGTCGTCAAATGGTTTACGGTAGCAATAGATGCTGTGGCTGACCGTAGCGGAATTTGGGTTGCCCATGCGCCCAAAGATGACGTCCGTCCCGCCGCAGACGCAACGAGTTAGAGCCTAGGTGGACCGCTGAACATGTAGGTACCTACCTACCTTAGCGCCTGAAGCTCCGCCTGGGCTGGAGAGCTGTTTCAGCCTCACGGACCACCTTGCAAGTACCTACCTAGCATTGGATCCCAGGGAAGGAGCTGAGGAATTGCACATGTTGGAGTAGGAGCAGGGGAGATATCATAGGAGGGTCCGCCGAGGGAGACGGAGCGAGACGGAGCTGGTCCGAAACGAAGTGATCCAACTAAGCACTTCAACGGCCATCATCGCATGCCGAAAACCTACCCTTTTTGTGTTTTCTCTATTTTGGATGAATCTGCAGAATGTGGATCGAATCCAGTTTGAAGACATCCAGTGACTGGACTGCCACTCAACGGCGAAAGTTACTTTGATGGGGATGACAGTCAAAGCAAGACTTGCAATGAACACCCGGAGAATATCTCGATCCGAGTACAAACAATACCGTAGCCGTTTCGTTTGTTTCTTGAAAGCGGGTGTTTCTATACCAAGTGATTTGGGCCATGCTACGCCGCATTAGATCGAATACTCCCACCATTGTGATTATTGAGGGATCTTTGTTCAGGCATCAGCGAATCATTGGCGATTCTTCTCCGTTTCTTCTTGCAGCGGTACTAAAACGTAATTCGTCCACGTGCAAATCCAGACTGTTCGTGCTCGTTTCCATGGCTCTTTCGCACCATCCTCCGAAGTCCTGGCCGAGGTGTTCGTTGTGGTGGTTTTACAGAAACCGTTGCGCTAGGTATTATTGCTGCTTGCAGATGTAATCACGAAGTTTGGCCGGACATCTACCCTTTTCTCGTCAAGCAGAATAGGTAGTTTCGATTCAGGAGGGGTTTTAGGGCTCGACGCAAGAGGCGGAAGTTTAGTAGGAAGGAATTTCATCTGCAGAGCAAACTTACGTCCAAGGGGCCAAATGAAGTAGAGTTTCTTCCGTCTTTTCACAAACAGATAAGAAAGATCAAAGGCAATCTCCGCGTAAGAGCAAAATCTCATTGCTGCAAGTCGGTTCGCTCCGTGCCGCATTCGTCAACAAAGGGCTTGATATCAGGCATGCAACCCATCTAAATCCAACGCATTATTGTTATGTCCGGCCTATCATACTGAGTGGGCATTCTCTAGAAGAACAGACAGTTCCTAGTTTGATTGCGTGTTCAAGCTTTCCGGCGCAGGTGGTCCAGCTAGCGATTGAAACTTCCAGAAAATCCATCACCCCATCACCTGCGTGTAAGCAGTGGCTTTCCACTGACTGTCCATGGATGGCCTAATGAATCTCATGCCAGTCATAAACGGCATCAATTTCCAACAGGAAGATGCGCAATATCTGGGGAGCTTGCCAGTATACCAAGACCACACAACCGCGTTGAAAAACAGCGCTTTTGAGGCCTTTTGCTATGGATCATAGGGAAGACATCGCCCACACTGCAAGCCACATTTATCCCAACAAGAGACATGTTTTAAGTTCCATGTGAGCCATGACTCGTCTCGATTCCCACGAATAGAGCATCGTTCAAGAACTCAGACATCCAACGACGCGAAGGCGATGGCCTTTCGTTCCTTGTGGAGATCACCATGCCAGACGAGGTCGACCGGTTTGACCAGAGTCAGGTCCCATTGCCAGTCTAGCTGACTCTATCGACTGTCGTCGACGGTCCCAAGATCCTCGGGTACAAATCGCGGACTTGTCTTCTTTTTCGACACTATGAAACGGAGCAGAGCGGGAGGATCACGATGATGGTCTGAGAGGTCTCACACAGGCATCTACTATGCCAGCCCGTCCTCGACCACAACTATCACGAATGCATGTATGCATAGGCGAATTTGGCATCGTCCTCCAGGAAACAATACCGAGACCGCATGCCCCATCTTCCGTCGACAGCATCTTACAACATGGGCTTGTGAGACTGAGGCTCTAGTCGTGATGCCGAGAGATGTGATTTCAGAGCGGAACACTGCGAAACACCAACCCCAAACAAGACAGCGTGTAGCATTTGCAGACGCCAAAAAACAAGCCGGGTTTCCTTGGGAAAGCAAAAAGGGGGCAGTGCTGGTATGGTACTTTCTAACTTGGGGGTTCGCGCCGCAGGGTTGATCATGGGCATCGAGCGAGTGTGTGGGGAGTAGTAGAAAAAGGGGAAGGAGAGAGGTAAAGATGAGACGCGGAGAATAACCAGGCTCGGGGGATCCCGAGCTCGCAGGAAGAGACGTATGTCAGTGCTTTGCGCAAGCCAGGCTTCAGATTTAGTGTATTGAGATCACGCTGACACCTTGGGTGAGCAGTCATTCTCTTCCTATCATGTTTTTTGGGAGATCATCACTAGCCTTTGTTTTGTAAGAAAGAGAAAAGAGAAGAGAAAGTTTTTTCGCGGACGTCAAATACTGGCAGTGCGCGATGGGCCATTCTGCTTACATAATACCTATTCTGCGAGGCAGCCTTTCTAGGGCGCGAGTTAAGGAGAAAAAGATTTTAGTGGGGCGGGAGGCACGGTCGTGGTGGGCGACGGGGGACTTGGCAACCAGACGACAGCAACAGGCGGGACCATCTTATAGGGTGCTCCACTCTGGCCGGCGTCCGTCAGTCGGGCTCTCTGCCAGCGGGAATCCGATGGATTATGCAGGGCAAAGGCAGGCAGGCTCAGGGAGGCCACACGCAGCTGGACAGCCCGGTTGGGATGGTTTGCCGATCCACTCGGCTCCCCGCGGGCAGTTGGAAGTGTTGCGCGTGAAGCAAGTTGTCTCGACCTGCAGCACTTCTCTTGCTGGTGCTACAGAGCGTGTTCTAGGTAGGATCCTGAGGTGCCCGGGTACGTACAATTAGGCACCTAGATAGGTACCTAGACGACAACTTTAGACGTGTCTGCCCATCACCTTGTCCACAGAGTTAACAACCAGCACTCCTCTCATTGGGTAGGAAGTATGGCACGTCAATGTAAAGGCGGACAGGCTGATGATGGTACCTGCCAGTGCGGTACCTGCGGCCTCGTACAGGTGGAGTGCCGGCCACCTGATCTCTTCCCAGCTTCGGCCGATCTTATTTGGTTGCGCGCGTCACTGATAAAGCACTGCAAGCCAGGGTTCACCTGTCAGGGTACATGGGCCAGAGGTACCTCTATCCAGCAACATCCTGCTTCAGCCCCATTTTGCGTGCAGTGCTAAGGAAGGAGTGGTGCCCGTTCATAAAAATTCCAGCCCCCCTTCGTTTGCGCGACCTCGAAGCTTGACCCGGCCATCTACGATCCCCACGGCCACAGCCTCGACATCCGTGGTGCTCTCTCTCTTTCCATCTGCAAACCGATACCCGCGTCTGCTACAGTCCTCGCGGTCTTACGCTTTTTTAACCGCCGCCCATTTCTACTGCAACTCGCCGTACCCCGCCATTCGTTATTTAGAATCTCCAAAAGTAGCCCGCCATGTCCGACTTCGACCATTTCGGGAGCTCCGAGGAGGAGAATGCCGAGATCAAGAAGCTTCAGGCCGAGGTGGTACGTGACTGCGACATGACCAGTGTCGCACCTGCTTCCACGACCAATTGACCTTGGGCTAATCTCTGCCGTGTGCACAGGATGCCGATCCGGACAACTTCGAGAACTGGGAGAAGCTCGTCCGCGCCTGTGAGGGTTTGGAGGGCGGTTTGAACCGCAACTCCAGCCCCCAGGCCCTTGCGACCCTCCGCGATGCCTACGACCGCTTCCTCCTCAAGTTTCCCCTGCTATTTGGTTACTGGAAGAAGTACGCCGATCTCGAATTCAACATTGCTGGACCCGAGTCGGCTGAGATGGTGAGTGACCGTCGCATCGCGGCGCATCGCGTTGCGCGCCCTCCGCCCGTCCATCCATCCCTTGCTTCGCGAGCCGTCCCTGACTTTCGCGCCTCTGCAGGTTTACGAGCGCGGATGCGCCAGCATCACCAATTCTGTCGACTTGTGGACAGACTACTGCTCCTTCAAAATGGAGACCACCCACGTCCCACACCTCGTCAGAGAGTAAGTATTTGATGGTCGGCTTTCCTTCCCCATAACATCACCATCACCACAGCACGCCTTAGGGGCCGCTCAAAGCCTCGACCGAGCGATCCATGGGCTCTACATACACTGCCTCTCCAAGTATCCGACGGTGAGAAAAAGACCAACAGCAGCCCCATTGTTGGGATGCCCTCTCACGCTAGTTTACCAGGCTCTGTTGATTTCCACTTGACGATGACCTGATCCGTTCTCCGCATCACGCTTCACGCTTCACGTCGCATATCCACCATGCCGCTCTTCTTGGAATGCTTTGGACTTGGACTCGCTAGTTGATTTTACTTGATACCCCTTCCTGTATATCCCGCCTTCCCCGTTGTCTTGGTCACTCCCTTCCCCCATCTTGGGCAGCAAATTGACCGCTTCTTTCAGGTTATTCGAGCGTGGCGCCACCTGCGTCGGCCTAGACTTCCTCGCCCATCCCTTCTGGGATAAGTACATCGAGTACGAAGAGCGACAAGAGGCTCAAGATAAGATTTTTGCGATTCTCTCCCGAGTCATTCACATCCCGATGCACCAGTATGCCCGGTATTTCGAGCGTTTCCGCCAACTGTCTCACCAACGCCCCGTCACCGAGCTGGTCCCCACCGAGACACTGGAGAGATTCAAGGCCGAGATCGAGGCAGAGAGTGCCCAGTATGCCGGCGTGCAGCGAACAGAACTCGAGGTTGAGCGGGACATCCGCACCAAGATTGATGCGATGTACTACGAGTACTTCACTCAGACTCAGAATGAGACGAACAAGCGCTGGACCTACGAATCCGAGGTCAAGCGGCCGTACTTCCACGTCACGGAGCTCGAGAGCCCGCAGCTGGTTAACTGGCGCAAATACCTTGATTTTGAGGAATCCGAGGGCAACTCGACGCGCATCATCTTCCTCTACGAGCGATGCCTGGTTACCTGCGCGTTCTACGACGAATTCTGGTTCCGGTATGCGCGGTGGATGTCGGCGCAGGAGGGCAAGGAGGAAGAGGTCAGAATCATCTACCAGCGCGCTGCGACACTTTTCGTGCCCATCAGCCGCCCGGGTATCAGGCTTCAGTTTGCGTACTTTGAGGAGAGCTGCGGACGCGTCGATATCGCGCGAGACATTCATGCCGCGATATTGATGAAGCTGCCGGACTGCATCGAGGCTATCGCCTCGTGGGCCCATCTTCAGCGCCGCCAGAGCGGATTGGACGCCGCCATCAAGGTTTTCAAGGCGCAGATCGACTCTCCACAGGTGGACATCTTCACCAAGGCGGCACTAGTCACGGAATGGGCCTTCTTCCTGTGGAAGGTGAAGGGTTCTACCGAGGAGGCTCGCAACGTGTTCCTGAAGAACGTGCAGTGGTATGCCGACAGCCGTGTCTTCTGGGACAAGTGGCTGGAGCTTGAGCTGCAACAGGCAACCAGTGCAGAGGTCGAGGGTCAGCACGGCGACCGTGTGAAGCAGATCTTCGACGAGTTGCGGAGCAAGAGCCGGCTGTCTGCCGCGACAAAGAAGGAGCTATACCAGGTCTATTTGTCGTACTTGCAGCAGCGGGGTGGCAAGGATGCCATGAAGCAGTTCCTGGCTATTGACCGGGAGATCTACGGGTAAGTTTCGAGCCTTGCGTTTACTGTCCGGCATGAGTGCTAATGAGACGATAGACCGGGATCCATATCTGTGTTGGCCAAGGCCGGATCTGCGGGCAAGGAAAACGGCGTCGCTGGAGGCGAGCTGGACGAGGCGACGAGACACCGTGCTGAGGCCAAATACGTCAAGTACTACGAACTGCCCAACGAGCCAGACGTCGATGGACAGGGGACGGCGCCGTTCAATTAGGCACCATTCACTGACCCATCGATCGGTGTTTTATTGCGCTCCAGGCCTTTGTCGCATAAGGGCTTTTCTCGACTTTCTTGTACTATATGACTCGACTTGACGACAGATTTTAGGCGGGTGGCTGGCCTCAAACGAGATTATCGCGTGTAAGCAGTGTATGCCGGGTGCTCCAGATAGAGACCGTGACTACACGGAAGAACTTCATCAGCGGAGGGTGTTTGTTTGGGCCGGAGAAACTTGCAAGGTGCTGGTTTGCGCAGCACGTAGCAACGCAAATAGTAATAGCTCAATAAAAGGTCAAACAGTTTCAACATGAACAGATTCTTGCGTGGTATACGCTGCCGCTTTATAGCTGGGCAGACTGGGCGGGCACTGCAGAGGGAGCGGTCCAGGCCGCCATTGACAGCCTAGTTACAGCCAAAAGCAGATCAGAGCAAGGATGAGCACGGGGCTCTTGGGAGAGTTGAAACCATCGAAAGGTTGATCGCTAACTTTTTCCAATAAACGTAGAAGAGTCAGGGGTGACCAGCGTGTCCCTACCATTTGACTTTCTCTTTCTTCTTGCTTTACTGCTAATACTACCAGCGCGGTTGCAGTCCGACGTGGGGGGCAGGTTGCAGTTGATTACTAAAGCCAGAGCAGGGGGATGCGGGCTACAGGGAAGGAGGGTAACTTATTCTCCAGGAAGTTTTTGCCCGTTTCGAAGTCTCTCTGACACCTAGGTATCTGCCTCGGGGGACTTTACCGGCGAACGGACATTTCTTCCGATGGCACCCCTCGGCCACGTTGATTAGGTGTGCGTCGTCCTCGGCTCGGAACGGGTTCGGAATGATGAGCCTCTGTGGCGGAATCGACGGTCGTCGCGCCGAACCACGTCACGACTACGACGACCGAGGGACCATGGGAAAGGGAGCATCCGAACCCGCGTGGGAGGTGGAGAATGCGATAAACGGCCATGCCTCTCGAGGGGTGGTTCCTTCGTCATGTGGGAAAGGAGGGAGGGGGTTCTAGGTCTGGTCAAGCCCAATCTGCAAGGACCCTGATAACCGAGTGCCGCGGAGACGCGACGCGGATGAGTGAGACTCTCTCACGCACATGGAAGGGCTCGGGTTGTGTCAATTTGCTGGTCTTACAGTAATAGGTGATACGACGGACGCCTCGTAGGGCGCTGAGTGGCGAACGGGCTACAAGAAACGGTATAGGAAAAGAAACCAAAGGTATCATCGAATTCATAAGTAAGTGAGGCGAAGGGCCGGGGCCGATAAGTGAACTGCTGGTCAGGTTCGGCGAGTCAGCGAAGGCCGAGTTACTGCTGCCGCCGTTTCGTGGTTGAGCACGTTTATCAGGACGGTACACTAGTTACTACCTACCTACCACTACCAGGTGGCGCGGGGAGAACGATGTGCCCTTTCCGAACGAACAGACCGGCAGCTCGCAGTCGCCCCGGCCGACCGATGATGGAGAAAACGGGTCTCCCGGGGGATTAATTACAAATACACTGCTACACTACTGGAAGATTGCCTTGGCGGGGTCGTGGCCGGATAGCCAGCCGAGCAGTGTGGACAGATTCTCGACCCAGGTGATGGGTGATTTGGAAGCGTGGAGACGGGAAAGCGTCATATCGACGACGAGAAAACTCCATGGCTCCGTAAGGCGGCCCGGAACGAGAGGCGGGCGAGTCACGCCATTGGATACCGAATGTTTTTTTTTGTTGGTGTGCTAAAGTTTGGGGTGCTGCTTATGCAATCAACACTTTACGACCTCCATTATCGGAGGCCACATGGTGTTAGTTGATAGCTGCTAGCGCATGTGTCAGCCCTTCACTTTTTTTTTCTCGGCCAGACTCAACAGTTCCATCGTGCGAATGGTACATTGTCTACCTTACCTCGGTACTTCATCTGTTTGCTCTGGGCTTATCTCCTGTGAGATACGGCGGTTACCGGGACCTGCTCGTGTCGGACTCGGTTCGGTATCAGACCCCATCACGGTTCACCTCGCGTTTGTCAGACCAGCTCCGATTCATTCGGCTTGCGACGGGCATCTTCAATGCCAGATACTATGACAGATGGCACCTTCTTACCTACCTACTTTGCCTGACCTCACCTGAGCTAGGTACCGGCTCAGGACCCTGTTCTTGTTGTGAGGTGGCCGTCAACACTACCAGTACACAGTTAAGGTTACGGCACCAGGTATCTGTACCGTCTGCACACCACACCTTCACAATTGCAGAGACACGAGGACGACGGCGCCAAAAAGAATGCTCCACTCAGACGTTGACCGGGCCCAGCAGCGCCTGGCAGGAAACGTAAATGGGAACCCACATCGTGAGCATTTGCAAGGACCCCGGGGCAAAAAGAAGTGGCTCCCTAAGCACCCCGGCCCCTTGTTCCAGACTGGAGCTCTCGCAGCCGACCACTCACAGCCCACCAATTTCTCATTTCCCGTCCTCCCTCGGCCCCTCCCCAGGTCTCTCGGCTCTGCTCTTCTCACGCCGCCCGCCCCCGAAAAGATGCCAGCAGGAGGGAGGGGGGCGACCTGCTCAAGCGAGCCTCGGGCTTGCGCTCTGCGTGTAGGTGAATGTAGGAGGTAGGTACATCACTGCGTAGCTGATTTCTCAAACGCCCCCCGGGCCGGCGAACACTCAGAGACTTTCTTTTTTAAAGTACTAATCGCTGCCATTCCCGCCCCTCCGCGCTTCTAAGCTTCTCTCCCTTCTTTTTTTCTTCCGTACACGTTCCACCGTGATTGTGATTCTTTTCTTGATATCCCCGTATACGTCAGACAAGCTCCAACAAGGTTAGTTAGCGATTCTGTCCTCCCCGCCCGCCACACCTTATACACAATACCTTCGTGGCGAGGAGATGCCGATTTGATACCGGCATCGTCTGATACATCCCTTGCTTTCCACCCTCACGATAACACGTCGACAAGACCAATTCTCTGACACTTCTCCGCAACACAGATGGCCGCTTCCACCAGACAGTTCGCCCGCGCGGCGCTGAGGACCACCTCCAGAAACGCCTTCGCCGTCGCCCCTCGCCAGGCTTTCCGCCAGCAGGGCCGCCGCTTCTACTCCTCCGAGCCTGCCCCCAAGTCCGGCAGCTCGACCTGGATCTGGCTGGTCGGTGCCGCCGCCGCTGGTGCCGGTGGCTACCTCTACACCAAGGAGGGTGGCGTTTCTGCCGGTTCGATCCCCAAGGTCGTCAACCCCACCAAGGCCGATTACGAGAAGGTGTACAAGGCCATCGCCGACCGTCTTGAGGAGAAGGACGACTACGACGATGGCAGCTACGGCCCCGTCCTCGTTCGTCTGGCCTGGCACGCCAGCGGCACCTACGACAAGGAGACTAAGACCGGCGGCAGCAACGGCGCTACCATGCGCTTCGCCCCTGAGTCCGACCACGGTGCCAACGCCGGTTTGAAGACTGCCCGCGACTTCCTCGAGCCCATCAAGCGTGAGTGACACTCGGTCCATGCCATTGACTCCGTCCGAGGAGTGGCGCTGAAGCCTGCTGGGAATGCAACCGCTGACTTTTTCCCCCTTCCAGAGCAATTCCCCTGGATCTCCTACTCCGACCTCTGGATCCTCGCTGGTGTCGTTGCCATCCAGGAGATGCAGGGCCCCATCGTCCCCTACCGCCCCGGCCGCAAGGACGGCGAGGTTGCTGCCTGCACTCCCGATGGCCGTCTGCCCGATGCCTCCAAGCGCGAGAAGCACCTCCGCGACATCTTCTACCGCATGGGTTTCAACGACCAGGAGATCGTCGCCCTGGCCGGCGCCCACGCCCTGGGCCGCTGCCACACCGACCGCTCCGGCTTCGATGGTCCCTGGACCTTCTCTCCTACCGTCCTGACCAACGACTACTACAAGCTGCTCCTCAACGAGAAGTGGCAATGGAAGAAGTGGGATGGTCCCGCCCAGGTAAGCCTCGATACCACCCGAAGAGCCAAGGGCACACGCTGACCATTTTGCAGTACGAGGACAAGGGCACCAAGACCCTCATGATGCTCCCCGCCGACTACGCCCTGATCCAGGACAAGACCTTCAAGAAGTACGTCGAGCAGTACGCCAAGGACAACGAGGCCTTCTTCAAGGACTTCTCCAACGTCATCGTCAAGCTGTTCGAGCTTGGTGTTCCCTTCGCCGAGGGCACCGAGAACCAGCGCTGGGAGTTCAAGCCCACTTGGGCGTAAACTTTGCCCATGCTGATGGGCAGTTTGCTGCCGTGAGAGAGATTTAGAGAGCGATTTCAAAACTTGGAGATTTAGACTTAGAAGAGAGATATCCGCGGCGAGAGGAGGAACCCGAGAGGCGAAGAGTTACGCCCTCAAAGCCCTGATTTGAGCGTTTGTCCGAACTTGGACCTGTTTTCATAGTGTCGCTATGTCTATAGCTGTACAACACCAATAAGAATTTTGGAAAACACAAGGCCGATCTTCGCCACCTGCCATGATGACAGCAGATGATGACAGCGGGAAGACGTGAAGTTGAGATAGAGATGAGATGAGGGGAAATCCCAAGGTCGGATCGCGGCTAATTATAAACTACCACCCTTACCTAGCACCTGCCACCGCAACCCCTCATCATCTTCCCGCGTCTCTACCACGTGGCAAGCGTCGCACGCTGCCCGGATTCCAGACGAGAAGGGCAGGCCCTGTCCGTCGCGACATGGGTGGGAGCATGGCGCGGCCAACCCAGCGCCTCGGTAGCTCACCACCACCACCAGCACCAGATGCCACCAACCAGTAGTCGCCTTTAGTGCGGTTCCCCGGGCTCAGGCATGCCCCCCCGCACTTTTACCCCGTGGGGTGTTGGTCTTGGCGGGCCTCGATGACGCCTCCCGTTTTGTTCTGGGTATTTGTCCTGGACCTCGTTGCAAGGAGACGACGTTCTTGAGATGAACGTGAGCATGTTTGAAGCCCCGCTCTCCTCGGGACTTTGGACTACGAACGGATTTATCAAGGGAAGAAGCCGTGCTACGAAATGTCTTGGACACATACATTGCAGTCGAGAGGGATGACACGGTGACGGGGGTTTTATGTGCTGATGCAGTGTATCCTCGCACGCTTCTCACCGGCCACGCTCCCTGTCTGTCCTGTTCCAAGAAGTGGCAATGCATTTACCCGGAATTCTCTTCGTCGTCTTCACTCTCCGCAGTCGACTACCAAATCGACTCCGATGATGGGATGAACTGTACAGAAAGATGTAAAATGACCTGACCGCATCACTCGGGGATCGTCGTGGCCTGCTGTTACACACCCCGTACCAACCTCGTCAAAGCCCTCTGCTCCGCCAGCTCAGCGCAATTTCGTCGCCGGCATGCGGTTAGCTTGAGGTCGCCCCCATGGCTCATGTTCCCTACCGAGCTGGAAGGTGCTGGCCAGGTCAGCTCTCCGTACCTACCAAACTCGGAAGCACTGCTGCTGCTGCCTGTACACCAATGCCAAAGCACCCACCAACTCACCACCACCAGCAACCCAGACAGACCGTTCCTTCCCTTATAGTCGACATCTTGCCGTGTTATTTTCTATAAGTACCCGGTTCACATGGCCGAGTGGTGGCACGTTAGGGATTCAGCGCGCATGGGCTGGGCAACCCCCAAGACGCAGGCAGGATCCATGGGCCACTAATCGATTCATGCCTGGATCCTTATCCCTTTAGTTTTTATGTTTTGAGTATTTTCGTCTCCCCTGAGGACCTTTCCGAAGTTCTTTCAAGGGATGGATTGAGCCGGGGGTTTGGCTATGTCGTTCCTGGCTTACCCCAGACTTTCCAATGGATGCCCCCAGCGGGATGTAACACACACCCGGTGGGGGCACCACGGGAGGTGAGAGAGAGAGGGTTGTCATTCATCCCTTCTGCTCTCACACACTGGCTTATTACGGGACGGGCATTTCTTGTCTATCTTCTCGCGGAAGAAAGGGTACTAAACATTCGTCTTGCAACCTCCAACCCAATCGATCCAAGAGCCATAGCGGTCGGGATGGGGCCTGGCCGTCCGGGACCCGGAGAAGCAGCGGTAAAAACGGGACCGACACAGACGCAGAAGGCATGGGATGAATGAGAGCCGATGATCTTGAATATCCGGAATGAGCAGTCAAACAGCTTCTTTCTCATCCGGGGGGTCCTTGGTCAGGAGAACGATAGAAGCAGGACCGGGTCGCCAAACATTCAACACCGGTCCAGATGGGGACTTCAGCTGTATCCCGCTACGGGCCCCAGTTTCACGGAAGAGGGCGGCCGGACTGCCTTTTGAGACCTCAAAGCTACCGCTGGGTGATGCCGGTAGTTTTACCGATTACGGAATTCATTCATGGTGTCGTTTCTATGTATAAGTCGTAATATTTGGCTTTGGAATTCGGCACATGTTCTCTTTTCTCACCCGCCGATAAAAACGTAGTGTATTCAACTGGAAACAAACCCACATTCCCTCTAGGGTGGTAATTTATATTGCCTCGCGTAGACATCTTAATCCGCCAATCAGACAATCGGCGCTGGCGTCGGCCATGTCGTCGTACCCGACCCATCGGCCTCTTTCGCACATATTTGATCAAGAGATTGAAGATTCACTCAACTCGCTTGCTATGGAAATGGGAAGAGATGGAGAAACCGGACTAGACCTGTGATCTGCAAGACTTACTGGAGTTAGTTGGACAGCCGACAAGAAAAAAAACCTGTTTGAATAGAGTGATGCTGCCGGCATCGCTCCGGCTGCCGGGATGGAAACGACAGTGGGGACTGTCGGCGGAGCTGTAACGCTGTCGGCACTTCGACGCGGAAAAACCGGCCCCACCAAAGGCCCCACCAGAGCTTTTCAATTCAAGACTGCTGCACCTCCGAGTGACAGACAGTTCAACCAAAAATTCGACCGCGCACCCTTTCGCCACAACCACCACCACCACCCGTCCTCACCGGCAGGCGACGACACCCACAGACACAATGGCATCCTGCCGCATCCCCGCGCTGCGGCACATCGTCACCTCGTCGACGCGCGCCCTCCGCGCCTCGAACCAGCGCCGCTGGGCCCAGGTCCACGACGTCCGCTTCCTCGCCACCACCCAGCAGCCCCGCGCCGTCCTCGAGAAGTACCGCGCCAAGCTCGACCAGAAGGCGCGCGAGGAAGGGCTCTCCAACGTCGAGGAGCTCAAGGCCGCGTACGCCGAGAAGATCAAGGAGCAGAAGAAGAAGGACGCCATCTCCGTCCCCGGGCTGGAGCACATCCTCAACGACGAGCCCGCGCCCCCGAAGGCCCCGGCCCCGACAACACCTACGGCCGCCGAAGCCTCGAGCGCAGATGCCGCCGCGCAGACGAAACCCACCCAGACGCCGCCGCCCGTCCCCGGGTCCTCGGGCAACGGCATCAAGTCCCTCGACGAGATCCTCGACCTCCCCAAGGCGCGCGAGCTCCCCGACAAGGAGCTCACGGCGATCTGGCGCCTGCGCCACGCCTCGGACCCGACCTCCCTCTGCGCCGTGATCCCGGCCTCGGCGTACCGGCCGATGGAGGCCCTCGCCCGGCAGAACCCGCAGTTCGTCCTGCCCGTGCCGCACGAGTCGCAGGGCGCCGAGATCCACTTCCTGCAGTGGGTGTTCGACCCGGCCTCGCGGACGGCGACGGCCATGTTCACGCAGCTGGCCGAGTTCAAGGCGCGCGGCGAGTACGCGCAGCCGCACACGACGGTCACGCACCACACGGACCTCGCGGACGAGAGGGGCCTGGTGCTGATGCAGGGCAAGGTGCTGGAGGACCGCGGCGTGAAGCCGGAGCACGCGCAGTGGCTCGTCATGTGCCTGCAGCGGTTCTACGGCGAGGCGGAGGGGAAGGAGAGGGCGGCGGAGAGGAGGAGGCTGCTGGAGTGGTTCCGCACCGGGGACGAGCGGTTCAGTGTTGAGAAGTTGATGGACGAGGCGGAGAGGATTGGTTGAGCCGTCGGGGGTGGTGTGATAACATGGGTTTGAAATCGCATCTGTTTGCGACGCTCAAGGCGTGGCGAAAGCCCCTTATCCTGGGCCGCCTCTTGCAGAGGCGTATAGTCATGACCATGGCTCCTGTATAAATGACTTGATAGACTATGTAAAACAAAAAACAAGACACATATATACCATCACTTTTGCCATAACAGCATTGACAGTTTGCATAACGCACCAAGTATGTATCACGCGTAATTCGTATACTGCCAACTGTCGTCTACTCTAGTGTATACTGCCGTATTGTGATGTATCCTTTACTTTCGACGCAACCATTACCATTACGCGTACCAGGGCCTTCGTTCCTAAGAGACAGCGCCATTACTCCTTGCAATGCTAGGAATCCAACACAAAGTCGCCGCCAACTGTATGCACGCTCTCTACATCTCGTCGTGTCTAGTCTCCAACTCTAGACGAAAGCACAGTCTGCCAACTCTTACTCGGTATCGTCGCTGCTGGACTGGCTCTCGTCTACGTCGCTGGGCAGGGTCTTCTTGGCCGGCGGGATCCACCGAGCAACATCCTCGCATCCCTTGGGGACGCGGCACTTCTCCCGCACGTTACAAGTCTTCCAAAGGACCTCGCGGACCTCCTTGAACACCTGCTCCGGAGCGTCCATGGCCCAGATGACGTCGAGGTGCTCGTACTCCAGGATGACCTTGCTGTGGACCACCTTGACGTGCGGCTCGCGGCCCCTCTCGAACCGGCGCAGGAGCTTCTTGCCGTCGACGAGGTCGTCGTTGCCCGCGACCCAGAGCGCGAAGGGCGGCGCCTGCTCGTTGTACCACGCCGTCGAGCCCTTGGGCCTGCGGCTGTGCTCGTCGACGGCCCGCTGGGAAATGGCGCCGTCGGCGTCGTCGGCTCGTAGGGTGTGGGGCTCGTGCTCGTTGATACGGTCTTCCTTCTCCTCTGCGCGAACATCTTCCTTCGTGGAAAGGATGCACTTGTGTCTCGCGAAGCATTCCCTTCCGAGCCACCAACGCATGGACTCCGAGCTGACGTAGACGGGGGCGAACTGGAACATGCGATCCCGCAGGCCCCGATCCCATCTCGTGTCTGTCCAGTCGAAGAGAAACGAGAAAACCTTGTAGCCGAGCCAGCCGTAGACCTTGGGGTGTAGCACCTGGTGCATCTGCATCATGAAGGGGATGAAGGCGTGGATGCCGAACATCAGGCGGAACATCCCGGGGGTGATGATCCTCATGAACTTGAAGTACATCTTTCCGATCAGGGGTCCGGCGTAGGCGGCGGGTGCGAGGGCACAAAAGACAGTCAGCTTCTCGCCCAGGTCCGGCCGCTGCTCCTTTGCGAGGGCGACAAGCGTCTGCGTCGTGCCCTGCGAGTGACAGATCAAGCCGATCTTCTCGAAGCCCGTCTCGAAGAGAACCCGTGAGGTAAGCGCCGGCAGGTCGAAGACTCCCATCTGGCGGATGTTCCAGCACCACATCCTCGGGTCGGAATATTCCAGTAGGACGTGCTTGGGCTTGAACCCGCACCGGTTGTTACCGAGCCATACGTCGTAGCCAGATTTGCAAAGGTAGAAGGCCAGCGAGTCTTCGTCGTTTGTGCAGTAGGCCCCGGAGCTCTGGAGGAGACCGTGCATGAGCAAGACGGGAAACTTGCGCTTTTGGTCGGGATCCCTGAGCTTCTTCTTGGATCGGGTGAAGACATCAGGTCCCCTGTCCGACCTGTCGTCCTCGCTCAGTCTCGTGTACTCCTTCGGGTCATACACATGCCACAGATCAATCAGGAACCCGTCTTCGGTCTGAACTTGGAACTCCTCGACGTCCAGGCCAACCCGGCGGGCGTAGTATCCAACGTCGCAGACGATTGGATCAGGGCCGCCTTCGGTTGGCACGAACTCACCCCCCGTGAGCTCCTTGTCCTTACCAATCTTCTCACTGGACTTTCGACGCCTCCACTTCTTGTCCATGTCTGCGCGCAGCTTACTCCTGCGCATTTCTTCCTCGTAAAACGGCCTCTTCTTGTCGGGGTTTCGAAAAGTCAGGCGGTAAAAGATTCTGTAGCATAGTGGCGGAATGCTGGTAAACAGGGCACCGAGGACAATGACGGCGAGGAATGCGAGACTGAGGAAGAAGGCCGATATCCGAAAAGTCAGGCATTGGAGGTTGCGAAGCATAGATGGTGGGCCGTACAAAGGCAGCGGCGGGAACAAGGGGTTGGTATGTGACGGCGGTGTTTGACGGCGGAGAGAACCCTCCGACTTCTGGAGCGACTTCCCATCTTCGTCTGTCGGCAAAGAGATAACCCTCTCCTGTCTGTTCGAGGCTTCTTCGGCATTCGCGACTTCCTCTTGCACCTCATCGCCTTGCTTGATCTTGACCACAGCAGGACCATCTTTAAGTTCGTCCTTGAGTATGTTCAGCTTGTGGGCCTCCTCGAGCGGCACCCCAGGAAGTCTGCGTCCCTCTGAAGTGACGATGACAGGGTCCTGCGGCGTGACGAAACGGGCCTCAACTGCAACTTCAGAGTCCCCGGTGTCGTGCTTCTGGTGCGACAGCTTCTCGGCCTGCTGTGTGAACTCAACCGCATTGTGTGCGACGACATTGTTGCGTATTCGGTCTCGGGTAGTATCCGAGGAATCCGAAAAGCCACCCATGTTTCTCGGAGGGCGGTGGTATTTTCGATCGCGAAAAGGACTGTCAGTGTCGCAAAAGGTGGGAAGTCGATAGCTTCGCGTGAATTTTGGCGGCGCGATGAGGATTACGGTCGCTGCTCCAGGCGCAGTAGATTGGATTGTAAAGGTGAAGTGTCAGAGAGACCCGGCGAGTGGGAATCTGGTTCTCAAATGCACAGTCCAAAGCCGCTGATGGCATGAACAGGCATCATGGAGGGTGTCCAAGTGGTCCAGGCAGGGAAGCGAAGCGTAGATCCGGGACGAAGCAGGGGGGGTGGGAGTGTGGCAGCCGCAAATTGGGATCCTAGGATCAGATACAATGCCGCCGCACTAGTTCTGCTAGACTGCGAGATTGGCGGGTTAATAAATTTCAAGGGAGAGGCGGACTCGATTTTCCTGAGGGGGAGGCTTAAAAAGATAGGAGAGAAGGAGATTTCCTAAAATCGGACGCGGACGGACGCGCTTGCATACAGGCGCAATGCAAAGATCACGAAAAGTCGGTCTCACCGCAAGAATCGTGGTATGATGCTGTTCAGATTCCAGCGATGCGGTCTAGAGGCGTTGGTCGATGACAATGCAGAGCGTAGTGTCACTTCTTTGGGGAGCATTGAGACATGCGGCACGGCACAGAAGACACCTCAGCCAGGTCATGCATGGAAAGCCCTGAAGGTCCATGGAGTCTAGCCGCCGCTTTGTTTTGTTCTTGTCACTTTGCTGCAAAAGTTGCGATTACGATGTACTGAGGCGCTGAAGAAGCCCGGGCCAGTCGCGGCTGGGCCAAGGCATCGATCGGGGTTGTCGAGCCATTGGGTGGCTTCCGCGCAGGGAGGAAGCCCCGCTTGCGTCATAGCTCCGTGTGTTGTCTGGAGCCACCCGTTTGAATGGCTTGCATTGATTGGACCTCGAGTAACCGGAGCAAAAGAAACAGAAAAAAATAGCATGTGACGATCTTTTTGCCCAGATCTGTCTGGAAGACGAAGCATCATTGATGTTCGGCAACGGCAATTAGGTCTGGGCGGAGTCTAGTGCGTACTCATTTTGCAGGTTTTTTTCTTCTTACTGGTGAGTCGAGATAAAAATACGTTTCGGCCACGAGGAGGGCAAAGCTGTGTAGAAGGCGCCTCCCCTCCCAATCATCGAATAATCGGCCCATCCACCGCTTCCATCGCAAGGTTTGCTGCCAAAGGCGGCTGTCATGAACTCTGCCGGCCGCTCCAATCCAGTGGGCTGACGGGGAAACCGAGTACGGCGGATACTTGGCTTCAATAAACCCGCAGCTCAGGACAGCCCGGCCAACGTAAATCTGAATGCGTTGGAAGGCTTGCCAGGCTCTGGTCCGTGCTTCCGACGCGTTAAAAGCTCAAAGAGACGACAAAGACCCAGCAGACTGACGACATTGCCACCTTACGAAGTCTGGTTCTAGACGAGGCTGTGCTATTTGCCATCCCATCTCGAGACCCTCTTGTCTCCGTCAGCTGTGTCAGGACATCTTGCTCGGATGCTCCAGTTCCGCGAAACCACTCAGTCGTCATCCGTGGAGGGTTTTGTAAGCCAAGTAATGTGCTGTTCAGTTGATGGAGAACCTGATTGAGATATGTGGTAACTGACGTTGGCGGTCCTCCGTTGGCGTGGGAACTTGGAGAGAAGCCGCAATGTGACATTGAGACCCATCTGACGTCTTGCCGCAGCGATAAGATTGACGATAAGGATAAGAAACACCAATCACAATCCGGTCAGGGTTGATCTGAACTTCCACTGTGACAGGACCGTCAGGGCCCAAATTAGGTAGGTAGTCCATTTCTTCGAAGCTGTCTGATCAAAGAACGCATTCCTTCATCCAAAATTTGAGCCGTAATTGCAATGTCTTCTCAAGCCCATGCATGCCGCATAGTGTCAATTTTCATGTCCGTATTTCAAATAGATATTATCCGAACTGCGTTCGAAGCTGCGAGCCGATGACGGCCATTGCACTTGCGACAACATCTGGACCGGCTGCTCAACCGAAGCAAATGCAGGGGTCGGAGGTTGCTCGGGGTCAACGGTCGACCCCGGATGCTTAGTCATCCGGCTGTCCCCCGCTCGAGCCGGGTTTTATTGCCTTGCCTGGGCTACCCACACAGGGGAACACGGGCTTCTGAGGTCGGAGGCCCAGGGAGGTTGGTGGACGGCTGCAGCTGGCACTGCGCCAATGCCGAGGCCTAAGACAACCCCCAGCCGAAGCTGGAGACGGCCCCGACTCCAGCCCGGCCCAGGGGACAAGAGCTTAGCTCCTCAATGCGGATTTCGCGACACGACATGACAACTTGCGACTGTTGATACCCTCCGACGCCAATTGCTATTTTGTTTTGTACTACAGTCGCTTCGTGCTGCATACCCCCACACCGGACTCGGTTTGTCCACCTCCCTGCGATGCGCATTTAGGGCGTGATTTGCCTTGTCGCTTTACATTAGTCCGCTTGCCGAACGAACACAATGACCTCGGAGCTCGTGCCCCCGTCCCAGGCGAAGAGGAGCCGCAGGACCCGAAGACGCCGCCAGGACAAGCCAGCGCTGTCCGCGAGATTGATCCTGGACGACCACGAAGTGAGAGGCGACGTAGGCATCCTGTCCGACGACCTGTTTGCCGACCTCTTCCCCCACCTCCGTGATGGTAAGATGGACCCTCCTCTGCCTCCGATGCTCGCATGCAGACGCTGACCATGTCCCGGCGCAGCCCCCTCCCGCGAAGACGGCTCTGAAGAGATTCACCATGTCGCCGTTTCTCCCTGGGAGCCGAGCCCCTCCCCGACCGAGACTGCATGGACCGTGGTGCCGGTGGTCAAGTCTACCGCCCTGAAGCCGTCGACCGTCCAGTTCTCGCCCTCCTCCTTGTCGCTACAGAGCTTTGCGACTATCCTCCAACAAGTGGCGCCTTCGAAGCTCTCGAGCCACAGCCGAAGCGGTATCGAAATCCATATATTAGACGTCGTCGCTCTTTCGTTGGATACCGTCTTCGTGAGCCTCGAGAGCGAGCTGACGAAGCGCTTGGAGCAGGGCGAGGGGACCTTCTACCGCGACCACCCGAATTACTCCAAGGGCAAAGGCGCAGAAGCCCCCTCGACCCCCGAGGACCGTCTTATTGCGGCTCTGCGTGTGGCATTGGGCAGCCTGAAGGTGCTTCATTCCGGAGACCTCTTCCCGCTCCCGTTGCCCCCGCACCCCGTCACGCATGTGCCGCCGAACCCAGGAAAGATTATGTTGTGCGAGCCCGTGAGCCAGGGAATTATATCCGAGAGCACCAAGATTGTGCTCATGCGAGGACGGGTCCATGCCAAACGCAGCCAGGCTGCCCCATCGATTTCGCGAAACCGAAGCCTGAACGGGGTCCCGGAGGATGAGGAGGACGACACTGGGAACGACCAGTTTTACTCGGCAGCAGAGGACCGATACAAGACGGACGCCGCAAACACAGAGATGGACTCTGTCACAGAAACAGAAGAGTCGGAACTCTCGGGCACCGAACACGACGACGACCTCTCCGACGACTCGATGGACGACATGATCTCGCTGCAGGCACCCACACTCCCTACAACCGCCAGTGGTGTTTCCACGATGCAGCCGGGGACTCCCATGACGATTGGTAGAGGGAGGAAAACCAACGGAATCGCCACGCCTGCATCTGTCTTCTCCAACTTCACTGCCACAACTGCTCGGCCGGACCGGCCTCGGGGTCGTCTGTTTAAGGCCCAGGGTCTGATCCGGCCGATATCAAGGGACCTTCTCCACCCCAAACCAGCCCCTGAGGATGACGAGGAGGCCCGGATTTTCGTGGACATATCTTCCTTGTCCAAGATCGGGTGCTTCTCGGGAGACTGGGTTCGAGTTGAGGCTGCGGAAGAGCCCCCCGCAAACGGCTTCGGTGCGTTTGGTCTCGGAAGCCTCACATCACTGGAACCGACCGAATCCAACTGGCGCCCCGTCAGAGTATACGGCCTCCCTGAGGGCTACTCCCAACGTCCGGTGACCCGGATACCGAGCGCAAAGCACGGCGAGCGAAAGCTCTCATTTTTCGAGTCTCAGCTCCAGAAACCTACGAGTCCGGCAGCCTACATCTCTCCTGTCTTGTTGGCAAACCTCGACGCACCACCGTATTTGAGATTATCCCCCATCAAGCGAGGTTCGTATCAAGGGAAGGGGACTCTCCCCAAATTTACCAGCGCCGCTCGTCCACCGTACGCACGCGATATCACGATTCAGCATGTCCGATCACCCGTCACCGCCGAGCGCGCGTATCAATCCGCAGTCCTCGGCGGCCTAAAGCGTTATTTTGCCCAAAAGATCCGCCTCGTGAGGACGGGAGATCTCCTCGCGGTCCCCATTGACACCCAATTAGGCAAGGCGCTTCAAGAGCAGGCGAGCGCGAGCAACGGCTCAGAGGTCGACGATGTGATGGCTCTCACCAAAGACGAATCAACCAGGTTCGACCAGGTGGCGTGGTTCAAGGTCGGCCACATCCAGATCCAGAAGACCGACGCCGAGGACGACCAGGTCGACGAGCTTTGGGGCGGGGTTGCGTGCATCGACAGTTCCTCTGTTGCGATGCATGGCTCCGGCTTCGCCACCAGCCGCATCCCAGCGACAAAGTCTAGTACCTGGCCGTACTACCTGGGCGTCAAGAAGATGCCTACAAAAGCCCCCAGCGCTTCGGCTTTGACGATTACCGACCAAGATCAGCGTGTTGTGTCCCCTCTGAGGCGGCGACTCAGAGAGTTGCTCGCTGCTGCCACCAGCCCAAGGGCAATCCATCTCAAGATGCCGCCAGTCGCCATCCTGCTCACATCCTCTCACCGCAACATCGGCAAGGCAACCGTTGCCTCGGAAGCGTGCTCCGACATCGGTTTGCACACCTATTCAATCGACGCATACGACGTCCTCAGCGAGGCCGGGACTAGTGGTAGTGACGTAAAGACGGAAGGGCTCTTGAGGACGAGGGCCGAGAGGGCGATAAGCTGCGGCCCCGACACGACTGCGCTGCTCATCAGGCACGTTGAGGCACTTACGGCTGACCGCATGGTGTCGACGATGAAGGAGATTCTCCAAGATACCCGGGTTCTTGTGGCGACGACAAGTGACGTCGACAAAGTCCCCGACGGCGTTCGCGGCCTTTTCAGCCACGAGCTCGAGATGGGCGCGCCGGATGAAGCTGAGCGTGAGGGTATTCTTCGAACAATCATTGAGGACCGCGGGATCAACCTGGATCCCGAAGTAGACCTCAACGGCATCACTCTCAAGACTGCCGCGTTGGTTGCCGGTGATCTCGTGGACGTGGTAGACCGGGCCCTCATCGCGCAGCGACTGCGTCTGGAGCAGATATCGACCAAGACGGGCCAGTCCGTCACCGTCCGCGACCTGCAAGTAGCTGGAGGCCCGATGGCCCGGTGCGTCACGAAGGGCGACTTCGACGTCGCGGTCGAGGCGGCGAGGAAGAACTTCGCCGGCGCGATCGGCGCGCCCAAGATCCCCAACGTCACCTGGGACGACGTCGGCGGCCTGAACAACGTCAAGGACGCCGTGACGGAGACGATCCAGCTGCCGCTCGAGCGGCCCGAGCTCTTCGCCAAGGGCATGAAGAAGCGCTCCGGCATCCTGTTCTACGGGCCCCCCGGCACCGGCAAGACGCTGCTGGCCAAGGCCATCGCCACCGAGTACAGCCTCAACTTCTTCAGCGTCAAGGGCCCCGAGCTGCTCAACATGTACATCGGAGAGTCGGAGGCCAACGTGCGGCGCGTCTTCCAGCGCGCGAGGGACGCCCGCCCCTGCGTCGTCTTCTTCGACGAGCTCGACTCGGTGGCGCCGAAGCGCGGCAACCAGGGCGACAGCGGCGGCGTCATGGACCGCATCGTCTCCCAGCTGCTGGCGGAGCTCGACGGCATGTCGGGAGGGGACGACACCAGCGGCGGCGTGTTCGTCATCGGCGCCACGAACCGGCCCGATCTCTTGGACGCTGCCCTCCTGCGTCCCGGCCGATTCGACAAGATGCTCTACCTCGGCGTGTCGGACACGCACGACAAGCAGCTCAAGATCCTCGAGGCTCTCACGAGGAAGTAAGTCAAGATTCACTACCTGCTACTTTGAAGCAAACGCTGACATCTCCCACAGGTTCACCCTCCACCCCTCCGTCTCCCTCCCGTCCGTCGCCCAGCAGCTCCCCTTCACCTACACAGGCGCCGACTTCTACGCGCTCTGCAGCGACGCGATGCTCAAGGCCGTCACGCGGCAGGCCGCCGCCGTGGACGCCAAGGTGCGCGAGATCAACGCCGAGCGCGGGCCCGGGCGCGCGCCCATCACGACGGCGTACTTCTTCGACCACCACGCCGCGCCCGAGGACATCGCCGTCATGGTCACGGAGGAGGACTTCCTCGCCGCGAACCGCGAGCTGGTGCCCAGCGTCAGCGCGGGCGAGCTGGCGCACTACGAGCACGTGCGCGCCACGTTCGAGGGGTCGCCTGACAAGCAGACGCAGCAGCAACAGCTTCCTGCTGCCTCTGCGGCTGGGGTCAGAGCCGTCTCGGGCTCGTCGATGGTGTCCAGGGCGAGCTCCAAGGGCAAGGGGAAGGCGGTCGCGGGCGGCGGCAAGGGTAAGGGGAAAGCCGTCGCGATCAACAGCAACGACGAGTTCGAGTCGGAGGGCGACGTCGCCGCGGCGCCGAACGGCAAGGGGAAGGGCAAGGGCAAGGCCGTGGCGGGGTTCGAGGAGGGCACTGCTAGCGACGACGAGGGGTTGTACTAAAGAGGACACGCAAGACACACATACTTTTAGGTGGTTGATTCACGTTTGCATATACTGGGGTTTTATCTGCTCCGGGACGATTATGAAGAGAGAGAAAAGAGATTTGTTGACGGGGCATTTGGAAGTGGAAGTACGGAGACTACTACTAATTCCATGTAGCAAGCAAAAAAGCAATTATTTAAAAATTGGCCTTTTCGTCCATCAGACATCATCTTACTCAGACACCTTGTCAGACACGGATCGGGTACATCAAATCTCCTGGACGCGCACACTTGGGTGTGATTACTCCTCCTCCTTCTTGGCCTCAGTCTTTGTCTCAACTTTGGCGTCGGCCTTGACCTCTGGTTTGTCCTCTGGTTTGTCCTCTGGCTTGACCTCGGCCTTGGGCTCTGCCTTGGGCTCTGCCTTTGGCTCGACCTTCGCGGCCTTTGCGGGCCCCTCCGCGCTCTCCTCGCTCTCCTCGCTGTCGTCGCTGTCATCTTCCTCGTCATCGTCTTCATCCTCCTTCTCGGGCTCCTCCTTGATCGCCTGTGCCTCTTCGACCTTGGCAATCACCTCCTTGGGCAATTCCTTGACCACCGGGGCAGTAGAAGCCGCGGCAGGCGCGGCGGCGGTTGCAGCAGCAGGTGCAGCAGCAGGCTTGCTGTCCTTCCCGTCCTCGGACGACCCTTCCGAGGATTCTTGCTCCGACTCCTCCTTGATCGTCTCCGCCTTCTCGACGGCTGCGATTTCCTCCTGCGACGCGGACGCCACCTGGGCGCCCATGTGCACGGTCACGGGTTTATCGACGTCAGAAGGCTTCCACCGGGCCGTCGTCGGCGACTGGAGTGTCTCGCGGAGCGTTTCCGCGGCGGTGGCGGACGCGCCCCACGATCCGGTGGTCGGGGACTGGAGGCCAACGGGCTTGGCAGAGGAGGCGCTGCTGCTGCTTGCTACCGAGGGCTTTCGAGGCGTTTCTTCGGCGGGGGTGGCCGCTGGGCTTTCGGCCTTCTTTTCGGGCTCGGGGGTGCTGGATCCCGCTGACGTAGCTGCGGCCTCCTCGGGCTTCTTTCCTTCGGCCTTTTCGTCCTTCTTGCCGTAGACCTTGTCACGCAGGGACTGCAGTCTCAGCTCCTTGGCCTTCTTTGCTGCCTCATCGGCGATGGATCGAACAGGAAGGGCGGCTGCACCGCCAGCCGCGGGCTTCGAGTCGGCGGGCTTGTTCTTTGCTGCGGCATCGGAGCTCTCGGCCGGGGGTAGGGGCGGAGCCGGAGGAGGTGCGGCTGCGGAGGTGGAGGCGGAGGCGGAAGCATCTGCGCCCGCGGCAGGGACCTTCTTCTTGATGACCTTCTTGATGATCTTGGGCTTGTTGTGGATGTTGGGGATGGTGAACTCGTCGTAGTAGATCTTGACGTGCTGCTTAAGCTCGCCGTATTCGTTCCATTCCTCGATTTCGGTGATGTCCTAGGTAGGAAAAAGGGGGTCAGAACGGGTCGAGCGCTGAGCCAGAGCCCAAAAAGGGGTAGGTTACTAACGCCGAGGACCAAACCCTCTTGCACGAGTGCCGGAAGCCTTCTCGGTTTGCCAGCCGCAGTCTTTCCGGCGCGACGACCCCAGAGCATACGAGCCTTTTCATCGGTGGCGAGGTCGATGGCCTTGAACGGCACGCGATTGGCGCGGAGGATGGTTTCGAGGCGGGAAGTGGCCGTGACGATGTGCATGTTGCCAGCGGTCAAGGATGTGAACATCCATAGGGCCGGATCGGTCGAGAAGGTTATCGGGGTTTGCGCCATGGCTTCGGGCTCGGTGCTCGTCGTGTATCGATTCGAGTCGGTTCGGTGAGCGTCAATCCAGACAGATATGGATAGTTGCAGGGAAGAGCTTCTGGGTGGGCGGGCCAGCTGCTGGGAAGCTAAGCACGGTCGGGATCAGTAAGCTACCGCAACCCAAGTAGCGAGACTCGAACAAAAGGGATGAAAAGATCTACAGCAGCACCTGCATCGCATACCTTGGAGTCGTGGGGGGTTCTTCGCCGAGGTTCTTGGACTATGACATATGTTTGCGTTCCAGCGAAGTGGTGCGGTGCATACGTGGGCAGGTCAGCGGCGGCGGCAGGTTCCACGCAGATGAAACTCAAAGGGTCGTGTTCAGCGGCACTGGAAGGCGCCGGCAGGATGCGGGGGCGGGGCAATTGGCTGCTGCTGCCCGAGGCTGAAGGACTAAAGTCACAACGCAGCAAGGCAGCCCAATGAGGGGCTTGCTACTGCAACGGTACGGTACGTAGTGTTAGTACCTAGGCACCTCTGCTGAGCTGGCAGAGCTGTGCGTTTCCATGTCTCCTGCATCCATCTGCACGATGAGGTGGTCGAGGTGGGAATCGCGACTGGCGGTGATGCCTCACTCTCGACATCACACGACACCGCTTCGTCAACAATGTCGAAGCCGGGAAGGAATCCCCACCGGCGCGCGCCGTCTGTCATCCACGGAGCAATGATGGATGTCTCGACATGGCGCTGGCCGTAAGGCATGCCACAAGGTTTCTTACCTCATCAATAGCAACGAAACTCACCGACCGCCGCCCAATCAGGTGTTGTGTCTCGGCCAATCCAAGAAGGCAGACTTGTTACGCTGAACGGAATGAGAGAAGGCAGGCTGGACCGCACATCCGACATGTGACGAAATCTTCCAGCACAGATCGATGGCCAGATCTGACCGCCAAGTCGAATGCTTCTCTCCAAGCATAGACGTCTCCTGTCGGTTCGTCAGTGGCGCAGGCAGGCCAGATCGATCTGGAATACCCGACCATTCGACGGCCCACAAGCCAATGCACGAACGAGTGCTGCTTGGATCCAACAAACAGCTGGCGACCAACTGCCATGTATGTATGATGTGGTGCTCTTGTGCTGTCACCGCATAACGGGATCAGATGTATCGAGCGGTCAACCGGAGTCATTTCGGATGACGGGGACAAGCGATGTCGTGGTCTAGCACTTGCTAAACACGAGGAAGCTTGCCAAATCGCTGCAGTGGGTGGGAACAATTGTTGTCGCCAGCGATGCTGGTGCTTGGTGTCACATTGCCCGCAACGCCCCAGATGCAACATACAACCGCACCGCGTGGTCGCCTCGTCGTCCAAGCGCCTTCGGGCAATTTCGCCATCTTTCGTTTCATTCTCTGTTGTTTGAAGGAGTTTCGCAGCATGTAGGGATAAAAGACGATGCCCTTTGTCGAGGGGCTTAAGGGCGTACTGACTGACGACGGGGCCATTTGGTCTAGAAGTACAGCAAGGCACTCCTTGCAACATGTGCTCTTGTCAATTTCGGGGCTGGCAAGAGGCATCTGCCGGTCGCAATCAACGTGGAGGATACGAGCGATGTGACGATGCAGCGCGGAAGCGATGAGAGCAACTGTTTCAAGTTCCAATAAGCCAGGTGAAGGATGCGACACACAGCAAACTCTCAACTGATGGCAACGCATCATGGGCCATGGCCCGGCTTGCTGCATGTCACTGCCGGGGACGTCCTTTCTCCAGGTGACGATCGCATTCAGAGGCGGTAGCATGTCAAGAGGGGCAGCCGACGCGATCGTCATTTGCGCGGTCCATGCAGAAGAAGGTTAATCGCTGCCCACGTCGTGACGGCTGGGTCTTTTCATCTCGGGCGAGAAATAAATCCCCGTTCAAGCCGGGCGAGAGATTCGCTCATCTTGGCCCCCAGCCGTGATATCTCGATCAGCGTCGCGCGTCCCCTCGTTCCCGTTGGGGCGGGAAATGGCAGTGGAGTCCAACCCCCATGAGGCCATTTCTGACGCGGATTCGCAGTGCCTCCGACAGGGAAAACCCTCTGGAAGCGACCTTCTGGGTTGGACAAGGCTCTGAGATTGTCCTATCCCGGGGAGCAACCTGACTGGTGTTTCAGTGCCAGGGCTCTGGACGTCTGGGGCTACACCGTGGAACCATGAAATGACTGAGCAAAAGGGGAGGGGAAGAGAAGGAGAGACAGAGAGAGATAAACCTGAATCGACCGAGCCATAATGACCGGACGACGCACAGCGTCATTGCAGACGGGTAGGAAAGCATCGTATGGTGTCCCTGCACTGCAGCACGCCGTTATTGGCGTTGGATCAGACCAGGCAGGCAGGTTTCTCGTTTTTCTTTTTTGGTGTTCAGCCACTAATGCCGAGCTAGAAGGTTTTTTTCTCCCTCCTCGTAATAACGTGTGCCTCGTCTCTGGGCGCAGTTTTCCATCGGTCAACGGGTAGCAAGCCGCATCGGCGCCATCGCGGGAGGTCGAGGCGTTGGTGGCACCCGAAGTGGATTGGATTGCTGGTTGTGAGCAGACTGCAGTAGTAGTACTATGGGTACGGAATGAAAAAGACGTCGAAGGCAATGAATATCATCGGGTTGCACCAGCAATGGATTGATTGGCAAGCGCATTTCCTCTCTCGCCGTCTGTGTCGTCCTATCCATGTCGTCGTACATGGCCAGTGCCCAGCAGTTAAAATCAGTTATGCTTGGCTCTAGCCTCTTGGCTTTGCCAGCTGCTCACCAGTTCGGATGAGTTGTTTTTTTCTTTCGTCCGGCATGGACATGCTGTTCCTGCAGCTGCGGGCAGGGTGCTAGCAGGGATGACGGGGGCGATCCTCAGGGGCGTTCCAGGTACGAACCAGGCTGTTGTGGCAGTTTGGCAGAAAGAGAAAGTATACTGCGTGGTAAGGGCCCAATTAGCTCGTGTCAGATTACGTAGCTTAGAGCCGCTGGCATACTACAACGTATAGGCGGATTTCGGCGTTCAAGGTGGCCAATGGCCGCTCTAGAGCAACGTTTCGCCGGCTCTAAAGGCCGTGGCTACATTTAGAGGGTTTAAAAGCCCACAGTACCGTTAAAGCAAAAAACGCATTAATGGCCCTTAAGGCATAGCTTTATATATATATAAATATACGTAAAATCTAATAATTAAAAGTCTTATTCTACTACCCCCTCTACTACATACAATTAATCGTTTCTAAACCACTCTATTAAACACAAAAATTACTATAAACGTCCTTTTAACTCTTTAAAAAACTATCTTTAATAGTTTAGCTACTTAGTACTTATAGCTTTATAACTTTTAAGTACTTATAAATACCCTTAATATATAAGAAGCTTTTAATTTAACTTTTATAAATTTAAAGCCCCTTATTAGTAATACTCTACTCTAAAAGCTATACCTTAGTAACTACCTAAAGTCTATTACTTACTATAGCTCTAAGTTAAAAGTCCTTTATTCTTAGACTATAGAATTTAAAGTAAATAAATTTACTATAAACCCTTCTCTTTAAGCACTTCTAAGAAAGAACCTTCTACTCTTGTTTAGTATAGTAAATTACTACTATACTAAAATAATAGTTAACCTTTTTAAAAAGGCCCTTAAGTACTATATTAACTCTTTATCCCTATACTATACTATAAAAGTAATATACTAAAAATAAAAAAAAGCTAAGAATACTATTATTCTTTAAATATAAAGTACTATTATTAAAAAACTTAAAATCTAGTACTACTTAAGTACTTTAGAACTAGTAGTTTAAATTTAAAACCTTTATAAGTACTTTAAACTTATAAAAAGCATATACTACTAATATACTAACTAGCTTTATATTAACTACTTTACTATACCCTATAATAAGTAGTTTATAATAAAAGCCACTATAGTTAAATAGTTTATAATATAAGTTAACTATATATATAAAAGTTATACTATTAAGCTTAAAGTGGCTTATAAAGGAAATTTATAAATCTATAAACTACTTTACTCCCTTAACTATTTACTACTTTAATCTTAGGCTAAAAGCTATTATATAATAATAAGTAATAACTAGAATAACTATAGTCTTAATAAAGTTATTGCTAAAATAACTACTATAATTAAATAAATACTAGAGTTTATAAAATATAGAAAAAACGTATAAAGCGCCTTTACTATTAATAAAGCAGCTCCCTACAGCCCTTTTAAGTACTTTAGTAGCTATAAATATAATAATACTAATTTAAAAAAATTATAAAGCAAAGCTTTATTAGCGTCTCTTACTCCCTTTACTCTATTAGCCCCTTTCTACTTAGTATACTCTATATACTACCGCCTTAAAAATTACTTTTATACCTTCCTAAAGTACGTATATAATAAATAAAAGCTACTTAACTACTACTATAAAAAAGCTAAAAAGAACTTTATAAATAATAAATAACTAATTTAGTATATTAAAGAGATTTAAGGCTAGTAACTATATAGTTACTATATAGAGAGTATTAAGTGTTTACTCGCGGCGTTTTAGGCCACTTAATATAAGGGCCCGTTATTATATTCCCTTAAGGACTCCTACCTCCTTAACTCTAGTACGTTTATTTATATTTTTAAAAACAAATAATAGTTTAGTAACTTTTAAATAACTAGTATAAATAATTACCTATAAACTAACTCTAAGCTCCTTATAATTAAAGGATATAAAGATATAAATATATATATTATATTAGTTAATAGTAAATAATTTAATTTATACTTATATAATATTGTATTATGTATGTTTATAGTAACTAACTTTATTTTTTATAATTAGCTTTATAAGTGTAGATACTAGTAGAATAAGTACCCTAAGTAGTACTTTATACTATATAAATTTAATTACTCTCTTTTTAGCTTTATTAAGACTATATATAGTTAAAGAGTATTAAAGTATAATAAGCTTTTTAATAAGGTACTTGTATGTAAAAACTCTATGTAGACCATTTAGTATATATATACTCTATACTATTAAACAAAGTACTTTTAATAAAAATAAAAATCTTTAAAAAGCTTTAAAGAAATGTAGTACTAACGACTTAGCCACCCTAGCCCTAAACCACTCTAGTGCCTCTCTTTATTAGCCCGTAGTATCTAAATCTTTATTACCCTTAGAATAGTACTTAGTAATACCCTTTTAAGCTATAATACTTATAGTATTAGTAAAGTAAGGTAAATTATTAACTGTAAGCCGTAGGAAAGTAATACGTATACTTACTCTAGTGAGTATATTACGTTTAACTTTTACTTATATACTAAGGGCTATAGTAAGTTTATATTTATATTAGTATTTATTAACTGCGTTTTATAGTACTTATAGAACTACTACTTATATAACTATAATATAGAGATACTTACTAAGGTTTTTAAGAAGTTTATTTTGCTTTTAAAGTTTTAATATAATATTAAGATACTTACTTTTAAGTATAATAGTAAGATTAAAAGGTACTACTGCTTTATAAATAACCTTTAGAGGCGCGGTAAACGCGTTAAGTTATTTACTCTGTATATATAAGATTAAAATAGTAGTGCTAAGTACGTTAGTGCTATAATTAAAATAAAGGCTTAAACGATATATAAAGGTAGTAAGCTGCTTTATAAAGTATAGCTTAATATCTATAGAGTAGTAACCTATCTTTATAACTGTATACCTTAAGTGGCCCTTAATTAAAAGACTCTATATAAAGCACTTTACTAATAGCTCTATAGTAACAAAACTATAAAACTAAGCCTTGTGTACTTAAGATTATATAGGTATAAGGTATATACCCTTATAGCTACTGCGTAGCTTAAGAAAAAGTGTCTTAACTACCTTTATAGCTGTGCCTTTATAGGCTTCTTTATTAGTTATATATTTATAAATTAGTATTAAATATAAAACCTTGTAATTAAAAAAATTATTACTATATATAATGTTATATTTAATAAAAAAAAATACTATAACAGTAACCTAAATTTACTTACTAATAACTATAATAACCTTAACTTTTAAGTTATTACTAAGTAAGTTTAAAAGAGCTTTACTATAACTAGTAAGATTAACTCTTAAATATAGCTCTACCTATCCTTATTAAGTAAAAAAAATAATAAAGTATTCCCTTTTATAAACTCCCTTAATAACGTTTTTAATAAACTTAACTTAGGTAATACTGCTTTTAATAATAATAAACTCTATAACTATAAATACTTTTTTACTTACTTTAAACTCCTACCTACCCCTTCTAACTTACCCATTTTATTCTTTTAAGTACTAATTAAAAAAGACTAATACTTAGGGAGGTAAATTGTGGTTGAGTTAGTAAATAAAAACCTTTTTTTTATAAACCCTTACTAGTTTGTATTCACAGCTAAGCCTATAAACTAAGCCACCCCAATAGTTTATATACCCTAGCATAAACAAACGTCTTATAAAGCCACTTTTTTAACTAGTACTCTATTGTCGTTTTAAGATACTCTACAGTAAAGCTGCTTTTAGGCTAGTTACTTAGTTACTTATGATTTATTAAAAGGGACCCTTAGTATTTAATATACTATAGGGGTGTTCTAAAACGCGGATATTAAATACTTTAATAGTAAGATTTAGCTGTAGAAAGGGGTTGTGGGTACTTAGATTTTATTAAATAAGTATAAAGTACTATACTAACTATAGACTAAAGTTCTTACTCTTAATACCCCTTAGTAAAAGCTCTAGCTCTTATTTATATCTTATTTAGAAGTATTAACTTACCTTTATATAATTTTAATATAGGTAACTAAAGTAAACTATTTATAAAACTATTATAAAACTAACTCTTAAAAAAAGGTTCTTAAAAGTACTACTAATAGTTCTTAGATTCTAGGATACTATTAGGTATATATATATAAGTTAAATAAGTATAGGAAGCTCTTTAAGATTAAAGCGCACCTTGTTATATATAGTAACTAGTAGCTAAGAAACGAGTAAAATACTTATACTTTAACACTTACTAATATATCGTTTTAAACACTTATAACTATTATAAACTACTTTAATTTTAAGCTCTTATAATATAATATAGTAAATGTATTTATACAGGTTCTACTTAATAAAAACGTTTATATATAAATACCCTCTGGGTATTAAAAGCCTAGGTATATTCTTAAACTTAATAAAGTACTTTATAGCTTATACTACTCTCTACTCCTATAGTAATACTATTTAAAAGCTAGTTTAAAAAAGCTTAAACTAGAGTACGTAGTAGGTAAAAATTACTATTAAATATATAGCTGTATTACCTTCTTTTTTTATATTAATAACTACGTTTTATGCTTCCCCTTTAAATACTATAAAGAGGCCCTTTTACTTATAAAAGTACTTTAAAAGTAATACTTTTTTAAGGGTAGTAAAGACTTATAATAGTTCCTAGGAATTAAAGTTATTTATAACTGTACTATAAAGTACTTTTAGTTTTTATAGTTTATTTATATTAATAAAGTTATTAAGTACTTAGAAAGGCAAGGCCCGTAAGTAAAGTAACTATATACTTCTCTAATTTAATTACTTAAACTACTCCTTTATAAGGGCTCTACTCTATATACAAACGTTAACTATTACTAAAGTAATATTAGTTTAATTATATATAGTGTAATAATAATAAGGCTGGATGTGGCTTTTGTAGTAAGCTGTTTTACGTACTTTAACTATAACCCTAGTTCTAAGTACTTTAAAAAGGTAGAATAAGTAATTGAATACCTTTTTATAAAGCGCACTTTTTACTTTAAATTTAGTTATAAAAACGGTAGTTCTAATAATAGTTTAGTAATTACTTTAAATACTAGCTTTATTAATAATATATTAGACTATAAAAGCTTTTAAGTATTTGTAATTAAGTTTTTTAGTAGCTTTATTAAGTAGTAAGTTAATAAATAGAATACTATAACTACGTTAATAACTAAGGCCGAGCTTTTTACTCTCTTTTAAGTAGCTAAAAAGGCTATTTTTGTAAGCTGTTTAATAACTATGCTTTGTATAGACCTTAGTAAGTAGACCTTTAGTACTACTCCTACTCCTAATACTACTGTGCTAAGTGTATATATTTAATATAATAATTAATAAATAATTTATTTTATTAATAAAAAGATAGTTTAACTATATATAAAGCTTTACTACGTTAATATTTATAACTACTAGCTATATTAAAAGGCTTAAAAAGGTTGTATTAAAGTTAAATATTAGTTTATAGTATAGTTAATAGTAAATGGCTTTATAAAGTTACTTACTAGTACTTACTTTAAACTCTTTTTTAAATAACTTAATATAGTAAATTAAACGGCTTAGCTTTAAGTACTTTATAATACTAAACTTTAAAATAAATACTATAAAGGCCTTAACTTTACTAATAAAGAATAAATAGAAGGAATTATAGTTTTTAAGTACTTTAAAAATAGTATTACTCTTTCTACTATAGGGATAAAAGTTTAATAAGACTAAGAGCGAGGAAGTGCGAGTAGAGGTTGTGCTTAAAATAGCCTTTATAAGCTAGGGCTACTTTAGGCTTAGTTGGATGTGTAAAAGTAAAAGAAAAGTGGGGCACCATAGAATCGTGTAATTTGATTGGGTAGAATAGTAGTAGTTGGCTGTATTGGGTTGTAATTGCTTACTTCTTCTATTCTAAATACTGGGGGTAAACTGCTGCTTATATAGACCTTTTCTTCCCCTTTTCACATGCCTTTTCACATGCTAGCTGAAAAGTGGGTCCTTACTAAACTAGGCTTAGTTTACTACTAATAGGGCACTAGTTTACTAGTAAAACCACTATAATAGGCCGGCTGTATTACTAGTTAAACCGGCGTTTTACGCACTGGCACTAGCATTCAGCTGGGCGTAAGCTAGGATTTAGCTGCTTGGATTACCCCTATTGGGCATATATGTGTAAATTACACCAATCCAAGCCACCAGAAGCCACATGCGACAGCTGCTTGCGTTACAGCTGTATAGCATAGTGGTTTATCCTTTTGCTTTTTTATTTTCTAGGTCTAGAGGTCGAGGGTTCAAGTCTCCCTCTAAGCAGTGTTTTTTATCTTTTTACCTAGACTTAGGATTAAGTCTAAGTATAAGAATAATAGAACTACTTAAAATAAGGACTTTAAAGGGATTATAGCTCTAAAAAGGTAAGCTATGTAAAAGTAATTATAAAGTAGTTAGAGTATAGCTAGTACATAATTTTGTTTATAATTAAATTTAATAAGGCCCTTAAAAGACTCTTACTAGGGAGGTATATTAAATTACGTAACTTAGAGCTATTAGTATACTACGATATATAGGTGGATTTTGGTGTTTAAGGTAGCTAATAACTGCTTTAGAGTAACGTTTCACTAGCTCTAAAGGCCGTAGCTGCGTTTAGGGGGTTTAAAGGCCTATAGCGCCGTTAAAATAAAAAACGCATTAATAGCCCTTAAGGTATAGCTTTATATATATATAAATATACGTAAAATCTAATAGCTTGTTTAATTTAGACGTTTTGAATTACTATAGTAGAGTTGGAAATTAGTATTTTTTGATTTTTTAGTAATACTATACCTTTTTAGGTAGGAATTTTCTCTATACAACTTATAATAACTCTATAACCTTAGTTATACACAAAATAACCTACTTAAGTAATATATCTTTCTAAACTAAGGCCTAAATACTTATATAATTAACTAAAAAAAAATAACTTATAAATTTCTACTATAAAAACAAATCCTTAATTTTTAAGAATATAGTAGCGCATTCGCTTAAAAAAAACATATATACTAGGGTAATAAATCTCTATAATAACCCTTCCCCTTCTAGTAATATAGCTAGTAATATTAATAATAATAATACCTTTAATAGTAAAGTAAAAATACAGTTACTTACTATAGTAGTAATCTTAATAATTTATACTATTATTACTATAACTATTAATATTAAAATTAACTTTAAATACCTTAAACAACTATAAATTAATTAAAGAATATTACTTTGATTTAGACCTATAAAACTAATCTATAAGGGCCCTCTAATAGTAGTAAAGAAGGTCTATATAATCCTTACTGTTCTAGAGGAGATCTTCTACAGCCTCTTTTAGTTAATAAAGGCTAAGTTTAGTACTCTATATATATAACTCTAAACCTATAGTACCCTAAGGGATATATAATACTAAACTATAGAGTAGAAAGTAATAATATTTTTATATATTATAGGGTATTTAGTAGTATAGTAAAATACCGTAGTATAGTTTAATATAACCTAAAGTACTATATCTAGTATCTTTTATAATATTCTTAAAGGTATATATATTTTATATAGGCACTTTGTTAAATAGCCTAAGTAAAACTATATTATAGTAAAAATAAAGCTAAACCCTATAGGTAGTTAGTTTAATAACTATATTAGAGTAATAAACGGGATATATATACTAGCTTTTTTATTTAAAACAGACTAATAAAGGTTTTTTAATTACAAAAAGTAAATATTATAAAACGTTCTTATAGTAGTTTACTTTAATTATTTAATTTTATACGTACTTACTAGTAGTAAGGGGTCGCTTAATAATATAAGTCTACTATACTAAATATTAGCTAGGTCCTTTTTAGTACTAGATAGAAGATTCTACCTTACTAATATAAAGTTTAGTAATAAGTACTAAGGTATTGTTATTCTTTTTATTAGTAAAAAGTACTACTTTAAAGATTTTACTAAAGAAAACTCTAAAAAGCTAAAAAATAAAAAAGAGTTATATAACTTATATTATATAAAGTATTAGTATATTATTAAAAAGGTCTTTAGTATACTAAAAAAATCCTTTCTAATTCTAAAAGGGGTACTACTAGAGTATAACTTTTAAACACAAATAAAGCTAGTATATACCCTTATAGGGTTATATAACTTTATCTAGACTTAAAGAAAGGTATAAAAGAAGTTAATAGTAGAAAAAAAGTTTATTATAGACCTTACTTAGTAGTGTACTAATAAGGTTATTAGAAATAAAGTTAGTAATAAATTATAGTATTAATTAACTATTTAAGAATAGAATTAATAAAAGGCCTATATAAAAAAGCAAAAAAAGAGTAAAATTAATAATACTAACTATTATAAAAAATAAATAAAAAAAAATAAAAAAAAAAGAATTAATATTAAAAAAGCAAAAATTAAAAAATAGCTATTATTATACTTTAAAATATTTAAACTACTATAACTAGCTACTAATAGCTTTATTAAAAAAATCACAATAAAGCCTACCTTTTTTTTTATTAAAACAATAAAAAGCTTTTATTAGAAAAATATCTACTTTCTAACTTACTTATAAAAAATCTAATGCGTTTTATTAATTAAAGTAGTTATAAAGTTAATTTACTATTTATATTTCCTATAGCTAAAAAGGTCCCTCCTACCCCTCTATATTACTACTATTTTTACTTCTTCTAACCTTAACCTCTTTAGCCTTATTAACCTTATTAAATAAATTAATATTAACCCTCTTCTTCTATAGTTTATATCGCTTTAAAAACTCCTTTTTTACCTCTTTTAAAAAAATCAAAAATATTTAAATATACTCTGGGTAATTAGTAAAAAATTTACTAATATTAATAAGCTACTAAGTATCTATCTCCTTACTAAATATCTCTATATAAAAAGTAATTACTTTCTCTTTTATATCTTTTACTATTACTTTTTTTAATTAAAAAACTAAAGAAATTACTTTTACTATTTTATTACTAAATCGGTTAAGTATTTTTAGTATTTCTAACATATACACAGGCTCCTTTCCCTACTGGACCCTTACTAACTAAGGTTAATTTTCTATAAGGTTATTTATAGGTATAAAGAATAATAAGTTTTTATTAGGGTTAAGCTACTCTTTCTATTACTTCTTTATATTACCTTATAATACTACCCTTATGTTAAATAACTATAAATCTATAGTAGTATCCTTTTACCCCCCCCCTTATTATAATAAGTCCCCTACTTTTATAAAATCCTTCTTTATTACTTATACTAATAACTAAAACTCCTATAGTATAATTTAAATCCATAAGAAGTTAGTATCTTAAATATACTATATTATAGAGTATTTTTTTTTAAACTCCTTCTACATCTCTTTTAATACTATAATAATACTACTCTTATTATTATACCCTATACTTAACTTTTTAAATAACTATAAAACCTTTTAGTATACTATATAATACTCTTTATACTTATTATAAAGGTTCTTTAGTATCTATAGTTAGTTAAAGTATTTAGCTAATATTTTAAGTAAAATCTCTTTAAGAGCCTTAAAAATAGTAATTACTTTATTATTTATTATAAAGAGTCGTCTAGCTTACTTTAGGATAAAGTAATATTAAAAGAGGTACTTAAAGAATAATTAGGTTTATATAATAGATTTTACTTTTAATATTATTAACTATATATTAAAGACCCTAGTAGTTAATAACTAAAATACTAGTAACTATAATTTACTACCTTTTATATTATTATTATTAAACTTAAATATAGTATTATTATTATTTATAACTAAAGACTTAGAATATTTATTATTTTTAGTAAAGGACTCTAAAATAATTTTAGATTTATTAAATAGACTTAGGGGCCCTTAAGTAGCTAATAGTTAACTACTTATAGTTATATATTATAAAAAAACACTTTATATTACTAAAATTTTAATAAGTATTAATATTTTTAACCCAAGGGCGGTTAATAGAGTAATCTATAGCTATTTAAAAAGAGTATAGTCCCTTTTACCCCCCTCTATAAAGTATATTAATAATTAGACCCTTTTACTAACTTATAAGAGACCAGGGCCTCAGGTCACTTTTTACTCTACTACTGTGATTCAGAACGTCCGAATTAGTTGAGCCGATCGGGCCCTAATAGTAGGTACGGAGTATAGGTAGCAGGTAACTAAGTACCGCCCGGGCAGGGTCCCGGCAGCGAAGCGCAAGCTCGTAGCGCAGTGCCGGCCCCACCGAGAGTGATTGCGCGGCCAATCGAACGCACTTTGCAAGCCACCAACGCGGTCCAGGCCCACCAGGCCCCATTTTTAGACACGACCCCAATGGTGCAGTCGTCCGGGCAGAGGACCGGGGGCCGGGAGGCCTGAGGACTGGGCTGGACTGGACATCCGACGGGCAGGCACTTCCCTCAGACTTCCAGTCACAGTGTCAGCGACCCTTACGGTTTTACCCCCTCCAAGCTTCGTCTACCACGCTGTCTTCTCTGGGCGGACAGGCATACCGCTCCCTCTGACTGCCCCCCAATCAAGGATGGAAGGCAAAGCCGAGCGTTGCGCAAACGCCGGCAAACCAATCTGAAGACTGCAACTGGCCCCCATCCCGTAGTGTACCTAAGGTGACGACGGGACCTCACAGGCACCCTGGAACCCATGTCCCGGCGCGCTTATGCTTGCTTGCGCCTGCTGGTACAATGTACTCCGTACCTACACTACCTAACCTACCTAGTAATCACCGGCGGGTGCGTGGTGCAGCGGTACTGGCTTGTTGCTGAGCCTGCCGCTGGTGTTGTCGTCCTCCAGGTCCAGGTCCAGGTCCAGGTCCCGGGTGTCTCGTGGAAAGGAGAAATACCTCGCCTGCCCCCCCTCCCACATGCCTTCCCTTCCCGTCTTTTGCTTCCCTTCCTCACCACTGCCTTCGGTGCCCACACTCTCTTGCTGTTGCTCTTCGTCATCGTGCCCTTTTTCTTGCACACCACTCTCCTTTTTCGAAATCATTATCGACAAGACAGCATCGTCAGTCCTTGACACCGCATTCCTTACGGCACTCTTGCAAACTTTGGTGGAGAATCATCCTTGACCGCACGTCCACTTACACCGTCGGTACTTTCGAACCACACCATCACCTCACGACACACATCCGTCAAAATGCGCTTCGCCAGCTTCTTCGCCCTCATGGCCGCCTCGGTCGCCGTCGCTCAGTCGTCCGCCGACGAGACCACCACCACCGTCACCGCCACCACCACCAAGACGGTGACAATCACCCAGTGTAATCCCACCAACACTGCGTGCCCCCTCTACACGCCCACCTCGACGATCCTGCCCACCATCAACTCTACGACCAGCACCTCCACCTCGACCGAGCCGTCTTCCTCGTCGTCCTCGAGCTCGTCTCACTACTACCCGGCCTCCAACACCACCACCTTCGCCGGCCCCACCGCTTCCGCCCCCTGGACCAAGTCCGGCACTCCCATCCAGACCTCGGCCGAGCTTCCCGTTGCTCCTACCGGCTCTGCCACGCCTTCCGCTCCTGCCACCGCTGCTGGGTCCAACCTCTTTGTCCAGAGCGGCCTTCTGGCTGCCGTCCTCGGTCTGGCCGTCGCTCTCAACTAGACGGGTCATCGCGCACTCTACTGGAACGAAATGGTTGCTACTACTCGACTTGGTCACATTTACATGATTCGATTCTCGACCGACACCGCGGTCTTGTTTATTCCCCGGGGATAGGAAGATTGGAGGCCTTATTATTCGGAAATCTCGAAAAACAAACAACTACTCTTGGGTGTTATTATTGGAAAAAGACGTTTTGGAGCCATGGCTACCGGCTGGCCTTCTCTTCTGGCCATAGACTTTGTTTACCTTTTTTGGGCAGTCCCAAGGACGATTTTGGGAGAAGGGTTTTTATATCTCGTCCCCTGGAGTTTTTCCTCGCATACATACCCCGCTATATGATGCACATGCTCTTTTTTACTGCAATGACATACGATCATGAAAATGACCTCACGCTTGGATTCCTGAACCCGCGACTGGCATGTGATGGGGAGTCTCGGGATGACGCAACGTCCTGAAATGAAGGGACCGAGGCCAAGCGTCCCGCCGTGGCGGTGGTGTTTGGTAAACATTCCGCAGTTTCTTAATTGTCGCTCGGGTCAGATCATGTCAGGCCGGGCCAGGCCCTCGACCAGCAGGGCCGGATCGCACGCACACTTTCTCAATCGCAACCCACGAATGTTGCGCTGATCAGATGTAATTGGACATTAAGCTGCGGCCCAGCTTACATAGACCAACTGTCTGGATGTATAACCTGATTCATCTTGAGACAAGAGCGGGCGCAGGGACCAGAGCTTTTCCTGGGTCTCGCCAATCCAAGTAGAAGGATGACTCGAGCCTGGTGTTCGTAGGTACGGTACGGAGAGGTAGGTACCTCAACGCTACCTATGCAGGAACGGCCAGCCGTTGGTGCAAAAAGAGGCACTATGAACGGCGAGCCCAACCAATGGCGTATTGGTGAAGCGCCTGTTTCGTTCGAATGGCAGGTACTTGCCTCAGCCCTCGAGAAAGGTCTGTAGGTACAGTGGTGTTGGTGTACCTGCCTGCCTACCTAGGTAAGTTAGATACTCACACTTCACCCACGTGGTTTCCTTACTAAGGGAACGGGCCGCTTGTTCGGTCTCATCGAACAAAGACGGGAAGGGAGAACATGGATTGGTCCCCCAACGCCTCGTCCCTGATTATTTGACTTCAATCTTTCTTTCTCCGACATCCATTTGCTACACTACACGATTCCTGGTTTACCGTGTTACGGGGCTGAGAGCTCATGTCGTCCAACCCCCCCGTCGTCTCGCGGGAGAGGAGACAATCAGCCTCAGCTCGGATTCCGGCAGCCGTATGCCAATCGTCCATGCTTCGAACAGCACGATCCCGGCTGCCTGCATCCCTGCAGAGATCACTTCGATTGCCACTGGCGCTGGCGCTGGCGCTGGCCGAGTTGCTCGCATATCTCGTAATCTGCGCCCGTCAAGTTCGCACCGTCTCGCCTCTCCGTAAAAGTGCTCTAGACGCAACAAGTGTCGAGGTGAGCACATCTGAAATGGAATGGATTAATCTATGTGGTGTACAGTACCAAAAAACAAGTCCCCTAAAAAAAATCCGACTTTTCCTTCCCAACTCTTGGCTTTGTCCTCGACCTCCAATGCACCCACCCATACGGGCCATTCCCAAAACCAAGAACTCCGTACCGAATCCGCCGCTCTTATTCCAGATTATGTCCCTCGCCGTCAGAAATATGAGTTACAGATGCAGACAACATCGGCCGGCTTCCGACCTGCGTGGGCCCGTCGCTTGTCGTCTCCTCGAATCAACTTGAAACCAATTCCTTCCATGCGTCGGTCGCAACCCAATCGAATCCAAGGCCGCCGGCGTGGCGATGCGATCGGCCCAATGACATCCGTACAGCTCCAAGGTCGCTTCTGCGAGTGGAAACGAAGACGAAGACGAAGACGATGTACGGCCAGCCTCACGCGAGTTTCGTTCCGACCGAGGCTTCATGCCGTGTTCCTTCTTCCACCATGTTCTCGGTCGGGCCTTTCAGCATTTTCCCTGCGCGCAGCGATCGCATAATGTCTTGTCTGCTGGTATTCGCTCCTCGCAACCGCAAACCGACTTGTGGTCACAGAACTTGAGCGACATGGTGTTCGTCTGCGGCGCGACGTGGGATCCGGCACATTTCCCGGGCGTCTTGGCCATGGTTCCGCGGTTCAGGTTCGTTCGTCGGATCTCCTTTTTTTCGGTGAACTCTGAGCAGGGTTCGGACGATGTCGTCGGCTTGGTTCAGCCGTTCGAATGATGTAGGCGGCTCGGCCCGCTGAAACTGTTCTGACGGAGAAACCGGGGCTGCCAAGGTTCGATGGGAACGGCACAACTCGACAGGCAACAAAAGCGGACGAAGAGATGGGTTGTGCGTCACACGACACGGGTTTCCGGATGCTGGTCGGTGCCGTCTCGAATAGACGCTTTTTCGAGCTGTCGGTAACGTTTGTTTGTCGGTTGACCAGCTCCATCCATCTGGAGGGGTCGGGACTCATACGCTTATATACGTTTTGGCACCGCGGCACCACTCACGCACACTTGCGCACAAACGCACACAAGCTCACTTACATCTGACAATCGACCCGCGTCCGCCTGCGGGCAACGAGACGCGGAGGAGCCATGCAGGGTGTCACTGAACCTACATGACCTGCCTCAACGATGTGCGCCCTCTTCGGCTCCTAATTTTCCAGTCTACTGGACCGTGGCAGTGCGCCCCCTATCCACGCCGGGAAGCACTGGGGGAGCGAGTGCTCATCGTCGCGTTGTCGTTGGCTACCTTTTCACTCTCTCTCCCTTGCCGCGAGACAAGTTGATTCTTTTTCCCTCTCAGCTCTCTCTTCGTGCCGTTTCCTTCCTCTCGCTTGGCCAGTTGTTTGCTTCAGCAGTCGAGCCTCTCGGAGCCGGATCCCTTCCCCGATAGGAGGAGACCTCGACGACCCTGTCGGCTAGGATGAGGCGAAGCCTGACTTGGCAACACGGCAAGCTTACGGGTTCGGGACTAGAACCTGACTCTCCGGTGCCAACCAATCCAATCACCCCAACTGACAGTTGCGGTACGGCTATCTCTTTCTTTGCTTTTGTCTAGGCTCTAGAGGCTCGCATATGCATACACTATCCGCACAGCAAGTCGACACCTCCTCCGCCGTTGCCTATCCGGGAGGCCACACAGGTCTCTCTGTCTTTTCGTGCGCTTTGGAGCCTGCGTCCTCGGCCCACGTAGAGCACCTGATAGTCAACGGCAGCCCTCTGGACGGCGCCGACCAGACCAGACTATGGCCTGTTCTGGCGCAACATCGTCTCGAAATTTTCTGATGAGGTGCATTAGTGGATCAGGAAACGGGTACCTGACCGAACCATTCCCACTATGGTGCGCAGCATGTGGAAACCCTGCCATATCCGACGTGACATGGCCGGGGGACGGTTTGCAGGTTCCAGCACAAGCCCATTTGTGCCGACCCGACAAGGGCAAACGAATCGCGACTCCTTTTCACTTGCAGTTCCGTAAACGAGGCGGGTTGCGCCCTCCATCTTGCGTCTGCGCGGGCTGGCCGTCAAAAAGCAGACCAGGTAGCTAGAATGCAGCAGATCCGCGATGCCGTAGCGACTCATAGTCGGCTGCAAGACATCAGCTCCTGAGCCACATGCCGCGAGTTTTCCTTGCCGTCAACCAATGGGCGCTCAAAAAGAATAAGCAATAAAAAGAGATCTGACAGCAGCCAGATCCGGGGAGACGATTAGGGCGGTGGTATGGTACGGATACAGACGACAGACCTCTGTACGGCCGAAAAGGACGACAGAGAATGACATGTTGAAGTGGCTCGCGGCCCTGCGCGGCATAACCCCAGTTTCTGGGGCAGACAAATCCACAATTTCCACCAGACTTGTCCTCTTCGAGGTTTCGGGACGCCCATGTCAACACCGTCAGTGGCCCAGGTCCAGTCTCCTCCGTCCTGGCCAGGGGCCAGGGGTGCAGCTGTCAGTTTTCAACTTCTCTCTGAGGATGCTGCATCAGCGCGATGGAACTGTGCATTATATGGATTGCCGACAGGAATAACTGCAACAGGCGGCCCAAGAGTACGATTTGCGAGATTATGGCACGCGCCAGAACCGTCTGGTACGCGTGCGATCCAACCTACCAAGACTCTCAGGTCGTTGCGAGATGCGAACCCCCACCCCAGAACCATATCGCCGGGGTCTCTCCCTCTCTTTCTGAACGGCGGGACTTTGGAAATGCGCTCCCAGTGCCATTGGCTGGCACAAAGCTGCACCTGTCACCTGCTGCGGGTGCGAGGGGCGGCACGCGGAGATAGGGATCTTCGACCTCCCCTCCCCCTCTGCCCTCTTTCCACTCGCCGCCTGGCCTGTCAAGGTTTTGCTTCTTTTCATTGGAGTTGTTCACCGTCGGAGCGAGGTCCGACCCTGGTTGGTGAATTCCCGTATAACGGGCTTACTTCGAGACATACATCACTCTAGAGGCAAAGACACCCGCGACGAGCTGGTATATTTGTTTCGAGTTGGGTAGGGCGTATGGAAACGCCTTTGGCCTGGCTCTCTTGGCTCTGTGGAGCGTAGAACGACTGAGGAACCACTGCTATTACCATATGGAGCAGCGAGCGTTGGAAAAAAAGCCGTGGTCAGCACGATTCGGGTCCGTCGGCCACGGCGCCTGTGGGCCTAGGGCTTTCATCGCTCTTCTGCTTCCGCCCTGTTGAAAGTGGGAAGGTCCCGTGCTTGTGAACCAACGGCTGTTTGAAGGTCGAAGGGGAGGGGCGGACGGAGGGCCCAAGGTCACGCTCCGCTCCGAGAGGGGAGGACGTCAAGGTGTATTCGGTTTTCTCCGGCACTGTCCGAGCCCAGGCCCTCGGTGATATTTTCAATGTTCCCAACTCAGTCGCGGTTTGGTTCACCGCAACGCTCCCGGATACTTGGGTGTGTAGGTTCGTCACCACTGCGTGCCAGAATCGGTAAGGGGTCGGTGACGAGGAAGCGGTTGTTGAACGTGCGCGTGCGACCTCGTGATGCTCTGGGCCGGCGTTGTCGATACCACGGTACGCCGAAGGAACGGGCCTTCGGACCCGGAAACACGTCGCGAGCGGCTCAGTCTCTGGAATTCGACCATTCATCAGGTTGTGCGTCTGAGGCAAAGCTCTTGCTGGGGTGAGGGGAGTCTGTACGAGTCCTGGCGGGGTGGTATCAACGGCGCCGGAAGATACCAGCGGATGGTCAGCCCCCTGACAACGGAATGACTGCGTTTAGTCGTGCAAGAGATCGCGTGATTAGGAGATCAGAGCGTGTCTCTTCCTTCTTCTTTTTTCCCTTCCCCTCTGGAGAGGATATGGTCTGTTGACTTGACGGCCGATTTGTATCACAACTGGTGCTGAACGGCGACGCATGTCCAGCATCTGGAGACAGCCCAAGAACGTAATGCCTCCGAGGTCCTGCTCAAGTGATAACAGCTCTTTACAGCGGATAATTCGTGGCTATGGGTTCCTGTCGGCCTCGCCAACGCCATAGTGAATGTCGTGGGTGGTTGAGACCCTCGGCGTGAGATGGCACCGTCTCAGAGACTGAAGTGCGTTGCAACTGGACTCACAGACCGGATAGAAGAAGTAGTAAGCTGCCCCCTTGGGACATCAGTTTGCGGCTGCTGTGTGATGGAGACCGCTTCGAACACCTGCGCGGATATCACATCACATAGTTCCGAGACGGTCAGGGGTAGGATTATTGGTTCAAGCTTGGGCACCATGGATAATACCATCGCGTAGGAACGACATAGCGTGTCTAGAGGGGAAGCGTAGCGCCACAGAGATTTGGCTGAGGCGAGGTACTGTGGGAACATGGCGGATGGAAGAGTATACTCGACGCATCCAGCGTTGTCCTCGTCGGGGCGTGTGTGCAAGAATGGCGAAGCAAGTCGAAGAAGGACCGCCGAGGTCCAACCAGTCAGCCGGGAAGAAAAAGCTCTTAACGCTTAGCTCCCGCAACCGCGGTAGCGACGAACACTTATCTCGGTACCTTCAAAGGCTTTTCTGCGAGTTCTTCTGGGCCGCCCCCTTCCCTCGCCCCCATCATATCGCCATGTGTTACTGCACATTGTCCCACGGCCCCCCCTTTTCTCACATTTGGCACGACGCACCCCGGAGACAGCGAGGGCCGAGCACATCTGGAGTACGACGGCCTGGCAATGGAATAAATCTACCGTTCCAGCACCTTCCTCTGGGTCCTCTGGGTCCTCTGGGTCCTCGTGGGATGGGATGGGGTCGATCTCCATTACTACCACGCTGGCGGTGGCGAACCAGGGTGGCGTCTCCAGGGGTGGCTCGCCGGTCAGCTGTTGTGTTGATAATTGTGCAGCTGGGCATAGATGGCGGGAGATAGAAGGTGACGGATGGATGGCCAGAAACCCTCCCTTTCTCAGGGGTTCTGGGGGACAGCTACGGCCGTCTCTGTATGAATGTTGTACCAAAGCAGAGCTGCTTCTCGTCGGACCTGCAGGGGGAAACTTTTGCTACTAGCTCTCGAGGGCTACCAGCCCGCGTGCCAGTTGGTGCGCCGGAAACCCCAGAGGGTAGAAGCAACCGAAGTCGCCGTGGTCATTGAGGAAACTCGGTGGGAATGGGATTCCCCACCAGTCCGACGTATCCTCCCGTCAGGCGAAGTCGATTCCCGCCGGCTCTTTACCCCCCGCCGCCGAAGGAAATATGCCCGTCTAAACCTCATCTATCTTCGCACGGGCAATTCATTCACGCTCGTGTTGAGAATTCTCATCTTTCAGAGCACCCCTTTTGCGCACACGGACTCTCACGACGTTATGATTCCCCAACGTTTCAGTACCCCCTTTATTCCCCAACGACATTTACCCGGAGACGACGTTGGTGATTTTGGCCCCCCTCCCCTCTCCCACTCATGATCATGTGGCGTGGGATTTTCAGGTCGAGCGCCGTGGTAGTGGAAGTGTAACGTGACCCTCTCCCACCGCTGGCGAAATCTCGTTTACCCCCTCCATTTCCCACAGGGGCTTGTGGGCGGGGGGAGCAACGTGAATTATAAGCTGATAATCATGGTAGCCCCAGGATATGAAAGGGGGGTGGAAGACGTTTGTTGAGAGGAAAGTCGAAGGCAGCACATCACTGCAGCAGAAGTGAGCAAGTTCGGACGTCGTAAACGAGGATGCAAGCCAGGACATCGTCACCGCGGAATCGAAGGAAGCTGGCACGAGCCTTCTGGTCCATGACCTCTGACGTTATTACAGTCGGGTATTACCATTGAAATTATTCCGTCGTGAAACTCGCCGACGCCATCTCGCTAAATCACAGAAGCCGCCCCGTCCCGTCCGAAAGCGCACATTAGACGCTGTCCTCGCCCACCGAGAGCCGCCGACTCGTTCCCGTAAGCCCGCCCTTCCCGAGCATCTCGACATCGTACCCTTCGGCGTGGTCGTTCCTCGCCGGAGAGGACGCCCACCGCGACGACTCGCCGCCCTCGGACGAGGCCGTGCCGCCCCTGCTGTAGTCGCTCGCCACCGGCATCCTCGCCGACTTCTTGCTCGACCCGGCGGCGCTGCCGGCGCCCGAGTGCCCCGACGCGTTGACGCCCGCGGTGCTCCCGCTGCCGGGGAAGAAGAAGAGCCACCACGAGCGGGCGATGGGCATGCACAGGGCGAGGTTGCCCACCAGCATGGCGGTGCTGACCTCGCGAACGCACCAGAGGAACCACACGGGCTGGAGCGAGTTCTCGAACACGGTGACTTTGGTCAGAATTGCCGCGAGCATCTGTTTGTTCACACCACGTCAGCATGCGCCTCGAAGGATGACAGGAGAAGACTTACGATGAAGATGCCCAGGCTGAAAAGACAGCAAAGCAGGATTTTCCTTGAAAGAGCTGGTCAGGGTCGCGTTGCTGAAGCATGGGGCAACCAGACACTCACTTTCCGATCTTCATCTTCAGCCGGCTTACCATGACGACGGGTATGATGAGAAGAATCAAGTCCGTCGACAAGTTCATTGTGAGCTGTAGGATGTTGTACCGCGTCCAAGTCAAGCATTCCACTTTGCGGCAACACTTGTCAGTCTTCTGCCCCCTCGATGATCCTGATCTTGATTTCTCGCGGCACACTTACAGTTGCCCGGCTTAAGAACGAGGTAATCGGAAAACGGCCGACACCATCCTCCATACAGAGCCACCATGACGGTGATGAATGATAAAGCGGTGTACACTGAAACGGCGATCCATATCCTACGGTGGTGTCCGAAGAGCCTGTTCGAAAGAAAGTCAGTCATCAATGCTGCCGATGCTGCGAATCGCCTCGTTCATAGCGGTCGGGACGATGGGGAGGGAACCGACGTCAAGCGGATGTACAGCAGTAGCAAACAGCACTTGTTTCCCCACAGTGTCGTTTGTATAGCTGTTTCTGCCAAAGTGTTCAAGATACCGAGCTTCCGTCCGGTCGCAAAGTTATCTTCGGGGGTAACGTTGTCGTGGTCTACTCCTGAATTGATCTCGAAGTACGTGAACAGTGCCACGATCGCCGCGGTATATATGAACTGGTAAAGAGCGAATGAGCACAAATAGTCAGTCGAATGAGCAATTCAAAGGTCCTTGGTGTTCAAGACGAGTACGAGCTTCCCACTTACAACTATTATAAACATTAGGAAGTCATCCACCGGGATTTCTTTGATAAAGTCGCGCTTTCGAACAGAGTACTGAGATATGCTGTTTCTCGCTGGTCAGGAACGAAGCAGACACGAAAGTGGTAGAGGCCGGACGCACAATCGGGTCGCAACTGCAGCCATCGCCAACGTATACCACACCCAACACTCGACTGTCATTTCGGCCGGGTTCCCCATCACGACTGGTCGTTTATGCTCCCATTCACTGACCGAGATGTCAACCGATGGTGCTTATGTTGTACGCCTCTTTCATCGAGTCTGCCAATCCCCTGTCTTTCGATGTTGACGTCGATGTTGTCGAGAGGGACGCAAAAGTTCTTCGTCCACTGCAACTCCCTAGAAGGCGCATGTTTCCTAGACTAGTGAAAGAGGGGTTCTACCAGCATTAATAGACAGACGGTGACAAGAACGAGGGATTCTAGGCTTGGTAGGCTCGTGGCCGCATTCGGCAACTCGGAGAACGACATGGAGGTGGGCCAGAACAATGAAGGAGATACGACCGTCTGTTCCCTCCCGAATACAGACTAAAGCTCGAAGCCACAAGTGCAATATTTCACGCGCCCCAGCTGTGGAATGATATGCTGGAGGCTACAGCCACCAACAGTCGGTGCTTGGCATGAGACAATGCTTGTGATGGACTCCAGACCCAGAGATCTGGTGAAGGCTGATCTCCAGCCTCCGCCGGATGCGGTAACCACTTTGGAAGTCCAAATCAGCTCTCATCGCTGAGGCGTAGCGCTAGCGGCCGGGGTACGTCCACCTCGAACTCTAACATCTTACCGTCCCGTCTTGTTATCTCCCTCTTGTCGTTGAAACAGTGCAATTTGTTCCATTTTAGGCCGAAGTGGGCGGGCGTTTCTGGCGAAGGAACTTCGGCGAGGGTGCCGACGAGCCAATCGCCGTTTGGCCGAAGCTCGACGTATAAGACATGAGGAAAGCCACAGTCGAGTTCCAAGTGGCCTAGAAACCGTCTCTGCGATAGGCTTTCGTCATCAAGAACTCTGGCCTCCCAGCCACAGCGTGAAGTGCAATGCCACGCCACGATGGCTTGCCATCGGAGGACTTGTAGGTTCGAGTGGCTTTCGCCGCATATCTGCAGGAGCCTTCAGTCTTTGATTCGCGCGGAGAGCCTCCCTGTGGAGAGAGATATCTGGATCTTGGCAAACTTGGCTTGGAGCTGCGCAACAGCCCCGGCCGTAACGTAACTATCAGTCGCTCAACTTGCGAAGCGTTGCTGTGAAGACGAGAGGATACGCGTCGTTGTCGTCCAGCTGCGGTTACACTACCACCACAAAAACCATCCCAGCCGCCGAACGCTCTCGACAGGGCGTGAATAGAGTCTTTGGCTGTGATCTTGCGAAGAGAACAATGGTTATGGCGTTTTCTTGTTATGCAGCCGCTCTAACGCACTGGGCCCTGCAGGAATTCGATGGCGGACGATGGAGCGCAACGCGAGAAAGAAGGTAGGGCCCGTTGGTGACAGCTACCTACAGAGCTGTGGTGGCGCATGGCGTCTATGGTTTGTGCCAGGGCGGCGGCTGATGGATGTTAGTGATGGATCTGGAGCTCCCTTGCTTGGCAACTCTCCAGCCCTGCCGATGCTGATGCGTTGCATCCCGCTCTGGGGTCATGCAGGTGGTCGAGATGTCGGCCAAGCGTCAACCCGAAGACAACTCGATGACCAGGTCAGGCCATGGAGATTTGATCGTGTCGTCAACGCATGGCCTGACCGCCGAGGAGCCACATTTGATCTTCTCGAGGTACACAGTAGTCGCAGTTCAAACCTTCGGCCTCGAAGGAGACGTTCGTGCCTGGACGAGGGCCCAGCCGTCGGTGACTGATTCGGCTTAGTGCGGATCTCAATGCACGGCTCCCGGTCGGGCACATGTCCACTTTTGGTTTAAATATCTGGAAAACGGCTGAGAATCTGCAGCCGCACCTACTACTGTATTGCAGAAAGATGGTGTCCAGTGGCACCGTCGAGTTGTTTCCTCTAAAGGTGGCAAGAATTCCGTCCGTCTCCGAAGTCATCAAGGGGGGAAAGTTGAATGTTTGACGATTGTCGCTATTTTGTATATCGAGCAATAGAGGCACATGAAGATGGCGTCTGGTCGCTGGATACCTAGTGGAGTAGATGACGGGCAGAAACAACAAGGGTCAGTTTCTTGGCTGATACCTGTCGAATGTGGTTGATGCTGGGCGACAATACAAGCTTGTACGGAGAAGCTGAAGAAGGACCAGTGATTGGCAATAATTGATGACATAAAGCGATATCCATCTCAGTTGACGAGTCGAAGTGTCGAAGTTGTATATTGGTACGAACCGTTCAACAGAGAAGGTGTCTGGATGCCCAGGTGCCTGCCCTGCCAACTGCGCGCGTCCGGACCACATGCGAGGCATCCGTACCGTCAAAAGAACCGTAACCCCCGCCTCGAACCCCCACGGGTCCAGGGCTTCAGGTCACGGAGGCGTGCCCGTTCTAGAACGCCCTTACCTAAGAAATTGCTCGGTGGGCATTTGTCCGCGGGACCAGCTCGAGAGTCGACGATTGCTTCGCACAGGTCGCTAATATCGCCGTCGCTTTGCGTTACCGAACGAGGGGGCCCTTCGGATGAACACGGGTACGGATGCCATCCCAAGCGAAGGGTGCAGCGTAACCCATACCAGAGAAATGGAGATCACCACCGGCGAAGGCCCGACGGTCAGCAGCCGACAGAGAAAGTCACCAGAGCCCCGAGGCCGGCCCCTCAGTCACAGTTGCTGCTCAAAGGCAAGCCAAGGACAAGGACAAGGACAAGGACGGCGAGGAGAATTTCAACGAGCAAATACCGATGATTTGAAAAACTTAATTAAGCGCGAATCATGATTCCGGTTGTATTCTGCTGTCAGCCTGTACCGTCTCCATTCTCGTACATGGCATTCGCGGCGGTGCAGACCCCGATGCCGGGCTTGATATTAAAATCGCGGACGCTGTCAACAAGTCGGATGGCACCCTGGCCCGTGGGCAGTGGACATGGCTCCGCCAGCGGGCACGGATGGTGGGATGGTGGTGACGCCCAGCACGCGGGAGCCATCCGACCTCTTGACATTTCGCCTTGGCTTGCCTCTTTTCTCTCGAACCAAGCCGGCGGGGAGGGAGGGTGCGTTTGGACGGTTGGGCGAATCCTTCGAAGCCGCCGGCTCGCCTGCGACGAACATGCGCGGTGCGGTGCATGTGGACGGTAGCGCGACGCCGGCGCCGTTGCCGACAGGGAACTGGGTCCACCAAGGTTAATCTTGCTGGCTGTAGTACTGTACGTGCTCCGGGTTCCCTAGACGGCCGGCCATCGTGGGTTGCCCTAGTGAAGACTGTAGAGTCAGGTCCCGTCGTGGGCTTCAGTTTCCCCGACAATCACTCCGAGAGGGGCCCAAAAACACCTCGACTTTGGCCCTTGGCTTCTCTGGATTCCTGGAGGGACTCTTTTCGTTTCGTCCCATGGAGAAGTCGGCCAGGGCCCGGGGCCCAACTGGAGGCTAGAGCACAGACAGGACCCCTTGGCCATTGCGGGCAGGCAAACGGAGATGGAGATTCGCACTAATTAATAGTAGATGATGGAGATGGAGATGGGCCCTGCGCCTTAGTCAAGGCCATGGCCCGGACATCCATGATCCCACGACGTCTTAGATTCGAGGAAAAGTGTCTTACACATCCCGCGACGGCGGGTATTTCCGGGCAAGTCGAGGGCCGGACATGAAACCTCGTTGGGCAATTGTTTCGTAGGATGTATCCGAGGAATCTCTCAGCGGCCCGTGTGACAGTAAATCGAGAGACTTGAGGGGGCAATTAGGTGTGCCCTTGGCCAGCTTGGTGTTGACCTGAGACCGTACTGTGCAGGCATCTTCGAAAGGAACCTCATAGAAAATAGACTCGTATCGATAGAGAACTGATTAACCAAGGACATTAGTAACAATTATCCATCGGTTGCAGGTCATACCCTCTCAGTCGCTCGCCCTTTTTCCTTTCTCCGTTTAACCGCGTGTCGAGGCCGGTACGACCACCTGCCCAAAATAATGTCTGCAGGGAAGTTCTTGGGAGAGCTGACAGAATCAACCGAGAGACGGCACCGGGCACGGGCCATTTCCCTGATGTTAGCGGCGCTATCCTGGGAAGGTTCGAAGCTTTGGACCCGCCAGCATGCGCAAAAAAATGTGTGCCGCTGGCTTGCTGACCAGTCGCTGACCTCCAATGCTAGCGCACCTCGACGACCCCTTCAACTCGGGCATCCTTCTGTACCTATCTGCCCGGGGTTCACAGCACCAGTACACCACACTGCCCGTACCTACTAGGTAGCGTGTGGTCCCCCACCCCCCCACCATTATCACCTGCTCGTTCGCTGCCACTGCCACTGCCACTGCCACTGCTTCTGGCTCCGTCCCTCCTCTGCCAGCCAGCCTCTCTCTCCACCAAGGAGAGGCAGGTTTTCCTGCTTCCACCACCTTGTCTAGACGTCGCTCATCGCTCCTCACTCATTCATTCAGCTCGGCTCCCAGACGCCTCCGACTGAAGAGCGCGAGAGCCATCATCTTCACAGACTGCTCCCGGCGCGAGGCACTCGTCTTGTTTCTTGCAGTCTGCCACGGCACCCACGCTTTCTCCCACCCAGCTCGAAATCGCAACCCCACGACAAGCGCCCCCCATCTTCAAGGTACTCCGCCTGGACTCTCGTGCGCAATACCTTGGCCGCCCTTCACCGACTTGCGCACAAGGTTTTCCCACGACTGTCGTTGTCGATCGTCGATATCGATACGCCAGGTGCATTAAATCGAGACCAACGAAAAGAACCGGTAGAAAAGAAGTCGGCGCATTGGCAGTTTTGTCATTTAGAGGCCGGCAACCTACCCAACTCCAACGGGCCGGAAAATCAGTCTCGCCATGATGGACGCCGCCTCTTGGAGCACCGACCCGACCCTGGCGTCTAGCCAAGATGAGGAGTTTCAACAGTTCTTGAACATGGGCGGCATGCCAAACCTCGGCGATTCGATGACGTTCGACTTCAACGACTTCCAGACTGGAAATGGCCCCGCCATGATGCACCAGGCGGCGCGCGACCAGCTCGACACCCAGATGGGAGGCACCGATCCCACAATGGTCATGGGAAACACCAATTCCAACATGCAAGCACAGCTCATCAACATGACAACTGCCGCTGCCCACCCTGGCATAACCACCCAGATGATTCCCCCGCCGACGCCCACGGATGCCATCACCGAAATAGACGCTCAGATTCAGTATCTGCAGCAGCAGCGGATGCAGCAGCAGCATCGCCAGATACAGGAGCAGCATATCACTTACTACGCCAACGCCGTACCCCCGACCCCTCAAAGCCTCGAGATGCCTCCAGCGAGCAATCAGTTTTATTCGGATCAGCGTCAGACGCCCATGTTTGACAGCAGGTATCAACGGATGAAGGAGCAGCAAGACGTAAGACTCTGCCGTCTGGATCTTCTTGCGAGCGCTTGCTAACTCTATCAGATGGCCTTCACCCCGCTGGTCTCGCCTGCCGTGACACCGTTGGATCCCCATTTCCAAATGGAGGCTGGAGGTTTCACCATTCCTGGCGCATACTTCAGTCCTCTTACATCTCCCGCCCTCCATGCTCAAAGTGACCAGGGCCTTCTGTACGACAGGCGTTCGTCACTGTCGACTCACAATTCGCCAGCCGAGATGGAGGTTGAGACAACAGCATCGAACGCGCAGCCCATGGCGGTCGATCTGAACAAGAAGGCCCGCAAGACGAATGCGTCGCGGGCCAAGGCGAAGTCCAGCGTCCGCCAGTCGCCTATCTCAAAGCCCCAGCGCAAGAAGGCTGGCCCGACGCCAAAAATGGTCTCGCAGGTCATATCCGAAATGCAGGAGGCGCAGGAGGATGGCTTGGACCAGATGCTTCCTACGACGGCCTTGCCTGTCCCCATGAGCAGCGAAGAGTCCGAAAACGCATCTGTCTCCCCCGAAAACCTGTCGGATATGCCCCCGCCCCCGCTTCCCCAGCCGAAACAGTCGAGCAAATCGCCATTCATCCAGCCGCAGCCGCAACCGCAGCCTCAACCGCACACCGCCATCCCGGCTCACATTCAAGGGAAACCGTCCCCTGCAACCCCGGCCTCGTTGATGAAGCTGCCCTCGTCGAGCGCGCATGGGTCGGCTTCATCGAACCCCCAAGACCTTGGTTCGGCAGACCACATCGAGTCTTTCGAACTCCCCGAGTCGGTCAACTTCTCCTCCAGACCGCAACCCCCGAGAATCGACACGGCAACGCCGACCCAGTCACCATCGGACCCTGGGTCTGGAAGAGCATCGTCATTCCAGCCGCTCCCATCGCCCATCTTCGCCAAACCTACTGCTGCTGCGTCAGCCAGCGCAAGCCCCAACCTTGCGCCTGGCTCGTCAGGCCCATCCGCCAGGAGAACCCCTCAACTGTTGGCCAGGGGAAGTAAAGGCAAGAGGGGCAGTGTCAGCTCTGTGCACGTATCGCCCGCCTTGCGGCCCAGGATATCTCCCAGCATCAAGCCTCTCCTGCCCGGAACACCTGGCGGCCTATCTGCCGAAGACACGGCCTCCCGCTTGTTGGCGTCGAAGTCCAATTACCAAAACATTCTCGAGGGCAACACGGTGCCCGGTGTCACGTACCCAAGCGAATTGTCGACGAATCTCACATCAAAGCGTACATCGCATAAGATTGCCGAGCAGGGTCGTAGAAACCGTATCAACTCGGCTTTGCAGGAGATTGCAACTCTGCTGCCGCAACCGCCAAAGGACTCGAAGCACAGCGGGGAAAGCGACAGCGCCGACAAGAAGGACAAGTCCGGAAACGCGCCAAATAGTAAAGCGAGCACCGTCGAGTTGGCTATTGAGTACATTAAACAACTGAGGCAAGAAGTCGCCGAGGCGAACAAGAGAGCCGAGGAAGCAGAAAAGAAGCTGGAGCTCCAGGAAAAGGAGAAGGCAGAGCCTGCAGAAACCTCAACGGCTTGATGGATACCAAGACGGTGGAATGGCAAGGACCCCGTGCGCAGCGGGACATCCGAGTCGGCATGATATACGAAATAATTTCAGGGGCATAGAAGGGCGGCTATTTGGATCTGTATAATTTTTCAAGGGCAGTATGTTTTGCGCAGTCATACTAGTGGAACACCTTGACGGCGAAAGCGAGGCATGTTTGGGGTCAGCTCAAATGTTCTAGAACCTCTAGATTAGGGCTTAGCATAGTATCAAAACCCGATGGACATGGACCGCGCTCCTACGTCACGAATCTCGTCGCACAGAGTGTGGCTGTAAATTCGGGGTATCACAAATGTAAAATAATCACGATGCATCGTCCCTATTCCCCGTCGCACGCAGGCGCCTGTTTATTGCATTTTCCCCAGGCGCTGGCACCCGAACCATGGCCAGCAAGCCTCCCGTCAAAGAAACTCCGCGTCGCACAAAATCATATCATTCCCGGTTCTGGTCCAGGACGTCGGCGTCCAGCTCCTCCATGACCTCGACGACGAGGTTGAGGCTCTCCATGAGGCCGTTGACGGCGACGCGCAGCATGCGGTTCGTGGTGGCCCTGTAGTGCACGCGGAGGACCGCGGCGGCAGCGTCGGAAGCCGAGCTGTCGGCGTCGTCGATGGAAAAGGTGCGCCTGACGAGCGGCGACAGCTCCTTGTCGACGGCGAGGGCCTTGTGGGCTACGGAGGCGAGGCGCGGGGTAGGGAAGGGGACGTCGATGGTTCTGTTCGCGGGCGGGAATGTCTCAGACGGTTTGTTGCTTCTTTCTCGCTGTCGTCATTGCTTCTTTGCGCGCATATGACAGAGACAGGTGTGCAGAAGGGAGGACGGAGGACTTACAGCGAGCAGGGAAACTCGTCGTCAATTGCGCTGGCCATGATTGCGGTGTTTGGTCGTCTAGTGTTTTTTTTTCCTTTGCTTAGGTAGCTTCGGTCGCAAGGAGCGCGCGGTTGGGTCATGCGCTTGGAGGGGTTCTGGAATGGGGAAAGAGTGTTCTGGCAGTTCGGTGCCGGAGGGTCGTCATTGGCAGGCAGGCCAGAAGGGTGCCCGCTGCGTCAGTGAACGATCAAGGCGGGGGGCCACCGCAATGACAATGACGGGCTCCCACGCTCAAGGAGCCGGGACAACTCAGATCACAGGCAAGTACCCCGCCATTGCGCAGGCTTGTTTTTATGGCGGAAGGAGATCTTAGTAGAGAGGTACTTACTTGGCAAAGCTACATAATACCACAACCTGATACAGGATATACTTGATGATGTATACTGTGACAGCATCTATCTCGTACTATGCTTTGACGAACTTCAACACATGTTTGACTTTGACACCAAGATACCGAGGCTTGCAAGTTCCACCCGCTCTGAACTGCGACGGCTTCAACTGATCTGATGGCAGGTACTTAATACACTAGAGAGAGCCTAGAGGTAGGTAAGGTTGTCAAGGCAGGTTCTGTGACATCCGACAGCGACAACACATGCGCACAGGACCACGGGGAGGGGCTGGCTGAGTTGGCTGTCAGAGGTACAGCTGAGCGCAAGTCCCTGCGACGGGGTACTTTGGCGTCAAGCGCCCTAGGGACATGCCTCTTGTCTTGTACTTCAGCTTGGACAACTCACCACAGAGTCCACCATGATGCATACGACATGGGGGTTGCCCCGGCGCTGCGGCAGAGCGAGTAGAGAAGAGCGGGATAAGCAAGGTCAGACTGATGGGATTTGTTGTTTTGAAAACTGAGATGTGGTAGAGAGACAGTGGTCAAGCAGCCCGTCAAGGGGCTGGTTCGGGTCTAGAGGAGACCAGTGTTCAACTGACCATTGGGGGGGGGGGGGGTTACTTGACCTGACCTACCGCATTAGGCCTAGCGGGCCCACTGGTCACTTGACTAAGCAAGGACCCATAAGGTTGGCTGCTTATGGTTAGGTAATGTCAAACTATCCCTCCTTTTACTTTTTATTTTTTATAATAAATAAAGACTATAATATTTACTTCTTAAATTAATTCTAGACCCTTTTAAAAGTACTTCTTAATAATAGTAAATAAAAAGGTTTTCCCTTAACTATAGGCCACAGGGTTTACCCTTTTTCCTAAGGATAAACTAAACTATAAAGCTTAAAAGGTAATTACCTATTACTAGTACTTATTTAAATAATTTACTAGCTTTTTAGCTTTAATTAAAGTAAAAGGCTTTTAAGTTCCTTTTAAACTACTTTTAAATTATTTTAAAAATTCTATACTTAATTTTAATTTACTCCCTTAGTTTCTATTTTTATTTTTACTTAAGTAAAGTAAAATTAATACTAAAGTATTAGTAATACTTTTTTAATAGTTAAAGAGGTTATATACTACCTTATAATACCTAAATACTCTAAAACTAGTATAATAAGTATTTTTTATATAGTTAATATTAAAGTATTATTACTTAAAACTCTAAAATAACTATAAAAAGTAGTATATTAGTTTTAAATTACTTTAGAAGTACTTTTAATCTATTTTAGAATTAGTATAACTACTAATAAAAGGTAGTACTTAAACGAACTATATTTACTTTTTTTTAGAGTATAGTTTATATACGAGTAATATACTAGTATATAGGAGGGAAGGTATATTTATATTATAACTAAACCCTATTAATCTAAAATTACTTTTAAATTACTTTTAAAATAGTTAATAATATTATAAATCTTTATATTTAGATTTTTAAAGGGACGTTATTAAAAAAAGCTATTAGGTATTTTAACTTTTAAACTACTTTAGAAATAATTTAGAATTTTACTTACTTTTTTTTAATTAAGCTTAAGTATAGTTTAACTACTTTAAAAAGGGTTTTATTTATAATATTACTTTTAAGACCTATAAAATATAAGTTTTATAGTACTAAGTAAATAAATACTTTATAGTTACTTAGAATTAATTCTAAACTACTTTTAGGGTATTTCTAAAAAGCTATACCTTTAAGTATTTTATATTTATTAAAGCTAAATTAAAGCTAGTTATTAAAACTACTATATTAGTTACTCCCCTATTAAGTTCTAAAGCTATTTAGAACTTATTTAAAAAATCCTAAAAGAGACTTTATTACCTCCCTTCCCTTAAAAAAACTATTACTTATTTATAAATAACTATTAAAAGACCCCCTATTATAGTACGTATTAAGTTTTAAAGTAATCCAGAAGTACTTTTAAAACGTTCTTTAAATATAATATACCTTACCCCCTTAAAAATTTAATAAATTTATTATAAAGTAAAGTAGAACTACTTTATTTTAATTAATTTAAAAGTAACTCTAGTTATTTTTATAACCTCTTATAGTTTCTATACCCACCCCCTTCCTCTACCTATTTCTACTTTTTTATATATTATATAGGGAATTATAAATATAGTAAAAAAGATTAATAAACTATAAACGGGTTTAAGTAAGTTATTTTAATTCTTAAAGTACTTTAGAATGGCTTTTAAATTACTTCTAAATAACTTCTTTTAGTTAAATAAGTTAGTTAAACTTTATACTAAATATAGTAGTAAATTAATTTTTAATATTTACTAAAGCCTTTTAAATTTAAATTATTTATAGTTAATTATTTATAAGTAAAAGGCTCTTTAAAACTCTATTAGTTGTGATAAGTTAGGCGTTTAGTATAAGTATTAATATACTTAATACTATAATAACTATTAAGTAAGAACTCTTTAGAACTACTTCTAAATGGCTTTTTAATTTATTATATAGTATATTTAATTCTTTAAGAGTAATAGTTTAAATTACCTTTGTATTTATTTTTATAAGGAGTAAGTAGAGTTTTAGAAGTAAAGTACTTTTAAAACGTTTTAGTTTAATATAAATTATAAGTATGTGACTGGGCCCTAGGATATTAAGGTTATTTAGGCCTAGTATAAAGTAACTTTTAGGAAGTGTAAGTGGTTTTAATTTAATTTAGAACTACTTCTAAACTTAATACTTTTTAACTATTCTATTAGTTTAAGTTTTTTTAAACTACAAATTTAATAGTATATATAAATATATATATAAAATTATTTTTAAACTACTTTAAAAGTATATTAGATATAAAGTTTATTAAAAGTATATTTATAGTAATAGTTTACTAGGTATAATTATTAATTAAAACTACTAAAATGTTATTAGTAAGTAATACTACTTTTAAAGTACTTTAAAACTAATTTTAAAAGGCTTTAGGTTCTACCTTACTAAACTAAGTAATTAATAATATAATTAGGAGTAGTATATTAAGTAAATAGTGCAATACTATATTATTTACTTTAATTAAGGTATAGAAAATTATACTAATAAAAACTACTTTTCCAAATTACTTTAGAATTAAATATAAAGCCTTTTATTTTATTAATTATAAAGTAATTACTATATCCTTTATAATATACTAAAATATAAGTAAAGTACTTTTAAATTATTTTTAAATATACTTTAACTTTTTTATATATTTAAGTAAGTCTTAACTAGTAGGCTAGGTAAACTATAAATAACAATATATTATATTTTATAAACTAAACTAAAAGTACTTTAAAATTAGTTTAAAAAACTAGAACCTTTTTACTTTTAATACTAATATTATAGAGTCACTATATAAGGCTTTATATTACTAGAGTAGTTAATATATTAACCTACTTTTATATATAAATACATAAGTTTTTTACTTTTATTTTAAAAGTACTTTTAAAGTAGTTTTAGATATAAGTAATACGACTTTAAAATCCTTTAATAGGATAAAATCTTTACTACCTTTAGTATTAAATTTATATAGTATAATATTTCTATTATAAATAGATATTAAACTACTATAAAAAAGTTAAATAAATAATTCTTTTAAGTACTTTTTAACTACTTTTAAGTTAATTTAAAAGTATATTAAATTTAAAACTATATAGAGTATAATATAGTTAATAATACACAATTTAAAAGACTACTTTTTTAATATTTTTTAATCCCTTTTTAATTTTTACTATTATAAAACTTAAGTTCTACTTTTTAAAGTAATTTAAAAGTTATCTAAAACTAGTTCTAAACCCCTTTAGAATTAGTTAAATAAGGACTAAAGTATCCCTATTACTTTTTATTTTTTAAAGTTAAGTACTAATAATCCTTATTAGTTTTAAAAGTAATATAGACCTAAAATAACTTATAAAGAGTTTTTATAGTTAATTTTTAGAATAAAAGAGTACTTTAAGAGTAAGTTAAAATAGATTTAAAAGAGTATTATTTAGTTATTAAGTAAAGGTATTTAGAGTTTAAGAAGAGAAAGTTAGTATAAAAGGAAAGGTAGTTTAAGATTAAGGAAAAAAAGAAGTATTTAGAATAGAGTATTTAAAGTGATTTTAAAGTGGCTTGGAAGTAGTATTAAATTTATTATAATTTTATTAGTTTTGTTTATTTATAAATAATAAACTTTTAAATTATATTTTATATATTTATATAAATATATAACTATATAAATATATAAATATATTTATATTTATATATTTATATATTTATATATTTATATATTTATATATTTATATATATTATATATTTATATATTTATATATTTATATATTTATATATTTATATATTTATATATTTATATATTTTTATATTTATATATTTATATATTTATATATTTATATATTTATATATTTTTATATTTATAAAGTTAATTATTATTATTTTTATATTTTAAATATATTTTTAAATAATAATTAAATAAAAGGATTTAATAAAGTATATTTAATAAAATTAATTATTTTTAAATTTATTAAGTAGTTTTAAATAAAACTTAATAAAATATATATACTTTAATACTTTTATTTATCTACTTTATATATTATAATAATAATAATACTATTATTAATAAATAGTAATATTAAAATAAAAACTTTATTTATATAAATATTTATTTAAATTATACTATATATAAATCTTAAGAAATTTAATTTTAGTAATATATATATATTTTTAAAGAATACTACTATTATAAATAAACTTTTTATTAATTCTTTTTATTATTTATTTTTTAATATATATAATAATTTATAATATTTAATAAAAAGCTATTTATTATTATTTATTTATAAAAGTATATTTATTAATTTATATTAATTTTAATTTATTTTAAATAATATATTATAAAACCTTAAATTATATCTTTTAAAAACATATAAATAAAATGTATTTATAAATAAAAAATTATATTTATATATATATATATATAATAAAATATAAATAAGTTTAAAATATAATTTATTATTTATTATTATACTTACTTTATTTATTTTAAATATTATTATATATAAATATAAATATAAAAGTATTAAAATTATACTAAAAAATATAAAGACTTTTATAGTAATATTATATTTTAATATAAAAAAAAGTTAATTTAATAGTATAAAGTTTAATTTATTAATTAAATACTTTAAGTTTAAATACTATTAAATAGTATATATAATAAGTAAAATATACTATTTAATAGTATATATAATAAAATAAATAAAACGTTAGAATAATTTAGTTTTATAAAAAATAAATTAAATATAAAAGGGTTTATTTTACTACTTTTATATAAATTAAAACTTTTTAATTAAACTATTTTATATATTTATTAATTATAAAGTTTAATTTAAAAGTATATTATTAAAAAAAGAACTATAAGTAATAGTAAATTATTAATACTAAAAATAGTATTAATAGTTTAAATCTTTATAATTTAAAAAAGGTTTAAAAACTTTTTATTTATTAATATTAAATTAATAAGTTATATTACTACTATATACTAATAGTAATAAGTACTAATTAATTTAATTTAGTATATAGTAAATTTAAAATATATAAGTACTATATACTTATACTACTAATAAAATATATTTTATTTAAATTATTATTAAAAGTATAAGTATAGGTATAAGAGTATTAAGGTCGGTATTGAGATTGTTGAATACTTTTATAGTGATATTAGGCTTAATAGAGTTAGTAAAGGAATAAGTTTAGTGTATAATATGTAAATAAAAGAGATAGAAGTATTGTTGTAGTAGTAATAGTGTTATATTGGTGTTTTATTGTATTACTTGCTTATTAAGAAAGTAGAAGTTTAGACTTTTGTAGGCTAGGGGGAGTCCTACTTTTTATAGGCCTAGTACTTTGCCCTTTAGGCCTAGCTTTTAAGGTACTAGTCCTTTTAGGGTTTAGTACGTTATGTATAGTTTAGTTAAGTGGCTTTAGGCTCTGTGTGTAGTTAGCTATATTTACTGTGGTTGGCTACGGGCACTATAGTTAGCTATAAGGGTTGTAGTTAACTACAAGTACTCTAAAGGAGTTAATAAAAGATATTTAGAGTGGTTTATTCTACTATTAGTAGTTGACCTAGTAGTTTAGAGTTTTGCTTATTTGAGCTAGAGGCTGTAGGTTTAATTCTGCTTTTTATTTCTTTTTACTTTTATTTTTAGTTTTTTTTAATAAACTAATAAAAAGTATTATTAAAACTATTATTTAAATAACTACTTAAAGTACTATTTAAATTACTTTAAATTACTTTTAATTACTCTAAATTATTACTTAAATTAATATATTTATTATTATATTAATAAATATACTTTTAAGTATATTATAATATATATATATTAGTATATTATAATATATACTTTAAAGTTTTTAATTATATATTATATTTAAAAAAAGTAATAGTTTTTTTTTTAATAAAATACTTAATTTTTAGAAATAGTAGTATATACGTATTTTTTAATTATAATATTAATAATAAAGTAATTATTATTTATTAAAAATATAAATATAAATTACTTTCTTAATAATAATAAACTTTACTATTATAACTATATAGTTTAAAGTTTAATTTAATTTATTACTTTTATAAAATATATTTTAATTAGTTTAAATCTATATATTTTTTATTTTATAATTATATTAACTTAATTTAAATAATAAACATAAATATTTAAATTATATAATATATAGTTATTATAATAATTTAAAAAAATTAAAATATATTACTTTAAGTTTTTATATAATTCTAAAATTTAAATTATATTTAAAAGTATATTAATAAATATATTATATATATTATAAAATATAATAAAACTATTAAAACTTAAATAAATATAATTATTATTATATATAATTTTAGAATTATTATTATTCTACTTATATTAAATTATATAGTATTAACTTCAAAGTTATTTATAAATATATATTTAATTTATATTTAATTTATATATTAATATATTTAATAATAATATAATATATTATATATATTATATATAATATATTATATATATTATATATATTTAAATACTTAAATTTAAATTATATTTAAAAGTATATTAATAAATATATTATATATATTATAAAATATAATAAAACTATTAAAACTTAAATAAATATAATTATTATTATATATAATTTTAAAATTATTATTATTTTATTTATATTAAATTATATAGTATAACTTAAAAGTTATTTATAAATATATATTTAATTTATATTTAATTTATATATTAATATACTTAATAATAATATAATATATATAATATATTATATATATATTATATATATTTAAATACTTAAATTTAAATTATTATATAAAATAATAACTACTTTAAAATACTTTATTCTTATTTTAAGTTTTATAATATAAATATATATAATATATATAATTTTAATTATATATTAAATAATTATATTAATTAAAATTATAATTTAATATATTATATACTTTTTAATATTATATAGTATTATAATTTAGAAATATATATTATAATTAAATATATATTTATTTTATTATTTACTTTAAATATTAATATAATTTATATATAAATAAAATAAAATTATAATTTATATAAATAGTACTTTAACTTTTAAAAATTATAAGATACTTTTAAAGTAGTCTGGAATTGCTTTAGAAATTAAGTTAAGTTATAGATGTATTTACTACTTACTACTTCTATAGTAGTTTAATAGGGTATTTTCTTAAATACTTAAGAAAAAGTAAATTATCTTAAACTAATTTAGAAGTACTTTAAGAGTTATTTTAAAACTTACTCTTTAACTTCTTTCTTTTTATTCTTAATAGTACTTTTAATTTTAGGATTAATTTTAAAGTAATTCTAAACTAAGTAACTAGCTTTATACTCTTTAAAAGGGCCTTTTTAAAATTAATACTAAAGTACTTTTAAAGTAGTTAGGGAACTTATACTTATTAGTATTAGCCTTTTTATAGTTATTATAGTAATTAGCTTTGTTATAAGTAGAAAGGCAACTAGCTAAAATAAGTATCTAAGTAATATTAATTTAAAAAGACTTTAAAAGGGCTTTAGAAATGCTTTAGAAGTAGTTATAAACTTATACTTTTATTTCCCTTTTTGACTTTAGTAAGAAGCTTTAATTTAACAGGAGTAGCTAGCTACTTTTACTTTTTAAAAGTAACAATTTCTATAAAAGCCTTACTCTTAACTTAAGGAGTAAAAAAGTATTTATAGAATTCTTTAAGAATTAATCCTAAATCGCTTTAGAAGTAGTTTTAAAGTATTTACTAATTACTATTTTAGTTTTAGTTACTTTAGTAGAACTAGTTTTATAATCCTTAATTATAAACAAAGTTCTATTACTATAATTACTATACTTATAAGTATAGTATAAAAAGTTAGACTTAGTTATAAACAGAGTTACTTTTAGAAGTATATTAGAAGTAATTTTAAAGTAGTCTAAGAAGGATTATATACTAACTTTATTATAGGTAATAGTACTTTTATTTTAAAAGTAATAATAATAGACCTTACTTAAGGTAATAGTAGTAGTTTTATTCTATTTTTTAAAAAAGAAGTTAGAATAGCTTTAAAAGTACTCTAGAAGGGCTTTAAAAAGGCTTATAAACTTATAGTATTAGTCTTTTAAATAAAAAGGTTAATAGAATACTAGAACTAGTTATTTTTAAGGACTTAATTACTCTTAAAGTTAAGTTAATCTAGCCTATACTTAATATATACTACTTATTTTAGAATTAGTTCTAAAGTACTTTAAGAGTATTTTTAAAAAATACTTATAGAGTTTTTAAGTTTAGTTATAGTACTAATATTACTAATTCTAGAAGTACTTTAAAAGGGTTATAAATTGTTAAAGTTATAAAAGAAATAGAAAATAGAAGTAAAGTTAAAAAGAAAAAGAATTTATACCCTAGTAAGTTAAGGTACTTAATTAGTAAAAGTAGGCCTAGTTGTATAATTAGTCACTTATATATAGCTAATCAAAAATCTAGTTACCTGGACCTATACATAATTTTTCAACTAATTAATTAATTCCCTGCCTCTATTTCTTTTTTTTTATACCTTCCCTAAATGGGTAGGTTAGGTCAGGTAACCCCCCCCCCCCTAATGGTCAGTTGAACTGTTATTACGGTCTAGAGCCCACGGAGGTTGGAGCTTGGGGTGGGTGGGATGGCGGGTGCCGGTTGCCTGAGGCGCTGAACCCGAGCAGACGATTCGTCAGGAGACGCGGGCGGCCCGTGCTCTCCCTGTCGGGTTGTCTTGACAACGAGTGGCAGCCCGGCAGCCAGCAACAAGCTACCGAGTTGCTGTGTAGCGCAACAACACTAGACCCTTGCTGTTTTGGGCCGGCCCCATATTGACCGCTTCGAGCCAAAATAACAATCACCCATACAAAAACACCTGCATCGTCGCTCCTGAGCTTCGAAATACCTTCCTTTTTACCTCACTCGTCAATCTCGCCCATTTTCGCCTTGCCCGCCCTGATCAAGCTATCGGGCTGCTTGAGCTTGTGTCCCTCCCTCCCCGCCCGGTGCTGCATTTACAATTTCAGGCCACCCTCCCCGCCGAGAGCCCCGACTACAGATTTTGTTGTTGTTGTTATTGTTTCATCCAACATTCCTGTCGTCCGCACCCCAAGCACAAGCACGACCAGCAGAAATCGCAAGCCGCACGCCCTTCCTCGCATTCGTACCTTGCGTTGTCGCTCCTCCAGCTCTGCCTACCCTGCGCGCATTATTTTGCATACAAAGAGTAGCCAGCCTCGCCCCTGGATAATTCGGCGCCTGCCTTATCCTTTACTCCGAACCAGGCTTTCTTGTTTGCATCGCTACCTGCCTCGCCTCGACAAATTCGCATCAAGAGGAAACCGAGAGCCACGAGATCCAATGGCGCCTTCTTCCAAGAGCCCGAACATGGGCCAGGTCATTGAGTACATCCCAGGTATGTCGCGCTCCCCCTTGCGCCCTTTCGATCACACACATTCGCATCATCCCCATCATGTCGCATCGTTATTCTGTGCAGCGGCAATCGCTTCGGTCGTCGCACCGCGCCCCGAGCGCAATGAGCCACAGCTTCGACCCTGCGCTTCTGCAGCTTCATCCCTACTTTGACCGCGCAATCTTCCCGATCTCTATTCTGACTATCCTCCCAGATCGGCTATACCTGGCCGCGTACGTCCACCCTCCCACGGCCGAGACCATCTTCCCGTACGGAGAGCCCGTCCAGACGTCTCCGAGGAAGCGATCGCAGAGGGCCGCCGAAGGGCCTACGCCCGTCAAGAACTCGACACGCCTCGCGCCGTACTACTTCTCTGTCGACGACACCCTGCTTTACAATGCCTTCCACCACGACTTCGGCCCGCTGCACATTGGACACCTGTACCGCTTCGCTCTGCAGTTCCACGATGTGCTCGGTGCCAAGGAGAACAAGGATCGCCCGATCGTCTACTGGAGCAGAGCCGACCCCAGAAGTGAGTCGCGTTTTCCTGCGTCTTCGATGTGCTTCCGCTGACAGTCAAACAGGCCGCGCCAACGCTGCTTGCATGCTCGCCTGCTACATGGTTCTGATCCAGAACTGGCCCCCTCACCTGGCCCTGGCCCCCATCGCCCAAGTCGACCCGCCCTTGATGCCCTTCCGTGACGCTGGATACAGTCAGGCCGATTATGGGATCACCGTCCAGGACGTCGTCTACGGCGTGTGGAAGGCCAAGGAGGAGGGCTGCTGCGCCCTGGACAACTTCGATCTCGACGAGTACGAGAAGTTTGAGAGGGTCGAGCACGGAGATTTCAACTGGATCACTCCCAACTTCCTTGCGTTTGCTTCGCCGCAACACACGCCGACGGCCAAGGTCCACGAGGGTACGGAGGAGTGGGATGCCCTTCCCAAGAACATGGCTCAGGTGGACGCACACAAGACTCTGCCCCAGCCCTTCAAGAACGTCTTGAAGCACTTCACCGAGAGGAACATTGGCCTCGTCGTCCGCCTGAACTCGCCTCTCTACTCGCCCTCCTTCTTCGAGTCCATGGGCATCTCTCATCTCGATATGATCTTTGACGACGGCACTTGCCCGCCCCTCTCGACCGTCCGCAAGTTCATCAGACTGGCGCACGAGACCATCACCGTGAAGAAGAAGGGTATTGCAGTCCACTGCAAGGCTGGTCTTGGAAGGACTGGCTGCCTCATTGGCGCGTATCTCATCTACCGCCACGGCTTCACGGCCAACGAGATCATTGCCTTCATGCGCTTCATGCGTCCCGGCATGGTTGTCGGTCCCCAGCAGCACTGGCTTCACATCAACCAGGGCATCTTCCGCGAGTGGTGGATCGAGGAGCGCATCGAGCGCAAGCTGAGGAAGGAGATGGCCGCCAACGCTGCCGTTCCCAGCACTCCCATCCGCACCATGCAGAAGACGTCTCTTCGCAACGGCCAGACCTCCACGCCTCCCCACCGCAGCACGTCAAACAGGACGCCTCTGAGCGAAGTCGACCAGGACCGCAATAACATCGGGGTCCAGGAAGATTACCTCCCTGCGCCAACACCAGGCCAGCCAAGGAAGACGAACAGGGCAGATCGCCACCACCCTTACCAACGGACTCCTTCTTTCCAGGCAGCCATCGATGGCGAGGTTGGCATCCACCAAGAGACCGAGGTCATTTCCGTCCACAAGCAATCTCGCGGTCCTGCCGACTCCGACGAGGAGTGGAACATTAGGATGCGCACCCACCGCAAGGTTTCGGAGTCGCCTGGCCGCAGTGACAAGCAGCGCTCAGTTAGTCACTCTGCCGCAACTGTCTACCAGGCATACATCGACAACGACGCCAGCAACGATGTGGAAAACATCGGAACGCAGCGTGTCAAGCATGTCGACAGGGATCGCGTTAGCAGCGCATCGGGTGTTCTCACCAAAGTTCGTGGGAGCAAGCGTACCGGCGATTCACCGTTGAGGACGAAGGACGGAGTACGAAAGACGAGTGGTCGTGTCGGCAGCGTGGGCAGCTCAGCCATGTCCGCGACAGCAGCCTCGACAGCACGGAAGGTCTCGGGCGCGTAGGAGCGTCCCAGACCCCGTCGCACTCGACCTGGAGTCTCTTCTCCCGAAGACCACTACTAGGTGTTTGCCGATTCGCTTACTAACCACTTATGATGATGACGATCACGACCGGTCCATGTGGTTCTGCATGACTTGGCGTTGGGTTCTGGCAACCTTGGAGATTACGGCAAAGGATAACTGGTGTTCAAAGGGTGGAAGCCAGCTTTGGCTGGCATGATGTCTACGACATTGCGAATGATGATGACGGTGATGAGGTTTCTTCGGCGTCTGTCTGATGGAGGCTTTTGCATCTTCTCTCTCTCTCTCTCTGCCCAGGCATTCGATGCATATATACCTGGCACGGCGACTTAGCCGCTCCAAGCTACTCGGGTTTACAACGGCGTTCAGGGGGCATAAGAGTCTTTGATTGTATTGTATTTGTATTTATCATTGTTGGTGTTTCAACATTTTTTGATCGCCTTTTTCTTCGCGGGCATGAGGGGCACAAGGGAGAGAGGAAGCCGAACAGATGGGGGGTATGGCAGCAGCAGTGGGCGCGTGCCTTTTCTAGCATCGTCGATGGTTGGAGGACGCACACGACGGACGAGCTCGCCCACTTGATACTACGCAGTAATACAAAAGAGTAAAACTACTTCTGGTCATGGATGTCTTCAAAGTGATCGAGTCCGATAATATCGTCCACGGCGGGTGTGACGGTTCGGCTCAACCTATGGATTTGTTGTTGTTCGGACTTTGAGACCGCTATGGGGAATCTTGGCGTGGCTCCCTTGGTATGTGTAAAGCCTCGAAAAAAGACATATACGACGACTGACAGCGAAGGGAGTCGGCGAGCACATAGGCCGTTATGAAGGTAGAGCTGGCCGGTACCTATATATGTGAGCGAGAAGGCTGATGACTATACATCACGGACTTGGTCCTATATAAGGCGCTCGCCGACTCTGCACTGCGGCAAGCAGCACGCACGACAATATTGGGACGAGAGAATAGCGCTTCTGTCATCAGGCTTGGCCAGCTTCAGTCCGCTTCTGCTCTGAGTGGTAGTCAGTATCCGACGGATGGGTCAGGCGATCTCTAGACGAATGACGGGCATCATTGTCCGTCATCGTCCGTCATCTCTCTTCTTGGAGTATACCTATAACCCGGGCGAAAAGTCGTTGCCGCCTTGTAGGTGTCAAGTACATGGATAGAAAGACATTGTCAACACCAGACCTAAGAAGTCGATTTTGGAAACCCCATTATATCGTCCGTCTGCCTTGCAAGAATTTCAGTCTTGTGTCGGTTCTTTTTACAACAATCCGCTCAAACAACCCACGTCTCACTACGGCATGCAGCGAGTGCTTCTGTCTGGATGAATTCTGCCCGAGCTGTCGAATAGAAGTGACTACGAAGTCTCACTTGGGGGGAATTCGAGGTTGTATGATTTCGGATTGAACGCAGACAACGTTTTTCACATTTTCGTGATCGCTTTGCTAATCTGAAGCGGTAGACGTCGTTAGTCTCCGTGTCTTTTCATGTCTTCGAAAGGGACGGAGTGGAAGATGTCACAATTGGCCGTTCATATACGGGCCGTCTTTAACGTCAAATATCATTCTCAGCTCTCGCCAGATGGCCCTCATCAGGCATCTGCGCAGCCTTGCGCCTCAGCTCGGCAGGTTACACAGTCTTCGCAACACCCTGTTCAATTCCCATTATCTATCCTTCCAACTTATTTCCTCATCAACTCTTCTTTATCCAATTGGTCTAACCCAAGCTTTTACGCCACGGTAGACGACTACAGCATCTTGGATATGGGGTCCCCCGTCAAGATGGAGGATTACACCGTTGGATGGGTGTGCGCCATTCCTCTCGAGATGGCCGCCGCGAAAGGCATGCTCGATGAGGTTCACCCGAGCCCGGCCGACCAAAACCCTGCCGACCACAACAGCTACGCCCTGGGTGTAATACAGGGCCACAACGTGGCCATCGCATGCCTTCCCGCAGGCGTGTACGGAACAACGTCCGCCGCTACCGTTGCCAAGGACCTCCTACGGAGTTTTCGATCTATCCGCTTCGGTTTGATGGTCGGTATCGGCGGTGGCGCACCGTCCGAAGAACAGGATATCCGCTTGGGCGACGTTATCGTTAGCCAGCCTACCGGCACCAGCGGAGGCGTTATACAGTACAGCCGTGGCAAGGCCCTCCAAGAAGGCGGCTTCGAACGCGTGGGATCACTTAACGCACCGCCTCAAATCCTCTTGACTGCGCTGAGCGGTCTCCAAGCCAATCATCTCTGTGGGCAGGGCAGCGTGCCTCAGTTCCTGTCCGATTTCGCCGTTCGAAACCCTAAAATGACGGCACGCTTCGGGTACCAAGGAGCCGCCAATGACGTTCTGTTTAGAACGGAGTACGATCATGGAGATTCTGGGCTTACGTGCGACCGATGTGATTACTCGCAGGCAATCCGGCGTGCCACCAGAGACGATACAGACCCGGTCATCCACTATGGAAGTATAGCCTCGGGGGATCAGGTTATCAAGGATGGACGAAGACGCGATCAGCTTCGTCGAGAGCTCAACGTCCTCTGTTTCGAGACGGAGGCAGCGGGCTTAATGCAGGACTTCCCGTGCCTTGTCATTCGAGGTATCAGCGACTACGCCGACTCGCATAAGAACAATAAATGGCAGAATTACGCGGCTGCAACGGCGGCAGCATTTGCGAAGGAGCTCCTCTCGGTTATTCCACCCGCCAGAGTTCTTCAGCAGGGACCTGTCCCGCAAATCGTCTCCGGTATGTAGGGCTCCATATCGCCAGCTTAAGAGGGTCGATGTATCATTCCCAATCCTATATACCATTATCTGTACTCCTTCTCGTTCTCTCTGCGTATAATTTCTCCGCTAAGTGATATGACAGATCCCGTGCTTCACGATCTTGTTACTACGACGACTGAAGCTATCACAGCACAGACGTGCCGCCAGGAAACCCAGTACAGGAGCAAGACAGAAGCAAGATGCCACCAGTCCTTCAAGACGTCTCAGTACGAGAAGTTCAAGAATATCATTCCCGAACGAGTGGAAGGTACGTGCCGATGGGTGCTAGAGCACCCCCACTACCAGAGATGGCAAGACAACTCCGGAGACGACCTCCTTTGGATCTCGGCCGACCCCGGATGTGGGAAGTCGGTACTAGCAAGGTCTCTGATTGACAGAGAACTGCGTGCTCAAAACCACACGGTATGCCATTTCTTCTTCAAGGACAACGAGGAACAGGATACTTTGTCGACGGCGCTGTGTGCTCTCCTCCACCAGCTCTTCAGTAGCCAGCCGCAACTCCTGAAGCATGCTATGAGCCCTTATAATAAGAACGGAGAAAAGCTGCAGACTGAGGCTGCGGAATTATGGCGCATACTCATAGCCGCCTCCAAAGAAGGTGATAAAGCGAAGACCGCCAATTCTACAGATGATGGGACTAAGACCATAATTTGCGTGCTTGACGCCCTGGACGAGTGCGCCAGTGCAGATCGAAGGATGTTGATAGAGCGGCTAAACGACTTTTACACGCATCGACCATCAGTGCCAACTGGAAACATCAAACTCAAGTTTCTGGTTACCAGCCGCCCCTACCAAGATATTACGGCCGGCTTCAGCCACATCCCCTCCAAACTTCCATCAATCCGGCTGGCCGGAGAGGAAAGCAATGCGGACATCAGCAGGGAGATCAACTTCGTGATTTGTGACGCCGTTGAAAGGGTTGGCCAAGAATATCAGCTAGATGGGCGCCTGCAGGACATCTTGCGTCGAAGGCTCATGGAGACTCCCAACCGCACATACCTCTGGTTGCATCTTATTCTCGAGGCGGTCCCCGACCTAGACAAAAGCGCGAGCTGGGCGTTCCAGAGCGATATCAACTCCCTCCCACAGTCAGTTGAGCAGGCATATGAGCGAATCCTGAGCCGACACAGCGGCCAGCGAACCAAGGTCGAGGCACTCCTCCACATCATAGTCTGTGCTCGCCGGCCGCTCAGTGTAATGGAGTTATACGTGGCATACCAGATGGCAACAGTGACACCAACTCCCATGGGACACGAGGAGCTCAAACTCAATTCGGTGCATTTCAAGTCACAAATTTGGCACCTGTGCGGCCTGTTCGTATTTGTCAATGAAGATCGCATTTTCTTAATACACAAACCGCCAAGGATTTCCTCGTGGCCAGGAATGGCCTCGCCAATCTATCGTGTGGACTCTGGAGACATTCTCTGCTCGCACGGCACTCGGAAGCAGTGATGGCACGTGTATGCGTACAGTACTTAGTCCTCGAAGATATCCTGGACAGTTGGGTTTTTACCGGTCGCAACGGAGAGGAGACACAGGGCGACGGCGATGGGGTTTACCCCCTTTTTACCTATGCAGCGACGTACTGGCCAGCTCACTTTCTCCATGCGAAGATTTCCGAGAACGAGATGGACCGTCATATTGACAAGCTGTACGACATGCGTAGCAAACGCTACGAAACATGGAAAGCTGTTTTCTGGCGGGCTCATTACTCGTACCGAAGTCAAAACGGCATACAACATGTGCATCTGGCAGCACTGAATGGTCACGACCAGGTTCTCCGCCGGCTGCTGGACTCAAGTGAAGGAAGTCTGGACGTTCTAGATGGCGATAGTAGGACGCCACTTTTATGGGCTTCTATTAACGGCCACGGTGACGTCGTCCGTACGCTACTCGACAAGCATGCGAAAGTCAACATCCTGTGCAACACTGTTGGCACCGCCCTCCAAGCTGCGTCCCAAGGGGGCCACAAGGAGATTGTCAGGCTGTTGCTTAACAAGGGTGCAGATGTCGATGTGCCAAGTGATAGGGTTTCTAGTGCGCTCCATATGGCATCTTGGCGAGGCTTCCACGAGATTGTGGCAATGCTTCTTGACAAGGGTGCGTATGTCAACTCGCAGCGCAGTGGTATATTTATCGATAAAGGCACTACGGTCGGCCCGAGGATATTTCGTTGCTCTCTTGGTCGACAGATCGACAATGGCCCGTATTCCACCCTCAAGCGCTGTCTTGACAGTGTAACACGTGTCTGGAAGCCAACCGTCAACATCAGTAACCCGCTCTTGGCGGCCGTATCTGAGGGCCACGGCAACATCGTCCAGATGCTCTTGAACAACGGGGCGGATCTCAGCAAATGGGGTGGTAATGCCCTCCTGATAGCTATCTCTCGTGGCTCTGATGATATTGTTCAAATGCTTCTCGACAAGGGGGTAGACGTCAATATGCCGGGCGAAAATGGCAACCCCCTTTGGACAGCCGTTTCCCAAGGCCACAGCAAGATCGTACGCATACTTCTCGACAAAGGGACAGACATGAATATGCGAGTTGGCAATGACAGTAATGTCCTTTTGGGGGCAATTGCCCTTGGCTATTATGGCATCGTTCGGATGCTCCTCAAGAAGGGCACAGATCTTAGGAGAGAGCTACTAGGGAGTATCGCCCATTCTACAAACGCAACCATTCACGCCGACGCCCTTCTTATTGCATCTTTTAAGGGCCATGAGACAATAGTCCAGTTGCTCCTCGAAGAAGGAGCAGACGCCAATGGACAAGGTGGCCAATATGGCAACGTCCTACAGGCAGCATCCCATGAAGGCCACCTTGGAGTAATACATATATTGCTTAACCGGGGTGCCGACATCAACGCGCGAGGTAGCACACTTGGCAATGCTCTCCAAATTGCTTGTCGCGAGTGTCATTTTGACATTGCGCAAACTCTTGTTAACCGGGGTGCTGATATTAATGTTCTATGTGGTATAGACGGCAGTGCACTCCAGGCGGCGTCGGTTCGAGGTCATGATAGGATTGTCAGGATGCTCCTGGACCGAGGTGCGCACGTCAACACACAGCAGGGCGGTCGATACAGTAACCCTCTGCAGGCTGCTATTTGTAACAACCATGAACAGATTGTCGAAATGCTCCTCGACATGGGAGCTGACGTCAATACGACGTGTCGCACTTATGGGATGAACCAATATCGTCAGGCGGCGTCCTGTATTTTTACTGAGCCTGGCTTGGAACGCAGAACTGCATTGTTGGGGCGGTCTGATAGACGGGACAATACCATCTGGATCCCTTCCATCGGGACGATGACACGAACCGATCACATTCTCATCGTCGCACTAAACCAAAAGTACTCATCCCCGATGTCGCGAGGGCCAGTCTCCAATTATGACAGCAGTGCTCTCCAGGCTGCATGCAAGCGAGGCAACATTAAAGTCGTTCGCCTGCTACTCGATCGCAATGCCGACGTCAATGCCCGAAGTAACAAGGGTGAAAGTGCTCTTTATTCAGCGGTTAAGGGTGGAAACGAGGCAGTGGTCGAGATGCTCCTTAGCAGGGGTGCCGATATCAACGCGCAGGGCAACGAGGCGAGCGCCCTCCAGCTTGCCTCTGAGCGAGGCCACAACGGAATCGTCAAGATGCTTCTCAGTAAGGGCGCCGACTTCAATGCCACAGGTGGCGGCAAACACATTGGCACAGCCCTCGAAGCTGCATCAAATAGACGCCACGACGGGATTGTCCGACTGCTCGTTGATCACGGCGCAGATATCGAAGTAGGTTTCCACTTCAGGAGTTCTTTAGAAGCTGCTTTCCTGGGCGGCAGTGAAACTATCGTCCAACAGCTTCTCGATATGGGCGCCGATATTCGCAAGTTGGGGGGAAAGTTGAATGGTACGCTAGTATCAGCATGCTCGAGAGGCAACGAAAAGTTTGTGCGCATCCTTCTAGACGCCGGCCCAGACTTCAAGACTGAAAGCGGCGAAGATGGCGGTTGGGCTCTTCAAGTTGCATGCCAAGAAGACAATGAGAACATCGTACAGATGCTCCTCGACAAGGGCGCGAATGTCAATGCACACAGGGAAAGCTCGAGATACAGTTCTCCCCTTTATCACGCTTCGGAGAAGGGCCATAGCCGAATCGTCAAGATGCTTCTTGATAGAGGCGCAGACCCCAATACACCAGAACAAGATGGCTTGTATGGTAATGCTCTCCAGGTAGCAGTTTGCAATGACGGAAGCGACGTTGTTCAATTACTTCTCGAGAAGGGCGCAGACGCCAATCCGTCGCGGCGCACGGAGGGAAGTAAAACCCCTCTCGAAGAAGCAGCTTCCCGAAACCGCCAAGACATAGTCACAATGCTTCTCAACAGCAGAGCAGATTTTAAAACACCGGGTGGCGGGGACAGTAATGCTCTTCACATAGCATGCCACCGCGGATATGAAGCAATTGTGCGAATACTCCTCGATAAGGGGGCAAACGTAAACACCCAAAGCCACACACTTAATAGCATGCGCATCACTAGACCAGGTTGCCAAGACGAATACCGCAGCATCTACCCTCTAGAAGCAGCAGTTCTCAGTGGTAATGAGCAGATTGTTGAAATGCTTCTAGACTGGGGAGCAGATGTGAATGCCCAGGTCACAGGTAGTAACTTGAAGTATGGAAATGCTCTACAAGAGGCTGTTTCTAAGGGCAACATCAACATCGTCCAACTACTTCTAAACGCTGGAGCAAACGTGAATGCTCAAGGTGGCGAGAGCGGCGATGCTCTCTACAAAGCCATGACGGGCAATAAGACCGAGATCGCTCAGATGCTCCTCAAAAGAGGAGCAGACGTCAGCAAGAATAGTAATGCCCTTTACCTTGCGTCTCTGAACGGCAACGAAACAGTTGTCCGCATGATTCTCAACGGGGGAGCTGATATTAATGCATACTCTGACGAGGGTTGGAATGCTTTTTGGGCTGCGTCATCGGGAGGCTACGATAAGATTGCTCGCATACTTTTGGATGAGATTCCTAGCTCTGATTTCAATCGAAATCAGCTTCTAGATGGGCTCTGCGTGGCATCAAAAAGAGGGTACGATACAATTGTTCATATGCTTCTGGAAGAGCTTCCCGACTCTGTCGTTCAGGGCAATCAGCTTTCAGATGCCTTCTATGCGGCATCAGAAGGAGGATATGATCGGATCGTTCAGATGCTACTTTGCAGGCACGCTGATCCTAATGCTCCAGGTGGTGAGGACAGTAATGCTTTACAGGCTGCGTCACATGGAGGTCACAGCACAACGGTACAAGCACTCATTCAAGCTGGCGCGGATGTAAACAGACAGTGCGGCCACTTCGGCGATGCTCTTAAGGCTGCTTCCCACGGAGGTCACGATATGACGGTTCGAATCCTCCTTGAAGCTGGCGCGAATGTGAACGCGCGGCACGGCTACTTCGGCAGCTGTCTCTCAGCTGCGTCTCACAGAGGCCACGATTTGACAGTCCGGTTGCTCCTTGACGCTGGCGCGGATATAACGTCGGAAAGCGGTCACTTGGGCGATGCCCTTCAGGCCGCGTGTAGTGGAGGCCACAATACGACTGTTCGCATACTCCTTGGAGCTGGGGCGAATGTGAATGATCGGCGCGGACACTTCGGCTGTGCCCTCCCTGCTGCGTCCCATGGAGGTCACGACGCGACGGTCCGCATACTACTCAAAGCTGCTGCCGCCGGTACTGGCGTGTACGACGAAATTCTTAGCGTTGCTCTTCGGACCGCCATCTTGAGGGGGCATACAAAGGTCATGGCAACGCTTCTTCGAGAGGGCGCGCAACTGGATGTGGAGACCGAGCAGCTGGGCGACATACTTCAATGCGCATCTACTCGAGGCTACAGTCAAATCGTCAAGATGCTCCTCTACAGCAGAACGAACATCGACGTAAAGAACAAGGACCTGGCTGACGCCCTCTATTCTGCATCCCTTCGCGGTCACATCACCATTGTCGAGATGCTTTTGAACAAAGGCACCGACATCGATGCCCACGATCAAGACCGCGGCAGTGCACTTTACGCTGCGTCAGAGGAGGGACATCCCGCAGTCGTTCAACTTCTCCTCAAGAACGGCGCAGATGTCAACGCCAAAGGTGGACACTTTGGCAATGCTCTCCAGGCGGCATCCTCCAAAGGTTACGAGGGAATCGCTCAGATGTTGCTGGACTACGGTGCTGATATCAACGCATCTGGGGGTTATTACGGCAGCTCTCTCCAAGCAGCCTTGATAGATGATCACGACAGCATCTTTCAGATGCTACTTGAAAAGTGCCTCCAGGAGAGAGCTCGGAAGCGGAAAGCCGAGGATGTACTGCACGGTGACACGCAACGCAGAAGGCGGCTTTCGTCGCCGGAGCAAGATCCGGAGCGGGTAGTTACCGGTGTGACTTGAAGAGCCTCGGGAGAAAGCAAGCAAGCAAGCACTTCTGTGAGGGCCCCTCTATTCTGGAACAGCACTGGAGGTGGAAACGAGGAAGCGTTTCGCACACATTGAGCAACGGGGGATCAGGTTTAAGGGTTGCGGGCGAGCTTGAATTGATATCTGCAGGCACTGGTACACGAATCTTAAACAGGAAATAGAGATGGTATAAGTAGGAGTCTCAGAAGGTGGCTCTTAATATGAAGTCGCAATCCACAACTCGTGATATCTGATACACAATGACAACACACACCACCACCACCACAGGCGCTCCACCTCATAACCAACTCTTGCTCCCGGTTCTAGCACATGCGACCACACCCACTGGAGAACTCGGGATCCCGTCCGCTCTCCCATCGATAAACCAGCGAGGGCCGGAGTAGTAGTTGGGTCGGAGACGACCAGCGAATGCCCGGTGTTGCATGTATTTTTGTATCTTTCTTTTTGCTTACTCTCTCTGACCGGCTATACACATACTGCTTCCTGTCTCCGATCTTCACTGCGATCGTCTGATGGGATGGCAGACTGCCGTGTGGTGTTGAAACCTGCAAGGTCATTCCAATCCAGGCGAGGCGAGAGGTTGACGTTGCTCCCAGACCCGTTTGAGATCTGCAGAACAGCTCGATTTACTTGATGAACTAATAATTGGTGGGTGACAATTTCTTCTGTTTGCACCTGGGAAAGGCTCTGCTTCTGTGGCCCTGTCCCCTTGGTGGTTTCGATAGGTAGTGACTTTGACGAATTGAGTCTGAATACGGTTCAAGATGTACCTACAACACAGTCCTTTCCCCCAAGGGGCCCTTAGACTTTTGATTGCTTTCCCACAACGGCATCGAATGGCTTCTTGCTCGGGCTATTAAGACCTCGCTGGCACTTGGTAGGTAGATTGGTTCCCGGGGGTTGTGCCTTGACCGGCTTACTTCTCTTCAACTCTTAGAAGTACTCGCCGGCGCACCTCGCACAAGAGATCTCGAGACGCGAAGCCAAATAACTGAACGAAGCCCCTTGGCTCACGAGCAATGGGACAAACGTCATAAGTTTGCGTACATTGCGGTTTTTGCACTGACAAAAACCAAGCCTTCGAACTCCTTCGCGCGAGTCACGTCTCGCAGGGCCACCCGCCTCGGTACCTACCGACGAAATAGAGCTCCATCGTGACTACCGGCCAAGACCTGACTTTTGTGTGAAATAAAACCCACGATCGCGGATCCCCCACCCGACAAGAGATCAAAACAGCCCATTCTCGAACCCCGTACGTCAGGGGGGGAATCGCATGCCAGGTCATGACTCGTTCCGTCGCGAGAATGGACCCGGTACCTAGAACCGGCGGACGCCGAGGCTGAGATGCCCATGAAAGTCTGTAGTCATAGTCCAGAGTCCAGACTACGATGGAACGCCGACGGGATGACTTTTAAGAGCTGCCCTTGTATGTTTGCTGGCGGATGAATTGACGAGAAATAACCCGCGCAGAAGGAAAAGAAAGGGGGAGCCAACCGTAGCCGATGTTTGGCAGTGAGAGAGATCACCAGTGCTATCCTATGAGTTTGGCTTCGGTGTTGTTGGTCGAGTTTTGGTTGGTGTCAGGGAGACTGTAGTTCTCCGTTACACCAAAAGCTCGACCAACAACACCAAAGCCAAACTCACGGATCTTCTCCAGGAGATGGACGATGGGACATGATACAAAGCGTCAGAGCTGCTAGATATGCTGGAATCCCGGAGACGTTGTGTGGAGGATGGCAGTGCCCCACGAAGTGCCGTGTTGCTTGGAGCAGCGATGGTTAAGTCGACCACGAGAAGGGTTGCTGGACGAAGTGGACTGGCGTTGCATTCAGCTCTTCAACTTCTCTTCTCACATAAGAGAGCTGAGCGAAGCGACTGTTTGTGTTGAAGGGGTCTCAACCCGAGACAGGCCACGGAGCGTCGATCGTTACTCGACGCGCTGCCCCCAAACTCTTTTGACAGAACACGCGATGCAACGCTCCAGCGCAGCCTAGACCCAAGTCAGCCATCGTCTCGGGTTGAGTTGAACTGACCAAGACCCTTTCGAGAACCCGGAGTTCCATCCAGTGTGGATAGCGAAAAACCACAATGCTCCAGAACACGAGCAGAAAGAGAAAAAAAACCTCCGTAGGCTGTAGCCATAGACTCGACGGAACGCGACCCTATCGGATCGTCGGGTCCCCCTACCTTGGTGTGGTAGTATCGCTATGAACGTCCTAATCTTTTCTGCTTCCATTTCCAGCCCCCAAGCGGAGATGGTCCTGTCGATCCAGTACTACACTACGGGTGCTTGATGGAAAAATTCCGTTGAGGAAGGCTCAGCGTTGCATCGAGGAAGCTTCTGGTGTGGGAGGAACACGCATGGCTTCCCCCAAAACCTCGACCTGTCTTCATCTTCCCAAATTACTTCAAGAAACTCTCTGGGGACAATCGTAACGAGGGGCTAATCGATAGTGTCTGCGCTAGCCCGCCCATCCTCGTCCTCGTCGGCGCCGAAGGAGAAGGACCAACGCACAGTCCAATTTGGCGAAATGAAATGTCAGATTTCAAACTGCAGGCTTTTTGATCCCTTCGCCGTCAGATTGATGGGCAGGGGGTGTGCTCAAACAAGGCAACCAGCTCACATGTGTCCGTGGTCGACTGTTGTCCTCCGGCTCCGTTACCTCTTGCTGGTAGTAGTATTCAACCTGTTGGTGCCAGTGCCCATACCGGCGAACGCCACCCTCGGCCCAGAGTATGGATTCTGCAGACTATGCTTGGCTTGCATGCAGAGAGGTCTGGTTGCGATGATAGTTGGAAGAACGCCGACGCACACCTTGACCGGTCAGCTTTCTCCTCTTCGAGCCCTTTGCAGATTTGGGGTCGTCGTTCGCAAATGAGCTTCCGCATTCCGTCGGCCGCAGCAGGTCTCGTTAGTCGTTGCTCTTCTCCGCGTCGTGGCGCCCCAATGGTTCTTCCCACATACGGCATTTCAGGGTCAGGAACGGCCAGCCTTAGCCTTCCCCGGGCTCCCGGTGATGAAGACTCCATCGCGCCTTTCCTCGCGGAGACTGGGAGGATCCTCAAGGGCTCGGCCCACCTGCGCAATTTATCGGGCCAGTCACTTTTCCCGTCCGTCACTGGAGCACCGCCCCGATGGGTCAAGGCCTCGGCCATTGGGATTCAAGAGGGCTGGAATATCCCCGCTGGGTGGGGATTGTTCGATCCTTTGAAGCAGATTCCGCCTTGAGGGCAAGGCTCCGGCGAGGCTCTTGCTCTCGTGAAACCAGACGTGACGACATGCCATGCAAGATAAGGGGAGCGATACTGATAGACGAAGACCGGCTCTGGTCCTCAAGCCAGGACAGGACGGATGGCGATGCTATTCCAAGGCCGGGTGGTACACATTAGTGTGCATCTGGTGAACAGGCGGCGTGGAGCTTCGATGCCAAGATGCACATCGCCCACCCTCTCAGGTTCTGTCCACCAACCACATCAGCAGAAGACGCTCCTTCGACCCTCCAAGTCGATTTGTGCCTGCGTTGAAGCATGCATACGCATGCTGCTGAAGGGTTGCGTGTGGCAGGCCGAAGAGGGTGTGGCACTTCACACCCCGAAGATGGACGCGTCGAGAGTATAACACGACCTGTCGCATTGGTGGACGAAATCTGTTGAGACATCATAGGAGAGACAACATGGACTCGTATACTTGGCATAACGCGCATCGGTCCAGATCTAAGGTCAGCAAAAGGAACAACCCACGATATGGCCATCTAGTATCCGACGAGGCACCAACCCGTATGTAAATAGTGTCAACAGTGGTGGCTGGCTGTCTTCGGCATTTCGCTCGCTTCTCTTGGGTCCTGACGTCGTATACATGAGGTAGACGGGGGACGGGGACGGAGAGGAGGCAGGCTGCCGACGAGCAAGGGACCAACGCAGTTCTTACTCACTTAACTGGGTCGACTGGTTCTCCGTCAACTCTAGAACTCGCTGCTGGACTAAAGCGGGCATCGTATCGTAGTGTACTAGGCTACATAGGTCAGATAACCACGTCCGTTTCGCGGGGGTGCCAGCCCCTCAATCGATGTTGGAACTTGAACCCTGGCAGGTCCAAGATCAGCATCGCTAACGGAGCCAGGGAGCCAGACCAAGAGGACGAGGTCGGCCACAAGAGTCTGTCATGTTGTCTTCCTTGTTCATTTTGGAAGGTGGTGGACCTGCTTGAGCTTAGGACCAGGTGTTGAGGGTTTTGAAGAGGGAAGGCCAAAAGTCCTTTGGGAGAGGGACCAGGGGCGAAGAGGAGACCGGTGGGGAAGTGGATGAGACGAACGTGGTGCAAGGCACCAAGCCCTGGCTCGTGTGGACTGCCTGGGGTATGATATGTTTCCGAACAAGTGCGATGCCTTGAAAAAGTGGAAGGCTCTTTCTTGTTGCTCTTGGTCCCGACAAGAGTCACCAGAGAAGAAACACCCCCTCCACTGTCGAGATGATTGATAATTTGATAAGGTTCAATGAAAAACCTGTGCTCCGAGCGCAAGCGGCCCGCGGGATACGATACAGCGTGGGGTCATTCTGCGGCCCAAGGAAGGACCCGCTGGTTGTTGCTTTTTCAAAGATGTGAAGTCGCGAGCAGTGTACGGATTGGTTACGGGTATGCTGTCAACTGGCGGGCCGCTCCCAATCCGGTTGGTGTCAAGTCGAACTTGACTCCGAGTCTCCGGGCTGTTACGTACGCGGCAGCATGGGCTGTACACTATGTATCTCGAGAAGCGTTCTCTCTGAACCATCGCTTGATTTTGCCGTCTCGGTCGTTTCCAGGCTTCGGCGAGAAGGATGACGCCGAGCGTGCCCTTCCCGAGGCGACCAGTCGTCTTCCTGTCCTCGAATTTGTGGTGCGGCTGATCGAAGATGTGGCACGATAGGTCCCAGTCTCGATGGTACCTCTCTTACCATGTGTGGCAAGCTCGATGTGCGTGCTCGGCGGGAAGCCATGTGGGTGGTATCCGGGCGGATGGCGGAAGCCATTCCCTTCTCCGATTGCCTGCCTATGCTGGGACTTGATATCGAATGGGAAGAGGTGCCTCGACTTCAGCGGTGGATCGACGCGGGTGAGCTTTGAGTGGGCATCTCCATCCCGTGATGGACGAGTGATGGCAAGACGCGTGCAGTCGAATCCGTCGTCATGCATTAATGGATGCGAGAGATCTTGGATCCCACAATCCAGCGTGTGCGGATATAATACACTAGTTTGGTGTGTGCGTGTGTCACTGTCGCTTACACTAGGGGCCAACCGGAGAAGGTGTGATAGATAGTCACTATCCGTAGTCCGTACGGATAGTGTACGTACTATGTAGAGGAGATGGTGTGGGATGATGGATCATGGATGTCCTAGGAACGCGTTGGTGTTAGCTTTGTTGCCCCTGGCTCATCACGGGAGGGTTTCTGGAAGCAGTTAGTTCCCCGCTCCGCCCGCATCCAGGCGACCTCCCGAAAACTGCTTCGTCGTCCGGCGCCGGACCCGCTCCGTCGGTCCTGTTGCTCCCACGAATTTGAGTGGTTTTTTCGTTGTCGCCTTTCGAAATCGACGCCGCCTCTTTCTTGTTTTTGTTTTGCCCGGGGAACTCATGCGCGGTGGGCCTCACGGCAGACGGACCCAACGAGGAGGGAGGGGGTACTGCTGGCAAAACCCTTGTGGCAATCTGCAAGAAGCTCATAACTTCGTAGTACACCATCAGCAAGCGATTCCCGGTGACAACGGCCAGCCTTCTTTCCCTTCGATCGGTGCGCATGCCCATCCCCGGGTGGTCTTTGGTGCCCTCAAGCAGCCACTTGCAGCTCGGCATCCGCGAACCCTCCTCCTTGAGTGGCTTGTGGGCACGTCGCCGGCCCAGGCTCCAGCACGGCGATGTCGTCTTTCTCTGGAGCTTCCATATTGAGGTTCTTCCGGTAGGGGACGCCTCTAAGCCTCGCAGACGGGTGCTTGGCGATCTGGGCCGGGCCCTGAATCTGCACACCGAGGGTCTCCATTCGAGCCTGGAGGCGTGGCCTGGCTGATCATGGTGCGAATTTACTGGGCCGGGCGTCGAGAACATGGGTTCTGTGCGACTGAATCTTGTGTGTCTGTAATCAAGTAGTCAGATCATGAACCACAGAGGCCTGGGGTTTTTTGGTACCGACGTCACAGGCGAGTTGGACGTCTCCTCACGCACTGCAACGATGCGTATGGAAGCTGGTCCCGACTCCCGATAATGAAACGGGCCCAACAACACAGGGAAGCTCCTTTGCACCCTCCCTCTCTCTGTCGCGCGAGGACCGAAGTTGAAGTGTATCCGTGGCACCTGCATAGCGGAGCTCCCACGACGATTCTGATTCGGCTTCGCGTTCCAGCAACACGGTTGCTCCTCTTCCCCGAGAAGCCCGGATCCTCAACCATTCCGAAAAGGGTTGTCAAGTCGGTTCGTGCTAGTCATGGAGAGCCCAGACTCTCTGAAATGTTTCCAAGTGCAACACATCGCGATCCTTCCGTTAGTGAACTGTGGAAATGACGGGAGCTGCTCTCCATAAAGACGTGCCTGAGCCGAGAGGGTCATGGCGGCTAATAGGCGGATCACGCCGTTGATGACATTCAAATGCACAGCGAGGTGGATTTCGTCCTCGACATGATCCAAACGAGCGACGATCGCATCGGAACGGAAAGGCCGCGACGCAGTGGCACGCAGCTGTTCAATCGCCATACGGAAATGAAGCTGACTGCCCCGTGTCTGCAGATGTACGTGCGCGCCTGCATTGCAGAGCGTCAGCATGCCAACCCGAGTGATGGCCGTGATGAGATTTGGCGTGGGTCCACACCTCGGGGCGTGCAACAATCCATCGCCCACGCGAATATCGATTCCCCTGACTGTTGACTTCTCTCATGGCGCCGGCGCTTCTTTCGGACCGGTCCTGGCTATCGTCTTGGACGTCTTGACCCCGATGGCGCTCAGGCGATTGAGATACGCCAGAAAAAACGAACTTGCCCGAGAAAAAGGCGTGGTTAGTGTAGATGTTGCGGTTCTAGTCGGAAACCAATGGGTCGAATCCTTCCATCGCAGCTTCGACTCAACGGCTGTAGGTGAGACGTGGCGTGCGGAATGGACCGATCGCACGCACTGCTGGTGTCAGTCGCCGAAAGGCCTTGTCCGCTTTGAGCAAGTGCACAGTGGCCTTGCAGCGACACCTTCATTTCTGTTTCTTCTAGAAGCCCTCAAAAGGCTGCCACACCCGCTCGCAGAGGATTTCCTCGTCCACAGAGACGCGACCACATGCTACTCCATGGCCAGCGGTGCCGAGAGCATCTCTGTACAACCCGGACGGCGCAAGATTGCGCAGCCTGCTCGATGGCAGAATCTGCAGCGTTGCGTCCGGCGCAGGAAGTAACGCCATCCGTAACGCTAGGGTAATGAAGACCGTCGCATCGGTGATTTCAGCCGTGATGGTTGCTACCTAGCAGTGTGCCGGTGAGCCTCCCGTGCCGTGTCCTGTGGTTGCAATTATGCGTACTGCTTAGCTCTCGTGGGTAAACTAATATATGGCCGAGAATGTAGGCTCGGCCATCGTCGGTTCCCGGCAAGCTGCCCAAGTGGTGTCTCAATCTGGTGTTAATGGCTGGCCTTGCCGAATATAGTGCCAGAGAAAGTGATGGTTCGATGGAACAGCATGTCGCGCACGTTGCACTTGAGGGACCTAGAAATTCGTCGTCGATCAAACTGACACTGTCCGCCAGTTCGTGATGGGGATCCAACGGTATGGAATGCCTCATGAGGTGAGATGTTTCGAGCCGTTATTCTGCACAGAGCCGGTGACAAGGGGTCGGCAATGTAGGTACACACTGCCATCATGCGTGCCACCATCCCCCAGTGTTAGCTGCCTCGAGAGACTTGGGTGGCCTTAGAGTATATGCCATCCGAGCAGGGCAAATATTTTGTTGCGACGTCGTGAAACACGAGGGTAGACGCCTAATTTCTGAATTCGATCGACCTTCCATCTTCTTCGTGGGAAGATTGTCCTTCACAAATAGTGGCTGAGATGATGAGATGCTGAGATGCTGAGAGCTGTATCTGGAAGCGTGGAGGACCTTCTGTCATCGATACAACAGGAGGCCCCTTTCTGTCGCCAACAGTGTTTTTTGGTGACTAGAGACAATCATCGCATGGCATCCATTGTGATGCTCGAGTTGAGGGTAGATGTGAGAACGCCGTTGGGGTCAAACTGATGGTGGTGGTGATCGTGATGGTGGTGTGGGTTGCGGGGGTTTTTCCTAGGGTGGGTTGGCGGAGGCTGTATCCGTATGCTCTCTTTGATTGATCGAGTTGGGCATGTCTGTGCCAGTGTAATGCATAGACAAGGGGCAAGGATCCTCGAGGGAGCGCGCGAGCAAGGGTCGCGGAGGAACGGGAAGTCTCCCCTGCTGCGTTGATTTCAGTATTAAGCAGCCGACCCCTATGTCAGGTACATCCGTACCGCCGCATGTACATGCGTATGCAGAAGTCGCGGGTCGAGAACCTGCAGTCACGGATATTGTGAGCTCTGGAGTCTGCGTCTGCGTCTGCCTCTGCAGAGCTGCCGAGAAACTAGTTTTTCCCCTTTTGCTTTCCGACTCTTGGTAGCCGGTTCGGAGGATGGACCTTTGGTTTTCTGAAGCACCAAGGGTTTCCCGACCACCCGGAAAAGGCTCAGCCGGTTCTTTCTGAGCTTCAGCATAGTGCCGAGACCAAGAAACCAAGAAGGCTGGCTACATTTGCTGCTGGTAACGTGAGCTTCCTCGTGAGTGGCAGTGGCATGCTGACTGGTCGAAAGAAACGATGGACGACTCGATGTGTTCCGTGTCGGTGGCCTTGGTGACGGCCAATCGATCTCAAGAGCAAGGGGTTTGAATGGACAATAACCACACCAAGAGCACCACTCAAGTCGCAGCAATGGTTCCGAGAGCTCTGAGAGGCTCGGTGCCTGAACGCCACTGAGCCAACCAGAAACCTGTCCAGTAGGGTGTGTGACGTTTTACTGCTGGACTGCTTGGGACGGCCCCGCCGCGGTCACAACGTCTGCTCGTAACACTCCAGCTGCAATACAAGGCGTTTGGTGACTGGAAATTTGAACTGTGTTGTTCTGCGCCTTCGTTGGCTGGCTGTGGTGGAAGCAGGCGCTCTGGGAACGAGTAGAGTGCCGAGACCAAGCGCCGCATTTGATGCGTGGGCGTCGCTCTCAGCGTCCGCAGAATACTTGGCCGGCCGAAATGAGCCATGCGGAGTGATGGAGTGACGGCCACGCAGGATCCTGTCCCAAAGACCGGCACGCAACCAAGGTTTATGATGCTTTTTCATTCGACATGGTATAGCATGAATTCTGAGATTAGAGAGCGGCCGAGATAATGAAATGGTGGAGCTCTTCTCCTGCTCTTTTGGGGTACTCCTCGATCGCCGTGTCTGCCCGTCGAGACCACCGGCATAGCGCTGGCAGCGCCTCTGGCAAGTGGGCTTGTGAAAGCCCCGATGGTTGATCTGTGCAAGTTGGGCCGGTGCTGGTGGCACCGTTTGAAGTTATCCTGATGGTAATGGGGTTTGCGGCCCTCCACTGGAGCCACGGATGCCGCCGAAGGCAGCGGCTGGCGTTGGTGCTAGTGAGCTGTGAACTTGGCCGTTACGCCAACGCGGTGCGGCATTGGATTGGTCTAGTTGCTGCCACTAGGCCAACGGTGCCAGCGCCTTCGTCGTTAGATGAAGAGACATTCCCAAACGACACGGCTCTAACGGGTGTGCCATTTTCGTGAACTACATCTTTCTGCTTTGCTTCTTTTCTTCCCCTTTGTGGAAGACCCTGACTCCTCGGGGCCTGTCGTTCTGCGGGGGGTTCTCAGTCTCGCCTCTTTTTTCAGCTGGGCACACGACGTAATGAGCAGGGCAATGCTCAGCCCTAAAGTCGGATGGGTGCTTTTTTCCCTCGCTTTCCACGCTCTCCTGTGCCACAGCTTCAGAGTCCGGGGTGCCCATGTCGACCCTCTTCGATGGCCATGTCCCTATTGACGGACCTTTTACGTGGTAGGCCGCCGCCGGTACGACGCAGAGGGCCCAATAGTGGATCGATGTGGCAAAGAGTCGTCAACATGTTGCGTATATTTTGGTCGCGGATTCGCCCGTAGTAGAGAGGTTGCACAAAGTGAAAGCACAACAGGCGCCATTCGTGTCTTCTGTTGTCCAGTGTCTTTGGTCTGTGCCTCTCGAGACGCACGTCCTCGGCACTTCTCAGTGAACAGCTCCAGAGGGCTGGGATCTCGAACTTCTAGCCTTCAGCTGACTCGCCCCACCAGCCAGCAAGCCTTGCAGCTGAGCAGGACGGGTTAGCCGCCTTTGAAACGCCCGACCGCGTACCAGACAACAGAGAACCGCAGGTATGTGGGATTTGGCGATGCATGTTGCAGTGGGATGGGCGGAGGAAGAGTTGAGCTTGACCGAAAGTGATCCGGGACTGGACGTTGCCGGCAGAGGGTTCGCTTCACGACGCGACGCTGTACGTCGATCGGGTCTGCGATATCCAGCAGGTGTGTAAGACATGGATGGAAAGGCACTGCAACCAGCAAGACGTCAGTGAGAGACATGCGTGGCAGGAGGCTGGCGGTGTCTCGCTCCAAGGCGATGGTTATGGTGAGGGATCTGAGTCAATTGGGCGGTGGGCGGTGCATCCCGATATGCGCCACACCACACCAGGGACACCAAAGACAGCCCCGGTAGTTATCCGGTGGTGGCATTCCGCCCCCAAAGCATGAACAGTTGGTAGAGGTTAAGGCGGGATTGGTGGGACGCGGTCCTAGTACGTAGTGTATCGAGAAGGCCGAAAGTGACGACAATCGACAAGGTTCGCGGGAGGCCTTTGGCCACCGTAGACGACGAATTGTTTCGCTCGAGAAGGTCGAAAGGGATCTGCCTGCCGTCGGTTAGTTGTTGTTCATTGAGTTGAAGCGAGGTTGAGTTTACCTACCTACCTAGTGTACTAGGTACCTCGGGTAGCTCAAGTAAGGTATGATGATGGTCGAGATCGAGGCCGGGACAGCAGCCACAAGAAACGGCGACGAAAACCGTTGGAGTGGCCAACCTCGAGCGGCCAGAGCGGCAAGAACCACAACCGCGGCCTCGTCGTGCTGCCTCTGTATCAGGCCAGAGGCAGTGTGAGGTTTGGTACCGGCGGAGCACCTGAATCAAAGATGCATCCACTGTTGGGTTGGACGATGCGATGCGGTATTATGACAGGTCGTCCATCCGCGGGAACAAACTCTTCACAAGTTTGGTTCTGGTCCTGACTGGGGCGGCCCCCGTGGGCTCCAAGGCTCGAAACCACGAACAACCATGAGCTAGTGGAACTTGGACCACCTGTCAATGGCAAAAGGCAGCAATCGAGCCAACCGAGGCGAGAGGTCGAGGTTCAGGTCCAGGTATCACCATGTTGGGAGCGAGCTGCCAAACTGGGGAACATTTTCAGCAGGCTTTTCGACACGGGCTGTAGGCGTTGTGACTGGCGAAGCATTGCTGAGATTGTACTTGCCCCGGGCGGAGGTCGGTCCACTGAACACGCCCTCGTTGAGTCGTTGGTGCCTGTCAGCGCCCTTCAGTGGTCTTTTTGCCTCGGTGGGTCCACTTGCACGCCGTCCAGGGTTCCACCACGGAGCGTGAGCGTGCAACAAGGCCCAGAGACCAAAATCCCGGCCACACGACAGCCCGGTTTAGGGGGGGGTCTCCTCCCCTTTACCCTCCTGCAGTGCTCCTTCCCTTGCCCCCGGCCGCCGTCGGTGTGGGGCATTCCAGCCCATACTGGACCCACTTGCTGCAGTGAGCACTGAGAGTCTAGAGGCTACCTAGGTACACTAGAGCAGTGGGATAGAGAGCGTGGAACTGGAAGGCGTGGTGCATACAGCGCCGAGCGCACCCCTCCCCCTCCTTCTCCTTCGAGTCCCTCCTGGCCGGCTCCTGCCCTCCATCCCCTCATCCTCTTCTTCCCCTCTCGCTCGCTGGGTACCTTACACAGGTACGTACCTCAGTGCAGTTGTTAGTGGGCACTACGACTTCCCCTTCCCGGTCCCTGGTCCGCATCTCATCCACCACCCACCACCATCACTCACCCCCTTCATCCTCACTTCCGCCCGTCATTCTTTTGCTTGAATCCATCCTTTCTGTGCCTTGTGTGTGGTCTGCTGTGCCGTCCTGGGGCCTGGTCCATCAAATTCATCCTCCCATCCACTCGCTAAGGCAGTCTCCCCCCTCCGTCCTCACCCCTGCCTTGAAGATTATCGCCTCTCCCCAATGAGGTGCGCAGTCCTCGATGCATCGCCTCACGCGAAGCACAGTGACAGGGTCGGTTCTGGGGTCGCCGCCAGAGAGAGCCGTCGGGATTTTCCTACAACGACACCCTTGCCTCCTCCCATTGGCCCCTGCCCAGGCTCGACAGCCCATGTTAGTCCCAGAGTGGCCGACCCATCACACACGCAAAATACCCGTTCCCGAGTCCTGCCTGGTCCATGGAGTCGTCGTACCCCGGCCTCGTTGGCCTGGAATCCCGGGACCAGCGCTGCGACTGGTTGAACAAGCCTGGGCACACGACCGGCCGAGAGAGTGAGAGAAATAAACGCAAAAGAGAGGAGAGACAGAGCAACACGGTACGGATACGCTACGCTACACCCACCCGCGCCGCAGGAACCTACGCAGTATTACTATTGATGTATCCGTAGTAGTTCCACGCATCGATGTACATACATAATGGAGTCCCACCCTCCTTCGTCCTGCTCTGTGTCTTCTGGGATGCTTCCGGCTCTTCTCTGTCGTAGCTCTTGCTCGAGACTCTCCTTGATACCACGAGTTCGTTGCGTCCCGACTTTCAACTGCGGACCATGACGCTATCAGCCTAACGAGTCGCCAACGTCGCACGCCGCCAACGCTCCGACCCGACTTACACGCCCTCCTGTTTCCCCCACGCCGATTCTTGACCGGCATCCGGACCCGAGTAACCACCACGACTTGGGCTTTCAGCAGGACTGAGGACGTCATTTGGAGGATTTGGGTGACGCTCCTCTTTAGCTTCTGTTTTTCCAAAACCAACCGACAGACAGAGCGCGGCGCCAGCCCCAGCTTTCCACGCCACGCCACGCCACGCCACGACATTTTTCTTTAGTCAAGAATCACCAGCAGCATACTGTAACTGTCAGTGCGAGATATCAATCAAGGGTTATCAATCAGATCGGGGAAAGGCCGGACAACTCACCCATTGTAACGGAACAACGGTGCTATCGACGGATATATTTCCCAACGCTCACCCTCCTACGTATCCCGGCCTGAGCACACCGATCAAGCCATGGCGAACGAATCTCTAGGCCAGTTGGGCTGCTTTCCGCCTTTCGTCTCATCGAGTCTGTTCCCAGCTGATGAGGGATGTAAGTGCTTTCCGTTCCAGTGGCCCTTCGACCCGCCATTAACTCTATTCAGTTATCAATGGACGTCTCTGCCAGAATCTTTCCGAGACTGTCCAATGTTGCCTACCTTGCCCGTTAACAGATTGGGTTTATCCCGACTACTTCAACACCCTAACGACGGCAGCCAACTGGGTCTGCGTTGCGAGCGCCGCATGCTGCCTCTTTCTCCTTGTGTCCTGGGCTTTCTTACCCGTTGACAAAACGTATCGCCACTATCTCAGCATCTGCCTGACCATAGCCGTTTTCATCATGAACGTGAGTCACTTTGACTTTGTCCCGGCTAACGCGTTGAGAGGCTGACCTGCCTAACCTTAACAGCTCGGTTTCGTTGTTCCTCTAGCTGCCGAGCCCGAGCAATGCTACAACGAAATCACGCCTCACAGCATGAAATCAAGCAAGGTCTGCGGAGCATCTGGCGCCTTTCTTTTGCTTGGAGGTTGGGCCGGTGTCATGTGGGTTTTCCTGCGATCATTGTCCCTGCATCTCCAAATTTGCTGGCAAGTCGTCGTCGGTCGCAACTTCATGATATTCGCTCAAGCCGCTGGTTGGGGCATTCCCCTCATCGGCATCGTCGTGGCTTTGGTCTTCAGTGGTGTTTCGTTCCGCTTCGGTGCGACCTGCCACATCAACCACAAGAACAGTTTGGCCGACTTCTGGATCCCCTTGCTCGTCTTTGCTGGTTTCACGGTCATTATTCAATTCGCGACATTTGGTTACTGTATCAAGGTATACCTGGCATCGCTGGCCGACAACAGCGCCTCTACGGAGGGCTCGAGCCTGCCGACATACGCACAGAGCATCAAAACCATGACTCCCCGCCAGGCGTACCGCCGAGTACGACGCGTCATTCAGCTTCAATGGAGAGGTATTGCCATCGTTCTCATCATCATCGCCGATGTCGTCTTCTTCTCTGTCGTCTTCGTCTTTCAAGACAATACGGTCCAGGCTGTACACGATGATCAGACCATTGCTCAGGACTGGGTCGTGTGTCTGGTCAGCAACCAGGGCGACAGAACCAAGTGCTACGACAAGGCCAAGACATTGGTTGTCAACGAGGCGACCATCACGGCCGTCTTGATCCTCCTTGCGGTAAGCGGACCTAGTCGCGCGTCATGAGAAATTCGATTACTGACTTGACCGCAGATGAACGGCATCTGGCTCCTCTTCCTCCTGGGCCGATGGGCCATGGTCCTCGGCTGGGTTGATCTTATCACCTCATTCCGGGGCAGTAACAAGAAAGAATTCGTGTCGGTGGATGCCCGATACGACGTTAAGAAAGATACACGTGCGTACGAGATGCTGTCGCGAGACTCGAGCGCTGTTGTAACACCAATTTCCCCAGTCAAATCTCCCGTTGTAAGTCCCAACAGCGGACGAAGAACCCCCGATTACTTTGGGCAGACAGCCCGCTATCAACCACCGACGCGCTCCTTCTCGAGCCCACGACCGCCGCAAACACCACCCACTTGGGATGCGCGGGCGACGTACGCTCGGCCAGAGTCTCGATCCCGAGCGGATGGGTTCGAAGACATGAACCCACTCGGGATGAACAGGATATGAGACGGCGCAAGGCCGTTTAATGCGGAAATGAAAGAAAAAAAAAGAAAAAAGACAATGAAGTTCAAGCAAACAACCAAAAAGAAGATGGGCCGACGGAAAGTCTAATCCACGCCATGACCCAAAACGCACCCCCGAGCGCCCGGTTACCAAAAAGAACAGTTCGCATTTTCGGCCGAAGAATTTGGGTTCACGGTTGTTTGATGCTTAATATCAGCAGGCCATCTTTGATGATGTAATGTGGAGGAACAATCGGCCTCAGCGGCCCTGTCAAATATGTCACGAACAAGCATGTAATATCAGCGTCGGCGTCACGGACTCATTTAAGCTGCGAAGGGCTGGGTACAATACCCACAATTTAAAGGCTCTGTACCTCTAGAGAGACGAGCGGGAGGTCGGCGGTGGCCGGCGCCGCTCGCCCTGCAGTGTCGATGGAGGGGTGGGACGCTCGGGACCTAGCGGAGGAGGGGACGGGAAGAGCGGAACGAATCACGATCAACGGACATGTAGGCTTCGTCCAAAGTCCTAAATAAAAAAGAGTCACGCGACAGAGTCATGCAAGCTTGCCCATCATTATCAAGTACCGGACATGCAGATCAAGCAATACGACGGGTGGTGAGGAAAACAAACTACCGAGCAAGGATGCTGTCGTGTCTTGTGTGGGTGAGCGTGCGTTGGCGGGTGGGATAAGGCAGAAAATAAGCCCAGCCGGAATGTGCGGCATCAACGGATCACGAATGAACGAACGATGCCCAGAGGGGCGAGGGAGCCATCCCGAGGAAATCTCTGCAAAATGACTGGTTCGCGTCCGCGAGGGAGGACAATGGCGCCGGATGGTGGTGGTGGATCCCAGGGCTTCCGCTCCGTCCGGCTTCTTCGGAGGCCAAGGACAGCAAGGCTTACGGTGATGTAAGCGGGAAATGCATTGCAAAGCTGCCCAGGAGCGCGGCTTGTTGTCCCCTCTGCCGTTCTCTTGTCACAATTATAAGTACGACTAGCCGCCAAAGACGGAGGGGAGGTATAACCGGAGAGGTGTAGACATTCTTCATCCATGAACCGTTTACTTCTGCCCAGCCCGAGGCCGACAATATCAGGCTCCGGTGTCTACTGACCGGTCTGACTGCCCAGCATCAGTCGATATAAAACACCAACGGCGAAAACGACCACACCGTTCTCTCACGTCCGCGCGCCCGGAGGTGCTATTACCACGTATCGCGGCTGTGCAAACCAAGCTGATAGCGGTCCCCTGCTGAAAACCAGGTGAACGGAGGAACGGGCCAGAACGTGGATCACCGTGAAGCCAGCGCGGTAGACCCAAGCGAACAACTACGCACTACAAAGTCGAGAGACGGGAGCCCCAGGTCGGACACTGGCCGTTGCGCACGCACTCTATCCTCTGACGCAGTTCGCCAAGTGGAAACGAGACGACGGACGACGGGAGAAGAAACGAAACAACGACGCGAGTATAGAAACACCGATTGCGTTCGGGCGCGTATCTGTGCCGGCACGTGGCTGACTGCACCTACCTTGCTGTCAGAGCCTAGAGGCAAAGAAAAGAAGACGTGGAAAGAGAGGTCGAAGTGTGTGAGGTCATTCGAGGTGCAGACTTCGGCTTCATCGGGACAAGCTTTCCCCCGGCAACCTCAGGTCCCGTCAGGTCGGTCTATTTGAGGCTTTGTACTTGCAACAGAGCTGGCCGGCCGCTGGAAGCAGCCTAGCGGATCGAAACCACCCACACCTACCTAGGCGGCTGCTCACCTAAGCACCCTACCTAGGCCCATTACCCAGAAACCACGAAACAGAACCTAGGAACGACAGACGGAATATTAGTAATGCCAGCTTCCGAGATCCTCAAGCTTCCCCCCGGCTCGCCGGCCAGGGTATGGCGCTGGAGCTCAGGACGTCCCCCTGCTGGGACGCGGGTTGATGACATCGAGCAACCGAGCACTCCGCCTGCGAGAGGCGGTGTCTACTTCCCCAGCATAGACGACCGGGACTCTGCGACAACAACTAGCAACATCGGTCATGGAGCTTACACCGGCCTCTTCCGCAAGAGATCACAACCATCAAAATCGCCATTAAGGACCTTCCACGTCGGCAATTTCAGGCTTCCGCACTTCAGGATGTTCTTGGTTCTGTCTCTCATCTTCCTGGGCGGCTACGTGCATTACCTTTGGAAGGCCGAGGCGGCCCTCGGCGTTCCCTGGACACCCGATCCGGAGACCAGGCTCTTTGAACAGCGCCCGCTTCTGCCCCCGATCAAGGAGACGAGCATCGACACCTACACCCTGCCGCTGCATACAAAGGGCCGTGATGTCGTCGACGAGGACGGCCGCCGCTTCAAGCTGCTCTCCGTCAATTGGTACGGCGCCAGCGACGAGCTGAACATCCCCAGCGGCCTCGATGTCCAGCACCGCGATAGCATCGCCCAGACCATCAAGGGCCTCGGCTTCAACAGCGTGCGTCTACCATACAGCGACGAGATGGTCATCACCGACCCGCCTGTCCCGGCCGAGCTGCTCTCCGCGAACCCGGACCTCGTCGGCATGCACGCCCTCGACGTCTTTGAGGCCTGCGTGACGGCTCTGACGGACGCCGGCATCGCCGTCATTGTCAACAACCACATCACGCACTCGACTTGGTGCTGCGGCGCCGACCCCTGCGATGCCCACTGGGCCAACGATCACCTCGGTCCCTTGTGCCGAATTAAACAGACTGAGGAGGACTGGATACAGCACTGGGAGAAGATCATGCTTCGTTTCGTCGATAATCCCCGCGTTATCGGCGCGGACCTTCGCAACGAGGTCCGCGGCGTCTGGGGCACGATGACCTGGGACAAGTGGGCTACTGCTGCCGAGAAGGCGGGGAACAGGCTGCTGGAGATGAACAAGGACTGGCTCATCATCGTCGGCGGCACCGAATCCGGCAACGACCTCACCGGCGTCGCCAAGCGGCCGGTCGTGCTCAATGTGCCGGACCGCGTCGTCTACTCGGCACACGTGTACGCCTGGTCCGGCTGGGGCAGCCTAGAGGGTCGGTACTCGAAGCGCAGCTACGCCTCCTTCGTCAAGTCCATGCGGCACAACTGGGCCTACCTTGTCGAGGGCGACCAGGCGCCCGTGTGGGTCGGCGAGTTCGGCGCACCACACCGGCCCAGCATCGGCGATGCCAACTACTGGAACAACTTGATGCGCTACCTCAAGGTCATCGACGCCGACTTTGGCTACTGGGCGGTCAACCCGCGCAAGCCGCACGAAAACACCAAGGAGACGTACTCGCTCGTCGAGGACGACTGGGTCACGCCCGTGCTGGACTACCGGATGAAGGACATGGTCGAGATCATGAGGGCATAGAGTGCACCGCAGTTCTGGCTGGAGGATACAGAGTGCCCGACCGATGAGCGCATTCTGGAGATACTGGAGTCTGTTTGCATTTTATGAGAGTTTCCTATCGGTGTTTAAAACGTTGTTTGGCGTTTCCAGGGCGGCAACGGTATTGCTTAAGATGAGCCGGCTTCGGATACCCGTCTCCCAAGGGCCAGGCACGAGCTAGACGTTCACTCACGGTTATGTTAAAACTAACGACGTTACTTCGCGTCTATACGCAATTGACTGATGTATTGTTTGCTTGCTATGCAGTTGTAGCTGTGATCCGTTCTCGCCCGCGCACCGAAGACGATGTCCGTAGTTTTAGACATCCTGCAGTACACGGTTTAGGGCACCTGCGTAGCAATCACTCTTTTCAAGCGTGCCCGGAACCATCACGAAAGTCCGAACGTTTCCTGTCATTCTGACGAGGCCTGCCGCAATTGGCTTGGTGAAACAACCGACCCCTCCTCCCCAGACAAGCGTGGGCCACGAGGACCCTCTTTCCGGAGCTCAAGCTCCTTATCGATAAAGCACCTTCGTTGCGCCTTCCCACGCCGTCATCTTATCGATTGTCAAATTAAAGTGGGACCACCTCCCCTCAGTGGTAAGGGTGTCGGCCCAGCGGGCGCAACACAGCAAACCGGCGGCAAACACTGTGAACAAGCCAAACGAGACAAAATTTGAAGCCGAACGAACCGCGTCAGTCTATCACTCGCCCACCAGAATTCCCAGGAGACCTTTCTCGCTCGAAGGGGGGAGTTGCGCGTTCTCGGACGATCGCGGTGACAAGCGCTTATGTCGCGCCTGAAGCGAAAGAGGGGACAGGACTCCAAGGAGTAGGCAGTCCATGGCGAGCCAGCAGGGTCAGGAACACGATCGCGGCTTCCGCGAGGTCGTGCTGGGGAGGTGTTTCGTGCAGACCTGCGTGGACAGGGTAAGCGACTTCAGCCCTCTGGCCGAGAGAGGCGTCGTTTTGCCCTCGTCGTCTGTCGTCTCTGCTAATAACTCGCTCGATTCCTAGTTTGGCGAGGGCGCGCCCGAGGTCGTCCGACAGCGCGAACACGACCACCTAGGCAATGCCGATCCCGAGCCACTCTCCCAAGGCGTTCCGGCCGGTCAGATCGTCACCGGCACAGAGCAGGATGGGGCCGAGCGGCAGGATCCGCCTCTGGAGAGACGGGTCCCGAGGATGCCCTACTTCAGAAACAACCTGACAGCCCTGTCGCAACGTTACAATGTGGGTGTCCTTTGCTTCGATCTGGGGGCCCCGGCGACTTACATGTCTTCCCGCAGCTCTACTTCGCAGCGTACGAGAACCGAATCTTCGTGTACCAACCCCAAAGCGTGCAGAAGCAGGCGCTTCCTCGAGAACCGAACCTGATACTGGCGACGAAGCCCGACAAAGTCGCAATACACATATCCGGCACGCTCGACAGCCGGTTCCATCATCAGTCGAATCACATCACGACCGGGTTTCTCGGAAATGAGGAGATTTTGGTCTCGGCCTACGACGATGGATCTGTCTTCGCATGGTACATCGGACACATTGCGGACTACGTTGAGCGGACGTCGTCGGGCTGTCGTAACAAGGCCCCCGTCCCGTCGTGTTTCTTCTCTGACAACGTTGGGAAGTCGGCATGGGGCCTTGCCGTCCATCAAAAGTCACGGCTCATCGCCGTCAGCTCCAACCGATTCGAGGTCACCGTCTTCGCGTTTGGGCTCTCGCACCTCCCCGAGGCCATGGACCGAGAAAAACCTGTGGATTACTGCGAGAGGTCGGTTCTCAAGAGGAAACGGAACTGGCGCATTGTCATACCGTTGGGTGATGGCGGGCACAATATCCCCAATGTCTCGTTCTGGGATAACGAAGAAGGCTTCGCCGAAAAGGTCGCTGCCATTGACATTCACGGCGTTGTCTGGATCTTGGATATTTGGAAACACAAGACGGCGGCTCTCAAGATTCCACACAGGGCTAACTCTCCATTTCACTGGCATTGGGACGACTTTCGCCACCCCATGTGAGTTGGTCCCGTAGACCAAGCGGGCAATTGCTGACATTGTATGTTTCAGGGGCTGGGGCGTTGTCGTCCTTCCTCACGAGAGCTTTCTGCCAGCGCATTCCACGACCGATCTACTGGGTTTGGAGGACTCGGACATCATGAATGCGAAAGCTCCCCATGCTGGACGATGGATTGAGGTGCAAAAGGGTCTTGCAGGCGTGCGCGGCCATCCGGCGGAGCCATCTGCTCATCTCATGCCAGAACCAGAATCGTTCTCGAATCAACACGCTGCCCCAGGATGGGCGATGATGGTTGCGACAATGCCGCCTAACTTTCTGCCAATTGCACAACAGCACATCAACAATCTGGGGCCAGTCGCAGGGAATCTTATCGTGAACAGTCTCAATAACGATGCGGGAGAGGAGAACGAGAACAACGAGAACAATCCTCCCGAGGCCGCTGTCGTAGCTGTCGTCCAGCCCCTTATGCCGAACGACCCCGCTACCGGCTTGAACGAAGGGGCCGTTGGCTCCCTCGACGACGAGTCTAGTGAAGGCGAACTGTTTGTGACTCAGGCTGAGGGAGGCGGAGCAGGAGGTGGGAATGCAGATGTGCTGTCAGATTCATCCGATGAGGATGAGATTGACGGGAATGAAGCAGCCGAAAGCAACGACGACGATACAAGTTCAGTCGAACTTCCCGACGTCTTCGTTGCGCCAGACGAGGATAACGACTTCGTCTTCATTGAAGAAGCAGTCAGCGCTGCCGGCAACGATCCGGGCATGGGGCCAGCACTGAAGTTTGCCCTGCCTCCTGAAGGAGCCCGCAACAGTGGATGCCAGTCGGCCTGGCTTGACATGGTGTGCTATCCTCACGAAGGCAGAACCTACCTGTCGCCAACATCAACAATTGATCGGCTCAAGTTTCACCGTCAAGAGAGGATAAGAAACCGTAACGTTCCGTTACAAGCCCAGGAGCTGCTCGAGGAACTGAGTAGTCGGGGCTGTATCTTGCGAACCTTGGAGGACGACGTCGAGATGTGCAGCATCAACCCTGACGACGGAGCAGCGGTCTTCTGCCGGGACCCCATCAGATTCAGCCCTCCGTCCAACCCCTTTATGCAGCACTCGAAACGGCTCAGCATGGTCATCCACGTGCCGGAGCTCTCCCTGGTGGTGATCGGCTCCGCCATGGGTCGGGTGATCCTGCTGACCCCGACGCGGTCACCGCACGGCGTGGAAGGGCACCGCTTCAGGGTCAAGCAGGGGTACCGCATCGACTGGGTCTTGCCCACGCGCGCGGACGAGAGAGCCGGCCGTCGGCCGCAGCGCGGGCTGTACGGCATTGCCGTGGGACCGGTGCAAGAGGGCGGCGCCCCTGGGTGCATGCTGGGGTCCGACAGCGGTCCTGCGCCGTCTCCGGCTTCGAGGCGGTACAGGCTCATGCTTCACTACCGCGATCACAGAATCCTGACCTACGAAATTGGCCGCGACGAGAAAGGGGAGCATCTACTTATCTTCTAGTGTTGGCTGCTAGGCTGTGGACCATGGTGTTGCTGGTCGCATAGGCTGGGACCTTCCATGAACCGTGGGCGCCGCATTTCTTTTAGGGTTGGGGAATCATGACTATCTCTCTCCTCTCATATCTATTAGTAGGAGACCCGTGTCCGTGGTAGTCGGCCCTACGAGGGCAAAGAAAAGGGGGAGAAAGTAGTGTTAGGAGAGAAAAGGAGAGGGCTCATTTACGATTCAACGAAGGAACGAACGGAAACACATTTCTTTTGGCAAGGGGAATCAAAATTCCTCAAGGAAACACACGGGATCGGTCTTTGCAGGCGGGGAAATTCCGCAGTGGTGCTTTTTTTTAATTCTTTCAAGGACGTCACGGCGTTTGAAGGCTTTTCTCCAGATACCCGGCCTGGGTAACAAAATCGTTGGATCTGTTCCCCTCCCCTCCTCCGTGTGTCGCCTTTGGGAGGGCGGGGGAACGGACTTTCGAGTAGGATAGCTAGGCCCTTTGAAATGCAGTAATATTGGCATCACATGTTCGGCCTTCTGTCTCCTTTGCCTGCTCGTCTTCCGGTCATTGTGGTGAGGAGAGGGACACGGAGGGATCAGGAGTGGGCTGCCCTCTTGAGTGACTGTAGGGCGTCGGAGGATCGAAAAGGGCAGTGGCAGTCCCCCCGTCACCGTTTGTTGCCGCCATGACTGCGAACAGGAACAGCTGCATGATCTGCGCGGGAGTGATGTCGATACAACCCCCGAGCCCGTTGGTGTCCTCCGAGAGATGTTGGCAAGAGGAGGGTTGGAGACTCCGTTGCTGGCATCTTTACGGCCGGATATGGGAGGGAGAGACTTGACACATGGCATGTAGTAGTTGTCACGACTTTTTGGTACTTCTTCGCCGCGACATATCAAAACACCGGCATGGAACAGGGGGGCATTCACGGCGTCCTGGGCCCAGGGATGCCATTGACACCGGTGCCTGGACGTCATGACCGAGCAGCGCAGGGTCAAGGGCAGCCGATGAGCATTCTTCTTTTCCCCATGGATCTAGTCCTGACGTACATTCGTGCCGACATGCTGGTCTTCTCTCCCGAGGAGAAAGCCGACGGCAGGGCCACGGAGAAAGAGGGGGAGGTGAGGGGAAGCTAATTATATCTGAGAGGTGGTTTTCTCCTCGCTCCAGGCGTCCCACGGCTTTCGACGAGCAGAGTTAGCAAGCCCAAAGTCAGGTGTTCGAGATGGAGTACGAGCAGGACAAGGACTTGGGTCGAAGTGAACGAACGGGAAGAGCGTGACTTAGCAGCAGCTCCTGCGGCGACCAAACTCCGAGTCTGGCTTCCTGATGCTTCGAAGCAGACAGGGGAAGAGTCTCCCACGTTCTCTCGCTGCAACTTACATGCCCGTCCACGGTACGTGAACTCCAACACGGTCGACCAACAACATGGACAGCAAACACAACCGCCGCCGACATTTCGGGTGTCGATGGCACGGTGCTGTGGACGGATGTACACCGAGAAGGCTCCATTCAGACTAACACCATGCCATCGGCCGCGGAAGATGGCACTGTAGCAACCACAAAAAAAAGGAAAAAAAAGAAAAAAAAAAAAAACCTCCTCAGATGATGGACGAGAGCGGCCCCATCTCGGCCGAGTACTCCTGCCCAGTCGCGCTTGGGGTTCTGTTAGCGAAGAGGCCGAGCGGACCATCCAACCTCTTCCTAGACCATTTCGTTTGTTTGCAGAATGATGGAGCCTCAAAATCCGAGGATGAGTAGTGACCACGAAAGACCCTCTCTACCTTTGGGGTCTTCCAATGCGAATCCTCTCAACTCTTGGTGACCGAACGCACGTTTCTTTGAAACGCTGCGGCTCGACCTGCTAGACCTCGCATCAGAACGTATCCAGGCCCACTCAAGCATAGATATCGTTCAGTTGGAACATGCGGGTTATCAAGTCCAGACTGGCGAGGAATGCGCCGGCATCGTCCGTCGTTCTAGGCATGGACGAACAACTGCCTCTCAAGTCGCTATCATCCCAAATAGAGAAAGACACCCATATAAGGTCCAACTAGTTCCTATGTCTCGACTACAATGAATTGATAGTCCATCTGACCAGCTGGATCACCTGCGGAACTACCAGTATTGAGGCGACGAGTTTGATCCAATTGAAGTACAGTTGATTCCAGAAATGCCATCTCCCAGCACGACAGTGTCAGTCACCTCGTTCACGCAGTCAGTGTATAAAAACACCGCAAGGCGAATGCACGCGACACGAAAAACGTAAACAAACGTGACGAAACGTCGGTTTTCACTGCTCCAAGCCAATCGAGATTCACATGTTCATCGAGAGCCTCTGGTCCGCGAGCTAGTGGGCTCAGCTTTCGCGCCAAACGCTTAATTTTGGCGACCAGTCAAAGCACCGCGACTTTAAATCATCCAACCTCCAGCCCTCCCCGCAAGGCTCGTCGGTGGATGGAATTGTTCCAGAAGGAAAAGGGAGAGTCCACGGACATCGGCCGGCCCGAGCGGCGCCGCGATGTGGGTCCCGACGGCGTCCTCCCGGAAAAGGAGGGAGAGCGCCGATGTGGAGACTGGAGAGCGTGCCCTTTGTCCGCGGGTTCTTTGTAAAAGAACATAAGAAAAACTCTACTTCATATAACCCGCGGGTTCGCCGCTAGGCAAATGACATTTTGCTCTGACAAAGTGACCGGGGTTGTGATTGGCTCGTATGGTCGCTGATAAGGCTAAGGTTTAGTGCAGGCCCAGGGCCGGGAACAGGGATGTGTCTTGGAGGCCTTGACGCAGAGAACTTCCATGCTTGCTTGGCTCGCTTGAGTGCTGCTTTGCTGCTTTACTGCCCAGGGACGTCATCTTCGGTTGCCCCCCAACTCTGGGTCGCGATCCCACCCGGAAGGTTTCAAGATGGACGGACGTCCTCCGCACTCGGCAATGGTCAGTTTCTCGAACATGAGTTATATTGAGAGTCAATGGGCTCAGCCCCGTATCACGTCGGAGCCGGCAGCCAGTACCAACGTTGGGGTGCAGGCTTAGTGCGAAGGAGCGTAAGGTACGCACGAACGCGCTCTCAAGCCGATTTCGATTTGATGACATTCGTACGTACCTCAGTGGACGGACATTGTAGGGTGGATGGGATCTCGAGCAAGGGCAGGGCGGTTGACGAGCCGTACGTGGGCGGCAGAAATACAAGTCAAGTCAATGACCACGCTGCTGCGGTACAGATGTCCTTGTTCGTGCGCTTATCGACTGTGTCTTTGTGATAGTTGCTGCGGTAGCTTGGCTAAAGGGCAAGCGTCTTGCTGATCTTGGCGAGGCTCCGACATTTCCCATGTAGCGCGCGGGAAGTGGCAAAGTGGCTATCTGTATGGCTCCGTACGGGTGCTGCCTGAGTCGAGTTCTATCGCCGATTCATGAATCAGCCGAGACTCGCCATTGCCGGTAAAGTATCAAGAGCAGTCGGATCAGAACTGCTCTGTGAAGCCAACACGATGACGCAAAAGGGACGGAAATCTTGCCAAGTCTTGGAAGTGCAAAAGTCCAACATCACTACTGCCATATCAGTACTTTCAAACTGGACACAGGCGGTCAACTGCTGCATGGCGTTGGAAAACAACGTGTGAGCGCGGAGGAAAGATAGTCCTAGCAGACGCGAGCTGTTGATTGGGGTTGCGGGAGCGCCCCAACTGGAGATGGTTCTTGTGGTGGAGGAAGCCAAGTTTCGACAGTCTCAGGGGCTTGCTGTGCAGTCGATGCTGGATGCCCCGCGGCATTTTGACAGCATAGTGTTAGCAATGATTCCGAGTCTGACGACTAATGGATTCCTATCCCCCCACAGTCCGCAGGAAAGGTGCGTCCCCGGAAGTGTGTGATGGATGGGGCAGAATCCCGATTTCTCCCTTGCCGTATGCCGAAAACGGAGTAAGACAAGACTGCCGAGGACGGAGGTGACCTGTGGTCTGGAAATCCAATGTCGACAAGTGAATGTGTTTCTGATTCGGAGACAATGATTCTGGTCCAATAAAGCATTCGTCCTTCTTTTTGTTTGACGTGTTGATTGCGCCTGAAAAGATCATGGGATGGCACACAAGCAGATGGGTTGATAGCGGGCACCGACAAGTTGGCCATGGTGACGGCACGCGCCACAGCGCACACCTGCTGCTAAAGGTTAGCCTCCCAGCCTGGGTCAGGATGTCGTGCAACGAGTTCGAGGTATGCGAGGACAGGCGAGGCACATGCTGGGCATCGAGGGGTAGCAATCTCTTGGATTTCTTGAGGCGGAGGAGAGACGGCGCCCATTGGCCGTCGCTGTGCGCACTTGCATCCAACTTCGACCTCAGCTCTGCGCCCACGATGCCAAGACCAGGAGACACGTCCTTGCAGAGATAGTTCTTCGTCCTGTGACCGATGCGCTGGTATGACGGCTTGTCAGCGGGTGCTTGTGTATGTTAAAAAGCAAAGAGAATGGAAGGGGCCTTACGATAAGGTCGAGACACAATGGGGGTGTTCTTCCAAGTAGCGCTAGGGATGAAGATGGTTGCCGCTTTGGGGGGGAGATTCCACTGAAGAAGGAGAAAGGAATTGGGGGATCCTGGACGAGTCCCACGTCGTGAAGTCTTGTCCCGTCCGCATCGGTGGAGGGTGTGGCCGGGTGGATCCCACTGATTGCCGGACTGCTGGGCCGTGCAGGGGCTGGTAGCACCTACTCTACTATTAGGTCCTAGGTAGGTTCCATGGGGCGGACCCTTTTTAGGCGATATGGAGATGGATGCCGCGATGGAATTGCCTGACCAGACACTAACAGCCACTGAGCCACAGCTCAAGCGATGGGCTCCGAGTGGGCCAGAGGCATTTCATTGATTCAGCCCAATTACTATCCACCACTGACAGGTCCCGCTTGGGCTGTTGCTATCGCATCTGTTATCAGTGGCACTCCGTTCCGGCGCCTTTATCGCTTGGTATGGTATCCGTTGGTTTTGTTCAGTCGTCATTGATGGGATGGGAGAGAGGCTTGGAAGAGGGAGGCAGCCCAGAGACTGAGAGGAAGAAGAAATCCCAGCCATCCGTCAAGGTTGAAGCTCCGTCGATAGTTTCAATGGCTCGACTTGGCATGTGGTATTCTGGTTGTCGCGATGCTCCGTCGCGGTGGCAGTGTCGGAGCAATACAGCGACTGTCTGTTGAGGTGTCTGCCCGTCGAGCTGCATTTCGGTGTGGTGTATCCGTACCCGTTCTCCGTAGAGACGGCATGGCGTCAGGAACGTTCAGCCGGAGTGTATCCGCCGACGCCGTCCTTCCAGATTGGTAATGATAGGTACCCCGTGGGTGCTGACGGCACGAACTGGCAATGGATGGAGATTGGAGGCAAAGATAGTGATTTCGTCGAGAGGATGGCCAGAGGATAATATCGATACCGGTGCAGGGACAGGACCAGGTCGGAGGGCCGCGACTGATATGGGAAATGCGCACCCCAAATTGATTGATGATAAAGGGAAAATCAACCGCGAGCAAGCCTGTCCCCCGTACCGACCTCGTAGGTAGTCTCGCACCACGAGAACGAGCTTAATTATCGCCGTTGAGTACGTACCGTAGTGTACCGTACATGCATCCCGCAACTTCGTGGCTGCCTGGTCCGGCTGCACTGGAAAGGCAAATGGAAGGGCCACTTACATAGTCAGACGGTAGGTTTCTTAGGTAGGGTGCCGAATGATGTAAGTCGTTGTTTTTCGGCGTACTATGTAGGCACATAGCATGATTCGAACCTGCCTGTCTCTGTGGAGGAAGGCGATACTGATGTCCGTCCGTACTGTCGACCTCAATCATCAAGTCCCTGTGCGCCTTCCTCGTGTCACAAGCGTCGAAAGAGGGAAAAAATAGGTATCAGAGTACGTATCTTTCTGAGACTAATGCGAATGACAGTGACATGAGCGTCGGCCACAGAAAGAAAGCGTGGGGCGCGATAGGTGCAAGGGCACGCGGCGGTACGTACCGATGAGCCGGGGGGTTCAGGGCCAGGATGAGGACCAGGGGGGGCGTTTGCTTGGCCACCTATCCGTAGTGTACTTGGTAGGCACTACACTAGGATAACCCCGAACGGCTGGGTCTGGCTGTTGCTGGTCTCAAGTCTCAGTCAGGATCGATGGCTCCTTCTCTCTGCTACTGTTACTGTTGCTGTTACCTCCACTCCAACGAATCGTCCACTCACATGTCTATCTTTGCCTGCTGGTCTGTGTTCCTTATCGCGCGCTCACTCACAGCAACCTGTCAGTCACCATGATTACCATTATCCACTGCCCTCGCCCTCCTCCCACAACGCTCCGCTGTCCCCCCCAGCTCAGGGATCACCCAGTACCGCTTCCTGATCCTGCCGCAACCACCTACTTCGACAAGTCTGCCGTCCGCAGCCTATTCTTATATATGATCCTGTCCGTCCCTCCCCTTCCCACAAGCGTCCGATTGTTTGATCCTTTCCCCCAGGCAAACTCGTCTCATCCGTACTCGACCTACCCTGGCCGCTAACCCCCTCCTCCCAGCTCTGTCCCCTTGGACAGCTTGCTCTTCAGATAATAATACTCCTTGACTCCCACGTCGGCACTTCTTCTGTGAACACCTCTCGTCCTCTCACTCGACCCGACTCGACAACCGCCCAACATGTCTTACACCCATACGGGAGCTCCTACGGAGTTCAATGGCACCAATGCCGACTTTGGTGGTGACTCCAGTATGTTCTCTTTGCGCACCAGAGACCCCGGAAGTCTGTTCCCGCCATGCCGATGCTAATTGACACGAACAGCCACCACCAACCTGAACCAATGGTACCAGTCCGGTGATCAGTCGTACATCCTCGTCTCGGCCGCCATGGTCCTGCTCATGATTCCCGGCATCGCCTTCCTCTACTCTGGTCTCGCCCGCAGAAAGTCGGCTCTGTCTCAGCTGTGGGTTGTCATGATGAGTTTCTCCGTCGTCGTCTTCCAATGGTACTTCTGGGGTTACTCGCTGGCCTTCAGTGAGACTGCCACCAACGGCTTCATCGGCGACCTTCGACACTTCGGCCTGATGAAGGTCCTCGCTACTCCTTCTCAGGGCTCGCCTCTCGTTCCCGCCCTCCTGTACTCGTTCTACCAGATGATGTTCTGCGCCGTCACTGCCGCCCTCACCGCCGGTGCCACTGCCGAGCGTGGCCGAGTCATTCCCTGCATGGTCTTCATCTTTTTCTGGGCCACCCTCGTCTACTGCCCTCTCGCCTGCTGGGCATGGAACGCCAACGGTTGGGCCTTCAAGTACGGTGTCCTCGACTACGCCGGCGGCGGTCCCGTCGAGATCGGATCCGGCATGTCTGCCCTCGCCTACTCCTGGGTCCTCGGTCGCCGCAACGAGAAGATGATGCTTAACTTCCGCCCCCACAACATCTCTCTCATCACCCTCGGCACCATCCTTCTGTGGTTCGGATGGTTGGGCTTCAACGGTGGCTCTGCTTTCGGTGCCAACCTTCGTGCTGCCCTGGCTTGCTGGAACTCTTGCCTGACTGCCATGTTCGCCGCCATGACCTGGTGTCTCCTTGATTTCCGCCTGGCCAAGAAGTGGTCTCTCGTCGGCTGGTGCTCCGGTACCATTTCTGGACTCGTCGCTGCCACTCCCGCCTCTGGTGTCATCACCCCCTGGGCCTCCATCATTCTCGGTGTTGTCGCTGGCGTTGCTTGCAACTTTGGCACTAAGAGTAAGCTTAACCCATGAGCCAAACAAGTAATCATCTGCTAACAACTGCAACAGTCAAGTTCCTTCTCAGAATCGACGACTCTCTCGATGTCTTCGCCGAGCACGGAATCGGCGGTATTGTCGGCCTCATCTTCAACGCCTTCTTCGCCACTGGCTCCATCATCGGTCTCGACGGTGTCAACATGGGCATCACCGGCGGCTGGGTTGACGGCAACTGGAAGCTCATGTACATCCAGATCGCCTACATCGTGGCCTGCTCCGCCTACAGCTTCGCCATGTCCGCCCTGATTGCCAAGGCCATCGACATGGTTCCCGGTCTGAAGCTTCGCGCTTCCGAGGAGGCCGAGCTGCTCGGTATGGACGACGACCAGCACGGAGAGTTCTCGTACGACTACGTCGAGGTCCGCCGCGACTTCCTCGCGTGGACCCCCCACCAGGCCGAGCCCGCCGGCGAGGGCAAGTTCATTCCCCAGCACGGCATCGAGGAGCACCAGAACATGGCCAACAACGGCGGCAGCAGCGGCTCCGACGAGCCCAAGCCCGTCACTCCGGAGGGCGACCCGAGAAGCGAGAAGGCTCCTTCTCTGTAGGAAAAGAGCGCCGGACGAGTTGTGCTATTTTGAGTTCTAGATACCGTTGATTTCTGACGCCATTTCATGCGTCGCAGAGGCGAGGCGTTCTTACGGGATGGGATTGATCTATGGCTTTATTTTTACATGTTGAAGGAAGGATATCCCGCGCAACTGCAACGCGGAGCGAGCATACATATTCATTTGTATTAATACCCATGATGCAGTGGTACGCCAAAAGCGAACTATATTCAAACAAATATTTACAAATACTCCCATCTGCCCGTCGCACAAGTGAGAACAGCAGCAGGATTCACCACGAACCCGGATCGTGCGCATCAACGTCACGGTGTCTCATCCTCCTCGTGCGCCCCAGCAAAACAAAAAGGCCTCGAAGGGGGGGAAGAGACAGAAACAACGCAACCCGAAATACACTAGTCTTGGCAGGATTCCTGCCGTGTCACAAGTCGTGGTGGGCGTACGTGGGAGGATCGAAACGCCGCCGTCAGCTTGGCGCGAGCTTTATTTCCGTCGTCCGTATTCTTGATTCGTCGGCGGCACACATTCGAACATCAGGCCGGTCCGCCCGACCTTTTTTTTTGCTCTCTCTTTCGCTTCGTTCAGCTGGGGGAGGGGCTGTGCAACCACCCTCCCTACCTTCTATGTACGTCGCTTGTGCTGTCGAACTATGTGGACCGTGTAAGGTAGCGGCTGTGGCAATGGGAGGGAAGCATCGTGTTTGTGTGCGTGTTCTCTGCTTGTCCCCCATCTTTAGAGTTCTTGAGCGCGACTCAAGAGATGAGAGTTTTTCCATGCGGGTGTTTGTGCTACTGTTCCCCGGAAGGAAGGCAGACAGACGAGCCAAGCAAGATTGAATGTTTCCTTGCCGACCTATTGCTTGCAGGCAGGTCATATCCAGTCGGCCTCGGAGACCGCGGGGGACGAACTCACTGCGTACCACGGACGACGGGGCAGATAACCTACCTCCCAGCTGAAATGAAAGAGGAAGGACGACGTGCCAAGGTCCCGTTGGACAATTTACTGCGTAGGATTCGAATCATATCTTTCCGCTCGGAACTCATTCAATCATTTGGCCCGCCGTTGGACTTACTGGATGCCCTTGCTTGGCGACACCTGTCTCCCCTTCACACTTGTTGGCCGATGCCCGTATCTGGGCGACAAACCCGAGCCTTGGCCGCGGACATCGACGCTCGGTGTCCCGGCCGGATGGCCATTCCCAGAAGATATCTACCCAGGGAAGGGCGAACCCCACCAGGGCGAAGGTGAGAGCAAGCTGCCTTTTGGTAGGATGCGAGCGCCCATCTCCGGACGTATTACAGGACCGTCGTACGTTGTGCAAGTTTTTCTCTTCCTGCCGGCAGGAATTCCACGGCTCCCTCTCAGCTCGCCAGCTCTGCTTACCGCCGCGTCGCCGCCCCCCTGGTCGATCTGGTTCTCTCCCGAGTTTTGCCTTGGTGTTCAAGGATCCCATGGGCAACCCAAGCAACCACCCCCTGCAGACGCATCGAACTGGTAAAACCCTTGCAAGCCACAGCTTTCTCTCCTTCTCTCTGCACCCCCACCCGCGCGCACCGAAGTCGCAGAGATAAGGATTCAGGCTCTGACTGGCTGCGAAAAAAGCCCCCTTTCATTCCCACACACCCCCCCCTTTTGTCAATTGATGAGATGTCGAACAATTTTGATGCGCATGCCCACTTTGCTACGCCGTCGGCGAACGCGTGGACTGGGGGAGGTTCGTTCGGGCGTCAATGACATATCAAGGGCGCGCAGGGGTAATAATTGATGGCCGATTCGCGGCGTGGGTGAGAGGAGTCGATGATTGTCAATTGATAGTCCGAGTGGGGGTCGCAGGCGAAGCCCGACGAGAGGCAAGCTCGCCGCTGTCTTCCACGGTGGCAGGAGAAAGAGGAAGAGGGAAAGGACCGGCGTCGCGTGTGTTGGAGAGAGGGGGGGACGCCAGCAAGCAAGCGTGGGAGGAGGAGGAGAAGCAGCAGCGCCGAGTGGGAAATTGTTAGCTGCCGTGCGTGTGCCATGGGGTCGCACGTCTTGGCAAAACTCAATACAGAGGGGAGGGAGAACACCTCAAAGGAGGACATCGCGATGTATGTCGTTCGTCGGTCGTCGGTCGTCCGAAACACAACCCCCTACACGATGCGGCTCTTTTTGCTTGTCAATCTGCAAGAACAAGCTTGAATTGCGATCCGTCGTTCTTAGCTATGCGTTTCCCCGGATTCTCGGGAGCGGGATCTCGCCCCTGGTGCATGTTTTCTCCTTCGCGCAACCAAACAGAATCCTCTCCCGCCCTCGAAAGACAAACCGGAGGAGACAACGGGCGCTGCGAGGGCCCGGCTGTCTGGATCGTGCGGGCGCAAGAGGTGGGTTTTGGAGGCCGTTGCGGGCGCAAGATCGAGCAGAGTGTCTGCGGGATGGTGGTGGTGTGGCGCGTATGGTGGTGTACCTTCAGCATTATTGCTGGGCGGCGGCGGTCGTAGATAAGATAAGCGAGTGTCGGTCGCCACAATTTAAGTGCGGCGTGCTGGCACTTCTCCATCGTTGAACCCATCGTGAACTACGCGACCACCAAAACCCCCGATTCCGGCAGATGTCGTCAAAAAAGCGCTAGAGCCGCAAACCCGAAATGTGGAACGGGGGCGCTCCCGAAGCGGCGGGACGGGAAACGTGGGTTTTACTGGCGAGGTGATGTGCCGGCGGCGAGCTGGTGCACCCCTCGAAGCGAGTTTTCATCAAGTAAATATCGCGTAACTGCTTCCTACAAAGGAGGGGCAACCGTCGTCTTGGCCGGCGCAGGGCAACAAATCGGACACCTTGCCGTCCCGCGATCGATCTCGTCCCCCTCCAACGGCCCGAGGAGTCAGGACCATCGAACAACATTAGATGAACCCGAAATGGCGTCTTTTGTTTGCTGGATTCCGACGTCTCTTCATCGCAATTGTCCTTGGCTGGCGCTGTTCCGGGAAATGCACCCCTTGCCGAAGCCTAGGTTCCCCGCAGTGTTCCTTCAAAAGTACTCGCACGCAAATCACGGCTGACGGGAATCGGTAACAGAAACACACTCGGCCGAGTCCTCGTGAAGTCGATTTTACCGGCCGTTCTCTGGAGAACTCCCTGCCCGTACTGGCTCAATGTTCAAAGACACGAAGCCGTTCTCGTCAACTCCTGAGAGGGATGTAGTGATTGCCTAGCGAGCCGGGGTTGCTGGACAGGCTGGCCTCTATGCCTCGCCTCGACGACACACTCAGCCGAGCTAGCACATCTCTTTTCTCCCAAGGACTCGGCCAGACGACAGAAAAAAGCGACGCACGTTTCGATCAGGAGCGCGTGTGCGTTCAGTGAGCGAGAAGGCATGGTGGAATGTGTCTGGCTGGACCTCAAGCGAGTAGGAGCAGACTCCTTCATCAGCAGCCTTCGTATCCTCGTGGGATGCGATTGCATACCGTGGCCTATTCTCGTCCAGTAGGAAATCGTGAGCTTCTCGTGCACCTGACACACTTTTCCCCTGATGATTCGCACAACGTGACTGCACTTGTGGAGTCGGCTCAGTCTTCCAGGGTTCTTGAGCCTTTTCTCAGCCTGCGTATCTCTCAAGTTGCGCTCCTCGAGAACCAATGCTGGTTTCTTCGACAGTGAGTGGCCTAGTAGCCGCCAGAACGAGGCTGGGCATCTTTCGGACTTTGGAAAAACCGGACGTAAAGCAAGCAATGTCAAGTGGACGCTGTAGATTTGCGACGAGAAAGCCGTCAAGGCGTTGAGGAAGTCCTTCATCCGTGTCTCGTAGGCGGAGATGATCCGCGGGCCGAAGCAGCGAGCAGAAAGGTCTCAATATCTGCGTGGTCAAACGAGAGTTGCGCGGGCGTGCTCACTCTCGTAGAAGTCACCTTTGGAAGCCGGCCGTCTTGGTACTCTAGTTTGCCAGCGAGGAAGCTTTGTGTGGCGTGTCGAGGAAGATGGCGCCGTTAATGTACTCGGTCCGGCCAGCTTAACTTCTCGCTGTTAAAGCCCTCTCAGCTGGGCCTGTCATCATAGCACAATCGTCAGTTGCACATCAAGAATCGACGGGGGCTACCTGCCTGCACGAACACCCCGCCTCCGAGAGAGTCATGGATGAACATCGGCGGACGCTGGCTACCCTCAAGCGTTTCTCTCTTGGCAAAGAAAGACTCCAGAAGTTGGTGTCCAAAGTGCAGAGTGTCAGATGTCGACTTGCTGAATTGGAGCTCCGAGCTGTTGGGGAACGACATGACCTGCGACGGGGGCCCGTCTTGGGGGACATGATCATTGAGCCAGTTTGTTCCTGTTGCCTCATCGGCCCAGGTCTGCAGGCTGTCTCCGCTCAACCTACAGATGGCGACAATATCGATGGACTGGGTTGCCGCCGAGTCCCAGGCCGCAATCACTTACAGGTCGTAGTATGGGTTCTGATGGTGATGATCTCGACTTGTCCTCGACCTGGAGAGGAAATTCTATTCCATAGTTCCGCTTCTCGAAGAGATTTAGGGCAGGAACAGTACGCCGTAGGTATTCGAGGCAGCCCTCTCCTGTGCTCTTGACATCCGTGGACCTGCGGGGCCAGAGTCTTGTCACGTGGGTAGCTATGCATGACAGGCAGGCTGCTGCATCTGCCGTCTTCCCACCCGACGTTGATTGGCCACGAACGTCCAGAATCCAACACACGACAGCTGCAGCCGATTGAGGAGGAAAATCACGACAGTGGGCTGCGCACGTTTTGACCGGTACCGAATGTGGGAAGATAGGAGCGCCTTGGCTGTTGCGGGTAGGTCGACGACCATCCCCCCAAGGACTGGCCAAACGGTGAGAATCAGCATCACGAGCCATGAGCGCTGAAGAATTCCGAGCAGATGCCGAAAGCGGGGTGGTGTCGATCGACCGCCACAACCAGGTGCTGCGGATAGCCTTCATATACTTGGACGAAGGGCTGTGGAGTGGCAACGGGGGAGTGTTTGACGTTGTTGATCAACTCCACGCCCGAGGGTGGTCATTTGGCAGGGGCAATTTGAGATTCAACCGGTATGTTGCCTGAGACAGGGGACTTCTAAAGGAAACGGATATGACTACGGCAAAGGTTGACAGTAGAAAGCACCCTGGACATATTCTATCTCGCACAGATAGTAGCCGGCATATATCGTTCCTCCAACCAACTGGACGGCGACTTTCGCTCGCCAGACGACTTTGAAGAGTTCTACGCTGAGCACTCCCAGCTTCTCGGTCCGGAAGCCTGGAGAGAGTACTACTCGCCGGCCTTCCTCGCGAGCCCGATATCGGCTCGCTTTTACCGTCTCCCCAATCTGCAAGACCTTCCAGACTCGAGCGGCCCGCTGGCACAACCACGAAGTCAGAAGGGAGCCGGCCACTTCACCAAGCTTCCCAGATGGGCATACAACGTCATGCGGACGCGCCGGAGACAACAGGCCCTCTCCACTGCACGCATGACCGAGATCGCCCTCGCGACCCTCCGACAGACCATCGAACGACAGCGAGAGGAACATCCGGCCGTTGTCGCCCCTTACTCGGAGACGCGAGCCCGGTTCTGGCTCGGGTACATGAAGGTGGAATCTCTAGAAGCCCAGGGATCACAGCCTGTGGAGGCGTGGGACCCCGACGAGTTCGGCGTCCACGCTGCCCGAGGGGCATTTGACGTTTGGGCGTGGGAGGCGTACTACTCAAAGGAGCGATGGGACTCTGCCGACGACAGGCCGCCTCTCGAGCCGGACCTGGACGGCACGCGCGAGAGCGAGGTGGAGTGGTGCGGGCTGCCGGACGGCGGAGTGGGCTTCTTTGCGCGGTGCAGGGGGTGGGAGCCCGAGGTCGGGAGCGAGGAGGAGGTTGCCTTCCTGGCGGCTGTTGCGGCGAAGGAGACGGAGGGAGTGGCCACGAGCAGCAGCAACAGTGGTTTTGACTACGGCATGCGATCACATATACTTCTGGGCCTGCTGATCGCGGCTTTTGAGACGACGGAGAGGGAAAGACTTGTGGAAGATCTCAAGCGGCGGGTGGTGGAGGCCGGTAGGCTTGATGAGAGAAAGGTCGAGGAATGGACCCGACAAGCCCTCGCAGTCATGGAGCCATACGTGCACGAGAGAGAGCAGCAGCATGAAAGGCCGGTTTTCGAAGGCAATTTGAGGGGCTTGCTACGGCGTGTCCTGACGGATAACGGCCAATTTTTCGCGCGATGGAAGCTTTCACCAACTTCAAATGAGTATGTTTTTGCGTTGAAACCCAGGCAACAAGCAAACATTGCATCGATGGAGGCTGTAGAGACGTAGTCTGAGCTGATATCTACCGGAACATTTACACGTTTACACGATTGCTTGCACTCCCACATTTACAGTTCAAACTCTAGATCGTTAATATGACTACCACTCAACTCACAACGATCCATCACATATCGATATTCTACACCCCTACCCGCTCTGTGCGCACCTGCCATCGACCATCTGGCATTGGTTCAAGCTCGTGGTCACCTGGTTTGTGGCCGCCAAGCAGCTGCTGATAGGAAGGGTCCTGAACCAGACCGTGGTGTTGGTGGTGGCCCTGGCAGGTCATGGCCTCCGGGTTCCCCCTCGTCACGAAAGAATCCGCAGTCCACGTCAGGACCTTCCAAGCCGCCTGGAGGAAGACCAGGTCCGCGAGCAGGATCGAGAACAGCATGACCCCCCAGCTCTTCTGCTGGGGGACGGAGCAGATGTACTGCGTGACGACGGTGGCGTTCGCGCAGCCCAGGGGCCCCGTCAGCGGCCGGAACTCGTCGTACGCGTCCTTGAGCTTCTCCAGGCCGAGGTCCGCGTCTTTGGGGCCCGCGGGGCTGGGGACCATGCTGTAGCGGTCGTACCCGTACACCTGCGCGGCGGAGCCGTTCAGCAGCGCCTTGGGCGCTCGGAAGGAGTCGTCCGGCGCGAGGATCGCGTACCGCAGGCCGTCGTCGTCGAGGAGGAGGCTCGGCGCCTGGCAGTTGCCCAGGTCGAGGGAGAGGAGGGAGTGCAGGATCTTGGCGGTGTGGAGGCCTTCCGTCAGGGATGGCGAGCCGTACCACTTCTTCGAGTCGAACAAGTCATCCAGAAGTTAGCCGGGCGTGCTCAACTCTGCCACGCGACGAAAGGAAAAAGGGAGAGTTGCCAAACGAGGGCACTCCGGGGAAGATGTGCGGAACGCCTACGTTGGAATTGTACTTCTCCAGGCCGTCGTTCTCCCCCTTGTTGAGAATCGAGCTGTCGTCGTTGCTCAACCACCAGTAATGCGTGAAGAAGGTATTGGTCCGGATACTTGACGTCGACGGGTTTAGTGGTCTCAACTTGAAGGAAGATGGAGAGGGGCCGCTTACTTCTTCTGCGATGGATTCGGCTTGTACGTGAACCCCGCGCGGACCACATATCTCTCCGAGCCCCCCAGATTCGTCATGTGCGACGCCGCAGTCATCACGCCGTTCCAGTAGGCGTTGAGCAGCCGCGTCCCCCACCAGAAGCTCCCGCGCGTCTTGTCGTCGTCTACGACGTAGTCGTAACTATGATCGCCGTGTCCCGTGTCGGCGGTCACGAGCGTGACGGTCAGCGGGCCGCCGCCGTCGTCGGTGACGACGGTGCAGTCCACCGTCGCCGTCATGGTCGAGTCCACCCACGACATCCACCACGGCGCCGCGGGCGGCACCGCGGTGTCGACCTTCCTCAGTCTCAGTTCTATCACCGTGGGGACGCAGTCTGTGAGTACGTTGTTCTTGTAGCTCATCGTGGACCGGGACCTCCTGTCCGCGTCCGTGATCGTCCTGACGGTGTACCGCAGGCCGAGGTTCGACGTGAAGAAGGAGTCTCCGACGGCGAGGAGATGCGGCTGGCACTCCGCCTGGACGTCGTTCTGCCAGTTGAACGGGCGCTTTCTGAACCATCTTCCCGTCGCAGAGGTCAGCCCCAGTTTCTCGGCTTAGGTCGAACTTCTTTCCCCCCAATCACGTACTGTGCATTTGCATCGGCCTCGGTCCCGTTCGGATCGGAGCTGTAAATGGTTTTCAGGTAGTACCCGTTCGCGCTCAGGTTGCACAGCGAGACGACGACGGCGAGGACGACGCCGCCGACGACGGCCACCGGCGTGAACCACCGGAACGGGTACGGCTTGGAGATCGAGTACGAGAACCACGACTGGTGCATCTTTGGTTCTACCAAGTTCTGCCGAAGATCCTGGGCGTCGTGGGAGGGGAGCTAGCTAGCTTCCTTGGGAGGGCCGGAGCGAGGCGGTTCCTACGTGTGGAAGAAGGCAGTTCGTGCTTGCGATCTGCACATTTAAGACACACATACTGCTTTTCCCCCTCTGTTGATGACGGCTGGAACTTGGGTGTTTAAATCCGCAGTGCACCTCAGCCCCCGGCGCGGCGCAGCAAACCCGTCATACATAGCAGCCCCCCCTCGCCTTCGGCTTCAATCACAGGGAAGACGAGGCAGCCAGTCAAAACGGAGATAAGTCCGTTGCGCAACAACGCTGCGCACGCGGGGAAGGGGGGGGCTGTCTTGGTCTCAGCGAGTAGTAGTAAGCTGACGTCTCACACGGCTGTCCTCGCCCCCAACTAGGAAATGATTCGACGAGAATCGATAAATCATGCAGGCTGTCCGCCAATCCTGCTTATCGGGGACGATTCTCATGAATGCATGCCTAGATAGGTAACCTAGAATGCGGAGAATGAATCACAGCGTAGTGAGATCTCACCAACACAGCCCCGCCTCAGTCCAAAAGCTGTAGACTCTTCGAAACTGCGGTGTAATAAAACGCAAGAGTCGTTGAAAGAACTGTGAGAGGCATCGATCGTGACCACCTGCCAACAGCTGGGAGGAGAGCCGGCACACATGGCCACCAACCGCCAAACGTCACCTCGGCCAAGGAATCTACGCATCAACGTCACCTTGAAACCTCCAACACCCTGAAAAGAATGATTTCATACCTCCAGAGGAAGAGGACGCGGAAGTTTAGGAGCGGCATTTGGGCTGGAGGCCTCGTCGAGGGGGGCCTGCAGCTCGGGCTTGAAGTGACTCAAGGGGCGTCGATCCGGGGCGTCGTGGGAAGCGTCCATCTAGGAAGCGTCCATCTAGGGCCTCGAGATCGGCCCTGAGGTGTTGCGAAAAGGCGTGAACGATACCGCTGTTTCTGGGCGAGGCTGATGCTATTCGGGCGGGGCTCTGGCACACCGAAGTATGATCGAGCAAGCCAGGAAAGCTGTCCAGTCGACACCGTAAGCGGGAACGTGGTTTCGGCATGATTGTTTCAGTGGGGAGCGGCGAAGGAACAGGCTCGACGATACAGGCCAATTGAGATGCGACAAGGCACGGTATGGATTGGTGTTTTGTCTTTTGGTATTTGTCCTGCGTTCAGGTTGCGTCACGCGGACACGCGAGAGAATACGCCATGCGAGGGACAAGTAATGAAACCCAAAACCCTCGATCAAGCGCCGCAACAAAAGCTGTCCAGGCGGAGAATTTCCACTAAACGTAAACAGCAAGATGAGAAACAACAGGCGCCCGCAACTATACACTCATACAGAAAGCACACTACTCGTCACAAGCCTCATCTTACAACGGCCGCCCATCGTACACAGTCCCGTACGGCACCGTCTCGATGTCCCCATGGCACGCCCTCTCGTAGTCCGCCAGCGCGGGCATCTTCTCCTGCACCTTGAGGAACGTCTCCAGCTCGCACCAGCCGTCCTTCCTCGCGACGTCGCACTCCGGGAAGCTGACGCCCAGCGGCAGCGTCCGCTGGTTGAGCACGAAGTGGATGTACCTCGTCTCTTCCCCTTGCTCCTCGTACCCGGACCGGTCGGCCCGGAACGGCCTCGGCGTCTTGATGATCTCGATGTCGAGCCGCGCGCCGAAGGGCGTGATGTGCGAGACGGTGAAGTTGTGGGGGCCCGGGTACTCGGTCGGCTGGAGCAGCTGGGCGAACTGCTTGAAGCCAAAGGCCGTCAGGATCGAGGCGATGTTGGTGTCGTGCGAGAAGTCGAAGTACAGGCTCTGGTTGAGCGGGAAGGTCTCGGTGTTGTTGTCGAGCGTGACGTTGATCTGCGACCCGGAGTAGCCGAGCGTGTGGTTCTGCAGGCGGGCGATGACTTCTTGCTGGTAGCCGATGCCGACGGCGCGCTGTGCCTGGTTAGCCTTGGCTTTACCATACTTCTGCAATGACTTACCCCCGTTGGATTCTGGAAGGCGTTGTTGCCGGCAAAGGCAAGGTCGACGGAGTACGAGAAGCCGATCCACTCCTCATAAGTAAAAAGGTCGCAGAAGCGGCTGAAGCCGTAGGCGACCGTCTCGTAGGGGCACATCGTCTGCGCCGCGTAGGTGTCGTCGATTGTCCAGTCGTACCCGTCCACGAGGTCCCGGAGACGAGCCGTAGCTGTGTCCGTGTCAGAATGAAATCTCCGTTGGAAGTGAGAGATGCATACCGTTGGCGAGGTAGTTGGACGCCCATATCTTGGCCGCTTCGTCGCCGCCGTTCTGCTTGTACGCGTTGGGGCAGTTCAGGTAGCCGGCCAGTGAGTTGTTGGCCCTGTCCTGCTCGATTATGACTTCGATGGTGGCGTTGTTGGTCCTACTCTGGGGTCAATATCAAGTACCGGTTGTGCACAGCTTGGAGGAACGCACCACTCGAGACCGAAGAAGCCAGCCAGCCAGTACTCGGCAGATTTCAGCATTCGATCTTGGGTCTGCACAACGTCAGCATTCGAGCTCGAAAGTATGACGAGACAAAGTCGAATCGACTCACCGTGGTACGAACGATGATCTTGCTGTTGGGGTTGTACAGCGAAGAGTACATGTACGAGTGCAGGATGCCAGAGTCGAACAGTTCCTGCCGCCCTGCGTCGCACACAGTCAGCAACCGCCAGACACACAATACTCGCAAACGCTGGGAGGGGGCCTACCCTTGGGGACGAGAATCTCGTGGCCGAGCTGGTACTTCCAGCTGTTCAGGAAGCTCAGCGCACCCTTGGCCTTGAGCTTCTTGTGGGCCTTGGCGATCCGCTGTCCAAAGTCGAAGACGTTGGAGCCCATGGTGGGATATCTCGACCCGTGGCGGGACAGCATCTGGTGAGCATCATCAGTCTCGACCTTCTTTACCAAAAGCACTGGCTCCAGAAGGACACACCTGAACCTGGACGATGTCGGCACCCTCCGGCAACGCATACTCTTCGACACCGAAACCAGGACTCGGCTGGTACGGCGTGAGGTACCTATCCAAAGCGTTAGCACTCACTATCCCCTCAACCCTCGGAACGAACAGCCGCCTTACCCCATCATGTTGAAGATGCTCTCGTTCTTCGACGTCATCCCCTCGATCGGCACGTCCGTCTGCAGCGGCGCGTTCGGCACGTAGCTCCCCGTAGGCAGCACCCTCGTCTGCGCCATGAACGCCGCCTTCCCCGTCGCCGTCGGTCCCGCCCACAGCTCGGGGCTCGTCCGGAAGTACTGCGGCACGTCCGGGTCGGGCCGGCACGGGCACTCGTCGTCGCCCCCCAAGGTCTTCAGCGCTCCCAGGGGGCCTCGGCGCACGCCGCCCACGTCGAAGGCGAAGCCGAGCACCACGAAGGCGACGATGAAGCCCAGGAAGGTGAGCAGCATGGCGAGGCCGATGGTCCACGTCGCGCGGCGGTAGCTCTTCTCGTTGGGGGGAATGCGGTGGTGCCCGTCATCGTCATCGTCGTCGTTCAGGTCGATCGAGAAGGTCGCCTCCCGGGGGGTGGCCGGCGGGAGGGCCGGCAGCGGCTTCTCGCTCGGGAGGGGCTTTTTCCTCCGGCCGGCGGAGCCGGATCGGCTTCGGCGGGGCTGCTGCCGGGAGGAGTAGTCCTCTTCCTGTCCGGGGACCCGGAGGTAGCCGGGCTGACGAGGTGCCATCCTTCTCGGCTGTCACGGGCAAGGGGAAAAAAAAAGCACCTCAGCAATCACAAAACGAGAGAGGGCCGAGACGGCTCAGCGGCCTGAAACGCGATACCAGAGACAGATGACGCGCACACTGAGTTTCCCTCTCTCTCCTGCAATGTGACGGCAGGAAGGTCAACGGAAATCCTTCTCGATGCAGTAGAATACGCGCGAGGTTACGTCCAATACCGAGCAGGTCGATGACTCGGGTGGGCTTTGGGTGGGCGTGCTCCACAGGCTGCGCAAGCTCCGGCAGAGGAACCGATATGCAGGCGCTCACTCGGCCAGCCAGAAGAGCGCAGTGACAAGGACGAGAAAAACCAGAGGTAGGCAGGAGACGTGGTCCTAGTGAGGGAGAGGGTGTGCGGGCGGCGGCGAATGAGTGAGAGAGGTCAGCAGCAGACGTTAGGGAGTGAGTGGGCGTCGAGACGGGGCACGTTTCATGTCCGAGCTTGCCGCCGTTGCAATTCGATCTTTGCGAAGGGAAAAAAAAAAGGAATACTAATGGTAGATAGGCAGGTTGTATCCCAGAGAGCGCGCACGCAATACACGTCGACTGCGACTCTCTCGACAGCAGGAACGTCGTGGGATTCGGCAGTGACGCGGAAAAAGGGGGAATGGATGAATTCTGTGGGAAACACACCCATTTAACCGGGATAGGCACTCCGGGGCTCCCAATTGGCCACCTACCTACCCGTAGGTACTTCTGCTATCCGTGCCAGTAGACGAATAAAACTGGAAGGGGCGAACTGGGGGCAGGGTGGGGGAAAGCACGGGAGGGGGAAAGCACGGGAGGGGGAAGACCTCCCACGCAATGCAATTAGGGGTTCAGGAAAGCAAAGAAGAAACAAGCGCTGATACGACAAGCCGACGCAATCGCTCTGTTCGTGGGGGAAAATGGCACGCGTCTGCAGATGAGCAGACAGCGTGGTGTGATGTGATTTGATGGGACTCGTGATAGAGGCGTCGTTCGAGGCCGGAGAGGACGGGTAGACGTGGTCGGTCGGGGGGGAGAGGCTCTGGGTCAGGGGCCACCTGTCGTTGGATGCGGCCACCTCATTCGACGACGTCTCATCCACACTGGGCTGGTCCCGTCTGGGCTTAGGGCGGGAAGATGGATCCGGTCCCGGGGGAACGGGGCGCTCCGGCCAATGGGATCCGCCTCTGCTGCCCTGGAGGTACTGGTCCGTGCCCCGCGCTGTTCAAGTCCGTGCACGTGACAGGCGCCGAAATTCCATCGACTCACACTCACTGCTGGCCGGTGTGTGCCGGCGCTGGAACCCTGGAGCCCGCAGGCCCGTCACGACTCACCCACCGTAACCGCAGCCCGCCCACCGGAGCCGGGTCCGTCTCCACCTCAAACCGCCATCCATGACCCGTCACATCATTCCTTTGCCTTGCCTCCAATCAAGACCGAACAGCGACAGTCTGCGAGACTAGCCAGCGTTTCCGCGGTCACCCCAGGGCAAAAGACACCTTGCTTAGGTTTGCGTTGGCTAGGTATGCGAGCGCGGCTCGCAACTTGCAACTCCACCGAAACTGACATTGCTCTAGTGTAGTGTCCTCGGATTAGCTGTGACGAGACCGCGCATGGCGCTCCATCCAACTCTTGGCCGCAACTGGGGTTGATTACCTAGTTATCCGTTTTTTTTCTTGTGCGCTCTCTCTAAATTCAACCCCCCCCCCCCCGTCATGGCCGTCGTTATTCTTTCTTTTTCACTTTTAATGAAAGCACTCGTCTGCATTGCTTTTTTACCCATGTGCGGACTGCGGAGCGTCTTGACACTGCATTGAGAAAAAGAAACGAGCACAGAGAAGCGACTCATGTCCGTACGTCTCCAGCACTCGGCAAATTTCTCGCTGCGTCGCCGCATGAACACACTTTCCACCCCATCCCTCGATCGATCGCCCACACGCTAGGAGTCGATGACAAGGTAGGGTTTTGCCCACCGCAATGAAAAAAGAAACGATGCCAAATGCAAGATGGGAGGGCGTAGTCCATCAGAACGAAAATGAGAAAGAGGAGAAAAAGGCAGAAAAACATTGCCTACGTGCAGCCAGGGTCCAAATGCAGCGCAGGCGTGCCCGCAATACCGACGTCGGAACGTGCAGAGTGTCGATTTTCAGTGCGGATACCCAGTTAGGCCCCCATGTGCCTGTGAGGTCGAAAAAGCATACGGAGTACATAATATATGCTTTCGGAGCCGAGTCCTTCGGTCGTTCCCCGTCATTGATATGCGCTTTCGACGCGATCGTATTCTGCTTGTGTGGTCCCCGTCGGGAAGGTCTTCGTCAAGGACAATCATCGTCATTGTCCGACCCCAGTCCCTTCGACATTGAAGACAGGACCAAAAGCAAAATGCCCCCCCCCCCCCCTCCCCCTCCCTCCCCCCTCGGGGCATAAGGGTCTCAATGTTGAGCCGATGTGATCCCAAAGATAGCAATAGTTCCCGTCTGGATCCCCTTCCATTCCCACCGCGTCCCGTGCACGGCTTCCTCGCATCGCCCTCTGCTCGGAAGCGATGCGTCGTCTCATGTTCCAAGCACAGCAGCCAGTCCATCCCGTTACGGACCCTAGAAGCCGGACGGATGTGACGGGTTTTGAAGCCGACGATCCGGCAATCCCATGCACTCGATGATACCGTGCATCTTCTTCGGCGGCAGCAGCAGCAGCTGGTGCAGGTGTCAAACCGTCCGTCGCTCGTAGTGCCGCCACGACTGCAGCCACACGCTGCGCTTGCTTGCATGCCGATGACCGGCCGCGCAGGGTCGAGATCGCCTCGGACCTCATGCCTGCTTGGCCCAGATGTCGAAATCGCTGTCGTTATCCGCTACCGGTTAGTAACACGGGCGGAATTCGCTGGCCTCTCGCCTGCGACCTTCCATACCCGACTTGTCGGTGAGCTGTTGACCGGTCAAGACGTTGCAGACCGGAATCCACCTCTTGTCTGATGGACGTTTGCCCCCTTTCTCGATGGGAAACCCAGCTGGCCCCTGCTTGCTCGTACTTGTCAAATCTTGCTTTTCTCGATTGCATCTGTGGCCTCCCCCACCATTCCAAACTTGGCCGGCTTGCGGATACGGAAGCATGACATGTAGCGTGTATGTATGAGTACCTCTGACCAGAAGAAAGAAGAAAGAAACGCCGAGACGTAGCCAAAACAACTGTTCATTCGTCCACTGCGAGTGGCCCCTGTTACACCCGCAATCGTAACTCAGCGTGAAGAATAAGAACTCAGTCCACGAGATTGAATATGGGATGATGATGGTGGGAAACTCCTGGGTGATTAGCCTCAAGTCACACAAGGGTCGATGCGCATACCAACCCTCAGTTCATTTCCACAGACGGGAAAATCGGCCGGCATGGAGTCTGAGGCGGTCACGGCCCTAGAAGCTGAAAAAATGGCTCGACCTTCGTTCTCGCAGCGTTGGCAGCCGCTCACCGGTGTCTCGGAGCCGTCCAATCGCTCGTCCACTCTTCTCACCGGTACTGCAAGCATGCAGATTTCCAGCACCACGGTCGTGTGATTCAGCGGCGGCTCTTGTCTGCAGCCACGCGATTGGCAGCTGGGAAATGATACCGGCCAGCCTGTCTCGAATGCTGTTTGACGTCCTTCTCACACCCCTATCTTCCAAATCGGGCCGCTTGGCCGTGATCAGCGATTGAACTGACCGCTTCTACAACCAACTGCGTCTTCACTTGTGGGAAAGGAAGGATGGACGGTGTGATTAATTTCTATTACAGACGACTGGTCTTACATTCCATTCCATGTATACATGCTTTTTTCTTGCCTGGTTCTAATAATCTCCCATTGACTCCGTGCATCTGATCGTGAAAGGACAAGGGAATAAACTTTTTGGGGGGATGACACAAGCGGTAGGATGCGGCGAGGGGTAAAACAATAGAATAGAAGATACAGTACTCGCTCCAAGTCAGAGCAGGCCCAAGCTCCCCGGGATAAACAATGCAAGTCCAGGAAATGCAACCATGACGCCCCTGCTCCAGTAACTGACGAAACTCGTTCAAGTGTCTCGGTGCTCGACTGATGATGGAAGGGAACAGTCAATTGGGGTACTTCCTCAGAGGAAAGAATGCATCGGGCATCGGTTCCAGGTGCCAGACGCGGTCGGCTGGCTTCTCGAAGGCGTCGTACCACTCACGCTTCAGCTCCTCAGGAATGGACCAGCCAAGCTTGTCGTTGCGCACCCGCATGCGCACGAGATGGCGTTTCTCGCTGGGTCCCTGGCCGTTGACGAAGGCGGCACGACGGTGGAGGATTGCCAGGTTGTTGATAAAGTGGATGTCGCCCGCTCGAGTCTGAATCTCCAACTGGGTAGCCTTGGCGATGGCCTCCACGGCATCGAGGGCCTCGATTTGACGAGCAGTGATGGAGGGAAAGTGAGAAGGTCGAGGATGTGCGGCAGTGCCCATCAAGGGAGTGCGGCCAAAGTTCATGATGATCTTGCCATCATGATTGAAGAGAATGGGTCGACATTGAAACTTGGGGCTGCAGGCAGGTCAGTCATGAGGGTCATCCTTGTGCCACAAGGGCCGAACTGGCGAAGGCAGAGGATGTGAACCTACAGGGCGAAAGGCCAGTCTGCGCGGGAAAGTGTACGAATGATATCCGGACGAGTGGCTGCGAGCACATTGTAGACGGTGTGCGCCGAGGAGATGATACACTTGCCGCCAGCAGCGGCAGCGCTTCTCGTCAACCAGCTGACGATGTCACCAGATTCCTCGTTGTGGAAGGTCTAAAGGATTAACAGTTAGCAGCGCACAAACAGGGCTGTCGAGGTGATGCATACAATGGAAGAAGTAGAATGACGGTGATGATCCGCCTTGACTTGGGTGGTGTTGTCGGCAACGATGTGAACTGCGGACGCGATTAGCCAACTGTGCTGAGCACGGACGGTTACGCCAACGTCACACACCAAGCATGTTTCCCTTCTTGTCCTGGCGCCCACGCTGGTTGGCAATGTACCCCTGGATGCCAAGATAGAGTACCGTGAGATCCTCGACGGAGTGCTTTTGCGGGTCAATACCGCGAACCACGGCAAAGCCCTTGCCATGGTGAATGTCATTTGCGACACGTTCAAGAACCGCACCCAGGTTCGGAAGGGGAAAGTTGTCCCGGTCAACCAGGTCGCCGTCCAGACCCAAAGCTATTTGGAGCAGAATGTCAGCGAACTGGCCTTGACTCACGGACCGTGATGAGATGGGCAAACCTTTGAAGTGTCGGAGGGCAACCATGAGCTCTTGGTGGTCTGCCGTGGTGAGGTGATACGTATACTGTTCCTGGGAGAATTGCGGGCCAGTCCAGGCTGATTCAAGGCCCAGTGTCTCGGGAAAGTCGGTGGGGAGGTCAGGAACATCCGCGACTGGAGCGTTACAGTCGATGTGATGGATGTGGTGGGCGACATGTGCGGCGGCAGCACCCATGACGGGACCAACAGCACTGGATGCCATCTCTGCTGATGTGAGAACTGAAAATCGACGTGTTAGAAACACGACCGTGCCACCCGATGAGTAAGCCGACATGGGCAGACAAACCTCGACGTTGGTTTTGTTCTGATATTACGTAGTCTGTCGTGTGCCGTGGAGCGCAGGATATCGAGTCGTTGACTTGAAGAAATACCGGGATTCAGGTAGATGCGCTGAACGACGTTCCAAGCAAGCTACACACAACGGCTGGGCGATCGCGTGGGCGCGTGTGGGTGTGCGCGAGGAGGAGACTGCTGCGAGGGTGAAAGCGTGACTATGTGGCAGAGACAGTCTTGTATAAGACTTTGAGGAGGAGAGAGGAGAGGCGACGTCCGGGACGACCACGAGGGCGAGAGAAGAAATTGTTGAGGGAGAGATAGCGTGGTGAGGATCTGTCATGATCTGGCAGATACCTAATATACCCTTTTCCACTCCCGGGCCCCCCTTTACAAGAGAGGCAGTCGCAGTCGGTGAGAAAACAGAAGGAGCGACTGATTGACAACGGCAGGCGTGGATATTGGTTGACAAGGAAAGAACAGGCGGACGGCAGCGCGATAGCCCAGGTAAGAAGCCGCTTGCCGAATGGGACCCTTGAGCAATTACCCGATCCCGCGGTGCGCCTGCCTGCGTGAGGGTCTGGATGGTAGGTAGTGACGAACGAGAGGTTGTGTGAGAAGAAGGGAAACGGAAGGAGGTACTGGACGGACACTGTATGCGACAATCCCGTCAGGACGGCGTAAACAGCCGCGTCGATTGCGTGGGCAGTGGGCACGCGGAAGGCACGACGTCGCGGAGAGAGGGGTGGAGGGGGCAAGCAAGGGCTGGCTGTAAAGGTAGGTAGGTAGGTAGGTAGATAGTGAGCCAAGCCGTTGGGAGGGACGGGGTTGGATAGAAATGAGGCGATGCGATGCGATGCGATGCGCAGCGTGGTTGCCCGTCAAGACATTTTAAGTCAAGCCGGGAGAAGAAACGGCTGCGAGGTTGGAGGACCAAAGAACGGAAGGGAGATGGGGTCGAAGCTACCTCGGGTAAGGTTAAGGCAGGCATGCAAAATGAGAAAGAAAGCAGAAGAATCAAAAATAAAAACAAAAAACATCGAAGGTGACGAAGGAAGGACACAAGCCAGGGACCATCCGGCAAGTCTGTCTGCAAACCCCAACCGAGTAAGAGTCAGAACGAGGAAAGATGGATGGGATGGGATGGGATGGGATATGCGGCAAGGAAAGAAGTCATGCTCGTCGTGGTACCTGTGGTGCGGTACCTACGGTGCGGTACGATTCCGTGCGGTACAGATACACATACACGCCTTCCCGACCTTGCTATACATTGATTGCTGCAAGCGGTGCCATGGGTGGTGGCTTCCAGACCGGAGGAAAATGCAAAGAAAAGATGGGTATCTTGTTCTTGTCGGGAAGGCACGGTAGTGTGAGGAAAGCAAAATGAATTGAGGAAGGCACGGGATGGGGATGGGGATGGGAATGGGGGGGCAGGGTGCGGCAACTGCCTTACCGTGCCGGCCAGGGCAAGATGTAAAGTATCCGTACCTTCTTTACCAGGCTTGCTTGAAGTGAGGTAGGTAGGTAGCCAATACGGCGGCCCAGTGCAACAGCACGAGATGCAAACGCAAAGCAGCTTTGCAGGTACCCGGCAAGAAAGAAGAAACGAAAAGAAAGTAGAGAATAGGTTTTGGGCTGACCGGGCTGGGCTGAGCCGTGATTACGATGAACGACCTGAATCCAACATGGAAACAGAAAAAAAAAAGAATTCTTTTTAAAAAAAAGAGGGCGTACGATGGGCACCTGCGCATTCGCGCACCCTCGTCTCCCAAGACCAAACCAACCGACTTGCACCTATGCTATGCTTCATTCTTCCCTTACCTCACCCTTCCCCTCAATTCATTGCTTGCAGGTCGCAGTAGGCATGCACGCCTTCATCGACTCAGAGACATGGGGGTAGACGAAAGAGAGCGAGAGAGTAAGAGTTGATTAAGCAATACAGACGATGGTTCATGTAAGACGGCGGGGTTGAGAAAAATGCACTGGAGGGACCGACGTGGAGCCGCCGGTAGGAGGTGCAGGTTTCCGTGTCGATGTCCCTCATACCTACTTACAGAGTACTTACCTCTGCCTGCCTTACATAGTACGCTGTACCATCGGGGTACCTCGCTCGCTTAACGTGGGGCCAGAATCGAACTTTGGTCGGGACGGGCATCTAGATGATAGCCGGGAGTGAAGGGAATAAACCGATGCAAAAGAGATCCGGCTAGCCTGATAATCGACTCCATGCAAATGCAAACCCAGCAAGCCAGGACGAGGACTGGCTAGTCTACCAGTCGAAGCCGGAGCTATAGTATACATCTCATGCATGCGCCAGGTATGATGTACGCACGTATCGACGGCTGGCTGGCCTGAGATGCGTACATAGTAGCGCTGAGAGCCGCAGCTAGCCACGGATCGACTCAGGACGAATCGATACAGGACGGGAGAGACAGAAATGGAAGAGGCGGAGAGAGAGTGTGTCTGTATACACACTAGTATGTGAGATAGACTTACTCCTACGGGGCTCCTCGTGGTGGCACGAGTGTCGCTTCCCCATTCCACAAACAGATCTTGACCGAGATCGAAGACATGTGTTGATTTCGAGTCGATGCGAAATGGATGGCCAACTCAACGCTTCCATGCAGATGCTTGTGGATAAAGACGGGGATTGCACCGCACGAACGACTCGTCCACATTGGACGAACATGGATCATCAACCCTCATGTACATACCTGGTACATTGATTCCTTACCAGCACGCTTACATGATACATAGCAGGCAGGTGGAGTCGGGGGGTGAATCGAGGACGTGGACGGGAGCACCTTCCTGGTAGGAAGCCACGTTTTGTGGCGAGCGCCTCTCGTGTCCGGGAATGAGAATGGCGAGCCGAGTGGAAAGCTGAGAAACATCTGAGGAAATTTTTGGAGACGCGTACAAGCCGGACGTTTTATGCGCATCGTGTAACCTGCACTAAAAAAAACATCGGGCGCCGGGACGATGACGGATCGACGGATGCTCGGGAGCATCAGGCACAGTCGGCAGGAGTGTTTGGCGACCTCTGTCCCCGTAGACCGACCACCAGAGCTGTTTCGTGCGCTCCGAAGAGAGCTTTCGTGTCAAGGGAGGCCGAGCCGACCGGAGAGGTGTGCAGCGAGCAAGCGCGCGTTGTGTCGCGCTGCTTCCGTTGCGTCGAGGCCCTAGGCTCGACTCGGGTAGGCCGTAGGCGAGGGGATCAACGTCCACTGTGCGTCAGAAAAGCATGCCACCATACTCCGACATAGGTAGGTATCTATGCTTGCCCAGAGCAAAGGTTGGTTCCCGAGCTTCCTATGCTTGGGTCGCATCTGACGAATCGGCCCTGCTGGATGGCAACGGGCTACGGCGCTTGTTCGACCTGGATCGATCTCGGCAGGCCGGACGAGAACCCGAAGATCAGATATGGCGAGGGCGCATCGCAGAGGGGGAGGGAGGGGGCCACGTCTGATGCTGCACGACGCTCATGTCGTTCAAGTCAAGAAGGTCAAGGATGAAAAGTCAAAAGAGGCGGGCGACGACGACGACAACGAGGCATCCGGTAGAAAATTGTAGCAGAAATTCGCCTGGTTCCGAGCTGAATATTGCGGTGGTTGGCCGGGATTCATGGATAGCAGTGAGTTGGTGTGAGTGTGTCCAGGCTATCCTTGTCGAAACGTGGAGTCGTCGGTGCTATGTGCGTATGGGTATCCGTAACGTAGCTGATGTCCCAGTCGGGAAAAGCAACGGGGACGCTGGATCGAAGACGACCGACGACGTGTGTCCGCATGGCATGTCGAGCAAGGGATACGTGCCGATAAACACATGCTTTGCAGACGCAGAAAATAGAGACAGAGACAGAGACAGAATTGGAAGAGAAGGAGTTGGGAGAGAAAGGCAGAGACAGATAGAGAGAGAGAGAGAGAGAGATACCTCGCATCCGCATCTGCGGGCAGAGGCGTTTTGTCCCACAGACACGCAAGACCAAGGTACATTGCAGAGACAGACGAGACAGACGTAAACCGAGGATGAAGTGAGGAAAAAGCAATTATACTGGACCAAGGGTGGAGAGGGGGGGTCTGCTAATGGGGAGGAAGGCGGAGCAGGGAGGGGAGAAGAAAAAGCGACGCCGAGAGCTCAGAAAACAGACGGGACAGGACACTGGACTGGAGCGACTGGACGTGGGACTCGGGAGTCAGAGAGCTTCTCCGGCCTGGGGCATCGCCGACCCTGCCGACCCTGGTCGATGTTGGCTTGACCGAGCAGAAGAGAGAACCATCTTTTCTCTTCGCAGGGTTTTTTCTGTAACATGCTTACCGTAGCAATGGAGAGAGCGCAGGAAGGCAAGTTGCGTACCTACGGATAGGTAGAAAAGGGTCAGTACATGGAGAAAGACCGGCTTTGCAGTCGCACCCTAGCAAGAAGCAAGGTGACTAGCCGAATAATAGGCGAGCGGGACACGGAAGCCGCGACGACAAGGGCCCCGGACACCGGTGGTTGGAAATATCCACGACGTGCCTGCCAACCATGATCCAGTTCATCCCGGCCCATCTGAATTGACGAATTAAGGTCCCTGGCAGACAGATAGCGCCATGCTGCTTCCAGAGAGGATGGGGAAGTGCGGGTCCTACTTGCGCTCTCCCTGGTTGGCTAGGTAGTGTACTATGTACACTCTTGAGTCTCTACGTACCTACCTGCACGAAGGTTACGTACCGCGATGTATCTATGCATATAGGAAGGTGCCATTGTCAATAGTAGGTGCCTCATGGGTTTCTAGGGTAGGTACATACCTACCGTACTAGTACTGCGACTCACGTACCTTAGGTAAGGTACCTAGCGTGCACCACAGGGCAGGGCACCCTCAGCTTCCAACTTCTCCACTCCCGACTTCATCCCATCGCACAACCTCCACGCCGCGCTTCATCTCACCAATAGCCCTCCCCTTCTCACAACTTCCATGCCATGCATCAATTGCACATCCAGCAGACGGCCCCGGTCAACTTTCGCGCAGTTCGCCGCGGGTGTCTATCCGTACCATGCCGGACGGATACTGCCAAGGCTAACGAACCTCGGGAGCAGATTTCCAACCCTCGAACTTCCAACATAGGTACCTACCTTTGGCCTGGGGTTATGGCCGTCTGGAGAAGCGGTTCTCGATAGGGATGGCTGATCCATTCCTACAATTTCTTCTTCTTCTGTTTTTTTTTCCAAGTTGTTTCTTTTTTGTGCCCCTTCGTCTAATGCTTTTGCAGGATCTCGCCACACATGTCGCTCATACTCAGGAAAGGGAAATGCAGATTCCAAACCAACACCTGGACCGGAACATCAGGACCTACCCCTCCTCCACCATACCCATACACCCGGCCTATGCCGTAGGGCGTAGTTGAGGTATCACGTCTGGGTCACTACATTGAAGCACACCGCATTCTCCATCTCAATCTCCCGTCCCCCCCATCCCCGTCTCGATCTCCAATCAGTCGAGCAAGCCCCATCCTCCATTCCGATCTGCCTCAACACACCTCGACACCCTCTCCTCCCAAGTCGCCACGCCGAGAGAAGCATTCCGATGTCCGCTGGTATGCTTCCACGGTCGGTCTGCCGACCTGCCTGTCTCTGTCTGGGATTTAACGTTGTTTTTGACAGCGCTGGCCCGGCCCGCGAACCAGAGATGCAGATGAAAAGTGATAGGAGAGTGGGGCTTGCGACGGCCGGTGAAGGACTCGGGCGAATCACCTCAGACTCCACACCTTCCACGGAGCACCCGACTGCAGGACACACTGCAGGTCCCTGTCAAACGGTACACACGTCGCCGATCGACAATTCCCCCCGAGACATGGACTGCAGAGATTCGATTCGAAACTGACCAAAGCCGAAATTGCAAGAAACTGCCCGGAAGGAAGGAACATCAATCGAGCTCGCGGTCGCGCTGAACGAGTTCACCAGGTACCCCGTCATCTCCATCAGCGCCCGGATCGGATTTCATCATGGGTATCCAATTTGCATGTGCCTCTGAAGAATGACTGACGGACGCGGACGACATGAAATCACAATGGTAAAGGAGCGGTCATACCCTATACGGACACACCGGCCGCGGCGACACACAGCGAGCGCATGGACAGCAACATTCTTCCATTTTGACATCTCTCTCCGCCGCCTGTCGTCATCTTCCTTTTCATGGTCCCCGGCACTTCTCCAAGCATACGAAAAAGCTAAACACATGAGTTCCTCCCTCGTCGCCCGGCAAAGCAAAACAGACTTGAGCAGGCCCCGTCGAGAGTCGTGGCCAAATGAGAAGATCAGAATTCGACAGGGGAATGGGAAAAAACTCCGCTCCCATGCCCAGCGTTGAAAGCCAACGACTTTCTCTCTTTTGGCCCGCCTGCATTGCGCCCCTGCACGTCGGTGCAGCGTACAACTGTACATTCCTCCCTGTTCCAAACGTGTCCCAAGCAAAAAGAAACCAAAAAAGGCTCGCCCCTCACGCCACGGAATTCCAATCAATTTGCCTCCACCCCAACCCAATTTTGGGCCTTCCACTCTCGCTGGAAGAGTTGGCTCACAAAAAAGTATGGCTGCTCGTACCGATTGGCCTGATGGAGTTCGTTCCACTCGCGTCCTGTGGGGTTGAAGTCAGTGACCGCTTCCACGACAAGGTTGATAGCGCCTCCGCCCGTCGTTCAGGACGAAGTATCAGAGAGTATCGTGCTGTACATCAATGGGGATACGGGATGGCAGATGCTCTCCCAGTCCAACGGGGGGAACCGCGCCGGGGGGAGGGGGGCCGTCACTCACTGTGAGCCATGACCTGTGCCCGCGTCCACTGGACAAACTGAAGCGCCTTCTCGTCCAGCTGCGCCAGTTGTCGCAAATCTTGATCTCTACACTCCTCGGTAAACGGAACCACGCCCTTGTTGCAGTAGTGGAAGTAGGCGAGCAGAATCGTTCCTCCTGCCCATCGACCCATTCGTCAGCATGTCTTACCCAACAGATTCACATTCCCAGAGCCAACGCGGTGAATAAAGCGTCGCCACATCCCGCTGCGCAGACTTACCGTAGTGGTATTCCCGGACATCGGATTCCCGTGCGAATGTTGTCTGCCGAAACACGCATCACTGGTCAGCAAGCTTCTTCCGACTCGCCCACGACATCACAAGGATCCCAGCAGTGTCTCGCTACTCTGCGCACTCACCAGCATGCCGTGCTTTTTGGCATATGACTTGTCGTGATCCGTGAGGAGCGCGACGTTGTGCAGCAGTATGAAAGTCACCAGGTATGTTGTCAGCCACGTCTTCTGCTTGTTTGCCTGCACCATCTTCTGAAGCTTTTCCAGCATCTCCCGCCGAAGCCGCGTCTGGATGTGCTGGATGAGGACCGAATCCAGCTGGGCGCCCATGACTGGCGGAAGGGGGATGCTCCCGTGCTGCGGGTGACTTTCGTCCAGGATGTCATTTTCCATGCCCAGCGTCTCGTGCCCGACGATTTCTACCGACTTTGTCGTCAAGCGAACTGCCATCCACATCTGCAACGTCTGGGTCAGGAGCTCCTGCTCTTCCGGAGCGGTTCTGGGGTCCTGGGAAACCTCCCAAGCCTTGCGATAAGTGGCGTAGAGCAAGCGGTCCCTCGTCGCGCCCATGACTCCCTCGACCACGGTGGTGAAACAATCTACGACGGCCCGCTGGATGTAGTCTTGGTAGGCGAGCTGGGCTTCGTCGAGGTTCGTGATCGCGTAAGGCGGAATCGGTACAGACTTCTTGACGCCGCCGGTGGTGACCCAAGATCGCTCCAGCTTGTCGCCCGGCTGCGGGACGAATTCCCGCACATGAAGCTGCAAAGACATGTCGTTCGTATAACCCTCCGTCACGCGGATCGTCTTCACCACGTTCGAAGCCCAGGTCGAGATGTTGTCGACGGGGCCGTTCTCGCCCCAACGCAGCGTCCACTCGAAGCCGTGCACCTGACCTGGCTTCATGCACTTGACGTCCGTGATTTTGGCGCGCATGCAAGGCTGTCGGACGACCAGCTTGTTGCTGTTGGCCTTGGGCTTACAGGTTGTGCAGGCCGATGAAGGGTCCTCTGGGTCTGGCACACACTGGGAACATCGTCAGTTGGCCTTCGAACAGACGCGCTGAACGGCTCATAGTCTAGGGGGAGGCGAGCAGATCGGTTGATTTTGGGGCACTTACGCGTATTCGCTGCATTCTGCATCGAATGCATGATCCAGTCTTTCTCGTGTTGGCTGTTTCCTGACGCTGCTTGATGTCCTTGAAAGGACCGCGCTTAGAGGCCGGAGGTCGCTGGTGAGAGTAGACGATGTCGAGCCTACTGCTTCCGGAAGGCATCGGAGTCTGTTCTATAGTCTCGTCTTTGACCGCCATATCCTGCATGGCGTACGGTGTTGCCATGGAATAGCTAGCGGTTGTCACGGGGATAGGCGTCTGGTGCTGTATCGTCGAAGTCATGTCCATGGCCATCATGCTGTCGCTGTATGGAGCTGACACCATGTCATTAGTTGGCACGATATGGCCAGCGGCGTTGGGGAAGTTATGAGAAGCATCAGGTGTAGGAGCAGGGGCATTCGAGACATTCGGGTAATAAGAATTCGCCGGGACGTCCGCGGAGTAAACCATGTTGTCCGGCACATCAGGCTGAGCTGCCAGTCCCTGGTTAGGACTTTCTTGCACAGGTTGAAAATTGGGCACGTAGGTCGTTATCATGCCCGCATCACTCATGGGAAATGAGTCCGTCCCGTTGGGAGGCATGGTAGTGGGCACGTATGCATCTGGTTGGGGCAAACCTGCGGAAGGCGGCTTCTCGACCTCGTAGCCAGTGCTCGTCCCGTAGCCCACGATGTTGGACTCGTGAATGAGCTGATATCCTGCACGAGTGTGAACACCAAAGAAAGGTTGGTAATTTCAAGGACTCAAGACGAACCTTCAGGAATGGGGATTATGCAGGTCCCCAAGCAATGTTGACAAGATCCAAAGAGGCTGGCCATCCTTTCAGATAGTCCTTGGGTGAGATCGGATGGCCAACCTGAGGACGACGGGCCTGCGTCGCCGCCGACGACAAGGTCATCATGCCCATGTTGATGGGACTTCTCTGAGAAGTCCTGGGCTTGGCAGCCGCCCGGAAACTGGGAAGACATGGAGTAGGCGGTCAATGTCCTCTGCCTGCTACTGACTTCGCTCACGTCTCGCGGACGATAATGAGAAGACTGTAAAAGGATTTGATGAAGCTGGTAGCCGGTATAACCATATAGCGCAGCTACCTGCTCAATTTGGGTTCGGTGTTGACAATAGGGATGATCAAAAAGTGCAAATACGGGTTGAGATGAGGGCGGGAAATACTGGTGCGCCGACGCTGTGGGAGATTCGTCCTCGCAGCCGAAAGGCCGGCGCCTCTTGCGATTATGAGTGTTCTAAGATGAAATCAATTCACCGCACATTCGGAGAATGATGGGGGTAGATCGGTGGAAGGGGGGGATGCGTGACCAGCAAAGAGGAAAAAAGAGGTCAGGGCTAGCGAGAAAGATATGAGGGGACGATGTGTGTGTGTGTGTAATGATGCGGATGCTGGGACGGCAGCCGGGCTGGAAGTGCAATGGGGAAGATCGGTGATATATCCCATGCAAGCTGCCGCCAGCCGGGAAGCAGGGACATCTCTTACCATGATTGATGCGACGAGAAAGGGTGTGTTGGACAAAGCCTAGTAGTAGCGAGACCAAGTAGGTACCACAACCGGTGGCATGTATAATGTATACAGCAGCAGAGACAAGCAGCGGCTGCGGCAGCGGCAGCAGCAACGGCGGCGGCAGCACCAGGCAGGAGGAGTGAGCAGGCACAGCGAAGCACAAGGGGAGCGCAGAAAATTGCGCCTCACCGGGGAGGGGGTGGGGGAGCTACGGTCTCACGAGAGCCATTGCCACATAATGGCACCCCTTGTGCGCGAGTGGAGAACTAGGAAGAGGGTAAGGTAGGGGAAAGGACGGGCGGGTTGACGACTCGGCGAGAGACAGGAAGCGGAGGAAGAACCGAGCCAGTGTAAGGCAGGTAGGGGAAGAAGAGGAGTGAGGGCGAAGAACAGGGAGTCGGGCTAGAATGGACAAATGGTGAAGAGCCTGAGCCTGAGCCAGAGCCTGGAGCCTGAGCCAGAGACAGAGAGAGACAGAAAGAGACAGAAACAGAGACAGGCCCTGCTTGACAGCCTTTACTCGGCCGAAACGGGGGGAAACAACGAGAGGAAAAGGCGGCAAGGCGAGCCTACGTTATGCGCCTGTCTGTCTTGTCTTGTCCGTTCTGTGAGTGTGAGTGTGCGTGTGCGGTGGTGCGTGCTCGACGTGATGCGTAAAAGTATGTATGTCGCCCTGCTCTCTGGCAGAGGGTGCGTCTTGTCCTGCGTTCGCTTCTGCTCCTGAGTTTCTGCGTCTTTTCCACTTCTTTCTGGCTCCTTTGCTGCTGTCGCAACGGGCTGCTGGACGTGGTCTGAGCCTAGGCGTCTCCTCGAGGTTTCGCCCGCTTGACCAGATTTTGGAGCCGATATGCTATTGCTTCTCGTTGCTCTCCTTGTGCAATGTCTCCTGCGGCGGTGGAGCACAGCGTTGCGTGCGCGAGCTGGCTAAGATCAGAGAGCGTGCCGATAGAGACTCTGTTGCTGGCGATTGGCGTAGCCTGTGCTGTTGCTGGTCGAGTCGGTCTGCTGTCGAAGGAGTCGAGGCTGAAGTGAGAAGACTCGGTGAGGAAAGATTGAGGAAGTGGGCTGCACCCGTGCTGAATTGTATTTCACCGGTCTGAGGGGTACTCATGAAAAGGACAGGGGTCGTTGAGACCACGCCACGCGAGAAGAGGAGCCGAGCATCTTCCCGCCCCTGCCGAGTGGATGGATTTCAGGCTGCCCGTCTGATGGGATCAGGGCGACAGGGGTGGGGAAGAGGAACCAGATGTTGTGAGCACTGCTGATCCTGATTCTGCCTCCCGGTTTGCGTCTCGCTTGTGCTACCAACAGCTCCTTGTTTGCTTCTTCTCCCCGGGAAGCCCAACGCTCCAACGCTCGCTCCCCCCTCTCCCCGAGCATCCACAGCCCCTCGCCGGTGAATGGCCTGATGCTTTGTGTGCGTTTTCCAGTATAAATAGGCATCATATCATCGCCGGTCGAATATGTATAGCGGCTGCTACACCATGGCTCGACGTCGGTTGGTTTCGGGAGGCAGTCGGGTTCCTCAAGCCTGGGCATAGTCTAACATGTGGGCTCTCGGATGCGAGTGCTTACGTGAAGTTGTCATTAATGACCCCATGCGGGCGACGACGTGATCTGACGAGACTGGGAGTCATCACAGTCCATCGCCCGGCTAGCAGCCTGTGCCGTGCTACCAACAGGCCAAGGCAGCCAACCATTTCGCGTGCGACCGCTTTTCCTCCCAGGGTTCGGCTCATTAATCAAATGTCGGCCAATCTGACCTCCACGCTTCTCGACTTTCCATTGGAAAGCGCCACGGTCCCGACAGTCTGACACCGTCGAACTTGTTGCCCGGGCTGGCCGCGTCGCTTGAGCAGCTAAGGCAGAGAGACGTGTGCGTGTGGGTGTGCGCCCGCCTGTTGGTACTTGTGTAGGTCCAAGAGCCTCGTTGTTGGTTTTCCATGGGGGGAAGGGGAATCATTTGCGACCCAAGATCAGTCACCGCTCATCCCAAAAGGCAAAAAGGGTGGTGTTGACATTTCCCTGGGAACGGGGGACACATGGTCGCGATGCCTCTCGACCCTTGCCAGCTTCCCCATAGCCGAGATGGACACGACATAGGTCCCAGAAAAACGGTCGACAAAGAATCTTGGGGAGAATGTCATTTCCGCCTTTTCGGATCGTGGGTAAGTCGGTTGGCTGAAAGTCGCCTGCTGATTGGTTGACTTTGGAGTCAATCGGTCGATCGGTCAGACTGTCAGTCGACTCTACCCGTTGCTCGCACATGACTTAGGAGCATTTAGCATCCCTCGCCCATGACGATGATGTAGCCGCTCAGGTCCAGTAACCGGGTGTGCGTCCACCACCACCACCATCGTCGCCGCTGCCTGGTGTCCACATGGGCCGGCCGCGCCGCCACGCTGGGCTCTCCTGCGAGGCGTATCGTGAAGCGAGCCTTGTGGATTTTTGGGAAAAGTGAAGCTTACAGGTTGCACTTCTTGGACCGCCCCATGAGTGCCTGGACACCCCTGACCATCCTGACCGCCTTCCATGGCCGCCCCATGCCATCCCGTGATGGTAGGTACCCTGGAGCGTTGGGCGTGCCGACGGAAGCTCATTTGACGATCCGGAAATCCGAGTGCGCAACCTGCAGCTCGCCCGTAAATTCCAGAATAGTCCCGGGTTGCGTTCTAATTTCTCAGCGACGAGAAGTTGCCCTTTTCTGGAAATCGCATCAGCCTGTTGTGCGGCCGCCAAGGAACATAGTGCGGGATCATGCGAATTATGTCGCGGTATAGTGCAGAGCAAATATGACCCCCCCCTCTGGTGTTGGAAAATTTTATGTCGGTCAACGTTTTTGGCTATTTTCACTGGCAAGGGCGCCTGTCGAGACGAGTGCAGGTCCTGCATGCGTGGCCGCCAGCAATGGTCAAGGACTCCGTAGGCGCAGCTGATGAGGTCAGGGAACCACTTGCCGAAGGCCTCGTATCAAATGAACATCCGTTTCCCTGCATGAAGCCGTGCCGATTGTGCGACGCGAGGTCAAGTAGAGCGGTGATACCGTGGCCGTACCGAGCATCCATTCGATATTCAACCCAAGCCTTGCGTCTGTCGGGGAGGCTCCTGTCGGGGTGTACGAGCTTCACCCTGCCAGCAACAGCGGGCTCTTCTCGGAGGGAGCATCAGGAGCGAAGGCCGGCCACTGTGGTGGGACGAGGACACCGTAGCTGACTTAAGCTCGAATTGGCAACCGGTGAGCTGGGAGCGTTGCCTGTGGATGGTTACCCTATCTGTACAAGCCCTGAAAGTCGACCCGTAATCGTATCAACTTGGCAACATACCCTTGGACGGCCAGGCGACAGTCTGACGACAGTGAATGTGTGCGTGTACGTGTGCCGCGTCCATAAAACAGAAAGCACAGCGTGAAGCGTCGGACGACCCACCTGTACAAACACGTTGACTGAAGTTTTGGGTTGTCGGGTCCGTCCTGTCCCGCGAAGATGCAGTGCTTTGCATTTCGTGCCGTGGTGCCAACTGCAGCACAAGAGCATTGGTTCGACGGGGTGGCGGCACTGCAGAAATGGGGCGGCGGCCAGCCCCGCCCTGTTCTTGGTGTTGTAGTAGGTAGTACTGAACGCACGCAACTCGAATTGGCCAATCACGACCGCCAGGCTTGAAGCTCAGTTCGATGTTTGAGTGACATCCGTGATGAACTTTCGGGGTTGCTTGAATGGACGCCAAGAGCTTTCGTAGACGGATTGTTGGGTGAACAAGACTGGAAGACCGGAGGTACGGAGCGCGCCTCGTCGAATCCATCGCCGACTGATGAATCAGGGGAAGGAAGCGCAGGCGTCCAGTCGACCGCTGTCAGCGGACCAGGATCATGACCCCGGTCCAGTGGGGTTGCAAGCCGGGAGGTCGCCGTGGGGCCTGCCGGAGGTCTGAATTGGAGACTTTGGTCAACCGCCGAGCCCTTGAATAATGGTCAACTTCGTTTTTCTCTCTCTGTTAGGTTGGATTAACCTACAGTGCCCCGTGTGTAGTTACGTTACTACACTAGTGGACTGGTAGGCGCAGCCGCACGTGCATCGCTCGCCCTTTGCGGAAGAGGTTCCGCCGCCTAACCTGAGTCGTGGCAAGGTCAACCTTGCGTTCCTATGTATCGGTCAAAGCCAAAGTGGTTGAGCGGACAGACGGGATATGCGGGTGCCAGCATCAGCCCGCGAAGTGGATATATCCACCCGGTGAGCGACGAAACCGAGGGTAGTCTTCCAGTTGACAATCCGAGCAGTGATCAAGGAGGCGAGGGTAATGTATCTGTATGATGCTGTGATCGCCGTGTCGAACAGCCATTTGTCTGAGAGGAGCTAGCTGGTGTGTATGGAGAAGGCCTCAAGGGCTGTAATGGCGGAGCCGTGCGATATGTCGCTGGTAGCCACGGCAAACAGCGGCGGATCCCGAAACGCGTCTCGGCGCCCACGGCGTCTGTACCTGGTCTGATGGGGTAAACCGTACGTCTATGTACAGTACCTCATTGATGCCGGGCATCTGACTGATGACAGAGACAAGGATGACGCTGGTGCGATTGGACGGACGGCATCGAAACAACCGCATCCTGCAACGGCTTATGGCATCTTCGAGCTTGTGAAAAGTGCGGAGGCGTTAGGCAGTCTTGGGGTAGCTTGTGTGCTCCATTTCGATCATCTTCTCCTGTTCTTCCCAGTCTTGGCCCCGACAGTAGAGCTGCCGGCAGTGGTTATGTCCTCCCCAAAACCCTTCCACGGAATATGCATGGCAGACAAGGACCGCCTGGTGGTGTGCTGGTTTGGTGGTTTGCAGCGAGGAAACAGCACCAAGGCAGGACGACGGGCGGGCTAGAATTGTTGAGAAGGTGGCTAAGCAGAGGAATAGGGTGTGCCCTGCATGTGTTGGAACGACTGGGAAGTTGGAAGATAGATGGAAGACATGGTGGCGGTTGGGTGTGGATGCTGCGTGGTTGAGTTCAGAGATGTTGAATCGGTACGAATATGCCGTAGGGGAGCTTGAGGTGGGTGAGTAGGTAGGTAGGTACCGCAGCGACTACTCAGTAGGTAGTATCAGCAACGACTCCAAGATGGGATGAACATGAACGCACAGATCACCCAAGTAGACTCTGGGTCTGGGGGCTTTGCCGCTGAGCAAGACATGGAATCCATGGATGGACCTACCTCACTGGGTAAGTAGGGAGGGCATCTGGACCATGAGTGGCATAGAAGGCGAATGCAACGGCGTTACGTTGGCCGCGGGGACGACGGTCAATGGATTGGATTCTGGCTGAAGATCTGCCAGCATAGGCACGGGGAATGCTCAAGGTGAATGGATGAAGCCAGGTTGCCAGGAGGCCCAGAGAAAGCCGAAGTGTGTAGTACAACAGCAGCCCGGACCCTCGGCTTCTACCAGTTAGGTCCTTTGCCTCTGTGGCTCTGCAGCAGGCCTCGATTCCGTCACGTGGGTGCATCCCAATTCCTGCCGGATGCAGAGTCGAACGTTCCAAGCCGATCAATGTCTCGAATGGTGTCTCTAGCGCCTTCATGGCAACCGCCGGCCTGGTGTTCCTGACACTTTGCCTGGTCGAGGCAAGCCGGGCGAGGCAGGTGCAGTGGTCCAGGCCCGGGTCTGCTTGCCTATCCAATCCAATCTAGGTGCGTCTTCCTCGCCTGGAGCCTGCAAAACGGTCCCCGATGGTGACTTCCGTGACGGGATCTGGGGGCCATCGTCTTCGGATGCAAGTACGGTACTTGCTGCGGCGCCTGCCTTGGAATAAGGGAGATCACGTTAAGATACCTACCTACCTACCTAGGCAGGTCCGGCAGATAAGTACCTCTTTTGCCACATCTATATAGGTGTTCTGCGTGTACACAGTAGGTACATATCTAGGTAGGTAGTTGAGTAGGTAGACAAGTACCTCGGGTCAGGCAACGTGGATGATGCAAGGCAAGGACCGTCCCGTCTGCTTGCCCGTTCACTTCCCCTCATTTGGGTTTGCAAGTTCGATCGGTACACTAAGGCGCTTTAGTCCAATAGACGGGACAAGCATGCGCGTCACCGAAGCTGCTAGTCTCCGCCGTTTTCGACGTCGAGCAGTCACAGGGCTGTCCTGCGACTACTGCTCCTCCACGGAAGGCTGTCACACACCATTGCACCTTCCCTGTCTGCTTTCCCCTTCCCCTGTCTTGTCCGGTAGCGAAACAAAGGGTTCGGGGCTCAACGCTTCCAACGGCCCCCTCACATCAGAGACACTTTTCCCTGAGATTTACTTACCCATTCCTCATAGAGACAGATGCAGCCGCAGCCAAGCTACCATCGTAGATAGGTCCATGTTTCTCGGCTGCCAGCCTCTGGCGGTCCGATTACGTGGCCATCAGCGGCGGGACCATAGGTATGTCCCCCCCTCCTCTTTCATTTTTTGTCATATATCAGGTCGAACACCAACCTCGGTCTTTGATCAATGCCGAGTATGTGTCGTCCTAATTGCTACGTTCCCGGCGCAAATGCCGGGAATGAATGGCTAGAAGCTCAACCGAGCTCTTCCTGATTTAGCACCTTACCTCACTTGCTGATGAGGTGCATACGGACGTCCGCTTGCATGACCAGGGAGACTTTCAGCTCGGGAAGGGTCATCCAGTGAGCGTTTTCTGCAATGAAGGACGCAGTACGGAGTAACCTAACATTTGTTCCGACTTGGAAGCGCAGATACCAGACATGACGGAAGCCGAATCGGAGCATCAAATAGTCTGTAAAGGACCAGATCGATACAAGATGCCGCTTTGCTTGCACTCACATACCTAGGTACTGCCTTACATTTACATACCCAGTTACTTAATTTCAAGGATTCTTGTCGTTGCCTACCCCTTAGCAGAATAACTGCCTTCTATATACCCACAGGTAAGGAAACGTAGGTACCTGGGGTTTCTGTATGGCACTAATAAACCTGAGACGAATATCTGCCTGTTACCTTTTTTTTTTTTTTCCTTTACCTCAACGACCCAACGGTGGAGGCAAAATACACGGATTTCAACACAATTCCAGCCACATTTTCAGTGTCTACTATACACTGGTACAAAATCGAAAATACGAGAGAAAAGCTTCGAAACGCCTCAAAGTCAACCACCAGCAAGGTCGAAAATCTTACGAATGACTCACAAAATGAGGATAAAAGAAGAGCCAGCAGAGCTGAGCAAGCAAGATCTTCTCTTGGCACTGAGACGAATATCTCCCACTGCAAGAAGCAAGACGGCGATGCAGCCGGGTGCCGCCTTCGTTCCTTCTTCGCATCGATTAGGCAGCTGCGGCGGCTCCTGCCAAGCCAACACGGCTAGCTGGGCGATCCACTTGCCGGTTGGTGGTGTGTATCCGTACTTAATCGCCTACCTACCTACCTTAAGGCAACCTACCTAGGTACTCAAGGTCGTCGCGAGTGACGACGTTCCTTCCATGAATGGTTTCCTTGACTTTTACTCTGTAGGTACCTACCTGTAGGTAGGTAGGTGTTTCCACATGGGTGTGGAACGGAACGGCAAGCGTGCTCACCCGAAGCACATCCACCTCCATTATTCCATCCCACCTAGTGCTGCCGGTCATCCATGCTTCTTCCATCCCTGCAAAGTTGCAGCAAGCAACACCAACAACACTCTGAACTGATTTCACCAGTCCACAGCCGCCCTGGGCGAGCCAACTCTGCTTTCCATTGCTCCTACGGCCAGGCCCCCTCTCATCCCTAACCAATCAGGACGTCGCCTGGTGAGCAAGCTGCATCTCCATGCAGCTACATGCAGGGCCGCCGCACAAATCGGAATCCGGCATACATTTCCAAAATACCCACGCCAACGCCCACGCCCACGCCCACGATCGAACCAGGTTGAGAACCTATTACGGAGTATCCGTACCTACCTACACGAGGCAATAGTACTCCGCGCTCCCCAGGGGCCGTAGACCTATCTCTCCAACCTCGTCTATCACCACCGGCAACGGCGTCATTGCTTACACAATACCTGCGCCTGCCCTGGTCCCGTTGCCTGCTGTTGATCGTCCGACGCCGTCAAGACCGGTCTGGATTCCGACCTCGTCTCTGGCCTCTCGCCGAGTCCCACGGCATCAGCAAATCCTAACCACGCAAAGCTACCCCAACCTTCCTCGGCGATCATTTGATCACCCCCTCCTCCCCCACGCGCCACCTGTCGCTTTCTCCGACGTCGAATGCCACGACTTCATTCAATGCCGTGGAACACCTTCACTACATGACGCTCGACGCCATTGGGCGACTGAACCTCAATCACATCTGACATTTGTTGTTGCCACCCACAAGATGGACTTGACGTCGGACATCATACACGAAATAATTCATCCAACGGCCGCCTTCTCGGCAGCGTCCCAGGAGCACAATGCCAATCCTGTCGTCGACCACACAAGGCGGCTTCCGTTGGCGGACTGGGAAGCGTCGCCACTCAACCCAAAGAATCGAATCGACAGTCTCGACCCTCTCTGCGATCCTCTCTGGCGCATTGATGGTTGTACCGCCTTCGGCACCCAATTCTATGTGCTGCCGTCGTTCTTGACCTCCATACCGCCGATGCGCATCGATGCCTTCATCCCAGAGCAGTCATCGCAGTCTCCTGAGCTCAGAGAGTTGCTAGACCTAGATGTTGCCTTTCACACCAAAGACAGAGCCCGTGTCCAACAGCTGAGCATTTCCAAGCACATCCTTCGTGCTCTACAGAGATGGACCAAGAGCCTTTCCGACCCTGAGGGCCTTCTGAGCTCGATGCCTTTTGGCTCTCGAATAGTCTTCAAAAACCTGGCCTTCGATCTGAAAGACATAATGATCGAGATTGCCCCTACCTACTATCTGGAACGGCAGTTGCTATCTCCCTCTGCCCTCGGCCACATGTGGGGGCCTGCAGTTGAACTACCTGAGTGTATCGACATGTCCGAGGCCCACGTGGTCGAGCAGATTCACGACAGTGTCTGCCTCGTCCGAATTCGAGGCACGCTCTGGATTCTGAAAACTCTGACGAGTTACACCAAGTACTTGTATCATGAGTTGAAACTGCTGCTGTCGGCGAGGCCACACCCAAACATCATGTCCCGCCCAGCTCACCTCCTCACCAAGAAATGCAGCTTCGGGAGCAAGTTGGCAGTTGTCGGATTCACTCTTGAGTTCCACAAATTCGGGACCATGAGAGACATTGTGCCATATTTGCAAGCCAGCGGCACCTTGTCTCAGGCTGAACAGTTCAAGTGGGCCACCCAGATCACTTCGGGAGTGATACATCATCGGGAAACATCCGGCACTTTTTACCCTGACCTACGTCTGGATAACGTTGTCTTGTCGGAAAACCGAGACGCGATAATGGTTGATTTCGAGCAGCGCGGGGTGTGGTGCGAGTTTGCCTCGCCCGAGATCAACGCCCTTGAGTACGTCCGTTTGCTTGCCACGGACGAGGAGGTGCCCGAGCACGTCAAGGACCGCTACGCCGAGATTTTGAGACGAATGTGCCCGGATTTCGAATCGCTTCAAGATCGGGAAGAGTACACGAACCCGGCCACCTACAACATCTCTTGGCAGTGCCTCAGTCCAGGCGAGCAGGAAGCATCCGAGGTCTACATGCTGGGGAGAGTGCTGTGGTGCATATTCGAAGGGGCTAGTGCTCCTCAGCAAGCCTCGTTTTGGTCTTCGTATCGCCGGGAAGCCAACATCGAGTTCCCAGCCTATCTAAGAACCCCGCCAAAGATAAGGACCCTCATCGACCACTGTACCCGCGGCAGACGACCTACGCTGAGCACCAAGATCGGCAGAGAAGGAAGCAAAGTGACGATCAAGGACGCACAGGGACCGTACGACCAACAGGACATTCGCAAGGCGTCTACGGCGTGGTGGAAGAAGGAGCTCTCATGGGCAGAGGAATTCCTGGCGACCAGAGAGAAGATGAAGGCCGTAGGGGAGTGGAAGGAGAACCATTTCGACAGGCCTTCGTTGCACGATGTACTGACGCAGCTTGAAAAGTTGAGGGACGAGATGTGACTATCAACGAGGAGTTGTCGTACTAGCACAGTTGACCACGTACACTTTAAAATAGAAACGAATCACGACATGACAGGCTGTGGAATGACTTAAATTCAAAAAGAGAATATCCTACTGTACAGCAGTGCAAACCAAGTCGCCCGCAGAACGTTCCTCGCCCGTGTGTGCTCTATGACGTTATAGACGGGCAATCTACCAGGAAGCAGCGAGGCTCCGAAGGGAACAAGAGGAGGATATCGAGGTATGAGTGGAAAGCAAGGAGAAAGACAAACCAGGAAGATATGAATGAGAGAGACGAAAATGAATAAAAACATAAAAGACTTAAAAGCCAAGCGTCACAGACAGCCCCGGACAGAGAGAGGAAGAAGTGAAGGTGCCTAGACATGGTGGGAAGGTTGGCCGTCTTCTTAGAGACGAAACTCGTGCAACCACGAAGGGGTTTGATAGATGGTGGTGGATGACGATGGCGGGACAGGGGAGCGACTAGCGGGCCGTTACTTCACCCTCTTGCTGCCGCGGTCGGGCTCCTGGCTCTGGCGCTTCGAGCCCAGGGCCGGCGCCGGCGCGGCCCTCCTCAGGCGCGCGACGAGGGCGCGGAACTTCTCGACGTACGAGGCCGGCGCGCCGTTGACGCCGAGCTGGTCCTGGACGACCTCGAGGCTGTGGACGAAGGGGGCCGCGGCGTCGGGGAGCTGGGCGAGGACGCCGATGACAAAGTCCTCGTCGCGGTCGCCGACGAGGCGGAGGTAGAGGTTCCTGTCGCGGCGGGGGACGGACGCAACTACTGCGGGGCCGAGGCCCGGGGGCACGAAGTCGCGGTTCCGGTCGACGACGGCGGCGAGGACGTGGACCAGCGCGCGGGCGGCGCTGGATCGCTCGGCGCGGCGCATGGGGCGGTCGCGGCTGTAGATGGCGGCGCGGATGAGGGACACGACGCCCGTCACGTGGCGGGCTGCCCAGGCCACGTCGCAGGGCCCTTCTGCCGAGGCGCCGGACGAGAAGCTGCCGCTCCCGCTCCCGGCTGCGAAGGCGTCGAGCTGGCGCAGGGCGTGGTCGACGCGGAGGGAGAGCTTGCGGAAGGGGTCGCGGACGGGGTCGGTGGGGCGGAGCTTGGAGAGGAAGTAGTGGAAGAACTCGGTGTTGGCGAGGAGCATGCGGAAGACGGTGGCCTCGAGGTCGCGGCGCTTGACGGGGCGCTTCTTGCTGCGGGAGACGGAGGCGCCCGAGAGGAGATCCGGGCGGAAGTCCTCCGAGGGCAGAGGTGCCGAGAAGGGCGAGGACGGGGAGCAGACGGCGGAGAGCATCTCGTGGATCTCCTGGATGTGGCGGCGGTTCGGCAGCTCGTCCAGGTCCTCGGCGGACTCGCCGTCGTCAGAGCCCTCGGAGGAGGTTTCCGACGAGTCGTCTCCGTCGTCGGGCCCTTCAAAGTCCTCGCCGGCGCGGGAGTTGGGGCTGAAGGCGTTGCAGTGGAGGCCGTCGGCGAGGACGTCCAGGTGGAAGGCGGAGATGTTCTGGAACGGGTCGCCGATCTCGCCCGGGTAGCCCCGTGAAGTCATGGTCAGCGGGGACGAATGGTCGTGGTCGTAGAGCGTTTGGTTGACGAGCTGGTCGTGGAGCCAGATCATGTGCTCGCAGAGTTTCCCTCCGCCGCTGCCGCGCTCGTTGGGCCCGGCGCAGGAGCACTGCGGCCAGGAGAAGACGCTGTTGGGCGAGCCGATGCGGATGGACCGGTGTACGAGCTCGGTCATCTCGAAGGCGTAAAAGTCGCCGTGGAGGGTGCCCTTCCGCAGGGACATCTTGGGCGGGCGCTTGAAGGTGTTGCGCACCAGCTTGCGGGCCTCGAGCGGGAGCCCGTCGACCCTGTAGGAGAGCTTGGAGGGGGAGGTGACGACGTCGGGGACCTCATCGTCGTTGCTGTCGTCGCCGTCGTCGTCGCTCCCGCTCGAGGAGGAGTAGCGGCTGCCGGGTTCGCTTTCCGACTCGGAGTTGGAGTCGTCAGGTTCGGAGGAGGCGGCGGCTTCAAGGGAGCGTCGGTGGGCCTGGGATCTGGTTGTGGGAGCCATCGTCTCGAGAGAGAGCTCTCTGAACTTCTTGACGGGGGCGGCAAGACGGGAAGACATCAGGATGAGAAGGCGCTGCGGCTGGGTTCTATATGCTTGTTGGAGGCTGCAGATGCCGTGACCTCCATGATGATACGTCGGTTGACTTCTTATAGAAAGACAGGAGGCATGCGTGTGGTATATGCCGGAGGAGGGGCGGGGAAGGGGCTGAGGGAGGCCAACGACGAAGAGACCCGACCAGAGGAGGCCGTTGGCGATGTTCGATCCTGTTGGAACAGGGGGAACGAGAGACCCGACGAGGCCTGGAGAGGACCAATGGCTCTTGAGTGGTGGGCGTCAAGTCCCATGGGAGATGAACGGGGAAGAGAAAGGGAGGGGGTGGACATTTCGGCAAAAGGCGAGCTGGCGTAGGGCCAGCTACTGGCTGGCATGCCCCGGCCTCGAGGGTAAAGCTGATGAACAATCCCGCCTTTCTAGAATAGCAAGGGGAGAAAGGGAAATTCCATTTCTTCTCCTCCGAGTCGTCTGCTTGCTCGTCTCGCGCCGTGTTTCGTCGAAATGCGATGACGACGAGGGTTTGAGAAGAGAGGAAGTCGAAGTTGAGAAGTTGGTTGTCGCAGCTTGCTGGGATTCCAGTCCCGGGTGAAGTGGTTAAATGTGGAGACCCGCACGGCCGACACCGACACCGAGGTACCCAAGTACATCTCACACGGTAAAGCATTACGCTTTCCACGGCGCTTTCCAGCTTACCTAACGGTACCGGTCGGCGCGCGCAGAAGGGAAGGAAACACACTTCGAGGGGCAGTAAACTCCAGGCTAGCGGACTTCTAGACTGCGCCGAGACCTTCTACCAGCCCGGGTCGACCTCCCCTCTTCGCTCAAGCGACTCTCCCATTGGTCGACAGCCGCAGTTCGAGGGAGAGAGCGAGTGCTGGTTGGACTTGGAGAGAGAGAGTCGTGGTCGTGTGGTGTTGGCCTCCCTCTAGGGCCGCCATAACGGGCCGCCGGGACCCACCCGACTACGCTGCAAACGGCACGCCGTGGAGACCTCGCACAGCCCCCAAACGGCCGCCGAACCGGCCGGCTGTCCATCCCCACTCCACTCCACTCCACTCCACTCCGGCCGTCCCCACCCCCGGTCCTCCAGTCACAGTCTGGCTTGGGGGCCGGTTTGGGACTACCGCTGCCCCCTTCACAGCCATGGGCGGCCGCGTCTGGCGCGGCCCATCAACCGCATTTTCCGTCCACGTCGGCCGTCATCGTCCACCTCGCAAGGCTCTCTCCATGCTTTTAGCTTCTCGTTTTTCTATTCTTGTTCTTGTTTATTCGACCGGTGCCAGACTGTCGGTACCAGGCAGGAATGCCTCGCCGTCGGACTCTGACGGCTCAGAGGGTCGCGATTGCAAACGGCCACGTCCGGGGGGGCGCCCTCATCACCGCCCGCGCGCGCGACCGACCCATCATCACGCTCCCTTTCTATCTAATTCCATCATCGCCATGAGTTCCCAGCGCTCCGGCACCAATCACATCTCGCAGCGGCTGCCTTTGACGGGACGTCGTTGGCTCGAGGTTGCGGTGCGGCTGAGGCGCGCAAATGTAGGGTGCTTCTCCATCTGTTGCAGAGGACGCCGCCAAGCTCTAACGGTATGCGAGGCCGATGGCAGGGGCGGGAGAGGGGGGGGCAGCTGCGGCGGATCGTGATGCGAGAGGCTATTCATAGGCCGAAGTGCGGTGATGAGAGTTACAGACCATGAAGCTCCGCGGGGGGGCCGGCGTCTATCACGACGCATGCCTTCTCTTTGGGCAGCGACGTCTGATGGGGCTCCGAGGTTCTTCGCGGATGCGTCTTAGTTCTCGACGGACGAGGCTGGTGACCTCATCTCATATGACGACGAGAACCCAAGCCGGCCAATGATAAGCTCTCGTTGACTGAGGGTTTATTCATACCATGTCCGTCGATATCGGAGCGTCGTCGAGTCACAGGACGACAGCAACCCAGGCTAAACTACTCTCCACCAGCTCCCTCGCCAGGACTGTTCCACTCGAAGCGAGCAAGAACCATTCCACCTGGGCGAACCCGCCGGGCAGGTTCAGCTCTCGATACATAAGCCTCCTTTTCTCACCAGACAATCACATACGGCCATACCCACTGGAGAACTCGGGATCCCGTCCGCTCTCCCATCGATAAACCAGTGAGGGCCGGAGTAGTAGTTGGGTCGGTGACGACCAGCGAATGCCCGGTGTTGTATGTCTTTTGCTTTTTGGTGTGATATTCTTGTGCAGTTGGATGACTCGGGATGTTGAAGAGACTGACTGCTACTACTTTGAACACCAAATGCGTGTTGGGTGCAGGGTGCAGTTGTGGTGGTGGCAAATGGTGTTGAGATCCCGACTGCCAAAGTGTATCAACCAAGCGCGCTAGCCGAGCATCCATCACATGACAAGATGCGTTCTCCATGGCGTAGAATACGCCGACGCGGGGGTTCCATGGTCGTGAGGCTGACGTGCCCCGGCGATGATCGAACCCCGCCTCTTCATTCGCCGGCACCCAGCGACCACAATGAACGACAACGGTCCAACCGGGGACGCTGGCCGCGTTCTTCCAGAACAGGTTACATCTGAACCAGCAGACGTCAACGCAGGGTCTGAAACCCTGTCTCGGGTGGATGAAGAACAGACCAGCAGCTTGGCAGGGCATGTCTCTGATGTCGATGCTTCTACTTTGCCTGTTTGACTCACACTGCCTGAATAGATGCCAAGGCGGCGGTGCCTGATCTAGGTACTGAGTACTTGGCTCCGTGACTTGGTACGATTTCACGTGAATGGTTAAAGAACTCAGCAGGAACGTCGTGGCATTATGCTGAAGTGAGCCCGTGGCTCTATATACAGTATCGTAACGTGACGTAAATGACAAGAACATCTCTGAGTGTGCCGTATCATGAAACCGCGCGGCACGACCCCCTTTTTTCATCTCTCAATACAACAAATGTCTCCCAACAAGGGTATCAATCGCTAAGTCCTGTATCCAGAAAAAACAGACAACCTCGTGCTCTAATCGCTAGACGTGTCCGGGCTCTTCGACCCGGTGGCCACCGGCTCGCCCCTCCCCTCGCTGTTCGCGATGGCGCTCTGCAGCGCGCTCGTCAGGTCGACGTGGAACAGCGGCCTGTTCAGGCCGTGGACGACGACGCCCCTGCGCCTCGGGCCGGACGGCTTGCGCTGCTCCTGGTGCATGCCCGACGACGACACGGGGTCGATGTCCTCGAAGGCGCCGCCGCCCTTGCCCGCCTCCTCGTCCGCCGACCGCGCGGCGCGGGCGTGCGACGAGAGCTCCTTCTCGTTGGCCTCCTGCTCCGCGACGGCGGCGGCCGACTCGGCACCGCCGATCTCGGCGACGCTGAAGATGTTCTTCCACCTGTGCTGCAGGCCGTCGCCGTAGGCGTCGGACGGGTACCCGAAGCCCGCGGCCACGAGGGCGCGCTTGGTCCAGCGGTTGTTGATGCAGGCGATGTGCCAGTTGACCGTGTCGGGCGCGGCGTACCGGTCGAGCTGGTTGCGGACGTCGATGAGCTGCTGGATCGACGTGAGGTCGACGTTGTTGACGGAGCTGAAGTCGAGGATGATGGCCTTGAGCGTCGGCTTGGTCTCCGCCGCCTCGCGCTGCGCCGCGGCCTTCTTGGCCTTGCGCGACGGGCCGGGGTCGTTCCAGGGGCGGTCGCCGAGGCGGCCGTAGGCCTCGAGGTTCGTGCGCCGCGTGCGCTCGAAGATGTAGTCCGTGAGGTACTCGAGGGAGTGGCTGGCATTGGGGTAGTTGAAGCCCTCCGAGAAGCGGTAGATGAAGATTCCCGGGTACGGGCTGTCGAGGGACACCTCGGGGTTGGAGCCGTCGGTGTGGTCGACGGGGAGGAAGACATTGCGGGCGGCGTTGTCGCCCGCGTTGAAGGTGCCGTACTCGCCAACCACCTGTCTGTGGTCCTCGCCGATGACGTGGTCGCCGACGACGGAGTGGACCTTGACCTTGCCCAGGAAGTTGCCCTGGCCTCTCAGGATGCGCCACAGAAGCAGCACGGCAGAGATACAGACAGTGGCGTAGATGCCGTTCTCGATAGAAGAGAAAATGGTCACGAAGACGCCGATGAAGAAAATGACAACTTCGAGCGGAGACACGCGCCAGAATTGGTAGACGGTGTTGGGCGGCGTAATCAAATCACCAACGGCGTGGATGATGACAGCAGCCAGAGAGGCGCTGGAGATGTAGAAGAACACGGCCGTCAGGGCGTAGATAGCGAGCAGGACGATGAGACCAGTAATGACACCAGCAAAGGGGGTCCTGACGCCAGCCTTGGACTTGATGGCCGTGCGACTGAACGATCCCGTGGAGGGGTAGCCACCGAGGAAGGGTGCGATGACGTTCGTAACACCGATGGCCACGAACTCCTGGGAGGGGTTGATGGTGTAGTTGTTCACGCGTCCAAAAGACTTGGAGATGGCGACGTGCTCGATAACCAGAACGATGACACTGGCCGGGAGGAATGGAAGGAAGGCGCTGATAAGGTCGGTATCAATCTTAGGAGCACCGGCATGCTGGAAACCTGGACTTCTTGTTAGCTTGGGCCAATTGCAATCACGGAGGGGTGAACGAACCTCTGGGGACGTCTCCCAAAATCTTGAACATGGGGTTGTCGCGCCTGTGCATGTTGACGAGCCAGCTGATCATGGTGTAAAGAAGGATGACGAAGACGGTTCGCAGGGTCGACAGGAAGAAGAACAGCTTCGACTTCTGCGGGTACCGCTTGGCGGCGGTGGTAAAAAGGTATCGCAGGAGGTAGAGCATGGCCAAAGCCGTCAGACCCATGGCTGCGTCCATCTTCGTCTTGGGCAGGTTCTTCAGGGTGTTGATGAAGACGAGGTAGGTCGCCTCACGCGTGTTCACGCCCTTGATACCCAGCAGAGTAACCAGCTGACCGACAGCAATGCTGATGGCCGAGCCGGTCATGAAGGCCGAGAGCGAAGTCAGAGAGATCAGGTTGACAACCCATCCCATGCGGATCAGACCGATGAACAGAATGATGGCGCCGGCGATAACTGCCAAAGCCGATGCAATCTGGTAGCCTGCGTACTGGGGGAAATCTTTCTGGACGTCGGTAATGAGGTTGCCAACGACAGTGGACATGACGGCCACGGGCTGCAGAAGAAAGTTAGCAATGGCCATTATTCTCTGTTGTGGTGTGGTGACTCACGCCGATGGTGATGTCCTTGGAAGTAGCGAAGAACCAGTAGATGATGACACCCATGAAGGAGGAGTAAAGACCAAATTCGGGATCGAGCTTGGCCAGCAAGGCGTAGGCCATGCCCTGGGGAACAACGACGGCGCCGACGGTGACACCGGCGACCAGGTCACCCATGAACCACTGCAGGTTGTAGTGTCCGATCCAGTTGAGGAAGGGGAACAGAGACCGGATGTACTCGTAAACTTCTTGGCCGGTGGGGGCCAGCTCGAGGAACCATTCTGCCGTCGTCGGCTCCTCCTCGACGAAGGTGTCTGATGACTGGACGGAGAGGACGGACTCGCCGCGCAGCATCTCCTCGTTCTCGGGCTTCTCAAGCTTGATGCCCAAGACCTTGGCCAGGCCGTGGCCGATCTTTGTGGACGTGCTCGACATCGTGAACGAACAGACGGATGGACGTCCAGATATGCTTTGATGATGGGGTGTCGAGATGGGCGGGGAGAAAGGCGAGTGGCAAAGGGAGTCTGACTCTACCCGGGTGCAGAGGTGCAGAGGCTATATAGCACTCGCCAGGACGGTCACTATGCCACAGGCTGAATCCACGCGAAAACCGCCGCGGAATGAGCCGATTGAGCAGTGGATGAAAGGGTCGGGGGAACTGGGGTCGCAATATACGAGGACTGAATGTCGCAAGAGGCGACTAGAACACTTTCAGTCGATGAACCTCGACGGGGTGGCGCTTTGAGGCAGAGGAGCGAAATTGACACCGGTCAAAGGCCCTTGCCAGAAGTTGCGCAATCGGGCGAAAGGACCTTAATTGGTCGAGACCCAATTCGGTGACGAGGTCGTGGATGCCCACCGACTCAGGCGAGACGGTCGAGGTTCGGGGCGCGTTGGATAGGGCCGACCGATAGGCTTGCTTCCAACAGCCGGGGAGGGGTGTGAACGTCGACGAAGAAGTGTCGGTGTTGAGTGACCCGAGAGGTTTACCAGCGATGTGGTTGGGTTGAGCGTTGGAACGAGAAGCTCTTCAAGAAGCTCTTCTGAAGCTCTTCAACTCGGGAGGTCAGGAAGGACAGAAGCTCAGGGTATTAATTGAGTTCAGAGACTTCGGCAGTGGAGTGCCAAGGGAGGCTCTACGGCTCTCCCGGTGGACAAGGCGATGGATCTCGTGGGCCAAGAGATGTGGCACCGGGATGACGGCGGCAGCCAAGTATTGGAACGCTGCAGAGAGGCCGAGGAAGAGACGACGGGACGAGAGGGAGATGCAGAAAACCTTGAGGGGGGTGGTTCGATCCGTCAGAATGTGACAGTCAGGGGCTGATGGCGCAGCTTTAACGTTGGTATTGCGCGCGAATGGGTGGGAGCAAAGAGTGTTCGGTTGTGCTCTGTATCTGCGCTCCTCCGCGGTGTCGAAACCGGGGCGATGTCGCCATCGAGTCCTTGCCAGACAAAGCTTAGCGGAGCCCACTGATTGGGGCGGGATATATCCTGCAAGGCCAATAACGGTATACCCACTCGAGGGGACAATTGCTTATTTGATATCAAAATGACTTGTGTGAATAACAAATCCGTTTTTGCTTTTTACCAAGCGCGGCAAGACACAGAAACAAGATGCAGACACGTGGGGGAGGAGACCACCACCAACCATGTGAGATGCTGTCTCGGAGGATGAGTCGCGTGGTTGGCAAGTTGGCAAGTAAATAACGGGAAGGGAAATCCGTAACAATGTGCAACTTGGAGACACGGGCCGTGTGTCTAGAAGAAAGTGCGGAATGGCATACACTAGTGTAGGGAGAAAACTCGGATTCCGCATGCCAAAGTGGACAATCTGGAGAATGCCAATACCCAGAGTGTCGTCAGTCATGGAGACGGGGCAAAGGTCTGCCTTGGAGACGAGCATGATAATATGGAGATGTTGAAAAATCAGAGCTGACTATCGGATGAGGTGTGTGCTCTCGGTCGCACAACAAGCGTTCCAACGGAGGGGTCAGAGTCTCCAGCAGACTGCCGCTTTCGGTGCGGTCATGGTAGATCCGACCAATGGGGTTCAGCTTCCGCAACTCGGCGATGGTGCAATAGCACCCTTGTTTGAGGTGATGTCGAGTGGAGCCCGCCGGTGCGGAGATGCTCAAGCTGATTGGGTCCCATGGGACTGCAGTGTGCTCACCAGGCGCCCGAGGTGTGGTGCGAAGCTTCGACAACAGGAAGAAGGACTGGGATGGTCCCTGGGCATCTCCGGAGTGGACTTTTGATGCGACCGAACTGATCGGAACGCCTTGGGCAGTGACATTCTGTCCAACGGTTCCTCCGTCGTAGACGTGCGAATCAACCCGGGGAAAGACGGTTCGATGGGGGAGGGACAGTGACAGAAGTCACGGAACAGAGATGTTGGGTCTGGACAGACAGGGAGGGATGCCGCGGCCCCAAGTTCCAGTGGTGGGCGGAACGATGCGGTGGGTGGATGACAAATGGGGAGAAGACTCTGGCTCTGCACGTAGTGTAGGGAGTGTAGGGTAAGCTGAGAGATCCGCAACGTCATGGGGCTCCAGCCTCTGATGCCAAGACGCCGCCCGACGCTGTATGACGAAAGGGTTGCGGCATCCGATGCTGACTTGAGGCTGTCACGTGATAGTTCCAGCTTTCCGGGCCGACAAGAAGCCGTCCGGCCCCGCCCCGCCCGGACCCGATCTGGCGGGACATTGTCGGAGCGACGGTGGCTTGGTTGCTTCTGACTTCGTGGCTTGACCTTATGTCTGTGGCGGTGTTCCTGGAAGACGGCCGGGCCGCTCCATTCCATGGTATCTAATCAGTCAGTTCACCTCAACACCAAGGAAAGTCGCAAGCCTACGAATTCCTGGTCCCTACCATGAAATTCAACCTGTTAAAACCAGCTTGCTCAAGAAGCAAAGCATCAGCGATGTCGAATTGGTCTCACAGAAAGGGGCCGTTGCTGCTTGCTCCCTATTTGCGCAGTTTCAACCAGCAAGTCCGAATTGCCCTGTTTGGCACCAGCTCGACGCATTGGCCAGTCAGCTGGGCGCACCACTCACAGCGCCGAAAGGGGTTCCTTCAGCGCCGGAGACGCGAAAAAACACGGCGGGAGAAGGGGGCCCCTCCTCTCACCGGGCAACGAGGCCGTCTTAGTCATCCAGACAACGCCCAGCGACGCCAAACCATCGCTGTATCCGTAGCGCTGCTGCTCCCACTGCCACTGCTGCGGTTTGCCCATCGGCAACACCAAAAACTGCAATCACCAACCTCCTCACCCCGCCCAGGGCCAAAAATAGCAGCCCACGAGGTGTTCATCACCTCGCTACGCTACTGTTGCCCCTATTTTCCTTCTCTGTTCTGTGCCGGTCGTGTCTTTTCAAGTCCCCCCTGCCCTATTTTTCTGTGCGTGTGTTGTAGTGCTGCCGTGTAAATCACCATTGTATATCGCCATCACGTCGTTCTGCAGAGGGAGTGACTGTAGAGAAAGAAAAAAAAGAGAGACTCCCGTCTCCCTCGAAGAACCCAACCTCTGGTCGTACCGGCTCGGTATCATTTCGCAAACATGCCGCCAAGTCCAACGCGAGATTTGTTCGCCGGCCCAGCCCCGAACGCCTACGTGCAGTCGCACGCGAAGACGACGGAGCTCCTGCCGCCCCCTTCGCCCCGGACGCATCGCGCCCTGCGCAAACTGCAGTCGGCACACAATCTGGGCTCCAAGGCCGCCCTCCAGCTCCAGCCCTCGTTGCAGCCCTCTCTGATCGCCCAGCAGCGATTGACGCAGCGCAGCATCTCCCCGACGCGCCGCGATGCGAGCTCCTCCTTCGCCATGGCCAGCAACACGTCCCCCCAGCGAGCCCAGCGAGGGCGCTCCAACAGCGATGCGACCAACGCCCACCACCTGAATGCGCTCGCCGCCACCAAGCGCGGCATGATGGGCACCAACCCGCGCTACGCCAGCATGTCCCTCAACCAGCTCATCAAGGACGGCCCGCCGGACGGCGACGCCGTCGAGGCCCTGGGTATGGCCCGCCGCAAGATTCTCAGCGAGGGCATCAAGAGCGACAGCGACGGCATGGTATGTCTCCCTCCTCGGATCTCCCACGTGCCTCCCATGCTAACGCGCAATCCCGCAGTCGACCTTGCGCATCTACGTCTGGCTCATCCTGCTCGACACGCCTGTCCTCCCGACAGACGACTACCTCGCCCTGATACACCGCGGGGCCTCGCCGGCCTACTCCAAGATCCGCAACGACACCTTCCGCACCCTCACGACCGACCCCCTCTTCCGCCGGCGCGTCAGCGAGGCCAGCCTCATCCGCCTCCTCAACGCCGTGGCCTGGCGCCTCCACGACTCCCGCGAGCTGCAGCGCACCAACCGCGAGCGCGAGCGCTCCCTCAGCCGGCCCAGCACCGGCCGCAGCTCCCTCTCCCACGACAGCTCCGCCTCCAACTCGACGGCCACCGGCTACGCCCACGACCCGACCTCCCCCTCGGCCCGCAACCGCGCGCGCGCCCTCACCCTCACGACCGAGGGCTCCGAGTCCAGCCACGCCGCCGAGCCGGGCACCTACGTGCAGGGCATGAACGTCCTCGCCGCGCCGTTCCTGTACGCGGCGCGCAGCGAGTCCGAGGCCTTCACCGCATTCTACACCCTCCTGACACGCGAGTGCCCCGGCTACATCCGCGGCGCCATGGACGGCGTGCACAAGGGGCTCGCCCTCGTCGACCGCGTCCTGGCCACCGTCGACTCCAAGCTGAGCGGCTACCTGCACTCCAAGGGCCTGACCGCCGAGATCTACGCCTTCCCCTCCGTGCTGACCCTCTGCGCCTGCACGCCGCCCCTGCCCGAGGTCCTGCGCCTCTGGGACTTCCTGTTCGCCTACGGCCCGCACCTGAACATCCTTTGCATCGTCGCCCAGCTGATGGGCATGAGGGACCAGCTGATGAGCTCGCCGAGGTAGGCCCCGAAGAAGATGACTGCCCGTGATGGTAGAACTCGTAATATCTAACAACGTCCCAGCCCCAACAAGCTGCTGCGCTCCTTCCCCTCGCTGCAGGCCGACAAGATCGTCGAACGCACGCTCTGGATCATAGAGAGGATACCAGACGACACATACGCCGCCATCGTCACGCACGCCCACTGAAGAGAAACGAAAGAGGCGGCGCTCGCCGCCCCGCGATACGCGCCAGATTTTTACGGATTGTCACGACCACAAGAGAGAAAAAGAAAAGACTCTTGACGAGAGACGCCACGATGAATTGTTTTTAATTGTATTATAGTATATCCTTTTGTTTTCTCCTTGTTAACGACATGATGATGGAAACACACTACCCAAAAACACGAAACATTGAAGGGAAAAAAGGAGGGACAAACAAACGGTCGAAAAGAATGCGAGATGGAAGGAAGAGGGACCCTGTTACTTAATGATCGATACGATGCCATAGCCGACGTACGGCTCCAGGGAAATACACGAGAAGCATGAATTCACATATTTGTTCCAGTCAAGAGGAGAGATGTCAAGACGGGACTAGGGGAACGGAGAAAGAAGGAGTGCATGTTGTCTATCGTACCTATGTAAATGGCGCCAGCGTTGACCAATGAACATGAACTCCCCAACGTCTGTAGACAAAGTCGCACTCGACGCACCTGGGTGGCCCTCTCGCCAACCGATGATGTGAGAGCAAGGGCCGTTCGCTACGCGCGGCAGTGGCTCCGCTAGATGTCTGCGTGTATCGTACATGTGTTTTCCATCCTCGTCCGCCGTCCTCGTCCGTCACCGCTGTGCTATTCCATACTGGTATCCCCCTCCTATTACAAACGTACGAGCCTGGAAGTTGGTTGGCATAATTCTGATATGGAACTCCCCACCCGGAGACAGCGGTCAAACCGCATACGACCGATTCAACAAATGTTGGCCACAGTCGATCGCAGACCTACTATGTCTGGCCTCCGTTCCCTCCTTTCCGCTGCCGCCGTAGACTTCCTTTTACACCTGTCGCGACGGTTGTATTTCCTACTATTCCTCATAACGCCCGTCGAACCATAGGTAGTCTCATCCGTCTCAAGCAGCACTCGCTAGACCATTATCAGGGTAAAACAAGTCCGTATACGGCTTCGTATACCGCCATATCACTAGAAGTTGGGCTAATGGGCTTTGAGCTGTCTCTAACGTCTCCGACTGGATCTCATCAGACAAGCTACGAGATATGGAACAACAAAGTGGACGATGGGTATCTATTTCTATTACTATTTCATAGTCCCTGCGCTTCTAAGTTTAAGTCGTCAACCAGAACTCGCTCTTCGCTCTATATCTATGGTCGATCCAAAAATTACTTGTCGCGAGAGGTCAAAGCTGACATGCCACGCTCGTTGTATGACAGGCTCGCTCAGGACGTGGGTGGAAAGTTGTTACACTCCATCGCCCTTTCATTACTATCATTATCATCCAACATCTCGCTGAGTTCTGCCCATCATGAAGCGACGTGAGACGTAGACCGTCAAGGTGCGGTGAGCGGCGTTAGGCCCGACCTTTCCGAGTCTTTTGCGACGTCGTCCTGGGCGGCGTGCGGGCAAGCACCTCTGACACGGGGATAGGCCGCTTGCCCTGGAAGCCGGGAACTAGCCATCGCGGACTTTGAAGCGTCTTATTGCAGAACCCGAGCCGCTGCTGAGATTCTGGCGGGTCTAATACCGGCCTAACGGTCAGTAGCGTATCGCTGCAGGAAATGCCAATGGCCATAGGCAGGTAGACACCGGACAAGATATTGCTTTGCCGAGATCATCCTCTCAGCCAGTCGCGCGACGTTCAAAAGACGGAGCATTCGCTCTCGGCTCTCCTGAAAGCATCCTCGAAGAAGGACTGCATCGCCGTGTAGTGGAACAGGATACCGCCGAGGACCGCCAGATGCCACAGGTTGTGGCTCCCTCCGATGTAATCAAACATGCCAGGGCACCACCTCTCGGGCACCTTGCTGGCGTAGACAAACGCGCCGATCAGGTAGACAGAGATACTCTTGACAATCGGGGTGTAGAAGGTGACGACAAAGTCCGGTCCGTGGGTGAAGTACAGCTGCAGAATGGGCAAGAAGCCGGTTGCGCCGAGCCCGACGAAGAAGGCAACGCGCGCCCACGCCATGTCCGCTCCGTTGAACCGGGGGTGCCAGGGGAGGATGACACCTCCGATGCCCAGAATGGCCGTCGTGCTCATGTAAGTCCAGCGGCTGACGGGGTCGCAGTAGAAGGCCGTGTACTCTGTTGTGACGATGGAGGCCGCAATCAAAAGGGAGATGCCCGTATAATCGACGCAAGCAAAGATGGAGATGGCGTCGACGTCCGCAACGGCGTTCATCGTGTGCCAGATGGTCGAGCAGACCAGCGTCAGGCAGGCGGTGAAGAAGAAGACGGTAGCGACGAAGATGTCCGTCTTGGAGCTGAGGGAGAAGTTGACGTTGCGGGGGTAAAAGTACAGGGCGACGGCGAGAACGATGAAGAGACCGATGGCGTGGGACCAGATGTTGACGAGCTCGTTTGAAATGCCAAAGGCGGACCAGATGCAGTCCAACTTGGACTCGGTGAAGCGATATCCCTTTCGAATGTGCGGGTTGATGCGCCAGGGCATGGGCAGGTCGTCGTAAGAGATGAGCTTCGTCTCCCTCGCCCTCTGAACGGCGCGCTCGATCTTCTCCTCGAGGCTCTCGGCAGCGCGCAAAGCCCGCTCGATACCCTCATCGACGACCTCGCGGGCCAGCTCCAGACCGCCGTCCACAACTCGGCGACCCTCGGACATGAAAGCGCCGGCGGCGTCGGCGGCGTTGGCGAGGCCCTGCTCGCGCAGCTTATACGCGCGGTTCTCGAAATCGGTGAGCATGTCGTCGAGCAGCTCGATGCCGACGCGGGCCTTCTCGTTAAGGGACTCAGCCGAGGCGAGGGCCTCCTGGTAGCGGACCTCGAGGGTCTCGACCATGATGTGCAGACGCCTGCGGCCGAGGCCGAGGACCTCCTCGGAGGCGTGGGAGCATCGTGCGCGAACGGTCTGCAGGGTGGAGAAGGCGCGGGAGATGCTCGCGTCGAAGGTGAGCTCGCCGTATTCTTCGATAAACTCGAGTCGTCGCTCCAGCTCGGTCAGGAAGAGGTCGACCTGGTGTCACAAGCACATGTCAGCACCCACTTTTTATGGAATATGCTGTCCGACGCTCGGCGATACCGGGCCGAGCCAAACAAAACAAGACGTGGAGAAAAGGCAGCCAGCACCAACACCAGCACCCGGGAAAACGCACCTTTAGCAGCAGGTGCTCCTCTCCGTCCATGATGTGGTTGACTATCGACTTTCTTCGGGGAATGAAGAAGGAGTGTCGTCTTCTGCGGGCGACTTCGGTGCCCTCGGTCTGAGCACCAGACGTCGTACCGACAGCGTAGTCTTCGTCGTCCTGGACGGCAGCGCCAGAGCAGGGGGACTTGAGGGAGGCCATGTTTGCGAGGGGTTCCATCACTCGGGTGATAACCAGGGTTCGAATTCGGTTCCGAGGACGAGGACGCAAACAAAGTGCGGTTGTTCACCACCGTCTGTCTGTCTGTCCTGCCTGCAGCGGATGGTGTCCCGGGTTATTGGGAGAGTGGTTCCGTTGCACTGAAGACGATGCAGCAGGTGGCGGCTCTGCGTTGGGAGGTGGAAGACGGACGGGAGTGGGTTGCAGCTGCGGCGAGCCGTCGGTGGTTAAGGTCGAAGCCACGGGCAGGAGGCGAGGGAATCAATTGGCTAAGTACCCTGACACACGCTTGGTGTTGGGCGGGAAGTAATAGGTACTTGGTTCCCGTTTTTTCGTTTCCCGCTCGGCTTCTCCACGAGTTCAAAGGTCCCTTACCAAGTGTTGAGGAGTGCGGGATCTCACTCAACAATGGTGCAGTGATTGGTCGGGCCAAGAGCGAGTGCAGACGTGGAGTGGTAGATCGGCAGGAAACCCCGGGGCCCTGAAAGGCAGGAGGAGCGGCGGATGCAGAGGCGATGGCGGTGGCAGCGGCAAGTTGCTCAGGTACGGGGTACGTCCTACTGGTTTGGTACCTGTGTACGGATACTCCCTGACAATACCTGAGGTGAGGTACCTAAGCAAGAAGGTGGCGAGATAGACAGTAGGGAGAGGTACCCGTGCAAGTAAAGTCCCCGGTTTAGAGAAAGTAGTAGTTCGATTTAAAGGGGGTAAGAAGTGAGGGAAAAAAAGTGTGCGTGAGAAGAAAGGAGAGGAAAGAATTCAGATTTGACGAGTACTACGGAGTACTGACTACAGAGTAAGCGGCGAGAGACCCAGCTACACTAGCATGCCGAGGGACAAGATACTAGATAGATTGCTTCCTGCGGTTATTACTACACGCATATGTAGGTACGGACGGAGAGACCGGGGGGTGTTTTCGTAAGCTCGGTCTCGGGGGAGCTGTTCGAAAAGGGTCATGAGAGAGGGACGTGGGAAGGAGATCCGCATCGGAACAGCGTGGAAAGTGAGAAGGGGGGCGGGAGGCGGGGGGGAGGGGATGGGGACAGAGGGCGGAACAGAGAGAGAGGGAGGGAGAAAACAAACAACAGAGTCAGTCAAGAGAGGAGGAATCGGGAAAATAGCGTTGTGGCTCGCTTTGCGTTGCGTTGCGTTGCTTTGCTTTGCATTGCCCAAACGTCCAACTACTGATGCTAGTGAGATTGCGCATAGTTGTCGAGCATCTCCAACGCAGGAAACACCCATAAAATCTTATTATTACTTCGGGGCAAAGGCAGAGCAAAGCAAAGCAACGGAACGGTACCGCGGAATCAGGTACACTACCTCCGACGCCGACCTGAAAGAATGGGCACTCACTCGAGCCCCAAAAAAAAAAAAAAACACTGAGCGAAAGGCCCAAGGATGTAATCCATCAGAAGGGGGAAGAGAGGGGCCCTGCCCGCCCCCCCCCCCGCGTGCATGGCGCATGGCGGAGACTGGTACAGTCGGGTGGTACCTCCCCCTTGGGCCCTTCTGAAATCTGAATGGACGTCCGGTAAAGTTCGGCCCAGGCGCGCCGCGGCGGACCTGGGCGAGCGCCACCAAGAGGGCACCAACAGCGTCATTCGATCCCGTGCATGGGAATTTCTTCCCACCAAGAGAGGGCCCAGCACATGCTGCTTCTGCTGGATGCTTCTGCCGCTGATGCTGCTTCTTGGGAAACACCAACGACCGGACCGGCATCCATCATCAGCTGCAGGCCAAGCTAGCGTGGAAGCCGCCGCCGTTGTCAACTGCCCGAGAAAACCAGCCAATTGGAGGCGTTGGTCTCCCCACCTCCCCCCACGCACACACGCATATCGACAGCAAGTTGTTGGTCAGTAAGAGCACCAAGTACACGCCGTCAAGACCGACACAAGAAGAAGGCTGGTTGACGGAGATGCTTGCCGAGAAGTGACGATCACTTTGCGGCGGGGTTTGATCCAATCCAGGTTCCTCGTCACACACGGCCAAGAGCAACAGCGAGTAACCTCTTCGTAATGCATTCGCGTTTCGAAGGGGGCTTGGAGAAGCTCGTCACCTCTCGTCACGTCAGGCGCAGAAGCCGCCGGAACGTCATGCCGACGGGCTGGAGCCAAGAAGCCAGAGCCAGAAGTCATACCTAGGTTATCCCCCATCGACATCCTCCTGATGGAGGTCCTCTGCCCTAGCGTGCCTGGATGAGCGTGAGGGCGGTTTCCAAATACCCGAGAGATATCTAGCCCTGAGCTTGGCTGCGATAAGTTCCTAGCTGCGGGAGACACGTCCAATGCCGTGCCTCGCCTTGGCCTCTGGTGTGCGGTCGAACAAATGCTCCGGCAGAGCCTGCGGTGCATTCCACGCGGCCCGTTGTCTTACACTTGGGAGCGACTAACAGAGGCCGATCGGGTGGGAGGACCAGCCCAGCGCGTGAGGCATGTGTGCGAGGCCTGCTGGTCAAGAGTTGAACGTGAGAGGAGCAGAGGGATGACTTTACGATGTCTGCTGATCTGATGAAGCCTGTGATGATGCCTGGGTACCTAAGTAAAATGCTCAGTCTGGTGAAGGCAGGAACGTAGCCTGCGGGCTCCTCCTTCCTCTACGGTACGGCGGACATGGCGGCAACTGCCCCCGTTTCCCACCGTTCGGAACCCCCGTGCACAGCCCGCCCGAGCCTTGTAGTACTACCAAATTCTCCATCCAACGTCCGCCTCACCTCCCGTCGTTTACCTTTCCTCTCGTCCCTGCCTTCCGCCCCAAACTCTACCTTGAAATCTGAGGCGGCCTGCCGAAGTTTAAGCTGCGCAGAAACCGCCGTACCCGAACCCTGCAACAGCAAGCCTTGCCAACCCCCCGCCGAAGACGCCCGAGCCGTTCTTTGTCCCGCGCCCACCGGCACCCTCCTCCAGCTGCCAGCCAGTGCATCCCAGGTACCCGACCCAGCCCTGTCAACTCAACAGTGTCCGATCGACCCCAATTTCTCAGCCTTGCGAACGCGTCGCGACCACCACACCAGTTCAATCACGACTTATCGCCGCGTCACAAGCCATTTGATCCGCACGCCTCATCTCAACGCATTTGCTGCCGTATCGACTTTTGCTTCTGACATCCCCGCCCCGCGCTACATCCCGCCCGCCCGAATACCATGGCCGTCAACGAGCTAGTCTCCGACCCGAAGCTGTCCGCGGTCCTCCAGACCTCCGGCTACGCCCAGGACCAGGCCGCGAAGCTCCTGCAGCTCCTCGCCGACGTCGCCGGTACCGGCAGCGGCCCCGACGCCCCGGCCCCCGCGCCCGAGCTCCTGGCCGGCCTCTCCAAGGAGCAGAAGCTGCTGCTCACCAACATCTCGCACCTCCGCGGCCTCCACCGCGCCGCCAACTTCGCCGCCCGGGACACCAAGGCCCAGACCGCCGAGGCCCGCCACGAGGTCGACCGCCTGCACCTGCAGCTGCAGAATCTGTACTACGAGCAGAGGCACCTCGAGGGCGAGATCGAGGCCTGCGAGTCCTACGAGTGCGTAGAATCTCCATCATCCTGGCGTCACGGCGCATGTCTTGCTGACGACAGCTCTCTAGCCATACCTACCAGAAGCTTCCCCTCATCCCGGTCGAGGAGTTCCTCGCGCTGCAGCCCGAGCATGCCGGCGCCGACGAGAATGCCCTGATGATTGCGCGTATCGGCCACGAGCGGGCGGAGCGCGAGACCCTCGAGCAGCAGAGGCTCGAGCTGGTCGGGAGGAAGCAGAAGCTCATCGCCGAGAACAAGAAGAGGAAGGACGACCTGGCCAACCTCGACAAGGACCTGGAGAAATTCATCGACGTCAGTTTGATCCCGCTCGTCATCTACCTCTCGAAGCTAACAGCCAGTGTAGGCCGCGAAACCCATCCAGGAACTCTTCGAAAAAGTCGCATGAGCGCACCGAAATCGAGACAGCCTTGTCTCTCAGCATCTTAATAAGAGGGCGTTCATTCGTTCGTCCTTTCGCTGGATTACTCGGCCGACGAGTGAAGGGCGATGGTCCGCCTGCTCACGATATATCTTATGAACCAGCACAGCTCACAAACACGCACCTGGCAAGTCAGGTTGGTCATCAGGCGTGCCGATCAACGATGATATCGCGTCCTCCCTGGGCTTCTCGGATCAATCTTACGCGGAGCCGCGGAAATGTGGGAGTCGAAGCACCCGGCCAGATCGTGTGGCCGGCTCAACCTACCCGTTTGCGCCCCGGCTCGGACAGACAGAACCGGGCGAAACCCCCCGAAACGTCTCTCGGCATCTGTCATCAGTAGACCTCACCTGCATCAATGTGGAGATATTTGTTAGCAGCAGGCTCACTCATGCGAGCCGCATTTCCGAGGACTGACGGGCCTATGGGGCGGCCGACCGGGCATGGGGATGACGAGGTTGATGGAACGCAAGATGACGAGGTTAATGGATCGCAATAGCTGGGAAGGAGGAGACGCTTGCAGCTGGCGGTATCCGTACGTATTGGCAACTCTGACAGCTTACGTCGCGTCGTACATCATTAGTGGTCATCGAGAAGATGCCGTCACCGCTGCATCTCCAAGATAATGCAACCCGACACATCTACCGTTCGGAATCAATGCCGTCCTGACACTGTGACATGCGTGCGGCGCGGCCTCCAGGCCCGGTGCGAATTGCCAACGCGGCCTCCATGCGGACGTCGCTTTGAGACCGCTGCCGGACGCCACTCGCTCTCCGCGCGGCATATGGCCGGCCGTCGATCAGGCAGTGTCAGCAAAACATCGAGAGCACACGCCCCCCCCTCCCCGCCGGATCAGGTTGGTCGAGAGATACGTGCACAGGGCAGCCGAGGGTCTCACCTCCGGACCCCGATGATACGATACGGCAAATGTCAGTGCCGCAAGATGACTGGCTGGCCGATCCATCCGGCCGTCGGGGTTTGCGCTACATTTCGGTGTGAGACCTCGCCTGCTGTGTTAGAAGGAGGCTCGGGGAATATTTTCTCTTTGTCTTCTCGGGCGCCTGGGGCAAGTCGTTTCAAAGCCTGTAGGATCCCCCAGATTCTCAAGAACGGCACGTACGTCGTAGCCCAGGGAACATGCAACATGCGGGTGCCAAAAGGCCCCCGTCAACTGTCATATAGGTCGCCTCCATTAGACAGCCGTTCGCGTGTCTCACAGCCGCCTAGCCAGACTGGCCGAGAAGGAGAACAATAACAAGCCGATATTGACTTCCTGAACACGAAACCCGGACTGGGCGGGCGTGAAAGAAACCCGTCGTTGGTCCATCCCCCCTTGTTCGTGGCATTGGCCCTCGGAAAATTCGTACCTGGGTAAGTTCATCGTCCGACATGCGATGCACGGCGTGGCGAAAGTATGCCAATCCTTTGAGCCTCTGGCAGGGCTTGTTTCAAGATCGTTTCCCGTATTGGGACAAAGCAGTTCCCGTCGGCCGACACACAACGGGCCCGGAGGTTTGTGGACGCCGGCCGGTCTTGTGGATCAAGACAATGGGGCGAACCTCTGAATCGCCTTTACGAGAGACGTGGCAGTCTCCCACCATCACCAGACGAGTCTGAGAGCGCACCTCCCTCCAACTGTCCACGGGCAACTGTCTCAAGGGTGAACCCGTTCAGACGTACTGGAGGGTGCAAAGTCCCCGAGCGCGCACAGTATCGACCATGCTTCTCTCCGTATTGTGAATGCCATTTCTTTCCAGGTTCTGCCTTGGAATGGAGGGGAAATGTCCTCGACTCCGGCTTTGACTTCCCAACGTCTATACACGAAGTACCCTGGCTCTAGACGATAGCTGATGGATCGAGGTGCGCTGGCAACCAAGGTGGCAGTTGGCCTGAGTCAAGGATGAGTCTTTTTCAACCTTAAACCCGAACGCCGTGTTCGCAAACGCTATGTGTGCCCTTGGCCAGCCGGGGTTCACAAGCCGCCAAGGCAGTAATAGAGAAATCAGCAAATTGCGATCACTTGAACTTGCTGGCAGTTGCACAGGGCCAAGCCGCCAAGGTCATATCTTGGCCAAGGGTATAGTATCAGACGCGGTGGTTTCCCGTTGGACCGCGACGTGTCGCTGGTGGTGTGATGAAGTGTGTCCCAGCTCCACGCTTCTGCAGGCCACTGTCTCTCCTTGGCCTCTTTTTTTCCCAATCACCCGCCGTTGCGTCTGCATGTGGTGGAGTCTATGGTGATCCGCGAGTGCGGGTCAACGTGGATGCCGCGCTGCCGCGGTCCCAATCTTGAAGGAACATGGCAACCGGACGAGCTGGGGGTGGTGTAGGGGGGCCACCCGTCACCGGCGAGGCGAGGTTTCGTTCGAGGAAACGCTCCGAGCCCAACACCAGACCGCCGAGGTCGACCGTCGACCCTAGAAAGATTCCCGTAGAATGGCTAAGAAGCCGGCTGCCAGGCTCACGTTGGCAGGCGGGTCAGTATGGCACAACGAGTTGGTTGGGCAAATAACAAGGTGGTCGCAGGGCTCAACCGGCTGAGCCAGTCAGATTCGGAGCATCAGAAACGTTCAATCTCAAACGCCGGCCCGTCAAGAGTTTGGCCTTCCCACCATCCGATGCCCACCCCCCCGATGCTTTGTGCCGACCGCCATGTCGCTGACGCTCGCCATCTGTCGTGGTTGTCCGCGGAACCGGCATGCTCCTTTGTAAAGCGAACGACAATGGAGCCCTTTTCGGGGTGTGGGAAGGCTCTGTTCCATTCTGCCCCGGTCATCGCATCAATCTTCCGCACCCAGGCTCAAATCCACATTATCTGGCGCGGCCAGTCAGCGCTCGTTGAGCTCGCCCGTCGCTCCAGTGTAAGAGCATCCGGCCGTATTTATTTACTCGTATCGTCGCATTTTCAGTACGGCAAAAAGCAAGCTCTCGCTTGTGATTTTGAAATTGCGGAGAGCTAGGGAGAGGCCCGAAATGCTCGAGATACTTGGGGTCAGTGCGGTGCCAGCGCCGAAACTGCGTACTTCGTCCTCGAAGTAGCCGGAACATCGATGATTCGATCTGCTCTTTGAGAGACAAGCACAATCTGCTGCAGGGATATCCGCCACGCCTTTTCCTTCCCTGCTTTAGCTTTGTGGCCAGGAAGCGCCACTTCTTCTCCATGCTTTATTACTACCACGACAGTGAGATGCGACATGCCGTTGGACTTGCTGGTGTGCCCGTGTAGCTTCCGAACAACGCCTGAAGGCTCTGTTCACCGATACTTCTAACATGGGCATCTTCTTTACTACTATAAGCATAGGGGGCGCGCGTCTGATCTCGGACCTTCCTGGTGTCGCTGTTCCTATAAAAGCGTGGGATGGAGGCACTAAGAGAATTGGCTTCCGTGAGCACCGACATGACAGCACGGATATCCGAGATGGCGTACATGCGGTGAGCAAATACAGAAGAAACCGAAATGTGCTAGGAGGCGGCACTGGTGATTCGAATGGCGTCGCGGCTCGTGATGCCACGCCAAAGCCAGCCTCTGTTGGTCAAGAGATATGCGCTTGTCGAGCACATGATTGTATCGGGCGGAGTGACTGGGGCAACCAGGTTCGCGGCGTGCAGGTCGAAATCTCCCGTCCCGGCAGCCGTCACTGTGATCCTGCCATTGTTACTGGAGACCAGACGAGCGATGTCCTTTTGGGCCTCTAGCCTATCCGTACATTGTATGTCCTATGTGGCCCGGAGGTTGGCAGGCCTCGTCGACGGAGTCTTGGTCAGAGCCAGAGCGCGCTACAGTCTTCTTTTTCGGATTGATTTGCGCTTCAAATTTTTTCTCATTTACCCGTTGCGACTTTGGATAGGAGAGAACGAGGGGGGCGACACGAAAAATTGGGGAATGGGTCTCAGTCTCCCATAATTTCGCAGCAGCGGTATCCCGGCTCGCCACGAGATCCTAGACCGGCTCACCAGCCGTGATGAACAAGCGTCGCGTTGGAGGAGGGGAAAGCATTTTGACTGGACCAGTAAATTGGCCTGGAAGCAAGTGTCAGACCTGTCTACCGTCGGAGGATTGGCGCCAAATGAAGGTTTGCGATGGTGGGACGACCAAGAAAACATCGTAGGGTCTCGGCCGCGTGCTAATTTTGCAGAGCTCGATCATCGTGACGACCCCTGGACGTGCGTGCGACGGTATCGTTGAAGCCATGGGATGACATATTCTGTGGGCGAGCGAGGTTGCTGGAAGGCAGGCAAGCAAGCAACTTGCAAGCAAAGAAGGCCTTGTTGGGTTGGCCTAGTTTGTCGTTACATGCGGCCCTCGATACCCTGCCCTGGCACCTGGTGTTAGTTGCCGGCGATGTCGTTGAGTCTTGACCATGTTCGCGTCGATGTCGTGGGGAGCTTGCGTGGGCGTTTTCGCTTGTTGCCAATCAATCAATCAATCGCCCTTCCATCCGTACAACATCTCCGCAGCTCTCGCGCCAGCATCCCTCGCGTATGACGACGATGCCGCAATATGGCTGCGGCAATGACGACGGCAGCCACAGCTTGCCTTGCCGTGCTCCAAGCCCCCCCAGAGTGACAGCCAGCTTCCGCAACGTGACTGGACCTGCGGTGCAGAAGAGTTTCTGTAGCCAACTGCAGAGTCGAATGGTCAGTCCCCTGCGCCGCTACGATTGGGCCCGCTTGGCGTACGTACCACACTTGCATGCCGCAGCAATGCAGCAGTGCGGCCTGTAGCGCATCACCCGCCATCCGTGGTGTATCGTTCATGGTGTCCATTCTCACAAACAGAAGCTTCGAGGTAGCGTGGTACGGGCGGCGATGTGTGCCCGCCGCTTGTCTCGGTTCGTGCTCCCACGCATGGCAAAAGATGCAGCCACGACGGGTGGCCTGGGGAACGCCCTTTGTTCGTGACTCTGTGGCACAGGAGACGCGATCCATGGCGCATGGCTGCTGGAGCGCTGTCTCGAGCCAGGCACACACACGGCTACGCGCAGGACGTAGGATGCGCGCCACGGGCAAATCGCTTATAATTCGAAAAGCGAAGATCCATCACCGCCAGCACTAGCACAGCCCGTATGGCTGTTGCAGGTTGCTGACGTTGCCTCGTGGCTGGGGGGAAGCCTGTACGTGTAAGAAGCTTACGAGCATGTCGAACTATCTTCGGGAGCGGGCAATTTGCAGGTTGCCCGAAGCTTGACTGTCGAAGGAGCGTCGAGAGGCGAGAGATGCAACTTCATGGTGCCCGCAAACAGCACCGCAAACTCGGATGTGATGCGCACAAGCACGCTAGGAGACTCGAAGGAACTGGACGTTCGGCGGGCTGTTTCCAAAGGACTCGGCCAGAGAGGAATGGATGGACAATCGCATTAGCCTCTTGGCTTGAGATAAGGTATGGGATGAAAGGAGCGGATGGAAGATCCGAGGTCGAGTGCGGGCGGGCAAAGACGACGTGGAGGAGGAGGACGACGACGACCGTCGACGGGTCACGGTCGGTTTCACGAAGCAGGTACGGTACACTACGGAGGACAGACAGCTCACCTTCCTCACACCGACGGGACTGAGGTGCCAAACATGCGTTCGCTCCAACGCATTGGCTGCCGCTATAGGTACTTTGTACTTGTGGTCCGCTATTACCTACCTGCCCGGGAAGGTACTGATGCTAGTACTTGCTACCGCGACACCAGCGCCGTCGTCAACGAGCGACAAGCTGCTTTCCCTTGGAAGGAAGGCAAGACCAGAGAAGCTTCCATTTGGGTGGTGGTCAACCTAAGCTTCGACCTGCTGACTACGCCGCGTCGAAGCAACTCCTCCACACTATCCGCAAAGGAATCGCTAATAAGAACTACCACAGTACGGGTACGGGTATGGATACAGAGCACTTAATACTCCGTAGCTCGTCTCCGTACGCAACCTGGACGCTGGGAAGCAGGGGCCGATTGCGCTCCTTTGCGGCCGCCGGTTGCTATTCCCGGCGGCTTTTGACCGCCAGGCTAGTCGCCTTCCCCTGGGCATAATAATGGGCACTCGAGCAATGAGCTTTCTTTGTTCTTCGGAATCCGCGCAGGCGAGATGATGAGCTCAACAGACTCGGTCGAACAGACGTGGAGCACGGTGTAGTGGAGAGAGCGACAGGCGAGGCCCGGTACGGCACCACTAGTGTACATAGTGCAACTACAGTAGATAGTAGTGCAAGGCACTGTAGGGCCCTAGAGCCAAGCACCGCAAATTTGTTAGTGCAATGTGCAGGCATTTGTCAAATTGAACCTGCTAGGTGAAAGAGTCTCGAAGCCTTGTCAGGTGTTTGGCATCTGAATGCGGATGCCAATTGTTGAAGACCGCCGGCCGTGCCGATTGGGGACGGTCTTATAGTTAAGAGAGAGAGAGAGAGGAAGAGAGAGAGTCAAGTTTCTACCTATCCGTACTTGCGTGCCTTACCTTTAGCCGGACTGGTTTTACCCTGCCTTGTCATTCGCATACAATGGAAGAGAGTGTCGTCTTTTGCTGCATAGACTTGAAAGAGGCTTCCAGAACGCGTTCCAATGAGAGGATAAGAGAGCCGCCAAGTGCGGCTGTGTCGTTTGCCCGACGGATACTATGCAGTGTGGCTCGCAGGCGATGGTGACGCAGCGTAAAAAATGTCCGTCAGAACATGGTGGTGCCCGATCCAATCTTTCTGCTGGCGGACTGCGATATACCCGAAAAAAAGGATCCCGCGCGATGCGTGTTGCAAGTTCGACTCCATGGGGCCGAGGACTGGAGCAGCTGCTTGGCTTTCCTGCTGTGCTCGCACTCGCGGGGGCTGGGCATCTGAGCCTGAGGATACAGATACGCGGTAAGGCATCAAATTCGAGCCAAGATACGGTGTACGCGGGTACCTGCCTCACCTGAGGCATTCTGGATCTTCTCTGGGCAAAAAAGACAATTGACGCCATGGCATTAGAAGAGCGACATTGTGAGCCGGCTAGCCGTTCAAAGATGAATTGTGGGCGAGGAAGCGGAGAGATTGAGGCAGTGTCGAGAGTCTACCCGCAGTAGGCAGCGAGGAAGACCTGGCGTTCTTACCGCTGGGCGGAAAGGATAATAATACTTACGACATATTTACCACACATACACACAGTATGCACTATTAGTGACAGTCGCACACAGTGCCAAAAAGGAGCCGCCAGCTTGTGAGGTAATCTCTCTGACTGCTCATTTCCCGCGGGGCGATTCAGTGCAGGCGCAGAAAATCTAAGGCGACCAACCCCTGCCAACGTCCGTGCCACCCCAGCCGGCTCTGCTGCGAACCTGCGGTCCGCATCGTTCTATGGGGGCGGATATACAACTATCAGGGTTGAGAGCTGCGGCAGTGGTAGAGGCAGCCCACAGATTCAGAAAGTCTTGAAGTGCGAGCGGGTGAGATGCGCTAGTCCAAGCTCGGCATGCCCCCTTCACCAAGACCAAACGATACCCCCGGGTGGTTTCTGGGCCGCTGTTCTCAGGCGGGACCAATTGGATGCAGTGTCAGCAACACCGACAAAGTACATAGCGTGTCTCCATGCTCGCCCAGTCCAGACAATAGACGTCGTTCGTCGCCCATCTCCTTTCTCTTCTATAGGTACCTTTCAGTGGCTTTTGTTCTGGCTTCTGGCTCTGGCCTCTGGCTTGGCTCTAATTCTATCTATCTACTTATGGAGGTACTGGTGAGGCCCAGTAAAAGAATGTACACCTTAACTCAATACCTATCTAGGTAGGTAAGTACCTAGGCAACTGCGGAGTAGTGCAGGCGCACATGTGTCTAGGTGCTCCGCTGGACTGCTTTTGGGCCCCCAAGGCTTACAGAGCAACCTACAGCCTGCCTGAGGGCGGTACATCTGCATCATACCTACCGACCTGGACTGCAGAAAAAAAGGTACATTGCTCCAATCGTACCCTGGTCTGTTACGGCTGTCGTTGTTGCTACCAGGTTGCCCCCTTGTTGTCGGCTCGCCAATTCACCCTTTCCTTGTTCCCCTCGCCCAGCTAAAATCCCGCTTCCTCTGTTCTACGCTGCTATGCTGCATATAGTGAGTGTACTGCTTCTCCGCTGCCTCGACTGTTGCTGTTACTACTGTTGCTACGGTTGTCGTCTTGTTCTGTCTCGCGCTGTAGTCTATTTTTATTGCATAGGTTGGGTACTTACCTAGGTAGCTCTGGGGCTGGTTTCCCTGGTGCAAGCGAGGATGCGCTGTTTTTTAATGAGCTGTTCTGCTTGTACTCCATCCTTACAGTGTACTGCAGTCAGAAATGCCTGTACGTCGCACGCTCCTGCTGCTACGAGGTACTTCCCAGTGCGGCTACTACCTACAGATCTGCTGCGCAGCCTCCGCTGTTCTGGCCCCCCGGCGCTGAGGTGGCCCAGAATCTGCCACAACCGTCAAGTACTCTTTCTTAGCTTTTCCCGCCTCTCGGTACCTGTTGCCTTGGCTCCTGCTCTCGTCCCAGGTCCAATCTGGGGGGGCCAATAACACAGCACCCAACTCACTCGCAGCTTCCCTCCCACACCCGCGCGCCGCGCACCTCCAGTCTCCAGAGAAGGTAGGTACCTACCGTACCTCCTAGGCCGTCGCTACCTTACCTGTAGAAAGCAAGACGGCGCGCCCCCTTTCCCCGATGGGGGTCGATTCCATTGCACCGTGTCCACCACCTCCATGTCACAGTCCACACGTCCTGCTGTTCAGTCCAAGAAATCATCCACTCTCTCAACCTTGCTCTTCTCTCCCTCCTTCTCATTGTCTATCCCGTCCCGTATCCATTAGTTGCTCTCCTCGTGAATATCATCCCACAGACGCACTCTAATTTTTCCCGATCCCTCCTTTTTTTTTTCTCCTCTCTCCTTCTTCCTCCCCTCCCCTCCCCTCCTGCTACCCTCCTACTCTCTCTCAACCCTCAACCGAGTCGTCCCTCCTCTTGCCGCCTTCAAGACACGAGAGTGTTCGAGCGAGCGCTATCGACCTGTTTAGGTAGGGCTCCAGTCGACGGGCAGCCTTCGCAATTTCGGGTCTTGGGTCCCTCCTTCTTGTCCTCCATCCATCCTGCCCCCTCCGTTCCTCTCTCCCTATTGCGTTTGTCGCTTGCAGCTCTTGGACTCGCTCTCCCTCGGGCAACGCAACCTGACCTTGAGGCTTCGCACATTCCCTCTACAGGCCTCTCGGCACCTCGACTCCGACAGATAGACACAAGTCGCCTTCCGTCGTCGACTCCTCGTCGCTATCGCTCTCCCGCCGACGACACACTTCTCGTTAGCATCGCGCCTCAACTGCACACCTCAGTCGGCCATCACCATGTCCGTCCTCGCCTGGGCGTCGCGTCGAGCAGGCGGCCTGGCTATGCTGGCCCTGCTGGCTCTCAGTTACTGGGTTATCTCCAAGGAATCAGCTGCTTCGGCACATGGTTACAATTATCTGCATCAGGACAGCCTTAGCGCCATCACCTCCACGACCAAGGGCGCAGGTTACTGGACCGACATCTTCGCCTACTACTGCCTGTTTATCCACGTTCTCGTCTTCGCCTTTCCCATCCGATGCTGCTACGCCGTCTTCGACATGACCCGCAGCCTGAAGAAGATTGCCCGCAACAAGACTTTGAGGGACTACAAGTTCTCCCACCGCCGCCGCGGCTCCTCCACTTCTCTGTCCAGCTCCGAGACCCTGACGTCCTCCCACGGCTGCTCCGCCTCCAGTAGCGAAGCTGGCGACACCGAGCCCGAGCTCTACACCGACGGCGATGGCGAGCCTGATCGCGTCCTGCACGCCATCATTATTCCCAACTACAAGGAGGAGATGGACACGTTGAAGGAGACCCTCGAGGTCCTGGCTTCTCACCCTCAGGCCCGCAGCTGCTACGACGTGAGTTACTTTCCAATCGCGCTTTCTGGCCCTTAATCTCGACACGAGCAGACTTTTCGCTCGCTTTGGACGACGCGTCCCCGTGGCTCATGCACTCGGTTGCTAACGACGCAATGGCCAGGTTTACCTCGGAATGGAACAACGTGAGCCCAACGTCGAGCTCAAGGCCATGACGCTCATTCAGGAGTTCGTCAAGAAGTTCCGCAGCATCGACTACACCATTCACCCCTCTGACATTCCTGGCGAGTCTGCCGGAAAGGGAAGCAACGTGGCCTGGGCTGCCCGCAAGTTGAGCCAAAAATACTCAATGACTGTCCGCAAGGATGTGATCATTACGGGTCTTGACGGTACGTGCGCATGTCAGGTTCTCAGATTCTGCCGCAGTCGATGTTTCCAATTTTTTGCGCGTGTAGAATGATTCGCTGACAGCAACGTGGGGTATCTACAGCCGATAGCCACCTCTCGGCCAACTATTTCGCCCTGCTTACCACCATGCACCTCTCGTACCCCGAAACAGCAAAGACCACCCTGTACGCGGCTCCAATCATCTTCGACCGCAACGCCCACAGCGTCCCCGCCATCGTCCGTGTCGCTGACATCCTCTGGGGTGCCGGCGGTATGTCCGGACTGTACAGTGGCTCGACCATTGCGCCCCCTACCTCCGTCTACTCGGTGCCTCTCGAGCTGGTCGACCGCGTCGGTGGCTGGGATTGCGACAGCGAGGCTATTGGCGAGGATTTGCACATGTACCTGAAGTGTTTCTTCGCGCTGAACGGCAACCTGACTGTGCGGACTGTGCTCAGTCCCGTCAGCCAGAGCAATGTTTGCGGAAACGGCTCCAAGGGCCTGCGTGGCATCTACTCGGATATGCAGGCTCGGTACAAGCAGGCCCTGAGGCACATGTGGGGTGCTCTTGATTCTGGATATGCTCTTCGCAAGGTCGTCGAACTGTGGCAGGAGCGCAAGCACACCTCCCGAGCATTCCGCCCTCTGCACACCTCGCTCGGTGACGCCTCCGACGTTTACGTTCCCGAGGCCCCGTTGGACCAGCAAGATCCCGAACAACCCCGCGAGAGCGGCATCTTCTCCGACGTCACCCACGACACTCTCCAGGCCCCCAACTGGGAACTCATCGTCTACCTGTTCCACCGCCTCTTTGAGGCGCACTTCCTGCCCCTGCAGATGACCATCCTCGTCATCGCTTCGACTTTGTTCATGTGGGTCACCGAGGGCAACGACGAGATTGCCCACCTCAACTGGATCTTCGAGATTTGCAAGTACGTTCGCACTGTCGGCATCATGGAGATCGCCCTGTACCTGTTCTTGTACGAGAGCTTCCACCGTCTCTGCGTCAAGGCTCGTCAGCGCGAGATGTCCGAAGCCGGTCTGTCGGATGGCATGAACTTCTCGTACCGCAGCGTCAAGAAGAACTTCATCGACTACGCCATGGTCCCCCTGGTCGCCCCCCTCTATGGCGCCATCCCCTGCGCCCAGGCGCAACTGTGTCACTTCTGGACCTTGGACCTGGTGTACTCGGTGAGCAAAAAGGTCACCAGGCAAAGAGCGAAATCGCTCTCGGCAACCGACATGGCGTAACGACACTTTATTCTCTTCTTTGTTATCCTTTACTTGACCTTCGAACGAATCTCGCCCTCTGGAACGGGACGCGACGATTCCCTTTATTTCATTCGATTCAGAGCACAGCCCAATTCTAGGAAGACGCACCAAGCGGCGGTTTTTAACTCGATTACGTGTTTGAAGGAGTCGGGGCTCTCAAGAGCCTCACGTGTAAATAGATGAGGGCATTCTTGATATGCATGGCATGGCATGGTATCGGCATTCTAGAGATATTGGGGATTCATGGGGCCTCAAACCGGAGTTCTCGGAGCAATACGCAGGAACTTGACGAGCGAGAGAGCCGTCCAAGTGCATTCGCTTATACGGAAGACGCAGTGGGACCAGGGGAGCAGGACATATCCACGCCAGCATGACGATGTTCAACCACCAGAGGCGGAGAGGAAAGCCAAGAGGGTGAGGAAAGACGACTGCATCCGCTGGGGACAGGACGAGCCCGGCAGAGCAGCTGAGAGTGGGTTCCAAAAGACCAAGAACGGGAGGCCGACACGACAGAATCCCAGGAACCCATTAATAGGGACGAGTCCTATAATATCTAATCTTGTGTGTACATAGAACGATTCATGATCATGGCAACTGACGTGGATCGGGAGAGTGGTCAATAGGAAGAACACTGCCACGAACAATACGACTGATGTGTTTAGTAGAAATCAATTGGTTTATGACTTAACGTGCACGGCCTACTTTGCGTGTCTCTGCCTCGTTTCCCCGGTAGGATTAAGGACTGCTGCCTGCGGGTGTCTAGCCTGAGTACCGCTCGCTGTTGTTACTCAAGCAGTATCCGTATCTCCGGCCAACTAGAGTCAAATCTGCGACAACCCGAGGCCTCTCGGAACTTAGGGGCATCTGGCCAATGAACACTCACCGCGGCACCCTTCGGCGACTGGGCGTCTTTGTCCACGGCATCGGGGTCTTTTGAGACCCGGCCGAGTACGGGGCCGTTGATGCATACTCTCCGTCGCGATTCGGAGGTTGCAATGCGGAGGGATCCGGCGGCGGACCGCGGAGTGTATATAATCAAGAACGCCGTCTGCGATGGAAGTCAAAGTTGATGGGCAGTATTGAATCAATCTATTCATCAGGCACATTCACCCACGCCCAGAAATATTCTCAGAAATCTTTCCGTATCATCCACGATCGACAGACAGCATGACCAACGCCGCCAAGGTCGTCAACATCGGGGTGTTTGTGCCCTCGGAGGTGCAGCTCCTCGACATGGCCTGCATCGACGTATTCCACATGATGTCGAGAGAGTACCTCGGCCTCGAGTCGATGGAGCTGCTGCCGAAGCACATCAGGGAGCTGGCGCCGAGCGTGAGGATCTCGTACATCACGTCCAGGGAGCACTCCGAGACCGATGGGATGCTGCTGCCGATCACGTCCGGTTTGAAGATTGCCACGACGCACGACCTATCGCACCCGGACGTGCAGCCGGGCCGGCTTGATATATTGCTGATCCCGGGACCGGACCCGTGCGGATCGTGGGGTGAGGAGGTGTTGGGGTTCCTGAGGGCGCATGCCGCGCGGACGGAGACGACGGACGTCTTGAGCGTCTGCACGGGGGTGTTTCTGTGCGGCGCCGCGGGGGTTTTGGAGGGGAGGACGGTCTGCGGGCCGAGGGGGGTGCAGGATATGTTGAAGGAGAAGTTCCCCCGGACGAAGTGGGTTGGGGAGAAGTTTCGGTGGTATCGGGATGGGAATCTTTGAACTAGTGGTGAGTTTGTCGAAGCCTCATCTTCCCCTTTTTTACCTACCTTTGGTACCTGGAGGTTTGCGATACTGATGAGATGGATCAGGCGGCATCACGAACGGCAACGATCTCGTCGCGGCGTACGCCCGGGCGAGCGGGAAGCACTTCCCCGCTCCGGTCGTGGAGATTGCGTGCCAGATGGCGGATGTTGGTGATAGGGGCCAGGTCTACGGGAAGGGTCAGACGGCGTACTTTGTCTCGTTCTTGTGGCAGGTTGTAAAGGCTTGGTTTGTCAAGCCGGGCAAGGCGAAGGCAACTTGAGGTGGTGGTGGTGTTCGATGAGATCACGAGGTACAACAACAACAACAACAACAACACACATGGGGTTAGGGATTTACGGCGGTGGGTTCTTTATTGGGTTATCTGAAGTGTACAGCAGAGAATTTTCTGTGTAGAAACGCGCGCGAAACATCAATCTCACATCAGTCAAGTAGACTGTCTTGGATCTAGCACTGAAGATGACCTTGATATCCACAAGTCTGGTGAGCTTACAGAGGTAGGTACGTACCCGGGTGGGTAAGAAGAACTCTTCAAAGCGGGTCTCCGTGAGCCTCAACGCAACGCCCATGCGAAGTGATTGCGCCGAGGCAGAGACTGGAGCGCCGCAGAGGAGAGCGGTGAGCTGCTGGATGGTTCTCGGTGGCTCCATATTCGCCCTCACCGTCGTGCAGCTGCACCGTTTCCATCTTTTTTTCAGCAGGGGTCCAATGCAGCTCTTTTCCCCAGACGCAGCTTCCCTGTCGTTGTGCTGCGGTTGCTATGGCAGGATAAGGCCGATAAGGTGGTGCTAGTGCAATTTTGGGTGGGGTCGAGGGAAACCTGGAAGGCCAAAAAAAAAAAAATGGTTGCCGTCTGGTCTGCCTGGTCTGTCGAAGGAAAAAAAAATTTCAGGCAAAAGCTCTTCCCGCCTGGACCTTGTCTTCTTCACTCTGTACAACTTCTTCACTACAACCCGCCCCAAACTTCTTTACCAGTCTCTATACCCAAACAACGAAACATCCTCGAGTTGAAGGTCATTAATTCTTTGACCTCCTTGAGCACTGCATCTTAAGTCCCCAAGCGGCATCTTTTTTCACTTATTTTAACATATCACCACCCTCACACTCAGCAAAATGGCCCCTCTTCCGGTCGCCCTCTACGGGCTCGAGATCCCTCCCGGTGAAGTCCTGATTCCTGCTGCCCCCGACTTCCCTGCCTCTGTAAGTTCTCGATTGTTTCATTGCTCTCTTATTTGTGGTTGCGCGCAGCTGCAGATTGCAGCGAGGGTTGCAGTTTGCGCCCGGCGCAATCGTCTCACTTCGTTTGCAGTGGCTGATTGTGAATTCTTAGTTCCGCATCACCATGGCCGCCATTGATCCCACCGAGGCGCCCGAGGCCGACCAGGACGGAAACATTCCCTCTGTCCCCCGTTCCACCCTCCGCCTGGTCAAGCAGCGCTTCGGCGACGAGCTCGAGCAGGACGATGATGACGAGATTGATGAGGAGTACATGAAGCGCCTCATCGCCGCCAACGACGATGACTCCGAGTCCGACGATGATGACGAGCCCAACGGTGGTCCCAGCGACCCCTCCAAGAAGCAGAAGCAGGCCGAGGCCCTGAAGAAGCTGATTGAGGCTGTTGGCAACGAGGCCGACGACTCTGACGAGGAGATGGACGAGGCCAAGCCCAACGGCAAGTCCAAGGGCAAGGGCAAGGCCTCCGACGAGGACGATGACGATGAGGAGGAGAGCGACGACGAGGATGGTCTCGACCTCGAGAACTTCGTCATCTGCACTCTCGACACCGAGCGCGTAAGTTTGCGCCAAAGTCCACTGATCACACCATAGACGTGCCCCGCTAACGCCCCAGCAGAACTACCAGCAGCCCATCGACATCACCGTCAACGAGGGCGAGAAGGTTTTCTTCGTCGTCTCCGGTACTCACACCGTCCACCTCACCGGTAACTACGTTATCGATGACGAGGAGGGCTCCGATGAGGAGGGCTCTGACGACGAGGACGATGAGTACGACCTGTCTCCCGATGAGCTTGAGTACGCCATGGGCGAGGTCTCTGACGAGGACAGCGATGACCTCGACGACACCGCCGACCCCCGCGTCATGGAGCTTGACTCCGACGAGGAGGAGGCCCCCAAGCTGGTCGAGACCGGCAAGAAGGGCAAGAAGCGCGCCGCCGAGAGCCTCGACGACCTGATCGCCGAGAGCAAGGACGACTCCAAGCTGTCCAAGAAGGACAAGAAGAAGCTTAAGAACAACAAGGGCGAGCCCGTCGCCGCCGAGGAGAAGTCGACCCCCAAGTCCGATAAGAAGGTCCAGTTCGCCAAGAACCTCGAGCAGGGCCCCACCGGCTCCGCCGAGAAGGCCAAGCAGGCTGGCAAGGTCGGCGTCAAGGTCGTCCAGGGTGTCACCATTGACGACCGCAAGGTCGGCTCTGGCCGCGCTGTCAAGAACGGTGACACCGTCGGTGTTCGCTACATCGGCAAGCTCGATGACGGCAAGGTTTTCGACGGTAAGATTTGACAGCCTCCGCTCCACTAGCTCATCGTGCTAACTCGAGTCCAGCCAACAAAAAGGGTAAGCCTTTCACCTTCAAGGCCGGCAAGGGCCAGGTCATCAAGGGCTGGGACATCGGTGTCCTCGGCATGACCATCGGCGGCGAGCGTCGCCTCACCATTCCTGCCCACCTTGCCTACGGCTCTAAGGGACTGCCCGGCATTCCCGCTAACAGCACCCTGACCTTCGACGTCAAGCTTCTTGAGATCAAGTAAATATCTCGATATCTCGCCCAATTTCGGCGGTGACGCCGACAGAGGGACACACCCCACTGTACTCTACAAAACTGCCCGGCAGATCCGCCACGGATGATGGCCTGGACTGTCTGGGCTCCGGCGTCGCAGATGATGATATTCCGTTATAATGATGTGTGCTCGCCGGAATGAGCGGGCACGCGCTTGTGCCAAGCCGCATTGGAGAGTCTCCGACCTGTGGTGGCTATCAGCGAAGATCCGCAATCGCATAGATGCGGCAAGCGGATTCTGTTTGATGGGATGACGAGGCGAGGACTTACTGCATTGGTTGGCGTACCACAAAAAGATTCTGTTGTAGGATTATTCCTTACGGTCATGGTTTTCTCCGGTCTGTACTTAGCTCCGGTTTCTCTTAACGAAAAGATTTTCTTAGTACTTTATTACTTGATGGCCCCTGGCTATTGCATCATGCCTTGCGAACATGTCCTGCCGTGTCACTGAGACGGCGAGGCTTTTGGCAGGACCTTTCCGTCCGCTACAGTCCACCTTCCCTCTCAATCCACATCGCTTCCTTCCTCCGGAGCTTCCTGCCCCCAAATACCTTGACTTCTGAGGCATTGTTCTTAGGATATCTTCCTACAGATCCACACGCCTGCCTCTCTCCAACTACATCCCCATACTACTCCAGGGCCCATACAACATCATAACTGGGCGATTTGCCCGTCTCTCTTTTCCGACTCACGTCATTCACACGAATCGTTTTATCATCAAGAATTATTCATTACCTCAATATCCACCGCATCGGCATGTATAGCCAGCAACTTTACCACCGGCCTGGCACCAGTGCTTCGTCACCACGCCCGCTGCAGCCTGTTGTGACTATCGAAGCCAACAACATGTTCCCAAATGACTACCGGGAATTCGACAGCCCGGATTTCTTTTCTCGAAGTGACAGACTGCCTTCGGTCGTCAAGCATCACCATTTGCCCAAGTTCCTCCGTTTCGAGGCAAAGCTTCGCAGTAAAGGTGTGAACAACACAGACGGTGCTCTGGACGCTGACTGACAATGAGTGCGCAGCTACCAACACAAGCAGCGGTAGTACTGTTCAAAAGCTTCTGCAAACTGCCAAGTTGGCCAAGCGATGTTTCGCCCCGCGAACGCCCCGTGATCTTATTGGGCCCGATGGTCAAACCAGCGCATCCGATAGCCAAGACGAAGAAGACGGAATGGAGGAGCGGTTTTCAAAGATCCAAACCATCGAAAGAGTTGCGGCGGCAAAGATTTTCCTCGAGACGTATTTCGAGGAAGCTCTAAGCGGCGAGCAGGCAGCGCGGGAGATGTCTATCGAGGAGCTTCGGCGCCAGCTACACGACGAGATGGTTCCCTTTGATGAGAGATACGAGTGCGAGAGACGATTCATGCAGATGAAAAACGCCTACCGCCGGGAGCAGAGAGTCGCTAAAGCCCGGAGCTGCAAGCCAGCATGGTTGGACAGCCCAGAAAAACAGGTTTTCTGGAAAAGAAGCCTTGCTAGCATGTCCGAACGCTCCTGTGTCGACAACTATGAAACTCTCCAAATCCTGGGCAAGGGGAGTTTCGGGGTTGTCAAACTCGTTCGTAAGCATCAAGAGCCCTACTTGTCGCAGCCCTTCAGTCCGGAGCCGTCCAAAGTGTTTGCCATGAAGGTGATTCGGAAGTCGGACATGCTTCGAAGCTGTCAGGAAGGCCATTTGCGAGCCGAAAGGGACTTTATGGCCGCAGCCTGGAACTCAGACTGGTAAGTTCATCAGACCGGTAGTCTCATGTTTGATTTTCTGCGCTGTATCCTCTGACCAAGCCTTCTAGGGTTGTACCGCTTATACAAAGTTTCCAAGACGATGCGAATCTTTATCTTCTGATGGATTACATGCCCGGAGGCGACTTTCTGGGATTGTTGATCCGCGAAAACATTCTTGACGAGCCAAGGACTCGTTTCTACATTGCCGAAATGTTGGTCTGCGTTGAAGAGGTGCACAACCTCGGATACATCCATCGGGATGTAAAACCGGACAACTTTCTCATTGGAGCTAATGGCCACCTCAAGATTTCTGATTTCGGGCTGGCATTTGACGACCACTGGTATCATGACACTAATTACTACCAATGGCACCGCCAGTCGCTTCTCCGTCAGTATGGTATCGAACTAAACGGCGACGAACAGGATAGGCAGGCATGTCGGGACGGTGCTCAAGCTCAAGCGAAGCGCCAGTCACTTCAAAAAGGAGGTTCGAAGCACGAACCCCCTCCGGAGATCATTCAAAGCAGTCGGAACTTGCAAGTGTACGAGAGCAAGGGCAAAGACCTCGAAGTCCTGGGGCTGCGAATAGTGGACGACCTGCTCGATTGGAGAGCTAGCGCCACAGGCCGGTCGTATGCTCGTTCTAATGTTGGTACAAGCCAGTACATGGCCCCAGAGGTAATCCGGGGCGAGAAATACGACGGTAGATACGACTACTGGAGTATCGGAATCATCCTCTACGAGTGCATCTACGGATACACGCCCTTCTTTTCCGACAAAGGTCGGCAATACACTAAACACAACATCTTGGTCAGTCTGCCCGTGATCGCGAGTTGCACTGTGATTGACGTTGTTTAGAATCACAAGATAGCCCTTAGATTCCCCGAAAACGAACCTACGATATCACACGAATGCCGAGATCTCATCGAGTGTCTGCTCGAGGAGAAAGAAGAACGGTTTTCAACGCCTCAATACTACCTACAAGACAAACAGAGCCGAAACGGCAGTTCTACAGCACCGCGCAGATATGTTTTTCAAAACGACGCATACGACATCAAATGTCACGAATAGTTTGAGGGCGTTCAGTGGCCGACGTTGCGTCTGGCACGACCAGAATGGGTGCCGCAGATCGTGAGCTTCAGTGACACCCAGTATTTCGACGATGAAGAGTCTATCAGCGACAGGTCTGAGTCAGTAGACCCTTATGCCGTGGAAGAGCTGCCCATCAAGGAAGAAATCATTGTGGGCCTCAGGCGCTTTGGCCTGAGAGACCGCGAGATCGGGTTTTGTCTTCGAGCCATCGACAAGCCTTACGACTCGGCACGACTGAAGCAGATTGATTTGGACATTGACTATGAGCCAGGGTTGAAATCTTAGGAAAGACGAATCATGAAGACAACCGTCAGGAGATACGGCCGAAAGGAACGCAGACGTCCAAGGGACAAGCTACTGAGGGATCCAGAGACGAAGGACGAAATCATGAAAATCAGGAAGCAGACGGCATTTCTGGGTTACTCGTGGCAAAGGCCGCCAACACTGTTGCCAGTGGAAACCCTTCCCCAAGTTGTATACAGCCAAGAAGCATTTGGCGTGGCATCGGTAGAGTACATGCCGCGGTTCGAGATTGACGCTCAACATGTGGCAACGATGCTTGCGCCCCAGACTTGGTAGTCTTTGGAGGAAAATGCTGTGGTGGACGACGCGAGGCGTTGTAAACAAAGAGACAAGCAGTCTCGAGTAGATATAGACATTATTCCTCATTAGTCACCCAACATGGGATTTCAAGTGCCGGTCACTCCCAGTCTCCTGCCGAAACATAGCCATTGATTAAAGCGGTTTTTCTCCCACACCAGACGCAGCAGAGCCCCGGCGGGCTGTTGCTTTGGCGTTGCTGATCTCCCACTCAAACTCTTTGAGCGCCCTCAGCTCCGAGTTGAAGAATAGAAGGGACATGAGGCCGTCAATGACACCGGAAACAAGCCCGAGACTACTCAGCAGCATGAGAATGAAGACGACAAAGTTGTACGGACTGAACCACACGCCCACGAGGCAACCGATCCAGACCGCGAGCCAGGCAAAGAAGTGTAGACCCCTCCAGTACCGCTGCTTCTCTTCCCGCTGCACGTAGCGGCGTGTCACGGAGAGGATCTCGTCGTACATTGCGCTGCCAAGGGACGGGCTGCCTGACGAATCCGTCTCAACCTCGGCGGACGCGTTCGAGTTCCTGTCGACCTCACCCGAGCCGCCAGACACGTCGTGGGCGAGAGTCGCCTCTACGGAGAAGTGGTCGCTGAGGGAGCAGCCCAGCCTCGGGTGCGGCTCGACCATGCCCACGCGCGCGTCGCGGACGACCCAGCCCGCCCCGTCGCCGCCCCGCGCGCCGAAGAAGACGTAGTCGAGGCGCTTGCCCTTGAGGTCCGGGGTGTCTGGGTCCACGGCGATGTGCTCCCTGCCCTCGCCCAGCAGTTTCTGCTTCTCAGCGGGCCAGCGCCAGGTGTTGTACGAGCCGTCGGACGTGGCGCCGTTTTCGAGCAGGTTGAACTCGGCCGTCGGCACGGGGCGGCCGCGGGGCTTTTCCAGCGGGTCCCCGGACGCGCCGAGGGAGGAGTCCGGGTGGAGCACGCGCCAGGCGTCGCGGACGGGGGCAGCCCCCGTGACGATCCGGTGCGGGAGGGACAGGGGCCGCATGTTGAAGTCGCCCATGCCGAGGACGAGGTCGCCCCTCTCGGCGGCGGCGCTGAGGAGCTTGGACATCTCCCAGGACTGGGAGAGGCGGTGGGCGAGGTAGGAGTCGTCCGGGCGGCCCTCGGTGTAGGGCGCGTGGGTGTGGGTGTTGAAGACGCTGATGGTCTCCTGGCGTCCCGAGGAGAAGCGGACGCGGATCCGGGCGTGGGCGATGCCCTTGCCGACGTACCAGTCGCCCCGCCAGAAGGCCGTCGGCCGGCCGTTGAGCGGGTACGGGTGCATCGCGGACTCCTCGATGGGCCAGCGGGAGAGGATGGCGAGGCCGGCGCCGAAGGGGCCCGAGTGGTAGAACTTGCCGTGGGGCAGGATGGAGGAGACCTCGGACCGGACGGCCTCGTAGTCGGAGGAGACCCAGCACTCCTGCAAGGCGACGATGTGCGGCGGCTCCGGCTGGGAGGCGATGCGCCGGCCGATCTCGACGAGGCGCTCTGGGCGGAGCTTGGAGATGTACTTCAGGCCCCAGCAGTTTAGGGTCAGGACCCGGAGGTCGGTTGGGAGGGTTGAGTCCATTGCGTAGGTGGGTATGTTGGATGATGGTCGTTGGCGAGAAAGAGAGACACGGTAGGGGGTGTGTTATTTCAAGTATTAGCATCTGAAGTGAGACCAAAGTATTCCCAACGCTCTTCTTATAAGACCGCCCTTGGGAATAAGATGAACGACGTTGGAGATGCGCCGGTGCTTCCGGTCCAACTGTTCAACCAATGCAAACGCCCGCTAGCATGAATGGTAAACTGCCTGGGCAGAGCAAGAACGCCGCATCTATATGCGCAGCGGGTTCGGGCTCTCGAGCGTATTGTAAGATGAGACGAAGGAATGCCGGGTGACGTTGCGTCGAGTTTCTTTTGCTCCGTGGTCTTGCCGGGGGGCCGGTTCGGGAAGGCCCCACAGACGGATGATGAGACCCACAGGAATATCCAATTGGCCAATCGGGAGCATCTTTGCAATAAGCATCGCCGGTTACGGTTAGCATAGTGCTCTTCTCTTTTAGCGTCCCCCACCCGTCCTTCACCTGGACCCCGGGCTGATCCATGCGGCGGGGACGAGGCTGAGAAGACCTCAATCGCCACACGTCAGAGCACCCCCCCCCTGTCCCTCGGTCCAAAAAGTTATTTGCCCATCCGGGAGGTCACTTCTTGGTTCAGCCTTGTCCGCACTCCCTCTACGTCTCCTCAACCACCCGACATTACCCATTAGTATCGCCAGCTCCCCGACTTCCATACCCGACCGCGAATCGATTGACCGCGACGCCTGACGCGTCGAAAACAGCCTCTGCGAAAGAAAACACACAAAAGATGTCCGACCACGACTCCAAAGCAGGCGCGACGCCGCGACCCGAACCCCCTCCCAAGCGCCGCAAGGTCGTGCCCCGCTACACCTCCCCAGACGAGCTCGGCTCGCTCACCCCGATAGACGTCGACATCGGCACCCGCGGCGACGCGAAGCGCAGCGTGCCCCGCCGCCGCCGCCTGTCCCACCAGCGAATCCGTCCTAGCAGGACACCGAGCCGGAGCCCAAGCGACGACGAGCTCAACGAGGCGTACTACTCCCGCTCCTCGCAGTCCCGCACGCGGTCGCGGTCGCCCGAGTCGCCGTCGCGGTCACGCAGCGAGTCGCGGTCCAGGTCCCGCTCGCGCTCGCCGGCGTCGACGTCGGGCGGCAGCTCGCCGCGCAGCCTGGCGGACAACGTCGACCGCCGGCTGCGCTTGTCACCCGGGAACGGAGACGACGTCACCACGGGCGGCACCGCGACCCCCGCCACGCCCCCGGTCGAGAAGAAGAAGGGCCCCGTGAGGCCGACGTTCGAAGAGGTCAGGGTCCTCGCGGGCCACCCGGGCAAGGCCGTCTCGCAGGTGCGCATCTCGCCCGACGGCCGGTGGATCGCGAGCGCCTCGAGCGACGGCACCGTCAAGATCTGGGACGCGGAGAGCGGCGCGCACATGGAGACGCTCGTGGGCCACATGGCGGGCGTGAGCTGCGTGGCCTGGAGCCCCGACGGCGGCACCCTGGCCTCCGGCAGCGACGACAAGGCCATCCGCCTGTGGGACCGCGTCACGGGCCGGCCCAAGGTCACGGGCAAGGGGCTCGGCGCGCTGCGCGCGCTGGAGGCGTCGTCGTCGTCCAAGGACGGCAGCGGCGCCGTCGTCGCCGCCGCCCCGTCCGGGAGGCCCATGCCGCCGCTGCTGGGGCACCACAACTACGTGCACTGCCTCGCCTTCTCGCCCAAGGGCAACATCCTGGCGTCCGGGTCGTACGACGAGGCCGTCTTCCTCTGGGACGTGCGCGCCGGCCGGCTGATGCGCAGTCTGCCCGCGCACAGCGACCCCGTGAGCGGCATCGACTTTTCCTCCGACGGGACTCTGGTCGTGAGCTGCTCGACGGACGGTTTAATGTGAGCCCCCCCCCCCCCCTCCAACCTTCTCTTGACAACAAGTTTACTAACTACAACCCCCGCCGCAGCCGTATCTGGGACCCATACACCGGCCAGTGCCTCCGCACCCTCGTCCATGAGGACAACCCCGCCGTCACGTCCGTCTGCTTCGCCCCCAACGGCCGCTTCGTCCTCGCCTTCAACCTCGACAACAGCATCCGCCTCTGGGACTACGTCGACGGCTCCGTGAAAAAGACGTACCAGGGCCACGCCAACAGCCGCTACGCCATCGGCGGCTGCTTCGGCATCGTCCCCGGCGAGGGCGCCTACGTCGCCTCGGCGAGCGAGGACGGCGAGGTCGTGCTCTGGGACGTCGTCACCAAGGAGGTCGTCCAGCGCATATCCGCCCACCGCGGCGGCGGGAAAGACAAGAACGTGTGCTTCTGGGTCGACGTGCACGGGGACAACATGGTCACCGCGGGCCAGGACGGGACCATTCGGATATTCAAGAGGGTGGCGGCGGCGGAGGAGGGGGGGACGACGCCGCTGCTGCTGTGCCGGCGACGAACGGCGAGGCAGTGGAGGAGGAAGCGCGGGAAGAAGGCAGCAGCACGGAGCCGCCGATAAAACAGGAAGACGACACGGAGATGGGCGGGACGTGATCGGAAGAGAGTCACAAAACAAAGAGGCGGAGGAGCGATAATGTTGCAGAAAAACTTAATCAGGAGCACACTTCAAGAGATATCCCCCTTATAACCAGCCTCCCCGACGGGGGGCTGACAATGTTTTAAAAAAACAGGACCTACGCACGATGGGACATGACGAAGACAAAATGGCTGGAGACATGGTAGCATTCATAAAAAAGGGGAGGCGCTTTTCTTCTTCGCTACTGGATCCGTATATCGTGAGGTGAGTGTGGTATTTACTGCATTCGCAACCGACATTCTGACCAACCCCCCCTACCAAGCAATGAAAGCAACTCCCCGTCCGACTCCGCTGACTAGAAATGTTCCTTGATAAAAACCCAAAGAGCAGTGAGTTGCATGAGTCTATCCACAGAGACAGAGAGAGTAAACAGTAAGCAAGTCTAGTTGCCACCCCTCAAGTCGAGCCGACCTCCTCGCGACTCGCTACCTGGCGGGCCAGGTAAAAAGGGATATTTTATGTACTTCTGCGCTGAAGCAAAACCCGTTCCTCGACGCTTCAAATCGTCTCCCACCCTCCGTTGTTGATCTCGGCCTCGAGCTTACGACTAATAAAGCTCGGAATGCCGTGGCTGAGGAAGGTGTTTCTCAGCATAGAGTCGTAACGCTTCTGGTTCAGGAATAGCTGACGGCCGTGGCGAAGGCCCATGTCCGTCTCTCCGTACTTGTCGATGTATGGCGCGCCACTGTACGATCCTGACACGCGGAACAGGTAGAAGATGCAGCACTTGCGGATGTTGAGGAACAGTCCGATATTCCCCTGGCACCTGGAACCACAATAGTTAGCATCTCGTGCCTATCCGACGATGGGGCCGGAGTAAATTACCTTCGCATGTGTTGCTGCGAGCCACCGATCTTCTGGGGCTCGCTGTTTGCTGTCGGGGTTTCCTCCTTTAGACAGCAGACTGCCTGGCCACAGAAGACTTCACCGCAGAGCAGACATATCATGGGGTCCGAAACGTCCTTTCCGGTGGTCGGGCACTTGCGTCGGGTAGCCTCTTCTATCAGGGCATCGTAGTTCTTTGGCAGTCCCACCAGCTCAAAGATTCCAGGGTGGCTAACGAGCGCCGTGTGTGGAAGCTTGCCTTCGACCTTACCAGACGACGCGATTTGGTGTCGGATCCAGCCGCTGACAAGGCCTGATGTTGAGGCCGGCCAGCCGTAGGAAGGTCCGTGGTCGGTCACAGCAGTACACATCTCGTCAAAAGACGGAACTTTCAGTGCCTCCGCGAGACGGTCCAGCTCGTCCGCGTCAGGTTGCGGGGAGACGTGACTGTTGAAATCGACGCCATACTTGACGTAGAGAAGGATGATGGACTTCCGGAGGAAGGTAAGCGCATACTTCTTCACAAAGGTGTAGTAGCCCTCGAGATTATCAAGTTCCGGCTGGCTGAAGCCCCGGTTATCGCCCAACGTCGCCGGCATCTCATACTGCGCGACGTTGATCTCCATGCCAATCTTGGTGATGGCGAGGCAGAAATCGGCAAAGTTCTTCAGAACGGGATCTTGTGCTTCCTTGACAAGGCAGTGGTTTACCCAGGTTGACATGGGGATGTTGCGTCCCATGTGATACACGACCTTGACGATCTCTGCGAGATAGCAGAGCCTCAGAATGTGTGCGATTTCGAAACCTTGGGCGGGAATCAGGTTGAATACACATTCGGAGAGGAAGATGAAGGGGTCTAGGTCAAGCAGCGGCGGGTAGACTTCGATGGGTCGTTTGGCAGTCTCTGTCTCTTGGCCAAAGTACTGCGAAGGAAACAGCTGAACATGTTGCCGCTCACTGTCCTTGCGGAACTCTTCGTCCATAAGGTTGTCGCCTGCCGCCTTGAGACTGCCGACAGCGATGTAAGAGGTGGCATTTTCGGCCAAGATGCGCAGATGCGTCAGGCTCTGTTCGGGTATTTTCTCCAATAGCGTCAGGTCGTATTGCGCCTCAACACCGCGTTGCTGTATCTCTGTAGCCGAGATCGAGTACCCAACAAGCCTGGCCAGGATGTCGCTGTAGAGCAGCTCGTTCTTATCCCGGGAATCTCGCGGAAGGTACTTGTGACGGCTCTCGAAGCCGTTGGACGACATGGTGTCGCGAAGACGACGATAGACCTTGACCAGTTCACCCACAATGGTGGAACTGTTACTAGGCAGAGATCGACGATTCGAAACTGGCGTGCTGACTATTGTGAACATGGACGTCGGAGTGTTGGCAACCGCGGAATCGAGGCCAGATTCATCTGCCGACCAGGCTTCTTCGAGCAACTGGGAGGCCTTCTCTGCTAGGGAGCTGGTGACGTGCGTCTCAGTGTATCTTGCAAATGTCTTCTGAATCTGGTCTGGTGGTCGGTTGGCACCAAGGATGTAATAGCCTGACGCCATTTGGGTATCAAGGAAACCAGAAAAGGCGCCGACTGCTTGCAGGGGACCGGGGAATGACTCCTCTTGTCCCTTCCAGATGATTGGCAGGAAAGCATTCCCGAGGGCCTTGCACAGCGGGCAGACAAATTCCTGTCTTCGTAAATTCTCAGGGTGATGTCTGGCGATCTGGTGGTGATGTCGGCGGTGGGTCGCATCGAAGTACATCTCAAAACAGCTGAAATGCATCATATGCCCACAGCCGGTAGAGACGGGTCCAGGACGTGATAAGTTCGAAGGAAACCCTTTGCCGATTGTCTGCCTCTCAGCAGCGAACTTTTCGCCCTTGGCGTTGACCTTGAAGACTTCTTGCCGGTTCTCGTGAGCGACTCCGAAGGGGCGGATGTCTTCCGCAGACCGATCCAGGTTTGAAGGTGTGTGGAAAGCTTCCCGAACGAAATCGGGATCCTGGAAGTCCGTTTGTCGGAGAATGAGGCTCTCGTTGAAGAGGGCAAACGTTCCGTAAAGACGCCGATCATCCGTGTCTTCCTGGCACAGGATGCAGGTTCCGGTTGGATACTTCCAGCTGTTCTTGCGGTCAACGTTCTGCTCGACTTCGTCATCATCCTCGAGATCTGAGCCCCAGTCAATGTTGCCCTGGTTTTCCAGGAAACTCTTCTGCTGCTGTTGGAACTGGGCCATGACCTTCGCCTGGCGGCTGAGTGCCGCCTTCTTCTTGCGTTCCCGCTCTTCCTCCGCAGAGTTCGTAGCCGGTGACGCAGTTTCGATACGGTCGACCGAAACACCCAGCCGCATGAAGGCGCTCTCGAAGTTTTGAGGCCGCTTCTGGCGCATCCTCTTCAAAATCAGGCCGATCTTGGGATGGCATGCTTTGAACTCCTCCTTGGTCGACATCATCTCGAGCAGGGCCACGATCGTCTTCGAGTTGGGTGCTTCTGGCATGAAGTTGCTGCGGGCTGTTCTTGTCAATGCGATGAAGACGAAGGACTTGAGCGATTCCTCCGTCATCTCGCTTTCATCTTCTTTATCCTCGGCGATGGCAATGAGTATCAGATGCAGAACGACCTGGAGGAAAGTCTCGATTCGGGTAGAAGGCACGCTCGGCGTAAGTTTGGCAGCCACCAGCGGGTAAAGGAGAGAGTAGTAGATGATCTGGGCAAACATGCCTGTGCTGGTGAAAGCAGCCAGATCCTTGAACAGCCCAGAAGGAATCGGGCGAAGCTTGGGTTCGTACACAATCTCTTCCACTGGCTTGCCTGTCTTGATCGCCATCTTCTTGCGGTAGGCGAGCTCGGACTCTTCCCGCTGGTTCTTGTTGTAGTGCGCAATGTAGGGATCGATGTGCTCGACAAATTCAGGTTTCAGTTCGAAAGTGCCGACGTCAGAGACGCCCTCGGGAGGCTTGAATGAGGCCATCTCATCCAGCACGCTGTGGAAGTCTTCTTGTTCTTGCCACTTCTCTGGCAGCTTGTTGCTGATCTCATTGAAGGAGAGGGGCTTGAAGCACAGGATGTGGGTAAGATCGCGACGAATGGCAAGGATGTTGGCGTTGGGCTCATCCTCGGCAGCAATCAGTGACGTGCGATCGCTCAAAAGCACGATCAGGAGATGGATCATGTCCTCAACCACGTCGAGATGCTGCACGTCATCTTGTGCCGCTGACTTTTGCTCAAAGAAACCCTTGACCCATTTCTCCATGCCAAATCGATCGATGATGGATGCGAGAACACGACTGGGATCAGCAATCATCATGGCAGTCTGGAGAAGGAAGATGTCTCGGTGATGAGACACGTCTCTCTGACTTACTCCACGGTACGTGGCTGCTTGGTGCCGGAGACTTATACCGTTGCGAACCCACATGTTTGCTTTGATCTGCGCAAGCCAAGCGCAAACACGAAGAGGATAGTCGAAGGCGGCCATGAGGTTGTCTTCTGGAGAGTTGTCGCGCTTCGGCATGAGCTTACGGCCCATGCTGCGCGGAGGCAGCCTCAAGTCCTGGGCAGTGAAACTCAACAAAGCCTTCATGCTGGAAGCCGGCAGAGACTTTCCGCACTCAACAAGCCACGAGAGGGTATAGTGAAGCGCATGGTGGAAACTGATCGAGTCCTCCTCAACCGTGAACTTGACAACATCGTACCTCGAGGCCTCGTTGTCAAATTCGAAGTCCCCTAGCGTCTTGAATTTGACCTCCTCCTTGATCTCTGCCAGCTTGAACCTGTGGCGCTCTGCGCCAACAGAGTGTAGGATCACAGCCTTGGCCGTCAGCCTGATGGCCTGCGCCACGAAGTGCGCCTCGTTCTCGGGGACGTTTCTGAAAGCGTCCGCTAGCTGTCGCGCCAGTCTGTTGATCTCTCGAGTGACGAGCGAAGCCGTTATCCAGCTGTCGGTCTCATATTCGACATGCTCTCCAACGGCACGGACGTTGGGACCGATACCCTGGTGCAACTTGACAAGGTCAAGGAACTGCAGAAGATAACGCTCTTCGCTTCGAAGCTTCTCCTGGACATGCGGCGAGCCGAAGAGGTACTTCAGGTCTAGGTAGAAATGATACATCCGACGATTCGTAACCGAGCCAGAGTCAAATGCGAGGACGGCGTTGGAAGAGACATCCCATGGGTAACCCACCTGTCGAGTGGTGAGGAATGTGTAGAAAATAGCAAGCAAGCTCGTCATGAAGTTGCCACGCTCCACAATCTCCGCCGTAATCGACGGCGTCGTCAGCATTTGCAGGGACAGATTGATGATTGAGTGATCCGGCTCTCGGTCTCCGATCAAGTACAGCTGTGCCAAGGTGGTGTAGAGTCCTGCGAAGCGAAGGCCCAAGATGCGCTTGAACTCGGGAATCGAAACAACGGTCGAAATGTAGAGCGACCTCAGGTCGTTCCTGACCTTTTTCCACATGCGGAGGTCGAAGAGAATGAGCCAGTCCAGCCGCACTCTCTGGAAGACGTCCTCAGCTGGAGGTACGTTTTCTCGGTTCATGTACCCAGGAGGAGTTTCGAGCCAATACCTGCCAGGTTTTGGAGAAGGGATCTTGTCACCTTGACCAGGCGTCTTGGGGATTTCCAGGTTGGCCTTTGCATATATCGCGGGTGCTATCAAAGGTTCAGCTGTGTCCGAGTCGGATGGCGTCAAATCACGATCCCGCGCCGCTCGCCGAGATGCTGCTGGGGGAGGCGGAGGTGGTGGGTAGCCGGCCATAGTGGCTTCGTCTTCCTCCAAGGCCTGATCTGTTGCTGCCCGCCAGTCGAGGCCGATGTCGCTGGGCGCGGCTTCGGGACGGACGTCGACCATCATGATGTCGTCGTCTTCCATGTCGTCGTCATCCTCATCGTCTCCCGCATCGCTATCCGGGGTGCCGTTGCCTCTAGCCATATCGACATCCTCATCATCGCTCACATCAAAGGCCCGAGCTGCTTGTTGCGCCGCCATGCGCTGCATCTGCAGAAGCACGTGTTGTGTAAAAGCCTGAGACTGTTCCAGGTTCCTCAGAAACTTCTCTTCGTCGTAGATGCCATCTTTGCCCACCACGGCGTGGGAGCCAGGGCTGCCCTTCCTCCAGGGCTTCATCATCTCCTGGCAAACGATCTGCCTAAGGATAGAATGATCGGATCCGACGCTGCACCCGCAAATGTCGTTGAGCCATTCGATCATCGCGCCGCACATCTGCTCGCGAAACGTGTCCCGTGAAGAGCGAATTGTCACCGTAACCTTGATATGCTCGAGCTTCGTTGCCATTTCAAGGAGAGCATCTAGATCGTCAAGTCGCTTGAGGATGCTTCGGCCGATCAGGTCCGTTTCAGTGGCGCGGTCCAAAGCCTGTGCTTCGGTCGTTCTACAAGCCCGCGCAATCTGGTTTTGCACATCCTCCACCGTGTGCTTCTCGTCGTTCCAAAGAACCAGCGCGTATTCGGGTTGTACAGAGCGACCCTCCCCGTATGTTTCGGGAGAGAGGCGCGAGAGCTCTTCGTCGGCTTGGATGGACTCAGATGTCTTGGCTTGGCGCAACTGTTCCGGCGAGCAAGATATAACGTCGCAAATGTAGTCGAAAACACGACCTATCGTCATCTGTATGTTCTGGACCAGGTCCTCGGGGAGCCCGGTAGCTTGCTTCCCTTTACCCTCGGTCTTGTCTGGGTTCGTCTCGGAGTGAATCGTGCAGAACAAAGGGCCCTTCCAGGCCTCATCGTCTCCGCAGTCGCAGCAGCCGCTGTTACCAACGGAGATGCTGATACGGACCATGTGGCCGGCGTGGTCGGTGGAGTCGAAGCATCGGCTGCACAGCACACAGGTGTCGTCCGTGCTGCAGGTCCGGCAGGAATAGGAAGCCTCACCGGGCTTGAAGATATGGCCACATCGCTTGCCTCTGGCTGCTTCGGTGTACTCGGCGCCTTCGACCGCGCCTTGGGCGTCGTGAAGCTTGAAGCCGTGGGAAGGTCGTCCGGAAGGAAAGAACAGCGGCATGTACCGTTCGCCGCCCGCTAATGACCAGAAGAGGTTTTCGAGGAGGTCGTGGTGTGCGTCTTCATGGTATTCGTAGTCCCATTGCGCAGGCAGGTCTCGAAGAAACTCACAGAGCTGGCGCTCTTGAGTTGACATGGGAGACTCCATCATAACGACTCGGTCATGACTCTATGTGTGTATTTGATCCGAGATGGGTCGAGGGTAAGAAGAGCGAGGAGAATGAATGTCTCGGGGTGTTTCGGTCGAGAATCGTTGGTAGTTGTTCGGTTGGTAATGCGAATCGTGCAATGAGCTTTGGCGGGGTTCCTCGGGCGGCGTCCAAAGTCGTGGCGGGTCGTCTACGTGCGGTGAGCAATCTGAGTGGGCGATAGGCACGACTACCTAGCAGCTCGTGCTGTTGGAGGTAAGAGTTCCTGCCTGCGGAAGGCAACAATACTCCTGATCTGAGGGGGCGACTTACCAAGAAGAAAGATCGACAAGAGCGTCCCAAAAAAAAAGGCGAGACGACGTGTCTTCTCCCAAACAGCGAATAGGCAACTCGGTGTTGAAAGGTGTTTGACGACAGCACGACTGGCGCTTGGTGGTAGGAGTCCCAGCGCAAGGTTCGGCTGGGAGTGGAGTGGTGGGTGGTGGTGGTGGTGGTGCTAGTGGGGGTGTGTTAGATCAGCGGGAGCCGGTGAAAGTCTGTTGGAGACAGCCAGAGCAGGGGCACGGGGACCTGTGTTTCGCTGGCACCTGCCGCTAGCTGCATACACTACGTACCTCCTTGCCTTTCTACCCTGCCGAATCTGTGATGAAAGGCGGGCAGAAATAGACAGCTTTCCTGCAGTGTAATTAATGACCCTGGCGAGAAGCCTTCGTACTAAAATGGATGCTAGTACGATGTTGTGTCACCGCCATTGACCAGAGCACATGCAAATCGACGCTTACAGCTCGCAGTACTACAGTTGATTTAATCTTTGTGAAGCTTAAACTAGCAGTCGATACCTAGCGCACGCGAAAGCGGAGATGATAGTGTCCTGACGTCAAGGCACCAAAGGTGAGGTAATGCAGAGAACAGAACAATGGGCTCGGCAACTCGGTATTCAGTCTGTAATGATCCCAGTCTGCCAAACATACCGGAACAATATGAAAGGAGTGAGCTGCAAGGAAGAAGGCGAACATCCTTTGAGAGACGTTTAAAACCACAACGCCTCGATCATGACCTGCCTGTCCTCATCTCCCAACCACCTGCATAGTTTCGACCCGGCATCGACGACCACCTCGAAGGCCGCTTCTTCCTCGAGCCCGCCGGCCGCCACTTGTCCAGAGTTCCACGCGACAGTCTCTGCCCAATGCAGTAGAATTGACATGTTCGCAACCGCCAGCCTCTCGGTCTTGGGGACGTAGAGTCTGTCCCTCTGTGACTGCGACCAGATTCCGTCACAGATTCGGCTGACGTCGGCGAGCAGAGAGCCGGTGGATGCGTTGGCGAGATCCGAGGTCGCGCTCTGCAATGGCATGCTCTGGCCACGAGTATCGTAGGGGAAGGATTGAGAGTAAACCCCTCCAGGTGGCTGAGGCTGGGGGTTGTTGTACACTCCGCCGGGGAAACCCGTAGGTGCTGCATACGAGTAGAACTGGGAGTTAACCCTTCCTGCGGTTCGAGGTTGGAAGATGTTGTCCCCTCCACCGGGGACACCAGCAGACGCTGCAGCAGCATTTCGCATCTGCCGGTTGATGTGACGGTCCTCGAGGTATTTCTTGGTGGCTTCAATGCAGATGTCGTGGACTCTGGCAATCGTCGTCTGTAGCGGCATGCGGCCCGGCGCATGATCATTTCCGACAGTTGGAGCACCCCAGGCGAGGTTGGCAGAGGGTATAGCCCGCGGATCCGATGGCCCAGGCTGTAAGCCTGGCTCATCGGCGTCTTCGTGTTGAGTCCACACATCGTATTCGGTCATGGTGGACAGAGAATCGCTTCGGCCAGGTACGTAATACATGGATGGTCGTATCGGCTGTCTCGTCGCTTGAGGCAGGGTGTCGCGACGCTGGCTCGGCCGTCGATCAGGGAAGTAGATGAATCTGCTGGGCGACGCTAAAGGGTCCATATTGGCAGTTTAGCAGAGTTGTCAACTGATTTGTTTCCTAAATCTCAGTATGCTGTCGTCTCCATCAGCTTTATACCTTTTGAGGGGGATGGGAACACGTTCATCGATGGGATTCTCGAAGGAGAGAACCTCCAGGAAGCAGAACTGCTGAAAGGAGGCGCGTCAGATATCTGGAACCAAGGTTGCAAGTGCATGAGACACTCTGGTAATCTATTGAAGTTTGCTATAAGATGTCTTCTAAGCGCTCCAAATGACAATTCTTCCGTCGACACCGCTTGCTTTATGTCTGGTCAGTCTCATGTCCTGGGCCACGACAAAGGGCGGCAAACTTACAAGTAAACTTCGTAACGTTGTCGCCTGACGACTCATAAGGACGAATGGTCGTGACAGTGTTCTGGTGGACTGTCTTGAGCTGGGTGTCATCCTTGACCTTGCCCTTGAGATCCATCTGCTTGAACATGTTCAGCGCAGACTCCTCGCGGGAGTCGCTGAGGCCTGGGCGGCCCTTAGACTCCAGGGTTCCAGCCAGACTCCAGCCGCTCTGGCCACCCTTGAATCTGAAAGCCTCGCAGTCGTAGCCAGCAGCGATGATCTCGTCCTCGGCGCTCCAGAGAAGACTCATGAACGGCAGAAGCTGCGTGGAGATGGTGACAACCGCACGCGGGGGCTGCTCGGGGGCACTAGGGTACACGACAGTGATGCTGCTGTCGTGAGCGGCGAATGCCAGTGCGTTTCCGCTGGGCGAGAAAGATACGGAGTGCACCCAGCCGGCAGAGTTGTTCAGGTATTCTCCGCACACGGTGTTGAAGGGCAGCCTCTCACCCCAAGCAGTAGGCTCCGGGCGGGCGTCGACACCCTTGATGAAGCTGGACAGGACTCTGGCGTGGGCATCGGTGGATCCGGCGGCGAGAAGGACGGAGTTGGGGTGCCAGGCAACAGATGTAATGGTGCTGCGAATGGGCTTCTTCAGGTGCTTCGAAACCCACCAGTCGTTCTCCTCCTCGAAGTAGCAGATGGCAATGACACGGTCTCCCGAGCCGACTGCGAACTTGGTCTCGGACGGGGACCATCTCACGAAGGTCGCGGCGCGGCTGATGCGAAGCAGTACGAGAGTAGGCTTGTATCCGTTGGGCGAAGGCTCCCAGACAAGGGCGTTGCGGTCTGTCGACAACTGTCAGCTCTCTATTCCATCAGCCGATGCCCACGCATCGACGCACCTTGAGAGCAGGACACAATGCGACCGCTGTTGGGGGCAATGTCGACACTGGTGACGGTCTTGTCGTGTCCCTTCAGCTCATCCTTAAGCTTGAAGGAGTTTCCGGTCCTGCCATAGAGCTCAATGGTAGAATCGCGAGCGATGGCGAGCGTCTGGCGGTCGGCCGAGAACGAGTGGTCGGCGATGGGGGCGTGGAAAAGGTGGTGGACCTCGGGAGCGGCCATGGTGAGCGTTTCGTTCGTGATAGGAGTATAGCTCTCTACTATCACTACTATGTCGGTTGGAGGGAGATGTCTGGTGGAAGATGAGGGTGATGAAGCAAGGTGGTTGCGATTCAGAGTGGCAGTGCTCAACTGGGCAAGCACCTTGGGTACCTACGTAAGGTGCCGCACAGCATGCCTTGATGCTGGAGGTGCACCCCGTGCTGCGTTGTCCATGGTGGGGCAGGAGGCGGGGGGTACGTAGGTGCTCCAGTATCCGTATGGCAGGCAGTTTCCGTAGTGTACAGATAGTGTACCTAGGTATTTCAGGCCATAAGGCCACACCAGGGGGCGGCTGCTCGACCAGAGGCTGGCGCTAGGAGAAGCTCCCCCGTGTAGTGGTGGCCGAGCACTACAGACAAAAATTCATACCGCGACGACAAACAGACGAACGACGTGCGACGCGACAGCCGAAGCCACGACGACCTCAATCAGACTTCACCGATATCCGTACGGCATCCGAGACGAACAATCTTCCCGTAGATATCATACTTCTTGAGCATTGCTTCCACAATGGCGGCCGTTGCTCCTCCTCGCGGGCTTGCGCCCAACTCATCACTGCCCGCCAAGGTCACTCCGATTCCTCCCAACCAGACGTAAGTCGAAGAGCATGCGATATGATCGGCCCTAGCTAACTTTGGAAGGCTTTATGTCACGAATCTGCCCTCCTCGAAAATCCAGAAGGACGACCTGCGAGCAGAACTGTACTTGTTGTTCTCCACCTACGGTCCCGTGCTCGATATTGTCGCCATGAAGACCATGAAGATGCGAGGACAGGCGCACATCACGTTCCGTGATATCCAAACAGCCACACAAGCCATGCGATCACTAGAAGGCTTCGAGTTTCTTGGTCGCCCAATGGTATGTGTCTATATGGTCTATCTAGGATGTCTTTGCTGACCGGGCCAACAGACAATCCAGTATGCCAAGTCCAAATCCGACTTTGTTGCCAAGCTGGACGGCACGTTCAAGATGCCGAACACAACAGCCGGAGCCTCAAACGTAGAAGTTACGGAACTGCAGCAGATGGCCTTCAATGCGCCGGCACCAGGTGGCGCACCGGCAGCCGCGGCACCGAAGCCTGCTGCTGGTGGCGACCATCCCATGGGCGATGCGCAAGCATCTGACAACAGAGGCCAGAAGAGACAGCGCGACGAGGAGGAAGACGAGGACAGCGATGTCGCTATGGAAGAGGACAGCGACGACGATTGATCGCCTGGATGGATTGCAACCCAGTTCCGCAAGGACATGGTTGTGGAAGGACAAGCGCGGCGCGCCTCAGTCAGAGGAATTCATGGCCATCTCTTTGGGCACCCAGAGCCCCACGCATCCGCCGACTAAGCCCAGCCAGACCATCATGTACTGCTCTTTGGTGCAGTTGAAGCCAGACATGGCATCTCCGAGGAGGCATGGATGGATGAAGAAAGAAGGGAGTCCCGTGATGGGGTGGTGCTACGACACGATGTGTTAGTACAGACCTGCGTATGGTCTTTTTCAGAACTCGTAATTGACTGGTTCACAGCTGAGCGCACTCACGTCGCCGGAGATTCCTCCGATACCGCCTGTTTTACGGAGAGCGTCCTTGAAGTCATCAGGCACAAGCCTCCGAAAGACGGTATCGAGATTGAAGGCCGGCTCGTCCGCTGGCAGCCCGTACAATGTGAACCAAAGGCACGGCATCTGATACGTAGGATGCAGATGGACTTCATAAACGACGTGTCCGACATCGGGAACGCGGGGCTTGGATAGAGCAGCCTGGAACCATGTAAGCATAAGTTGCAGCCATAGGATACTTGTGGCGACTTTACTTCGTCCGACTCCTCGGCGTCTATCATGGCCGCATCGTCCAATCCGAGATCATCTCTCTCGGCGTTTCCGTCTCCAAAGGAGAACTTGTCCAGAACTGACGAAAGGTCACCGCAGTCCAGCGTAGCTTCAAGTGGCCGAATGATTTGTAAGTAGGTTGTGCGTTCCGGGCCCGTAGCGAACGACGAGTAGAAGGCGGTGCAGATATTCAATTTCCAGCGCCTGCGCAACGGACCCAGAGTTGCTCGGCGATACTGGCTGTCGAAGTGATGACATACTTCTTCGAACTCTTCCGGGGAGAGCGACGGAAAGTTCTTGAACGACATGTTGATGGCTGTGGAACACTCCAAGTAGGATAGAAATCAGTTCGTTCTTGGGCACAAGACCTCGGATCCTGGTTGAGTCAACTGTTTGACCGTTTGTTGTGATGGACGTAGCAACGCTATTTTCGACCAAAGCTTGGCACTTTCTTATACTTCACAGCGACGTCGCGGCCTTGCCATGGAGCGTCCGAAACTCCAAGCCGGCTTCGTAGTTGCCGTCGTCTGCTACCTGCTGGCCTCCGTTGCGGCACAGGTTCAAAGCACCTCTCAGATGTCTGAGCCGGTGCTGTCGCCGCCCGATTGTGTGCCCTGCCAGACCCCACCGGGCCGAAGAACGGCAAGCGGAGACCTTCAGTGGACATGCCGTCCAGTGTCCCACGGTGCCACCTGGAAGGTCCACTGCGCACAATCAGCGTCAGTAGCTCGGGCAGTCACCAATGACGGGGCGCCGGAAGAACCGGCATGCCTGTGTCCCGACCGCCAACCCGGAAAAATACCCATCTGGCATTTCCAGCAGTGGTAGGGGCCATACTGCAGTGGTCACTGCTCACATCCACTATCGGTAACTGGCTTACAGGTGGCCTCTTCCAGAGTTCAGGGGGGTCCACGGAGGCACGAGTGGTTGGCGAACCAAGGCCAAGCCTGCTAAAGCGTGCCGACGGCACTCTAGGCGCGCAAGGAACCTCGGATTGGCATGGGGCGAGAGGGAAAGCTCGACGCCTCGCTCGCGTAGCTGGCCCGCCGTGCCTGCCACTGCGTGTCCACGGGTGCTCCAGACGAGCCGAGAAGTCCACATCATCGAGATTGGCAAACCCGATGTCTCAGCCGTTCTTTCTTTGTATTTACTGATGCTACGGGTCGTCTGATATCTTTTGCTTCGTTGTCGGGGGTGATCTCAGCTAACACGGAACTTTTTTGTTGGAGTCGAGTCGCGCGCGCATAGTACCTGCACCGCCCAGTTCGTCGTCTCTTCAAAACCGCCAGGTATCCACTGCGACAATGCTGAGGGCGTAATATGAACGTCCGCGACCCTTTTAACCTTCATCGGAACTCAGCCCTCAACATCCTCAAAGTCACGGCCTCCCGTGCTGCCCACGACATCAAGGAGAAGGCAGTAGAGGCGGGAGCAAGCGTCCTGGACGACATGGCGTTCAACATCCCAAAGAATGTCCCTTCTTTTAACAACCCGCAGCGAGCATTGGAGGATCGGTATTGGGGCGCCTCCGCCGTGAACAACAGGAACCGCGGCGGCAACTCGGGTCTCTTCCACGGCGTCCAGGGACGAGTCGAGGACCTCCTGGGCACAGGAGCACAGCTTCCCATGTACAAGGACAAGCCCTACCACTACCACCCCGCCCGGAGGCTGCGTCCGCTCTGGCGCAGGAAACGTTCCATTCTCGGCTTCCTGCTGCTCTTCTTCACCGGCCTCTGGTGGTTCGGCACCTTCGAGCACGGATCCAAAGCTCGCGAATCGGCGTCGCAATGGAGGGGTTGGCTGCGCTCGTCCGAGCCGGCTGGGAAGAAGGCGGACTGGTCCAAGAGACGGGACCGAGTCGTCGAGGCCTTCCAGCTTAGCTGGGATGCATACGAGCGCTACGCATGGGGTAAGCTCGACTTAGAACACACAACTCTCGGCGCGGCGCGAGTGTACGATGCTAACGTCTATGAATTGACAGGTTACGACGAGTACCACCCCATTGCGAAGACCGGCCGACAGATGGCTCCCAAGGGCATGGGATGGATCATTGTTGATTCGTTGGATACCATGATCCTGATGAACCAGACGTCCCGCCTGGCGCATGCCAGAGAGTGGCTTTCCAACACATTGACCTACGACCAAGACCAAGACGTCAACACCTTCGAAACTACGATTAGAATGCTCGGCGGTCTCCTTTCGGCCCACTACCTCTCGACCGAGTTTCCCGAACTTGCCCCGGTAAAGGACGACGAACCCGGTAAATCGAGCGAGGACTTGTACTTGGAGAAGGCGAGAGACCTGGCTGATCGTCTGATGGCCGCTTTCGACTCGCCATCCGGTGTTCCCTACGCGAGTGTCAACCTCGCCCAGTACAAGGGCATTGTCTCCCACGCCGACGGCGGCGCTTCCTCGACGGCCGAGACGACGACGCTACAGCTTGAGTTCAAGTACCTCGCCAAGCTCACGGGCGAGAAGGACTTTTGGGACAAGGTGGAGAAGGTCATGCAGGTTATCGACGACAATGGCGCCCAGGACGGCCTCGTTCCCATCTACGTCTACGCCACGGACGGCAAGTTCAGGGGCGACAACATTCGCCTGGGCTCCCGCGGCGACTCGTACTATGAGTACCTGATCAAGCAGTACCTGCAAACGAACAAGCAGGAGCCCGTCTACCTGGACATGTGGGACGAAGCCCTGGAGGGAGTGCGCAAGCACCTGATCACCTACAGCAAGCCCTCCGGCTTCACGGTTCTCGCAGAACGGCCCAACGGACTGAACAGCGAACTCTCTCCCAAGATGGACCACTTGGTGTGCTTCATGCCTGGGACGATCGCTTTGGGTGTCACGGGAGGTATTCCTGAGGCGGAGGCGAGAAGATTGCCGACCTGGGACAAGAAGAAGGAAGAGGACATGAAGCTGGCTCGCGAGCTGATGCAGACCTGCTGGGGCATGTACAAGTGGATGGCGACCGGACTCGCTGCCGAGATCACCTACTTCAACGTGGACAGTCCTCCGGCCCCCGCTTCAGCGCCTCACCACCCGCCCCAGAACTTCGATCCTGCCCCGGACGCCGCTTGGCGGAAGGACTTTGAAGTCCATTCCAACGATGTTCACAACCTGCAGCGTCCTGAGACCGTGGAGAGTCTGTTCTACATGTGGAGAATCACTGGCGAGCAGAAGTACCGTGACTGGGGCTGGGAGATGTTCAAGTCGTTTGTTAACTACACGGCGGTCGAGGACGGCGGCGGCTTCACCAGCTTGAGCAATGCCAACACTATTCCTCCGGTCACGCGCGACAACTTGGAGAGTTTCTGGATGGTAAGTCTACTCAATAGGTTGATGCTTCAAACCTGACTAATGGCGCACGCAGGCCGAAACGCTCAAGTACTTCTACCTGCTATTCTCGCCCAACGACCTCTTGCCCCTGGACAAGATTGTCCTCAACACCGAGGCGCACCCGCTCCCGCGCTTTGACATGGGCAAGTTGTTCAACACGGGCTGGAAGCGCAAGCCCAGAGACGCGAGCGGCAAGATGATTGTCGAGAAGTCTGCCGAGGAGGCGCCGGCCCAGGCCCAGGCGTGAGATGTAATGTGAACCAGTTGCATGAAGGAGATGGCAGTCCCCCCATCCCGTGATGAAGGAATGAGGATGGATGTTACCTAACAGCATCGCTGTGTCTGTTGGAAAGCATATTTATCCAAGCGGCACGGCCTGGCGTTGTTGGAGAAGTAGGTTGAATTCTTCGAAAAAGGAATCAAAATCAACATTTTTGGGTGTTACACTTGACCATCAGTGATATGTTGCGGCATCTCGTTATTGGCGGTCGGTAGGAGTAGCAGCTCCAGCCATGATATGACCCAGGTCAGTCGAATATCTCCAGCCTGCCTTCTCTTCTCCATCATCCTGGACTGTTAGATGGCAAGATTTGGTGATCACCGGTGTCTCGCTATCGACCCCAGATGACGTTGGGTTTCAGTCTGCCGGTAGGTCGTACGAGGCATGAAGTGGAAAGTGATCACAACCGCTAAGTAACCAGATGCCACCAGCGAAAATACAACTTTTGCGGTGAGTATAACATACAGAGCATCATACAGTCGCAACAGGAACATGTCATTGCCCCTAGCTGTCTCTCACAGCAAGGCGACGCAGAAACGCAGGTCATGAGGCGGGTATGTATCTATCTACCTACTAGCATGGAGGGGGAAAACAAGAAGCAAAAGACAAAACCCACGCTCCGAATCTGGAGCCAACTATAGCTACCAACACTTGTTCATGTTAGATAACCACGAATTTCCATAACGGAGCAAACCCTTTCCATTATCTTTTCTAACTATTGCTTCCCATCAAACCCAAGTAAGTATACCTACGTGCAAGGGGTCATTTGCAAAGCCGAGTTTAGGAGCAGGCTGCAAGGCAAACCGGTCGAACACAGACCTGGAAAGATAAGCACAGAAACGGACGAACCATAAGGCTCGTGTGTGCTGTTTGCTAACGCCATATGCCTCGGCGCCCAGACGTTTCTGGCATGATGACCTTGGACGGAGGCCGCCGGAGTGGCTGTCAAACTTGCCTTGCAGGGCAGACGCACACGACTTGGGATGAGCCGGCTGGTGTGGACTTTTCTACAAAAACGGCAAGATGAAGTTCACAATATGACGGAGACCTTGGGATTTTTAGAGATTGGGTGAGAATCATTGCTTGGTGAATCCGCAGGATGAGTCGATGTCTTGCCTGGGCGTGTAGCACCGGTGCTGACGGCAGAGACTCGGGAGGGTGGGGTTTCTCTCCCGCCCCCATGGAAGTCCTCCAGCGCAGTGGAGCGTGGACCACAACGGAGCCGGGCGCGTGGCACGGTCTTGCTGCACGTGACTGACCCTACCGTTTCTCCACCAAATTTTTCAGAAGTGAATTTCCAGCGCAGCATGTCGCTGGCCCAGTGCCCAGTGAGGACCTCTCTTTTCCACATCGCAATCTTCAACTCCAAAGAATAGGTAGGCTACCAATCCTCTCCCAGAGGTTTGCCATCATGGACTCATGTGGGTGATGGCCTTTGCCATTCGATTTAGGTACCTTCAGACTACACTCTCGTGTCTCTGAAGAACCTATTTCCACCCCGACCCCGACGACTCAAATCAACAATACCCGCGAGGCCAAAAACAACCGCCGATTAACCGCCATCGTAAGTGCGCCAACAACCCAGTCTTTCACAGGCCGCCTCTTAGCTCGTCCCCTACCAGATGGTCCGAACCAGCGTTCTGAGCGATGCCTTGAAAAGCATCAACAACGCCGAGAAGCAGGGCAAGCGCCAGGTCGTTCTCCGCCCCTCGTCCAAGGTCATCACCAAGACCCTCGAGATCATGCAGCAGCACGGATACGTGTCTGAGTTCGAGGAGGTCGACGACCACCGCGGCGGCAAGATCGTCGTGCAGCTGACCGGCCGGCTGAACAAGTGCGGCGTCATCAGCCCCCGCTTCAACGTGCGCCTGGCCGACATGGAGAAGTGGGTTGTCCGGCTGCTCCCCGCGCGCCAGTTTGGCCACGTCGTGCTCACGACGTCTGCGGGCATCATGGACCACAACCAGGCTCGCCGAAAGCACGTCTCGGGCAAGGTCCTGGGCTACTTCTACTGAGACTCCGGCGTAACCTTGGAATATCCAATGGTTTTGAGAGGGATCTCCGCGTCAGAGAGCAAGTAGGTAGGGTAGACACAAAAGTGCAACTACCGGCAAAATGGAGGTGGTCAGGATGGGAATCAAATGTGTTTCTGGAAGGACGCTATAGACGCGCTGCATAGGACATAGGATTCACCACAAGTCAAGCAATATAATCTGGCCTCGCAAAATGATTCCCTTTTTCGTGATGCGCTGGAAGATGAATCCCATACTCCCGTGTCCTACTTGTAGCTCAGGCGGAATATTTCGTGCCACACAATTGCACTTCTCAGGAAAGCCTAGTGCTGACCCCACGGGGTGCCTCTAGCAAAATTTGGGGATTGGCAGAGGATTCGGAGACCTGGTCGTGGGACTGGCCCCCCATTCGCCCAGAGCCCGGCCCAGGCCGGGCTTTGCCCATTCAAGGACGTCGTTCGTCTTGTGTGTGTGGTGGCGGTGGTCGCTGGATGGACGGCGCCGGCGCAACATCCTTGTCGACTGATAGAGAGCCCATCCCATCCCGCCCGTCTCTTTCAACGCCAATGCGGCAAACGTACTGGTCGGGGTGTCGCAGCATGATAAGCCTCTGCCTCCGTGGGCGAGTCCTCCAACCCCTTTAGGTGTGTGGAAGACTCTCGCCGCAACACCGACGACGACGCCGTTTCGATCTACACGGAACCAACCTCATCGCCGACCGACCCGGCGCACCGCAAATCACCAGACAGCGACGATTTCGACGAGTACTCTACTCGCAGCCGCGCACCAAGCAAGCTCTTTCTTCGGCGATTAGCATGCAGTCCTACACGGAGCTGGTCGAAGTCTGAAATATTCTGGCGACACCGAACGAACCTCGACGAAAGGGCCTCCCGCGGACGCCTCACTCCATTGCTATCTTGAAACACGCCGTTGACGATCGCCGCGATAACGAACCTCCCCGCAGCGAGCGGCGAACACAAACCCACACCCGGCCTGAAACTCCGTTGAACCACCACCTTCGCGAAAAAACACGGGATGGCACCGTACCCCGAGGACGTGGAATTCAGCACGCTCAAGATCAAGGAAGACACCCTCACCCTCGGGAGCAGCTACAGCATGCGGCGGGAGCCCGTCTACGACCCGGGCCCCGGGCCCGGCGTCTTCAGCCGCATGCTCGAGAGCTTCAGGCGCGACCCGAGCCAGATGGTGCGGCCCAAGCACTCGGTCGTCGACGACATGGAGGAGGGCCAAGGCGGCGACGACGACCGCGACGGCCGCGAGAGGGTCCTGAACGGCGTGCACTACTTCGACATCCACCGCGCCAACCTGCAGACCTCCAACACGCTGCTGTCGAGGAAGCTGAAAGGTAGGCACCTGCAGATGATTGCCATCGGCGGGTCCATCGGCACCGGCCTGTTCGTGGCCTCGGGCACGGCGCTCGAGGTCGGCGGGCCCGCGTCGCTGCTGATCGCCTTCTCGCTCGTCGGCGGCATGCTGTACTGCACCTGCCAGGCGCTGGGCGAGCTCGCCGTCGCGTTCCCCGTCGCCGGTTCGTTCTCGGCCTACTCGACGCGCTTCCTGGACCCCTCGTGGGGGTTCGCCATGGGCTGGAAGTGAGTTGTGCCGTATGCGCAGTTATCCAGTGTTGAATGCTGACAATCGTTGCAGTTACGCACTGCAGTGGCTGATCGTCTTGCCCCTCGAGATCATCGCCGCCTCGATAACGATCACGTACTGGGAGTCGGAAATCACCAAGGCCATATTCGTCACCATCTTCCTGGTGGGAATCGTGTCCATCAACCTGTTCGGCGTCAAGGCATACGGCGAGGCCGAGTTCATCTTCTCCATCATCAAGGTCATCGCCGTGATAGGTTTCATGTAAGCGCGCCTCCCTAAAAGGGCGTTCCGTCCGATCCTCCTACGCATGCAGCCCACTGACATCCAATTCACAGCCTGCTGGGCATCGTGCTCAACGTCGGCGGCACCAAGGAGTCGGGCTACATCGGCGGGCGCTACTGGCAGAAACCGGGCGCGTTCCACAACGGCTTCAAGGGCCTCTGCAGCGTCTTCGTCACGGCGGCCTTCGCCTTCGCCGGCACGGAGCTCGTGGGGCTCGCCGCCGCCGAGGCCGCCAACCCGCGGAAGTCGCTCCCGACCGCCATCAAGCAGGTCTTCTGGCGCATCACCCTCTTCTACGTCGTCGCCCTCACCCTCATCGGCCTCCTCGTCCCCTACGACGAGAAGCGCCTGCTCGGCGCCTCCTCCCAGGCCGACGCCAACACCTCCCCCTTCGTCATCGCCATCGAGTACGCCTCCATCGACATCCTCCCCTCCGTCATGAACGCCGTCATCCTCATCGCCGTCCTCTCCGTCGGCAACTCCGCCGTCTTCGGCTCCTCCCGCACCCTCGCCGCCCTCGCGGACCAGCAGCAGGCGCCCCGCTTCCTCTCCTACGTCGACCGGAAAGGCCGCCCCCTGACCGCCATCGGCGTCGCCTCCGCCGTCGGGCTCATCGCCTACCTCGCCGACCTCAAGGAGCAGGGCCAGGTCCTCGACTGGCTCCTCGCCATCTCGGGGCTCTCCTCCGTCTTCACCTGGGCCTCCATCTGCCTCTGCCACATCCGGTTCCGGCGGGCCTGGGCCCGCAAGGGCCACGGCCTGCACGAGCTCGCCTTCCGCAGCCAGGTCGGCGTGCTGGGCTCCTACTGCGGCCTGGCCATGAACGCCCTCGTGCTCGCGGCGCAGTTCTGGGTGGGCGCGTTCCCCGTCGGCTGGGAGAGGCGGTCGGCCGAGTGGGTCGCGCGCAACTTCTTCCTGCGCTACGCCGCGTTCCCCATCGTGCTCGTCTTCTACGTCTCCCACAAGCTGTACTTCCGCACGTCCTTCATCCGCATCGAGCAGATGGACGTCGACACGGGCCGGCGCGACTTCAACCTCGGCATCCTCGTCGCCCAGGAGCAGGAGGAGAGGATGTCGTGGCCCAGGTGGAAGCGCGTCTACAAGTTCCTGTGCTGAGGGGCATTTGCGTGCGGGACTACCATTTGCTTGAAATCTTTTTTTTTCTTTTTTTTTTTGGATGTTATGAGAGGACGGATATAGCGAGGCGTTTTGGGATGCCTGGGATTTCATATATAATGTTGCGTATTTTACATCATTTGGGTCCTGATGAGAGATCGGCGGGAAAGCTGTCAATATCGAGCCATTACCGCCTTCTAGACAGCAGTATTGTGTCCACGGAGACGCACTTGAACAATTAGTAACGATTCATATCAGACATTTTGAAGACGTGATTTGAACGCGGGATTCAAGTGCCTGAATTCACGACAAGACATCATGTCCCGAACAAACGACCACTAATAGAAATAGGTGGTCTGTTGGATATCATGGGCTTTGCAACTTTACACAGTACAATAACAGAGGAACCTATTTTCTCTCTCCACACTCCTAGTCCAACACAACTCTTTCTCTCTCTTACTCCCACCTTGGAATCTAATACAGCATTCTCTCGTCCAGGTGTTCTTTCCGGCCAGCCAAACTCGATATTCCAAGAGGAGCAGCGGGTCAGCCAACTGTCGCTCTGGAGTAACTAAGACGGGTCTGGTAATATTGCAACAGTAAACGCTCCCGTGAATCGTGGGCAGCGTGCGAGACATGTAGTCATAACAAAACAAGCAAGAAGGGAGGCACTAAGGTCCTAGGTATCGGTCGGCGTGTGCAGACCGAATCGGGGACGATTGCTTAAAAGTCCCAGAAGCTCTGCTGCGCAGCCGTCATGCCGGGCTTCTTGGGAGGAACAGGCTTGGGGGCATCCTCGTCGTCGCCGTAGAGCCAGTCGCGGTTGGTGCCCTTCCTGCCGCCCATGCCGTCTCCGGCGATGTTGATACCACGTTTGTCACCGTCCTGGTCGACCGGGGCCTTCCTGGAGCCCATGCCGTCCCCAGCGATGGCGATTCCGCCCTTCTTGGGCTCCTGGGGCTCGGGCCTGTTCTCCTTCTGGTTGGCGGGGGACTGGTCGTAGGCCTCCCAGTTGAAGTTCATCATGTTGACGGCCTTCTTGCGAGAATCGCTTACGGCGGGCCGTTGCTGCTGGCCAGCCTGGTTGGGCGAGTTGTCTCTCATGTCAAAATGGGAGGCAAAGTCCTTCTGGCGGTGGTTCAGATTGGTGATGTTGCCCAGGGCACGGTCTGAGTCGGGAGGAAGGGGCTTGCCATCCTCGCTGTACAGGTTGTTCTCGTAGAGGTGGAGGCCTTCGTTGTGCCCGGTGCCCTTGGGGCGACCAGCGGGCCGGGGCTCGCAATCCGGACCGTCATCCTGGAACTCGAAGTGAGGATCGGCATCGCGGCGAGGCTTCTGCTGGACGGGTCGCGCGGCGGGAGTGTTCTTCAGAGTATCGTTGGTCATATCGGTGTCCCAATGGCGGACATCCTGAGTCCGCAGCGTCTTTCCGGGCTTCACCTTCTGAGGGGTAACGAAGTCCTCGAAGCCCCAGCTGCTGTCGTGCTTGCTGGGCTTGGGACGGCCGGCGGCGGGCTTGGGGGTGTCTTGCGGGTCGGAGCCGTCGGCGAAGTCAAAGTGCTGGTACTTCTTGGGGTTGGGGCGGTAGAACTTCGCGGGGGACTGTTGCTCGGGGCTGTCGGGCTCGTCGGCGTGCGCGTCGGCATCGAACAAACGGCTGGGCTGGAAGTTCTTTCCAGCACCAATCTTGGGGGCTACGCGGTCGCGACCAGCACTAGGAGAGCCGGGCTCGTCGGCCTGCTCGTTGCCGAGGATGTCGGTGAAAGACCGTTGCTGCGGTCGGGTACCTGCGTAAGGTGACACGACAGTCTGGGCGGGACTTTCTTCAGCCTGTTGCTCTCTAGGCGCAAATAGAGAGAGAGAGGCATGGGGATCGCGGAGCGCGTTGGACGAGTTGCCTCGGGTGCGGTTGATCAGCTCGTTGTGGTCGGGAGCGGTATCAAGCTTGCCGGCAGCCTTCAGGCCCTTGTTGATCATCTTGATCTGCTCCTGGCTGTCCCGGATGGGCCAGTTGCGGCCGGACTTTCCGATAATGTCAAGCTGCTTGAGGAGGGAGCCCTGGTCCCAGCTTTGCCGGATCTGCGCGATCTTGCCGTCGCTGTCAAAGTTCACGAAGTGAGTCTGTCGGAAAGGCGGGTTAGCTCGGGTTTACGAGTTGGAGTGGAAGGCAAACTGCTCGCGGCGGCACTCACAATGGGCAGGTGAACGGTGCGGTCGGCCAGGAAGTTGTCGTCGAGACCGGGCAGGTAGACGCCTCCGCTGGTGACGAACTCCAGGGAGGTCTCGATCTCAGCGGCGACGGCATCGCGGCCCTCGACGACGTCCAGGATCTCCTCCTTCTTCTTCTTCACCTGGTTGCGCAGGGTGGTGAGGTGCTTGATGATGTCGGTAGGGCCATTGTAAGAAGTGGTGGTCGTGATGTACAAGAGGGTGGCGTTCGGGGCGAGCAGCGACGAGCTGGGAGCAGCCAGGAACTGCTTGTACGTGGCAGACATGGTAGCCAACGGGCGCGGTATGAGGTGCGGAATGCGACAAGCTGCGATGCGAAGGCAAGGTTTTGTCTGTTTACTTGACGAGTGTGGAGTCTTGTGCGGCTGCTAGGGCGCGCAGATCGAGGGGTCCAAGCTGGTACAGCAGAAAGCAGAGCAGGCCAGAGGCACAAGAGACATGAACTTGTCGGCAGCGAGGCTTGTTGAAGAAGTGAAGAAGAAGAAAAAAAACAACAGATGGAGAACGTGTGGGTGGCTCAGCCAAAACAAGCAGTACAAACCAGACGAGGTGTTCTGGAAGGGGGAGAGGGAAAATGAAGGGATGGGCCTGCGACAAGGGAGCGCCGAGGAAAGCACAAGGGAACCAGGGGTAAAGCGCGACACCTTACGGATACACGTCTTTTTTGGAGGGCGCCGCTTTGGTCGTGGATGAATGGACCTGGCAGTCGCGGTACTCACTACCTAGTCAGTCGCAGCTGTTTGCAGTCCCGTTTGCCTAGATAGAGCAGGTGGAGAGGTACACAGTACTTCCAGCCCTGGGGGCCAAGCACCCCCAGACTCTGAGCAGGTCTGCTATTGGGCGTTCCTGTCACCAAGCAGGAAGTTCCAGACAAAGGGGACTTAACAGACGAAGTAGCACGGTACGGGCCTCGCCCGGAGTATCACAGCAGGAAGGGCAGTAATTCCTTAGCAGCAGGCCGCGGTAATATCGCGACTCTGCAATAGAGTTTCCCAGCGATCTCTGCTCGCATTACATCCCGCCGCCTGCTACTTGGTAGAACACCATGACATGACTCTGGAACTACGTCAAGGTCACAGCGAAGCCCGAAACATACTCCGAGCTCGTCCTGCCACGTCATATAGTCCTGAGGCTTCGTTCTCTTCTGCTTCGATTAGTGAGTGGTTCGGCGCCGGTACGGTTCGGATACCCTGTGGTCAGTGACAGTCAATCTGGGGGCGAAGAGATCCATCATCCGCTCCAAAGACTCAACGAGATACGCGAGAATATCCACCAAAAAGCTAACCATTTCATCATTGCCACCCCGTCCACTGTTTATTTTGCAATCTGTCCGTACTAATCTGGGAACCTCGCCCAACCAACAACAACACTCGTCGTCACCTTCCTCGGACTGCAGGTGTCTCAAGGTTTCGCGGCGAGAGCATCTCTTCCCCCTCCAACATGACAAGCACACGTTTCTGGCAGCTCTCCGGCATATGGTTGGCTGGAACATGCACGGGTTTCCCGACGCGAGCCTCAACCCAAACAAAAGGGCCGTGGCGTTGTGCTGTGTTGTCAACAACCAAGAGACAAAATGAAAAAGGGGGTTGCCCTGAAAGCAGCAGCAGCAGCAGCAACAGCAGGACAAGTCGCTATTCGCAGCCAATGAGCGGGGTTCGCAGGGCCCAGTGGGAAATGCGCGTCAATATGGAGCGATATGCACTGGAGCGCCCTAAAAGCTGCAGGTCATGCAGACCGCGTCGTCCCCGCCGCGCTGCTCGAGGAGCTCCAAGATCCATCCAGCCAGCATTTTGGTGGCCTCTGGTTGGACGCGTTTCATCCCGGTCCCTGTTTCATCCATGCTGTGCTGCTAATTACGGTTAGCTTTGCCGTCTGGTCTGCTGTCACTTCCTAGCTGGCCGGCCGCTTCTCGACTCTAGAGGTAATGATCATCAAACTGGGAAGTAATACTGATTGTGTGTTGACTGAGTCTTGTCTAGCTTGCAATTGATCACTGTCATTTAACTGAGGCATAAAGCTCACAATGTCCATAATATCATGAAGTCACCCCGTTCGCGGTTATTTCTCTTGGGCTTGCCTTTTCTATACTTTCGTTGCATCATACGTCATTCATTCGTCTGGTTGCACCAGCTAATTCCTACTAATTAGTGTACATGCTGCACATGGCCGGAAACACGCAGATTCCCAACAGTTCAGCCGTTGACGATGACACCTCCATTGCAGTGGATGGTCTGTCCGCTGATAGCCGAACTGTCGGTGGAAGCAAGGAACACCACGCACGTCGCGATCTCGGAAGGCTGCGCGGGCCGGCCCATGGGGCTGGTGAACTGCTTCTGCGCCTCCTCGTTCATCGTCGCGGGGATGAGCGGCGTCCAGACCGGTCCAGGCGCGATCGCGTTCACCCGGATTCCCTTTCCAACGAACTGGTTGCTCAGGCCGCGAGTAAAGGAGATGATGGCGCCCTTGGTGGAGGTGTAGTCCAGCAGGTCCGGACGGCCGATGTAGGCGTTGATGCTCGCATTGTTGATGATGGTGGCGCCCGCCTTCATGTGAGGAAGGGCATACTTGGACAAGTAGAAGAAGGGGTGGATGTTGGTGTTGAACGTATGAACCCACTGATCCCTAGGCTTTGTTAGTGACTTGGGCTCTCTCTCGATTACAGTTGTCGATATGGGACGTACTCGGAGAGGTCCTTGATCTCCTCCACCATCATCTGGTACGCAGCGTTGTTGAATACGATATCGATACCGCCCATCTTCTCGAGCGCCAGGTCGACGACCTTTTGGCAGTTTCCGCGGTCGGTCAAATCCGTCGCAATCAGGTGGCACTTTCGGCCGTGCTCCTCGACGCGCTTCTTGGTCTCCTGGGCGTCGTCCTCCTCCTCTTTGAGGTAGGCGATGAGCGAGTCGGCGCCCTCCATCGCGAACAGAATAGCCGTGGCGCGGCCGATTCCCGAGTCGCCGCCGGTGATGATGGCCTTCTTGTCCTTGAGCTTTCCGGCGGCCTGGTACAGCTTCGAGCCGCCGTCACCCGTTGGGATGCGATCGAATTGAGGGGTCGGGTGGTCTGGCATCTCGCCTTCCTTTCCTGGGAAGCTCTGGTCCGTCACCGGCACCTTGTGGCCTGGATTTTGTCAGTATACGTTGCGAATCAGAAGCGCGTAGCATTCGTACCGATTTCAAAGTGGGATTTGTCTGTCATTTTGGCGATGTCCTTTGATGTGTAAGTGTTGTTGTTGAAAGGAAAGTCCAGGGACAGAATATGGTGCGAATTCGACGCCGGGGGATAACCTATTTAAGAAGGGAGTGCCACGGTATCAGAGTATAGCAAGAGGAAGCTGCGGTCTGCACATGTCGTCGAGCCAAGGGACAGTCCGGGGGTGGGTGGGTTATCCACATACCTCATCAACGACGTCATCGTGACTGCAATTGCAGCAACATTACACGGTCCAGACCCAGGCATTGCTTCACTTGACCCGTCATCGACACGCAGAGAACTGATAACCGTGTTTGACTAGGAGACGGCCATGCGACCGACCGACGTTCCTCTTCGCAATTGCGCACCAGGAGCACCATCAAGGCCGTATAAAGCTCACCGCATGTGATGATGGATTACAGCACGAAACGATAAGGTCTCCTGTGCGATACCGATTGCAATGGAGGATCGAATGGAAAGCAGAGAACAGTACCGAAGCTTTGCAGATGCTCGTCGACCGGTTCGACAAGGCCCGGCCTTGGCGGCGTCGACGTAATGGCATCGATCGATCGAAAGTCCGGAGACCTACGCCGGGAGGCCTGTGCGTCTCCGGATGGACCCACTCCGTGCCGGAGCTTTCGATCGGCTAGCACGCCGGTGTCTGGCCCCGATATGGGACTCTTCGGCATGGGTCGCTTCGGGGCAGACATGTTCCGTCTTTACTCTATCCGAGTTGCATTTTTTTCTTTGCCCCGCCCCTTTCCATCTCATTTGCCATTTCGCTCACCCGCAGAGGCGAGCCTAGACCCTGAACGGCGACGTCATAATCTGACCACCGCCAGAGTGCTTTCTTTTTCTTCGAGGCGATGGCTGGAGGTCATGCACATACATGGCAGTAGAATTTTGTGAAAGTGCCCCATGTAGAAACATCACCAGTCGTCACGTCCTCCGAGTGAGAACACACAGACACACACACCTTGAACATCGGAGAGTGAGGGCGTCGACGGTTTCCATCCGGCATCATCTTCAAGGCGCCACCGCTTCACGGATGTTTCTCCCCTCTCAGCCACTGTTTGAGAAAACTAATGCCAGACACGATCCGACGTTATCCGGTACATGGCTGGCCAAGCGGCAAGCCTCTCCCGTGAGACATTTGTGCAAAGAACTCGACGAGACGAAAGAGAAGAAAGAAGGGGGACCGAGTCGTAAACGGCGCAAGGTTGCAGAGGGCCGCTAGAAGATGCTCAGAAGTGATTCATCACTTTTCCCCGAGCGACTTCACCCGCATCTCTGGAGCCCACGGAACAAGACTATAGCAACGCGCCTCTCCTCGGAATCGATCAATAAAAAGACATCCCAAAAGAAAGGAACGAGATGCGAGTGTCGGCGACAGAAAATTTTCGTCCCGATGCTCCTCCAGTCAGCGAATAACATCATCAGTAGACCCCTCTCTGGCCCCGTTCCCCCCCATGTGCACAATGCAACCGAGAGGAGGTGCCAGGTCCGCTTCGTGAGCTGTCATACTCGAGATGATCAGATCTTGACATTGCCCTGTGCGTCTTTCCCAGGCAACAAAAAAAGCGAGATGCAGCGGGCTGAGTCCCAGTTGCCCACCCACCCCAGAGCCTCTCGGCCGGTTCGTCTGCGAGTGCGCACCAAGCCATTGCCATTGCAACCCGCCGAGTGGTTGGCAGGTTGGCAGGCAAACATGTCCCGCTCTGAATGCCACCATCACCGCGGCACCTGTCCGGCACCCAGAGATCGGCTCCTGTGCGTTGCGTTGCGTCGTGAGCATCCGTGCTGCTGTACTTGCCACAGCACCCACCCGGCGATTGGCGAGGTCAACCCCCCGGCCCCTGACTCCGGAGCTCCCCCGGGCCTGTGCCACCCCGGCGCCGACCTCCTTCCCTCCAACCGCGTGCACCAAAATACATAGTGTACAGTTGACCTCCACATCGCAACGACAACTTTCTTTTTCCAACTTCAACTCCTCCAGGAATACTACACTGACCATCAGGAGCCCCCTCCTCAGAGCCCACCTCTCTGCATTTGACAGGTCATCTTAGCTGCACCGGCTTAGCTCCAACCGTCTTCCCCGTAGCGCCCATGAGCAACCGTTGGCTGATCAATTCCACCTGCTCTGGTGGCTAAGAAAAAAACCACTCACAGCTTCCGCGGACCCTGGGTCCTACGGCGGGAAAGGCTGAGCTAGCGACGAGTCTGTTGCTACGGCCGATGTAGCCCTCGGCTGCTACCCAACACGTCGCACCTGTCCATCTTGCCTTGGGTCACATATGCAAGTCACTATACCTTACGTGCCTTGATCTCCCGGAATCGTATGATAGCAAGACCTGCCGGCGCAGCCCCGGCGGGACGAAATCCTCAGGCTGATTGAGAGGGACAGAAGAAATTCACAAATATTTCGTTTCGTCACGTCCCCTACCACACGGTTGGCCATCTGCCTTCCTACTGATCGCGGGCCCGGCGAGGAGTACCATTGCTGATATTCGCTCGACAGAAGCCCACGTTGGGAGAGATCATACATCAAAATGCCCTGGCCCGAGATGCTCCGCACTCGACGTGGGCCATGCCGATGCTCGCTCATGTGGAACGGCGTGCCCGGCCGTTGGAATCTCACGCAACCACGCAACGGGCTCTCACTCAGCATCATGTCACGAACGATAACTGAGGGGGGCCCGAGACCGACTCTCACCGCATGTCGTTCTGCCATTTCAAACCTCGATGCTTCGCCTCCATGGTTTCTTTTCCCGCTGATGTTCAATGGCCAAAGCGGACTGACACTCCAGTCTCTTGGTTGCATTGTTGGACGACCACGGGCCTCCAGCCACCGTGGAATCTACGATCGCGTACGATTATGAAGACAATCCTCGGCCCTACGCAACTTCATGCGTCTGAAAGAGGTGACACGCATCGAGCTTCGGTAATCGATCGTGAAGTCACGGCAGTTCTCGCCCTCGTTTCCGGACCCCAGGTCCAAGACGGGGGATCAAACAGCACATTCTGCCGTGCGTAGGGACCAGGACTTTGGTTTGTGTGTCACGTTGTAAGCCAGTTCTTGTACACCGTATCCGTACAGCTGTTCAACTCTCGGCATATTTGTACTCTGGAAACTAACCCAGTTCGTCTGAACTTTTCGGCAGACTCGCCCCATGGTCCTACCGCCCAGTGGTGGAGTTTTCTTTTCTTCAAGTGTGGGTTCTCGTCTGCCTCGGAACGTACGTCTAACTTGCAGGTGGCCCAGTAGGAGCCGCGGAATGACTGCAAGCCAACCGGGGGCCCAATATCGCGCATCTCTCGTGGGCAACCCTGATTCTTATCCCATTCGATGGGCCACTCACATCACCGTGGACTTGAAGTCTCTGCCCACAATCTACGTACTCCGTACCTTGCACGGGATATGCAGGTTGCAGCTCCCTTCTCCATACAGGCGCAGGCTGGCCTCGCTCTCCACGGAGGCATATTTTCTTTTCTCACGTCGTTTTACAGGCCCCCACTCGATGTCGTTCTTTCTCTGACAGATGGGGGTTTGCAAAAAATTGAAGGCGAGTGCCGGCTTATAAGTCTCCTCCTGTTCCACCGGCATGGCTCTGCCTATCCTTGAGGCTGGTGTATGATAGTTTCTCCCGACATTATCGTCCATCTCACTCTGCAAAATGGACGCCTCACTACACGCAAGGGCCGGCCACGATGACATCCAGTACCGCGGGATGCAGCTGTTCGCGGTCCAGCTGGCGTTCCTGATCGCGGCCGGCCTCTTCACCCTCGCAAGAGCATACGTCAAAGTGTGCATAGTCAAGAGCGTGGCCGTCGACGACTGGCTCATCTTCGGCGCCATGGTAAGAAACCCCCCAACAAAGAGCCTTTCCCCAGCCAAACTGCCTCAAAGCTGACTGACCTCTCCCGCAGCTCATGTACACGGTGTACGGCGCCGTCGCCCTCCACGGGATAACCTACGGCGCCACCGGCAAGCACATCACGGAGCTCACCGTCGAGCAGGCCGCCGTCTCCCTGCGGGCCTGGTACATCTGCGAGGTGCTCTACTCGCCCATCACCCTCGCCATCCGCACCTCCATCTGCCTCCTCCTGCTCCGCCTCGCCGTCAGCAGGGTCCACTGGTGGATCATCTACGGCAACCTCGCCGTCGTGTGGGCCATCTCCATCGCCTTCTTCCTCGTCATGACCTTCCAGTGCATGCCGCCCTCGTACTTCTGGCGCCAGCTCTACGGCGACCCGGGCTCCTGCATCGACCTCAACATCGTGCCCGACGCCACCATCGCCCACAGCGTCATCTCCGCCCTGTCCGACTGGTGCATCGGCCTGCTGCCGATCGCCCTGCTGTGGAACGTGAACCTGAACCGCCGGACCAAGGCGTTGGTCGCCGTGCTGCTGAGCATGGGCATGGTGTAAGTGAGACTGAGGCTTATGGCAGAGTGCTCTATGCTGATGGATGCCTTCGCAGCGCCGGAGTGGCACTCATCGTCCGCATCCCATACGTCAAGCGTCTAGCCATCTCGGCCGACTTCCTCTACGAGACCATGTACGAGCCTTCCCTCCACATCCCTCTCCTCAACTGCCTTGTACTAACTGCTTGCCCAAACAGCGACGTCGCCATCTGGAGCGTCATGGAGCCCGCCCTCGGCATCATCGCCGCCTCCGTGACCAGCATGCGGCCCCTCTTCCAGGGCTGGGGCTTCGGCTGGAGCTCCAACAGCAAGCCCTCCCGCCCCTCGGGCGCCGCCTGGGCAGCCGACTCGGAAGGCCGCCCGGGTGCCCACAAGGAAGGCGGCGGACCCATCTCCCCGCGGGCCAAGAGCACCGCCGCCTTCGCCTTCTCCGAGAACAACACCGACTCCACCGGCGGGCGGACGGCGACGTACGACGACATCGAGAGGGCGCTGTCGTCGCCCGCGGGCTCGGACATCGAGCTCAACAAGACCGCCGCCGCCTCGCGCGGGTCCGCCGAGAACGACGAGTACCCCGAGTCCCGGCCGTCCTCGGACCTGGGGCAGAGGGGCGGCCAGCCGCTCCGGGGGGAGGCGCAGCCGCAGGGCAGGCCCGTGATCAACGTCCGGACGACGATCGACATCACGACACACCCCATCGGCCACGTCCTGCCGCTGGTGACGTGCGTCTCGGACAACAGCGACGACGAGGCGAGGAGGGAGGCGAAGCCCGAGCGCGCGGACCATCACCGCGTCGCTCCGGGGGCGTGAAGCAAGAAAATGGCAACAAGTTATTTGTGTTATACCCCCCTTTGGTTGTTTGAAAGAGGACCAAAACTTTTGTACGGAAAACATGGAGTTAGGGGCGTCTTCTTTCTGGCGTGACCGGGGTTTATGGCACGTACATGAAAAGGTTGCTGGGTCTGTCTGATGTCACTCTGAAGGTAATATGACCTGGACTTTTGACGGCTAACGAATTCATGATCCAAAGATATCTTACTTGTGGTTCGTATTGGTATAAATTCTATTGGGTATATAAATTTAGTAAAGCATGCTCGATGTTCATAATCTCGTCTGAAACAAACACTTTTAGTCTCGTCAAAGTCGTTAATTATATTCCTCCTTAGTCCCCGTGGGACTCGGACAACAACGTCCAACACGCCCTTCAGTAACCAGACCTGTCAGCCTCAACGAAAGTGCCCTCGCCCGGGAGGCGTCGGCGCGACCGGCATCGACGGGCCCCTCGGGTTGTAGTGCCCGGGCCGCATGCTGGAGTACGTCTGGGACCCGTCCAGCTCCTCGCCCGACCAAGAGTCGCCCTCGTCCTCCTCGGCCGGGTGGGTCCACGCGGTCTGCCATTCGGACGGATCGGGACGGACGGCGGGCATTCTCACCGCCGGGTGCATCCTGACCTGCTCCTCGTAAGTCGGGCCCCTGCCGCCGGGGTGGGTCTTGCTCCCCGGCTCGACCGGGGGCCGGGTGACGCCGACGTTGGCTCCGGACATCGCCGGAACAGGTTGCCGGCGCGGGCCGGGGCCTTCCATAACTTCGGGTTCCGGGTCTCGTGCGCCTCCACCCTGTCTCCCAGAACGGGTCCCGCGCCGGGTCGGTCTGCCCAGAAGTTCCTTCTCGGTCATGGGCGGTGCGGGCTGGTTGGAACCCCGACCTGACGGTGCGTATTGTCCGAACCCGCCGCGGAACTGCGACTCCTCAAAGCGAATCCCCGACGGCCCGTTCGCCGCCGCGTACTCAAAGCCGGGATGGTGCGATGCGGGGTACTGCGAGCCCGAGGCGTGCGAGCCGCCGCCCATCATCAGCGCGACTTCCATGCCGGCCGCGAACGCCCTTTGCAGGCTCTCCGTGTCGGCCATGCTGCTGTACATAGACCTCCGATCCGACTCGACCCGATCTTTGTAGCTGTCGCTTTGTCTGCTCGGCGGCGGCGGGCGTCGGTTTGGCGACCGGCGGCGCTCCTCCTGCGCCTTAGCCTCCCTCATGTTGTCCATCTCCCGCTGGGCCGCGTCTTTATGTCCCCCTCTGTCGGGCCCGCCCCAGGACGAGCCATCGTTATAGACAGATCGAGCCGGCGTCGAGTACCTCCTATGGTCGAAGCCGGGCCTCGTGGACGGCTGCCGATCGGGCTCAGGCTGAATCTCGGTCTCGTGCGGGGCCTCCCGCCGCATGCTGCTGGGCTGGCCGATGTTTAGGCGCCGACGTACTTGCTCGGTCACGATATCTATGTCCCTGGCCCTCTCTTGGGCCGTCCTCGCGGTCTCCTTCATTTCCCTCTGCTGGTCGCGGCGCTGGAGCTCCTCTATCTGTTTCTGCAACCGCTCCGTCTCGGACCGCTGGTGCGAAGCTCTGGACTGATGCCGGATGGACCGCGCCGGCCTGGGCACGGCTGGCTCGCACGCCGGCTCGGACTGGGGCTGTGGAGGCTCGGAAGGGTACTCGCCGTAGTACCCCGCAGTGACGTCCTGGTACGTTGGCTGCTGCGAGTAGGGAGAAGGGGGTGCGAAGGGGCTTGGCTGGAAGTAGCCGGCCGTCTGTGGTCTCTGCGGCGACGCATACGCCGGGTACGGAGCAGGGTAGTCGTTCCAGCCGGGTTGCGGTCCGTAGCCGGGTTGTGGTCCGTAGTTGGCGACCGGCTGCTGATATCCGGGAGCTTGGTTCGGCGCAAAAAGATTTTCGGTAGAGAGAGGAGGCGGAGGAGGATGGAAAGTGTTGTCCTTGGGTATGAAAGGATTGCCCTGGACTGGCGGAACGTCCTTGGTCTGAGGAGGAACATCTCTCGTCGGAATGGTGTGCGAATATTGGGCCATATCGTAAGAGTTGTGAGGCATGGGAGGCACGGGAGAGTTGTACCCGTAAGTTGAAAGCTGCCCGCCCGGTGGTAAGAACGAGCCGTATCCGTAAGACGCGGCAGGTCCAAAGGAGTACCGGCGCGCTCCCGGTGCTGGTTTCGACTGTCGCTTTGGACGTCTGTGTTCCCGAGTCGACTGTCGAGGCCCCGAGTCGCTCCAGTCCTCGGGGTCTTCTCCGTACAGGCCGTTTCCGCCGTCTGGCACATCCGCCGCGTTGGACGCCATGGCTGACTTGTACTATTGCAGGTCGAGTGGTTCGTGCGTGTCCTTTTACGCCTTATCCGCGTACCGGAATGGTTAACATCTGAGATCTGTGAACCTTGACGTATCACACGCGGGGTTGACAGCGTCCTGGAAACCGAATGGTTGGGAAAGGCTCGTCCGAGTTCATGATTTGAGGGTAGCCTCGGGCGGGAGAGAAAACGTTCAAGTACCCCCAGGTCCGGGGCCAGAGACGTTGAGTTGGACCTGTGAGCTGGCTGTTGCTAGTCCTACTTTGGAACCCGCCTGTCTCGACTCCGATCGATAAGACTGGCTGTTCATGCAGCCCGGGTCAATCAGAGGGTTCCCTTCCTCTAGATGTGTCTGGTTCGTATATAAGCAGGCTATGAGGCAACCTCCTGCGCCTGGTTGCCTCGATGTTAATGCAATCTGTCAGTCATAGCCTGCTTTCTGCAGGCCTGGAGGCATGCGGCCATGCAACTCCACTCCACTGCCCGGAGGAGAGGGGACGAACCATGATCACGAGTTCCCGTCCGTTTTTGAAAATAATGCGTTGTTAGTGTGGCTTATTTGCATGGGATCGCTCCAGTCAAAGTCCGGGTAGACTCCTCGCGAGTGAGGCTGTCGGGCCAATGAACGACCAAAGTACCATGCATGTTAGCAGACTGTCAGTGTCGGCATCTTTCAATTGACATGGGGGGTTGAGGGGAGGAGGGGGGAGGAAAACGCCTATCCGGAGAACGGAGAGCCTGATGGTTGACATGGGGCCATGCGTGCAGCTTAAGGTACTCGCGACTTGCCTGTACGAGATTGCAGCGCCGTAGTTCCCAATAGCTGAGTTGCTGGTTGTAAAATGTACATATGCGGCCGATCCTCCTCCTCAGTCCGTACCGGATGGGATCTCACCGGAACTCATCGTCATCTGCGCATGTTAAAGCCTAACGCCGAAACTTTGGCAGTCCCTCGCACTTACATGTCAACGTAGAGTGTAGAGTCCACCCGGAGCTCGGTGAGCTAGTATCGAAACTGATATGCTGTGCAGGTAGTCAGCATGGATCCTCTCAGTATCACCGCGTCCACCATCACCGTAATACAATCCATTCTGTCCGTGTACGACACCATCCAGCATATCAAAGGCCTCCCAAAGGCCTTTAACGAAGTCGGGCAGAGCCTGCCCCTGGTGCGAGAGACGTTGGAACTCGCCCGCGATGTCCTCGACACCGACAACCCGGACGACACGGTCAAGACGGCCATCCGGCCTGCCCTGTTAGACTGCAAGAAGCGCGCCAACACGATCAAGGACATCTTTGACGACATTGACAAAAACAAAACCCAGGACAAGGAAAAGGACGCTAAAGACTGGTCCACGTTCGCCCGCTTCTACCGCAAGAAAATAGCGCCCCTGGGCAAGGCGCATAAGGTCGAGGCCCTGATGCAGGACATCCTCAAGAAGCTGAAAGTGTTGGCGATACACCAGATCTTCAAGTCGTACGCGGAATTCCAGAGCCAGGTCGAGAAGCTGGAAAAGGCCATCAAGGCGCTCTCCGAGGTCGAGCCTTCGCTGCCGGACTCGGACTTTGACGGGGCCGCCACCAGCTACACCCAAAACAACTCGGATAACGCGAGGGGGTTCATATCGACGGGGAGCGGCGCGGAGATTTCGATGGGCGACCGGTTCCAGTCCGGCGGGGACATGAATTTCGGTATGGGCTTTCTGAAAGCGCGCGGCGATCAATAGAGCCAGACGATGATCTAAAATTATATCAGTCTTTCATGTATACAAGTTCTTGAGCTGACGCTCTGTTTCTTCCAGTCGGGAATTATTATCAGTACTCTCACTCAAGTTCGTTCGTTCCTTAGACTCTCGTCTACCGCCCATCTGACGATGCTCAAGGCCCCCAAGCCGAGTTCGCGGGTTGGCTAAGGTCCATATCACGGCCTCTCTTCTTCGATAAAGTGCAGCTCGAGATGTCGCAGATATCCAAGAAGACCCCGGACGCGGGGAAATGGTTGCTAAAGTCGCCGCAGTTTAAGAAGTGGAGGGATGGACATATAAGAAAGCTCTGGTGCCCGGGAAACCGTAAGGACCGACAACAAACTGCTCTGGATGAGAAGCAACGACTAATGAGTTCCCAGCTGGCACGGGGAAAACTGTCCTCGCGTACGACCGTTCCTGCCTTTGATACACACAGTACCCTTGAGTTTCTTGTTGTCCTCAGCGCTCCTGCTGTCCCAGTTTTCGTCCCCTCGTTCTCTGACCTTTCCTCCGGCGTTGTTTCCTGATTATTCCTTATTCCTGTTTCCTTTCATGTCCTCCGGTGTTTGATGTTTCGGATATTCCACTTATACTCGCTATTAACCTCCATCATCCTCTTCTTGTTTCACGAACCAATGGCTACTAACATACTGCTATCAATAGGTCAGTCATTGTCGACCACCTTCGGAACCGCTTCGCAAGTAACGACAAGGTAGCCTGTGTATACGTCTATTTTGATTACAGAAGACAAAAAGAGCAGACGCTTTCGAACATCCTCTCCAGCCTCCTGCAACAGCTCTTGCAGGTTCGAGGTGCTGTATCCAACGAGTCCCGAGACTTACACAAGGACTGGAAAACCAGGAGCCTCAGCCCCAGCGATGAAGACTACCTGCGGGTTCTCAAGTCCGAGATGTCCGTGTTCAGCACCGTCTACATGGTAGTCGACGCACTGGATGAGTGCCTGGACGACATCCAGCGTCGCACGCTGAACGGCTTCTTGGGGGTCTGCCACCAGCTCCCGCAGAAGGTGCAGATGCTGTTCACGTCGAGAAATCTGGTCAAGTTCGACAAGTTGCTCGAACCGAACGACAAGCTAGATATCGTGGCCAACGACCACGACATCAGGGCCTACCTCGTGAATTTTATCAAGAGCCACAAAGATCTGAAAATTGTGGTAAAGCACGGAGTCGGCGAGGATCCTTCTTTCCGCGAGAATACTCTGGCAACTATCGTGGAGAGATCCCAGGGGATGTAAGTCTACGCCAAGGAGACGAGAGCATGCTCCATCGTTCTCTCTAATCTCCGATTCCCAGGTTTCTTCTTGCCCACCTCCACATCGAGTCCCTAGCTTCCACCCATGACCTCGCCGGATTCAAGCACTGTCTAGCGACCCTGTCACCCAGCCCCAACGCCTTCTACGCCGAGGCACTCGGCAGGATCGAGAGCCAGGGCCCCGCCTGGCGGGAGCTCGCGTTCAAGGCCCTCACCTGGATCGTCCACGCTCAAAGGCCCCTCGCAGTCGAAGAGCTGACTCATGCCCTGGCCATCCAGGACTCGTTTGCGGGGATCCAGTCCGGCGTTCTGTCACTGCCGAGAGCCACCGAGACCCTGGGCCGGGAAGAGGCTCTGACGTCGGCGTGCGCCGGCATCGCCGTCGTGGTCCCTAGCAGCGGGACGAGGATCGTGCGCCTGGCGCACCCGTCTGCCGAGGAGTACCTGCGGAACCAGACTCCTTGGTTCTTTGGCGAAGCACACCAGGCGATGGCGCAGACGTGCCTATGCTGCCTCCTCGCGACGCCGCCGCCTTCAAAGGGGCCAGCTGCCGAGGCCTACCGGGACTATCCCCTTTTCAAATACTCGGCTAACCACTGGGGGAGTCATTTGTCGGAGTCTCCAGGCACAAGGGGGGAGCTCCTGAAGATGGCATGGGCCTTCGTGTCCAACAAGAGCAGATTGAACGAGTCGGTGCGCTTCCTCGACCACCCGTCCCTCTCGCGCGAGAAGGACGTCTCCGGGCTGCACGTTGCCGCCTACTTCGGTCTCGGGGAGCTGGTGGCGAAAGCGATAGCCAAGAAAAAGCCCCTGGGAGTTAACGCGCAGACCAAGCGGAAGGAAACCCCCTTACACTGGGCGACTGAACACGGCCAGTGGGACTTCATGGAGCTCCTCGTTGCGCAACGGGCAGATCTCAACGTCCCGAACGTCAACAAGCAAACGGCCTTACATAAAGCCGTAATACTGGACGACAAAGAGGCAACGAGAATACTGCTTGCTTCTAAGCGCGTCAACCTCGAGCTCCAAGACTCGGGCAAGTACACGTGCCTCCGACGGGCGGCAAAGTACGGGCAGTATGAGATGGTCGAGACACTGCTGGCGGCCGGCGCGGAGGTGGACGCGTGTGATGAGGACGGGTACACAGCGCTGCGTTGGGCCGCTCACGAGGGCTACTTGAATATCGTTGAGACCCTCCTCCGCCAGAAGGCATCGATCAAGCCCCAGAGCAAAGATAAGTGGACTCTGCTCCGGTGGGCAGCACAAGAAGGCCGGGAGGACATTATTCGACTCCTCATCGACAGGCGGGCTGACCTGAACGCGGCCGACGACGACGGCCTGACGGCGCTGCGGTGGGCCGTTAACTACAACCGGACCATGGCCGCGTGGCTGCTGATCCAGGCCGGAGCGGACGTCAACAAGGCCGACAACGAGGGCTTCCGCCCACTGCACGCCGTGGCCAAGGGCTGCTGCGCATCCAACGGCGGCACGAAGAAGCAGGCGCTGAATCTGCTCTGGTTACTCCTCGAGAACCAAACCGAAGTCGACGCCAGGACCGATTACAACGGCGAGACGGCGCTCCACCTGGCCGCGGCCGGAGGAAGCGGCCCCGCAGTCTGGCTACTCCTCGGCAGCGGGGCGGACCCGGGAAGCCCGGACACCCACGGCCGCACGGCGCTGCACCGTACCGTCGGGTGCGGTCACCTGGATGTCGCCACGACTCTCACCGAGCGCGCCGGTGAAAGCCTCGTCCATGCCACGGACAATAAGGGACGGACGGTGCTGCACGAGGCAGCGTACCTGGGCAACCCGGCCATGGTCGAGATGCTCCTAGCAAAAGGCGCTCGCATCGATGTGCGAGACGAGAAGGGCCAGACGCCCCTCGACCTGGCGATCTTGCGGCGCTACGAGGAGGTTGTAGAGCGCCTGGTGCGCGGGGGCGCCTACCCGAGCGTCCTGACGACCAAGAAGGTGACGGCGACGAAGATGGCGGTCGTCTCTGAGAACAGAAACATCGTGAATTCTGTAAGCCAGGGACTCGAAATACCGGAGCACGTCCAGTCCTTTGGGACCCTGGAGCAGAGGAGGTGGCCCAAGAAGTACGCTGCAACAGTTGAGGATTGTGACGAGAGTCCTTCTGAGAGGATGTAACCCTGACAGGTTTTCTGATGGCCCTCAGTTGACTTTGGAGCTGCTTATTGAGCCCATTCAAGTTAGTTCAAGGACTGTAGAGGTATATAGGTCAGCATTCGAGGAGCCAAAGAGTGACAGAGCGTGCAGATCCAGAGAAAACATAGTGGACATATTCGCTCTTTACACTTCCCACTACGAAGTCTTGGAGAGCAGAAGTGGTGCTGCTCTGCTGATTCCTTGACGTCTCAACCGGAGACAACCTCCCTACAGAAAATGAAACGGCGTCCATTTAACTTAGGAGATCTTATTCGTCACCCCCCCCTCTAGTATATAACGCCCCCAAATGGCTTAGCTCTCCCATTACAATAACAGTGATAACAACGGACGACGACGACGACGACGACAACGACCATAAGCCCACAGAGCCTTTGAACTAGTTTCAATTCTAGGGAAAGTACTTGGAGACACCTAGCTACGAAGTCATAGCTAGAGGGGGGGTGTTAAATGCTAGGAGAGGGGGTGATGAATAAGATCTCCCTTCAACTTCTCGACGTCAGAAAGATGGGTTTGCACTCTCAAGCAAAATGGATAGAAACCCACCCTGCTGCACACCTAGAGAGCTGATCGGGGCAACAGCATAGTCCCGAAACCCAGTGTAGTCTGATGGAAAATGGAACCGAGAGAAAAAGGGGACTCGGTTGCGGCTACTAACGGCGGCTGTCAAACAACCTGTCAACCAACCTGTCAGCCTCAGTCACGGAAGCAGAATGATCTCTCTCACCGGCCAAGGACCGCCGGGAACGCATATCCACCTGTCAATCAAGTGAAGTTCAAACGTTTTAGTCGAGTCAAACGCATAGCCAAGCTCCAGCACGTAGTCGGGTTCAAACGGCGTCGTGAGGTTCAAAACGCATTCGAATCCAACCCACCAGCGATCTCTGTTGAACAGCCGTCAAAAGAAGAGCCTTGGCAGAAACTCTTCAGAAACACGCGACACTTTGATGACACGGCCGTCAAAGTTGGAGATCAACGAGGGGAAAAAAAAAGGCGAGAACGAGAGAGAACACAACATGCCAAACGGGGAAAAAAAAAAGACGAGGATCCCCGAACCAGTGAGAGGCAGAAAGGAAGAAAGGCCAAGCCAGGAAAACTCGCCCTGTGTCAATTTTCCCACTTCCGGAGACAAGAGCCCGATGATGCTCTTGGCAAATTCAAGGGAACAAGACTGAAAGGGGGAAAACAAACACCAAATGTCTCGATGGGAGAGACACGTAAACGGTTCGTATGCCCCGAACCTCCGAAACTCCTGCCCAGCCTCGCAGAGGAAGGTGGCGGGCGGCGGGCGGCGTTCATGCCTGCAAAGAAAAAGGGGGACTTTTCCCTCCCTTTGGCAGTTGTCATCCGGACAAAAGCGAGGAACCCACGTCAACCAAGCAGATAGAAAAAAAGTACAGACGAAACACGCAACGGGCCGATGCAATACGTGAGACAACAAGCAGCAATCCCCGATAGCCCGCCGTCAGCCTCGGCCCAAACCACAAACTGAACGCCGGTCACCGAAAAGAGTGGGAGCGAAGACAAAAGCCTCCAAGACGCCTGTCCGAGACAGGGGATTATGGTATCTCGTATGTACATGCTTCCTCTGAAATCCCAGTCAGGCGCACACACACACACACACACACAGTTTAATCTTTGCTTGTCGCAAAAAACACAGAGTTCTCCCCGCTCTGAAACGCCCTTTTTCGCAATGGGACCCGGGCAGCTCAGGAAGGGGGAGGTAGGTCTGCGGGCATATCGCCTCCCTCCGTCTTCCGGATCCTCAATGCCATGCAAATGCAGTTCGTGAAACCCACACTTTCTTCCAAGAAAAAACGAGACGCAAGAAAAAGACCGAATATGCGGTGGGGTAGGAGAGATGGAGACTCTTGGTCCATAGAGACAGACATGCAAAGAAACAGACAAGTCGAACCCTTCATTCAAAGCGCAGCGTCCTTCTAGCACTGCGTCCCATCAAAAGCCACCCCCCAGAAACCACCGCTCTTTTCGTAAATGCATGATGCAAGGAAAGGGAAAGTCGGCGGTATGCCAATCGGCGCAGGCATCGTCCGCTATCCAACAGTCAAGTGACCTTATCGGCAGCAATTTGTGCCGCGAGAACCCCGGGGAACGGAGGGCCGTCCTCCAATATCATTAGTGTAGTCGATTTTTCGTGTCCTCCCTCTCAACGCCGATGTAGAGTAGTGTAGTCGAGCGGTTGCCTCCCCCCTCTTCCTCTTCATGTCTCTCCTCACATGACTATGCAATCCTTGTCGTCGCCATTCTTCTTGATCTTGCCGTTGCCGTTCCGAGGCGGCGCAACCTCCATCGGGGTACCCCCGCCACTGACGGCTGCCTGAATGATAGCCAGGCGCTGTTTGGCACGCTCGTCACCAGCGTCAGCGGCCTTAACGTACCAGACGTTGGCCTCCAGAATGTCTCGTCGGCAGCCTATGCCCATCTCCGTGAAGTAGCCCACTGCGTACTGGGCCTTGACGTAGCCTGCGAGTGTCAAAGTTAGCAAAGTGGTTCCGCCAGACGCGGAGCTTGTAGAAATAACATACCCAGTTCTGCCGAACGACGAGCCCATTCGTAGGCCTCTTCCTCGTCCTTCTCCAGGATCGGCTCTGCACCAACCATATACCACGCGCAGAGACCCATCATGGCGCCTGCGTGGCCACGCTCGGCAGCGCCCGTGTAGAAGTGAACACTCAGAGCCGGGTCCCGAGGGCAGCTCAGCTTCCCGAGCTCATATGCCTCGCCCATGCGGAAGTTGGCCTCAGGATGGCCCAACTCTGCAGCGGCGGTAAACAGCTCTGCAGCGTAGGTCTCGTCCCGGAAGATGTCGTCGCCGTAGCCGGTCTCGTATAAGCATCCCAGTTGGTAGGGAGCCGCGCTGTAGACGGAATCCGCTGCCTCTGCGGCCAGCTTCATCCACTTGATGCCTTCACGGTACCGCTTCTCGCCCAGGTCGCCCGAAAGACAGGCCTTACCAAGACGAGACATAGCGCCCGGGTGTCGTTTCGACGCAGACATGCGCAGGAACTGGACAGCCTTGGCCGGATCCTTGCGGCAGCCCCATCCAAATTCGTAGCACAGGGCGGTACGGTATGCGGACTCGGCGTGACCGTGCTTGGCGGCGAGAACGAATAGAGGGAAGGCCTGGTTGTAATCCTCCTTTCCTTTGCTGAACAGACCGGAGGCGTAGCCGTCGGCGAGGTAGTACTGGGCAAAGGGATAGCCGTTGCTCGCAAGCTTTTGGAGGATGCCTTTTGCCTCCCGAAGAAGTTCGTGGGGAGAAGACGGGCCATGTTGGGGACTCGAGTTGCCCTTGCGAGGCGCTGGCTCGGCGGGATCAAGGCCCTGCTCCTGAGCTGTCGAGATCAGAAAGACGGCAAAGGAGTACTGGATGGACGAGTCGTTCGTCTTCTTCACGTTCTGGCGGTACATCTCCAAGGTCTTTTGGGCGCTGAGGAGCGATGCGTTGTTGCCAACGTTGTTCCTGAGCAAGTTGTTGTCCAAAGTTATGGGAGCCGGACCTGGCTGAGGGTAGGGCACGTTCAACAGCTCTGCGTATGTTGACATTGGCCTGGTCTCTGGAGACTTGCGAGTGCCCGACGGTGTCCGGACCTGAGACCCTCCGGGCATCAAGCCCGGCGAACGCCCCCTGGGCGCATAGTCCGAAATGGCAGAGTACGCAGACGAGGGCCGCGGCATGGAACTTCTCCTGGTAAAGCCGGTGGGCGTCAGGTGGCGGTTTACTGGTGTCCCGTCGGCGTTGAGGCTGGGGTTTGAGGAAGAGCGGCGGCCGTCGAGCTCCTGGGGCACGCTGGAAACGCGAGGGGGGTATTCTTGGTGGTGGTAGTATTGGAACATTGGAACGGATTGGTTTCCAGGCATGTTGCCGTCCACCACAGAGCTCTCGGGAGACTCATTTTCCTTGTATTCGGATGGCTCGTTAATGCCAGAGACGGAGCTCGCACTCGTTGTTGCCGACGACTCAGCCGACGCCTGCTGTTGTGACGTGCTCGTGGTCGTGTCGGACTCTCGACTGTTGCGGTTCGCACCTTGGGATCGCGGTCTGCCGTAGCTGTCAGACTCCTGCGGCCCCCGCTTCGCGCGGTAGAGCTGGTCGTCCGCTCCCTGCGTGGGCGGCCGAGAACTCGCCGGGCTCATGTACGCGGGCTCGGTGGTGTAGGAGACGGACGTCGCCAGCGGCGGGAGCTGCTTCCCATCACGGGAAGGCATTTGACGTTGCTGGTCGTAGCTTGCGGCGTGCGAAGGGGGGCGAGGAGCGGTCGGCTCTTGGGAGCTGTCGACGGAAGAAAATTCTGCTCGATAAGGTTGCGCCATCTCAATGTTGGCATTGGACGGCTGGGCCCAGTTGTCGGCGTGAAAGTTCACCCTCACCGGAGAGGCGGGAGCGTCCCGAATTCGAGCCGAACCCGGCTTTCGGCCCGCGTCGTCGCCCATGACCAATCGTTCGGGCGACATGTGCGTCCTCAGATGGTTTGGGCTTGCAGCCGGGGAAACGACGGGCGGCGTCGATGCCGTTACGGCCGCCATTGCAGGCTGGGGAAGAAAACGTCTGGCCCTTTGAATGACTGCCTCGGCTCGTCGGGTGCACTTGGCTATTCAGGTGCTGCGAAAAACACCGGCTCTTTTTTTACTTGGACGAAGATATCGTAATCCGCATAAGCAACAGGAACGCTGGTTTTCGATTTGCGATTTATATCGAGGGAGACAGCAGTACCAAGAGGCCGCGAAAGGGGGAAGAGACGGTTCGGGGGCGACCACTCCAATGCTAGGAGAACAGAACGAGTGACGAGAGGCGGCGAGAATACTGGAGGGAGAGAGCAAAGCAGACGAGTGCTCTAGGTACGGTACGGTACGGTACGGTACGGTACGTGGATCTCGAGGCTAGAAACTAAAGAGAAGAAGCGGGCAATGCAGGTTAGCGGGAGGTGGACCTGGAGAATTGCAAAACCGCCGGCGTGTATGAGTTATTGATCAAGCTGAATACTCGTAGACATGGAGTTGAGGTTTTGGGGATGGGCCCTTGGCAGCGAGCGCAATGCATGCGTGGTGCGTGGCATGCTCGACTTGTTATGTAAGTCCAAGACGGGGGGGAACCTGGGAGACGAAGAAGAAGCGGAGGAGGAATACAAGGAGTGCAAGGAGGAGGAGTGAGAGGTGTGCAAGGTAAGGTGCTCTAGCGTAGCGGGCAGGGCAGCACCTCATGCAGCGAGTGAGGCGCCGCGCAGCGCAGAGCAGCGAAGCGCAGTGCACCTAGTGTACCTTAGGTAGGTACATACGTAGTACGGTGGGTAGCACCGTAGTACGCGATGAGAGTACCTATGTAGGTATGGAGGTAGGTACTCGTCAGAAGGGGGGCGGATCAAGCATCCAAGCCCACCCACACCCACCCTCACCCACCGAACCCACTCGCCCACCCACACGAGCTCGCACAGGGTATCCGAGCCGATTCGCACAGCACCGCAACAGGCCAGAGCCCTGTTCAGGCTGGACCTGGCCCGGATTGGGTGATACGGTGAATGGTGCCTTGCTAGGGGGTTGCGCCTGCTTCTGTAGCGCAGAGGACGCAGATGAACGAGAGGGACACTTGCGCCCAAGGGGGCTAGTCGGGGCTTGCAGTGAAAGAGGGAGGGCTGGATTGACAAACCGTCCCGACCACTGACAAGGCAGGTACGCTCCGAACAGTGGTAGTGGTGTGTGGACAGGAAGGAAAGGGAAGCCCAGGGGAGAAGGAACACGAAGGGAAGGAACCAGGAAACGGCACGGTACGGTACGGTACAGAACGGAAATAGGAATACGGTACCTGGGACGTGGAAGGGAGACAGATGGATGGTCACGCTGGCGTAAAGCGAAGCGACGACGACGACGGATACCACCGTCTCAGGTCGGGGATCCTGGCGCTTCCGAGTGACGTCGTTGAACCGCGCAGCAGGCGATGACAGATGTTTGCTGAAGTTGAGTCCGAAAAAAATCGGACGGCGCAGAGGTACGAATAATGTATGGAACAAGGAAGTCCAGACAACCGACGACGACGACGACGACGACGGGACGACCTTACCCAGGCCGGACCGTGCTGCGTGCTGATGCGAGATGCAGAAGCAGCAGCTTGGACGAGGAAGCAGCGCAGACCAGGCCACTTTGCACTTTGGCTGGGAAAATCAGCCTCGAGCTGCGAAAACGGTCGGTCTAGAGCGGCCGGGAAGAGCGGCAAGAGGGATGAGGATGGTATATTCCGAAGGACCAAGATGAGGAATGTTGAAAATTCAGAATCCAGAGGAGGGCGTGGAAGGAGGAGAGAAGAAGGAGAAGCCTGGCGGTCGGTCAGCACCTCGTGCTATTGGTGAATAAAAGATAGCCAAATTGTAAAGGAAGCCCAGGCCCCAAAGGAAAATGATACCAAAAAAGAAAGGAATTAGAATACCGCTAGACAACAAGGCTGCGAACAAACGCACGCAGTCAGCTGCTTGGCATGAAGGCACAGGACAGGGACAGGAGCCGCAGCTGCAACGAGATGAGAGCTGTATTTAGTGGGAGTTGGAGCTGAGCTGGAGCTGTGGTGCAAGGTGAGGTAGGTAGTGTATGCGTAAGTACCTAAGTTAGGTAGTATTAGAAGCTGGAGATGGAAATGATATGGAGGCGACAGACCCAAGAGAAACAACGGTCCATTTGCGTCCCGAGCTGCGATCCGTGGCTTCGGGCTCAATTCCCTCGCACCAGCCAGATGGTCTCATCTCATCTTCCATCAGCATCCGCTGAGGGCTTCCTCATCCTGCCGTTGCCGTGTCCTACGTGTACCAACCTTGCGCTACATAGTACCTAGTGTACCGTAGTGTAATAGCACCGGGCCTCAATCACTAGTGCGAGTTGCTTCATCTTGAAACTATCTGACCTCAAGTACGTGCCTGTCCTGCCTCGTACAGGTACAGGTGGGAGGGCATTTCAAAGTCAGATACTGCCGTGTTTGAGCCAGGTGGGTGCCGGCCGTCCCGCAAATCTTTGGGTTGTGACCTCAACTCCAAAGCGGAATCAATACGATGGATGGCGTTGACTGGCAACTGGGTGCGAGGGAGCGTCTCGGACGGGTCTGGTCTCGCTCTCGTACCGTAGTGTAGGTAGTGTAGTGTAGTGTACACGAGGCTCCGGCCCGGCTTTTCAGTGGTAAGAGGGTCGAGTGTCCCTAGTTTCAATGTCCAATGAGACGTGCGGCGCACTACACTGCTCTCGCCCTCGAAGGGGGATCCGTCGTGCCATGCCTCGTGGTGGTGGGTGGTCGTTACTGCCCGTTGGTTTAGGCAAGGCGTAACGGGTGGTTGGGAGTCATGATGGTCAGGAACGTAATACATCGTGAAAAGGTACGGAGCACTGACTAAACGTAACCTGCTGCACTAGAGGTATTGTACAGTATCAATACAACTCGCCGTCTCCGGACCTAAGTTGCCAGATGCGTGTCCCAGCAATGGATGCAACCTACCCTGCGGCCTTCCCCGTGTTCATGAAGTGCTGCAGAGTGCAGATGCACAATACACTAGTTGCCTTTGGTAGGTAGGCAGGTAGGTACGGTGAGCCGGAAGGGATGGAGACGCAGTCCCTTCGTGCTTGGGAAACACGTATCCACGGATCGCACCGTTGCGCCGGTCCTTCCCAACCCGAGGTAGAACCGCGTGGACGTAAGTAGTTAGCAGGCAAGTTGGGAGGAGTACCAGTTACATATCACTCCAAGTAATCTCGCTGTAAGGCAATGTCGTGGGAATGAAAGGTACAGGACGTTGTGGCACCTGCCATCAGCGACTGCCTGCCTGAAGCAAGGCGGGAAGGCACAAAGCTGGTACCTCTTGTCGATACGGATGTAATAAGTCGTGGACCTATCTATAAGGCAGGTAGGCACGAGAGGAAAGAATTGAAAACACAATTAAGGCAAGCACCATGATCAGAAGAGGGAAAATGGCAACCACACCTGCCATACTTCCTGCCGTCGCTGATCGATCACTGAGCGACTTACATCGAAACTCAACATCACACCGCAACAGCCCATTACCACCACTACCGCACAGACGCGACCTGCTGAATGGAACTTGGGAACTACCTACAACCCCAACATCGTGGGCGGCACTCCCGCAGCCTCTGTCAAAACCAGCTGCAACGCCGCCGCTACGCTGTCATGTCACCTCCCGTCACCGCCTCTCCAGACCAGGGGAGAATCGGAGACCGCCATCTTGCATCTGCGTCGCCTCCCTGTTGCGCCCAGCGCACGCACGTCAAACCTGTTCATCCATGATCCGAGGGGCGGAAGAGATCTTGCCTTGGGCTTCTGCCTGGCACCTGCTGCTTCTGCTGAACCACCATTTTGACGACCCTGGCTGCCCTGGACTGGGCTGGGCTGGTGCGTGGCCGGGCAAAGATTCTGACGGCCTCGCCCCTCTCCCTCCACCAAAGAAAAAAAAAAAGAACTCGCGACAAGCAATTTGGGATCCATCTCATCTCATCCCTTTCTTCCTCTTCGCCAATCCTTTTCTTCTTGGACACCGCGCATTGCTAATGAAGCAATAATATCGCCCGTTTCACCTTGAACGGAGGGGGTGCCCAGGCCTCGGCATGCTATTCGCCTCATTCCCATCATCTTTCTCACCATTGCCCAGCCCCAAAATCGGATTCGTACCACACCGTCCTTCCTCGCCATCCGCCGGGATTCGCAAGGCAGCCTGCGGCCTGCCACCACTGGACACTGGACCAGCAGAGGCACGCAAATCCAGCACAAGATTCATGTCTCCGAGACCCTTGTCCCCACCAAGCTACCTATCTTGCAAGAGCCTGGGATACTAGTGTACCGTCACTTTCCCCGCTCTAGCCCTGTGCGAGAGCGAGGAAAGGGGGACAAGAGGAAGGGGACCTTTAGAAATCCAGGGTATCCTCCACCGAGGAGGCCTACCGAAAGACGGATCCGAACGAGTCCCCGCAGAAGAGAAGGGCTGTAGAGCTTCGAACCCACCGCGAGTAGCTCGGGCTAACAGTAGCAGCAAAGCTGTACGTTTTCTTCCTGCGAGATCTGCATCATGACATGTCACGATGCAACGGGCTTTTGTCGGGCGCCGCTCTTCTCGTTGCCGCTCCCAAGCCTTTGCCCATCTTGCAAGTTCCAACTCTTCGATCGGCCCCGCTCAACGGAGAGGCATCATGACAGGGGATACAACATACAGTTCCTCGGCAGTGCGACTGACGATTCTGCTCGCCTCGTGCGTGTAACACGAACGACAGTTGGACAGAGTCGCGGTGGACGGACGTGGTACGCATGGCTTTCCAATTTTGGGCCCCCCTAGGCACCAACTCCTCAGTCTCCGCCGTTCCACGAATGCTCAGGTGGATTCTAGTTCAGCTCCAGCGGCGCTCCAGCGTGGGTCTGATGGTCGAAGAACTTGGGGGGCCCTCGCTGATGGCCGCGCCGGACGACCTTGCAGCCGCTATTGAAAAAGATGAACCGAGAAGGGGATGGAAGCAAAATCGTTCATCGAGCACGCAAGCGACCGGGCGGCCCAACTGGACTGAAAAGCAACATGTCCAGAAGCTTAGAAGCGCCGCCGGTTCCGCCGTCGCCGGCCACGCCTCATCCGGTTCTGTCGTCATGCCGGCTCGTATGCAAACAATGAAGGGCTCGGAAACGGGGGATTCCACGAGGAAAAGCGGGTGGTGCGGATTTTGCTCGTCATGTGAGGCATCATCCCACACGAGACCATTGCTATCGCGAAGTCGTATGCATGGCATGCAAGGCATGGATGACTGACTGACCTTGCCCCTCGGCCTCGCACAGGTTACCTTCGATCAACACCGCCAATCCACAATTGTGCATGGCCAAGTTGGGCCGAGCTCTGCGTTCCCCACGCTCAAAAAGCCCCTATTCTGGGTAGCGTACGCCCGAGTCCCGACCCAGCAGCCAACGCTCGCACCTGTTTGCCTCCTTCTTCGTTTGCCCTATTCTATGCCTGTTAGGTGCGCCGTGGGTTGCATTTCTTCAGAATCCCAATGCTGTCCAAAACCGAGAGCATGCAGGCCTAGCAACTAGCAACACCTCATCGCGCTGCCACCTTCGTCTAGTGTACTCGCATCACATCACCGCCCGCGGCGCTCAATATTCGCGGCTGTCTTTGAATATTCGGGTTCGGAGCCTTTCCAAAACCCCAGTCGTCCGTGGGCCCGACGTTCATTGGCGGCGGTCACGGCGGCCAGCGCGGATCTTCAGTGTAGCCCAGCGTGCGACTGCAACATCACGGCTGCTGGCACCAATCATGGTCGATCCTCTTGTTCCCCGCAGGGAGAGGCTGTTAACCTTGGAAATGAAGGACCCCAGAACCTTGGTGCTGGTTCTACCAACACATTCTCGATCGGTGCAAGCTCGTACGGATAGCTCCATTGATCTCTACGGATACTTCACAGGTTGCTTCCTTTTCGGCGTCGAAGAATCCTGCCCGAAAAAAGCACAGCGAGGAGGCCTCGCGAAGGGTCTCCTCTGGAGCATTGTGCAAAACCGACCCAATATGCGCTCATATCTGCGGCGGAATCTCCATCACTCGAGAAATCACACTCGAAGCAGTTGGCACTCCGGCTGGGTCCCTTCTTTTCTTACCTCGTATTATTTGATGATGTGAGAGGTCTTATCCTAGGCCGCCATCCTCTCTCGCAGCTCAGTCTGGCGCCACTCTGCTGCCAAGCCGCTTGCGTCTCTGTTTGTTTGCCGGCGTGCTCGATCCTGGACAGCGAAAAATTTCCTTCCGCAGCCAGTCCAATCCACTGACCCTTAGCCGCCTGGGTTGAGATGGCCCTGCAATATGGCCACGGTGGGCGGCCATGTCAGCCTTGCGGATTAATCGACCTCCCAATAGCTGGCCGCAAGCTGCGACCAACTGAAGAGATCACATTCCTACATGGCAACGTTCCGTATACGTCAATTTAACCCTGTTTCTCGTCCCCTTCGACATTCTACGCCGTTTAATGCGACGACCCTCTTGTGCGTAGATCAACAGCTCGGCACATGCCAAACCGTCAGATTTTACTCAACACGCGCATACGTGACAGATAATTACTGGGTCTTGACAGGACAATCGCAATAATGAAGATCAATGTCAAGTCAGTAGTAGTGCATGGCGAATGCGATGGGCAGGTAGCATTGTCCTCTCGGCTGCTCTCCGAGTCCGTCACTTGGACTACAACAAGAACCGCAGAACTGCTGTGCTACCAACGTCACACACACAAATGGACCACACATTTTCACCGACAACGAAGCCAAGTTGAACCGATGCGGCAGGTGGCAACAAAGAAACCCCGCGTCTCTCGTCACGAGGAAGCATGACAAGACGTGCAGTTGATGCACTGCATTCCATCTCGAAAGACCGCAGACTTGCTCGTTTGTTTCCCGCCGTCGGACAAGTGCGTCGACGTTTTGGGATGAGACAACGAGGAGCATCGGCTGCATTGTCAATCTGGCCGGACATCCCGGAAAGCCATATTGGACGGGTGTTCATCTGAAGAATCAGGCTAGCAGTATGGCACATGGAGGTGGCCACAAGTCAGGTTACGGTCAAATACGTTCAAGAAACATTGACCAGGCTGTCGGTTCTTTTCCCGCAGGAGTTGGCGTCGCTCGTCTTGCCACATCCCGATGAAGTTGACACAACAATTTGCGAAACTCTATCCCCACGATTCGCGAGCAGCACCCTTGCAGCTTATCTATTTCCGAAGGTCCCTGGGCAGCAGCGGGTGGGACAAGGAAATGTAGAAAGCACGCGAGCGCGCGACGAGCCGCAGCGGATTCTGCTATAACACAGGGCTCGTGTCTGAAGGAGGTTGAAGGTCGACGTTACGTTGAATTGTTGCCAGGCGGAGGCAGCAAGGGCAAGGCCATTGGTCCGGGCTCAAAGTCGCTCGCTGCTGGTCCCGGCATAGGCCACCTTGACAGCAGCTGTGACAGCTGCAAGCAAGCACATCAAACGCTGGGTAAGGGCAGAGATGGATGGGGCCTGCGGCCGCTGGCGGCACAGATCTCCGGGAGGTTGGATCGTTTCCTTATCTGAAGTCCATGGTGGGAGACAAGGCACATTCCCGGGAACGAGGATAAGCTGCCAAGTGGAATACCTCCCATGCGTTGATGAGGTGGGACATTCCTCGGCCGATTGATTCCTGGATCATCACAACACCTTGACGACATATTCGGCCTCATTTTTCGGACAGACGAAGTGTGAACGGGCCCCCGGCTTTTGTCCACGGCCGTGACAAAGGAACAATTACGAGGGCCGTTGCCGAGGCGGAACCCCAGTCAACAAGAGACGGGCGATGACTGGACAGGAACTCTGGCCATGTGCGGCACGGGTACATCTGCCCGGAGCTGGGCAGGGGCGTGGAGAATGGTCCGACGGCCGAGCCGTCGTTCTGGGAAGTATCAGTAAGGAGTGGCAGATGACGGCATGGCCGAACTGACCTCAGCCAGCAGTATCCGTACCTCCTATCTAGGTATCCGTAATACTCCCAGTCTCCCACCGACGAACGGCAGTGAGAGGTTGCAGCACGAGGAGATGATATGTTCCAGCCAAGGGACCCCAAATGTCTAGGCGGGCTGACTAAGGGCGAGCACGGTAATTACAACGCTTTCTTCTATCGTCGTTTCCTCCGCAACTCGGCCGCATGCCATCTGTCTCATACCTGTTCAAGTTCCCAACATTATTGGGGGGGCACTACCTAAGCAGGAACGGGATCAAGCTCAGAGGCGCAGGCACGGCCGCAGATGCAGGCTCTTGCGACGGACGCAAGGTAAGCAGAGCAGAGGCAAACTCTCTCATTTTCTCGAAGTCCTTGGGGGCGGCCGGGCGGCTGGTCGACAGGGCAACAGGGGGTTGAGCTCGAAAATAGCAACCCTGGTCCTGCATGCTGATCTGGTTTCCCGACTAAGGCAAGGCAGCCAAGGTGCAAATGCGTGGCCCGGTATCCGTACCCATGCCGTATGGATTTGTGAACTGCGGGTGGATTACGGAGCGCAGTCTGGTATCCTCGTATTCAAATGCTGCAGTACGGAATACCGTCTCATGGGGCTTGAAAAGATAGGTAACAGGCACACATATCCGTACACCTAGGTAGGCACAGATTTGGCCGTTGGGATCCGGGAGGGCGGCACGAAACGGCTCAGTTGGCTGACGATTGAATGCGCTCATTTGCGTACCAGAGCCTGGCTTGGTCGATGTTGAGGGATCTACAGACAGCGAGATATTTTACTTTGCTCGTTCGCGGGGGCGAGGTACTGGAGCGGTACATCCAGACTCCAGGAGGTGCATCGAGGCTTGCCGACCACCGAGCGGCGAGTCTGGCAGCCATGGAAATCCGCCCCTTGTTTGGATTTGTCCGAACCGAAAAAGTTACTGCTCAGGTCGTGCCCACCTTGCCTTGGCCCTTGGCTGTTAATAACTTTGCTTTAACCTTACTGTGTGTGCTCCGTTTTGTACCTACGTAGTAGCTTTATTGGTGGGGATTAGACAATGGATATCCATATCCTCTCCCAGAGTGGTAAATATTGACCGGGTAGTAAATAAAAAGTTCTTTGATACTCGAGAATAACTCGACTCGACTCGGCTCGAAGACGAAGGAGAGGTTTTTGTCACATCCACAACTGCCCATTGTGAGATGCGACGGCTAGGTAGCGATGACGAGGAGACAAACAGAGTCAAGTCAACCACACTGTAGGTACTGAATACACCACTAGTACTAATAATACGAGGATGGATTGAGGCGAGGGTGGCCGAGCTGTGGCGGTTTGGAATGGAATGATGCGGTACCTACGGCGCGCGCCAAACGGTACCTAACGGGCCATGTTTCTTGTCGTATTGGACGAGGTACCTCGACTTCACCACATGACATGAGAGGAGAACTAAGAGACGGTGCCTTGTGCCTGGCTTCACCTTTCCCCCCCTATTCCCCATAGGTATCCCGCCGGCGCTCTTCTCGAAGTATTGTTGGTGCTGGGCGTATTAGCTGTTCCCCCCCTCCAAGGCGATAGAATCTGCACGATCCTCAATCCCCCCCAAATCCATCCCTTCGTTCAGGGCGCTTCAGCAGAGAAGTGCATCGCCCGCCTGCACCTGCACCACCACTCCTCGGATCCATCCTTTCGTTCCTTCTTCGCATCTATCATTTGCTTTTTTTGGCCACTCTGCTGCCTCTCTCTCACGACACTCGGGACACTCTCGTTTCCGTCTCGTCGTTCTGAATAGACGTCCGACTTCTCTGTTCCTTTCCCCGACGACCAGAGTCCTGCTGCCGAGTGACAAACAAGACGAAAGGATCACCCGACGAGGCACAGAAGAAGTAGTCCGACGACAACGACATCGACATCGACAGCGACGACGAAGACCGACGTTGGCTCCCAGCCCAACCTCCAAGAAAAAAGATCAGACGAGGCAGTGCGCAGCATCGCGTCAGCCTGCCGGCGCTCGCTCCCTCCTCTCCATCAATCCATCGCTCGCTCGGTTGGGGGTTGCATACATACGTATCCGTATTACCATCATAACGTTCGTTATTGCGTCCTGTCCTTCGACAGCCCAAATTGCCGCCGAGCCCAAGCCCAGCTACGTCCCCGACTATCGAAACAGCCGGGCGGTTCGCAAACTACCGAATGCCACAACCGCTGCCGCCGCTCTAATCCCAACCATTTCGCTACCCATTTTCCAAAACCGCGCCATTACCTCCTTCGTCCAACGCAATTTGCGCTGCAGGCTTTCGTCTTCTCTCTTTCCGCCCCGGACTTTCCATAACGCCCCCCTCGTCGCGAGCTCTCGTCCATCCGCCCGTCCGTTCCGATCGTCACATCGGCCCCAAGTCCTAAAGTGCAGTTACGGCATCGCATCTCTAGCTTGCCTGCCCGCTCGCGTCGTCCCGTCGTTGCTTCTCGGACGCGGCACCGGACCACCCCCTGGTCCTAGGTTGTGCAAGGAGCCAAACCTGGAGCGCATTGGCCGTGCGTTTGCTTAGGTAGACGCAGCGCAGAGAGAGGAGAAGGAGGAGAAGAAGAGGAGAGAGAGAAAAAAGAAGGAGGCACAAGCAAGCGCACGGAAGTCACTGCTGCCGGCTATTTGCCGCTTGTTGAGACGAGAGAGAGTTCGTCGCTACCTAAGGTGTCGTCTGTCCTTTTTTTCGGCCGATGTTGTGAAAGCATTCACTCAACTCCAACTCTCCACCGGGATTGCCCACGATCTCGTCTCCATCCATCCATCGAACAGACCCCATCAACACGCACCATCCAGCCAGCTCTCCCGCCTCGTCTTTGTGGAGGGGTTGCTACGGCAGAAAACAGAAAGCAGGAACAGGAACAGGGAGCAAGCAGGTTGCGGTCGCGGTCCGCTGGAGACAGAGTGCCATTTGCTGGCACCTTCCCTGCTTTTTTTGCCGCGCTGTTGCCCCCCCGATTTCCTGCACTCTGCACAGAGAAGGCAAGACACTGGAAGTCAGCCAAAAAAAAGCTGGGTCGAAAAAGGGACGCTTCCCCATTGATTCGCGGTCTCCCAAGGAACACCCCCCCGCCCAATTGCAGGGGTGCAAGGCCTGGACAGTCCACAAATCTTGCCTGGCCAGTGTGGCCCGTTGCTTTCCTCCAGCGTTCCCCCAATAACAACTGTTGTGAGTATGACCTCCTTCTATGTAGCCCATCCCAGCCCAGCAAGTGAGCGAACCGACCCGCAACTGCATCGCAACCAGGCCTACCTCGTCTTTTTGCTGCTGTTGCTGCGTTGTTGTCGCTTTTCCGAGCTTCCTTCCACCCTCCTCCACCCCATTCTCGCTCGCTTTTTTTCTGCATCTTGAAGCACTGCAGCGAGAATTCGACAAACCCCCCCTTTCCGACGAGAACCGAGCTCGATTTCCTCTGTCGCACGTTCTTGACGCGCGACAGAACATCGCTCCTCTTTCGAAAGGGTGAAGTCTTCCCCCATGTGCCTGCTGCCCCTGGAAACCAAACCTCAACGTCATCATCACAACCTCTGCGTCTGCTCACGTACCCGCCGCTAACCTCGACCTCTTCGCAGGACCATGTCTCTACCCGAAAGGCCTGCTGGGCCAAACTCTCCCTTGGAGAACAGGAGCCCATACAGGAACTCCCCGTCGCGACGGAACCGTCCCGGAGATGTCGAAGCTGGCGGATACTATCCCGTAGGAGGCCGCCCTCCCCATCAACGAGGACTTTCTGCGGGTGGGCACTCTGCGGCATCTTTCCCCGAGACGATCTCGTCTCCTAATAGCAACACAGAGAACATGCCTCTTTCCCCGACCTTCGACGGCCCGTCCGCGGCAGGACCCTCCTCCCCCGAGCCCTTCCAGCGAAAGCGAAGCCTGATCCGCCCCGAGAGAAACCGCATCGACAAGGACCACCCGAACTACTACTACCGCAAGCATGCCGCCAACATGAACGTCCTGCCCTCTGCCACTGGAAACGACCCCATTGTCGAGGACATGGAGGGAACGACTGACGTGTCAGGCCGCTCGCAGACGATGGACAACCTCTCCGACGCCTCCCCCCCGAGAGGTCCCAACAGCAGGAAGGACAGCGCCGAAGAGAAGAAGGGTGGTCCTACTCGAACGAAGACGAAGCGCTTGAGCCGGCACAAGTCCGGAAAGCTCACTAAGGAGGGGAAGCGCAAACACCAGGTCGAGCAGGTCAGCCCGCCCAGTTTCTGGAACGTCTACTGCGCCATCATCACTTTTTGGTGCCCCAACTTCATGCTCAAGTGCTGCGGCATGCCCTCGAAGAGCCAGCAGAGGGCCTGGAGAGAAAAGATCGGCCTGATCAGCATCATTCTGTTCATCATGGGCTTCGTGGGTTTCCTCACTTTCGGTTTTAACCAAGCCGTGTGCGGAACGCCTCCGCCGCGTCTGCGCGTCAACGAGGTCTCCGAGGGATACATGATCTTCCACGGAACCGCCTACGACCTGTCTGGCTCCCGCCACCCCCCTGCTGACGGTGTTCCCATGATCAACAGGACGCACGGCGCCAACGTGCTGTACGACCTGCCCGACAAGAACGGCGGAAAGGACGGCAGTTTCCTGTTCCAGAACGTCAACGGTCGCTGCAAGGGGCTCATCACTGCCTCGGACGACTCCGACGTCCCCACGAACAGCGCCGGTGACCTGGCCTGGTACTTCCCCTGCACCGTCTTCAACCAGGACGGCTCGTCCAAGCCCAACCTGACGATCCCCTACTATCTCGGATGGGCCTGCCATACCACGAGGAAGTCTCGCGACTCTTTCTACCTCGGCTTGAACGGCGCCGCTGATGTTTACTTCTCCTGGAACGACATCAAGAACAACTCCCGTAACCTGATTGTCTACTCTGGCAACGTCCTGGATCTGGACATTCTCAACTGGTTCAACAGCTCCCAGGTCAAGGTGCCCGCTCGCTTCAACGAGCTCAAGGACAAGACCTCGGCAGTGAACCGTGCTATTCGTGGACGCGACGTCACCAGGGCCTTCCAGTCTTCCGGCGACAAGCAGATCGCCGAGTGCTTCGAGGAGATCATCAAGGTCGGATCGGTCGACACGGAAACCGTTGGCTGCATTGCCTCCAAGGTCGTCCTCTACTGCTCCTTGGTCCTCATTTTGGCGGTCGTGTTGACGAGGTTCTTCCTCGCCATCTTCTTCCAGTGGTTCATCAGCCGAACGTACGCCGCTGCCAAGACGTCTCAGTCTGGCGACAAGCGCAAGCGTAACCGCCAGATCGAAGATTGGTCTGAAGATATCTACCGCGCGCCTCCCAGGTTGCCAGGTGACATCGGCAGCAGTGTCAACGGCTCCTCTGACCGCACCAGCAAGCGTGGCAGCTCGTTCCTCCCTACTACCTCCCGCTTCTCTGCCGTCTACGGAGCCGGCGCAGTTCCGCCCGCCGCCAGGCGGATGCCGACCACCATGGCCAGTTCTGGGGCTGGAAGCAACATGTTGCACCCCGGCAACATGTACCGCCAGACCAACGACAGCCGCTCCAGCTTCTTGCGCTCGGATCCTTACACCAGCAATGCTAGCCCGACTGAAGGACCTGGTCCCGCTGGCTTCATCCACGAAGCTGTCGTTCCCCAACCGCCTGCCGACTGGATGCCGTTCGGATTCCCCCTGGCTCATACGATGTGCTTGGTCACTGCCTACTCTGAGGGTGCACTTGGTATCCGAACGACCCTGGACTCTATTGCCATGACCGACTACCCCAACAGTCACAAGGTGATCGTCATTATTTGCGACGGTATCATCAAGGGCAAGGGCGAGACCATGTCGACCCCCGACTACTGCTTGGCCATGATGAAGGACCACACCATCCTCCCCGATGAGGTCGAGCCGTTTTCTTACGTCGCGGTCGCCAGTGGTTCGAAGCGACACAACATGGCCAAGGTCTACTCCGGTTTCTACGACTACGGCGCTGAGTCTGCCATCCCCCTGGAGAAGCAGCAGAGGGTTCCCGTGCTGCTCGTTGTCAAGTGCGGAACGCCCGACGAGGCCACCAAGTCCAAGCCCGGCAACCGTGGCAAGCGCGACAGTCAGATCATCCTCATGTCTTTCCTCCAAAAGGTCATGTTCGACGAGCGCATGACCGAGCTGGAATACGAAATGTTCAACGGTCTATGGAAGGTTACGGGCATCTCCCCCGACTTCTATGAGATAGTGCTCATGGTCGACGCCGATACCAAGGTCTTCCCCGACAGTTTGACCCACATGGTCTCTGCCATGGTCAAGGACCCCGAGATCATGGGTCTCTGCGGCGAAACAAAGATTGCCAACAAGCGAGACAGCTGGGTGTCTGCCATCCAGGTCTTCGAGTACTTCATCTCCCACCACCTCGCCAAGTCCTTCGAGTCCGTCTTTGGTGGCGTCACCTGTTTGCCCGGTTGTTTCTGCATGTACCGCATCAAGGCGCCCAAGGGAGCTCAGGATTACTGGGTCCCCATCCTGGCCAACCCCGATATCGTCGAGCATTACTCGGAGAACGTCGTCGACACCCTGCACAAGAAGAACCTCTTGCTGCTCGGTGAGGATCGTTATCTGACTACCCTCATGCTCCGGACCTTCCCCAAGCGAAAGCAAGTGTTCGTGCCCCAGGCTGTATGCAAGACCACCGTCCCCGACACGTTTGGCGTTCTTCTGTCCCAGCGCCGCCGCTGGATCAACTCGACCATTCACAATCTCATGGAGCTCGTCCTCGTCCGTGATCTCTGCGGTACTTTCTGCTTCAGCATGCAGTTTGTCGTCTTTATCGAACTGATGGGAACGCTCGTGTTGCCTGCTGCTATTGCCTTCACCTTCTACGTCGGTAAGTACTTGTCTCGTGACCCTACATGAGCTAAAGCTAACGCTCTCAGTCATCATCTCCATCATCAACCAACCGCCTCAGATCATCCCCCTGGTTCTTCTCGGTCTCATTCTCGGTCTTCCGGCTGTGCTCATCGTTGTCACCGCTCACTCGTGGTCGTACGTCCTGTGGATGATGATCTACCTCGTGTCGCTGCCCATCTGGAACTTTGTTCTGCCGACGTACGCGTTCTGGAAGTTTGACGACTTCTCGTGGGGTGACACCAGAAAGACGGCAGGCGAGAAGACGAAGAAGGCCGGCCTCGAGTACGAGGGCGAGTTCGACAGCAGCAAGATCACCATGAAGAGGTGGGCCGAGTTCGAGCGCGACCGCCGGACGCGCAGCAACTACTGGGGCTCCAAGGAGAACGTCGTCGGAGGCGGCAACACCTGGTCGATGCCCCCCGGCCACCAGTACAACGACGAGTACTACTCTGACGCATAAAAAAAGCAAATCCACACGGCGGGCGTTCTTGTTTGAGCAGCATGATGATACACACTGGGTTTATATGAAGAGGCGTAGTCATTGGCCTTTTTTTTCGGTTTCTTGTTCTAATTTCTTACTCACGACCATTCATCAAAAAAGAGGGGGGAGGGGCTCTACTTTGACGTATAGTCGAAGCTCGGCATTTGTAATAATGGAGGACAGCCGGGTGGGTTGTTTGAATGGGGAGGGGGAAAAGAGTGGCAGAGAGAGCTAGATAGAGAGGGGGGAGAGAGAGTATGCTGTGCGTCTCGAGGTTATGCATCGTTTTTTTTTTTCGCCACTGGAAACCCGCGATCGTTCTGATGTTTTCGCCCCCTCCTCCTCCCTGCGTCTCGTGCTTTTGTGTGTTCCCTTCTGATGACGAGGCTGTATACACTAGCTGCTTGTGTTTTTCGAGGTCCGACCTCCGAGGAGGTTTCGTCGGCCACGGACGGCATGGGGCGGGGCGCGAGTATGTACGCGTCTTCAGTTGTGCATATACATTTATCTATCTACAGTCATATCAGACTCGTCGAGTAGCCGTAGTAGCAAGTCATACAAGCCCGATTCTTCCAGCTGAACCCCGATGCGTTTTGTCGTGTCCTGCCTTCCGGTGACGTCTTCCAGCCTCGCCTCTCCTCTGCCCATCTTACTTTCGCTTCCTGCCTCTTGCCTCCGCGGTCATTCACCCCCCCCCCCCCCCCCGTTTCTTGCCTCGCACTATATGGCTTCCGGCCGAGAGAGAGAGAGAGAGTCTCGTTTCCCGTGTTTCTGAGGTGAGCTGCGAATCGGGAGGCGGGTGGGTGGTGGTGGTAATATGGGAGAAATAAGCAACGAGAGGGGGGGGAATGGAGGGGGGGGAGGGCAGCTTCTCGTGTAACACGCGTGAGGAGGTGATGAGAAGGCTGGACCTCTCTCTCTCTCTCTCTTAATTCTTGCGATCGGTAACGAACCCGCTAGATCAAGGAGAGAGGCGAGCCGCTGCTACTGAACTACCATGTGATGTGCTTCGATCGTCGTCACGTACATTCTCATCACTCGACGTAGCATAGAGCCACGGATCTGGACCGTCGAGGTTGGGTCATCACGCCATCCATCTCAACTCAACCCCCTTGTCCGAGCCGAGCCTCGCGACAGCTACCTGGCCTGCGATGGCTTCATCACATTACTTGCCTAGACCTCTCGATCCGTGCCAATCTTTTTCCTTTCTTTTGCTTTTTTTTTTTCTGGTCTTGTCCCCCTTTTGGATCTTGGGACGACGGACGGGGGGAGGGGGGAGGGGCGGGGACGGGACGGGAAACGGATCTTGTTATTGGGAGATCCCGAAGACCCGGTGAGATTGTGGAGCAGGACTTGAGCGTTGCCCGCGCACTGCGCGCAGGTGTGCTGTCGCTCCGTGTATGTAATATATGTGTGTCGTCGTCGAGTATCAGGCAGGCAGGTATCGGGGGCAGGCAGCGGCGGCCGACTAGGTGGCAGAGATGCTCCAAAACAATGCCGGCCCGGCATCGAATAACTCGTACGAAATGCCACGCGCAACAGCGCGGACAAGAGAGAGTGAATGTGGTGGGTGGCCAGGGTGGAAGAAAGGAATTGCATGGTTGCAGGTAGCCGAGACATTGCCATTTCGATATGTCCCTCCCGTGTCTTGTCGTGAGCGATTCTCTTTGGCCCGATAGACGATTTGGGGTCCTTTGTTTTCCCCTACATGACATGATACCACATGAGAGAGAGAGACTCTGCAATTCCAGCCGTCTATTTGTTATTGGTATTGATTTCCGCGCCCTTGGATTTCTGGTTCTAGCATCTCGCTTGTCCTTGCATCCTTGGGGTGCAGGATGAGCGCACGGCCTTTTCGCCCGGACGAGGGTGATTAGCAGTCTCCAGCGGGAACTCGACGAGGCCTATTTCTTTTCTTTTTCCTGTGACTGTATTGTTGCATTATTGCCGTACTCGCGCCTTGCGCTTCGCGACCGGTGTGTCGTGGGACGGCCGGCATGCTGGCACCCGAGGCGCGGCGCCGAGAATTTGGGTTAGGTAGATTGGTAATTAGACGTACACTTCAACAGTGCACCTTGAGTGTGCTGATGCGGGTTCTTGAAATCCCGTCTTTCTAGAAGTCTGAGGGGGCTGCTACCCGCCCCTCCCTTTTTCCTCGGACGCAAGACGGCGAACGATTGGCGCCATAACCGAGGAATCGTGTTTGGTGAACACTGTATTGCAGTCTTTTGTGAGTGGATGCTGCTGGGGAGTTGTTGGCACCAGGACCCAGATATGTCTTGGTCAACAAATCTTGGTCGATGCCTCTTGAACAAACTCGTGTCTGCCCTGAATCTGCTTCTGGGGGCATTGCACGTCTGACGGGGGTGGCCCGCAGATCGTGGTGGGTTTTTTTCAATAGAGCGGCTCTGATCTGCTATCCGCTCGTCTCCGTGACGGTCGGCCGCACCTGCTGAAGGATCACGCCCGGGTGACCTCGAGGCAGGGAAATTTGATGTGATTATGTGAGCGCCAGCGCATATTTTGGATCACTCTTTCGCCTTTGTCCCCCTGTCGTGCTTCCGAGTCCCTGCGTGAAAGGCAAGGGGCCGGGTAGGCAGGCAGTCAGGGAACATAGCCTAGGAGACGAAGGAAAAGAAACGTTTTGCGGAGCTTGCGTGCCAGGAGCCAGAATCGCAGAGGTAATTGGATTGGCATTGCGTGGTTGAAACTCGGGGGCCGCAGACGCTGCCGAATGTGATTTATTACCTCAACGGGCCTTCATGTCACGCGGGCGTGGGCGTGGTTGGGGGTGTGTGGATTTCTTCGCTGCCTCGCACTCTCTTTCTCTGTGTCTGACGGGTGACGGCTGGTAGGCGGCTTTCAGGGATCCGTCATTGGTTGCTACTTTCTCCTCGTCGTCGTGGCTTTTCTTCCATGCCACAGTTGGTCAGACTTTGGACTCGGCTGGGATTCTTCTTGGGGTTTACGGATATGTCAGTTGTTATATAGGTCGTCTAGCTGGCGAATGGCGAGGCTCCTCGAGGAGGTATGTAGAGCCTGGGCAGTCGGTGAGCTTCTGTAGACTGTATCATGCATCAGGTTCGGGTCGGGGGTGGAAGGAATTTTCCTAATCCAACGACTTACATGACTGGGTGGGCACCGGCACCCCTGGACGACCTGAGGAGAGCGACCCGAGTGACAGGTCATACATACAGTCCATGTTGGGTCTTCGCGGAATAGTAACAGTATCGCCAAAAATGCGGTTATGTTGTGGTCAATGCTCAAAACTGGCAGACGAGAGGCGAGAAAGATGCCTCTGTGATCCGTCTCTGTCAGACAGGAAGGCCATGATCACGAGAGGCTGAAGAGCAAAAGGACCGTCTAAGCCACCGTTACTGTTGGAACACCCGAGTCTGCCAACATGTGGCGGGTTTGATTGGGCGTTGCAGAGGAGGATCTGCAATAACCCCCCTCTATTATAGCAGGTAAGCAGCATGTCGAGAGTTTATTCGCGCACTAGAGGATTCCCGGGACGCATGGCTTTTTGTCGTGGTTGCTCATGACCAGCTAGTGCTGGGGTCACAGTCAGGTCCTCAGCCAAAGACAATGAAGGCTATTATCAACCGTCTGAACGTCAGATCGAGTGTGACGTCAGGGCGAGTTGAAGAAGCGAGGCAGGCCCACGTTCTGGAAGACTGGAAGCTGGAAGCGACGAAGAGGCGGAGGGAAACGGGTCTCGGGCGGAAGATGCTGGTCCTGCGATCCTGCCAGTTGCTGCTCCAGGTAATTAATGGTAAATAGAGCTATCCGTATAGCACTATCCGTAGAGCACTGGATGATTGTGGCGACATGGTGCTTGTGGAAACGGGCGCACCGCACCGCACCGCATCGCATTGTATCCCTTGGACCTGCCTGGGAAGGGACTCTTTTTGTGCGACGTGAGACGGTCGGGTTTGACCTGGTCTGGCCGTGGCCGTGGCCGTGACCGTGGCCGGGGTGTGCGCTGCCGTGGTGCGTGGTGGGAAGGGCCGCTCGTGTTGCAGGTAGGCAGGCGTGTTTTCTCGGCATGTATTCTGAATTTGTACGGTGTCTGTATCCGTATCCGCCCCGTGAATGTCGTTCCTTTGGCCACAGCACACCATTTCCTCTTCAGAGTCAGCCATGCACATGATATTGGAGGTGGCGTCCATAGAGTCGCGGGTAGACCGGGGGTTGCGGGGGGTGGCACTGCGGTTGTCCATAATTAGCCTTCCCCCTCTGTGTGCAGGAAAAAGAGATATTCGCACTGCAAAAGGTCAAATTCCCGGGTGTCTGTTATCAATAAGCTGTGCTTGAGGGTTAGTCGATGCAATTAGTTGTATGGTAACGAAAGGGTGGCCAGGGCGAGCATGTAATCCCAGCACCTGCCTCACCACCATCGCCGTGCCACTTTCAAGGGCATTGTTCGGACGTAACAATGTCTTGCTCGCCGCGTTAGACGACCTCAGGGCCATGGAAGTCGTCGAAGCCAAGCCGACCTTGATCTGGTTTGTCGATGCGAGCGACGGCCGAGAAAACGAGGTACGCGTGCCGTAAGAGGTCGAGGAACGTCAAGTAATATTGTAATAGTTACCGTACTTGGACTTGATTGAGGTGGTGTACCTATTGTGCGCATACGCAGGTGGCAGGTTACAGGTAGCGATCCGACGGTGGAGGGAAATCCATCAGGTCCCTGCCCGTTCAATGTTGCCCTCCCCGGTTTGAGCTGAGGGATCGGGGCCTTGTCACAGCACACCAAAAGACTGGTGTAGACTACATACGTAGTAGTACTTTGCTGTTAGACCACCAAAGTAGAGGTCCCATAAAACTGGGTACGCCTTTGTATCTGAAGGTGGGCGACACCTAAAGAACCTGCCAAAAAAGCTGGAAGCACCTGGTACCTATGTGGTCCAGATACTCCAGAAACGCCCACCAGGCACACTAAATGCTGCCCTGGAATGTAACTCAACCAGCAGCAGTACGGGCAGGCTCAGATGCTTGGTTGGCGCACCTCGTCCTCACCTATAGTAGTGTATTTGGCAATCGCCCACCCATTGCCATTGTGCTCCGATCCATCCCATCCCATCCCATCCCAGAGACATCCCGCTCGGGTTCCAGTCCCGTTCCCGCCCTGCTACATGGTACAACGCCAGCCAGTACTGTGACTGGACAGGACTCGACTCGACCTGACTTGACCTAGTGTACGCCTGACCGCATTCCCTCCAGCCCGGACGGACCAGGACCAGCTTCAGCATCCTCCTCACTGTCCGTTCGCCCAGAACACAACCAACGATCCAAACCTCCGCTGCCCATCCATCCATCCCACGACCACCGACGCCCACCGCTGGTCTGGTACTGCTCGTTTCCAACGGAACAGGCTGCTGCTTCTCCTCTTGCCCGGCTTGCGTCGATCACACTGGATCATCAATACTACCGCCGCCACCATAATCATCTCGCTGTATCCGTCCATAGCAGCCGTCGCACACCGGTCGTCGACTGCGCGAGATTGGTTTGTGCTTGGTGTGGTTAGGTTGGGCTGCGCAACGAGGAAGAAGCAACGAAACCCTTGATCTGCACAACGCAACGAGCTGGCAGTCGGGCCCCGTCAACGTCTTGTCCCAGCGAGGGACCCGGACCTGGGGAAATATCACTCCTCTGCCGCCCGCAACCCGCGCAAGAGGACGCATCTATCCGACCCGACCACGGGCGCTAAGTCTTCGTTGTGCTGCAGTCATCGATGATGCCCGGTCGGCCGCCACTGGCCACGGTATAGACAAGAAGAGATCACGATGCGTCCAAGGACCTCAGATGCCTCCCAGCCCTCCCAGGCACAGGCGACTCCAGCATCCTCGAACCATTACCACACCCTCGCCTCGGCCCCGCCTCCGGCTGACGCTTCCCACGACAACCATCACGATCACGACCAGCATCACCGCGAGTCGACCCAGCAGCATCCTCAAGAACACACAGGCCACGCTCAGAACCTCTCCCAGACTTCCTACGACCCCGTCTACTACAACGCCGTCTTCCCCGTCATCCCGTCCTCCTACTACGACCACGCCATCGCCCACGACGAATACGACGACTACGAAGATTACGACGACGACGAAGACGAGGACGAAGATGATGCCGAAGAAGAGTATGACGAAGAGATGGACATGAGCGACAGTGACGGAGGCGCTCCCTTGGATCATGTTATGACCGTCACCAGCATCCTCTCTCCGATGCCCGAGAACGAGACACCCATGAGCTTCGCTGAAGCATATCTCGGCAATACTCATGGGACTCACCAACCGGCTCACGACATCCAGCCTTCGCCTGCGGAGCCACCACCGCATATGGTCTCGCACTGGACCGTACCGATGGCCGGCGGGCCCGCCGCCGCCTTCGACCCTGCCGGTCCCTTTCACCCCACCCCACTCAACACCATAGGCTTCCATCCCATGATGAATCCTGGAGGCATGGACGATGACGACGATGAGGATGACGGGGTCTCCTATCCTCCAGTCGCCGAGCAGCTCCAGATGTTCCAGGTTCCGGCGCCGGCCTTGGATGAAGAAGAGGCCGCTTGGCAAGCAGCAGGCCCGCCCGCTATCAGCAATCCTAATCCAAGCACGCTTGGACCGGAAAACCCTGGGCTGACGGACTTCTTGAAAGAATGGACTTGGCGCAACCGTTACCAGTCTCGCGGGCCTTGCCCGAGCATTCAGATGATCAACCAACAGACCGCCAAGAAGGTCACTCGCGTGCAGTATTCCGAGCTCGATGGCGATAGGTACGACCCTCAGGGCATTGACTGGGAGGCCTTGGGCGTGAGACGTGTGGCCGCCCGTGAGCGCAGAAGTCTGTTGTACAAGAACTACACGAACAGGACAGACTCGGACACGTGGGCTGTAAGTAACCTCCAGCAATCATATCGGCGAAATTCATCGCGAAGCTAACTCGAGCTTTGTAGCCACATCTACCAGACCGGATTATCCGGAACACCGAGAGCTTCTTCAAGTTCCGCCGCATGGATATCCGTCAGAATGTCCACCTAGCACACTTCCAGCTTCGCAACATTCTGGCGAGTGCGGGGAGGAGCCGTGTGTTTTACCCTGGTCAGCGGGCCGTACACCAGCTCAACCCTGTCTCCGGTCAGAGCGAAGTTGCCATGGACCTGAGTGACATGATGAACGTCCAGATCTCGACTCTGGACGCTGCGTGCGGTGTTCTTATTGCAGGCACTTTCAACGGAGAGTACTGCATGCGGGACATCCATAGTCAGGACAAAAAGTACACCGAGGGGCAGATCACTAACCACGTCAGCGGCATTACCAACCATTTGCAGATCCACGAGTCCCGAACCTCGTCTTCGCCATATGCAGCCTTTGCTTCGAATGATCAGGGCTTCCGTGTCATGGACGTCGCGACGGAGAAGTTCGTCCTCGACACACAATACACCTGTCCCATCAACTGTTCCGCCTTGTCGGCCGACCGCCGCTTGCGAGTGATGGTTGGAGACAACTACAACGTTCTCATTGCCAGCGCCGACACAGGCGAGATTCTTCAGGAGCTGGCCGGGCATCGCGACTTTGGGTTTGCCTGCGACTGGTCGGACAATGGTTGGACGGTTGCGACCGGTTTCCAGGACATGAGCGTCAAAATCTGGGATGCTCGGAAGTGGACCAATTCAGACGGCACCAGCGCGCCGCTCACCACGATACGTTCAGAGATGGCCGGCGTCCGCAGCTTGCGCTTCTCGCCCACGGGTAGCGGCCCACGAGTCCTCGTCGCGGCTGAAGAGGCTGACTACGTTAACATCATCGACGTCCAAACCCTCGCTCACAAGCAGACCTTTGATATGTTTGGAGAGATTGGAGGCGTAGAATTCGCAAATGACGGCGAAGACCTCAACATCCTATGCATGGACCGGACACGCGGCGGCCTGCTCCAGCTGGAGCGTTGCGACCTGGGCTATTGCGGAGGCTACGAGGCTGCGGACCAGCCATCGTCGTTGGACGCTTGGTGGAAACCAAACCACGGCGACTCATCTGCCGATGCGGAAGCCGTTCACCGGCCGGCCGGGCTAGCCAGAACCGTCGCCTTGTTTGATGACTTGGAGCCGTTTTGAAATACTTGATACCCGGAAAAGACCATCGTGGCTCAGTTGTAATGGCACGGTGGCAGCATTTAGACTTGATCTGATGGTCTGCACTATGGAGTTCTGGCGTTTTGGACCTTCACCCACGATGGTCTCACCCACCAAAAGCAGCATCTCCATCTTCTCTCCCTTCATTATGTTTCCCTTTCGAGGCCTCTTTCCGAAGACGCGGCCGATATATAGACAGGTTCCGATTCCGGCAGCAGCGGGATAACGCGGCATGGTTTCGCATAAGACCTGAGCATTTCTATTTTCCAACTAGCACAGCGTGGGACTGGTCATTTTTTGGCATGGAGGATCTTACGAAGTCACGGAGGGCATTCGGGACCGGTGTCCAGGGAACTATTTATTACATGCTTTTCGAATTTCTTTTTGTTTCCGGAGATGCCAGTCGGTAGGCTGCTCTTCGACATCTCCGTCCTCGGACAAATAGGCAGAGGGTGACTTTTCATTCCGGCAGCATAGGGGGCCTTAGTTCGGGTTGGAACGGATATATCGACGCGGCCGCTCTCGTACGAGGAATACGATCATCATCTTTTGAAAGTTTCTTGGAGAGGTTTCTTAGCCTCTATTCTTGCATTCTGTGCCGTGACTACTGGGGGCTTCATCCGGGCGTATTTCCTTCTCTCGGCGTTGGAAGGCGAGTTCAATCCAAGATCCCATTTCCACAAAATGCTTACCCTACGCCTACCCAAATCTCCAAAAAACATGGCGAGAACGTGCGCGAGAGGTCCTCGGCAGTTGCGAGTGATCCTCACGGCCTCGCGGTGTGAAATTACTCTACCGCTAGCGTCGCAGCCACCAAACACACGCGTGGTAAAACGATCGACCGAACCCCCTTTTTTGGCGGATACTGTCCGTCCGTCTTGACCACCTGAAACGAAACGCCCGTCTCTCTCTCTCTCTTTTTTTTTGTTTTCTGTGCCAAATAGTGGGAATCTCTTTCTTTAATTTTAGATTTACTTCTCTGGGAAACTGATTGGGGGTGAAAAGCTAGTGGGCTTATCGGATTCGGCTCTTGCGTCTCGTGATGATGATGATGATGGGGAAGGAACCATTGGCAAAGTGTTCGATCTTGCCCGTTTTGACTTTGAGGGGCGTTTTTTTCTTCCCGTCATCTTTCTCCCCTTCGGATTGGTTTTGAATGCGTAGGTACTCTGCACGGATACCGACAACTGTGGCGTGGCTGAAGTCGAGCGTTGAAGATCAGTGTATCTTAAAACCTTCCACCGCCAAGTTAGTTGTAAGGACCAGAGAATAAGGGCAACAGGACTATCGCATTTGGCTTTTCGGCTCGGTGTGTATGGTGGGAAGTGACGGTGGAACGGACCAGTGGTTCGGATGGAACTGGGGTTGGTGTGTGACGGGATGGTGATGGGTGTTCGTCTCGTCCAACCCGTTGTATTGGAATGTCACATCTGGGTTGGCGAGGCGATACGCTTCGCGTTTTGCTTCTGTAGGATAGAAATCGGACACTTGATTCGCAACGTATCTTGCAGCTGTGATAAGACCATTCGAGAGATGAGGTTCAGCTCCTCCAAACTCACATGACGAGTAGTCAGTCCTCGATCGTGACTAAACACACGTACACACACACACACCGGGGGCTAGCACGGCACAGGGCAACAAGGGCTCAGGTGTTTTGGTAAGATGTCATGAAATGGTTTCGGGTCTCTTTTTTGCTTTTCTATCACCAGAGAATCTTGCCTCGTGCCTCGTTACGAGCCGCTGCTTCCCGTGGAAGACCAATGCATGTCCAAAAAGAAGATGGCTTGTTGATACATAGGGAAAGAAACACAAAGAGGTTTCGGGTCTCCAAACCCCCTTCCTGCTCGCGGTGACCAGCTATATATATATACATATAAACACAAGACGGAAAACACAGTTATGTTACACACACACACACACATATATATATATATATAATTCCGGAAACGGCTCAAAAGGGAGCGGCTCCTTGCTCTCTCCTCGTCCTCTTTGCATTGTCCTTCATCCCTTCTCTCTTCGCCCCCGTATAAACACGGAGCATGGGGTATCCAAAACATTTGGCTCGGAAGGGCGCGAGCGGGTTGGAAGAGAAAGAAACGTCGTTGGATAACAAGATCATGGTGATCGGTTTCATGTACATCTTGATTTTCTTTTGGTATTTGGTGGAAGCAACGTCATGAACGGGCCGGATTCTGCCGTAACGCGTTTTCGTCTCAGTATCGTGCCGTCAAAGGGATTGGGTGGCGACGACGCTTAGAGGAAGAGGTCACCGCAACCCCAGGTGCGCTCGCAGCCGCAGGCGCCGGGCTCCTTCCACTCGTCGTTGTGGAAAGAGAAGAAGACGGTCTTGCCACCAGCAAGCTCCTTGATGCCGGCGATGGCAGTGGCCTGCTCGGCCTTACCGGGGCAGGCCTTGCCGTTGCAGGAACCGCCGGAGGGCCAGCCGCACTCGAGGTTGAGGGCGGGCTTGGAGCCGCAGATGGAGCTGCTCTCGAGAAGCTCGATCTGACCCTTGACGAAGGTACCGGCGTCGGCAGCGGAGGTCTCGGCGTTGAAGTAGGGGTGGATCTGGCCACCGACGATGTCGATGACGGAGCAGATCTCGGAGATGACATCGGTCTGCTGCCAGACGCCGACGGTCTCGGCGGTGGTGAAGGGACCAGTGTAGCCGGCGCCGGAGATGCTGGCCTTGACGGAGACGATGAGCTGCTTCAGGGAGGAGGCGGAGCAGCGGCCCTGGAAGATGCACTCGTTACCGACGACAACGAGCTCAACCATGGACCACTTCTTCCAGGCGGTGATGGCATCGACCTGGTCCTTGATCTCCTGGGAGTTGGGGTCGCAGGTCTGCTTGACGAAGATGCCGATGATCATCTTGAGGCCGTACTTCTCGCAAGCGGGGCCGACGTGCTCGAGGGTGCTGCAGTCGGTGGAGTAGACACGGACGGTGGTGAAGCCAGACTTCTTGATGGTGGCAATGTCAGCGTCGACCTGCTCGGCGGTCTTGCAGGAGCCGGAGGCGTCCTCGGAGAAGGGGGTGTAGGTGATGGCCCAGTGGTCGCCGTTGGAGCCGCCGAGGCCGCCGCCGGTAGCGGGCTTAGAGGGCGAGGGAGCAGGGGCGGAGGAAGCGACCGAGGAAGGCTTGGGGGCCTCGACGACGGAGGTGGTGGGGGCCGGGGCGGGAGCCTCGGTGGTAGGCTTGGGGGCCTCGGTGGTGGGCTTGGGCACCTCGACGACGGCAGTGGTGGTGGGGACGGGCTTGGGCTCCTCGCTGGTGAAGGGGCAGACGACAACGACGCTGGTCTCGGTCACGGTGGTGACGACGGCGGGGCGGGTGTAGGTGCCGGGGACGACGGTGGTGACGACGGGGTAGACGCAGGTGGTCGGCTCGGTCACGGTGGTCGTGGTGGGAGCAATGGTGTAGGTGCCGGGGGTGGGGCAGACGTAGGTGGTGGTCTCGACGACGCTGGTGACAACACCATCCTTGATCTTCTCGGTGGCGTAGGGGCACACGACGGTGGTGGCGCTCTCGACGATGGTGGTGACACCGCCGATGGTGTGGGTGCCGGCAGGGACCTTGGTGGTCTCGGGAGCGCAGACGGTGGTGGTCTGGCTCACGGTGATGGTGGTGGCCGGGAAGGTGTAGGTGCCGGGGGTCGGGCAGACCTCAGGGACGGGAGTCGGCAGGTCCACGGGAGGCTTGAAGGTGGACGTAGGCTTCTCCGGGACGGGGGCCTGGGAAGAGACGCTGGCCACGGAGGAAGGCTTGCTGGGGGGGTGAGGGACCACTGTTGATCATCAGGTCAGCAACGACGATCCATCTATGATACCCAGCCTGGGACGATCCAGAAGCCGTTTGCTCTTCATGGTGAAGTCGCAAGCCGTGGCAGGTCAGAGAAGGGGAAGACATACGCGTAGGCTCGCCGTAGATGGTGGTGTAGATGGTGGTGCAGCCGGGAACGCAGACCGAGGCCTCGGCGCCCCTCTTGAACAGCTCACCGTGAGCGTGGCGGTGGTGAGAAGCAGCGCTGGCACCGCCGACGACGGCGGCGGCCGCAGCGAAGATGGAACCCTTCATGATGAATTAGATTTTTTCTTTTCAGAGTATTATCGACGGTATGGTGTCGGTATCGCAATGAATGCCCGCTAAAAGAGTGAAGCGGTGGTAAAGGTGAGAGAGAGAGTATGAGATGGAGACGAAACTACGTTGACGGCATCAACTCATTTGACGGTGTTTTCGTGAGGAAAGGAAAGGAGAGAAGAGGAGGACAGAAACCGGCGGGACCGGGATGTTATTATTATTATTATGGCGGTTAGATTAGGTAGAAGACTAGCATCCGCTCCTCCATGGGTGCGACTCTGGGAGAGAGAGGTGTTCCCGGGGGGCGGTTGAGGGGCGGCGCCGGGGTGTGTGCACGACGCGGTGCGGTGTGTGCCCGTCCACCCTCGAGGTGGATTCCATGTCCAGGTGTGGATGGATGGGTGGATGGACGCAACTACACTAATTCAGTGAGCATAGCATAGGAGGTGAATGAATACCTAGGCGAACGAAGCCTGAAGGACCAAGGTGCGTGGTGGGTAATGGTTGTGTGTGTGTGTGTGGGTGACACTTGTTTACCAACCGGGGGCCGGCTCATCCATGGCTTGACGGGCTGGGATGGCTAGCCATGAGCCATGGCCATGTGGGCGTATCTCAGCCAGGCCAAGAACTTACACTAGAAGGCGCTCGTCCAGTTGTTTAGCGGTGCACAAGCACGGCGCAAGTTGCGACCTGCCAGCAAACAAGCCCCTGCACTCGGCCAGTGGCCACACCGTCACGGCAGAAGTCGAGCAACCCAGAACCAGGCCAGCTGGACGAGGTGAAGCGTCGTCGGGCATGTTTCCTTGGTCAGAGATACGGGCGGGCAAGGTAATCTGCAGACCCGGATAGCGAGTCAACGAGGGGGCCGGGGAAGACTGGAAGCAGCGTGACAGGCGCAAGGGAAAAGGAGAGGCGAAATGGCAAATCCCGGTTAAGCGTAGTTGAGTCCCTTGAGGGACCATTCCGGGAGGGCCAAGTCGATCCAGCGAACGGAGAAGCGAGCCAGAGAGAGAGGGAGATTCGAAAAGACGCCGTGGTGGTGGTCACTTGAGTCTGAACACTATCACGGAGTAGCCTGTAGGCTGGTCAGAATCGAGAAAGACCCCCAAAAGACCGAGAGACGGAGCCGGGACCCTGACCAACCGAATCCACTCGCCAATGGTCGACGGAGGGGGCGCGTTTAATTGAGCCCAAATTTGACGACTCGGCGATACGGCCAAGACGAAGGGAAAACGGACGATTGAGAGACAAGACGGGGTCGCCCCCGCGACAAGGAGCGCGTGGTCCGTTGCGGGAGTAAGCTTCTAGGCCCCTCGACATCACCGTATCCAGAGACACATACGGGCATCGTAAGGCGAGGAAGAAGCAAATGTGCCACTGCAAATAGCAAGAAAAAAGGCCAGGTACACTGGAGAGACAGAGGAGAAGAAAAAAGGAGGTGATCCATGCGCAACGGATGCGAGGTGAGGTGAGGTAAGGTGAGCCACCAACAGCAGCACCTGCCAGCAGCAGATGCCAGATGCAGCAGCAGGAACGCCAACGGCAGCAGCAGTGCCACGCCACACTGCCACCACCCTGCAAGGTACCCGGGCTGGCTGCAACTGATTGGGGGAGGGATCGTCGGGCTGCGGGGATGGGTGGGGCATCTGCCCCTGGGCCCCAGCTTCAGGGCCCTGCGAGCCTGCGAGGGAAGGAAAGGCCACAGCCCGAGAGGAAGCTGCAACTGGTGCGTCCGGGAAATTAGCTAAGCGACATTAGCACCAAGGACCCAGAAAATTAGATGAACCACCTATCCACCACACACACACACACAGCGACCACTCATCACCGGCCGGTACCACTGACCACCGTCACCGTCCTGTCCTGTCCTGCCTTGGACCTTGAGGTTTGTGTGTCCAACTCCAACGATGGAACCGAACGTCAACCGGTCTCCGGCCTGTCTCTGGGCTTGGCACTAGTCCTGGAGGAAGGACGGGCGACCTGAAGCCATCCACATCGTCATCTCTTCTAGCCGCAGACGGGCCTTGCTAAAATAACATCACAACGCCTTCTAGCGCCCTACCGCCTTGGCGCCGCTGGACGTTGATCTGATCCGAGCAACGGATACGTACCTGCAGCACGTACCATACGCTGGGTTGTTCCTGCTCTCGGGCTATTCAACGAAGCGACGAATAGAACAGCGTCGCCGTCCTTTCTATTTCCCGTGACAGGTTATTTTCGTATTGATTCTTCTTCACTCCGACCGTCTTTCTCTCCCGGCCAATGCAATCTTCCGTTCACGTTCACACTACTACTAGACAAGGTCAAGGCCCATGCCCAGGCCCGTCTCGAAGAGGAAGAATCGACGATCGACTGGTCTCGCCTCTGTTCGAGCCTGCCCTGCGTTGATTAACCTGATGACGATGAGCAGAACGGTGCACGCTTTGGGAAGAAAAGGCACGATGATACAGTGTCACCGAGCCAGACCGTATCTGCATCTGGATGTCCAAGAGAACCAGAAAGATCAGAGGGCGCGTGTTTTACTGCTAGACCAGCATCTCTTGTCCCTCCTTTCCCTCTTTGGGCTTCCCCGCAAGACCTCGTCTCTCGTGGCATCCAGCGGCCAGCCACCGCCCATCTGCCGCGATGGAATCTGGAATTGCGTTTCTTGGACCTTATTTCCAGAGATGCGAAAGAGCCGAAAAGAGCAACACCGGGGGAAAAGGGGCGACGCCGTCGCTCTCTTTCGACTGGTCGCCGTTGATTACGCCCAGGCTCAGCCTAACCCCCAACGAGGTCAGCCTCCTTTCTGGGGGCGCCCGTATCTGTGCCTGTACCTGTACCTGCATCATGCGACCTGCCAGATGCAGGTCCGAAGGCCCAGGGCCATCGAGCCAGCATGGACAGGCAGTATGTAAGAAAAAACAACCCGATGGACCTGGAACGACGCCTGCCTCATCAGAGACGAGACCTCAGACCGGTGGCCTCTTCTCTGCCTTCTTTCCGAGTTCCAAGGCTCTCTCGCAACCTGGAAACCTTCCAGTTCTCCGCGCTGTGGGTACCAGCCCTAGGTACCTTATCTCAAGACCCAAATCGTTCTGGGGGGCATGTTCCGCCGCATGGAAGCTCCAGCGTCCTCTTATCTGGGAATACGGGCGGGTTTCTCCTGGAGATTCCGCGGGTCAAGCAACCGGGCCGATGATGTCGTCGTTCATAAGGATAAAGTAGAGGTGCATTCGACAGGCACTGCATCCCGCAATCGCACACGCACACACACTTTGGATTCCCACCTCACCTTCACCTGTCTTCACCTGAAAATAAGGCTCACCCCAACTGCAAATTGCAATTACTTGCACCAACCCCAGCTTTCCGTTCGGAGCATAAAACGATGAAACGGCAACCACCATGCATCATCTCTGGTTTCTTCATCCACCTGCAGAACGGACCTCTTATCTCTTCTTCGTCGTCGGATACGACAGCCGATGGAACCAAGGCAATGCTCGCTCCGACGCTCACCTGCGTACAAAATCTCTTCATCCACCCATATGCACAAATCACAAATACGTCCTCTCCACAAGCAGGATTTATGCAGACCTGCCAAGTGGGCATCAAATCTCCCACGAGAACCTTCATAAAACACCCACATCGCGAGCTTGAACAGCAGACAGCTCAGTGGAGCACATCCCCGAAATCACATCTCCCGCATTCCCGCCCCTTTTCCCACCTCCGCTGTGTCAGTGGTCGTTGTCTTGCCCTATCAATCTCCCCCCTTCCCCAGCTCCTTGGATCCCCCATCTCCAACAGAGCCGAGCGGCGTAAAAACCAAGGAATTCAAGCAACAAGATCGAGAGGAAAAAGCGGTCATTGTTCATCACGCCCTCCACTTTCAGAAAACCTCGTATTCCCTCCCCTCTCTCTCTCTGTAAAGGAGTCCTTACTTGCATGGTTAAACTGCAGATCCCTTCCCGACTTTCTACCCCTAAAGCTGCCAATCTTGCCCTCTCTTGGACCTTTTTTCCCTCTTCTTCCACTTCCAAAATTACACAAAATGATCCTTTCTCTTCTATTCCACACTTCACTAAAAACATCAATCGCCCTGGGCAGGTTGATGACAAAGTCCTTGAAAACCCAGCTCCCATGCCGATCAGCAAAGAGGGCTCGAAGAAATCATGTGTACGGGCACCCCCTCGTCGGGAGAAAATGCTTGACTCTGCCCATCACTCGATCCAGGCCTCCCTTCCCATCCATGACATCTCCATGATTCCACACTATCCATGTAGTTGAAGGCCGTATTTCCGCGCAGAAGCCAATCTCAAGATTTTTTTTTCTTCTCTTGACGAGGCCCACCACCAAAGTCCACTTCAGCCCATCGAGGTTTCCCGATATGAGTTGACCGCTGAAAAGCTGCCAGGCTGTCTGTCCCCCCTTCCGACTCGGCCGTGAGAGAACACGACCCCCGGCCCCGGGGTTGCCGGCATCTTCCCGGGCATTCGGGCATCTTTCGCCTGCCAGAGCCTGCCAGCCCTTTTTCGACCGCAGATCAAACGTCGGCATTCCCGCTCGCTCATCCTAGTACACTCACTATATTGCTATCGCCCACGTTCGTGCGGGTCGTCCACGAGAGCTCTCTCACCTGGGCAACGGGACATTTGGTGAAAGCTATTAGCCTTTTTTACGCTACATTTCCCTTTTTTTTTTTTAGCGATCGATTTGATGTTACCAACTTCAAACTCCCACGCCTAACATATGCCTGATGTAAGCAGTTCTAACAAGTCTGCCCTTAAAACCGTCCGCCTGCCTGCCTGCCTGAGCCGTCCATCCAAACAACTAGTATCACAGCGCGGAGGCTTGCCTTAGCCTCCCGCGAGTCGTCGGCAGCCTCGCGTCACCATCCCGTAGAGCCCTTCATACCTCCTCGTCACTGTCGTCACCGAGGAGCTCGCCCTCGTCGTCGTCCACGATGGCGTAGTCTCCCCTGCCGCGGGCGAAGCTGTCCCTAGTCGTGAACCTGCGGTTGCCCCGTCCCGACAACCAACTGCCCCCTCTGCTGCCCCCACCCACCCTCTCGTACGCGGAGGTTGCGCTCCTCCACACCGCCGAGGCCACCAGCGGCAGGGCTGAGATGACAGCCACCGCGGCCGAGAGGGCGATGACCGGGTACTTGACCCACGGCGCGTCGCCGCTCAGGCTGGGCGACTCGCCGAGCCTGATCTGCCCGAACTTGCCGTTCCAGTTGTTGTACACCCACCATCCGGCGGCGCACGCGACTCCGATGGGAATCACCACGGCGAAGAATATGGCCACTCCAGAAGCGCGGCGTCGCTTCTCGAACTCGTCTTCCTTGCCCTTGCAGGCATGGGGCGCGGACACCTTGTCAAGCTCCAAGCCGCCGACGCAGGTGGTGAGAGGAATCCTGCGGAATCCAGTGGGGTCGTAGTATTCGACCGCATCCGGGTTCTCCTTGCACCATTGCTCGGCCGTGATGGGCTCCTTGCCCTCGACGAGGCTGCACTGCTTGTGGCTGTCCAGTTCGTAGTTGTAATCACTGTAGCGAGTGTTAGCAGTTGCGTTTGTGGGTGGAATAGATCCGACTTACCATTCGAAATCTTCTCTCGTGCAAGAACAATTTGTTACCTGGTAGGTGTGCTGGATTCTACCGTCGTTATAGCAGTCTCGACCGTCCTTCTTGCGCAGGTAGCTCGACACGTGTCCGAAAAGACAGTTATCGGGCTGCATCGGGTGCTTGGGCGACCAACTGTAGTAGTCGGAATCCTTGTCGTCGTTCTTGCACGGGCGGTCTGCAAGGCCGGTGAAGTCGACATTCACGGAGAACATCTCGCCACCTTCTCCCTTGCACCAGAGCAGGAAGTTACGGGACGAGCCGGATCGAAGCGTTGTGATATCCAGCACAGTGACCTCCTTGTCCGTGAACTGAAAGTCCTTCCAAGTCTTGCCCTCGTCCAGGCTGTACGAAATTATGTTCGTCTTGACATTGTTGTCGCGGCTCGCGCGCTGGACCAGGACAACAATAGAGCCCTGGTCGCCAAACTGCCACGTCCAAGCCCCCTTCTTGACGCTCTTCCAGGTGATACCCGCATCCGTCGTCATGAACGTGTCGGCCTCCTTGATAGAGGTCAGTTTGTCGCCCACGTTGCCGTTGGCAAACATAAGTCCGACAGCGGTGGCGGCGGAAAACGTCTTCTTCTTGTCGTCCCGCTCGGTGTAGTGGTGGAGATGAAGGGCACATTTCTCGTCGCCAGCACTGCTGCTGCACTTGTAGTTGTCGCCCTTCGCATCTTTCTGAGGGGGAGGCAAGAAAGCCCACTGGGAGCCGTCATTGTGCGTGATTTGTGTCCAGAGTACCTTGGGCTCACTATGCTTGCCACGGTTTGCCACCGTATTGATGAGCGCAACGCCCTCGAGGCCACCAATCTTCTCAAAGTCGACGTAGTAGTTGTCATTGCAGTTGACTCCAGGGGCGCTCATGACGTAGGATGTACCATTTGAGTTGCTCTTGATGATGCTGCCGTAGCGGCGACCCTCGGCCGTCTCCGTCGCCACGAAGAGGTTGACGGCGTGCGTGGAGCTGTCAAGAACAGTGTAGGCATTCTGGTGTGGGGGCCTGAAGTTGATGGGGAATTGCGCCTCGGCGTAGGTGATGCCATCCATGCTTGCCAGGGCCTTGAGACCGTCTTTCTGCTTGTCCTCAGCGGCGACAACAATGAACTCGGCCATGGTCGCAAAGTTCTTGGCATCGTCCTGGTGAACCTTGATGTCATCCTTGAAGTAGTCGTTGCTGGAAACAATGACCTTTGTTTTGGGCTCGTCATTGTCCTCCCGCTTGTTCGCCAAGCAAACAATCTGGTGTATGTCGCGGAACTTGTATGCAGAGTTGCCCGTGTAGTCACACTTGTCTACGTAACGACGGATCGTTCTCCAGTTGTCGCCGCGGTCTTCAGAGACAGATGCCTCGTTGAAGCACTGTTCTTTTCCACTGACCTTCTCGCATTTCTTGCCAAGCCAAATGAGCCAGTCTTTCTTGTCGGGGTGGAAGGATAGGGGGTTACTTGATGCAGGCTTTGTCGGGGCATCAAAACGGTGGAAATGCTCAGCACGGTCAATCGTGTACCAAACCTTGTTGGATTTTGTGGTGAAGAAAACCGCATTCTTGAAGTAGAAGTGTGGGACGATGCTGTCAATCTCCTCATCCTCGAGAATCCGATCCCAGGATTTGCCGTGGTCTTTCGTACGCCAGATCTTGTCGTCGTGCTCTGGTTTGCCGCTGCTACCATACTTTAGAGGTCGGACAAGAATGGTTTCGGTATCTTCAGTCTCGGTATCGCCTCGCTCGAGGTAGATCTTCTCGAAATCCTGCATTTTGGTGTCAAAGCTGTGTTCTTTTGCCTTGACCTTGCCATCGGCAGGAACACTCGGGCGCGTGGTGACGTCTGAGCACTTTCGCTCAATAAGATCATCCTTCTGGGCACCGCTCTTGCGTCTACATGTGTTGCCGGGGATCAAACGCCAGCCTGAAGATCCCTTGAAGGTGTCATCCGGCTTTGCATTCTTGCAGGCGCCATCGGGTGCCGCGACAGGTCCCTTCTTCTCGCACTTGTCGCCGTCCCTGACGAAGTTGTAGTCGCATTCGAAATCAGCGTCAGTGCACTCGCAGTCCTCGGTGATCGGGACCGGGTCCTTGAACTCCAACTTCATGAAGCAGTCGGCCTTCTTCTTGCGACGCTTGTAGGTCTGCTTGTGGCCCATCAAGCAGGTGGACTTGCCATCGCTGTCGACGCGAGCGTGCCAGTCCTCCAAGTCGTCGTCTTTGCAGGTGCGCTCGTGCAGGCCCTCGAAGTCGATCGCGATAATGTGGTACTTCTTCTCGTCCCTTCCGGTGCTACCGACGAGCAGGAATTTGAGGCTCGTAGAGTCTTGCGTGGTGGTGAGCAGTTCGGGCTTGATCTTCAGGTCGTCGGGAAGAGAAACCTTCTCCCAACTTTCGCCGTGGTTCAGCGAATACCGGATTTCTCCGATGTCGTCCTTGTTGGAAGACTTCACGGCAACCAGAATCGAGCCAGAGTCTCCAATCTCGTGCTTGTGCGGGCCGTCGAGAGCCTTCTTCCAAGTCACGCCAGCGTCGTCTGAGACGTAGAGGTCGCCGTCACCAAATTTGCTGAGTGACTTACCCGTATTTCCCACACCAAGCACGAGACCAGGCGCGGGACTGGAGAAGACTTTGCCAATGTTGTCAAGCTCGGTAACAGAATGCAGATGCACCTTGTCGTCACCCGCCTTGAGGTCGTGGAAGGTCCGCCCGTCGTCGAAGGTGATCTTGGTCACGACTTTCTTGTCGGCTGTGTGGTCCTTCTCGACCTCTTCCCAATTGTCTACCGTGTTGACGAGGAAGATTCCCTGGACACCGGTGATCTTCTCGAAATCGACGTGGCCTCTGTCGTTGCGGTTGGTGTGTTCGATGTTCTCAATGAAGTAGGTGCCGTTGGAGTTACTGGTGAACGTGACACCCATCGGGTTCGATGTTCCGGTGTTGACCACGTCTACCTGGATACTGTAGTTTGTGCTTTCTAGAACCGTGTACGCTGCCTCGTTGAGCTTGTGGCCATGCGCGGCGGGGAACATGGCGCGGTGCCACTTGATCGTGTCGTCCGTGACGAACATGGCCATTTCATCCGTGTTAAGCGACGACGTGGCTACCATCAGGAACTTCTTCACGACAGCCAGGTTGACGACACCCAGGACGCCCTTGTTCGTGTCCATGTTCGGTTCGAATTCCTGGATACGGTTGTCGATCTTCTCGAAGAAGTTGTCCGAGGCGAACAGTCTCTGGTCCGATCTGAGAGGCGAGAAGTTGTCCCGCACAATGCACAAAACTCGTTGCTTGTCAAGATCGTCCTTGCCGGTCGTGAAAAGGGCCGAAGATTTGGCCCACCAGCAGCCCACGATGTTGTTCCGGAGGTGCTTGGCCTTGGACTTGAAATTGTCGGTCGTGTACATGGCCACCTCCTCACAGAAGATGCCGGCGCACTCCATGCCGCCGAAGATGATGCGGTCGGGATCGCCGGCATGGAAGTGAAGGATATCGGCGCCCGCGAAGAAGCTGGTGTCGACGACACTGTCAAACTTCTCCCACGACTTGCCCTTATCGGTCGTCTTGTAGTGCTCTTTGCCTTCTGTCATCACATATGCGCGGCTCTTGTCGAATTCGTGCATGGTGAAGAGAACAGCCTTTTCGGCAGGGATATCTTTGACCTTGTTCCATGTGACACCCGCATCGTCGGATCGGTAGATGTTGCGCTCGGAAATGTCATGGTAGAGGATGACGTCGGAGTCTTCGAAGTAGTTGAGGTTGATGGGCGGGTGTTTGCTCGTGGTGACCTTGATCGTCGGCTCGTCCTTCGCATGAACGACTGCTGCCCAGATAAGGACAGACAGCAGGATGCGCCAGGAGGCCGCAGCCTTGCCCCTAACCCTCATGTTTGGAGCTGTGTCCGGATCGTGGTGTTCATCAAATGAACAGGGTGTTTGAATTGGGCGGAAGCGTCGGGGAAGAGGAAGAATTCGGCCTCACGACAGTAGACGCGTAAAGCAGGTGGTTAACGGGCCAGCCCAGCAGGAATTGACTTGTTGTATGGTGTCAAAAAACCGATGACGGGTGGAAGGTCGTCGAAGTCGAAGAAGGTCCGGAGGAAACGTCAGCGTAGGAGGTATGTTTCGCACTGCGCTGCGCTGCGCTGCGCTGCGAGTCGGGTTGGGTGGCTAAGCTTCAGCTCCACCCTACCTAGGTACAATGGTACACTGTACACTGAAGATGGTAGCTTTGACGCCACACCAACGCATCAGAGAGACGCACGTTCCCAGTCAGGGAGGCCCCCCCCGGTGCGCTGCCGACAGCTACAGCTGTCTACCCGGCCCCGCCCCCCTGCACGGCGACTTTATATAGCACCTGCGGACCCCGACGTGCTACCTGTACGGCTGGACGAGACACATTTCCTCAATGCGCCTCAGTAATGTCACAACATCGACAGGTAATGAGGCTGGTAAGCACCTGTATTTCTCACGAAAAGTCAGGCAGGCAGACACGGCAGGTTCAGTCTGGTGAGACCGTCACTTGGCTGCCTACAACTGGCATTGTCGCCCGCCACATGGTGTAACAACACAGACGCGTCAGCCACCCACTTACTATGGGCACTGCGGGCTCCCTTTGCTGGGCATGGCTCCTACAATGGTAGGAGGTACCTGTACCTATCTCTCTCATCCGGCCGCGGGCCACTACAATTGAAAGCAATCTGGGCATGACGACGGATTGGATTCGGGTTGAGGTCGCCATGCCTTTTCAGTCATCATTGGCGCATGCGGTTGTCGAGTTGCTCTCGGCCAACCACTTGTAGCTGTGCGGCCGTTTCACCCGAGCCACTGAACCCCAAAGCACCGGGCTGTCTCAGACCTGCTGATCTGCCTTGCCTTGAAAAAGCCTCCAAGTGATTGCGGTGCGATAATTGGTATCAAGGCAGAATGCCAGAGGCACAAATCCCATGTCCGCGAACGAGAATGGGAATGCGGTATAGGTGGGCTTTGGTGCAAACACGGTGGCGTCCGAGTTTACTTCTAGATCAAATATTCAGGGTGTCTATGAACTATTCTTTTTATTTCGTCCCTGAAATTGTACACTTGTCGAGCAGAGCCCTTGGAATTGCAGCATGAGGTTGTTCTAACAGAATGGCTACGTATTTGGCTGGATCCGGAGGGTGGAGCCAGAATCCTCAAGGGTCTCCACCCGTCCCGGGACTGACGACTCCCTGATTAGCCCGCGGACCCATCCGGAGCTTCCATTTGACTGGGGTCCTGATCGGACGGGTCATCCGGATCGGCACAAGGCTGCCCCGCGAAAGTCGGTTTCCCGTCCTTCCATAGAGCTGCCTCTGTTGCTCCCAGCCCTCTCTCACTACGACATTTATTGTTGCCATTTACAATACTACAGGCTCGCAGGTAGAGGCCAGCCCGTTATCCTTCTATCGACTCCAGGCTTTGACTCTGATTTCCTCGATTTCATAGCACTAACAAGCAACATCAAAACACAACACCATGATGGATACTAATGAAATGCAAAGCTAGAGGGTGTGAATTCTGTGTAGCTGTTTGTGACCTTGAGAGGCGCGATCACCAGTATCCTCTGTCTACCTCTGCCTGCTTGTACGGCATGTTGGAGCACATTCTTGAAAGTGAAGCACCCAAACGACTCTTTCTTCGTTTTATTTGTCTTCTGGTGTAGCTCCCTGCGTCCCATTTTCCTTAATACGCGTCCAGATCAAGGCGTTCCATCTGTTAATAGTCCTTTGCGGCCTCTGACCGCCATGGTAGAGCGTACCGTCTCCTCTTGGAAGAGAAGGCAGGAGCCAAAAAATGTTTGGCGGGGCCAAACGCGAAGCACCATGACGTGGTGCTAAGAGGCCACTGTTGCCCAATTTGGTCAACGACGAAAGCTGTCTTGCTTTGTCTGGCATTTCCAAATCTTTAAAAACAGATGTATAACCGGTCTCAAGGGTGACGAGGAGATGGCGGCGAAGCAGGTATGCGAGGCTGGCGATTTGGAGGCCACGCACGACAGATCCAGCTTCAAGTTGAGGGAAAGCAGTGCCGCTGTCGGTGATAGCATCATGCGTCTTTGGCGGCGTCCTTTGCCTCTCCCTCCGTCTCCGACTTCTGCTTCGGCTCGCCCTCGGCGTCGAAGCCCAAGGCGTCCAGCTCGCGAATGAGCTCGTTGATCTTGATGACCTTGGCGATCTGCTCCGGCAGCAGCGTCTCTCCGCCCTCCTTCTTGTTCTTGAGGTCCTTGGCCTGCTTCAGCTTCTTCTTAAGGCTGCGGGCCTTCTTCTCCCTCTCGACCTCGGGGTCGGCCTCCTCCTCGGGCTTGGGCGCATCGCCGCCGTCGGCCTTCTTGGCGCCGTCGGCCTCGCCGCCCTCGTTCGCCGCCTTGGCCTTCTTCCTCGCCTCCCGGCGCTTCGCGTTCTTATTGCTCGCGGCGGAGGAGGAGGCCTCGGACTTGTCCTCCTGCAGGTCGGCGGCGCCCGGGATGCCGACCTTGGTGGCGCGGTCGCGGAAGGCGGCTGCGGTGCGGTTCTTGTAGACCTCGACGTCCTCGGGGGGCCGGTAGCCGGGCTTGATCTTGATCGCCTTGCGAGTGGTGCCGTCGGCGCGCTTCGACTCGGGGATGTGCCGGTCGCCGGTTTCGTCCGTGACAATGCCTGAGTTGGAGGCTTTTGCGGTGGGTTCGGAAGGCATCTTGTCGTGGTTTCACCCTGCGGCGGGGTTAGGTATTAGGGGATGTTGGTGGAAGAGGTCGAGCTGATCGGCGATAAAGAGCGCTCGGATGCCGGGTTGATCAATCGATAAAAATCGCAAAGACCGCTGCGATTGCCGTTGCTCGCCGCAGTGGTGATTGCAGATGCTGGCCGCCGGGCGGGTAACTGCCTCTGTTGAATATCCTCGAGTCTCAAGGAGGGGTTTCGCGAGCCGGGAGGTATTAATACACTGTAGGTAATAAAGCCGGCGCCGTGGGGTTCAATACCGACCTTGATGGGCCAGTGAAGTCACAGTAGGTTTTCTGGTGGTTTTTTTGTGGGGTAACCCGCTAAAGAAGACATCCTCGGTACTGCGATCTCTAGCACCACAATGCCGTACGAGGCAGTCACGGCGACCATGGAAACAATGGACAGAACCGTACCCATAGACAGAGAGAGTTGAGTGGAACACATGAAGCAAAAACAACCAACTCCGTGATCGGGCGTCACCGGCCGGCCGTACTTCAAACTGCAAACCAGAACATCTTCTTTGGCATCGTGGGCAAGTAAGCCTACCCTTACAAGGTGATGTGATGCGAAATGTCCTGAGCTAGCATGAATTGGACCGTCGACCGGTTTTCAATGAGCAGCCCGGCCCGTTGACTCTATTAGGGACCTCCAGGGCCTAAGACCGTGCAACTGTCCTGAAGGGTTTGAAAATGTACGGGTAGCTCGCAACCTCGTCTGCAGCTGCAGCTTTCGGGTTTGACGACGACTAGGCATGCTATCAATGCCCGAGATCGCGATCCAGCTGATGATAAAAGTCGGCGTGCCGAGTGCTGTTTCCGAGTTTCGACCCCAAAAGGAGCTTCAAAACAGGCCCCTCCATCGCCCCGCACGGACCGTTCTGGGGTCTGGACCTTGCTGGACAACCCTGTCCTGCGATTGGCCACAACGGACTCATCCCACCTGGCGGGCTCAGGAACGCTCGATGATGTACGGATACGTACCGAGAAACTTGGTGACCATGACAGCATGCACACCCATCCATCCTCTGGACCTTACTTCGACTTCTTCCCCAGAAGAGAAGGCCATGGGCGGTATGACGCCACGTGTGTCTCCTTTCTGGCTGGTCAGACCTGCAGCGGGCCGGCGTATCTTCTTGCGCGGCTGCAAAGTACCGTGCCTCTCCGTGTCATCCCAAGTCGACGAAGGCCCAGGTCGTGCCGGAACCCTTGCCCTTGTGCTGCCAGGTTTTTTCCACTTTGCTTTGCCCGTCACCCTTTGTTTCGTTTACTGTGCCTTGGCAGCTGATGACATTCGAGGGCGGCAAGGTAGGTTGTGGGCGGATGCTCACGCAGCATCCCGTCCTGGGGTCTCGTACACTAGGGCAGCTTCCTGAGTGCCGGTTTCAACCAGATTGTCCGTACCTAAGGAAACACATGTTTGATTTGGGCGGCCTCTGTCGATACGACAGCAAAAGCCGTTGTCTAGACGTAGCCCGACACGTCTCCCGACCTAGCCTGCCTCGGGGAGCAACGGGCTGTCAATAGACCTCTCCCCGACACACCCCACGGGACGAATGGAAGTCGTCTCGTCGGGCGGCATGACGCAGGTCGTCGTCGATTCTGCCTGCTTACATAGTTAGGGCGGCACCGGATGCATCCATCACGTCCAACAGGAGACGGTGCGCCTGCTGCGTCGAGCTTGAGGCTTCATGCCGTCCAACGCATCACCCCTTGACGTAGCATTGCGAGGGTGTCGCTTTTCTAACGAGATGAGAGGAAGCTTGCTTGATTTCAGGGACATACATGGTCAATATCAAGCCATTGTGCTGGTAGCCGCCCAATAGCCAAGAAAGACAAGCTTCGTCCGTTGGCCTACCAAGCTTTGCTGGGCACAGCCCGCGTTTGCCAAGACTTAGGCGACATGCTGGTCTGTCTCGCTCTCGTCAAACGGCACCATCTCACAGGAGCTACCAGCCAATTTGACTGTTTGGACGATTGTCATAGCCCTGCGCGCTCATTCGTCGCACTGGCCCCCGGAGGCCTGCCTCTGTGCTCTTTGTGGCCTGCTCTGTGCAAGAAACAACACATCATCGTCATGGGCCATTTGCCAGATGGTGCGCCCTGGGAGCTGGGCAACTGGGAGAATATCAGGTACCTACCCCTTTGCGCCGAGGGCCGCGGCTTACATTATGCAGGTCTGAAAGTATGCATCGGGGACGTCCTCGATGCTGTATGCCGCTTGGTGAGATCGAGTTCTGCATGATTGATGCTGCTCACTCGGGCAACCATGGCCAGCGGCCTAGACTAGCTTGGAGTGATCCCATCTCCCTTTATGAAAGGGACGGGCTGCCTCTTTCCTTTTACTTTTCCTCTAGCTACCTCCCTTGCGTTCTTGTCCCATTGGAATCGCACCACGTCTCTAGTCCTCGGTATCTCGTGGTGCCTCGTCGGTTCTGAGGTATCACCGTTGTTCCTATTTTATCCCAAACGGGAAAGAGCAACCAAAATCGTTCACGCACCTGCCGAACACTTCTACCACCTGTCTTTCGAGAATTTGGCGGAACATAACTGGATCATTATACACGACATCATCCTATAATAATAATTGCACCTGCCCATAATATCAACCGCGCCAGATCAAATCAACCGTCGACACCATGGCCACAGCCAACAAGCAAGATGACGAAAAAGACATCAGCATCGCCGGCGCGGGCGATGAGAAGAACGGATCGCAGTCGCACGGCATCGAATCCGAGAAAACTGAGGAGAAAAATGAGAATCATCATGGCTCGCAAGGATTCAGACTCGATCTCTCCGATGCATTCACTCCGGATCCTGGTACAGAGGACATGTTCAACGTCAAGGACAACAAGCTCGCCTTCTCGCCTGGACACCTCTCCAAGTTACTGAACCCCAAGAGCCACAACGCGTTCTACGCGCTCGGCGGTCTGTCGGGCTTGGAAAAGGGACTGCGAACCAACAGGAAAGCCGGCTTGGGCGTCGACGAGGACGTTTTGGACGGCACCGTGTCCTTCGAAGAGGCTGCTACGAAGGGCGTCCCCAAGTATGGCAAAGCTGGTGACAACCCGCCCCAGCGGGATCCAAAGGCCAAAACGGACGTTCGCATTCCCCCTCCCCCGAGCGAGTACCATCACGGCTTCTCCGACCGGAAACACGCCTTCAGAGACAACCAGCTGCCAGATCAGAAGCAGAAGTCATTTCTGGAACTGCTCTGGATCACCTACAATGACAAGATCCTTATTCTTCTGACCATTGCTGCCGTCGTGTCGCTAGCTCTTGGCCTGTACGAGACTTTTGGCAAAGAGCATGAGCCTGGTGAGGCCAAAGTCGAATGGTTAGTCAATCACCTCATCCCCTGAGGCCTTCGTGTAAGTCCATAACCAGTTCAGAGTTTTTGCTAACGTCAAAACAAATCGGCTTAGGGTGGAGGGAGTGGCCATTCTCATTGCAATCGTCATTGTCGTGCTGGTTGGATCGATCAACGACTGGCGGATGCAGCGAGCGTTCAACAACCTGAACAAGAAGAAGAACGATCGGACCGTCAAGGTCATTCGCTCTGGCAAATCGGTCGAGATTCCCATTTCGGAGATTGTCGTAGGCGACGTGATGCATCTCTACACTGGCGACATGGTTCCCGTTGACGGCATTTTCATCGATGGCCATGCGGTCAAGTGCGACGAGTCGTCCGCCACCGGAGAATCCGACCTCATCAAGAAGGTTCCGGCCGATGAAGTCTTCGAGGCGCTGGACAGGATGGCACACAACAACGGCGATCACCCGAACGTCGAGAAGCTGGACCCCTTCATCATTTCAGGCAGCAAGATTCAGGAGGGCACAGGTACTTTCCTTGTGACCGCCGTGGGTGTCAACTCATCGTATGGACGCATCACCATGTCACTGAGGACCGAGCAGGAGGATACCCCCCTGCAGAGGAAACTCAATATTCTTGCAGACTTCATCGCCAAAGTCGGCGCTGCCGCCGCGTTGCTTTTGTTCGTCGTGCTCTTCATCAAGTTTCTCGTAGGCCTCCGGAACAACACCGACACTCCGCAAGAAAAGGGCCAGGAGTTTCTCAGGCTTTTCATTGTCTCTGTTACTGTTGTTGTGGTGGCAGTACCAGAGGGCTTGCCCCTGGCTGTCACCCTAGCACTCTCGTTTGCGACCCAAAGGATGACGAAAGATAATAACCTGGTTCGCGTCTTGAAGTCCTGCGAAACAATGGGCAACGCGACGACCGTATGCTCCGACAAGACTGGGACCCTGACTCAAAACAAGATGACGGTAGTAGCGACTACTCTCGGCAAGAGCATCAGCTTCGGTGGCACGGATGCTCCTCTCGAGGAGCCCAAAGAAGGGAATCCTAAGAAAAGCTCCTTACCTTCCGATGAGGCCCCTATCAACTCGGTCCCGAATGTGTCTCCCGCAGACTTTCCCAAGGAGCTCAGCACGGAGACGAAGCAACTATTGATCCAAGCCAACGCCGTCAACTCGACAGCCTTCGAAGGAGAAGAGGAAGGACAGAAGACTTTCATCGGATCCAAGACTGAAGTCGCATTGCTCACGTTCTGCAGGGATCAGCTGGGTGCAGGGCCCGTTGATGAAGAACGGGCCAACGCCAACGTCGTCCAAGTTGTGCCTTTCGATTCTGCCGTCAAATACATGGCCACCGTGGTCAAGCTTCCCAACGGAAAGTACAGGGCCTACGTGAAGGGAGCCTCGGAGATTCTCTTGGGGAAATGCACCAAGGTATTCGAAGACGCGAAGGACTCGGAGGCCACCGCCGTAGATCTCACGTCGGAAGACCGCGACATGTTCTCTCAGACTATCACATCTTACGCCGGCCAGACGTTGCGGACGATTGGCTCTTCCTTCCGCGACTTTGATTCATGGCCGCCAGCAGAAGCCGTGTCCAAGGACGATTCCAAGGCGGCTGACTTCAACAAAATTCACGAGAACATGACTCTGGTTGCCATTTACGGTATCAAAGATCCCCTCAGACCTTCAGTCATCGACGCCATCAAAGACTGTAACCATGCCGGCGTTGTGGTTCGCATGGTGACCGGCGACAACATCTTGACCGGAAAAGCAATTGCCAAGGAGTGTGGAATCTATCGCCCCGAAGAAGGTGGTATTGCCATGGAGGGGCCGGACTTCCGAAGGAAATCGGAAGAAGAATTGAGGGAGATTGTTCCAAAGCTCCAGGTTCTCGCTCGCTCGAGTCCCGAAGACAAGAGAATCTTGGTTCAGACCCTAAAAGATCTCGGGGAGACGGTTGCCGTGACCGGAGATGGTACCAACGACGCGCCAGCACTCAAGCTAGCAGATATTGGATTCTCAATGGGCATTGCGGGAACGGAAGTTGCCAAAGAGGCGTCAGCTATCATTCTCATGGATGATAACTTTGCTTCTATCGTCAAAGGCATGATGTGGGGAAGAGCTGTCAACGACTCGGTCAAAAAGTTCCTCCAAGTAAGTTGCAATTTGTGCCCGTGAGATGAAAGTCTCAAGCATTCTAACGCTTTATCTCCAGTTTCAACTTACGGTCAACGTCACCGCCGTCGCTCTCACGTTCATCAGTGCCGTTGCCAGCCCTACGCAGGAATCAGTGCTCAACGCAGTCCAACTTCTTTGGGTCAACCTGATTATGGATACTTTTGCCGCCCTGGCTTTGGCGACCGATCCGCCGACGCGAAGTGTCCTTGACCGCAAGCCGGATCGCAAGTCCGCCCCCCTTATTACGGTCAGGATGGCAAAGATGATCATAGGTCAAGCTATTGCGCAGCTCGTCATCACGCTGGTGTTACACTTTGCAGGTCGTAGCATGCTTGGGTACGAGGAGAAGCGACTGAACACCCTCGTTTTCAACACCTTTGTCTGGTTGCAAATCTTCAACGAGCTCAAGTAAGTCATCGACCCACCCATAGGCTACGATCCAACGACTCAACGATTCTAACATTCGATAGCAACCGCCGCCTGGACAACAGGTTGAACATCTTTGAGAACATCAGCAAGAATTATTTCTTCATCGGCATCAATCTGATCATGATTGGTGGCCAGATTCTCATCATCTTCGTCGGCGGGGAGGCGTTCAAGATTGAGAGATTGAACGGCAAGGACTGGGGCTTGTCGGTCGGAATAGGCGCCCTCTCTTTGCCCTTGGGTGCTTTGATCCGCCTCATCCCCGACGCATGGATCGGAGCCTGTCTTCCCTGGTTCGTCCGGAAGAAGTGGGCACCGGAGACCATCTCGGAGAAGCGCCTGGAGGAGCATCGTGACTTCGTCGATGGTAAGGAAGCGCCTTTGCGTACTCTTACAGGCCTGCGAGGCAACCGGGCCCAGACGCACATCCCGTTCCGGCATAAGATGCACAACGCGAAAGTCAAGGCCAAGGAGAAGGCTCACATCGCGGGGCCTCACGATCAATACATCAAACCTCTCAAGTAGTACGGGGGCGTTCTGAATTGGAGTCTTTAGAATTCGTACGTATTTCGTAGTAATAATGTAATCTGTACTTCAGGCGATATCCAAGTGTGCGAGCTTGATGTTTTATCTCAGCTGTACGGCAGGTGCAGCCTCTGAGAAAATGAGTCTTGCGGGCTCCATGCCGTACCTAGGTATTCGTGGATGGACATGTCTGCATGGTGACAGCCCATGCGGCTGGAGATGGCTGGAGCGGGAGCTCTCCGCTTAGTCACCGACGGGTTGCTGGTCGAACAGATGGTGGACCCATCGGCCAATCAGAGGGCAGCCAATTCGGCAAAGCTGGTGCTTCCCGGAACATCGCGGTCGACGTCAATGCCAGCGCTGCATCGATTTCACCGACATCATCTTGAACAGCCTGCCCCCCTTCCGCTCGTCCACCACCTGGGTGGTACGGATTCCCGTACCGACGAACGTATTCAAAATAGTGAAACTGGCGGATCCACCCCCAACTGCTTCCACGCGCCGGTGGAATGGGGGCAGTTGGCTAGTGGTGTTCGCAGGCTGCCGCACGACCTTTCTACACGCAAGTCCCCCCCCCCCCCGAAACCGCGCTCGACTGCGACCGACGAACGATTGAGGAATGGGAGAGAAGTGCTGACCTGGTCATGGTGGGATTTGTAGCGCGTTGTTCAAGAACAACTTCTCCATGCTCGGCTTCGTCTTCGCGACGGGCTTCGCTTTCGAGATGTAAGGGGAACCCCCTCAACTCCGACCGGGCGCCGAACATGAGCCCGCTCCCCCAATCCCATCCCGGCGACAGCGACGACAGGCGTGAAGGATGATCTGAAGACGAAACTGTTGCCGGGAGGGATTGCGGGGTTTCGCGGGGCGGAGGAGAGAGAGGAACCGACGTCGGCTGACATGTTCGCGATACAGGGGCTTCAACGGTGCGATGAACAAGTACTGGGACTACCTCAACCGCGGCGTAAGGAAGACACCCTCACCACCTGACGGACAGATGTGCTGACCAGGGGGGAAACAGCGCCAATGGAAGGACATCCGCCACAAGTACGTCGAGGCCGCCGAGGATGACGAATAGACGAACACGACAAATCTGTGAAGGTCGAGCGACGGGACCGGGGAGCTTTGGCTTGAGGTGAACCCGGTTTTGATGGGAGCGGGCGGGATTGTACCAATAGACGGAGAGGGGCGTGTAGAACCATTCCAAATCTAACCTTTCTGCGTACCTATCTACAATGACCGAATTGTTCGCAGGCGATGTTGACGATCAAAGTAAGACATTCACATCCAAAAAATAAAGATCCAGTAATACCAAATGGCAAAATGTTCAGGCATATAGCGGATAGATGGCAGTATATAGGGGCGCAGTTAGAGCTTTTTTTTTTTTTTAGGTGGGATCGAACCCATGATGTTTGTTTTTCTAATCTTTTGCCTCTAACAAGTGAGTCTCACTCCCACTAGACCAACCGGTCCAGTGCGAGGCCTCTGCTTGTCCCCAGGGGAAGGAAGGCGCAATGTCGTTTATGAATGACGGTGGCTGCATGTTGGGATGGCTGCCTGGTGGGACTGGGACTGGGACTGAGGACTTGGGCACCGCCGAACAACATGCTCAGACCAGGACGCCACCAGAACCTTGTCATACGAAAAACACTCTCATGGCTGTGCCACTGACTACTCTCTATTGTTGATAGAGTTCTAGGCTTGGCTGAGGTTGGCATCCTTGACTCCTTTCGCTGGCAATCTGGATAGTGCGTGTTGTGAGATCTGAGTAGCAGTTGTTCCTTTCTCTCAATACATTGGCGGAAGCTCAGCACGTATCGACTTGGTTCACTCTCAATTGACAAGGAATTCGTGACGTTTAACAGTTTTTTATTACGTGAGGTCTATGTGGCCGCGGTGAGGAAAGGCGCCTAGGGGAGGGCGATGGCCTCGATCTCGACGTCGACGTTCTTGGGGAGGGTCTTGACGGCGACACAGCTGCGGGCGGGCTTGTGGGTGAACCACTTCTCGTACTCGCCGTTCATCTCCTGGAGATAGGGGGGGGAGGTTGGTCAGCATACGACGGGCGTGTAGAAGCTGATGAGGAGACCTACGACAAAGCTGCCCATGTCAGCGAGGAAGATGTTGACCTTGACGACCTTGGCGATGGAGGAGCCGGCCTCGACGAGGACGGCCTCGAGGTTGGTGATGCACTGCTTGGTCTTCTCGGTGATGGTGCCCTCGACGAGGACGCCCTCGGCGTTGAGGGGGATCTGGCCGGAGCAGTAGATGGCGGTGGGGGTCTTGACGGCCTGGGACTGGAGGGGGAGTTTAGTCAGAGCTCTGGGGGAGCTTGCAGAGGGTGTGGTTTTGCTCATACATAGGGGCCGACAGCTGGACGTTGGTGTTAGCGATGTCGCGAAGCTATGTGAACTCTTGGACTTACGGGCCGGGGCGTTCTTGGTGAAGATGACGGTCTGGTCGGACATTTTGGCGGCGTGAATGCTGAAGGGCACGATCTGGAGTTTCGAGAATGCTACGGGAGAGGGGCGGAGGACGGCACGGGAGGAGGTTCTGGCGACGGATCTGAGGACGGAGAACATGAGATGCAGCGGGGAGGTTACGAGAGGAAGAGGGAGAGAGGGGTCCGAGTTATCTATCGTATGGTTCAATTGGAGGAGGGGCAGTTAAGAGCAAAGCACGGAACGCGCTGAGGAAGTTGGGACCTCCCGGCACACAGCGTCAACCCCGCCGTCCTCCGTTCTTCGGAGTGGATGGGGCCTACATGGGAAAGGGCCCCGGGCGGGTAGTAGCGGGGTCGCAACCTGGGCCGCCGTCGGCGGTGATTGCTGGGAGGTGAGAGAGTTCAGGTACGTACAGCAAAGCTGTCGAGTACGCCTGGGCGTCATGAACAACACTTGGGAGATTTTCCAGTTGGCGGCTAGTGTGTAGTTGGTATAAAGAGCTCAATTTAAGTCTCGGAGTGCTCAATTGACTCGAGCCATTGTCAAATAGCTGTACTATTCACAGTTCTTGATCAGATGACTGTGATATTGAGTTGCGGCTGGATGGAAGCTCCTGAGAACTATTCTCGACTTCTGCTAGGCCGGGAAAGTACTGTTATGTACCACCGTACCAAAGCCCAGGCCCATTGTCTCCGTTAAAGTGCTGCTAGAACACGGAAGGTGGGATGGGATGGAGCTCTCCAAATCGAGAGCCCCAACAATTGTTAGCGCACCGCCAGCGGCACAGCTTCAGTTTGGCCAAGTGTCCCGAAAAAAAACGAAGAGCTGACGGGAGCGACCCCTGCCGAAAATGTCCCTGGACCGTCCAGTCTTCCGGAAAGTTCAGTGTCGCTGTCACGCTCCGCCAGGGGGTTTCCCGTTAATTTTTCCGCGTGAGCTCCCCGGGAAGGACGATCGACTTTCCCTGTCATCCATCAACACCACCTGTCTCCTCCGTCGCCCGACGTTGACGACTTTCTTCCGTCTTCATTCTTCACCCGCAGCTTCTTCAGTCGTTCATTACAACCTTTTTCCAGATTCCTTTTTCTTCTTCTCCTTCCAGTCTCTCTTCGATCACCTCCGCCCTTTCTGAGGGTTGACGCGCTCCACTTTTCCCATAGCGTGTAAGTTAGCTGCAAGCCCCTGAATTTGGAGTTTCCTCCCTCCCTTCCAAACAGCTGTACGAGGGGGTGCGCGATACGTACCGCTTGGTTCTTGTCGATCGGTTGGAGCTACCTGTCCTTCTTCGAGGTGACCATTCTGGAAACCACACATTTCTGGGCAGCTCCCACTCTCACCACCATCTTCCTGCAAACTCGAAGGTCCGACACTGACTGACGGCCATTTCGAGCAGCTTCCTCCCCGTTTTGTCATCTTCCTTCTTCGATTCCAATCATGGCGTCGACGACTGCCACTCCGCAGGGCAGCGTTCGTCAGCGCAATGCGGCCGGTAAGAAGGGTGCCACGTCCGGCGCCGCTTCTGATGGCGTCGCCGACTCGCTGAGCGTCCCGAAGCCCAAGCGCGCCGGCTCCGAGCGCGAGTACGGCGTCGGTCTCGTTCTCACCACCATTCTGGCTTTCGTCACTCGATTCTGGGGTATCAGCCACCCCAATGAGGTCGTCTTCGACGAGGTTCACTTCGGCAAGGTGCGTAGCCAGGACGCGTCCCCAATCCCCAAATTTTTAACCTCCAAATTTCCTAACATGTGTCCCTCCACCAGTTCGCCTCCTACTACCTCGAGAGAACCTACTTCTTCGATGTTCACCCTCCGCTCGGAAAGCTCCTCTTTGCCTTTATGGGATGGCTTGTCGGCTACGACGGACACTTCCACTTCGAGAACATTGGCGACTCGTACATCGCCAACAAGGTCCCCTATGTCGCCTTCCGAGCTCTGCCTGCCATTCTCGGCGCATTGACCGTCACCGTCGTCTACCTCATCATGTGGGAGTCTGGATACAGCTTGCCCGCCTGCATTCTCGCCGCCGGCCTCGTCCTGCTCGATAACGCCCACATTGGCCAGACCCGCCTGATCCTCCTCGACGCCACCCTGGTCTTCGCCATGGCCTGCAGCTTGCTCTGCTACATCAAGTTCTACAAGCTGCGCCACGAGCCCTTCTCTCGCAAGTGGTGGAAGTGGCTGATCCTGACCGGCTTCGCCCTGTCCGCCGACATGTCCACCAAGTACGTTGGTCTGTTCGCCTTCGTCACCATCGGCTCGGCTGTGGTTATCGACCTCTGGGCCCTGTTGGACATCAAGCGACCCGGCGGCGCCCTGAGCCTTCCCGACTTCGGCAAGCACTTTGCTGCGCGTGCCTTCGGCCTGATCCTCATGCCCTTCCTCTTCTACCTCTTCTGGTTCCAGGTTCACTTCGCCATCCTGACCCGCTCCGGCCCCGGCGACGACTTCATGACCCCCGAGTTCCAGGAGACCCTGAGTGACAACGTCATGTTGGCCAACTCCTTGACCGTCGAATACTATGATTCCATCACCATCCGCCACAAAGAGACCAAGACCTACCTCCACAGCCACGAGGACCGCTACCCTCTCCGCTACGACGACGGTCGCGTTTCCAGCCAGGGCCAGCAGGTTACCGGCTACCCCTACAACGACACCAACAACTACTGGCAGATCATCCCTCTCGACGACAACCAAAAGATGGGCCGCGTCGTCAAGAACCAGGACGTCGTTCGTCTGAGGCACCTGGGCACTGACACCATGCTGCTCTCCCACGACGTCGCCTCGCCTTACTACCCGACCAACCAGGAGTTCACCACGGTTCCTTTGGCTGAGGCCTACGGCGAGCGTCTCAACGACACTCTGTTCGAGATCAGAGTGGAGAACGGCAAGGCCGGCCAGGAGTTTAAGAGCATCTCGAGCCACTTCAAGTTGATTCACAACCCCAGCAAGGTTGCCATGTGGACTCACACCACTCCTCTGCCCGAATGGGGACACAAGCAGCAGGAAATCAACGGCAACAAGCAGCTGGCCCCGAGCTCCAACATCTGGTTCGTCGAGGACCTCCCCGCCGTTCCCGCCGACTCCAAGAGACGCGAGAGGCCCGAGAAGGAGGTCAAGACGCTGCCCTTCTTCCGCAAGTGGTTCGAGCTGCAGCGTTCCATGTTCTGGCACAACAACCAGTTGACCAGCAGCCACCCCTACGCCAGTCAGCCCTGGCAGTGGCCCTTCCTGCTCCGCGGTGTCAGCTTCTGGACCCAAAACGACACCCGCCAGCAGATCTACTTCCTCGGAAACCCCGTGGGCTGGTGGCTTGCAAGCAGTCTGTTGGCCGTCTTCGCCGGCATCATCGGCGCCGACCAGGTCTCTCTTAGACGGGGCATTGATGCTCTTGACCACCGTGAGTTCCGTCTTCTCCTTCCGTTGACTCCAGGCTAATCAGTTTAGGCACGCGCTCGCGTCTGTACGACTCTACCGGTTTCTTCTTCCTCGCCTGGGCCACCCACTACTTCCCCTTCTACCTGATGGGCCGTCAGCTCTTCCTCCACCACTACCTGCCGGCGCACTTGGCGTCGTGTCTGGTGGCAGGCGCTCTGCTGGAGTTCATCTTCACCGCCGAGCCCGCTCCCGAGGACGGATACCAGCCCATCAAGGACAAGAAGGGCAGCGGTCCCAAGAGGCACGTCACCGCCCGCGAGCGCTTTGCCGGACAGAGCCTTGCCTCTGCCTGGATCGCCTGCGGCGTCATCCTGGCCGTCGCCGTCGCCGGCTGGTACTTCTTCCTGCCGCTCACCTACGGCTACCCGGGTCTCAGCGTCGAGGAGGTCGTTCGCCGCAAGTGGCTCGGTTACGACCTCCACTTTGCCAAATAAGCGGCGTGAGACCGTGCCCGATCCCGCGAGGGATTGATACAGATTTTAGACGAAGCTGCTCCACGAGTCGACTGACTCTCACTCCAATGGCCTGAGGGACGTCAGGTCGAGGGGAATACAGTACCAGGAAGCCCGTGGAGGACACGGGTTTGGCTGTGAATGTAGGATGGGATGAGATGATGAAAACATGGAGACAGTTTGGGGTGTATAACTAGTTTTCTTGCGTTGATGAATAGCTCCAGAACGGCTTTTCCCAAGACTTGCAGTGGCTTTTGATGTGAACGCATAAGAAGAAGAAGGACTCGAGAGACGCATGCATAAAAGGTCTAAGCTACGGAGTACATGTACTAGGTATGTATCCGTACCTCGACTACCAAAGTACCTACTCAGGTACGGAGTACAGGTACCCCTGCATCCTCGGTCATCGGGCGAGAGCTGAGCTCCAGCTGCCAATCACGTCCGCTCCCGGCTTCTCCAGGCTCCTAGAAATGTACCCTGTCAGCCCTGCCAGCCAATGACATCAATTGCCCTGACCACTTCGTTCGAACCACTTGGCGAAGCTCAGGACCGGCAACAAACTGGTCTTGTCCCCCGTTCTTGGCCAGCGCAAGAGGAGAGGAGAAACTGGACAGCAAGGGCCGTTACCGATGAGCTGTTCTCTTCCGGTTTTCTCATAGAGTAGTCCAATGGCTTTCTCTCGGTACTATATTTTGGCTTCTTGATATATATAATCACCGTCCAGCGGGGGGGATACTCGACCACCTACCTAGCGTTCCGCCTCTCTGACCACCGTGGAACCGGGCGAGGGGCCTACGACGGCCGAGCCGACGAGGGAACACACACACAATGGGCCTCCTAAACGGCCTCCGCCTCCGCGCGCGGCGCCTCCTGCGCTCACGCGCGCTGCGCAACGTCGTCCTCGTCTTCGCGGTGTACACCCTCCTCGACGCCCTGCGGATCCAGCGCGTCATCACGGGCGCGCCGGCCCACGACCCGAAGCGCCCGCGCAGGGCGGAGCGCGTGTACATCACGGGGATGCACTACAACAGCGGGAGCCTGATCAGGGACCACTGGAACGGCGCGGTGCTGGAGCTCGCGGACGCCCTGGGCAGGGACAACGTCTTCGTCAGCGTGTACGAGAGCGGCAGCTGGGACGAGAGCAAGAAGTGGCTGGCGGAGCTGGATGAGGAGCTCGGCCGCAGGGGGGTGCGGAGGAACGTCGTGCTGGACGACAGGACGCACAAGCAGGAGGTCGAGGAGACGCCCGCGGACGGGGAGGAGCGGGAGGGCTGGATCGTCACGCCGAGGGGGAAGAGGGAAATGAGGAGGATCCCGTTCCTGGCGAGGTTGAGGAACCTGACGCTGAGGGACCTGTGGAAGCTGAGCGAGGAGGGCGAGGTTTTTGACAAGATTCTTTTCCTCAACGACGTCGTCTTCACGGTAAGTAACCCCCTTTGTTTTATTACCCCCAATGGGTCACTCGGTCCTGACCACACCAAACAACAGGCCGAAGACGTCCTCGCCCTCCTCGACACCAACGGCGGCCTCTACGCGGCGGCCTGCTCGCTCGACTTCTCCCAGCCCCCCTACTACTACGACACCTTCGCGCTGCGCGACAGCGCGGGGCAGGCGCACCTGATGCAGACGTGGCCGTACTTCCGCTCCCCGCGGAGCCGGGACGCCATGACGGCCTACTCGGACGCGATCCCCGTGCGGAGCTGCTGGAACGGCATCGTGGCGATGCCGGCGGCGCCGTTCCTCGCCCCCGAGGGGAGCGGGAAGAGGCTCCGCTTCCGCGCCGTGCCGGACTCGCTCGCCGAGGGCCAGCACCTCGAGGCGAGCGAGTGCTGCCTGATACACGTCGACAACCCGCTCAGCGAGCCGCTGGGGGTATACCTGAACCCGAGGGTCAGGGTCGCGTACAACGGGAAGGCGTACGAGGAGACGCACCCCCCTCCGGGGCAGAGCTGGGTCTCGGCGTGGAGGGCCGCGGTGGGGGCGTGGGAGGCGCGGGTGCGGCGGTGGACGACGACGGACGCCGTCAAGGAGTGGGTCGTGAGGAGGCGGGTGGCCCGGTGGGAGGCCGAAGGGGAGGGGAACGTGGAAAAGGGGGTGGATTGTTTGATCAACGAGGGCCAGGTGCTCGTGTACAACGGGTGGGCACATGTTTGAACCGAGATACCCCGTTCGTAGATTTTGCTTATTCTTATATTCTTGGAATATATAGAGCCAGTAGGCTGCTCATACTTGGGTGTTTATAGCTGCGCTCCATCATGTGGTGGTCTCGACTATGACTTGCTTACATTTATTCATGCTCATGGTTTATCTTGTGCTGCTACACTACACATTACATTAGACAATAGGTTAAACTCTTAGCTTTTTCATAGTTACTTTCAAATTACGCTGAACTACCTATTGAGGCGATATCGGCCATCATATCTATACTCTCGCTGTTTCTTGCTTGGCTGAACTTAAAAACAACAATATTCTAGATGAATCAAAACCAAACATCGCTAATCTCCTGCTTGCGTGACGTTTGCCTCTATGGCTGAGATGCTGAAAGATAGAAGCCTCCCCCCCTTTTCAACCATGGCCAATCCCCAAACACCTGTATCCTGTATGATATATCCTGTAAGATTCCGTCCCCTGACCCCGTGGTCTAAGATTCCAAGATGCCGCCTAGATCGACTCCCCACGATCTTCTTTCTTCGGTAGGTCGGGCCTGCTGCGGCTCCTGGCTGTCGACATCTTCTACCTCGACGACGGACGGCGTTAGCCCGTCGTCCTCCTGGATTAGCTGCTGCAGCTCCGCGGTGTCGATATTCTCCTCGTCGACCGTAACGGAGCTGCCATCCTCGTCGTCTGCCATGAAGCTGCCGGGCGACCTCGCGAGCGAGGGCCTCCGGTCGCCGAAGCCAGGCGGACTTCTCAGGGGAGACTGCGGGGGCGTGCTCTGGATGTTCTTGAAGAAGGCCTCGAGCTCGTCGAGCTTCTCGGCGCTCATCCCCTCCGGCTCCCCCTTCGCAGCGGCCTCGAGCTCCTCAAACTCGCGATCCCACCACGCACCCTGTGCCTTCTCCTCCTCCTCCTCCAGCGCCGCCTCCTCCGCGCTGACGCACTCCCTCAGCCTGCTCGGCAACCTCCCGGACCCCTTCTCCCTGCCGCGCCGGGCCCCGCCGCCGCGCGAGCTCGCAGCCTCCCTGACCATCGCCAGCAGCGGGCCCTCGGCCGAGAACATGCCGCACCCCCTCGCGACGCCGAGCGAGCCCTCCTCGGCCGCCCGGACCAGCGCGCCCGCGAAGCCCTTCGTCACGATGAACGGCAGGTCCCTGATGCCGAGCACCTCGACGAGCGAGAACCCGCGCGCGTCGAGCGCCGCGTGCTGCGACGCCGTCAGGTACCCCTTGCGCCGGGCGTCATCCACAAAAAGCTTGCGGAAGACGCGCAGCTCGTCGTGCCTGCGCCGCAGCGCGCACGGCGGCACGGCGCCGCGGTGCACGAGGCCGTCGACAAAAAACAGCGCGTCGCGGATCAGCGGCGCTTCCCAGTGGACGGTGCGCATGGCCTGGAGCAGCCGCGTGTAGCCGGCCTCGCGGACCGCGCAGGAGAGGACGGGCTCGCGGAGGTCGCTGGCGAGCTCGCGCCGGCTGGCGGAGGGCGCGGGGACGATGTGCAGGCCGAGGTAGCGCAGGATGGTGACGTTGCGGGCGATGTGCCACTGGACCGCGGCGTAGGGGGTGCCCGCGGGGAGGGAGAGGCCGGCGCGGATGACGGCGAGGGGCGCCTGGGCGTTGGGGGCGTAGGGGAGGAAGGGGGGGATGTCGATGCCCTGGGTCAGGAGGAGCGGGTGCTGGAGGGGCGTGAGGAGCTCGTCGTCTGAGGAGGAGTAGTCCCCGTCGTAGGTCATGTCCGAGTCGGAGTCGGAGTCGTAGTCGGGGACGTTGTCATCGATGGTCGTGTCCTGGGAGACGTCCGAGACGGGGGAGAATTCCGGGCCTTCGCCTTCATTTCTGATATTATCGGAGCTCGAGTCGGAGATGCGGCTTTGTGTGTCGTTGTCCTGCGTCTCCTCTCCTTCAGGGGAAGTGACGACAAGCATTGGAATGTCCACGGCAAGATCAGCAACCTGCTGGACAGGGGCGGCAGCTTCATCTTGTGTATCTACGTCTTGTAAGCGCTGAGCGGATCTCGTAATTATAACCAGACGGGCCGCACCTTTCTGCAACGAGACGACCTCTGCCTCCTTGATCTCGGGTTCAGGGGCTTGGCCTCTCGGGCTTTCGTCGGGCGTGGTACTGTCATCCTCGTCCTCGTTGTCGTAAAGATCGAGAAAGTCATCATACTGCGGGACGTAATCCGATCCGCGGAGCGACAAGTCGCCCGACTCGGGCAGAGGGTCGGCCGCGCTTTGGTTCAAGTCTACGCCTGAATCCCGGCCTGACAACCGCGCTTCTGCGGCAGTTTCATCGGTCGGGGACGGAGCAGGAGGGGCCGCGACGGTCCTCGTCGTCAAGCACCGCCCGAGCCCCGACTCCATCCCCGCCAGCTCCGAAGAGGAGGTCGACGACGGCGGCGGCGGGACCCAGCGGCGGCCCTCCCCTGACGTATCCCCACTTCCGTTTGGCGAAAACACATCCACCCTTCTGCTGCCGCCGGAGGAGCAGGGAGGATCGCACGCCAGCTGCACCGCGGCAGCAGCAGCCTCCTCCTCTCGCCAGGCAGAAAGCTCCCGGAGCAGCGCGTCCGCGCCGCCGCGGCCGCTGCGCGCGCGCTTCTCGGCCTCGCGCTGCAGCCGGCGGAGCGCGAGCACGGCCTCCGGGGAGGAGGAGTCCCGCGCGCAGGCGAGCGTCTCCTCGATGCCCTGGGTGTAGATGCCCAGGTTCTTGGGGGTCTTCCTCGACGGCGGGGGCGTCGACGAAGAGAAGGAAGAATGAGAGGGGCGGTTTGGCCTCGATGATGATGACCTTTGGCCCGCGGAGAAAGAAGGAGAAGGGGAAGGCCACTTGGGCTTAGTGGTCTTCTTACTTTTGCCCGTCGCCCAGCGGCGGAGGGAGTCCCAGCCTAGGACCATGTCTCCGTCTTCGTCGTCGTCGTCGTCGTCGTCGTTGTTGTTGATGGTGTCTTGCTGTCGCTGCTGCGTGTCTGTGATTCGGGCCGTTGATGATGATGGCTGTCGAGGTTGTGTTCCGTTGGTAGCAGGAGTAGCAGCGCCAGGCCAGTGTGTCCCGGCCGGGCTGCTGGACCCCTTTTGACTCATTTTCGATCTCGAGGTGAGACGTCCTACCTGCCTAGATACTAGACTACTTTCTTTCTCCGGGCTTCGTTGTCTGGACCGTGTTTGTTCGGAACCCTTGGAAGGGTGATTCCACCGTCAAAGAAAAGGATACAATAACGTTGTGTCAAAGGGGAGTTGGGACGTTCAAGAATGGCGTCTTTGCATTATTGGAAACTCTACAGAGTACGAGAAAGGGCCACAGCAGGCGAAACAAAAGTGGCAACCAAAATTGCGAACAAGCAGAAAGGCTTGGTTGTGGCGGGAAGGCCTTTCCTTTCAGGTTTCCTCTTTTCTCCCCGACAAAAGGTTTGTGTCTTCTCGGGTCTTCGAGTAGCTTTTTTTCGTGCTTTTTCTTTTCCCACAAAAGTTGACTCTCGGTTGGACGTGCGTGAAAACTCTGGTTCCCTCTTGTTTTGGTACCCTGATGGCTTGATATCATGGCTTGATTGACTTCAGCCTTTTGTGTGCCACTTGATTTTTTTCCTGTGGAGGTTGGTCTTACCGAAGAGTAAATACCGCAGATGAAGGCCGCGAGTACGGAACGAATGAAGCCGGCAAGTTGTGATGCTTCATTCCGAAAAGTTAAGGTCAGAGGGTGCGATGTTGCCCTTCTCGTGGATCATGGAGTGTCATCAACAAGCTGAAAGCTTTCCCTTTAGGTCGGCAACAAAGCAGTAAGGTCCATTGTTGAAACATCTATAAATCAAGATCAATGTCGAACACGTGCGTTGTCCAAGTCGTGCTCAAGATGCCTCCTGGGACTCGAACAATGTCATTCATAAACCCCGTTAACAAAGACCAACGAGGACTCAACAACTCCCCTTTTGGAAAGACCGGGAACAATCACGACAACTCTTCACAAGGCGTTTGTTCGCGATGGAGACGCCCATCACTTAGTTATTGTATAACACCCGCCCAGTCTATCATACCCCCTGAGTAGACATCAACTCCCCCAAAAACTTGCCCGATAAAGTATACCAACCTCACTTTACCTCGAAAAAACCATATAAACCAAACCACCCAGAAACAAGAGAAGAATGTGCTGGAAGAAACAGACGATATGGACGTCCTGCTGGCACACCACCAGCGAGTCCGGCGTCTGCGCCAAACAAGAGCGCCAGACCCAGCAGAACCTCGACAGCCACGACCCCGGACGGCAACGTCACCCCCAGCAGCGGGCCGAGAGACCGCTCTGGATGAGCCTGCTGTGCTTCCCGTGCATCCTGTTCTCCTCGACGTCGTCGTCGTCGTCGCCGCCGGCCTCCCGAAAGCGGTGCCGCACGGAGACGGCCACGGAGGAGGCCGCGCGCCTGTGTCCGCGGTGCCAGACGATCCGGGACGCGCCGTGCCTCGTTCCCGGCACAGTGGCGGCAGCGGCAGCGGCTAACTCGAATATCAGGTTCGAGGTGACAGAAGAAGATGTTGTGTCTGCGGCCAAGAGGCGCGGTTTCGTCGGGGATGGGAACGTACACCCTGTAGGACGTCGCGACAGCGGCGCGGGGCAGTCTCGTTCTTCCTCCAGGGACCGCAGGGAATCTTCATCTTCGCGGTCCGGTCGCCAGCGGCCGCCGCAGGAGCAGAGCCGTCCACGGAGAGACGCCGCCGCCGGCGCGCCGCCTTCGCTAGCCCCCTCGCCGCGGGACTCCACGGAGCACCTCAGACCCGCCCCCTTACGAATCTCAAAGACTAAACGCAACCAGGTTCCAACTCAGCCCGAGGCAAGCACCAACAGCAAAAACGTCAGCAGAAGCAGAAGCAAAAGCAGCACAAAGAAGAGAGGCCGCAGCGCGGTCGAGCTGATGGCGAACCAGCCGATGAGCACGCTGGTCGAGGACGTGGAAAAGACCTGGGAGGACGGCAGCGCCTCTGCGGAGGGGGGGCAAGCGCCGTACGCGCCGTACGCGCCGGACCTGTCGCTGGACGAGCTGTTCGAGGAGGTCGAGCTAATGTGGCAGCGTGGGGTCGAGCCGCTACCGGCGGCGGCGGCGGCGGCGGCTGCTACTGGGGCTGAGGGGGCGGCTGGACGAGCGTGGCTGTGACGGAATCCTCCATGTGTGCGGGTGTTAGTAACACGTTGCGCGGCGCAGTTACGACGGTAAGAGAAGGAGGAAAGGGATGGGGGCGGGATTCCCGTTTGAACGGTTCCCTAGCTTTGGATTCTGACACGCATGGCTTAGAGTTATGAGATAATACAGCGGTGGTGGTGGTAGAACAAGACAGGCCCAGGCCAAGGACGAAACAAGAACAAGCTCAAGGCAGAAGAATAAGATAGTCCCCATCCCACGCCAACTCGGCACTGCTTGACACGCCGAGACCAGTTCGTGACGATGTGGATTCGTGGCCTCTGGGGTGGTTTTGGGGGCATCCTTACTGAAGCATCATCATCACCTGCGTTGTGTTTTAGGAATCGTATGCAAGGTACGTAACGCAACACCCCCAAAAGACAAGGGAAGTACCTACGGATACAACAAAGAATGTTGATGCCTTGAAGCAACACGGCAGAAAGAGGTTGGAACGAGCGGAGAATGATGATAGGTAGGCTGCCCAATTCTCACGCCGCTGATTGGTCGGTGATGGTCTCCATAGGGCTGACGAGCGGGCAGACTTGAGGGCAGGGGGTTCGTTGATTCGTGACGGCCTACGTGTCGTAGCCAAGATGGACTCCGTAAGCCAATGGGATGCCAGCAGCAAACGGCCACTGTCCTTGGGACGGAATGGAGGGGATCGTTTCTCGTTTCGTGCCTAGGCCTAGGACACTGGACTGTGTGGCTTTTGGACCCCAAACATCCATGGTGTACAACGAGCTGCGCAAATGCGGGATTTGGCGGGTGCGGATGGAACGGGAACGGGACGGTGACGGAGTTGACTCTGAACTAATCATGACTGACGTGCCCTGTCACACACACACCACCAGGACGACATGACTGGCCGGCTCTTCTTGACGTGATGCCGCTGCGGTTGCGGCTAGCTGGCCGGCCGACGAACCGAGCTCTTGACTAAAAAAAAAAAAAAAAAGCTTGCTTGCTGTGAGTTTCTTGCTTCTTCTTACTGGGGCGCCCGTTGGTTCGACAAGAGGTGGCCCCTGGATTGGTACGAAGTATCCTTCACACATCGTGTAATACGCCTCTGGAACTTCACGCCCAATCCATCACGCCAGCCCTACGTGTGGAGAGGGGGCCACGGGGGCGGAAGGAGTGTGTGTGGTGAGCAATTGGCTGACGACGGCTGGTTTGAGTCCTGTTCCTGCGAGGACGATGCAGTGCAGGATGCAGAACACAGCAACGCAGCTACGCAGTCACGCAGGAGAGCGCGGCACTCGTGCGGTGTTTCCCTGCGTCGAAAAGGTACTCTGCAGCAATGTGTGTCGCACTCTGACTGAATGAAGGGTTGGCGATGGGCGAATGGCGCGACCGCGCAATCGCAGTAGCCGTCAGAGACGGGATGCCAAGATCTAGGACTGAGAGACAGACGCAAGCTTGGTGACGAGTCAAGGACCTGCACCTGCACCTGCACCTGCACCTGCACCTGCACCTGCACCTGCAGCGCTCATCGGGCCATCGTATCTGCCGCTCGCGTTTGGCGTGCGTCGTGTTCCAATGGCCATGTCCTGCGCTCCCAAGCAATCTGCCTCTCTGCTTCGTAGCGTCCAGTCAAAGGTTCCTAGACACACACATCAGACCCCCGTGGCGCACCCAACGGGCGCCAAAAGATGCTTTGCTAGTGCAGGAGGCGCCAGAAATTGGGATTCGTTAAGATGTAACCCCGTGTAATAACGGGCCGGACGTCATCCGACCCGAGCGAGGGCCAGACCAGAACCAAACCGAAGAGAATCGTCAATGGACCAGACCAGGCCAGCAGATCTCTCTGGCAGACTGGGGCTACATGGTACAGTCGCAATCTTGGGCTGAACGTGGACGACAAGTAGTAGTAGTCTTACTCCGTAGCGTAAGGGAGACTGGGAGAGAGCGCCCGCTGGTGCCGCGACTTGCCACTCCCCCATGCAAGTTCCGTCGTCACGGGGTCGGGTGACTGATGTCTGACTGAAGATCATGGACCGACCGACCCGGACGAAAATACCGAAGAGCACCGGGACTCATATCGTGGGCGGCCGGGGTCTTCGTCGGATAATGACCAGCACAGCGCTCTTTTCTCCTGTCCCCTTCCCGCGGCCGGCTGATTGTCGAGAAGGAAATGGGTCGGGCCCCACGGCGATGGGCGATTTGATCCGCAAAACTGGGCTACTGAAGCAATAAACTCCACGGGATACACGGACCAGGACGGGCAGACGGGGCTCGCTGATATCAGAGGAGGGGCGACGGAACACAGTGTGAAAGGACGAGTGACCGAGGCCGATGGTGTGATTGGTCAATTTGCGACGTTCGGACTGAAGCCCTGAACCTTTCTCTTGGCGGTCGACCGACCTGCTGGCTCCGCTGCGCGCTCGCGAGATTGGGTCGCGGATGGGCGATGGTTGATGGTCGATGATAGAAAAGTTGCGGTTCGTTGTTTTTGGCAGAGGAGGGACGAGACTGGGATGACCTGGGTAAGTACGTATAGTCTCTGCTGTCACTGCAACAGTGCCGTGCCATGTCAGCCAAAGTAGGTAGGTACAAAAGGTACGTACATATAGGTACCTAGGTAATGGCTGACTGCTACCTACACTGCAAACTGCAACTGCAACTGCGACTGCGACTGGTACTGCAACTGCCACCGCTGTGGAGGCGGGAGGCTGAGGGCGCTGGGTCCGTCCCCTGGGGGGCCGTTTGCTGTGAGAACTGAAAAAAAGTGAGGATCGGATTGGGTGAGTCGGGAACAGAAGTGCGAGACTCCACACACTGCAGCGCGCGCGCGCAAAAGAGCGGAATTCAAAGAAACCAACGAACGCAAACCCGGGTCGGCGGAGAGTGAAACGATGCAGTTGACAGGGGACTAGGGGGGGGGGGGGGGTGCTCTTTTGGTTCTGATGGGCTGATGACGACGGGGGTAAGCGAGAAAGAAGGAGGCCAAATTTGAGTCAAGGCGGGAGGAAAAGGTACCGTGCATGAGCGTCTCTCTCTTTCCGTCTCTGTTTGCGCTTGTCTCTGCTTAGCGCAGATTTGGCCTCTTTACAGAGTCCTAGACAGACGTCCACCATACTACCAGTACCTACAGCAGTACCTCTCTAGTCTCCCGTCTACAGCAGGTGGTTCGTGCCAAATGGCGGGCGCAAACTTCAGGCCGAGCTACCTGAGCTTACTACTGCTACAGGTGCTGAGCTTAATGCCACCTATGCTCTGCTCTGTTCTGCCCTGCCGTATCATGCGATTTCAAGGTGATGATGATGAAGTCAGTACTATGTAGAGGTAGAGGTACCTTCCCTACATATCCACACCAAGAAAAGTACCCTCGATACCTCATGATACCCACACCACACGAGGCCGTTCCTAATATTGGCGTCGATCTGGTTGGGGTACCCTACCCACGCGTGGTACTACTGTACCTTCATAGCCTTCATAGCAGTGTAGATAGTGACACGGCACCTCGTCTTGTTGAGGCCATCGTGTCCGCAGCCCCAACTCCCGAGTCCCGACAGACGGCAGCGAAGAATCGGTCAAGGACGGACGATTGATTCCAAACCCCTCCTGCTCTAGCCTCTCGATATTGAACCACAGCGCCCCCCCCTATCATGCCCTGTCACCGTCCCCATGCCCACGTTCCAGTCTACAGTGCTACGCTGGTACCTTACCCGTACCTGCCCAGGACGCTGGAGTCCTGGACCTCTAAACCCAAGAGGTCACTAACGAAGCTATACCCGAAATGGCAATTCGTACTCTGAGCGTTTTCCGAGTCCTGAACTCCTAGCCATGTCCACTGTTTACTGCCCTGGACCCAGCAAAGAGGGACCGCTGGAGAGTGCAAACAGCGAGCCCGCTTAGAGGGGAGAAAAAAGAGAGAAGGCAGCCGTCAAACCGATGCGCCGTTCCGTGGTGGTCCGGGGTGGATTGCGTCGACGGCCCCGGGGGCACTGAGCATTCAGCGGCCAGAGAATTCGTCTGCCTCCGTCGACGTGCGCGTCACCCAAGAGGAACGCGTCCCAAAGCGTGCTGCTGCGTTACGAAGCAACAACGCGGGGGCGGCGCTCGACTGTCTTGTCTTGCTGACGGCGCAAGTGCGCCAGACCTTCCAGCTTGCTGCTCCGTCCGGACCAACTCGGTCCCGTACCAACGGGATGGTGTCATGGCAGGGAATGTACCTAGTCCTAGAGGTCTCAACTCTGCGAATCTGCGGACAGGGAGGTGGGCGACAACAAGAATAGCGTCACCCACTGTAAAACAAAAAGGGCTGAAGCTCGGCGCCGTCACATCACCCGACAGAGGAAAATGCGATGGGGACAGAGGTATTCGGTGCTAAGGGCCCGATCGGCTCGTCTGATTTAGACGTTCTGAATCACTGTGGTGGAGTCGGAAATTAGTATTTTTTGATTTTTTAGTGACACTATGCCTTTTTAGGTAGGAATTTTCTCTATATAACTTATAACAACCCTATAACCTTAGTTATACGTAAAATAACCTACTTAAGTAATATATTTTTCTAAACTAGGGCTTAAATACTTATATAATTAACTAAAAAAAGGGATAGTTTATAAATTTTTACTATAAAAGTAAATCCTTGATTTTTAAGGATATAGTGGTGTATTTACTTAAAAAAAACACGTATACTAGGGCAATAGATCTCTATAATAACCCTTCCCCTCCTAGTAATATAACTAGTAATATTAATAATAATAATACTTTTAATAGTAAAGTAGAGATATAGTTATTTATTATAGTAGTAATTTTAATAATTTATACTATTATTACTATAACTATTAGTATTAAAATTAACTTTAAATACTTTAAATAGCTATAAATTAATTAAAGGATATTACTTTAATTTAGGTCTATAAAACTAATTTATAGGGGCCCTTTAATAGTAGTAAAAAAGGCCTATATAATCCTTACTATTTTATAAAAGATCTTTTATAGCCTTTTTTAGTTAATAAAGGCTAAGTTTAGTACTCTATATACGTAACTTTAAACCTATAGTGCTCTAAGGGATATATAGTACTAAACTATAAAGTAAAAAGTAATAATATTTTTATATATTATAAGGTATTTAATAGTATAGTAGAATACTATAGTATAGTTTAATATAGTTTAAAGTACTATATTTAATATTTTTTATAATATTTTTAAAAGTATATATATTTTATATAGGTACTTTATTAAATAGCTTAAGTAAAACTACGTTATAGTAAAAATAAAACTAGACTCTATAAGTAGTTAGTTTAATAGCTATATTAGAGTAATAAATAGAATATATATACTAACTTTTTTACTTAAAGTAGACTAGTAAAGGTTTTTTAATTATAAAGGGTAAATATCGTAAAACATCTTTATAGTAGTTTACTTTAATTATTTAATTTTATATATACTTATTAGTAGTAAAGAGTTACTTAATAATACAAATCTACTATACTAAGTATTAACTAAGTCCTTTTTAGTACTAAATAAAAGATTCTACTTCGCTAATATAGAGTTTAGTAGGAAGTACTAAAGTATTATTATTTTTTTTACTAGTAAAAAGTACTACTTTAAAGATTTTACTAAAAAAAACTCTAAAAAACTAAAAAATAAAAAGGAGTTATATAACTTATATTATATAAAGTATTAGTATATTATTAAAAAGGTCTTTAGTATACTAAAGAGATCCTTTTTAATTCTAAAGGGGGCACTACTAGAGTATAACTTCTAAATATAAATAAAGTTAGTATATACCCTTATAGGGCTATATAACTTTATCTAAACTTAAAGAAAGGTACAAGAAAAGCTAATAGTAGAAAAGGAGTTTATTATAAACCTTATTTAGTAGTATACTAACAAAGTTATTAAAAATAAAATTAGTAATAAATTATAGTATTAATTAGTTATTTAGGAGTAGGATTAATAAAAGGCCTATATAAAGAGGTAAAAAAGGAGTGAAATTAATAATACTAACTATTATAAAGGATAAGTAAAAAAGGAAGTAAAAAAAAGGGTTAATATTAAAAAAATAAAAATTAAAAAATAGCTATTATTATACTTTAAAATATTTAAACTATTATAATTAACTACTAGTAGCCTTATTAAAAAAATTATAATAAAGCCTACCTTTTTTTCTTATTAAGATAATAAAAAGCTTTTATTAAAAAAATATCTACCTTCTAGTTTATTTATAAAAAATCTAACGCGTTTTATTAGTTAAAGTAGTTATAAAACTAATTTACTATTTATATTTCCTATAGCTAAAAAGGTCTCTCTTACTCCTCTATATTACTACTATTTTTACCTCTTTTAACTTTAATCTTTTTAACCTTATTAACTTTATTAACCTTATTAAATAAATTAATATTAATCCTTTTTTTTTATAGTTTATATTACTTTAAAAACTCCTTTTTTACCTTTTTTAAAAAAAATTAAGAATATTTAAATACACTCTAAGTAATTAACAAAAAATTCACTAATATTAATAAGCTACTAAGTATCTATCTCCTTACTAAATATTTCTATATAAAAAGTAATAACTTTTTTTTTTATATCCTTTACTATTACCTTTTTTAATTAAAAAGCTAGGGAAATTACTTCTACTATTTTATTACTAAATTAGTTAAGTATTTTTAGTATTTCTAATACATATACAGACTCCTTTCCCTACTAAACCCTTACTAACTAAAGTTAATCTTCTATAAAGTTATTTATAAGTATAAAAAATAATAAGTTTTTATTAAAATTAAACTACTCTTTTTATTACTTCTTTATATTACTTTATAATACTACCCTTATATTAAATAACTATAAATCTATAGTAGTATCCTCTTACCCCTCCCCCCCCCCTTATTATAATAAGTCCCTTATTTTTATAAGATTCTTTTTTATTATTTATACTAATAACTAAAGCTCTTATAGTATAGTTTAATTTTATAAAAAGCTAGTATTTTAAATATACTATATTATAGAGTATTTTTTTTTAAACTCCTTTTATATCTCTTTTAATACTATAATAATACTACTCTTATTATTATACCCCGTACTTAACTTTTTAAATAACTATAAAACCTTTTAGTATACTATATAATACTCTTTATACTTATTATAAAGGTTCTTTAGTATTTATAACTAATTAGGGTATTTAACTAATATTTTAAGTAGAATCTCTTTAAAGGCCTTAAAAATAGTAGTTACTTTATTACTTATTATAAAGAGTTATTTAGCTTACTTTAAAATAAAGTAATATTAAAAAAGGTACTTAAGGAATAATTAGGTCTATATAATAGATTTTACTTTTAATATTATTAGTTATATATTAAAAACTCTAGTAGTTAGTAGCTAGGATACTAGTAGTTACAATTTACTACTTTTTATATTATTATTATTAAACCTAAATATAGTATTATTATTATTTATAACTAAAGGTTTAGAATATTTATTATTTTTAATAAAGGGCTTTAAAATAATTTTAAATTTATTAAATAGACTTAAGGGCCCTTAAGTAGTTAATAACTAACTACTTATAGTTATATATTATAAAAAATACTTTATATTACTAAAATTTTAGTAAGTATTAATATTTTTAACTTAAAGGTAATTAATAGGGTAATTTATAGTTATTTAAAAAGAGTATAGTCCCTTTTACCCCCCTCTATAAAGTATATTAATAATTAGACCCTTTTACTAACTTATAAGAGACCAGGGCCTTAGGTCACTTTTTACTCCACTACTGTGATTCAGAACGTCCGAATCAGTTGAGCCGATCGGGCCCTAATTGGGTACCGCAATCTTTAATTCCGGGGCTGTGCTCCCGGCTCTCTACCCATCAGCGCCCAGTTTGGGCCGCGGGCTGCAGAACAACGGTGTATCTAACAGTGGGCCCTCTCGAGCGGGCGGTCGCAACAACAATATTCGCCGGGGCACCTAGCGGTGTCGTGCCAGGTGCGCTATCCGTACCTACCTACCTACCTACCTACCTACCTACCTGGGTAGCGTCCCTAGGTACCTGGACCTCACCTCACAGGGCACCTCACTGAGGGAGACCTTGAGGACCCCCCCAACACCCAACTCCCTCCGCTGGCGGTCCCCTCCCCTGCGGAGCGACCAGGGGTCTGATCCTTTTCTGTCCGCAAAGCCCAGACTCCGCCTCCACTGGGCGGCAGCGACGCCATCTCATTGGTCGAGGTCCTCCAGGCAGCAGCCTTCGCCCCGGGCGCTCTCTGGTCCGCTCACGTCGGTCGCTCTGGTCTGCTTTTCTAATCAAACCCGCCCTCGAATGTCGACGACCTTCGACCTCGCCCGCTTGCTTTGCTCACGTCCAACGCTTCTTCACCCTCCTCCTCCTCCGACCTCGTCCATCTCGTCTTTCCCGCCTGCTTCTTGTTTTCAGGACTCGACATCCGCTTGCTTAGATTCCCACTGAGGCCGCCGCACTAAAGATTCCTCAGTCACCCTCCTCCTCTCCCCATTCCCACCCGTCGCCTTTCCCCCCGTCTTTGTCTCCGACATCTTTCCATCCCCGATCGTCTCCGCCGACGCGTATTACTTCTGGGACGAATAAGCGCAAATATTGTTTCGCAAGTCGTCTTCTTCACGCTGGCATCTGAAATCAGGCAGGCTTATTTCGGCCCCGACTTAAATCGCCCTTTCTTCTCGGTGCCGTCTTCTGCCCGGTTGCCTTCCCTCGATCATCCATATCGATATCGTCACTCCCACTCGATAGTAAGACCACGGCCCTTCCCCCCTCTTGGTACTTTCCGTATACCTGTTGTCCGTCTCAAACCTCCCCCCTCATGCCACCTTGCCACTTGCCCAATCCCAAACCTTGGACGCGACTGGCCCCAAGAGTTTAGGACTATCCTGCATCAGGTGTACTGGCGCGATCCCGGTCGTGACTCACACTCGTCTCTTCAGCCCTACAACTCGAAGGAACCCATAAGAGATCTAACACTCCAAAGTCGACAGAGTTCTGGACACCCGTGTCACTTCCGCTACCATGTCCGTCTCCGTCAACCCTCGACGAAGGACTCCGGTGACTCGCCCGGAGTCTCCTGCCGCCAGTGGCCTCAGCCTTAAGACCAACATGTCCCTCCGCAAGGGTGCCACCTTCCACTCTCCTACCAGCCCTACCTCCTCGCCAGACGATGCCGTCGCTGCTCCTCCCAGCCTTCGTCGCTCCCAGACCAACCTGGACGACGTCGTCGACGCCCACTGCCGACGCACTGCCTTGCTCCTGGGAGAGCTTGAGGAGTCTCTTTCCAATCTGACCGTTGTCTCTCCCACGGCCAAGACCTTCAGAGACGACAGCTTGCCTGTTCCCAGAGGTTTCTTGAACCTGCCCGTTGTGGACCCAGCCATGGCAAAGGAAAAGTCAAAAGAAGCGGAACGCCGCATTCTGCGCCCCAGAACCCGCCGCTCCTCGAGACACCATGAATCAGACAGCGGACTCGGCACCTCAGTGGCTCCCACCACCGAGACAGAGCCCGCAACTGTCACGTCAAAGAAGGCGTCGACCATCACGCGCTCCGCCACCTCTTCGACCAAGGAGAACCTTCCTGCCCTGAGCAGCAAGGCCGTCAGCCGTATCCACGAGCATATTTTGCGCCCCCTCCGCGCCAAGCCCACACTCAAGGTTTTCGAGCCTATTATTCTCGAAGTCCCCAGGCGCATCAGAGAAAAGGAAATTATCTGCCTGCGAGACCTGGAGAAGACCCTCATCTTTATGGCACCGGTAAGTCATGCTTTGACTGAGACTGGCGTTTGGGCAAATACTTATCGATTGTTGATGAAGGAGAGGACCAAGAACGCCGCCTTGTACCTCGATTTCTGCCTGACATCGATCCACTGCATTCAAGCAACCGTGGAATACCTGAGCGACCGAGAACAGACTCGACCCAACGATCGCCCTTACACTAACGGCTATTTCATCGATCTCGTCGAACAGCTCAAGCAGTACGCCGGCCAACTTTCTGCCGCAAAGGACTCTGACGCCGAGATGGACGTTGACCCGTATGCCACTCCCTTCGCTTCATCGCTACTACGCCATACTAACCCAATCGACAGTTCCGACGAAATCAAGCTCTTCGGTGGCATCGCTGAGAACGGACGCCCTGCAGAGTTGGTCCGCATTCGCAACGGCAAGGCCATCTCCATGGCCACCGGTCTCGAGGTCGACCTCGAAGACTCCAAGACCCAGATCCACATGAAGCGCTCTGCTAGCGAGCAGCTGGCGGACGAGGAGGAGATCATGCGCTCCATGGCTCGCCGCAAGAAGAACGCCAGCCCCGAGGAGCTGGCTCCCAAGAAGTGCTGCGTGCCCGGTTGCGACAAGGAGTTCAAGCGACCTTGCGACCTCACCAAGCACGAGAAGACTCATTCTCGTCCCTGGAAGTGCCCCGTCACCACTTGCAAGTACAACGAGTACGGCTGGCCTACCGAGAAGGAGATGGCTCGTCACCACAACGACAAGCACTCGTCGGCTCCGCCCATGTACGAGTGCGGCTTCCCGCCTTGCCCGTACAAGTCGAAGCGCGAGTCCAACTGCAAGCAGCACATGGAGAAGGCCCACGGCTGGCACTACGTCCGCACCAAGACCAACGGCAAGAAGCCCTCTAGCACCGCTGGTAGCGTCGCACACGCCACGCCTCAGCTCAACCACATGCCCACTCCTTCTACCAGCAGCGCTCCCACTCCTCCCCAGACGGACCAGTTCCAGCACTTCAACTTCAACGACCCCATCCTCGCTCCTATGCACCCCATCGGCCCGGTGGGCGACTTTGCCTCGCACATTGACGGAATGGAGTTCCCCAAGTACATTTCTGACGAGGATTTCGACCAAGTCATGGGTGTCCAGCAGCCGTTTGACAACTCGCTGGAGCTCTCCATGTCTCCGTCGGACCACAACACTCCTAACACGGACGTGTCTGTTGGCCCCTACAACTACCAGGATGGCCCGGACTTCACTGTTGCCGAGGATATTTACGGCGCGCACGCCCAGCTTCCCACGCCCGACCACGCAGTCTTCGCCGACAAGATGAACATGCAGTTCCCCATGTACCAGACTGTTGCCGCTTGCCAGCCTCAAATGGTTCCGGCCCAGACCGCCACTCACCTTTCGCCCATCGGCCAGGGCAATGCCATGCTCTACACTCCCGACTCCATGGTCGATGACGCCTTTGACGGCGTCAACGACTTTGGCGGAAACGACTTCCAGCTGTTCCCAAACAACGATGCCATCAAAACGTTCGAGCCGCTGTTTGGCGAAATCCCTCCCAGCGTTGGCCTCGGCTTCTCCCAGAACTCGCAGGACCTGTTTGCCAACCTTCAGTGGCACAACGACATGGACTTCCAGGGTTTCCCTCAGTAAAGAAGATGCCTGCTGGTACGACGCCTAGGGCGGCAGATCCACGGAGCTGCGCGGGCGACACAAAATATGGAGATTGGATGGCGGTTACGATTTGACGAATGGATACGGTTTGAGCCTTGGGAATTCGGCTCGAGGGAATCAGTTGGGTGTGCGATTTTCCCCTCGTGCACTTTTGTACAACTTGTTATGCACAACACCCTGCTTGCTCTGGAAACATCTTTTCTTCTCATTTCTACTTGGTATGAGATTGATCCGCAGCGTAGCTCGCGCTGCGAGCGCAGCGGAAGGAGCGAAGAAGCGAATGAAGTGGTAAAATTGCCAAAGCACAGATGTCTTTTTTGTATGGAGACGCTCCTCGTGAGGTCGTTCCTTACATTCCTTCATCGTCTGCAGTCTTGTGTTGTTAGAGAGAGATACGTGTTGGCAAGGTTTCGTGGCGAGGCAACCTACATAATACTTGGTTCTGCCTATGCCTCTTGGATGGGAGAAGCAGATCTCTAGACATGTCGCTCAATTTGATATGCCAAGTTCTGAAAACAGAACAAAAAAAAACACTGTTCACTTGGCGTCCGTTGAGCGATGCTCTCAGGTGAATGTCTTCGTTGTGTGAGTTCGCATGACGAGGCTGCTTTTACTCGAGGGAAGTTTGCTCTGGGCGTCAAGCGATCATCAGGGATTGGATGGAGTGAGCCGTCCAGCACGGCATGGGAGGTCATCAAGGGAAGAGGGAATCTGGGAAGTCTGCCAGAGGAAGCAGAGGCGGCGGCCATTGGCCTCACCAGGTCGGTTCCGCGGGACATGAGCAGAAGGGGCCTATGAACTGGGCGTATGAAGGAAAATCAAGTGACTTTACGGAGCACTTTTGGGTTGGTAGATAGCAGTAGATAGGATTAATCTCGTCCACATTATGAGGTTTACACTTTTGGGACCCTTCTTGCATTTTTCGTGGCTGTGAAATACTTTTTCTTTTTCTGCCGCCTCGAGGTAGTAAGGTTTTTTCAACTGACTCCCCTCCCCCTTCCCAACAACACCGCCAGGAAGACATCATCTCAAGAATGGACCCTCGGGAAACCGTCACCGCTGCTCCTCCCATTACGTGATGGGCGAAGCTGCCAGTGGAGCTGTCGACAGCTTCATTACAGGTGAGGTGGACCGTCCGGCTACGTACCGGATAACACGTGACTACTGATTGGCGGCAGGGCAATAGTAGTGGGTCTCTCTCTTCTCGCTCTCACCTTTTTTTTCTGCCGCCGAAATCCCTACCAATAAATCTTCCTCGCTCAGCAGACCTCCTCCAACCTGCCTCATACAACCCCGTCCCCGACTTCTCGACGAAGCCGAGACCGCGACGCGTCCTATTACTTGTTAGGCGCCCTTCAACCTACGGATCCGATATACGGCTTTGGATCCGTAGCTTCGCAAGAGGTAAGCTACATCTTTTTCTTTCTACTGTTCTCTCGCGCGCGCAGACGCGAAGAAAAAAAACGAGAGACAATCGTCCGACCTCACATGATGAGTATTTCACCCTTTGTAATAGGAAGAGCCGTCTGAGACGCCCCGGGCATTTCAAAGCAGTCCTTTTTCCTTTCCTTCCCCCCGTCCTCTCTGCTTTCTGTTTCTTTCTCTGGCACCTCTTTGCCTATTCCAGGTCTAGTCCTTCTAGGTTGCCGCACGCTGCCGGTCTCCGGGGTTTTGCAGATCCTCGACACTTACCGCGTTCCTCGTGGCATTCTCCACTGGGAGCTCTGCCGCGTGGGGGTCGTCGGGTTCAAGGACTGGAGGGCTCGTCTGCGCCCTGGAGTTCGGCGGTGGCTTCCTTGGGAGGCGGGCTTGGTTTCGGGTAGGAGCTCTGTCGGAGGGGGGTTCATGGGGGTAAGGAGGTCGTGGGGGGCGGGGACTGGGAGGGGGTTGTTTGCTCCTTCGGCTTCGTCGCTCGCGCGAACATCCTGATCCTTAAAACCGGCACATGGGCGCGCGGAAGATTGCACCGTCATGTGCTATCCCGTTGTTCGTCGGGGGGTCAGGGGCGGCGGGTGGCGGGGTGGGGATGTAGTGCTTTTAACTTGGGTTTCTGAGATTTGAGGTCGCTTGCGATACGATTTGGCAGGATTTGAAGTTTCGAGTACAACTTTGCTGACTTGGATCCCTGCAGGTTGCTCGCGCAATTCAGATTGTCGATGATCGGGAGGAAGGAAGGCATGAGGACAGAATCGAACTTGCTAATAAAACATAATTCCCAAATACCTTGTCAGTTATTTTTCACCGTGTCTCTCGAGTTGTAGTCGGATCAGATGTTGCCAATCGCATGAGTCCCTTTCATTCATAAGTGTTCATCGTCTGTCTGTCTAGTGATGCCATGTCCAGCCGTGTGTGTATCTCGCAAAATATCCCTCCGTATCGTACAACTGCACTTAGTCTCACTCATCGCTCTCGCTATCAAACACCGCCCTCCTCCTCTGCCGGCCCCCGCCACGCCTCTGCGGGAGGTCGTCGTCGTCCTGCCCAGACTCCAACACTGGCCCCGGGTCCTTCGCCGGCGCCTTGCGCGTGCTGCTTAGCAGGGTGTCCTCCTCCCCCATCAGAGAGTCCGCCGAGTCTTGCGTCGAGCCAAACTCCGTCGGCACGTAGAACGGCTTCGACGGAGTCTGCCGCGCTGGTCCCGGCGATGCCGTGTGGCTCGAGGACGACGGTAGCGAGGATGCGTGCCGCGGCGCGCTGGACACGGGCCGGTCGTCCGAGACGACAAAGTCCAGCAGTTCGGCCCCGTCGTCGTCGCCGTCCGTGTCCATCGCGTCGCTGTCGCGCTCGCAGTCGTCGCCTAGCTCGTCGCTGTTGATCCCGCGGCCGCGGCGATTCCGGGCGGCCGCTTTCTTCTTTTTTGGTAGGCGCCGAGGGGGGGTTTGCTCTTCGGACATTACGTCGTCGCCGTCGCCGTCTTCTATGCTGCCGTTGATGAATGCCGCCGCGGACGTGAATCCTCGTGCTTTTGGTGTGCCGCCGGTGGATTTGCGCTTCTTTGGGACGGGGCGTTCGTCGTCGGATATGAGCGTCGACTGAACGCCTCTCGGCGCAGGTGCTCCTTCGTCTTCTGTGTCGCTGGCGAAGGGCGGAGCCGGAAGTTCGTTGTACCTGCTCGTGTCTTGTTCGCCATAGGGGTATGTGTACCTGCTCGCCGTGTCCTGGAGTTTGGACAGCTTCTGGCAGAGCTTGACGAACTTCTTCGTCCTCGTGCCGTGCGGGACTTTTCCCACGGGCCGCAGGCGCCGCTGGAGCAGCGTGTAGGACGTGAGAGCGGGCGCCTCGGTCTCCTCCATCCTGTCCGCGGTGGCCGGCAGCGAGCGGTATATCCTGTCCAGGTCGGCGAGCTGCGCGTCCGTGAGCATGACAGACTCCGTCGGCGGCACGTCCATGATGAAGTCGGCCTCCGTTGGTTCTGGTTGCTTCGGCGGGCGACCCCGCTTGGCCCCCGTGCCTGCTTTCCCCATGTCCGACGCCTTCATGAATCCCAGCTCGACGCCGTCCGGGAGGTGGAACTTCTTGGGCGGCTTCTTCTTAGCCGCGGCCCTGCGCTTCTTCGGTTCTGGCAGAGACGGGTTCTGGGTGTTCTCGATGGGGATCTCGATCTGCTCCATCACGACCTCCGGCCGTATGTCCCTAGGCACGATGCGCGCGGAGAGGTCGTGGCGGAAGTTGAACTTGCTCCCCTCGCAGATCAGCTTCTGCATCTCGGCGTAGTTGTCCTTCGACCGCGCGAAGGCGTCTTCTTCTTTGCCTCGCATTAATAGTAGTACGATGTTGCCAGCTCGCTTTCGACCCGTTCTGCCCATTCGCTGAAGCATCCTGATCGGGGAGGAGGAGGCGTCGTAGCACACGATCAGATCAACCTGACCAATATCGAGGCCCTCCTCGCCGATGGACGTCGCCACCAGCACGTTGTATCGGCCGTCCTTGAACTTCTCAATCGTCTGGATTTGTTCGGACTGTTTCATGCCGGCGGAGCGCTTCGAATCTGCTTGACCGACGAACACGGTGGCCTTGATGAGCGGCTTGTGCACGTTTAGCACCCGGACAATATCCTCGGCGCTGTCTCGGTACTCGCTGAACACGATGACGCGGGTCGCCGACTCTCCCCCGGCATCCATGAAGTGATTTAGGATTGTGTCCTGGAGGGCGGTGAGCTTTGGGTGGCCCGCAAATCCGTCGATCCGAAGCCACTTCTCTATCATGGTCATCATCTCTTGGAAATTCGAGTCGTTAACGATTTGCTGCTTGTACTTGGACCCCTTCTGGCCCTTCTCCTCCGTGCTGCTGCGGAATTCCTTCAGGTTCTCGTAGAATGGCCTGATACCGTGGAAGTTCAGAAGCTTTATCGCGTGGGCGAGGCTCTGGAGGATGCTGAAGATGGCCCTCATCATGAACTGAACTCCCTGGTTGGCCCTCCGTCCGACGTTGTTGAACCATTCCTGCTGCTGCTTGACCAGACCGTAGGTGGTGATGGCCATGGGATCCCGTCCGTAGTAGATGTTCTGCTGCGTAAGCTTATCCATCAGTGGCTTCAGGGCCTTGGAGAAGAGTTCCTTGATCTCGCACATTTCGTCGGAGGGGTCGAGGACGACCTGCTCGACGTTCCTTTGGTGCACATATTGACGAATGTCGATCGACTCCTCTGTGCGGATCTCAATATGAGATATCCCGAGGTTGTCAATGATTTCCTGGACGGTCTCGACTTTGGAGCCCGGCGTCGCCGTTAGGGCCAACACTCGAAAGTAGGGATTGAAGCGGCGCATCATCTTGACGACCTTGGCGTAGGCGTACTCGCCCGTCGCTCGGTGGGCTTCGTCGATCACTAGAAGGACAATCGACTTGGGATCGGCATACCCGTGTGAGATATCGTTGGCCAGCGTTTGCGGGGTCATGAAAAACACGCGCTTGGAGGCCCATTCGTCGACTCTCAGGGCCGGCGCCGTGTCGCCTGTCAGGAGCGTTGTCGTCGACCGCGAGATACCCACGATGTTGAAGCAGGCATCCACCTGCTGTGCCACGAGTGGCTTGGTAGGAGCAACAAAGACGATCTTGGCATCCTTGGTCCATCGGTAGTAGTTCAACATTACCGTGGCGGCAATGAACGTCTTTCCGAGACCGGTGGGCAAGGCGACAAGAGTATTGTTGAAGAGCGAGTTCTTGACGATGCTAAATTGATAATCTCTGGTGGCACCAAGATTAGTGGGATAAAGCCACGTCTTCATGGCTTCCACGTCCAAGGCGTGGTGAGGTGGTTGTTCTTCTGGTTTGTCGCCGCGGTAAACTCGCCCGAAACCCGGCTGGCACGCTTGTATCGGAGCATCGTCCGCCACAGTCCCGCCAAGGAGGGTCGTCTGGCGATATGTGGAAGATGACGTGCGATTGAGGCCGTTGACAGTCCGGCGCGTGGGAGCACTTGTCCTCCTGGGAGCATTTGTAACAGGAGCAAGCTCAGGCGAGGAACAGAATGCATCAGACGGCAGATCATCTAGCTCATTAAAGCCCTGCCATACGTGTCAGTAACCCGGCGACCTGATATACGGGCATCCAAGTTCCCGTGGTAGACAAACACTAGATGCGGTTCCTTTGGGCGCAGAAAAAGCGCTGGGAACGTGTGTGGTGCGGCCCGCGTTGGCACGACTGTAGGATGGTGCGAGGGCGTTCGGGGCTCCCGTATTCCTGGCAGATGAGGCGGCCTGCGATTGGAAGACACATGAGCTGGAGGGGCCGGCCTGGGTTTGGCTCAGAGCCTCCACCAAATCCTCGTCGGCGAGGTCATCGTCGTACTCGTCGAAGTCCATGTCTGAAGATTATCCCACCTCACACCCAATAAATGAGTGATTCGGGTGCTTCCATGGACGAGGGTGTCATCATGGAGTTCTGCTGTTCACAGTGCGGGGGACAGGGATTCCTGGCGGCGCGCGTAGTTGACGCGTCGGCAGCATCGCGATCGCGAAAGCATCTCTAAATCACGTGACAGGTAGCTTAGCTAATCACTACTTGCTCGAATCAGATTCTTTACCTAGCACTAGGCACCAGCGGGCCCGAGCAGGCAACAAAAAAGCCAGTACAGACTGCCGCCCCAAGCGACTAACAAGAGTACCTTTTTAACTGCAGAAATCTAGCTTAAGTTAGGTACTCTCAGCTAAAGCTTGCCTAAGACTGACTCTACTCTCTTGTTTCCCCTCGCGGGAACGCCAACAATGACTACAGGTAGGTACATCGTAATACAGTGTAGTCTTACCTACCTAGGCAACTAGGTAGGCAGGCACCTGGCTCCACACGCATTTGAGCCGCTGTCCGCTGTAACCTGCTGCAGCCTGTCAAACTGCTTTCGCATGTGGGGCTGTCCGCCGGCACTTTGATATCGCATCGATGGGTACCTAGGTAGCATAGAGTGATCATCGTTTTTGGTAGCTAAAATGTGAGCTTCAGAAGATGGGATCTTCTTCTTTTTATCTTGCTGTGAGTGTGATTGAGTTTGGCCCCATCAAGTAGGCTGCATCTCTATGTTCTGCCTTTTAGGTTGCGTTAGCAATTCGCTGGTGAATGCCTGGGAAGGCTACCAATCACCGGTGCAGCCTGCCTTCCACGGTGGGGCTGACTCAAACGTCACTTGCTCATTGCGACGGACGAATTTCTTCCTTCATTGCCAGCCACCATCCACCTACACATCCCGTTTTACGTTTCCTACGTCCACGTCCAGCAGTTCTATATTAAGCGGCACTCTCCCTCGTCTGAAAGCTTTCAAACAGAAAGCTTTCAGACTTTTTTCGCTCTTTATCAAAAAACACCTACTGGTCCTACCGTTTCTTGAAAGCGCAAACAGCGCTCGCCCTCATCCAGCGACCGCCTACCTGATCACCATCTTCACGCTCCTCTACTTCAAAACCCCGGACGAACACGATCGCTACCTAACACACTACTCGCAACGAATTCACCTCAAATCTACGCCTACCGCGTCAATCTAGCAATGGCGCCTCCACGAGCCCCACGAGCCATGGCTTCGCAGCCCGCGCGCGACACTCGCAGCTCCACGATGGGCGCAAAATCGCGAGGTGGTGGCGGTATTCAGAAGCGGAAAGGTGGTCGCACCAATACCGACAGAGATGGCGACCTCGATATGGGTAGCGGTGCTGCAGCAGGCGGCGCGCGCCGCGGGAACAGCAAGCCAGCGGCAGCCGATGCCAACAACTCGAGACCCCAACGATCGACGAGATCTGGCGGTGCCCCCAACAAGCCGGGCTCGAAGGTCCAACAGGCCATCGCCCGCCACCTGAACACCGGGGATGGATCGGATTTGGTGTCGAAAAGAAGACCACAAAGTACCGGCCTCGTCTGGGTGAAGGTGAAGGGATTGAGGGACAGCAAGGCCGCCAGCAACGACGACGGTGGTTTGCGGGATCTCCTCACCTTCTTGGAGCGGAAAGCAACGACGCTGTCTGGCCGAAACAAGCCGGTAGTCATCAAGAAGTCAAGCCTGAGGGGAGACTTTGTCAATGTGGCTGCGAGCCAGGAGGACGCGGAGCAGATCCTCAAAGTCAACACCTTCTCGTTTGCCGGAGCGAAGCTGGAAATTACCGATAGTGACGGTTCCGTCGCCAAGGCGAACGAGGCATCTGCCGCGGCCCAGGAGACCAAGCAGAAGCTCCAAGGCATCATGTCCCTCCGCTACGAAATGGAAAACAAGTTGTTGCGACTCAACGCCCTGAATCAAGACCCGGGTCTTATCGAGATGGGCATACTGGAGTCAAAGGACAGGGCTGAAAAGCTCTTCAAGGTCATGATGCGGATCTGCGACGACCTGTTCAAGACCGCACAGGCCAAGATCGACGCCATTCACAGCATCAGCTTAGCCAACAATGGCATCGAATCCATCATTCGTGTCGAGGATTTGGCCGAGACGTTCCCCGATCTCAAGAACCTCGACCTCAGCGGCAACCAGATTGCTAGCATGACCGGTCTGTCGAGGTGGAAAGGCAAGCTCCGGAAGCTCGAGAGCATATACCTCGGCGACAACCCTCTCCCGCTGGCGGAGCCCAAAGTCATGGCTGAGCTGTTCCGATTCTTCCCCAAGCTGGTCAACGTCAACGGCGAGCAGTTCACGCCAGAGCAGATCAAGCAGATCCAGGCAGCTGGCAGGCCGCAGCCGATTCCTCAACGGGGACCCGACTTCCGCGATGCCAACGCCGTAGGCGAGACGTTCCTGCTCGATTTCTTTGTCGGGTTCGATACGGACAGAACAGCTCTCCTCGCCAAGTACTACGACGACCACAGCCAGTTCTCCCTTGCAGTCGACACGCATTCTGTAAGAGACGAGAACCTTCCGCAGCCCTTGCCTTGGTCTTCCTACATCAAACAATCGCGAAACCTCCAGAAGATCACCACACCGGCGGCACGATCCATTAGGCTGCACGCCGGCAGGGAAAAGATTTGGAACATTTGGAACGATCTGCCCCAGACCAAGCACCCTGATATCAAGACCGACATGAGCAAGTACATCTTGGACTGCCACCTGCTCCCTGGTCTCGGTGACCCGTCGCGCCAGACTCAAGGCGGCGTCGACGGCCTCATCATTACTGCGCACGGCCAGTTCGAAGAGTGCGACAAGGCCGGTAAGATGGGCCTCAGGAGTTTCTCTCGCACGTTCATCCTGGGTCCTGGAAGCCCCGGCGGCAACCCCATCCGCGTCGTCAGCGACATGCTCTCCTTGAGAGCCTTCAGCCCTGTACCTAATGTCATCATGGCAGAGGCCCCCGCCGTCCCCGCCATCCCCGACGAGCAACAGCGCTTGGCCATGGTTGCGGAGCTGTCAAAACAGACAACCATGACCCCCAAGTACTCGGAGATGTGCCTTACCGACGTCGCATGGGACTTCGACCGTGCCCTGCTGGTCTTCCACCAGAAGAGGGCCGAACTGCCAGCAGAAGCATTCAACCCCAGCGTGTAGGATGCGCTGTGCAACATGCATTAGACAACGACACACGTCAGATTCGAAGCAACGCGGAGGACTTCAAAGGAAGGAGGTTCATTTGAACTCCAGTGGAGGAAGATGGAAAGCAAATCCTGGAATCCCAGAGCACGATGAGCCCAAGAAAAAGGGCAAAAACTCGGCCTGGCGACTTTGCTTAGGAAGGACAATTCGTTGCCGAGGCACCAAGAAAAAAAAAGAGTATATAACCGATAACGGAAAGCAAGAAGAGAGCGCGTGATACCCATAGAGGCAGCGCGGTCATGTATTAGTCTGGCGCGGTGGTGTTTGAAAGTGTATTGAATAAGTCAAAGAGAAAGTCAAGCAGGCACACCCTGCAAACACCGCCCCGAAGGAATTCTTCCGTCCCTTTCGAAGTGTGAATGTGATTTTAAAGTGACTCAAGCCGAAACTCGACGGGAAATTTTGAGAGAACGAAGCGCGGGCGCCTAGCAGACTCTTGGAGATGACGTCTGCGGATGGTAATTGCGCAAACGGGCTGGCTGAAGATTTCAAACAGGGAGAGAGATGGACGCTCATCATTATAAGGCTGAGTTGAGCGGTGTGGTGGTCTTGGGCGGTCAGATGAGGATCAGCAGCAATGTTCTTCTTGCCTGGAACTCCTAGAGGCGCGCGCTTTTTGGACATGTTTTGTTCCGGGGGGTTTAATGAGGATGTCTTTCTTCTAAGTGGTGTTGACGCCCCTTCTGGTGACGCCCTGTTCTCACTGGCTCGCGGCTCGGCATTCCTCTTGGGGGTTTTGGAGTCTTGGGGCTGGGGCTGAACAGCGTCGGATCCGAGTGTGTGACTGGCGACGGAGATTTCTCGAGGCATGATGCGGTAATTTGGGGGAGGTCACAGGTGTGGTGTATGTGTGTCTCGTCACCTTATTTCTTGCGCGGGCGCTTAATGCAGCTACACCATCAGCTACACCGCGGAGAGACAGACACCTATCATGACATTGGCGCGCGACGATCTCATCACATGCGCGGCGCTCTGATTCTGGGTGGTTGGTGTGGACGAGCTATGCATGTGCCTAGTATTCTCTTGCACTGGACATTTTCCTCTTCTTCCAATGGTGAGAATGGGCTGAGGGGAACGCGAGAGAGCGAAAGAGAGGTTTTGCGTAGTAAGCAAACTGCAAGGTACGCGACACCATCACCATCATCGCCATCCCAGACTAAAGGCGGTTCTCCGATTGGCATTTTCATGCAGCTTGCCGGGAGATCCCCCCATCACACACACACACACACACACCCGCCCAATCCCATTCCTCCTCGGCGACGCAGAAACCAAACAGCGGACCGACGGGCGGCCACTTTGGATGGGTTACATTTTGATTCGTTTTGGGGCGTAGGTAGGAGGATTACATCAGCTCGCAGATTTGTTTGATACGCAGCCGCCCGAGCGGGCGGGAAGGTGCGCGTGTTACCTAGATAGGTACGTATTGTACATATGTATGAACCTTACAGACGGGTGCGTGTGTGTGTGGGAACCGTTTGACTGCTCATCTGCTCGGGATGACGATCATCGGACTGTCGTCCGACGACTCCTCGCAGCATATTCAAGAGACATCGATTTTTCTTCTTCATCTTTTCGCATCGAGCGGTGTGAAAAGGGGGGCGTGCGTTGCGTTTCGGCGTACAAGTAGTGTACAGATTCCGCGCAAAGAAGGGAAAGGTTCGAGACGATCACCACTCCAAGTAGATAGGTACAGGCCGTTGTGAGGCAGCGCCCACGTGTCTCGGGTCTTCCTTCTCTTCGTCGTTTTTGACGGGAGACCCGCACAGAGCTTGTTAATGGAGCGAGTTGGTGTCTGGTGTGTAGCGTTGTCTTGCTCCTGTCTTGTCTAGATGCTTGGGTCCGGGCCAAATCAGCCGATGGCCTCCTGTATCGTTTCTGTTTCTTGTGACACTGGGCTTGGAGGTGGCAGTTTGGGGCGGTTGGCGCCGCCCCAGAGGTCTTGGGAGTGCGCGATGTGCTAGACGAGCGAGAGAGAGAGACACTTTGAGATGGCTCATGACCGGGCGGTAGTCCGAGAACTACGCCGGCTGTGGGGAAGAGAGAGAAAGGGGTGGCCACCTACCTACCTAGTGTCCTGTGAGGGAAGTCGTTCATCGGATATGTCTTGCGCTCAGGTACTTCCTACGACGCCGCGCGATCAGACCGCGGTACTGAGTTGCCGGGAGGAAGGGCTGGCTTGTCGAGCTGTACACTATACTGCCACAAGCATTGGCCCTGGGTTTTTTGACAACGACAATGACAGACAGACAGACCGGACGGACGGTTCGGAAAGGCCACGACGTCAGCAGGCATTGCTGATGCATATGTTTGGAGGAGGGAATGCCCCCCTTCCAGCCCCCCCTCGATAGCCCCTTCGGTACCGTTGGAGGTTGATGAATATTTACCGGGCTCGGTGGCCCTTCGATCCTTTCCACCCACGGTTTGGTTTCTTGTTTGCTACGCTTCCCAATCCTCCTCGGATGTCGGAAGATGTTCTTCTTCATCTTCTTTCTCTCTGGGAAGACCCGCGGTACGGGACGCACAACCCTTGCCCCCGAGTCCATCCGCGGCCATTTCGTCAACGACCCGAACGGGGCAATTGTTTGACCGTTGCGGCAGAGCCCTGCCGAAAGAGATAGAGGAGGTCATGGACCATGGGCCCCTCTCCGTTCCACAGCGGGCAGACGGCCGCTGTGTCGCGTACAGTGGAATGGAGAAGGAGCGCGGACGGGTATGACGGGCATTGAGAGGGGGGAAGATGGTGGATAGGGGAGAAGGAAGCGTGTCCGTGTCCGGGCCTCGGGGGTTTTGGGATATCATCAATCACATTGATGAGATTGATGAGAGGCATGAGAGGGGTGGCCAAGTGGATGAGCTTGTGTGGGCGCCGCCGCTTCTTTGGCGGCGATGTCAGGTTGTCGTGATAGTAACAACCACACCCCGGATCGTGACGAGGAAGAGGGACTGAGAGAGATACCGTAACCGGACTAAGGAGAGGTCTGTTCTTGCATTGCCAAGACCTGGAGCTGAGATGACGACTGCACGATTCGCACTCTTTCGTCTTGGACGAAGTCAACAGCAAGATGGACCACATCCACCCTCGGGTTTTTTTTTTCTCTCTGTCGTCGACCCTCGGACTAATTGAATCGAGGGCTAGCCCCCCCCGGGTAGTATTAGAGAGGAGAGTATTGGAGCCCGACACGGTCGAGGCTTCCCGATGAATAGCAATAGCCGGGTGGATATCGGGCCATGATCCCCGGGACGGAATCCGCGAAAGCCTTTCGAGGACAATATTGGCCCTTTCCATAGTGTTTTTTTTCAACAATTTTTGCCTTTTCGTCCGTAGGTCTCCTATGTATTCCGCCGTGCCTCATCAATATTTCTGCCGCAGCTCCCTGGTTGCCTTTACCTCTCCAAGGTAGGATGGGCAGTGGCGACGCACAATATAGTGGACGCGCAGGGCGCAAGAGTTTCTTAAAAAGGGTACGCGAAAGGCAGCTGGGGGCCGAGGAGGAGGGCATCTCGAACAGGGGCCATGCTGAGAAGCTGCGCAGCGCTTTCTCGAATTTAGCGAAGGCGGCGCGGCGCCCTGCACGCAGGCTTCAGGTGAGGTAGGCACAAGCAGGTGAGCTGCAGCAGCGCAGCAGAGTGCACCTTGCAGCGCAGCGTGCAGCGACCTAGGCGTCGCTGTTGGGGCAGGTGACGCCAGCTGCCTTCCAGCTGGCTTTCGGGTGCTGGCGACAGTTGCCCGACTCGCGACAGAGGGCGGCGAGAGGGCCTTGCAGGCCTTCGCAGGCGGGTCAGCAGTAAAAAAAGACCGCGGGCCCGGCTTGCATCAGCTGGTGGGCGCTCCTTCCGGTTCCTGGCATGAGCACGCCGCGCTCAGGGGCGCCGATGGGTGCTGCAGCCTGCAGGGGTCCACTTGGCTAGTGCGTTTCAGCCAGAATGCCATTGGGGGATTCCTCTCTGAGAAGGCACGTAACGACGTACCCGCACCTGCCCTTTTGGCAGAGAAACGCCCAGCGACTGGGAAGCTCTTTCTCTTCTCGTTCGCTGCGCCCCAGGCCTTGCCCAGCCCCAAGTTCCCAACCTCACCTCGTCAATATCGCACACCCACGGAGTACGGATACGGATACTTCTCTTTCCATTCCACGATTTGGAAGAGCATCGCCCAGTTTGCCCACCATACCCCGGCCTTCACAGCATTTTCCTGTCCAATTTCAGCAGACGAGAGCGGGGGCCCGCCCCGGCCGGGAGCACGCAAACCGACCGCGCACCGCGTGGCCGCAGACGGCACTAGGCCCGAATCTGCACTCGGGCGGTCGCGCATCATCTCGCCCCAGGGCCGCCGGGCCACAGACAATCTTTTTGATTGCCCCCAATTTGCTGGCTGCTGATTGATGTTGACGCTGATGCTGCTTCCAAGATGGTCGCCCTTCCCCAGCTTTCCCGGCCGAGATATTCGTCCACCGGAATGCCAGGCGCTGGCCAGCACAAGTTTAACGAGCGCCGGTGCAGTATGACGCCAGTCTCTGTCTCTCTCTCCAAGCCTCTCTTCAAGGCTGGCTCTCAGACTCCTCTCCCCTCCGTCAAGGGCCAAGGCTCAAGGCTCCTCCTCGCTTCGCTTGACCGGGCTGCCGCTGGTCTCCTCCAAACACGGGGCCCTGAGTGGTGCTTGAGTCTTGGCCGTCCCGCTGCAGGCATCCCGATATTGTTTTATTGAGGCCGAGAACGGGAAGCGGGCGTCCGTCCACCCTCTGGACCTTGAACAGTGATCCGTTTGGGGGTAGGCGGCCCCTTTGGATCTAGGACTCTCGTAAATCGAGCTGTGCTTTTCGAGGAGGGAGATCGTGGATGGGTTGATTGCTTCATTATTGAGGTGGTCCGACGACGTGGGCTCTTTCCGAGGCAGAGCACGAAAGCGACCAACAGCGGTGACAATGGAAAAAGCAAACGCCAACTGGGACCTTCGTCGAGTTGGGGCCAAACTGGGCCCATCAACAAGACGACAAACGGACGGATTGCGCTATGGATGCCGTCGCTCCTGTCAGTCAGCCGTCGTCTGGTGTGATGTGTCCGTCACCCCTCCCAGCGCACGCAGGCCCAGAGTCTGTCCACACCGTCAGGCACGCCGGACACGAGCCACGAGGGTACGGAGTACAGCAGCACCGGCAGTAGTAACGACAGCTGTAACGGTCGTACTTTGCTTCTTGCTTCAAACTCCTACCGGCGCGCGTCTCTGCTTGCTTTTGGCATTTGCGGCACTATGACGATCAATAAGGACGAGGACGACGCACAATGATACAAGATATCCATTGAAGCATCAGCAATGACCACCACGTCGTGGCAGCGACTGCAACGGTGCAGGGACAACCACCAGCGCCAGTTGCCGCACTACGACGAAGTGGCGGGCTAGACTGACTGCTAGAGCAGAGCAGAACACAGCAGTCAGCAGAGCAGTAGCAGTAACAGTCGCAGAGAGCAGCGCAGCATTGGAGAGACTGAGAGGCCCGCCCGTTGTCATCGCGGTGATTGACTGCTGGCCGTTCAACCGTTGGCTGCGGTTCGTCGTCGGGTCCTTTGATGGGGGCTTTGGTCCTCCCCCAATGGCAGCAAGACCCTGCCCCCAGGACCAGGAACGAGCGAAATTGGACTCGATGATAGGCCAGACACCCCGGCACCCCCTTTTTCAATCTCGTGCTGGCTAGGGTGCCGCCGCCAGGGTAGCTGCATCTCGGGCCTGTACCTGGCGGCACCGCATTGTCTCACCACCCGACCAAGTATTCTTGGCCCGCCGTCTACATATTACTACAGTCTATCCGTACCTATGCACATACACTACTTCGTAGTGGTGCCTGCACTAGGCACGTACAGTACGTACCGTGGTGTCTTGCACTCTGGCGCCTCTCCGACTCCCCCTGCAACGTCCCCGTTCGATGCCATCCGCTCACTCTGATTCGCCAATCTCTCGTCCAAGCCACCCCAGCCGAGCGACCAGGGCGTTCCTGGTGACCCCCGGTCACGATCCCCGAATCCCTGGCCTCGTGTTTCCTTTCCTTGCCTGCAACTTTGGGCTGTCCTCTCTACCCTGGTCGGGTCTACCTCCTGGCTGACGGCCTTCCTTCTGGCTGTGGCTACGCTACCGATACTCGAACGAGGTACCACTCTTCCATTCGCCTCTCCTTCTCTCTCACTCGACCGACTCCATCTCGTTTCTTCTCTCTCCCTCTTCTCCCCCCCGGTGCCGTGTGTGCATTTTTCGCTCTTTCGAGGTGGAATTGCTACTCATCGTCTGGAACGTTGAATCTCGCAAAGGAAAAAAACAAGTCGTTCATTGTAAGCCTTTCTTCGATTCCGTGACACGGCAAGATATACGACGCACGTCCAACATACGTCCGACCTTGCCCCCTTTATCTTTCCCACCGACCGACCGACAGACACGAGCAACAGTAATAGCCAGGGGCGATACGACCTACCCTCGAAACGCATACCTTACTCCCCCAACGTTCGAATCTGCCCAACGACTACGAGGACTGCGCCCTCCCACCCCCAAATCCTGCGACACCAAGAACTTCAGGACTGAGGGCACCAGAGCATCTCCCGTTTCCTCTTATCCAGCCATTGGGGCCTCCTACTCGCTGTCCTCCTGCCGCCTCTCGAGGGACAACAGAAACTTTGTTCTGCAGATCAAACTCCGAGACAGGGGCACCACACGCTTAAAGGTGTTGTTTCTTACTCTCTTGGACTGCTTCTCGACTTTCGACTTGGACATCACGTCCTGCGACCAGCGACCAAGCCGAACGGCCGACTTGAATTCGATATCCCGATCATTCCGGCTCGGACGGCCGTCTGACGACAATCGCAGCCTCGTGACGAAGTAAGCCTTCGGACACGAGAAGCCATCTTATTACGTTTCAAATCCACGAGAGATATCCGCGCCATGTTATTGTAGAGTGCACGCATCTAGCCATCCTCCGCTCGCATCTACTACACGACCGCTCATCTCTATCACATCCTCCAAAACGACATAATGACGCTCCCCAAGCCCCCCGTCGCTTTGGACAACATCTGTTCCGTCATCCACGACAACGTTCTCTACACCTACTCCGCAAATGCATTTCAGTCACTCTCCCTCGAAGAAGGAGCGAAATGGAAGACTCTGGCGCAGGGCGTTTCGGTAACGGGAGGCGTGTGCGTGGGATCAAACCCCAAGGATCCCAGCCAGGCCGGTCTGTACATTGTTGGAGGTAAGGCAACGTCGGCCGACTACCGAGGATTGCAGAAGTTCACCTACGCCACGGGCAAGTGGGAGTCGATACAACCCCAGGACGCGGTCACGCAAGAGCGTCTGCTCCACGGCGCGACATATCTTCCCGGAACCGATCAGATCGTCATTTACGGCGGTAGCCAGGACGGCTACTCGGGTCCTTCCACGCAGACCTTCGTTGTTGGAGCTTCCGCGCCCTACCACACCAGGGCATACTCCTCGACGGCACCACCCGTGGTCAACCCCATCGTGCTCACCTGGTCGGATACTCAGGCGGTCGTTGTTGGTGGCAGCACCGCCAACAAGCAGGTCATGCTGTTCAACCCCGACACCCTCTGGACCGACTCTGGCGCAACTCTTGCCGAACCCATTTTGAAGGATGTTTCTGCCATCAGGGCGGTCATCATGAACGGCGACGACGGAAGCAAGAGTTTGTACACATTCGATCTCTCAACGTCGCCCAACGAGGTCCGCCGTATGGTTCTCCTGGACGCGACCGGAGCGCCAGTCGTGAACTCGGCCGCGGTAACGAAGAACGCTGCTCGTGAGGTGGAGGGTTTCGAGAAGCGTGCGTTGACTCTGGCCGACTGGCCTGCCTACAACAGCACTCTTGCGCCCACCGGCACCCGTGCGAACTACGCCCTTGCCCAGGACAACACTGGGCTTGTGGTTTTCGCTGGAGGCAACAAGGACGATGTGCTCTGCATGTTCAACGCCCGCGACAACAGCTGGCAGGATGCCAACCAAAAGCTGAGCGTGCAGGAGGTTCTGGCAACCAGCGAGCCGTCATCCTCTACCAGCAGTTCCAGCGCCAGCTCAACCACGACTCTCTCGTCCTCGTCCGCGAGCACTCTGTCTTCCGCGTCATCCGCAGTCACTGCTCCCGCTTCTGCCTCCGCTTCGGCTTCATCTATCTCATCCGAAACGGCCGCTCCCGCCATGGGCGCTCCCGTCAGCGCCAATGCCATCCTCGGTATTGTGCTTGGCACCATCACTGGTATCATGGTCCTTCTTGGTTTGATTCTCTTTATTATCCGACGCCGCCGCAACAAGAACCAGCCCAACAACCCGGAGATGGGCCAGCGAGGCTTCCCCGACGAGAAGGCCGGCCTCGGTTACGGCAACGACAACCTCGGGCCCAACCCTCAGTTCCGCGGCCACCAGCAGTCCGACTCGGCCGGATCCTTCTCCTCTATGGCCATCCTCATGGGCAAGGTTAACGGTACTCCCAAGTCTGCTGGTGCGCCTCGTGGACCCAGCAACGATTACAAGCGCGGCTCTACCAACAGCTTCTTCAAGAGCACCATCAGCAAGCCGATGCCCCAAGCGAACGAGCATCCCGCCCTGGCGCCGCCCGCGTCTCGCGACGAGAAGGGTGTTTCCTTCGCCGCCGACACTGTCGACCCCCGTCCCACCACCCGAGGAAACCCCACGGGCCGCCCCGGCGAGACCCGCAGGAGCTCGGGCTGGAACAGATACTGGTCCGGCGGCAGCGCCCTCAACATCCTCGGATTTGGCAACTCTAAGCGGACCACTGTCGACTCAGAAACCTCGCACTACTCGAACAGGAACCGGATAACTCAGGACTCTGCTACCGTTCCTCCCCTGCACCTTATCACCCAGGACCTGTCTACTGTCCCTCCCATTCGGCACGATGGCCGGCCGGAGCTCAACCGCGTGGTCTCAGGCAGCCCCACTGTCTCGGACTACTCGAACCAGATCCCCTTCAGAGACGGCGTGTCTGGCAAGATCGAGTCGCCCCGACGCCCCACCTCGGACGCGTCATCCGGATACTCGAGCGGTATTCCCGAGAGCGTCCGCGATACCTGGGACCCGATCGGCGCCTCCAAGAAACCCTGGGGTGCAGACCGCGCCCCGAGCAGCGTCTACGCCGAGAGCCTGTACACTACCTCTCTGGCACCCAGCATCCCCTCAAAGTCACAAGGTGCTCCGATCGGCGTGAGCCAGCAGCCCCCGCTAGCAATGGCCTCGACGTCGTCAGACATGAGCTGGCTTAACCTCGGCGAGATCAACAAGGCCCAGCAGAACCAGCGCTAAGTGATGCCGGTGATTTACTCGAAGCCATGGCGGTTACGAGACACTAATCGCCTCTGCGCAACACTCGGAGCTCTGCTCTCGGCCATGGCGCCTTCACGACATCCCAAAATCATGATCCGTCCTTCCCATTTTATACCCAGGTCTTTTCCGGAGCATCGTTTTCGGCGGGGGCCTCTGCATTCCAGCATAGACGGCTTAGAGCACTCAAAAGTCCAACACTCGTTACACAGTCCCCAATACTACCACCTCATAGTCTCCCTGAGACGTCCACATACCCGGCGTGCCCCTATTACCTACCATGGCCCATCTGACCATACCATCCGCCGCGCACACTATTTTCATTGCTCCATATCTCTCTCGCACGACCGCAGGCATGACATGATGCTCGGGCGGCGTAATTCTCTTCATCCGCTCGTGAACATGGCTTCCCTTTTCCAGTTTCCCTTATTTCCTCCATCTCTTCTTTCTTCCATCTCTTCTGTACATTCTTGTTAGAGCGAGACCCGGGACAGGTCGTTCCCTTCGCAGTCAGTCGTTTCCGTGATACCAATATCGCAGAGAACTCAAGCACAATCATCACATTTGTTTTTGGTTGAAATGTAATTACCAAATATTTTTGTCACCAAAGGGGGTTAGAGGAGGCAGTTTTCCTGGGTGGATTCACGCGCGGGCCAGACATTTTTTCGCCCATTTTTCAGTTCTAGCCCAGCTGCCAAACGCCCTTGATATGAAGAGGATTGGTGGAGGTAGGAAGGGGCTACGGACGGAAAGGAGGCGGGAAGCTCTTGTCATTGGAAGACCCTTGATGAAGATGAACGGTGGGGAGGATCGTTGTATTATTTACCGACTCGTAGGCTGTTAAATCAACGGCTTGCCAAGTGCAAACATCATGATGGGCCCTGATTTTAATGTGACGTGAATTTTTCCAATTGACGACCGAATTTCCGGCCTAGATCAGAGAACTAACGTGATCCCCCATCATGGTTGCAATGCGGTCAATTTTGGAGTGTTCGTCCCAGACTCTAAAACGAGCTTCATCCCTGGACCTGGGGAAAGTCAAACATCTAATGGTATCACGTGCAGCTTAAGGTACACACGGGCCAAGCATGGCGGGGAAGTGACTTCCACCCAATCGCTAGCCCAAAGCGGCCAGAGGGGACAGCTCGTTCGTCACTCGCAGCCAGCCACACGGAGACCTGTGCTCCCGAAACGCGGCCAACCCAACGACCGACCGGCTGCTCCCTGCGCGAGCGCATACCCAATTCTAGATCACGACATCACCGTGAATAATGTAGCCGACTGCCAGACCACAAACCAGAACAAGAATCGACAAGCACCTCTCGCCCGACCGCAATCATGGAGCGGGAGCGGGCCGCGTCCGGGGCGGCCAAGTCGCTGTTCCCCCAAGGGCCCAGCTTCACCCTCGACGACTTCTCCAACCAGGACTTTGTGGTCCGCGAGTTCGTCGACAACCTGGCCGAGAGCGCCGTTCCTGCGAACCGTCGATCGGGTCCTTCGCAGCCGGCGTTCGACCCGAAGCCGCTCATTCGCACCTTTGAGAGTATGACTTCCCATCCTCCGAGACGGGCTGCTTCCCAGCCCCAGAGGCAAAGCAGCTGCTGACCTGCGACTCTAGATGCCCTTTCGCAGCTTGGATGCCTGTCCGAGGAACTCCAGGAGAAGGAATCGGAACTCCAGTCCAACGTGCGACGCGCCGAGGCCCAGCACGACCAGACCCTCGACACCCTGGGCCGCAAGCTCGACCAGTCCATGGCCTCCTTCGAGGCGCTCGACCTATCCCTGAACAACCCGACGACGAACGACGACAGGAGTGCGAGGGCGGAGGCGGGCGGGAACATTGCGGTGCAGATCGGAGAGAAGCTCGAGGAGCTGGACAGGAAACGCCGACGGGCCCAGGACGCCAGCTTCCTCATCCAGTGCTGGCTCGAGGTCAGCGAGACGGGGCAGCTCACGTCCCTGGAGGAGATACAGAGGCAGGGCGGCGCCGAGAACAAGGTGCGGTGCGCGGTCATCTCGCGGCAGCTCATGCGCATCAGCCAGCGGCTGGACCCGTCGTCGTGGGGCCAGGCGAACGGAGCCAACGGGTTCAGGGGCAACGGCGTCACGAACGGCGTGACGGGGACCAGCCGGGTGCACAACACGAGGGAGCTGCTCGAGAAGTTCTCCGAGTCGCTCGAGCAGGAGCTCCTCAAGCAGTTCAACAACAGCTATCGGCGGCAGAACTTCGACGACATGATGGAGTGCTCCAAGGTGCTGCACGACTTCAACGGCGGCGCCAGCGTCATCGCCACGTTCGTCAACCAGCACCAGTTCTTCATCGACAAGGACCAGCTCCTCGCGGACGAGGTCATGATGGACGGCGAGACGTGGGAGCAGATCGCCGACCCGGACTCGGACCCCCCGGGCGTCGAGGCCAGCCTGCAGTCCCTGGTCGACGAGGTCAAGCTCGTCATGCAGGAGGAGTCGTTCATCATCAAGCGGGCGTTCCCCTACTACGAGACGGTCCTGATCAAGTTCATCCAGCGCGTCTTCCAGCAGTCGATCCAGCAGCGGCTGGAGATGGTGCTGGACAAGGCGAACGAGGTCTCGTCGCTCGCGTTCCTGCGGTCGCTGCACTCGTCCCGGACGTACATCAGCAGCCTGATCGAGGACCTCAAGTCGCACGGCCTGACGGAGCACCCGGAGCCGGCCTCGCCGCAGATCACGCAGACGCTCGACCAGCAGATGGAGGAGCTCTTCGTGCCGTACCTCGTGGGCAACTCGTACATCGACCGCGAGCGCCGCAGCCTCGACGAGACGTACAACTCGCTGCTCTTCAAGTTCACGACGTACCACTCCAAGCGCAAGAAGGCGCCCACGGGCTTCATGGCCTCGCTCGCCCAGCAGAGCTCGCAGCTCCTCTCGTCGGCCAAGGACGCCTACCTCGAGCGCCTCGACTCGTCCGACCTGACGGCCACGCAGAAGGCCACGATGCTCCGCGTCGCCGGCCTCCAGGACGGCGGCGAGAACAAGAACGACGTCGAGGTGTCGGAGGAGGACGGCGTGCTGAGCCTCGCCAACGCCAAGCGCATGATGAAGTGGCTCGCCGAGTCGGTCCGCCGCACCCTCGAGCTCGGCTCCCCCGCCGACACGCCCAAGGACGTCAACGTCCTCCTCAACCTGCTCCTGACGACCATGGGCCGCGTGTACGTCGAGACGGCCCTCGACGCCGCCCTCGACGCCGCCACGGCCCAGGAGTCCGCCAAGACGGAGCCGGACCTGACGTACCTCCCCTCGATCCGCCCGGCCGTCACCATCACCAGCATCATGGAGCGCTTCATCACCACCGTGCTCATCAAGCTCGCCGAGTCCAACGCCACGGTGCGCCGCAGCATGGCCGCGCAGACGCGCTCCGCCGTCGACGGCATCGAGCGCAAGACCAACGCCGTCATGCGCGCCTCCATCGACGTCGTCACCAACTGGGTCTCGCGCTCGCTGGCGGGGCAGAGGAAGCTCGACTTCCGCCCGCGCGACGCCGACCTCGACAGCCTGCAGACCCCGACGTGCCTCGCCATCAGCCAGTTCCTGTCGAGAGCGTCCGGGTGCGCGGCCCGCGCCGTCGACGGGAGGAACCTCGAGGCCTGGGCCTCCGAGACGGCGCTCGCCGTCGTCGCGCTGCTGCTCGACCACTTCAAGCGGTTCCAGGTCAACGCCACGGGCGGCCTGATGGTCGCGCAGGACCTGTCAAAGTACGTCTCCACGTTGCGGGAGTGGCCGCTCGCGCCCGAGGTCTTGGCCTCCGTCGAGCTGCTGGCGGAGATCGGGTCGCTGTTCATCGTCGGCCCCGAGGCGCTGAGGGAGAAGTCGCGCGCGCTGGCGTCTGCTGCCGCGGGCGCGGGGGGTGCGGGACAGGTCGGCGGCGGGGCGAGGAAGCTCTCCAAGGCGGACTTCAAGGCGTTCGTGCAGCGGAGGGACGATGCCAGCACCGTTGGCATCCAGAGCGTCATTGCGGGGTTGTAGAGGGTGTCCAAGTTGGAAGTAAGAGCATTTCACGTGTCGGAGAGATTGAGGGAGTTGTGAAAGTGTGTGTTTTTAATCGTGACGAGAATAATGATACCAAACTTTTTTGCGCTGTTGTAAACCTGTCTTGGGACTATTTTACATGGTGATTTTAACATGGTTGTTGTGTTTTGATGAGTGATGTAAGAGACAAATTGCTTTTAACCCCCTTCTTCTAACCCATCCGTCTACATTCATCGAGTAACAGAACAAAATCATACACTGGGGTTGGTACACAGATTACTTTTACACGGGAGGGGGTTCGTTGGTGGAGATGTTCCGTTCCCTCGAGACAGCCTACTACTACTACAAAGAGCCACAGCAACGGCCTTTTACCTCGCGCTCGCGGCCGCGACCTTGCCGGCCGGAGCTTTGGCAGCAGGAGCAGCAGGAGCAGCACCGACGACGGCGCCGGGGACGTGCTTCCCCATCCTGCGCAGGGGCTGCAGCGAGATCTTGGCAGTAACAGCGTTGACGTCGAAGATCTTGACCTCGAAGGCGTCGTCGACCTCGACGTCGGCGACCTTGCACAGGTCGCCGAGGCGGATGGCGTCGACGGACGCGGGCAGGTTGTAGAAGCTGGTCAGCCGTCCCTTCAGGCCGAAGGGGTACAGCCCGTCGACGACGAAGGTGAAGGTCTCGGGGAGGGGGGCCTCGCCGAAGCGCCAGGCGCGGAGGACGGCCTGGGCCATCCACTGGAGGGGCCCGTCGCGGTTGTCGACCTCGCGGACCTGGCGCTGGAGGGCCTGGAGGAGGGGCAGCTTGTGGCCCATGCTGGTGTTGTTCCAGGGCAGGACGCCCGACTTCTTGCCGAGGTCCTTGCCCCGCAGGGTGGTGCCGGTGGAGCGCTGATGGGCGAGGGCGGCGTGGATCTGCCAGTGGACGAGGAGGTCGCCGAAGCGGCGGAGCGGGGAGGAGGCCTTGGCGTAGGCGTCGACGCCGACCGAGTAGAAGGGCTGCGGGGTGAGGGAGAGCTCCGAGGTGCCGACGAGGGTGAAGAGGGAGTGGAGCGTCTCGACGGGGATGGGGCGGTTGGCGGCGACGAGGGGCTCGACGTGCGCGCGGCGGAACTCGCGGAGCTCGGCGGCGTTGCGGAGGGCCTCGGGCTGGAAGCTGTAGGGGACGGGGATGCCGCGGGCGGCGCACCAGGTGGCGGCGACCTCGCCGCAAGTGTGCATGAGGCGCTCGACGAGCCGGTCGGCCTCCGTGGCGGAGGTGGGGGAGAAGCTGATGTAGGGGTCGCCGCTCCAGGCCATGCCGGCGTTTTTGCGGTCCGCGTCGCCGCTTTCCGCGACAACGGGGACGACGGACGCCAAGGAGACCTGGGGGTCGGCGAAGCGTGCCTGGAAGGGCGGCAGCTGGCCCTTGGCCTCGCGGTGGTGCTTGAGGGCCTTGCAGAGGCGGTTGAGCAGGAGGAGGTCGTCGCGGTCCTTCTGGGGGAGGTCGGCGGCCTTGGTGATTTGCTTGGCCGGCGCCGGGGGCGGGGGCGGCTGCTTGCCGACGGAGAAGGGCGCGAAGGGAGAGGCGGTCTTGGCCGAACCCACGAAGCCGGGCAGGATGGAGGCGACCTCGGACTTGGGGACGTGGAGGACCCTGTGGACGACACCCGGCTCGATCTTGTGGGCCAGCATCTTGCCGCTCTCGTTGACCTTTGCGCTGAAAGTCAGGACGGGCTTGTCCGGGTCGAGCGAGAAGCGCTTCTCGAGGCTCTCGGGCATCATCTTTTGGTTGAAGCCGGCGAGATACAAGCTCGAGGGCGCCATACCGAGGCGGTTCACAATCTTGGAGTGGGGGTCGATGAAGGCGGCGGGGTCGGCGATGTGAATGTGGATCCAATACTCGCCGGACTTCTTGGCCGGCTCGATGGAGAAGCCGTCATCGACGTCGTCGGTCGACTCGGCGTCGACGCAGAAGATGGTCGCGTCGCCCCAATCACGCCTGTGGCCCTCGGCGATGTCGGGCCTCAGGGAGGCAACGTGGGCCTTCTCGACGTCTATTTGGGGCAGCCTCATGGGCTGGCCCCTCGCAACCGTGGCACCCGGGAGCCTGTACTGGTAGCGGGCGGGGATCTCATATGGCGGGATCCAGCCGATCTCCTGGAGGAAAGAGAAGCCCGTCCAGTGGGCGAGCCAGTCTCCCTCGGTGTACATGTCGGTCAGGCGGAGGATGGTGGCGCCCAGGGTCTCGAGCTGGGAGGCCTTGCTCACGATGCGGTGGCACGCCCAGAGCTCCATGAAGCGGATGTACTCCCTGTCCTCCTCGGGCCAAGACGGAACGTCCTCGGGAGCGAGGGTCTCGTCGCTGGGACCGACCATGCCGTGGGGCGTCCACTGCCTCCTCTTCCGATGCTTCTCGATGACGGAGCGCGCTCTGAGAATGAAGACGCCGAGGCCGTTCTTCCTCAACAGGGCCTCGGACCTGGCCGGGTCGTCGTAACGGGCGGCGTCCTGGACGAGCTGGCGGACCTCTTCCTCGACCTTGCGGATGACGTTCATGTCGGAGGCCGGGCGCGCCTCGTACATGTAGTTGCGCCTGTGGAGCCTGACGTTGACGGTGCGGAACCCCCACTCTTCCCGCTGTAGGGCCGTGTGCACGGCGTACAGGATATGAGGGGGGTACCTCCCCGTTCCCTCATCCTTGTGGCGGTGTGCAAGCAGCCTGTTGGCGAGCTGCTCCAGACTCCAGACCAACGGCTTGGTCGGATGGGCGACCTGGTTGATGGCCCAGTCCAGGCTGGGGTTCTCGTGGTAGAATTCAGCCGCCGACGCAAAGAACTTGTTGATCTCCTCTTGCAGCTGGGCGACGTCCTCGAGAGCGCCCGGGTTGTTCCGGTGGACCAGCACGTTCCGGGGGTTCCTGACGGGCACCTCGGGGATGATGTCGAGCAGCCGCCGGAACTTGGACGGTTTGATGTAGTTGGGGACCGTAAAGAGCGTCCGCAAGCTGTCTTCGGCGATGACCTCTCCGGTGCTCATGTAGAAGTACTGGTGGCCGTAGTGGCGACCGAGACAGATGCCCAGGAGCGGCATGCGCCCGGCACCGTACCTGCGACTTGTCAGCAGAGAACAACAGATAGGCAGGCAGCACTGGGGCGGGAAGTTACCTCGACTCGACCAGATCGCCGGCGAGGAGAGCCGAGGTGGAGCTGCGGAGGTCCTCCAGCTCGTCGCCGTCATAGAGGGCGCGGTTCCTTGCGCTCCTGTTCTCGTTGGCGTCGTCCTCGGCGAGGGAGTCGGTCGCGCCGGGGAGCATGTCGGGACGGGTCAGGAAGTTGTTCAGCGGGGTCTCCTGGGCCGGGAGGTCCTCGAAGAGACGGCGGGCGGGGATGTGGTTCTCCGCCTCCCACGACCGGAGACGCTCTCTGATGTTGGACTTTTCGCGTATCGCACTCAGCTCAGCAGGCGACAGCTCGTTCTGGCCAGGCCCGCGGCGGCGATAGTCCGGCCAGCCCTCTGCGTTTCCGCCGTAGCGCCCCTGATACCCGCCGTTGCGGCCCTGATAGCCTTTGCGGTAGTTCGTGTATGACTGCATCGACCGTCAGTGTTAATGGAGAGGAACATGGGTGTGCGGCCCACGGCCAGACAGGACTCACCCTCGCAGACGCCTGAGCCCCGAGCGCGTGTCTCGATCCGCCGGCGACGGACGGGACGGACGTCCCCGATGTGAGACATCGCCAGCAGACGTACGGGCGGCCAGCGCTTTTCAGCATTTCGGCGGCGATTTAAGTGTGGGTTGACGACCTGTCGTGAGTGGCGTGCCTCACTACGGGTTTTTTTCAGGACCGCTCAGGAGGCGCCTGGCGCTCCAAAAACTCTGGTCGTGACAGCTGGTCCGCGCCACGCCTGACCCACCCGGACCCACATACGCGCGGTCACGTGCCTGGTACAGAGATGTACAAAGATGCTACGTGCAACGGAGTGTTCCGGAAGGATGCGTACCTGGGTACCTAGGTATCTAGTTGCCTACCAGGTATGTAGGTTGATACTAGCTACTTCTCGAGAAGGAAATACCATCAACCCAGAACTTCAAGAGTCAAGTCTCCGGTATGCACCGCGGGTGCATTCAAGACAAGCCCCGGCGACCATGTCGACGATAGGCCACTACCAGTAAGTTCCATCGTGGATCTTTCCCGTCCTTCTAGAGGGTCTCTGCTGAGTCCATCACTATTGTCCATGCCAGTCTCTACCCGCGTTGAGTGGTTTCCCGATGAGGCAGTGGATACCAGCCCGCGCCGGAGCTCCGCCCCGAGAATGCGGGCCCCCGACCTTCGGGAGAGACGAGTCTCCACATCAGACCGGCTAGCGGTCGGGCACGTCCATCACACCCGGGAGGCCGTGTCATTTCCGTCCGTCCCACCTCGTATCATGAAGTCGTCTCTGCGCTCACTTTTGGGGTGAAGAAAAGACCCGCCCCACCAGAGCAACACCAACGTCCACGTCCACTGCAACTGCAACAGCAACAGCGACAACCACTCAGACTGACGATCGGACCCTACCTACATGCCTAACATCCCCATTCGAATCCGTTTCAAACCCCGTCCCCATCTCAACCCCGCTGCCCATCGCCAAGGGAGGTATCAAACCTCCCCGTCATGTTTCGTTTCCCTCTCCGCCGTCATCCACTCCCAAAGAAACAGATACCAATAGAAACAAGGACATGGCAAGTCAGCGCACGTGGCATATACGCAAGGCATGTCTCGGCGTCCAAGCTGTCCCTCTCCCTTACGTCCCACCCAGGCAGGCACCCATCACCGCTTTGACTGTGAACGCCACCTAAGAAAGAAACCTGCCTATTCCCTCGTAAAAAGGAAAGAAAAAAAGAATACGAAAAAGGGGGGAAGAAGAGACGGACCCAAACACCCGACCCCGTCCGAACATCGGCGCAGTCACGCGATAAACGCCCGATCAAAGTCTGACGGGAAACGGCCGAGACGGTTAAACTGTCACTTCTCGGAGGAAAAAGACACGTTCGCACCCCGTCCGTCCGTTCATACGTAAGAGAGATGGAGAGACCTCGGTTCCCAAACGGCGCTCATCCGTCCTCGGGACGTTTCCAGCACGGCTTCTGGGTGTTGATCAGGCTACCCCAGTCAAATCCAACGGGCAACCCCCTCGGCCACTTATCGTAAGTCCTAGTGACGGGAAATGAACCAAACGATGATGGAAGGAATGACAGCCGCCTCCCCATTGCACATGAATCCATGACACATCCCCATCACGACAGAGAGAAGTCCAAGAGCGCAACGCACTCAGACGTCAAAGCACTCTCGAAAGAATCCCCTAAGCCTCAGGGTCCATCCCACCCCGCCGCCAGCACGACTTCCACCCGTCTCTGTTTGGGATAAAACTCCGCCTCATGGCAAGATGGTACGCACCCGGGCACAAACACCACACCACGACGGCACGTCTCCGTCACATCTACCGAGTCTCGCGTGACGTCCGAGTGGCTTAACGCCGAGGAGCTATCAACCAGGTTCCTGGGTCACTCGCCATCCTCCCATCCCCGCTCCGAGGCCGCCGATCCGCCGCTTGTGTAAGCGTACGGTCAGTCACCTTAACGCCTCACATCCCGCGACAAGCCGAATGCGACCACGTCCGCCGCGGCAGGTAGTCACTTCACATGGGACCAAAAGACGGTAGCCTTGGAGGCGGCATTGAGATGAATTCTTTGGCTGACGGCAGTCGCCCGGGAGCGACGCCGTTCGCAATGCTACGCTACACCGACCTATCCATCCCCGTTTTGAGCAATGATCCGCCCACCCGGACGGGTCCCATCACTTCTGTGCGCGTGATGGTGAAAAGAAAAATGACAGTCGGAAACGGCAGGAGTGCCAGTTCCCGGAAAACTCCCCTCTCCATATGCATCTTCCAACCACCTTCTGAATAACTCCTGGGCTGCAACAAAGCCCGGCCCACGAAATCGCTTTGAAGAATATTTAAGAGGGAAGAGAAAGGGAGATAGTAGACACTATGAAATAAATATGTATACACATTCGCCTGATCGGAGGGGTATAAGAAACAGTGCTGCTCATCGTCGTTATGTAGAGTCTTGCAATCTCGCTGTTGGTGTCTAACGGGCGTCGTAAATATTGGTGGTTCGAATTGTGAATGCAGTGTCTGAGAGCAAGATGGAGCCGCAGCAGCATCATGTCGGCCCTCGGCGGACCTTGTTCCAGAAGCGCTTCATGACGCCTCGGTCGCTGGTCTGAGCGTTCCACTGGTCCATGGCCGCAAGCTGGCGCTCGATGCTTTCCTTGGACGACCCGTCCCGGGCCAAGGCCGCGGGGAGCTCGTCTCGGAGGGCGTTGGATTGGGATTTCCGGCCGGGTGGACAGCACTTTTGCTGCCAGCCGTAGATCTGGTCTTCGTGGGCGCGCAGGTCGGGCCGCGTGAGGGTCATGCGCAGCGTCATCTCCCTCGTCTCGGCCGGTGCGTACTCGTGGGACGGCTTCGGGGAGTATGCTCGGTCGCTCTTCACGGGTGGCGGCCGCAGGGCGGTGGCATTCTCCACTGTCTGGGGCGTCTTGGGGGAGTCCGAGTCGAGCGAGCCGTCCTCGCTGTATATGGACGACCTATCGTCTGCGAGAAACGTGCGGAGATTGTCCGACTCATCCGAGGGCAGAGCCTTTGTCCGCCTGGTCTTGGAATCCTTCAGCTCCCTCACCGCCTGCGGCGTCATGGCCTCCTTGGACGGGAAGCCAAACTCGATGGCCTCGTCAAACTTTTGCGGCGACGCGAGGTAGACCCTCAGCTTCAGGCGGGCTTCGGGGTCTTGGTAGTGGGCAGCCTCGGGGTCGAAGACGCCGAGGGCATCTTGCGGGCTGTGTTTCGGGGTGATGAGAGACAGGGCGCGGGACCTCCGGCGGCCATGTCCCGGCGAAGAGGCGTGGGGGCTGCTCGGGGCGTTCCCAAAGAGGGGAGAGGAGGGGTGGCTGGTGACGACGGCCTGGGTGGTGCCGGGGCGGTTCATGGAGAGGGAGGTGCGGCCAAAGGGGATCTTGGAGATGGACAGGTGCCTGCGAAACGACGGCCTGCGCTGTTTCGAGGGTGTTGGGAGATCATCTCTCAGGTTCGCATGGTAGTCGTCGAGGTGCAGGCGGAGGTCCAGGTCGTCGTCCTCGAGCCAGCGGAAGCTATCGTAAAACGAGTCCCGCTTCTTCTGGGGAGAGGTCGGCATGGACCTCTGAGGCGCCTTCGTGGGCGACTTGGACTTCTTCTCTTGAGGGGCGGGCGACGTCTTTGGCGGCTGCTTCTGGCTCGGCTGGGATTCCATGGTTTGAGGACGGACGGACAGTGTGGGGCTCCACAGTTCGTCTGCGATCACCAGGCTGGAGGCTCTGCGTCGGACCTTGTAGATGGCCTCATCGGCCGGGTCGAGGATGATGTCGTGCCTGCGGTTGGTGGAGGACACGAGCTGCTGCTCAGTGGTGAGGTGCCTCCGCTTGATCTTGTCGGGCAAGCGGACGTAGACGGAGGAGCTCGTTGAGGTGACGCGAGAGCGGCGGGAGTTGCGTCTCTTGAAGCGTTCGGCGGGGTTGTCGGAGGCGAGCTTGGCCTGCCTCGCTCTGCGGCGCTGCTTCAGAGTCTGGGGGTTGGGGCTGGTCTCCGGGCGGTCAAAGAAGGAGTTGATGTAGTCGGGGGTAGCAGGGGGAGCCGGTGCGAGGCTGGCGAAGTGAAGTCGTTCGAGGGAGCTGAAGTACTGAGGAATGATTTAGTAAAAAAAACACACAAAGGCAATGGATTGATTGAGTGGAACGCAGGCGAGAGCAAGAATGGAATGAGAAACAACGAGGGCACGCAATGTCTTAATGCAGGAACGAGCCAAAGGGGAGCGAGAGGTGTTCCTGGCGCCATGCCACCCACTTGGGGGGGAAAGGGAGAGGAGAGGGGGGAACGACGGCACGGCGGTGTTCTGATGAAGCGATAGGCATGTTTTCGTCTGCCCTGCATGCTCATACCTATGTCGTGTCGTGTCGTGCCGTGTCGTGCCGTGTCGTGTCGAGTGGTGTTGAAGGCGGAACCTGCATTGCATCTGCTGAGGTGCATGATGAATGGATCTGAGTAGGTATAGAGGGAGGGCTGTGGAGGCGAGACGATATACTGTGACCGCAGTCGAAGAAAGCGTAGAGCACTGCACTTGCATCACTGGAGAGGCTACGGATACTAAGTTGAGAGCTATGCTTCAGGTGCTGTGCCTCAGGTAGGCAGGAAGGCAGGTAAGGGCAGGTACTGCTGTGCCCGTACCTGTTACCTGTGCTCGTACCCTGGACTGTGCCTTTCTCCAACTTTGGAAGGGAAATGTCCATGACTTCACGGAAGGTGCCAGCCACTGGTGGCAGTCAATTGAGACGGGAAAGCGCCTCCCCTCGTCTCAACGGCCAAGAAGAGAAAGAGCCGTCCGTGGACGGTGGTCCGTGGCCGTAGTCCATACACACATACCTAGTAGGTGGGTAGGTACCTTGGTAGGTACTACGTAGTATGTAATAGGTAGGTGGCCCAAGGTGCACGTCAAGTCAGGTCAGTGCATCGGCGCCAGCGTCTCTGCAGCTGCAGACTGCAGATGCAGGTGCAGCAGGTGCAGGTGCAAGTGCAGAACCAGAAAGACGCGACTGCAGTTCTAGCCTTCTAGTGTAGGCATGTTGCTGCTGCTGCTACTGCTGCTGACGATGATGACTGATCGTCGCTGGCCAAAACGAAAAGCGGCGAACAGACGGCGAGACGCGGCACCATGAGAGAATAGCCCGGGAGGCCACGCCGCACCACCGACCTAACGGGCCTAGCTCGCCCTCTCCGTTTGGGCCAGCGGCACCACTTGGCGGCCCGGGGGTTCCATGGAATGTGGGATTTGGGATGGCATGGTGCTGGTGCTGAAGCTGGTCTTCCTGCTGGTCTTCTTCCTGCTGGTCTTCCCCCTGCTGGTTCTCTGCTGTTGTTCGTCTTCAAGGGAAAGAGTAGAGGAAAGACATGACCGGATCTTCGGCCCTGTCTTTCTCTCAACCCTCAACCCTCTCTGCCCTCCGTCTTATGCTCGTCTCGGCCGTACGCACAAACAGGGTGAGACATGTCGTTCGGTCCTCGGTTCTGGTAACACAACGGCAACGGGAACTGCCCACACTGTTGGTGTTGGGATGATGGGCGGGCTGGCCGCTGGCTGGGCTGGGGTTGTGTATGTGCCGCAATATCAAGCCGGGACCATGTCGAGCTCGTCATTCGTCGCTCGCCAGAGGGAGGTTGTTTGTTTGTTTTGCGTGTTTATCCCGCCACTGCCCTGCCTTATCTCCGCACTCGGCTGCATCGTGGCCTGCTCTTCAGCGGCTGGGACGAGTGTGAGTGGCCGCTCGCTGTGCCTGGAGCCTGCAGCGGGCGCGTGTGCCTGTGCCTGTGCCTGACGACGCGAGATTCCGACGCTGACTGGCTGCGGCGGCGCGCGAGCGAGGTGACGGTGGGAAGGTGATTGCATGAGAACACGGCGTGTGGGGGACGCGAACAGATGGGGAGGACGAGGTTGCAGAGAGGTGAAGAAGTCGGCGGCTGTTGGTTGGTCGGTCGGTCGGCGATGTCTGGTGGGTGAGGGTGAGGTGGTGTTGGGGGCGGGCTTTCGGGTGCATGTCTCAGCGTGAGGTGGCAGCCACGGGGGATGCAATGCACCTCAGCAGGTAGAGTGGCTGCCCTGGGCCGCTGGACTGCATGCTTCCAACAGGGGAGGGGGCCAGCCGAGCCAATTCGCGTCGCCGGGGACCTGGCCAGCGGGGGATCCCCTGAGGCAGCCGGGTACGTAAGCAGCAGAGGCTGGAAGTCGTACCGCTGCAACTGCGCAGGCGGAATTCAGGCAGAAGGAAGATGTTCCGCCTTTCCAACAACCTCGCTTCCACGCTCCTCATTGCGACTGGATCCCAGCAGCACGGCTTGTGTTGTTTCCTGAGGCTTCCATGGAAGTTTGCTGTGTCGTGTGCCTGTGCCTGGGCCCTGGCTGACAGTTCGGAAGGCGCCATCAAGCCGCGGTTTGATCGGGACTTCCCCATTCGGGACAAGAATGGAAACCCCAGCCAAACAGCAGAAGGGCCGAGAAGAGAAGGAGCGACAAGGCCGAAACAGTGACAAGAAGGGAAAGAAGAAGGAAGGAAAAGCATGGGCAAATAAAAGATGAGGCTAGTAAACGTGCCGTTTCGATGGTTCCTCGACAAGGGGGCCGAACTAAAATAGGCAACCAAAAGGGAAAACCACAGGTACTCGGCACTTGCCAACAAAGAAACACAGTCGGAGCGGCAGATGGTGGCGGTGGTGCCGGCGGTGGCTGATGAGGGAAAAAAGGGGCGGCGCTCAATAGCCTAGGTGGAATATTCCACACAGAGCCGGAAGAAGAATGGACGCAGAAGCGGAACAAGAAAGAAAGAAGAAAAGAAGCTGGAACGTTGAGAAAAGCCGGTTAAAGCAAAAAAGAAACCGGAGAGGGGAGCATGAAAAAAATCAGGGGTAAAGGAAACGGCCTTCCAGGGGCCAATGTCTCAAACTGACCTTGCGCTGGATGGCCTCGGGCAGTGCCTCGAACTCCTGCTTCGTCATCTCGGCCCCGAAGGACGCCGTCGAGGGCGACACGGGCGGGAGCCCGCCCGCGGCGAGCATCGTCGACGAGGGGGCCGACAGCGTCGTCGTCTTGGTTGTGTTCGTAAATGCCGTCGTCGTCGTAGAAGTAGTAGTAGTCATCGTGGATGCCGTCATCCCCGTCAGTGCCGTCGCCTTGGACTCTCTCGCACCCGCGCCGCCGCCGCCGCCGCTGCTGATGATGGTCGGTATCGTCATGGCTGTCGCCGTCGTCGTCTTGCTGCTCCCGCTGTTGCTCTTCTCGTGGCTCCTCCTGCTCCTCAGCGTCCATGTCGCCGTGGCCGCCCCCGCCGATTCCGTGCTCGCCCCGCGGAAGTGGGAGTAGTGGTGCTGGCTGTTGTTGCGGCAGAGGGCGGTGTTGTTGAGGCGGTTCTGGAAGCTCCTCGAGGACTCGGGCCGGATGTCGTTGAGGACCTGGTGGTACGTCGTCGAGGACGACGGCGGCTCGGACTTCTGCTGCTGCTCTTGCTCTTGCTGCTGCTGCTGGTGCAGGTGACGGTGGTAACCGACATCGCGCTGCTGCAGTCGATGCATGCTGCCGTCCGCATCCCCGTCGTCATGCTCCTGCTCCTGCTCCTGCTCCGATGGCGACGAAAGCAGGGAAGGATAGTCGTTCTCCAGCAGAAGTCGCAGGTCAGGCGAGCTCTGGCCGTCGAGCCCGTGGTGCAAATAGTCCCAGAGGTCGCGGGACCAGTCGTCGACGAAGGCGCTACCGCTGCCGCTATCGGCACTGGCCCGTGTCGTCGTCGTCGTCCCCGCCGGCGCGGCGGCTGTCGTCCTGCCACCGTCCTTGGCGTCGAGCGCCGTCAAAGGCGCCATTGTCGTCGTCGTTATCGTCGTCGTTGCGGCTGTGGTCGCGGCCGATAGGGCGGTGAGGTTGGTCGACTCGAAGCTGGACCGCGCGGACGAGTAAAAGGAGGACTCGCGGGCCAATAGTATGTGGACGGCGGTGGTGGTGGTGGTGGTGGCTGTGTTGGCGTCGATGTTCTTTTTGTTGTTGGTGTTTGTGATATTATGAGTATTAGCGGTAGCGTGGGCGAGGCCGTCGTCGCGGTCGCGGTCGTCCTCTGCGTGTCCCGTCTCGTCTTCGTCTTCGTCCCTGTCAATGATGAAGATGGATGATGTAGCGGTGGTGGTGGTGGTGTTTGTGTCGTCAGCAGCAGTCGTTGGAGCAGCAAGAAAACTAGACGGGGAGAAGTCGTCCGCGTCGGCGTCGTCAAGGAAACTTATGAGCTCATGCCGGTCCACCGCCGTCTTTACCGACGTCCAGGGACCCCGAGGCCGATTCTCCTCCTCCTCGTGCTTCTTCTCTTCTTGCTGCTGCTCCCGACCCTGGCCCTGCAGTGCAAGCTCCAGCTGGAGGAGCTCCTCCCCCGGTCGAGGTGGGTCGGGTCCAGGTCCAGGTCCATCATATCCATGACCATGTCCATGTCCACGCCTGCGAGTCGTCGACATTGAGAACGAGGGCAGCGTGCCCATCACACCTCGTACGCGCGCCAGCGCACCGGCGGCGGCGCCCTTCTTCTTCATTCGCCTGCCTCCCTCGTCCCTCCTCCTCCTCTGATCATCCTCCGTCGACTGCATCCACCAGGTTCGTCTCTCCGACGATCCAATCGCTGTGGACTTTGCAGCCTCTCCTCTCTCTCTCCCCCTCCTCCAGGCTCCCAGGTCTTCTCCACCCGGCGCCAACGAGAGAAACGAAACCGCTGCCGAATCCGGTATTGAGCTAGACCGGGAGTGGGACCGCAGCCTAAGGGGGAAAAGATGCACTAAGAGAGAATCCTTGCTCGAATGCTGCTGAGGGTCTCTCTCGTTGGTAAGGCACGGCCGCGAGGTGAGTAAGTGAGTTACCTAAGTTGGGAGCAAAAAAAAGGGTATCTCCACTGGGGGCTCTGAGCCTCTGAGAGCCCAAAAAATGTGAATGCGAGGTCGGCCAGGGGTGTCGAGTGCGCACTAGCAGTACGAGGTTCCTATGGTACTGGTGGAGGAATTGGACTGGCAGGGGAGGGGGAATGCGAATAGAGTAATCCGTAAGGTAACAGCGAACAAGAAGAAAATAAAAATGTTATGGGTTAATCCCACTCGGCAGGGGGGGTTGCTGTGCTGCCGGGATGGGTGGCGATGAGTTCTCTGTTGCTCTCGAATGGTGTTGATAATGTTGATCACCAACACACTCTAGAGTCTAGGCATAATCAGAAATGAGTGAAGTTCAGAGCGGGATGCCAAACGTTAATAGTCTGTCTCATCGGAGCCAGCAAGAAGTACCGGCTTTGGGGGCGGGCAGAAAAAAACGAACAGCAGATGCATGATACTTAATACTACTCTCTCTCGTTCACATTATAATACAATGCGTCCTCGATTAACCGCAATGGAACAGCCGCCGGTCACTGAAATAAAGCACAGCACAAAAGGGGGGTGGGTGGCCGCGGGCGCGATGCAATGCAATGCAACACAAGCGCGCGTGCACACACACACATACACACGCTCAATCTCAAATCTCACTCTCACTCTTTCCCTTCACTCTCATCACTAATCACTCATTCAGGCACACACACATCTATACATCTTGGTACGGAGTACAACGACGCAATCACATCCACATAAAGCAAAATAAATATAGAAATTCTTTAGCGGTTCTGCATGTTAACTCTCACCGCAAGGGAAATAAGTCAAGGCCCGCGGCATGTGAGGTTTGTCGCTCCCCTTCCTTCCCTTGCCTACCTTCGTGTGCCGTACCGTACCCGGGGCCACAACGGTAGCACAGCATCATCGCCTCTCTCTCCATGTAATATCGCGTTCCCAACCCAGTCAGAGACCGTGGACATGCAAGGAATCGGGTTGGTTTTGGTGTGGCTACACAAGAAGAGAAAGAGAGAAACAAAAAGGCCATCAAGTCTGTGCCCTCAATCCCTTCCTCCCCCAGTCCTCCGGGGCCCTGGCGTTCTTGGTCTCTCTGTGTGACTGTAAGAGAATGTGTCCGGGCGATATATCGAATCAATTAAACCAATCTGCCTGCCTCCCCGTCCCCCATGTAATGTCATTCCTCCCCCCATGTTCTTGGTTCACGTTCAGCCCCAATGCAGCGCACCGCGGAACGCAGCCTGGCCGGCGGCACAGCAGCATCATAGCATTTGGATGTCAGCCGAGACTATCGGATACGCACAACTCCTCTCTTTCTCTTTCTCTCGCTCTCGACAAATGCTGGCCCAGGCGGATTGGGATCCCAGTATCGAGCCTCCTCCACTCCTCCCCCAAACCGCCCCAAATACAGGGCGAGGCCGAGGCGCAGGGCCAACAACAACGTCCCCCCAAAAATTAACCGGAAAGCCATCTTCGGGATTTGAATAAGACATCCCTGTCTGTCATGTTTGTCGATGGAACAGAACACATACACATCCCAACACTCATCACGAAACATGACAGTTCACGGCTGTGGCGTGTTGACTTCGAACCGAGTACAACCCTTCCCTTCCGTCTATCCCTCGACCCTCGAAACCCTTCGTTTCATCGGCGGTCGAACAAAAAAGGGACACAACGCTAGCGGTGAACGAGCACGGATCGTAAAGATGCCCTCGGGACCTGACGTCGCATTGATGGATGGGAAGGACAAAGACAACCGGCCCGTACGGAGCACACGGACGAGTATTACACAAAGGCACACACACATACACAAAGACACGAGGTCGTTTCCTTTCTTTTTCCCAGCCACGTTCCAGCTTCCGAGAGAGAGGCAGGATGCCTGCAATCTTATCCGGGAGGACCAAAACCCTTGCGCGACAACGCTGCAGACGGATTGAAATTTCAATGATGAGGAATCAGAGAAGCGAGGACATGATGAAGAAAGGCACGCCGAGGGCAAACCCGGACGCACCGCATCGCATGGCGCCTACGGTCGTAGGCAAGGAGAGAGCGCGGAAGTTGGAACAGAGCCCGGCCGCGCTCCGGAAACGGACGAATCATGGCCGGTTTTCTCGCTTCCTCCTCCCTCGGACCCCCCAGTCCCCTTCTCTCTCGCACTTTCCAGTGATATCCAATGCCTTTCGGTCGTGTTGTAGCTGTCGTGTATGGAATCACGGATGTGTCTCCCCCCGGCCCAACGCCCTGGAACCTCGTCACCTCCCCTCCGGGCTGGCATTCGCGGGTGACCAACACCCCTGTCGGTGCCCGTCACAATGCGTCAGCTCAGCTTCTTCTCTTTTCCGTGGTTGCGAGTTCTACTAGCTTCTCTGCGTCGTCTCATTCTACTCTCGTCGCCGTCAGCTCTCACGCGCTGCTGCGGGCGCAGCGACCACGGACGTGTTACCGCGAACAGTCAATTCAGTCGTCCTTCTCCTCCCCCAATCGCCCCCTTTCTCCATGCGCAGCTGCATGTACGTACGCGAGCTGATACGGCTGCATCATTTTATCTCGACATACCCACCGGGCGTCATTAATAAGCTTGAACGAGGAGGGGACGCCGATGGATACACTGCTACGTGTACAATCTAGTAGAGCCTCTCCTCTCCTGCAGAGTACCTGCATGAAGTTGGACCAAGATCCATGCAAAGGAGGAGCAGCAATAAGGGGGTTACCTGCCGTACCGAACGTCGAAAAAGAAAATGGAAAGAAGCAACGTGCAGCGAACGCATTGCTTCCTCACCTCGCCCCGCGGAAGATGCGGACGCAATGGAACCTCGCAACCTCGCTCTCTTGACCAACTCGGCCGACGATGCAACCCAACACACTCACACCTCCAAGCGAAGACACGCGAGAGATGATGTATTCTCCGGATACGGTGGTCCCAGTTCCAGGGCCTGGCCTGCCTATTTTGATATGCAGTACGCCCGCCTCCTTACGCTTACATACTACCATGCAGTATTACCAACTCGGCATATCGTCGTATCACGGGACGGGCATGATCATAGCATAACAAATCCCGACGACGACAACACCAACACCAGCCCCCATCACATCGTCACATCACATCGCATCACAAAGAGGAACAAACCAGCAGACCAGGCCCCGGACCCCCGATGCGACCCCATCCGTTCGTTGCCTTATTTCTCTGCCACTCTATTTTTCTGGCCTCTAATTTCCATCCCACTTTTCCCGTCAGACGAGCCCACCTCCAACTACATCGATGATCCATGAATAGCTCGTTGCCAGATAGAGCACCTAATATCGCTGATCTTAAGAGCGGCTTCACTGTCGCCGACTCACCGGACGAACCGCTGATCCATATCCATCGCTGAGCAAAGAGAAGCCTTCTCCACGCTCGCTACGGAGCGCCGATTCCCGAAGAGGTGGACTGCCGTGATTACCACTAGCTATACAGCCCGTCTCCCGAATTTGCGGGAGGAGCTTCTTCCAGCGCCAAACCTTGCCTGCTCTTGAGTCCTTCTTCGTCGATCACCCAAGAAGGTCTCTTATCGCAGCTTTTCAGGACGGCGCGAGTCCGAGTCGGGCTGCCCCGTGGCCTGGACCTCGATAGATTCCCCCAAATTCCACAGAGTCCGTGAGCAAGAGGGTAATGAGACGACATTCCGCTCGAACCCGCGATTTTCACGGCCGAGAGATCAACTGACACACGTCAAGTCCGAAAAGAGCAAACGCACGACTCGAACACCCCTGGCCCCGTCTCCTCTTTTCATTCTCAACATTTCCCCATGGCCCTATGATATACCCCGTCGCCCAGTGAGGCCTACCAATCAATCAATCAATCAATCAAGCAGTATCCGCGCGGGAGCCGAGGACCCGGACTCAAACGGCGAGTGTTCTTCCTCGCAGCCTGGTCCAGGCCCTATCCTGGTGTGCAGCGTACACTGCAGTCAGCAGAGCAGTAATTACTTCCAGGGCAACGAGAACAAATCTCATCTCGAGCCTCACTCCACAACACTAAACCCCCAGAGAACGGGTCCCGTTGGTGCCCTATGCGCGCAGAGATGAGAGCTAATCTCTCTGCCTTGCCGCCGATGGAGGCCCGTTTCAGCTTGCCGGATTTCCTGATCGCCGTGAGATTTGCCCAAGAATCCGGCGGAGCCTCGCATCTGTGTTGCTCGACTGTTCATGTTATCACCACCATCGTCGTCGTCGACCTCGCGCTAGCTTCGCCGTTGCCGATACAGGTCCACCCCTGCAAGCGTCCTGAGTTCGAGCTTCGAGCTAGAACCGGAGGGGGAGGGCGGATGGGGGCCGACGACTACGGTGTCTCGGGAGGGACGCTGCCTAAGCTTGACCGCCTCCGAGCTCCTTGAAGCTATCTGCTCGCGTTACTATGGGAGCTCTTTTCCGTCTTCGCTAGAGGGTCTTAGCTCAGCGGTGTAAGAGGATTTTGACCTTCCCCGTAACCTCTCCCTCACACCGCAGGTTCGGCTCCGTCTTGGACGATTCGCGAGGATTCCCGCCGAGAGCAATCGGGGTCTCCAGCTTTCGTAACCGGGGGAAAGAGGCCGGAATTCCCGAAGGAAGAAAGGAAGGAAAAAGAGGAGTGCAGTGGCGATGTCGACTAACGACGAGGAGACACCGCAACTTGGCCTCGTTTCTGTTGGTGTCGATATGACACTATCATACCAGAAATCCTCATTCCAAAACAGGAAGCAAACATTTTCCTCTGTCTCTCGCTCCTTGTTGGTTGGTCTGTCTCTCGGGATTGGCTACCAACATCATCCGGAACCGGGGGCCAATCCTTCACGGCCGTTGGCATCCATGACCCAAGACCACGTTTCTTTCTTTTCCTCCTCCCCTCTTCAATCTCTGACATATCTCGGCCTTTGCGTTTTTCTGCAACGCGGCGGGGTCTGACGGTTTGATTAGGGTTTGGTTTCTTCCTCTGCGGCGACGCCGCTGAAGTGTTTTCCCGGCCTCGCCCGCCGTCGTTGTCCGCTATGCCCTCAACGAGCTCTGATCAGCCCCAGCCGCGACAGAGCAAGTCGTGTGCTGCGTCGGGTACAGAAGGTCACACAAGCCCGTTGTCTCAGGCGTGTTCAACCCGAGCTCAGCTCGAGTGGCACAGGCTCTCCCCATCGTGCGTGCCCTACATCGCGAACGAGTCAGGTAGGACGTCGTGCGCCCACAGCCGTTCCCAAACGAGGCCCGTCTCCCGCTGTGGAATGCTCTGTACGGGGGAGATGAGCGTTCAATCCGGCCATGCCCTCCGCGCGTCGTCGCCTTTTCGCCCATTTAACGAGGGCGGTTCCGTGGGAAGTCGGATCATGGTCTACGCTCTCGAGCCTCAAAGCTCCGCAGTTCCCATAGGCTACCCCAATGAAGCCGGCCACGTTGAAGAACGGAAGAAAGCCATGTCGTCCCCGGCGGCTCTAGATGCAATGCAGTCTCACCCACCACCAGCCCGGTAAAAAAAAAAAAAGCCCCCTAAACGAACGAACGGAACCGTTCAGAGCCCTTCCCGCACCTCCCTCCCTCCACGAAACCCTTACCCTCTTCGTCCAGCGGGACACACGCGACTGGTCGAGTGGGTTTGGGTGGGGTTGGGAACGAACGCGCAGAGATCAACCACCACCACGAACCCCCGGCACCCTGCATGGCGGCAGAGCTGTTGAACAAACATGACGACGGCGGCGGCGTGTTGTACGACGCGGGAAGCAGCAAACATGACGACGGGATTTCCGTGTCATGTTTCAGACGGGGTCTGTCTTCACCTCTCTCTCGCTTAGTGTAACCGTTCTCAGAGCGTGATCACTGAGGTGGTGTAGGTAGGAAAGCTTCAGCTCGCTACCCAACGTCACGAGATACAACAAGATCCAGGCGAGAGGAGAAAAAGAGAGAAAGGAGAGAGAGCCAATCTAGACTTTGCACTCGTCCAGAGAGGGAAATCCCCGCCTCGGCGTCCTCCGGAATGTCACACCAAGGGACGAACTCGCAGATATGTAATGGGGGGCCCTTAGGGGTTCCAGATAGGATGCTACATCGATTTTCATTCCGGAGACTACGTAACAATACGCTACGCTGCCTATGCAACAGCAATAAAGTCTTGTCTCCTTTTTCTTCTCTTGTCTCCTTACCATCCACACACACCAAACCACACTGCCGGGAGAAATACTGCCACTGCCACTATCTAGAAACAGCGAGATTTGACGTTCCGGCTAGAGTCGTGGGAATTGCGTCTCATTTCGTTGCGCCGGCCGCGCGGAAATTTTTTGGAGAAAATGGATCCACGCCGTTGCGACTCCACGACGCTACTACCTCGACCGGGGCTGGTGGAGAGGAGGGCCAGAGGGACTGGTAGTCGTCGTCCGGTTCCAAGTTTCCCAGGACCTTGGAACTCGGCGCGGCTGTTTTCCAAGAATAAATGGAAAGACCAATAATGCTACTACAGCGCGAGAAAGTATCCGTAGAAGAGCTGTTGTGGCTCATCTCGCTCTGGCTGGTTCCCCCTGACGAGAAGACCATCTCGTCCTGTGATGAGAGCACGATGACGAGGAGCTCGGTGATGAGAGCAAGCACTCGCACAATTACACACTCCGTCTCTCACCGTATCGTCCTCCACGAGTTGACATGACGACCACCTCCAGAAGGTCTCCATACACCACAGCCCCTCAGATATCACGATCAGCGCGGCGCCAAAACCTCGGATACGGGATCTCTCTCTGCTCCATCCACCACGCCGTACGTTCGACGTCATACTGGAGAATGGTGTGGGCTTGCCCCCCCTCCCCGCCTGTTCGAGATGCCACGCTGCACCGCCTTGCCTCTCTCCTTGGACAAACAAGCAAGCAAACAAGCAAGCAAACAAGCACATAGTACCAAGACCTCGTCCAGAGCCACTCTGCCTCTCTCACTGTGCCCGGGCCTGCCGGCGAGAACGCATGTCACCGGACGGTCCGAGCCTGTCAGTAAGGAGACTTGCGCTTGCTTCCGAGCCCATCTGGCATGGAATCGACGTTGCACGACAGGACGCAATCGCCGCCTACCGTTGACGACGTCTTATGTGAACGTAGCAGGTAGATGTCTTATAAGTAAGCATTCGCTTCGCTGCTCAGTTTCAGCACGCTGGATGACGTCCATGAATCCCTCCCCCTCGCAACTCCGTGATATTTCCCCCGACATCCGTCGGCATCCGATGGCCTAGCTGGGTGCTGGCCTTACATAATCCCCCGTGCAGTTATGGACCAATCGCTTGTGATGTTTTGACTTCCTTCTACAAAACTGTTGACTTCGTCTATCGCAAGATTCTCCTCTGCAACATGTTCCGACTTCCTTCGTAACGAACGACCACATCCCCGGAGAGCCTTGGCATAAGCATATCAGAAGGCGGACTTCTATGGCGGAAGCTGGTGAGACTGGTCGGGCATTTTCCGAAGACAAAGACTTGGAATCGGCTAAACTGCTAATGAGCCCCTGATGCTGTATCCTCTTCATGTTGGTTGTTATCCAAATAGCATATCCATCACCGCTACTCCGTAGACGAGTCCTCGATGCCCCACCTCGAAGGTGTTTTAACCACTCACCATGAGCGAGTCCACAGGGTCGTGATACTCGTACACCTTGTTTTCCTTGCCGCGGCTCGTCACCGCGGGTGCCACGTACGTCGAAACGCCGGTCCTGCGATCGTACGATCTGAAGGTGCTCGCCAGCCGCTTGCCGCCCCCGCCAGGAAGGTCCACCACGAACTGCGGCATCATGAAGCCGGCGATGGAGCCCCTGATACTGGCCTCCAGATCGAGGATCGTTTGCAGCGGCGTCCGCAGGTGTTCCGACTTCCTCACCATGTCGTGCTGGTAGACGTAGTACTGGTCTCTGTTAGTCGGGTGTTCACGAGGCAAGCGGCCGAGTCACGCACCGGAAAGATGTTGTTGTCCGCTAGCTTGCGGATCAGAGTCGACATGGTCGCGACGTCGTCGTTGATACCACGGAGCAGAACCGACTGGTTGCGTACCATCACCCCGGCCTCGAAGAGCCGCTGGCTGGCCCTCTCCGTGATCCAGGAGATCTCGTTAGGGTGGTTGAAGTGCGTGTGGAGGGCCATGGCTTTGCCCGCCTTCCGGGCCTTGTCGGACACGCTGATTAGTGCAGCGGTCCACGAGTCGTTGCGGTCGAGGATCCGCGTTGGGCAGACCGCGAGGCCCTTGGAAGCAAACCTGAACCGGCGGACGTGGGGGATCGATATCAGCCATTTCCCAATCATCTCGATATGATGCGGCGCCAGCTGGTATGAGTCTCCACCCGAGACGACGATGTCCTGGATGGCCGGGGTGCGCTGAATGTACCTAATCACCTCCTCCCACCGCGACAGGCCTGGCTTGAGCGAATCTTTCGCGACGCTGTCGGTGTTGGCACCGACTGCATACGAACGGGTGCAGTACACGCAGTACGTTGGGCAGACGGAAAGGGCTGTGACAAGGGTTTCAGCGCGCGGGTCATGCTAGACGAGGGCGCTGCAACGTTGACGGCACCAACACCGCGCATTGTTGGTCCAACTTACGAAGGAAAAGAGCCTTATCCGGATACCGGTGAACCAACCCCTGCACAGGAGAGTCGGCCTTCTCCTCCAACGAGTCGAGCGTTAGCCGCGGATGGTCGGACTGTCTGATCGAGCCGGTGGGTATGAACTGGCGGAAGATGGGATCGTTGCGAGGGTTGCTCCAATCGATTCGACTCAGCGTGTACGGCCTACAACTCAGATCAGTCTCCTCCATTCGGTCTTCGGGTGGTGGGCAGAACTACATGACGCGAACAGACATGGTCGCCTCGTCTAAGCCATGATAGACGTCTTCGATCAGCCGCTCGCGAGGTTCCATGGCGCCACCCGGCCCGTAGACCGGAATCTGCTCCGGGAGTACCCGCTCGAGGAAGCGGTGCAACTTTGGACGCCCCTCCACCAGGTTCTTGCACTATACAAGGATCAGATGTGTCCAGAACTGCGACCAACAACTCGGACAGGGGGTTGTCAACGTACGCTCCAACGATAGCTGATGAATTCATCAGCCGACACGCCTTCCCAACCAGGTATCTTCCGCCAGAACTCGTCTACATCGTCGGGAAGCGGTTTTGAGTTGTCATGATTGGATACCAAAGGGCTGTCACCCACTCTCTCTGCAACCGCAGCGTGGGCAGCTTGTCTGCGTGGGAGAGTTGAGATCGTACGAATGTGGTAGCCAAGTAGAGCTCGAAGTGAGCGACCGGCACCAGCCAATACGCTCATAGTCAAGATATTGTGGTTGCAGGAGCTCCGGGGCCGAAAGTTGTGGTACGCTGACAGATGTGGAAGGGTCGATCTCTTTCAAAATTGTGCTCTTAGAGTTGACAAGATAAGAGCTGTCGTCAACATCTGGCAGCAGCAGATGCGGGCGGAAGGCGGCTTAAACTGTAACACCAGCCTCGAGTTTTGAAGGGTGCGGCAGGAATCAGATAACAAAGCTCAATGAATCAATAACTGATGCAAGAGAAGGAAAGATCGAATGAGATAGGGCGATTTAAGAGGTCTGAGGAAAGAAGGGCTCCGGAGGTGTTGCTGGTTTTCATTCCGGATGCCGCAACGGCAACTACAACTACCTCAGACACATAACGAGCACTAGCCTGGCCGCTCTCCCCAAATTTGGAATGAACAAACGGTGAAGAACCAACCGGAGATTCTATAAGCAAACACATCCTCTGGCAAACACCAGCGGAAGAATATGGATACACCCATCTTCATTATCTTCCCCTCTAGCAGCCCGATCTGAGCTGCAGAGCCAACTCATCGACTCAACTGCCCAGCCCAATGCAACCCCGCATCAACGCAAGTCACTTCCTTCACTTCCTCACCAGTCCTCAGAAGACATATTTCAGACGGATTATACACCGGTTCATTGGGTTGTTTGCCAAACCTCCGCCCCCCTGCGGCCAGGTACCGCATTGTGGTCCTGCTCTGGTCAAGCCCGGTCCATACCCCGGCGGGGCTCCTGGCCTCTCGTCTAAACAGACGACAGTCTTTCAAGGGAAATTTACAACTCTACCGAGCCGCAAGGTCTACAAAACGATCAGAAATCACTTCCTAGTCGGCCATTTCGTGCGCAAGGGGTGTGCCGTTGGCCAGGATCCCAAGTGCAGCCGAACGACTCATTCAACACCTCGCGTCCCGATCGAGCATCATTTGCATACACCCTGGCCGTTGGAAATGCACTACCTCTTTGTAAGGCTTTGATATGTTCTTAGCCAATGCCTGTCCGGTTGGCTACACGATCACGCCCTCGCCATCAACCCCCTGCTTCTCCAAGACAACGCCAACAGGAGGCACGTTGGCATAACCCCGGGAACCAAGAAACGCGTCTAATACAACTTTGGATGCCGAAATTTTCTCACCGACTTGATCAGAATACCCTCGTTGATCACCAACGCAAATCCACGCCGCATTTTTACTTGCCACTGGTCAGGGGCGAACCTCCCACCCTGCCGGCGGCCCGTCTTGAAGATTTAACCGCCTTTCCGAGCGATGTTTGTTCCAACAAGTCAATTACTTGAGAATACCCATCGCGTGTTTTTTCCAGGGTCGAGTTGGTTATGAGATGATTGCCTGTTATATGACCGAGGCCTATGACAGCAGCACTTCCTGATGTCCCCGCCCATAGTCGAGAAAAGAAGACAATCCCCCACACCACTGCTTGAGAATAGATCAGAACGACGATACAATTCTTTAATCATACCGAGGCGGGGCTCAGCACTCTCAAGCGCGATCTACGTGCAGTATTCGTGTCTCAGTGGCATGACGCTTCCGTGATGGACAGCACAAGATCTCCATGCTCGAAGGCCCACGATACGCCTGCAGTCACCCCTGAAACAGGGATAGAGTACGCATCTGACCCTCCAAATTTTGTTTAATGCCACCTCATGCGCCTTTTGGCTGGCTGACACTTCACTCACGCAGACTGGCACTGCATCCCACGGCTCCCACCAGGTCCGCTGACCCAACCAGCCCGAATACGTGCCCAAGCCCGCCGGCGACAGCACACCATGCCCCCAATGATAACGAAGTCCGCGTAGTCTCAAAAGGTTCTGTGGATCACGGACATACGGCATGGTGTGTGGTCTTGGGGTCGACGGCCACCATGATCCCAACGTTTGGGCTGATGACAACCGTGGGTATCTTTCACGTTTACTGGAAAGATAACCAACTGAAAGAGTGGTCTAATACGACCATATCTTGGATCATATCTGTCTACGGCTTTCTTGCGGTTCTTCTCTGCGGTCCCTTTGGCGTCCTGTTTGACAAATACGGCCCTCGATGGCTCATGACGCCGGCCGCCACGGTGTATTGCGTTTCTTTCCTGGGCATTGCCTTCAGTGGCCAGTACTGGCAGTTTCTGCTATGCTTCTCCACCGCCGGAGTAAGTGCCGGTAGGTCTACCCCTACCTGGATCACGACCGAAAGGCAGGGCTTGCCTGACCCGATGACACAGCGGCTCTGACAACGAGTGCCCTGGCTGTTATCAACCATTGGTTCGACGAGCGAAAGGGCCTGGCGATGGGCATATGCACCATGGGCGGAGGGCTGGGTGGCGTGATCTTCTCAGTCGTGTTACGGTTCACCACGCAAAGCCTCGACTGGACGACGGCAAGCCTCGTTCATCTCGCCATCATCTGCGGGTTCCTATTCCTCGGGTGCGCTCTGATAAGACCTCGAATATTAAAAGCGCGTAATGACAAGCTCTGGAACTTTGCGTGCTTCAGGCGTTGGGAATTTGTTCTCTTCACGCTGAGCGTCTGTGGTATGGAGCAAACCATCCGAAGCCCTCGGACATCAACGACCCTAATGCAGGGCGATTACAGGTTTTGAACTCGTTCTATTTGTGGCTTGGGGCCTCCTGCCGACGTATGCCACCACGGTCGAGCTGGGGGACATTTTCTACCTGACCCTGGTATTCAGCGTGTAAGTCAACCTCCCAGGCACTTCTGCTCCGGCGGATTCAGCGTTTGATGCATCGGTCTACAGAGGTTCTGCCATGGGTAGAATCATTCCGGGATACTTCACCGACAGGCTGGGTCCTTTTAATGTAACCATCACCATGGCAATATTCACAGAGGCGACGACGTTAATACTGTGGCTCCCCTTTGGCGATACATCGGCGCCTGTCCTTTACTCGGTCGCCTTTCTCCTCGGACTTGGCACCGGCAGCTTTGTTTCTACGGCTGCGACATGTCTCGGAAGGCTCTGTGACGCTCAGGACAGCGGCACCTACATCGGATGCTGCTACGCTGTGGTCAGCCTCGCCACTCTAATCGGCAACCCAGCCAGCCAGGCCGTCTTGGGTGATGGGAGAAACGGCCGTACCCGGCTGACCGTGGTGTTCCTCGGAGCCGTACTGTTTCTGTCTCTGGCAAGCTGTTGCTTTGTACGCTGGTTGCTCTTGGGGCGAAGCTGGAAGTGGTTGGCGAAAGTGTAAGTCCCTACGTGTCAAGGTCAGAAATCCGTCCCCTCGGGGGACAGGCTTTTTTCTTATTTCACACCAGAGCCAGCAGGGATCCAGGCCAATCTGATGACGGTGGAACGCCGGCAGGGTCAGCGTCTTGGCCCTAACGGTGAGGCACCAGGACGACATGGTTGGTGGACAACAGCGTCACGCTTGGGTATCTGATTTTTCACCGAGCCCCCTCCTGCAGCCGATGCCTAATGAAGTCGACGCTCGGCGGGATCGGGTCTGTAATACGCGGCGCCAGATGTAATTTGGCAGAAGACCACCAAGGATCCATCGTATGACAGACAATAAAGCCTTTGAGAAGGGTATCTTCGGCACTTCCTGCACCGCTACTTGGTAATCCAACCGCGGCTTTGAATTCTGCTGACCGCAAGGGCAAGAAAGCACTTGGACCTCCAGTCGCCCGAGGCATGCCGGCTGCATCTTTGATTGATGCTTAACATCCAATCCCGTGTCTTTGGACGTGTACGACGCTGCGGCCGGCACAAAATGACCACGCCCTTGCCTGCCGGCCTCCACCGTACACCATCAGACCACTCGAAGGCACCGGAGCCCCCGCCGTTGCCAGCCGTACGCCGTGATGGCGGAGCACTTCTCACCCACATGGATGGATCGCAGATATCTGACGCCGGATCTGTTTATGCGAGTTATCAGGCGCGCGTATCTGCGATCCTACGGGGGACACATCCGGCCAGGTCTATCCAGGGTCGAGACGACCAGGGGCAAACAACGGCGTTCGGGCGATCCAAGTCCGGGTTTAAGCCGGGGGGACGATCTTGTCTTCGTTCTGATGCCTTCCCTGACGGCCTCTCGAAGACGTTGGTCATAGTTGGCATGCCGGTTGGTGGCGGTGACTCCGCTTGACAAGGAAAGGGTCACTTGGCTAGTGGAACTGGTGGGTTCCCGAAAGGTGTGTTGCTGCCTGCCACATGTGCGTGATTCAGCCCTTTCTACGTGTAGACTGGGCAGAGAGAAGAGAAGAGCTGTCAGGGCTTCAGGGTTGGTGTCGTGCTTGGAGCTCCAGCTAGCCCCGAGATGGATCACACCGTACGGCACGTCAACGCAGCCGAAATACGACGGCAGGATATTTTCTGCTCGACCACGGCCCGTGGCCTGATATCAAGGCCCATTAACCAGCCAGTTTTTGTCATTATGGTGAGAACGGCGTACGAATTCGACCGGCCCGGAATGGAGGGAGGACTACGGCGATGGCAATGACAGGGTAAGGAAATCCAGGGGTGACGAGACTAGTAACCGAACCCAGTCGCCGACTTGCGGAAATTTCCGTTACTGACCGTTGGCTATTCCAGACTGGGACCTGCTGCAGGGCTTGTAGAAGTCCAAGACGCTTCGGCTTGTGGTCTTCTCTCACCGGGCGAACTCTGACCCCCCAAAAAGCAAGCGAGCTGGCCCCTCCCCGGAGGACGTCTTCCCGTTCGGGCGCTTAAGACTTTGACCGAGCTGCACTGTCACCTACGTGGTATGACATGGCATAATGCAATGGGCTGTGGGGGTTGGAAAAGCAAGGGGATCTTTGGACGATAAACGAGACCAGGATGATGAACGAAGGGGGGTCAATATTGGACGACGCGAAGAGCGAGGAGAATCTCTCGGGGGTTTCTCTCAGGCGGTATGAACTCTCGTCCCATTTCAACGACAACGCCACGGGGACGTTTATCGAATAGGAAAATCGGTGAAGGCAGCTGTGGTCATTGTACGTTATGTATGTAGTGTACGCGTTGAGTCGGACAAAGGGATGGGACGCCGACACGCGGGCCCCGGGGATTTAGGGCCCCGGCCAGCCACGCCGTTTGAACACGGCCCTCTCCACAAAGCCCGGCCGGGGACTACCTAATTGATTGTTTGTGTTTGTCTGGTGTCTTGTTCGAATAGGAAGGTTTCGGCGCGGGCCGCTCGCTAGTTTAGGTCGATGTGATGAAATGGCTTGCGACGGCTACTACTTTAGATCACGAAATGAACGACTTTGATGATCCGCTCCAAACATGAACGAATTCACTCCTCCGCGATACGAGTACGATATGTTGAAGATCATGGAGTAAGTTTGTCGGGTTTTGTTTCCTGGTCGTGCTTTTGAATGTGCAACTTGTGATGTCTGGCCTGGTGCAGTAGTTGCGCAACGCCTCTGAGTCGAGCATTTCCTCGACCCAGACGCCCGCCATACTATTTATTGGCAATATAGCACATCAATGGGAGTGTTAACCGTGCACAGGCGGATCATGTTTCTTTCTCCGATCAGTCGAATTGTTCAAGCTGCCTCGGTTCGTTGGTCTGTCTTGATGGACGAGAGAAGGTGATGTCAGTGTAAAGTTACATTCGGGTGTTTCATCCATCTCCGCCCGTTGCCGTCTCTGTTTTTCATCGTGTTCTTATTCCATTATAGGCTTATTCCATGTGTGGGTAAAGTGGTAGATAGACTGTAAGGTGGTGATACGGCGCCACTGGGAGACCGGCTGTCCGAGAACGTTGCACATGGCAGAAGGTCGAGCCCAAATTCGAGCGGGCGATTATCATTCTGACGTGGGACTCAGTGCTTGAGGAATAGTTTCTGTGCAGGCTGTTCGGCCTTTAAATAAGTTTTCTAAAGAGTGCTTGTGGTATACGCGTGTAGCTTGGTCTGTGTCTCTGGTCTCTTGTCTGGTACGATGCTTTAGCTGACGACAACACGAAGGGGATTGTCTTGTCTCGAGATCTCCCGTCAGGCTAGGACTGCTCCTATGAATTCCAGCCGGAACTGCCCATGCTCACATGTTACTACTGTACTAAGCTTTTCTCTCTTTATTTTCTCTTCAAGGAAGACCACTCTATACTGGCGGTCTCCTACGGTCAATTGAACCGCAGAGCCAGCGACGGTAGTGATGAATGTTTTACACCAAGTCGAGTTGCTGTGAGTAATCGCAAGAGAGGGACTTGTCTTGGGGACCCAGACTGGGCCTAGTGTAAACCTCCGTTCGGTGAGGCTGTTTCTAACTAGTCGATATTCAAATCTTGAGATGACTTATCGATCCTCCTCATAGCCTCATTAGGTCTCTACATCCTGATCGGTTCTACTGACTTTAGATGATTTAATAACTCCGAGTATGGATAGTATTGTTCAGTCTTTCTTCTCCCTTCTTCTTATGCTTTTATTCTTATATTATTTATCCTTACCTTATTGAACCTTAAGTCTTTTACTACGTCTTATATAGCTAGGCTGTGTATAAGATTGTAGTGCGGTACGTGTAAGTGCTATTGTACAATCTTTAGGTGTAAGATAGTCTGTCTATTGACGCCACCTCGTTTTGTCCGTGTCTCTGTCCATCAGTATACTCTTATTCCCCCATGAATACTACCTAGGTGAAGGGAAAATACGAGATCGATCGTCTGGTACTGCAGTTGGTAGCTTACGCGCATTGAAGCACGCATCCGACTGTCCTTGGCCACCCTCACCCTCGACGATATCGACCAAGATGTGCCGCTCGCCCCCCATCTGCCATTCTGCACCCCTCGATACAGAGATCGGTGCTCTATTTGCACCGATGATCTCGAAGAGGAGCAGTTCGTGGGGTCGTGCGGCCACACGTGGTGCCTCTCATGCTTCACAAGATGGGCCGAGCAGACTCATCCCGTCTCTTTGCGAGACCTGTAGAGCGTAGTGGCCGAACGAGCGTAGACAGCCAGTGAAACTTCTGGGCCAGAAAACAAGAGGGCGTTTTTTTTTTCGGGGGAAACAAACTCACATTTTATGTAGAAGGCATTGAACGAGCATCCGGCTGACTATTCAGCAATGGCGTTCTTGTAATTACATCCTCGCAAAAATTTAGAGCCTTGTATTGGCCTCACCGCCAGCGCCGAACACGTCAACTCTGCTAGCCGCCGACCGCTTCAGTTAACTAGCCATAGCCCCGTAGTCGAATGGTGAGAAGGCAGACGAACGGCCTGCCCGGGTATCTATCAACTAACAAATTTTCGCAAACAGCAACTTGGATCTAGCAATCGTCCTCTAATTGCTCGTCTTTGGCCTCATCTCCGTCGAAAACCTGTCGAACACTATGAACCGCGGCGAAGACTTTTTCTGTGACTGGGCCGCTGGCAAGGCTGACATCCATGTAGCCCATATATAGAGTCGGGAAGTTTCGGTTTCCGCGTGTCACAAACCTTTCATTTCTCGCTTGAGAGTTTTCCAGGATGAATGCGTCGAGAAACGGCAATGACGTGTTCTTGGAAGTAGGCATCCCCGCGGCCTACTTTGCTGATGCGGACGGTGAACCCCTGTCCGTCATCGTGTCCTTATTCCACCGCGGTATCACAGACAGCAAAAGATGAATCAACATGCAGACGTGATCTACAACTTTGCCGTAGAGAAAGTAGGAACCCAGCCAGGCTCGCTGTGGCACACGTCGCGAGGTTATACCTGGGCACAGTGGTTGCCTTTGCTGTGTGCTGGAGTTGCGAATCTATCCAAGCAAGCGTTCGACGATCTGCTTTTAAAAAAGTAGTGGGAAGGGACCGAAGCTCACCACCGGGGGGGGGGGGGTGGGATCAAGCGGTTCTTCTGTGGTTACTGGCACGCGGGGGAACAACATGTCTGACCTTCCTCTCAGGCCAAACAGACCACGAATCTGCTAGCGGCCCTGAGATCGACATGAAGGAGACTTAGTCTAATGCCCGGGCATGTACGAAATAATACCACAGTGTAATCAATTTGTTTTGCGTCTTAGGCATGAGATTTGGTGTTTAACGCTACTGACATAACGTACAAAAGTTGCTACTAATGGGACATGACAAAAGACCAACACGTGAAGGAACGCATATACCTGGGTAGCGGGGGATTCCCAGCACCTTCTCCGGACGTTACTATACAAGAAATCTATTCTTCTTTTCTCTTCTTCTCTTACAAGGGCCTTAAGAAGCCTGGCTAGATTCTGAATTCTTCCCTCTTACACGGGTCTTCGAGTGCTCTTGCCAGATTTCCATAACAAGTCAAGCCTCAACGCATCATCGCTAGATCAACACACCAGAGGCTATTAAGCATCGTTGCCAACAGGCGAGGGCGCGTCCTTGACGAGATCCTCGCGCTTCTTCTCCACAACCGCCTTGCTGTCGCTGCCGCCGCTGCGGCCGGCCTGCTTCCTCATCCGCGCGTGGATCATCTCGATGCCGACGTAGCCGGCGGCCATGCCGAACAGGTGCGTCGTGATGTCGATGGTCTGCGGGCCGCGCTTCAGCATCGAGTAGACGTGCAAACCCAAAATGAGGCCGATGAACCCGAGGCCCTGGACGCCGCGCATGGGCTCGGGCGGGAAGCCGAAGACCTTGAAGTAGTCGTAGCGGTGCGTCCAGAAGTACGCGGCCGCGACGCCGAAGACGGCGCCCGAGGCGCCGATCGTCGAGACGGTGAGCACGCCGCGCAGGGTGTACGTGACGAGGCTGCCGAGCAGGCCGACGGAGCCGGAGCCGAGGTAGACGGCGAGGAAGTTGGCGCGGCCGACCTCGTCGTGCAGCGAGGTGCCGACGAACCACAGGCCGAACATGTTGGTGGCCAGGTGGAAGAACTTGTAGTGGGAAAAGTTGGCGGTGATCATGGTCAGAGCGCGGGGCGCGCCGTGGACGAGGACGAAGCGGGTGTTCATGAAGCGCCAGAGGGGCGGGATGCGCCAGGCGAGGGCGACGGCGACGTTGAGTGCGACGATGGTGCCGACGGTCGCGACGGAGGCGCGGACCTCGGGGAAGAGGCGCTCCGACTCGGTGGGCGGGGAGTAGACCATGGCGAAGGCGGAGAGGGCGCCGAGGAGGAGGAGGACGACGGCGGCCGAGGGGAGGACGCGCTCGAAGAAGGACAGCTCGGAAGGCTCCTGGAGGTCCGAGGCCGCGCCCTCGTCCTGCCACTTCTGCATGCGCGCCGTCATGGCCGGGCGCTTGATGTTGAGCGCGAGGGGGCCGGACTTGGCGGCGGCGGGGTCCTCGCCCCTCTCGAGGGCCTCCTTCGCCAGGTGGGCCTCCTCGGCGGCGTTCCTGGCCTGGTTCTTGGCGCGGATGGCGTCGAGGGCGCTGTAGCCGTACACGGGGTCCGGCTTGACGACGACCTCGGGCGCGGCGGCGGCGTCGCTGCCGTCCTTGCTATCGTCCCTGAGCGACTTCGCCTCGGCGGGGTCCTCGGCCAGGTCCTTCTCCAGCTGCGCGAGCTCGTCCTCGGCGCGCAGGCCGGCGTTGATGACCTCGTCGATCTCGACCGTCTCGCGCAGGTAGCGGAGCGCGGCATCGTACTGTTCCGGGGTGAAGGCGGCCGTGTTGACGGCAAAGGCCGGGTCGTCGAGGGTGCCGGCGACGCGGCGGCCGTGGAGGATGCGCAGGAGGCGGTTCGCGGCCGCGGTCTTGGGGCGGGGGCTGTCGAAGACGGCCTCCACCTCGGCGGGCGAGAGGTCCGTGTCGCGGAAGGCCAGGCCGACCTTGTCCCTGTACTCGAGGGGGAGGTCTTCGTAGTGGGTGAGGATCGGTTCCTTGCCCGCCTTGGACGAGGCCCAGCGGAGTAGGAGTTGTGATGGGGAGTGGTGTTGTTGTTGTGTAGCCGGCAAGGGCCAGAGGCTACGGGCGCACGTCGGTGACCATGGTGACGGGTATGGTCTGGCGCGGGGGAAGGTGTATGTCGAGAGGTATGCGGACGTCGCCGAGGTCGTGCGGGCGGTGGTCGAGGAGGGGGAGGAAGAGCCGCGGCACAGGCGGAGGCCGCTACGGAGGAGGGATCGCGAGGGGAGGCCGAGTGAGACGTTCATGGCTCCTGGAGCCGGCGTCGGTCGTCGCAGCGCACCGAGAGCTTCCGCTCTTCAATGCGCCGGCACCGGTGTCGGTAAGGGTGTTGTGCGTGGGGTGACACGCAGGTGACGAGTATTGGGGGGTCAGCCCCCCAAACTGGGAGTATCGCGCCTTTTGCAGGAATAATCCCTTGTCGCGGTGTCGGTCGTCGTCGAGGTTGTGGTTCGATTTTCTTTGTGACCAAAGTTCAATAAATTCTAGAAATTCTTCGGTCATGTATAGGATCGGGGGACTGCTGTGGGTACCTTGACGGCCGGTCTGTTCCGCCACACACCCTGGGGTGGAACCTGCCACCTATTGGAGACTGATCACTAGGGCTGCCAGCGGTACGTACCGGATGAGGTGAGGAAGAAATCATGTAGCGCCACACCCTCCCTAGATCGGCTTAGGTAATACACATCCCTTGCTCCCCTCAACCCCACCAACGGCAGGAACCTTCCACCCCGCGCTAGAGCTGCTCTGCTGAACCTGCTTTTGGTAGCTACCTGCCTACCGTCGTCATCCCCAGCAGGCAGCTTACCCCATTGCGACTACGCCCTTGGACAAACCCAAATCACGACCTTTCACATTCTCACTTCTTCCTCTTCTCACCACCTCAAACCTTTTCTCATACCACACACGCATCCACCTCATCCATACGTTCACAAAAATGTCCGCCGACACGACCCCAATATCCCCAGCCCGCTTCGCCGCCGCCCTGCGCGACCTCTCCCTCCCGACCTTGCACCTCAAGGTCCTCGAGATCCGCAACTCGATCCTGCACCTGCGCTACTCCAACGCCCAGCTGGCGCCCTACGCGGAGGGGGCCGCGACCACGCTCGACGCCGCCGACGCCGCCGTCGGCAGGCCCGACCCGACCTGCGTCGAGGCCATACGCGAGAACGACGCCGTCATCGCGCGCATGGAGGAGCGCGTCGCCATCATCCGCGCCGAGGTCGAGGGGCGGGGCTGCAGCTGGGACGAGTTCAAGAGCAAGGACGAGGTGGACGCCGAGAGCGGCACTGCTGCGACGACGAACGGTGCCGCCGCGACGACGACGAATGGGGTGGAGGCTGCGCGGGAGGAGGAGGAGAGGATCGCTGGACGGACCGAGACTACCACAACTACAACGACGGGAGGGCCGCAGCACCCCGCCTGGATGGACGGCACGTTCCAGACGGGCACGATACGCAACGGCGAGATCCAGATGGATGCCCAGCCCGGCCAGCGGGCGAACGGCACCGCCGCCGGCGGCCGCCTGACAGACGAGGAGCTCCGCCGGGCGATGGAGGAGCGGATGAGAGGCCTCGGTGGTGACGACAACGATGACGATGGCGGGATGCACTTGTAAATGGGACAAGGGGATTCATACACACACACATACTCATGATGGGGGCGTTTCATTTCGGTCGTGGGCCAGGTCAGGGAAGAGAAAACGGGTTTTCGGAAGAAGAGATAATACCCTCTCGTGTTCCATTTGCTTGCTAGCATGCCATCACAAAAGAGAATGAACTAAAAAAGAAAAAGAGAGTTGCTCATTTGCAACTATGCGTGTAATAGCCCAATGTGTCAGGCAGAAGAAGAAAGGGACCTTTTGACGGAATCTGTAGTGCCGTCTGTCCCGTTTTGAGTAACAAAAGAAAACAAGAAAAAAGAAAAATCGATTCCATGCCAAAACCCTTTTTGTAAACCCATGTGTCCATATGCTGCTGCTTTTTGTTGCGCGCACATCTCTCAACGCCAATGCCAATCCAGTTCCGAGTAATGCAGATGCCCTTCCGTGCCTGAACGCTATGCCCCCCAGAGTGAAAATAATGCATAGACTCCATCCCGGGATGAGTGAATTGGACCCAGGATGAAAAAAAAAAAGGGAAACCCCAGAAGTATTTGATCTAGGGGTTCGAGTGGTAAAAAGTCATTAGACTTATGATGATACTGTTTGCGTCATGTTTGTAGGCGTGTTCTCGTCCGCCTTGAGGGCGACGATGGGGTTGGCCGACGCTTTGGGTGTGATGTCAGAGTTGTCCTTAGGCGCGCCGTCAGGCGTTGTGCCGTTTGGCCGTGCCTTCAATGCCTCTCGGGCGTTGGACCGGGAGCTGCCGATTGTTTCGAGCCTGGGTCGGCGCGGAGGGCTCGTGTGTCCCAGCGAGTCCCAGGTGCGGTGCGGGATGGAGTCGTCCTCGTCCGAAGACGACGACTCTTCTGGAGTGGCGGCAATGCGCCGCGCACGTGCTCTTCGTCGCCGTTCTACCAGCTCGCCGTCCGAAGACACTTCAGACTCGAGCGAGAGGCTGCGGCTACGGTTGGACATGCCCCCCCTCGATGTCGTCGATTTCCGGGATCTCGTTCCGATAAGCGAGTTGATCAGCTCCGATTCTGAAGGAGTCTCATCCTGGCGGGGCATCTCCCCTTGACGCAGCTTCTTCTGGAGAGCCTTCTCCCGAACCAGCCTGTCGAGGGGAGGCTCCTCGGAGGCCATTGTCCTCCTGCTCCCGACGGTGCTGGTGCTTTGCGTCCTCGTGACGGGGACGCGACCCTCCATGAGCTTGGCGGGCGGGGGCGGTTGCAACATCCACTTGAGGGCGTCGGGGCGAGACGGCTTGTTGCCGACGATGGGCGGGTGGTAGTCGTTAACGGGGGGGTTTCTCGGCGTCTGGTAAAAGTTCTGGCGGTCTTCATCCGTGATGGGCTGCTTGTCGCGGCCCAGCTTCTCCTCGACGTAGCGGCCGGCCGTGTTACCGGCCTTGACGATGTTGTCCATGATCTTGTGGCCCATGCCGGTCAGGTTGTGGCCCCATAGCTCCTCGTCCTCGCGTTGGTACAGCGTCCTATTCCAGCCGTCGCCGGATAGCTTCCGTGTCGTGTCGGCGCTGATGGTCGGGCTGACGGGACCGCTCTCGGCGGCGGTACTCCCGCAGCCAAAACTAGCGGCTGTGCTCGTCCTGCCGGCGCTCGCCAGGCCTCTCTGACTCGGGTTCTTGCTCCCCGACTTCTTGGGCAGGTGGGGGCCCATGGCCATCTCCTCGGCCCAGTAGGGGTTGATGTTAAAGGGGTCGGGATGGCGGTACAGTCCCGGCTGCTCCATCTCTATGCGTCTCTTGACTTCTCTGTCCTCCTTGGCCTTCTTCTTGGCCTTCCTAAAGGCCTTCATCTCGTTACATGGCGTGCAGGCGAGGTAGTAGAAGATGGCCGACTGAATGGCGACCGGTAACGACATGATGGCGACTTGGCCGTGACCCCGGCTCGGGAGCAAGAGGTAGAGCGTAATCGGCGGCCGGAGGTCCACGTATACATCGAAAGGCCAGGGCACAGAGGTGTTTGCAGGTGCTGGAGTGGGTTAGGGGAGGGGGAAGTAAGAGGAGGTCGCCGAGGTATTATAGACGGGGCGTGTAGAGGTAGACGTGGTGTCTCGGCGAGTCGTCCGCGGGGCACGAGGGAGGACGTCAAGGCTTTTCAGGCGGGAGAGTGACAGGAACCACGAGGAACGAGCAGGCAATGTCCCAAGTCAGAGGTCCCCTGGGTAAGGGCAGGTGCAGGCGAGCAGCCCGAAAGTAAGTACTCGTAGTTGCGGAGGTAAGGGTACGGTCCGGTACGCAGTACAAGTCGTTGGTTGAGGTGTTGACGAGGGGAAAGGACCGCGTGCCAGCGCCAGAGCAGAGGCAAGTCTAAAGCGCCATTGGGGTGAATCGCCGGCGCGCAGTCCAAGACACAGTTTCGGTACAGAGGCGCAAATGCTTTAAGAGTGGCTCGGGCTGTGCGGGCCCCCAGGTACCAGGAGGGAGGAGTAGCAGTGGTAGGTGTCTGTAATGTGTGTAATGTATCGAGGTTTGGGTTTGGCGGACGGGAGAGTTTCAAGGTTGGTACCGGACGGCTATCGAGGGGGGTGTGCGTGCCGAGCAAGAAGGTGTGGTGTGGTGCGTAGTGCCCCAGAGGAGATGGAAGTAAGACGCCTTGCGTGTGTGCGCGCTTGTGTATCGGTACGCAGCAAAGTTATGTGCGTGTGTAGTGTAATTGGGGCCGTAGCGCAAGGCGGCGTTCGATGAGCCAAGCGATGGATGAAGGCGTGTATGCGGGCGGTCGGACGGAGGGACGGCGTAGAGGCCGCAGTAAGGTAGGACCAGATGATGGCGACGATGGTGTCTCGTGAGCAACAGGAGGAAGTGGCTGTTGGTCCTCGGATCTGGATCTCAGACGTATGGATCGTCTGTACGGGTATCGGGCCCTGGATCGTTGGTTCTGGAGGGGTCGATGGACGGAGGGGAAAGTCGAGACAGAAAAAAAAAAGAAAAGTCAAACGGAAGGAAAAGGGAAAGAGGCGAGGCGAGGCGAGGCGAGGCGAGGCGAGGTGAATTGAAACCAAATTGGGAGCGCAGGAGACGACGTTTCGAAAAAGGGAGGTACGCAATTGCTGCCACTGGTGCTCCTGCCAATGCCACTGCCACTGCTACTGCGACTGCGACTGTAGCTCGAGTCTGGGGGGTGGGAGTGGGTGGAGGATGGAACGGGTACTGGAGTGTGGACGGAGGGACGGGAGGGGATCCAATGGCTGGACTGTGGACACACACTGAGTGGGCACCGGGGGCGATTGATGGGTTGCGCTGGGGGGATGCTGCAAGAGGGGGGCAGGTACTGGGTACATGGCCAATTGGGTGGTGCAATTGGACGGCCTTGGTGCTAATTCCCTCTCATTCCCCCGTGGTCTCTAGTGGAAATCACTGCAAGAGATTGCGGCCCCCCCCGCCCGACCCCCGACTTCTACACTAGGTGATGCGACTGCCAGATACGGAACGCAGCTTTCGGGGTCCGCCAATGGCGAAAAAGAGAGCGCAGCGGCGGGGTGTCACGGCCCTGAGATGCCTCCGTTCCGCCGTGGTGGTCACTGGTCACCTCCTACATTGCAGTATGTAGGTAGGTCCATTGGACCTTAGTACCTACCTTAGGCCCTGAGTACCTTGTAAATGTAGCACCTATCTGGGGAAGCCAGACCAGGACCTTCCCCCTATGGACGATGGGCCTGGCCAACGCAGACAGCTTCACATTTGCGACCTCTTCCTTGCGTCTTGCGTCTCGACCGCCTAGAATCTTGGTGCCAACGCATCAGCACCAACGACACCGACTCCTGCTTTTTGCTTATGCTCCAACAAGTTTCGGGCGCTGTAAATGCACACTCGCGCAGTCGAGACATGCCCGTCGAGTCCGTCGAGTCTTGTCGATGCCCGTCGTAGCAGCACGCTGTACACTAGGTATCGACCTAGGCATGTATTGTAGGTGTCTGGGTGCTGCCCAGCGCCTCGGTCGGATGTACCTGGTACTTCCCCCTGCCCGACAACCCCCGATGTGCCATGCAGCACCTCACTTCTTACCGAACCCTCACCTCACCCATCCATTCACATTGCCATGGCCGCCCGAGAAGTGACGGGGGCCCGGCCGGGCATCATGAATCTGCAACTCGGCCAATTTACGCCGTGTCGCGCCTTTTGGCGTGCGTTACGCGCGCGCTGGCCGGCCGACCGACGCTTTCGCAGGTACCTACCTAGACAGGGCCGTGAACACTGCAAGAGGCAGCCGCGCTATTGTCACCGCTAATGGGGGATTATCTCGCACAGAGATTGCGGTGCTGGGGGAATGAGAGTGGGAAATCTCGAGACATGAAGAAAAAAAAAGGAGTCACTCCACACACGCCTCTCTAGACTCTCGCTCTTCTTCATTCTTTCTCCTCCCCCCTCAGCCAGGCCGTTGCTTGTCTCGGTTGACTCCCGCCGGCGGCCACTCTTTCGAACTGGATGGCGGTCGAACGGGCGGCGGAGGCGGCGCCTGGCTCGTTTTTTTTTCTTAATCTTTCCCTTCGTTCCCTTTCGCGCTCCAGCTCTGATCTGCCTCCGTTCCAAATTAGCGCACGTTTGTCTCTTGTCTCTGCCCCAAGGACACCAGGAAGTGAGACAAGACGTGCGCCTCAGCGTTTGGCGCGCCAAAGCGTTATGATCTTCTGCTGCCAGAGACACTCTCATCGCGATTGCTGGCTGATACTGATGGCTCGACTCGACCACGAGACAGACCACGACACCACGGGTTCATACTCTCGCGAGACGACGACTCGGCTAGACAGTCAAGCCCGCTGATCTGACCTCGTCAATCCGTCACTGCGCGTCCACCCCCAGCGAGGGTCCCTTGTTGGAGGGATATTATCGACGCCTATCGATGCTCATGCCCTGTTGTTCCACACCTTTTCCATCCCCTTTCTCCACTCCACGTCCCCTCGGTACACGGTACATGGTACTTACACTTCAGCGAAGGTTGATGTACCTACCTACACACACCACATCTGCGTGTGCCCTGAACTCGCAGGGCTGCCATTCGCTAGGTGCCAGCACGCGACGGCATGCCATCGCAGATGCCCTAGCGGACCGTTGGGGAACTGATCAGTGGACGTGGACGGTTGTCACTGTGCTGTCGCACCACAGCTTAGGTACTACCTATACGTAGCAGGTATGCTACACCACAGCCCGGCTACTCGGAATCGACGTCGATCTCCTACGGGATCCGTCTCTTGGGACTTTCCAGAGACGGACAAACCGCATTAACATCCCAGGGGGAAAACATGAGCAAATGCTCGCAGTCATTGGCATGGATTTCCATCGCCTACGACCCGGGAAGCAATGACGAAACCTACCTCTCCAAAACCAACCCCGTGCCAGCCTCCCGGACAAACCAACCGCGGCAAGCATGACATGATATCGTCGTTTCCCCTCTCTCCTCGCGGCGCCCTCCGCATAGTAAACCCTCTCCCCTCCATCCCAACGACACCTGGCCCCCCACGTTCGCCACTCATGCTTCCTCCACACAGGTACATACCGGTCCAAGGAGCTGAACCCTCCAAAACCTTCACTACCACCAACAACCGCGTAGGTCTCCGTTAACCTTTATGCGGCTGATGAACACGTCGGCGACCCTCAACAAACCATCCAGCCAAAAGTCTAAAATGCAATAGGCGACACAAATATCCCTCCCACAACTCACATGGACAACATTAAACACACGGACAAACTTGCCCGTTCCCGCCCAAACCTGGACGGCGATCATAATACTAGGTAGGTAGTAGGTGGTTTTACTTGCTTACGCGGTGAACAATGGAGGAAACTAGATCCCGCCAAGAATGGGCAGATCTCACTGGAGTCCTCTCTTCGGTTCTTCATCTTGCGTGCGAAAATGTACGGAATACAAAAACAATTGCACACGGTTCCAGCTCTGATCCCTCGTCATTTCCTTAAGGAACACCCCCAAATGGCCCCCCCTCCGTCGATCCTTCCATCGTCACCCCGAGCAGCGAGGAGGGAAGACATACACACAGCCAAGCTGCAAACAGACGTCAACACACTCCTTGGAACACGCACGCACTACCAGCAACCAACAACATAAACAACCGTCCTGATAAAACAAACACGGAAACCGGACCGCAGACACCAGAAAAAAAAAGGCCTCAATCCTCTCTCTTCCCCGCCCTCCATCTACGTCCCGTCCTGTTTCTCCCGCACACGAAAGGGCCTGGGCATTGTACTTGGCTCTTGGCTCTTTTCCTTGGGACTCCGGAGGACCGTCTCCTCAGTGGTGCGGGTCCCCCTCCTCCCCTCATCGTCGTTCCTGTAAGACCCGAATACCAAGACCTCTCTCGTCCTCGGTGTTGGTCAACAAAAGTCCACAATCACTCTTGCGCGCCACACGAATGGAACCCGAACCCCTCTCTCGCTCGCCTCGTCCCCTCCACGTAATCCATCGCCGTGCGCCAGCGTCAAACGCACCCCCCGTGTTTCCCACCGTGACGAATGTCCCTGAGAACCTTGCACCTGCTCTACAGCCTACACCATGCCGGCACGCTGGGTGGCTCGATAATACACTCCCGGAAAAAGACCGGAGGCTGCAGCGGCATCCACACCCCCCACCCGCCGGCCTCCCGAACCTCCGTCGTCGGACGGCGCCTCGCCAGCCCGCGGCCAAACACACATGTCCCTCGGCTTCCCCTTCCCTAGTGCAGTGTACACTCTGAATGTGTCTATGCGTGTCTATCCTACCCGCGCCTACCGCGTCGCCGTACGTACGCCGGGTCTGACACGCGCGCGTAGCTGCATGCCCGGCTCGAGCTACCGCTGCACGTCTTCGATCGAGATGCGAATCGTGGGGTGGCTTATTTCGTTTCCATGATTCGTTCGAGATGGCGGTCAGCAGACCACAAGAAAAAAAACATACTCTAGTCTGTAGTGTATAGTCCACCCATCCCTTCCTACGATTGACGAACAGCCAGTTGGCAAGGATGGACGGCATTACGTTCGTGGGTACTTCCACATGCTCGCGCCGACAGCTTATCCCGGCCTCCCACCGAGTCCGAGTCGTGAGAAGCACAAGCCAAGCGGCAGAGAAAAACCGTGACGACAGGACGGAGCACGTAGCATAAACGTGGAGACGCTGCTAATCATCCCTCGCGGCACGATCCCAGCAGGACTCGCCTGACATGTCACCATAGAAACCGACAGAATCACCCAAGACGAATGGCACTCCAGGGGACGAAAACCTATTGAAAGTGTGTAGCGGGAATCTGCGCTAGACAAAGCGATTGAAAGGTAGTGAGGCATGGCCATTCCCATGTGATTCAACCAATCTGCCCTCAAACAAGGGTGCCATTTTGCTCCCGCCCGAGACCCGACTTCCTCTCTCTCTCTCGTCGACATCGTGATCGTGTCATTCCTCCTTCGTCACGCCCCGCCTGACAGTTTGGTCTCGAAGCTGAAAGAGAAGAAAATTAAAAAAAGGAAGCATGTGCAAGCAAAATCATTCAGCCCGCTGGCCAATGTTCCCCCAACTCCAGATCTCATACTGTTGCTGAGATCTCTTTTTTGTGTGCGCGATAACTGGCCGAATGCCCGTCCCGATCGTGCCTCCGCCTGGCGCGAAGGCGATCGGTCCAAATCCGGCGCCCCTTCATGGCGTCGAAGGGGATGCATGTGAGAGTTTTGGTCCGCACTCCAGAAGTATTGTACAGTTAAAATAACAAGTGACAGTCAGACGACGCTCGACATGGCGGCATAGCGACCTGTCGTATAGAATCGCGTGTCTGAGGCGGGATGTCCTGGAATGGTGTCGATGGCGGTGAGACCGTTTATACGTCCCACTCCTCCTCCTGGTCGTTGGTGCTCAGGGCAGAGAAGGAGCCGTAGGAGGGGGTAGGCTTCGCAGCCTTGCCGTTGGCCGCAGCCGGCTTCTGGACGGCCTGGGGGATAGGGCGAGACTGGGCGGGAGCCGCGGGAGCGGGAGCGGGAGCGGGAGCGGCGGCGACGGCCGGGGCGGCGGGCTCGGGAGAGGCAGACGCGGCGCGCGACGACTTCTTGGCCTTCTTGGAGGCCTTGGTAGGGACGGTGTTCCACTCGTCCTCCTCCTTGAGACGCTCCATCTGCTCCTCCTCGGAGGGAAGAGACGAGATCCAGTTGTCGGACTGGGCAGGAGCGGCGGCGGTGCCGTTCTTGGCAGGAGCCTCGAAGGTGTCGAGAGGCTGGACGGCGGCGGAGCTGCCGTTGGTAGAGGCGCCGTTGGGGCTGCCGGCAGTCCAGGCAGACTTGTTGCCGTTGACGGCGGCCATGAACTGGGAGCCGTCCTTGGCGGGAATGCCAGCGGCCTCGCGGGCAGTGCGGCGCTGCTTCTCGAGCAAAACCTTGCGGTCCTTCTCCTCCTCCTCACGGGCGGCCTTCTTCGCCTCGTTCTTCTGGCGGTTCTGGCGCTGCTTCTTGGTCTCGGCCTTCTCGGGCACCTTCTGGTACTTGGCCTTGGGCTTCTCCTTGTCGGTGCCCGTCAGGCGCAGAACAGAGGGGCCGGCCGCGACGGGCTCGAGCATGTCACTGACACCGGTAGGGTCGGCGGGGGACTCAACCTCCTCCTCCTTCTCAGCCTCGGACTCGACGGCGGGGACCGGAGCGGGAGCAGCCTCCTTAACTTCGGCGACCTCGACGGGCTTCTCCTCGACAGGCTTCTCGGCAGCGCGAGACTGCTTGACAGACTTCTGCTTCTTCTTCTGCTCTCCGGTGGACTTGCCATCGAACTTCTTGCCTTCCTTGACGTTGGCCATCTGCTTGGCGAAGGCCTTGTTGTCGACATCATCATCATCTTTGGGGTTGTTGCTCAACCACGTACCCGAAGAGTTGGCGACGGCGGTGGAAGAGGCCTTGTCCTCAGTAGTATTGGACTTTTGCGAGGCAAAGGCGGCCTTTCTCTGCTTCTTGGCATTGTTGTCCTTGCGCGGTTCAACGTACGACTTCACTCCCTTGTTGGCTTGTGCCTGGTTCTTGTCGGCCATGTAGTAGTAGGTAAGACTACCGGCGAGGGCAAGCACCACAAGGTAGCCGCCAATGGTTTGGGTCGTGAGGAACTCAGAGGACGACATTTTGATGGATGTTATAGGCGCAGAACGCTCTTTGTGTGATGGGTATCAAGGGGTGGTGTTGTGGTCGATTGGACAAATCCGATGCGACCGAAGGCGAGACGGTGGTGGGTTGTTGGATAGATGCCGCAAGCTCGAGTGTCGAGTTGAATCAGGGCAGTATCTTGGTCCTTCTCAGATGGAAGATGTGCGCAGAGATGGAGTGTCTGTTCATTGCCAAGTTAGCAAATTGAATGGAATTGGCTCGAGCTGTTCACGGGATGCAATGATCCAAAGCAATGGAGCTGGGGGAGTCAAGTGCCGATGGCGACATACAGCAAGAAAGATGCGCAGGGGAACCCGGGCGCGGTACTTGATGCCACGAGGTAAGGTCGAGGTGGAATTGATGGAGTGGGAGAGAGGTTGTGACCCAGTGGAAGAAAATCAAAAAAAGTGAAGAGGGAAAATAGGCGATGGAAGGAGGCGTCTCGGCCACACGGGAATTGACAGACGGGCTGGATGTCGTGTTCAGATGTAGGTAGATAGCTTGGCAAGGAGCAGAGCAGAGCAGGTAGAAAAAAAGTTACCAGGTGTTCTCAAGCGTGCCTGCTGCCAGTGGTACCAGGGCCCAGCGGGTGCATGCAGTGCAGGACCACTCAGGTGTCAGCAATGGGGTTTCTGGGAAGGGGTCCCGTCACGGATCCAAGAGCCGACCGCCGCAAGAGGTGCACTGCACCACTCCCGACGTGCATCCGAGTCCCCCCCAAGGACCAAGGGGTTGCTGGGAATTACGTATCGGGTCTGGTCTGGCGTGTTTGGCCTTTGCTTTGCTTTGTTTTGCTGTGAGATGAAGCCCGAGGCAACGGCAAATGTGAATTGAGCCAGGGTACCTCAAGTAAGGTAACCTGCAAGGGAGGAAAGAAATGGTGATATTGGGGAGCCAATTGAACAAAGAAAACATTCAAACCTACCGGGTATGGTGCGTGCTGCTGCTATCTCTCCGAGTGCCTGGAGCTGGAACAAGGGGAGAAAGAGAAGGATGAGGCTATCTCTCCAAGGTCTTGTGTAATTTCCTCGCCGGCTTGGATGGAAAGGTGACAGCTTCGTCTTTTGCATGGGTTTGAAGGGTCCACTAGAGCTGAAAACCCCCAGGCTGGGGAACGTGAAGCTCAAGCTGCTGTAATGGTCACGTGGCCTCAAGGTCCAAAGGTGGAAGGTGCGACTTTTTTTTCCTTTCTTACATAAGGTAAAAGATTCCACGTGATCGACTGCCTTATTGTTGAGCACCTGATTGGCCCCAGCTTGACACAGCTCTGCCACCTCCAATCTCCAGAGGCCTTCCCTGCCTTTTCAGGGCCGGAGTCAATTTGTTGCCCCTGCCGACAAGACGGGAGGCTCTATCCGTACCTAGAAAACCTAGACATCACAGCCGCCTGCAGACTTCAAACGTAAAAATAGCTTCACGTGTGCGACACACCGATGCTCTTTCCCGACTAATGAAAATCCCGAGGTCGTCGTCTCTACTTCTGTGTCTCATCCCATGTTGAAGCCCGTAAAGTTGCAGCGTGCCGCATGTCAGATGGATGGATGCCTCCGATAAGAGCTACGCCCCCAATCTTATCACCTGGCTCTCCAGCCTGAAAGGGCTTAGCGGCCCTCTCGAGTATCGGCGTTACCTAGGTGCCCCACCATCGGACTCTACCAACCCAGTGAGGGGTCGCTAAGCCAGTCCTCCAGGTGTTCAACCGCCGTCACCGAGCAAAACCCTACCAGTTCTTACGGGGAAAGTAAGATCGGACTTTTCAGATATTAGATAGGTAGGTACTAAAAGCTCTCCACGGCATCCGCAGTCGGTCACCTCCGTCAGCCTTGTCTTGTCACCGCCGATATCCGTCGAATTCCGGCTCCGGACGGCGCCTTGACTCATTTCGCAGTAGATCCGGTTTTCTTATAACACTACCTCCAACTCCAGGCCGTCTCGCTCGTCGTGAACTGGGGCACTCTGGACCAAGAAATACCATCACAAATTCCCCAAACCCGTCTCAACCATGGCCCCCAAGAACCGTGTCATTATCGACACCGACCCCGGTAAGCATCCGCCATGCCAGGACGATGTCTTCGGTGCGCCAGGCTAACGTCCCTCCAGGTGTCGATGATATCGTTGCCATGCTCCTGGCCCTCTCGGCCTCGCCCGAAGAGCTGGAGGTCATGATGATTTCCGTCACATACGGCAACGTGCCCCTGCAAAGGTATGCGCCGTCCCGCCGGATGAAATGTCGCCGAGGTTGACTCGATCAGTTGTTTGCGCAACGTCGTCGCGCTGTTCCACGTTCTGGAGAAGGAGCTGGCCTGGCGCAAAGCCAACGGCAAGCCTGAAGGTTTCGACTCGATGAGGGCTTACAAGCCCATCGTTGCTGTCGGTGCCGACCACCCTCTCGAGGACGACGAGCTCGCCGCAGACTACTTCCGTAAGCCCCCGGCAGTCTGGCCAAGCATACTCGGATACTAACACCGAGCCAGACGGGCTCGACGGCCTGCATGGCGTCCACGAGCAGCACCCTCATCTGACCCCTGACGAGAGGTGGAAGTCCCTGTTCCACACCGAGAAGGACCTCGACCACGATCCTGCTCCCGTCAACCAGTACTTCACCCCGGCCAAGCAGGCTGCTCACAAGGAGATCCTGCGGCTTCTCAGGGAAAACCCCCCCAACACCATCTCCATCTGCGTCGTCGGCCCCATGACCAACGTCGCCCTGGCCGCCGCCGAGGACCCCGAGACCTTCCTCCGCGTCAAGGAGGTGTGCGTCATGGGCGGCGCCGTCCACCACCCAGGAAACATCACTCCCGTCGGTGAATTCAACACCTTTGCCGACACCGTCGCGGCCGCCAGGGTCTTCGCCCTGACATCCCCGAACCCGCGCTCGACCATGCCGCCTATCTCGGCCACTAAGTCCTCCCTCCCGGCGTACCCGGCCAAGTTGTCGAAGCAGCTCAAGCTCTCGCTCTTCCCCCTCGACATCACGACCCCGCACCTCCTCAAGCGCGGCTTTTTCACGTCGACCATCCAGGCCAGCCTGGAGGGCGGCAGCCCCCTGTGCCAGTGGATGAACCACTTCATGTCCAAGACCTTCGCCAACATCGAGCGTCTGCAGGGCAACGGCGAGGAGCCCGGCCTCGAGCTGCACGACCCGCTGACCGTGTGGTACCTCCTGACGCAGGACGACCCCAAGTGGAAGGCGGTCCCGGAGCCCGAGGACATCCGCATCGAGACATCGGGCCAGTGGACGCGCGGCATGCTCGTCACCGACAGCCGCATCCGCGTCAAGTACAACGAGACCCTCGAGACGGGCCAGTCCGGCGGCGTCGACTCGCTCACCCTGCCCGAGGTGCCGGGCGACCACGGCGGCTGGCTGAGCTACAGCAGGGGCAACAGGATCAACAGGGTGGTCGAGTCCCCGGGCGTTGAGGTGTGCGCGCAGGACCTGATGAGGAGGATCTTTGGTTGAGAGGGAGAAGAGGCCGAGCTGCAGCCCCTGAGTGTCGCGGCAGGCTCTCTCGCTCTCTCGAATCGGTTAGGCTTGTCAGTATGAAATAACGAATCGCGACCCAACCGGTGAGAGGATTTGGATAAAGATAGAATCGCATACCCCGTAGGATCCCAGTTCATTCTCTACCAACCCATGAAGAAAACGATTTCAAACGCCGTGTCTTTTGTGTGCGTGTGGTGCGTGATGTTGCATGCCCCGCGTGGCAGTCTTTTGCAAACATATGCCTCCCCCAACTTTCTCTCGGGTATCCCGCTTCGTGAAAATGAAAAACAACCAAGCCCGTGATTCTACGACTCAAAACAATGCCAATGCCAGGTCGCACAGTTTTCTTTCCCTGCTTCCGTGCTGCTCTTTTCCCTGACTCTCGCCCGCCTTCGCTCCTCTCTCTTTCTCTCTATACGTGCTTCGTCCCTCCGATGGCTGATCCCTTGACCTCGGTCCAGTTGATGCTCTCGTCTAGTTGCTCGTCCACCAGGCCGATGGTGCACACGTTGTCGCCACGGACGAGGTACAGGCCCAGCGGCACTTGTACCGAGGGCTCGCCACTGTCCGGGGTCTGAATGACCCGCTCTTCGGCGCCGCTAAGAACCTGGGGGTCGCGCGCGCGACACGTTAGCTGGCTGTCGTGGAGCGCGATGAGGTTGGCGGCTTGGTAGTCGCGAGAGAGGGTGGAAGCTTACGAGGTTTGTGGAGTTGTCTGCAGCCTCGAGCTTGCCGACTAGGATCCGCGAGTCCGACGTCACGATGAGGACCTTTTCTGTTTTGCGCGCGGATGGTCAGCTTGGGGAAGGAAGGAGCTTTCGCGAGACGGTGACATGCGGCGTCGTGACGTACTGTTGAGGTAGCCTCCGAGGGTCGCCATGATTGCGGTTCTGGGACTCGGTTCGTTGAGATCGAAGGAGAGAGAGTGAGAGTCTTGAAACTGTGTCTGAGCCGGTGCCGAGTCGGAGTCTTCGTCATCAATGGAGCTTCGGAGCGAATGCCTCGAGTCGTCGTTTGGTTCGCGAGAAATTCGTTGTCTCGTGGTCTCCGGCCAGGCTCCCCGTCTCGTTATCGAAATGTTCTGGCTATTGAAATTCGCGGATTGGGGGCACCTGGGAGCTTTCTGGGCTAAGCCGATTCGGGGCAGGCGCGCTGCGCCGATGGAGCTTTCGCCGACCGTCCGTCGTTCACCCAGGCAACTGGCCTGTGCACCCCTGCTGCAGAAAGGACGTAGGTACGTACACTTGCAGTGCTTAGTAAGAGGCTTTTTCACTTCAGCCAGAGACGCCGTTGGCGCAGGTTTTGGGAGAAGAACACCATCGTGGCGCTTCCAGGCCGACGACGAACGAAGGTTGATCTATGTAAACCACCCGTCCTATTCCTGGGGGCAAGAAGAGCCCGGAGTCTCAAGACGGAAAGCTGGCCGAGTGGTCAAGCGTGTACGTCTTCTGACCTCTGGTATACTCACTTGCTAGAGGACGTCATGAAAATCCATAGTGCCATCCCTCTCGCTCCCTGGTTCCGCCTAGTACCATACCTCAATATCTGCCATATGTCTGAACATTTTGCCATTTCGATCCTTTTTTACTCCTAAAATCGTATTTCTCTTTTTCGAACCGCTTTTCCCTTTCCTCGTTCCGCAAAAACGCTCGCGGGCCGGGCGCTCTTGGCTCGAACCAAGTGCTTCCAACCACGTGCCGCACGGTAATAAAACGGCATCCACTCAATCGCTCCTTGCCGGCCGCCGTAGGGGATCCCAAAACGGCAGCTCTCCAGGTTCGCCGGGCACTTAGATCATTGGACCTGCATCCCAGCGAATTGCGCCCTCTTACTGTGCCGCACACTTACTTGCCCAGAATGATGCATTGCCCTCCTTATTCACGGGTCGCGCGAGGCACCGTCTTTCCCTCGTCGCTTCGCCTCCCGCCCAAGTTGCGCGACTCCTCAGGTTTTGAGCCATGATCGCGACTATGAGATGACCTCGAACTCTGTGAATTTCACCACCTCTCGCCTTGGGCCAGAGCGCATACCGACACAGCGTGCCCCGCCCACGATGGAGACGCACACCGAGGAGGACGCATCGGTCAGCGCGCAAAAGTTCATCTTTACGCGCCCGGAGGAGAGGAAGATCAGGCGGCGCTTCATAGGAAATGCGGTCGTCTTCGACGTAATCGCCATCGCCCTCATCATCCCCCTCTGCGTCGGCGGCTGGGTCAAGAATGGCAACCAGCAGGCCGGCAACGTCAACAGCGGCGATGTCCATCTCGCCACGGTAAGCCCCCTTTCCGTTCCTCGCTCTCTCTAGATCGCGAAGCTAATCCAGACGCATCGACAGTGGTCGGTAACGTTCCGCAGGAGTGAGAGCCTGCGCGAGAGCACGTTCGCCATGGCCTGGTTCCTGAGCAGCACCTGCTACCAGGAGGTCTACTTCGAGAAGAGGAGCGCGCTGGCGGGCTGCATCCGCCGCACGATGGGCGCCACCTTCGACCTGCAGTACATCCTGGCCGACATGAACGCCCGGCTGGCCGAAGAGCGCAACGCCGGCGGCGGGCTGCTTCGCAGCGACTACGCGTCGCAGGAGGGCCATTTCGAGGGCGCGCGGTCGAGGGATTCGTCAAGGGAGTCGTCGTGGACCTGGGGCGCCATCGGCATCAGGGACACGGGAAGTACGGCCAGGTACGCGGTGGTGATGTACGCCGTCTACATAGCCCTCAACCTCGGGGCGTGGCTGTGGCACATCATCAGGCGGCGGCACCGGTCAGTCCCGCGCGACGGCACAGACTACCGCACCATGGGGTACGCGCACGCCGTGTCGCTCGTCGTGCTGGCGGTCGCCTCGAGCATGACTACGGTGGCGGCTTTCAAGGCCAACGAGATCTTGAGTGAGAAGCCGAGCTACTTCAGCTATCACGCCGTCGGCATGTCTTTTCTGATGCTCACCTGGGGCGCCCTCGCCAGCCACCTGCTCGGGTTGCTCTCGTACTTCGCGTCGGTGTGGATGTGGGGGCGGCTGCAGCGCCCGGAGCTGTACCCGCCGGAGCCGGAGCCGGAGCCGGAGGAGCGTCCCGTCCCCAGGATAGGAGGCTGGCGGCGGCAGCAGCAGCAGCAGCGCCCGGGCAGGCCGGGGGTGCACCGGGAGGCGGACCCGGACGCCGTCGCCGACGACGAGCTGCCGCCGTACTCGAGGGTCGATCCGAAAGAGGGGAGCCCGGCCGCGCAGGGGAGTGGGCCGCAGTCTGCCGAACACCTGGTGGAGGCGAGGCATTCACACGACGCTGGAGGCGTGCCTGCCCCGGCGTATGAGCTCCATGATTGGCCTCGGAATGACGGTAATCAGCGAGAAACAAGAGGGAACTAAAGTGGACGGGATATAATGGTAATACTTTTCTCCTTTTCATAAATATACCCATGGTTCTTATTTAGCTTGTAGTTGATGTTGGTTGTGGTATTTCTAATGTGTACATTCCTTGTGGCATTCCACATTGAACTTCGACTATGCTTTTGGCAGTTGTCTAAATATGAGGCCAATACTTATACTTCAGCAAGCAGGAAATTAATTGCCCGTGTGAGGTTGTTGCCCTGATGGATGCCATTCAGTATCACCTCTGGATACCTAGGTACTAATCGTACCCGGCTTAATACTGAAAGAGCAACGCCAAAAGCCATCCCCCTTTCTAGTTTTCTGGTTTTTTTTTTCCTTCAGTTTTATTTTGTTCTTTTAGTTTTTTTACTTTTGAAAGTATGGGAAGGTCTAGTTCACATTTTCTTTCCATAGTGGCCCGGTAGCTACTGCCCGTCCTTGCCATGGGCTTGAGAACCTCAGGCCCCTCAATGTTCAGGTGTTGCCCCCTAAGGCCCACAGGGCCCACTCCGCCCAAACAGCATGGACCTGCTGTAGACCAGGAGCTTAATTCCAACGTCAACACTAAAAAGCTCGTATTTCAACTTTCTCACCCTCAACAACATCATTCACGATGTCGCCCCACGACGCGCCTAGCGTCTATGCGGAGCTGCTAACAAACATCCGCCAGCTTTCTGTCGCAGTCTCTCTTCCTTCGCCCGCCGACAGCAGCACGGCAGGCAGCCTCACCGCGGACGGCGCGACGCTGCACCTCGACCACGCGGGCTCGCAGACGTCGCTCTCCCTGCCGGGCAGAGTCCAAGTATCTCGGGCCGCAGCCCTCCCCGCGCCACCGCCGGGATCGCGTGCAATCTCGTGGCGTCTGCCTTTGGCTGACACGCAGACACAGCCGCCGGCGCGTAGCCTCCACGACGAGCCCGTGCCGTGGACCGCGACGGACCTGCTCCCGGGGTCAAGCGTGACATGCCGCGGATGCTCGGCTGCCGTCGTGCCTGAGGGCAAGGCGAGGGAGTGGAAGGACCTCCCGAGTGAGAACTGGGCCGAGATGATGGACTTTTGGCACTGCCACAAGCCGACGGACCACGAGGACGGCCATGACCACGAGCACCTCGCGAAGCGCGGCTACGGCGCCAACTCGTCCATCGCAGCGCAGCCTGGTATCGGCATGGTCGACCTGACGTCTTTCCTCTTCTGCGAGTCCGATTGCACGGGGCTGTTGGTAAGTTCGGATCTCTCTTTTCTGCGCCTATTGTCCCGCCTTCTCCAGTGACATGCTTTTCGTGCAAACACGAACACTACGGGGCATTAAGAAGGAGGCCATGTCGGCAGTTTCTGCCGCTCAGTGACGTGGTCACCGATACTCCGCCCCGAGATGAAGTCAACTCTGCGTCGTTCTGCTCACGCAGACTCCCGGCCGATCGAAACCTCTGCCTCTCGGTAGACGGGTTCGGTTGGTTTGGTTGATGACGCCCCTTTTATTTTCACCGAGGCTCCCAGAGCCGTGGGAGCCTCGGGATTACAAGAGGGACATACCAGTATCTATCTGCAAACCGATATATTAATATACGCCGTTTCTCCTTGCTTACTCGTGTTTTCGTGCAGTTCTCTTTGTCGTCTTGGGATACCGGGTCAGACGCCAGCTCTGCCGTCGTGGCCGGGGAAGCTGACCCTCCCCCGAGGATGCTCCACGTCTTCTGTTCTGGCTGCAGGAGCCATGTTGGCTTCTTCAACGTCGCCATATCCTCCGTCGTTCTGCTCAAGTGGCAGGTGTCGTGCCAGACGACCACGCTTAGTCCTCCGCCGACTAGTACCGAGTGTCTCGCCGCGACTTTACTCGCCACGCTCTCGCGGTCGGGCTCGTCCAAGTCCGTCGTGGTGCCTACCTTTTCAAATCAGGGCAATAGCAATGACGACGAGTCTCCTGCCCTCCACCTCTGGATCCTCAACGGCAACATCACCTACGCCTCCTCCGAGCGCGAGGGAAGCCGCGCCGCCATCAAGCTGCTGTTCCGCGAGATCCCGCAGAGTGAGGCCGACACGATGCTGGAAAGCATGACCTCGGACGTCCAGGAGGTCAACCTGCCCGCAGCGGACATCGTTGCGGCCGCGCAGGTGCTGAGGCAGAGTAACCAGCTGCTCCCGCCGGGGGAGCGCGTGTTCAAGGAGTGGAGTGTCGGTTTGCTGGATAAGTGGCGGCCTGGGAGCTGAGAGCTACGATCGGGCTGTTTGAATATCCTGGTTCCCCGGATGCGCAAGATGAGATAAACAAACACTTTTCTGCAGGGAGACGAACTGGCCGGGCGATATGCAGACTTGTTGGCCTTGCCCGAAATAGGTTCATGTGCTCCCCAAAGGGCCAGGCACGGGGCAAGGCCACCTGAACTGCAAGATCCTTATGCGATACTGTGGCACAGCTCTGGATAGCCAGGGGTCTGTCATGCCCAGCACCTCAAGTCCTTGGTCCGTCACACCCTCGCTTGTCAAATGAGTGTCGCCGGAAAACAATGGTATGTAGAATCATTCGCCCCTAACCCTATCCTGGCGGCTATCAACTGACAGCGTGCAGTTTCCATAGTGCCGTCGCAGCAAATGTTCACACTCCACGCCTCAGATCTCGAATGGGCTTCATTGATTCTGCCAAGGCCAGCTTTGGTACGACGTAGGCAGCAGCGCGTGGCCCGGTCTAGACCGTCCGGACCTGTACGGGAACCACTCAGGTACAAAAGCATTGAATGGAACCACTTTTTCAACAGAACATCAGATATCACAGATTTGCCTCTCGCTCAATTGAAGCCGTTCTGCCATCGCATCGCTGCCAGGACCCGATGGCCGGACCGACGCTCACATCGCTCCCCCAAGAGCTCGTCTTGCGGATCATCGAGCTCACTCACCCGGTCTCGCACCTGGACCTAGCCTGCACGTGCAAGAGACTTGCCCAATCTTCTAGCGACATCCTCCGGCGTCACCGAGAAGCCCACAACAAGTCTACCGTGTCCGATCTGCTTCCCGAAAGCATCCCCAACGTTGTGCGCGCCCTCGCCCGCAGCGGCGGAGACGCCGTGCTCGCATGGCACGTTCGCTCGCTGGAGATTTGGGGCACGCGTTCCTCGTGGGACGACTGGAAGCCCTTCAGGCTCGAGCTGCCCGGCCCGGCGGAGGAGGATTGGCCGCCCAGCCGCTTCGACCCGGCTGCGTCTCCCCTGGAATGGAGCATCGATGAAGAGGAGCTGAAAGTCTACGGGCGAATTCTCCGAGACGAACTACACCTGCCAGAGGATCAACTGACGAAAGCAAGGCAGGAGCTCGAGGAGGGTGACGACGGGATCCTCAAAGTGCTCGCGATCGCCCTCTGTCCCCATCTCGAGAGTGTCAAATATGTGTGGGCCAGAAACCTGCTTGTACCGTTAGTCGCCCATCGACCAAAACTTTGATGTTTTCTGACAACCGAAACAGGGACTCCAGCCATGCTTGGCTCACCTTGGTCGTCGAGGAGAGTCTGTCAAAGGGCGCCTGGGCCCCCGGGCTGCAGTCACTGCGCAAGGTCGCCATCGGCGTCAAATCGGGCACCTGGCTGGACCGCACCGTCGTCGCCGAAGTCATCCACGGCGAAGAACTACTGACCGCCCTCGTCAAGCTACCCCAGATCAACTCGATCTATTACCAGGGCTTCCAAGACCGCAGGAGGGGAGGCAACGAGCCCAATCGCTCGCCCGAGGAAGCCGCGCGCGGCCTTACGCGCGGCTGCTCGTCCCTGGAACATCTCTTCCTTCACGAGATCGATTTCATGAACGATGACTTCCGCAGAGCCCTGCTCGGTGCAGCGCGCGCGCTCAAGACGTTCTGCCTCCGCGGTAACACGGATGATTTCCACAACGTCGATATCATCGTCGGCCAGGTCTTCCGCTTTTACCCGGCTACACTCGAGAATCTTATGATGTACGATGCCGGGGGGCTAAACGGCTACCGCGACAGGGTCTACAACGCCCTGGACGACCCGCCCTCGGACAGTCGGGGACTGCGATACTTGTACATCGAAATGGGCGACTTCGTCCCCGACGTCCGGCACAACGACGAAAAGTTCTGGGAGGCGTGGAACGGCACGAAGGAGCAGCGCGAGGAGCAGATGCAGTGGGCGATGGATCGCTTGCCGATTTTAACGGAGGTGCTGTGCCTCGGCAACTGCGAAAGCCGCGAGATCGCGCTGGTGACCGAGGAGATTCTCATCCAGCTCCTCAGGTCCGGGGAGTACGAGCAGCTGAAGGCGATCTACATCGAGGACGACCTCCGGAACCGCTGTCGGGGGCGGTGGTACCCGCAGAATCCCCCGCCACCGGCCGGGGAGCTGTACTTCCAGCGGCTCGTCGAGGTCGCGGAGCGGTACGGCGTCGACGTCGTGTCCACCGCGGGGAGCCGGGAGAGGAGGAACGAGGTGGAGTTCCCCGAGTTTGTGGAGTCTTATCACCTCGCGTCCGGGCCGCACGCGAGGTTTAGGGACGAGGGCGAGTGGGACTTCGATCCGTTCGTCGGGCGGTGGGTGCCCAGGGGCTGCGAGCGGTGCGGGAATTGCGAGGACTGTTTCCAGGTGTTTACGCGCGAGGCGTGGCAGACGAGGTTCCTGTCGCCGGGGGATCAGTGGATGGTGGGCGAGGAGTTGGAGGATTCGGAGGATGAGTCGGAGGATGAGGAGTCGGAGGACGAGGGATCGGAGGACGAGAAGCCGGAAGGTGAGAAGCCAGAGGGTGTTGAGCTGGAGGGCGAAGTCAGAGGATCATTGGGTTGAGTAGGGGCTCGGGTCAACAGGAATCATGCCCTCCTCCTCTTCGGCTTTCATTCCGTCTTGTTTCTCAAGTCACCCTCCACAGCACGAGGTAGTTTCGTCCAGCCATCTGACTATTGGAAGTCCATTGGGATCCAGTTTGTGGCTGGTATATTCACAGGTTACATATACATATATCTGTGACGTTTTACTACGGGGTCAACCGTCCCAAAGGTCTCTCGATAGTTGCCTTCTACTGAACCTCAACTTCGCTTTAGCACTTTCAACGCATGGTTAAGGTGATGGCTCGGGCGTCTCAAACTGACAGATGCAAACTCCCGAAAGTCTGCTCAACTCTGCTACTAGGGAACCTAATACCTACTTGGCTCAATAAGGGTAGCTCCCCGGGCTGCCGGCGGCCGTGCCCCCCGCTGCCAGCCGGTGGCTGCGAACAGGTCAAGACTCGAACGTGCCAGAAGCCGACCGGGGCGAGATACGTACCCGGCGGCACCGCCGCCGCCGCCGCCCAGGCCTTGGGGCCCCACTGAAAGACGTGGAACGCGGGACGGCGGCACTAGCGTACGGGGCCTAGCAGACCTGAACGACGAGAGCTTGAGGTGCCGTTGGCGTCAGCTGAGCCCTCAGCCACAGGGAGCTTTGCTGGAAGTAGCGGCGCAGCGCCCACTAACAGGAATCCACCAGCCCATCCCGAGCCAATGTCGTATTACCGCGTATGTAAAAAATAATGGGCAAGGCAGGCAGGGGCAGGCAGCTTCGCCATGGGACCTACCTACCTATTTTCCCGAGACCTGTCCCCCCTGCCAGGCTGTCTGGCTGGCTGGCTGACAACTTTCAACAAGTTTCCTCAAGTCAGGACGTCGTCATCCCCCTTCACCTTCCACCTCTTCCACCCCGCCAAGCTCGAATGGCAAACTACGCATACAGGCCGCGTACGACGTAGCAGCAGCTTGTTTCCATATATCCGAATTCTCTAGCTACCAGTCTTTTGTGGTAGTTTACGTTTTTTTTCTTCTTCTTTCCTTCCCTTGCGCCGTTTGAGCTTCTTAGCTTGCCCGTCCATCTCAACAGATTTCGCACTTTCATCCCACCTGCAGCTTCCCTTCCCACACGTCGCGCACACCGCGCTTCCAGCCACCCCCCGACTGATCGCGCCGCCGAGAACCGACCCGACCGCCCGCTATTCAGATGGCGCTTAACGCGAGGGACCGCAAGTCCTACAGGACCGACGACAAGGACAACCAGGGCTTCATCGACGAGGAGAACAGGAGGAAACTGATCGAGGTACGTCCGAACTACACCCTACTGCCCTCGCCTAGGTACGCGCGAACGTGGGCTGACCCGATCTTGGCTCTCCGCAGACATACCTCACCGGAAAGTCCGAGCAGGAGGAGGACACGCAGAAGCAATGGCGTGACGACGACATCCCGATCAAGGGCCGGTTCGGCCTGCGGCGCGCCCTCCGCTCGAAGCTGCACCTGCTGCTCTACACCACCATGCACGCCTTCTTCTCTTTGTACATCAGGATACGGCAGGCCTGGCACCTGGTGTGCTACCACGTCGCCTCCGTCATGCGCTACCACCACCGGACCCCCGAGTACATCGAGGGCGACGTCGCCGCGCTGAAGCAGAAGCCCAAGCACCTCAGCGTCATCCTGAAGCTGGAGGAGGGCGGAAGACACGGCGCCGAGCTCGAGCGGCTGATAGATGAGGCATCCGAGATCGCCGTGTGGTGTGTCTGCGCCCGGATTCCCGTCCTGACGGTGTACGAGCGGACTGGTAATGACTACTACTTCCCCCTCGCGAGCTAGACACGGCTACTAACAGGAGCAGGCCTTCTCAAGAGATACCTGCCTCACGTCCACCAGGCCATCATCCGAAAGTCCCGATCCTACTGGGGCCGCCACCAGCCCGCCCTGAGCGTGACCATGCCCCACGCCGACGAGACGCTCCGATCCCCCGCCCACGGCAACTTCGTCGTCAAGGACCCCCGCCAGCTCGAGGTGCTCGTCATCTCCGCCGAGGACGGCCGCGAGTCCATGGTCGACCTCACCCGCACCCTCGCCGAGATGTCCCAGAGGAACAAGCTCCACCCGCGCGACATCAGCACCAGCCTCATCGACACGGAGCTCTCCGAGGGCATCATGCCCGAGCCCGACCTGCTCATCCACTTCGGCCCTTACGTCAACCTGGACGGCTACCCCCCCTGGCCCATCCGCCTCACCGAAATCTTCTGCCTGCCCGACAACCAGGGCGTCGGCTACCACGTGTTCCTGAGGGCGCTCCGCAACTTCGCGGGCGCGCAGTTCCGCAAAGGCAAATGAGCGGGCGGGCCGGCTGTTCACAATTGTTGTTCTCCTATACCCCATAAATCGTGTGTGTGTACTTTGCTCACGGCTTTGTTCTGGGCTGCTGGCCGCCGGCGGAAGATACCCGCATTTCCCGCGCTGTTTTGTCCCACCTAAAGACCGGTCCGGTCCCCACGTTGTAGTTGTAGTAATTCTCAGTCCCGTCCTTGACCATGGCCCTCCTGAAGGTGATGTTGACGCGCCCGCCGTCCTCGGCGTTCCTCCCGGTCCTCTTGGGGATCGAGTGCAGCCAGTTGGACTGCGTCCGCCCGCGCATGAGGACCATGTCCCCGCTGCCGAGGGGCAGCTTGACCTGCCTCGTCGGGGGCGCTGCTGCTTCTCCCGGACCGGGAGGAGGAACAGGCTTGTGCTTCATCAGAAAGTCCCTCCTGGCGCCGAGCGAGAAGGACGCGATGGCCGGGTCCGGGCCGAGGAAGCGCTCGTCGTCGCTGTGGAACGAGATGCTGTCGGCCCCGGAGGCGTAGTAGTTGACGAGGCAGAAGTTGAACCGGCACCCCGTGGCGGCCTCGGTCGAGCGGCGCAGGTCGTCGAGGCACCTTGGCAGCGGGCGGGGCGGGTACCGCTCGTAGCGCTTGTCCGCGGCGGGGAAGCCTGATTTCGCGTCCACCACGGAGCCGTCCTCGTCGAAGCGGGCGGTCTCGTCGAGGCCGAAGACGGTGGTGTACCTGGGGCTTATTAGCCAGGTCCTCGAGAAGGGTATTCCAAAAGTCATGGGTTAGAAGTTGCGAGAGCTCACCTCGGCGTTTTGATGTGAGTCTTGACGCCGCCGCGGTTGATGTCGTACTCGACGCGGTAGAAGGGCAGCTCGGCGCGGAGGAACTGGAAGAGGTCCCGGGCCAGGTACGTCGGGACGTAGGGCTCGAAGTAGACGAGGTCGAGGTCCGGCTGGTCGGCGATCTCCCGGCCGGGGCGCGCCGGCAGCGAGGAGAGCTCCTTACTCAGCGAGGGCGGGAGGTTCTTGATGGGACAGGGGTAGTTGGGGTGAGTTGACTCTCCGGCCTGGACCTTTCATTAGCAGCCTGTTGTGAGCTTGAAGGGGGTGGGAGGGGTTGGTGGCTACCGGCTCGTCGGCGGTCTCATCTTGCTTCCGGGGCTTCTTTGACGTCGGCGTGAAGAAGGCGTCTAGGGTTCTCTTGTTTGACATGGTGTGAGAGATGCTCCCCTGGAGAGGTGATTGGGGTCGTGTAAGTGGGTGGACGTGGGTGAGCCGGGGACCGTTGAGACGCCGCCACATGCAGTCAATGGTAGTATAGGCTCACGTCAATCGGAAGGCTTCCGCAACAAAACTTTCCCCTTATGTCAGGTAGCCGCGAATGAGATACTCCCGTCAATCAAGACGAGATTCACAAAGTCGCGTTTAGAGTTCCTCCACAGAGTTGCCTCGTCCCTTCGACCACCGCGCCGACCAATCATCGATGACGCTTACATCGCGGAGCGCCAATGACATCACAGTGGCGTTCCAGCAGCTCCAACGGTGACAGCCTCGTTTCTGCGCCACACTTTTCCAGGGACCCCTGGCCGCGCCTCAGCCCTAGGCGGAATTTTCTCTCAGCCTTGCCCCTCCATGATCGTCCGCTCCCCCCCGCCATCGACTCATCCAAACATGGAGGTAAGTATAGACCCTTGCACGGTCCGTGTTCGCTCGAACCATGAGTACAGCAGATACTGACACTATTTTAAAGACCACTGAATCCGAAGAAATGATCACGTTCCGCGCGCCCCTCGCCCGCGCGGCCACCACGCTGGACCGCTCGCTGTTCTCCAAGACGGTGAACCTTGCGGCGGCGTCGGTCAAGGACCCGCGCAACATCTCAAAGTACCGCAAGCAGCTGGAGAAGTCCAAGGAGCTCCTGTTGCTCGAGCGTCTCGACTCGTGCCGGACGGACCCGAACGACTCCAAGCTGAAGTGTCTCCTGCTGCGGCCCGGAGTGAAGCCCGATGGTGTGTTCTTCTGAGATTCCGCGTGTGAAGGGTGTTGTGGACTAACACAGCTTTTGACAGCGCCGAACACTTGGGGACCCGTATTTCAAGAGGGAGTCAAGAGCGGCGAGCTGGAGGTCGTTCCTTATGAGCTGCAGCTCGACTATGACTACTGGAGCTATCGTGAGTGACGAGTGACACGTCGGGCTTGAGAATGAGGGCAGAGTACTGACTGGAGCAGTCGACGTGATGACCTCGATTCTGCCCGAGGAGCTCCACGTTGAGATTCCGGTGGGCTTCAACACTGCTGGACACGTTGGTGAGTGTCATCGGTCTACACCGTAACGAACACCCCTGGCTAACAGGCCAGCCCACCTCAACCTGAGGTCGCAATACCTCCCCTACAAGAAGATCATCGCCGAGGTCATCCTCGACAAGAACCCCAACATCCGCACGGTCATCAACAAGGTCGACGACGTCGGCAGCGAGTCCGAGTTCAGGACCTTTGCGTACGAGGTCCTGTGCGGGCCGGACGACATGAACGTCGAGGTCAAGGAGAACGGCTGCGTCTTCCAGTTCGACTACTCCAAGGTGTACTGGAACAGCAAGCTCGAGTCGGAGCACACCCGTCTCATCAAGACGTTCCAGCCCGGCGAGGTCGTCGCCGACGTGATGGCCGGCATCGGGCCGTTCGCCGTCCCGGCCGGGAAGAGGGGCGTGTTTGTGTTCGCCAACGACATGAACCCCGAGAGCTACAAGTATCTCAACGCAGCTGTCGAAAAGAACAAGGTAGGTTGTCAAATTCGAAGAGCGAAGGGTTGCTGACTGACTCCGTACAGGTCTCCCAGTACGTCCGCCCGTACAACATGGACGGCCGCGAGTTCATCCAGAAGGCCGTCCACGAGGTCTATAACGCTTCCACCCGCGGCGATGCTGCCGTGATCAAGCCCAAGGTGTCGCGGAGCAAGCCGCAGAACCCGCCCCCCACGCCGCAGCGCATCCCGGTGCCGCCCACGATCTCGCACTTCGTCATGAACCTCCCCGCCTCCGCCTACACGTTCGTGCACAACTACAAGGGCATCTACAAGGGCCTCGAGAAGCTCTTCGAGCCGCACACGCAGACGAAGCTGCCGATGGTCCATGTCCACTGCTTCGCGCTCAAGAGCGACGACGAGGTGCCGCTGAACGACATCCTCGAGCGCATACGCGAGGAGACGGGCGTCCGGTTCAAGCTCGGCGATGCGGACAAGCAAGGAGAAATGACGATTTACAATGTGCGCGACGTCGCTCCCAAGAAGCGCATGTTCTGCGCCAGCTTCCGCCTGCCGCCCGACTTCGCATTCGCCACGGACAGCTGAGGTCGCATCACCACTACCACCCGGGGCTCTCGCAAGGAAGAAAAAAGTGACGCCACACGCGCATCGCCTGGCCGAGCCAAAACACCTCGCCTGGCCGAGCAAACCCCGACCGGCCTTCCATACGTCCGTGACTAACGGCTCACATGGCCAGCATCTCCCTCCCCCTCCCCTCCCTTCCCCCTCCTCCACTCACGCCATCCGGGGCCACACAACTCCACTCCTGACCGAGAAAGCCTCCGGCCGTTCCAGGTCCCCGCGCCGCAGCGGTTACGTCGCAGCCGGTGTAAGGCTGGCGAACCCCGTCGACCGTTTCAACTACCGCCGTCAGCCTCCCTAATCTCGCCCGTGAGAGGCTTGCATACGTGTCAAGGAGGAGTCGCCCGATCTGCGGTCCTGCAGACGTATGGATGAGGGGGTTAGGAAGAGAGATAAGGCACATCCTTTTGTTTTTTTCTGGGGACCCTGACGGACCGGTGACGAGAATGCTGGGCGGCGAGGCCAGCAGCAAGCAGCCTGCGAGCCAATGTTGATAACGGAGAGACGAGAGAGAGAGAAGGAGACAAGAAGAGCAACAAGAGGCAGGTAGTATTGCTGCAAGACGCCCCCCCCTCCCTCGCCTCGTTCGGCCTCAGCTGTGCGGACCAACCAAGCGAGCCGCGTCTTCGATGTATGCACTCTATAGTTGCCAGACGATATATATCCAAACAGAACGACTTGCATACATGCTGCCTACTACATACCTACCTAGCTACCCACCAACCACCCCTTGTCTGCATATGCGGCTCCGACTCCTAGGACTCCACCGCCGCCACCCACCTTTTTCCTTTTCCATGGATTGGCGATGGTGCCAGGACAGCTATATTGACGCGCGACCAGGATGGCAGAATTACATGTGATACCATACCCGCCCGTCCGCCCAGTCCGCAGTTCGACGCGCGCGCGCCCCCTCCATGTCGAGAGAGCCTCTCTCTCTCTGTCTCTCTGTGCAGAAGTTGTCGCGAGAGCAACATCGGACTTCCTCTCGCTCATGCTGTGCGACACCCACGACACCACCATCCCGGGCGCTGCTTAGGAAATTCGTCGCCGCCGCCGTTGCTGTACCTAGTTGTTCGTCGCTGCTGCTGCTGCTGCTGCTGTTTCGACGTGCATCGAGCTACTCCTCCCACCCTTTCCCCCCTGCCCCGCTTCCTAATCTGCGGTCCCAAGAATGATATGTAACCAACCAAATCCACCCGTGCATGCACACACAGTCTCCGAGATAGCGATTGAGAAACAAACAGTGACAGCAGAGCTCTTCTTCTTTCTTCGCGCTGCACCATGACATGTAGATGATGACGGGCTTTGCTCCGGCCAAGCGGGGCTAGAACGTCCCCTCCCCTGTCAAATGTCCATCCATGTATACCACCCTCCTCCAACGCGCCGCCTACCTATCCCAACACCCCTCCGTCCAAGATTGATTGTCAACCCTTCGTTGGTTCCTCGTGGCTGCGGCGCTGGTTCACGACGTCGTCCCTTCCCGTCCCATCCCACCTTTGATGGCAGCAACGGCATGACCAAAACTCCACCCCCCACCACACCTTTTGGCCTGTCAAATCTGTACGGATCGCATCATCTTTCTGCGGCGCGTCTCTCTCTCTCTCTCTCTCGTGTAGGTTGTTGTTGGCTACGGAATTCGTATCGATTGTACGTAGCAGCATGTATCCTCTCGGGGGAAAAGGTCCCATCTCTCGACCGGAGACTACCCTGGAGGGAGGGTGTGCTTCGATTGAATAACAACAACACCACCATTACCTATCAACACCACCACCACCTTCCTTCCCTTCCCCCCCCTGCCATGGAAATCTTCGTCACATCTCGCAGCTCCTCTAAAAACGTCTCGAACGAACTACGAAGGGGAATATCTCCGCCCGTGGCAGCGGCAGCGGCAGCGGAACACCGTTCCCCGTCCGGCCTTAGGCGTCTGCTACGACACCCTCCTCTATTCATCCATGCCGGTATACCCGAAAAAGAAGATGTCAAAAGTCCTTTTTTTTCTTTTTACAGATATTACTAAGAACCTAACGATCTATCGCTCTCACGCACGACATATTTTCCGAACCATGAGAGGATCTTTGAAAGGGAGGGGGGCGTGTGTGTGTGTGTGTGTGTGTGTGTGTGTGTGTGTGTGTGTGTGTGTGTGTGTGTGTGTTGTTTGATGTGCGTGTATAGCCTCGGAATAGACGCCCTAAGATGATCAGCACTCTTCTTCCACTTCTTCCTTTCTCTTCGTCTGCGTTGATGTGTGAATATGTGTACTTATACGTATACATGCGTGTGTGTGTATGTGTGAGTGGGAGAGAGAGAGCGAGACAACCCCTCCTCCGGAACAGAATCCGCTCCAGCTCATCCAACCGTAGAATTTCTCGTCGCAACTGGCCCTTTTGTTTGCGTACATTCATAATTGTCCGATTTGGCAATGTATCCCGCACAGCTATCCTTCTCCCGGTCTCTCTGTCCAGCAGGATGCATCCACTCCATCGAGTGCTGGTTGGTTCACATCGCAACGAGTAGCATGGCAGCGGAGCGGGGCGGCCATGTATCATCTACCCCCGTCTGCCTGGCTGTCCTCAACTTGCACTCCCCTCATCCATAACATCTTCCCCTGGCGTCGATGCCGTGATATAGTGCCTCTATGCAGAGCCACGTACCATCCAATGACAGGCCCTCGGGGTGAAACTACGCGCGCCTAGGACCGACCCTCGAAGATGATCAGCCGTCGTCGTACAAACACCTCCCCAGGGCGCCAACGCAGAACAACAACAAAAAGAAAGCAATCTCAGAATCCCTTGTGAACACTCCCCATGGAACTCTCTTCCTTTCTTTTTCTTCTTCTTCGCTGGAGGGGGGGATGGTTACACGAAGCTGACAGTGCCTCCGCTTCCATGCGCGCCATCATCCAAGTCCACAGTGGCGAAAGAGCGGAGGAGAGGCGGAGATTTTGTAGTAGTACTGGTTGAAGGTTTCGTCCATGCCCGTCATCAGTCAGTATCTTGTATTACCGGGCTTTTCATGTAACTATTTCGTCGGGGGGAGAGTTTGACTGCATCAGCGGCGGTGGTTGACCGGGCATGGCAGGGGGAAGTGATACGAAACCCCAGTCGGAAAGAAGTTTCCTGGGGGCTAGCTTCGCTGTTGTTGTTGTTGTCCTTGTTGTTAATCACGATGACGACGATGAGCAACCCGGAAGCTTGTAGCAGTTTGATATGCCCGTCGTACAGGAGTTATCGTCCATCCGGAAGGCCTCTCCCCCGAACCAAGCAAGTCGAGAACTTTAGTTACACGGGTTAGGCCGAGTTACACGCAGCAGCAAAGTTACACGGAAACGGTCACTCGACGAGTCAAGTTCTGTGTGTCTATCCATCTGCTCTATCTCTGTGTCTCTATCAATGTCTATCCATGTCTATCTATCTCTATGTGTCCATCTCTCAGCCTCTTCCTCTCCAATCAACCAAGCAACAACAATCCGTATCCAAGATAACAAGCAAGACAACGATCAACACCAACCTCCTTTCACATGTCATCAAAACCAACTTCAGGTAGTGTACTAAACTGACATGCTGACAGTCAGTCGAGAAAAAACACGTGGTGCCAGGACGAAACCATCAAAACTCAATCGCAAGAACAAAAAAAAGAAAAAAAAGAAAGAAAAACCTCCCGACTTCCCCCGCCATACCCCGCCCCGCCCTGAAGCTAATAGACTTCGGAAGAAAAAGAAAAGAGAGATGCAAGGCCGCGTTCGTCGCTACATCATGTGCCCGTCGTTGGATGCGCTGGGAAAGTGAGACAGAGAAAATAAACAGGAAAAAAAACGCCACTCCGACGTTCGGGCGGGGGGGTTGACTTGATCTGACAGGAACACACCCGTCTCTCGTCTTCTCACTTGAGAGTCACTACAACCTCTTTTTGCGTAATGAGATATAACGCCAATGGACAAGCGTCGCCACGATCACGTTTTCCGCCGAGAGACTCGACGGGCGTGCCCGGGTTCTACCGTCCATTCGTCATCAAAGGTACCTGTTATTATTCGTAACAGAATCCGCAGAACTGGGCTTGGTATACAAGCCGCCAAGTGCGTGAGGAAAGACGACGAGCTGTAGTTGCGGCGTTGTCGTTCGCGGCGAATTAGAGGCGGCCGGGCGGGCGCTACTTAGCAACCATACGCGGCGCAACGTGCTAGGAAGCCACCTGGGCGCCTATTAAACGAAGAACGACAAGTAGAAGGACGACTAGAAGAGGGAAGGAAAAGAAAATGGCGCAAAATCCACCACCTTGTGCGCTTTGGTTGTCCGTTGTCGACAGTCTAGAGATGTCTTTTTTTACGGGGCCGTGTACTATACCGCCGCCATAGCACCGCGAGAAACCCCGTATCAAACTCCGCAAACGGGGGGGAGCCGCCCTCCTAGGTGCACATTCGCACCCCAAGAGCCTCCAGATGTAACAGAAAGGGGAAAAAAAGAAAAGAGAATTCTCCAGGAGCCTCGCAAATCTCAGCAATACCGGCACTGGCTGCGGCATGTACAAAGAGGGCATCCCGATCCCGGATGACGGACGTCGCGGTGCTACCCAAGGCATGCAGTCAGTTCAGTGTGCCTAGGCCCTAAATCAGCCCCCCCTTTCCCGCCGTCGCCGCCCCCCTGAGCGAATCGCCATGGTGGTTGTCCACTGAAAACTCACAGTGAGCACACTCACCTCACAACACCACGCCTCCAGGTCGCAACTCACCCAGCCCGCGCCACGGACCGTCTCATCCTCTCATCCAGTTGAAGAAGACGGCCGAGTATGGCGACGAGAAGAAGAACGAGGTCAGATTATGATCGATCATGATTTCTGACCAAAAAAGGGGGGGAATACTTGAGTTACTCACCATGCAAACGACGCCCCCTCCCTCTTCTTGCCAATGTCTAGTCTTCATCTGGTAACGAGCATTCCACCCCCCCTTTCCCAAGGACCAAGCCACCCACCACCATCTTGTTAGCCGCATCCCGGGGAGGCTCATCCGGGTGCTTTCGTGACTAGCGGGCCATGCGCGCCGTGGATGAGTAAGAGGTCTAGAACGCCTCGCATGATCCAAAACGTCCCAGAGCGTTGGCCTGCGTCTCTCCTAATCTTGGGTTCTTGGGTCGTCTCCTCACCACCATTACGGCGAATGCCACGCAGCCAACGAGAAGACCAAGAGAGAGAGCGAGAGACAGAAAGCGACAGCCCGCGAACATAGTAGGCGCCCGAGCGAATAGACCAAATCAAGAACAGAGGATGACGACGTTGTCCCCACCTGTGATATGCCGTACCCTGCTTCGGTTCAGTGCCTCGAGGCGAGGCGAGGCGAGACGAGACGAGACGAAAGACTTTGCCTCCTCCAAGGGAGAGAGTGAGAGTGAGAGTGAGAGTGAGAGTCCGAACGGCGTCGAGGCTCTGCGGTATCCGTACACGCCCTCTCTCTTGCTGTCCAGCCGGTAATCCATTGGCAACTCTTCCCCAGTTCCCCAGAACAAGCCACCGTCATCTGTCTCGCTCGCAAGGTCCTCTTCTTTCTTTCTTTTGCCGCGTGTGCGCTTGCAATTCTGGTGACACAGACGAGAGCAAAATTACGCTCAAGACGCGACTGTCACACAAGCAGCCGATCTTCAACAACTGCCTCACACCACCCTCTGTGCTGTGTTAGCATCCCCCTCGTCATAAGGGAACACCCATACATCCCGACCTCCCGGGCTTCCGGCCGCCCGTCCGCCCGTGCCTGGCTAGCCCTTGAGGAGATGGAGGGGACGACACGAGATGAAGAAAGAAAAAAGCCTCTACACTGTAAGAGGTGTACGCGTCTTGGTCGCAGGCGACAGAGTGAGCTGAGCGTCCCGGGACATTTTCTAGCAAAACCCTGTTGTAGCCTGGCAATTGGGGGCACTGGCTTTGAGAAGCCGAACTTCATCTCTTCAACACCATTGAAGTGCCTGCCTCAAGCCGGTGGCGCGGAGACGCGGAGACGAAAATCTTGGCAGGCCTTGACTGACGCCTAGGCAGGCACCTGGGGCTGGGGCCAGGGCCAGCAATAGGTCTTTGCCCAACGCTGCATTAGTGAAGGAATTTTCCGTGTCGACGATGGCGATGCTACTGCTTCTGCTCTGCGGCTTCTGCTGCTGCTTCCTCAGCCCCATTTGAGCCGCAGCTGGACCAGCGGTTCTACGGACATGTAGGGGGCGCGTGTGTGCGGCGCTTGCGACGTCTGTCGGCGATGCACGAGTCCCCCATAACCTCCGAGGAGAAGCAGTGATCGATGTCAAGCGCACATGCTTCGTAGCTTACTTCTGTAGGCCGGAAGGATGTGCCTCGTCAAACGTACGGCAAAGTCTCTGTCTCGCGGCTTCACAGCCTGCATGCGTCTATTACTGTAACTCCGTCGACACAGACTTCCCGGAGGAACGGTCGTGGTGGTGCTGTTTGCCAGACCCCGCCTCGGCTCGACGCAGGGAAGGCCTGTCTTGCGGCGATGCTCCCCGGAACCAAGTGGCTCAATGAGAGCTCAAACATGTAGTGTACTCCAACATCCGGGGAAAAGACAAATCGATCGGAATTGCCTGTGGCTCGGGCCACGCGATGGGTGTGCGATGGCAAACTGCCACACGGCCGTCGAAATTGAGACGGGCAGGACGGGGAGCGATCTGCGAGTGAGCGCACTCTCACACCGCGCACAGCCTGGAGGGTGAGGTTCCAGAGTTGAGCCTCTCAAGGTTCCAGACCAGGAAAAGGCGGGGAAGAAGCATTCATCTTTCCGGTCGGACAGTTCAGGAAGCTCTTGGGCGGCGACTTGTCCTGTTTGACGGCTTCCCCAAGGCCCGTCGCATCTCATGGCTGACGAAAACAGTCGGCTCTGGCCCCTCCTCAACACCGTCGACGTAACGGTACAGCGCCGGGAACCATCCGGCCTCCCCCGCTTCGATGCACGGGCTGGTCCCGTCGTACGCGGCTGCCGACGCTACCGAGCCTCATCATCAGCCGGCCGAACGGCTTGGGCGTGCCCATCGCCATACCTCCGTCACATCGTGTCGGACAAATGCCCTCTTGCTCTTGGTGTGACAGCTATTTTGGCTGAGGCTGACGTGACGAAACACACTTCCAACGGCGCCGTAGATGGACTGATGTTTGCATCGGCTTCATGTTTGGAGCCATCTCGAGGTGGGATGCCGCGCTGTAACTGCAATCTGACATGCGCGTCGCATGCACATGAACGCCCCTGACAGGGCATATTATCAACGAGAATCCCTCCGTTGGCTCTGCTTGTCCCTGAGCCTCGTCGACGGTAAGCCACCCCATATCGTGACGCGAAAGGGGTTGACAACAACATCGACGCGTGGCAACATGAAGTCAATGTTGGCCGCCATGACGAGCTATGCAGATTGGCAGGGCAAGGTTTCGCGGAAAACCTCCGGTTATCCCCGATTCGCCTTCACGGCCGTGATATAACCGTCTGTCGTATCCGTAACCGCGGCCTAGAACTCGACCGTGTCGATAGATTTGTGACGGAGCAGGTACCCTGAATTTCACAACCGGTTTTGGCCTGCACGATAGACAGGGTCCTTCTGGGGCTCAACTCGCAGCATGCATCTGGGTATGACGGGAATGTAGATCGACCCCATTTACCCCGAGGGCATCTCGAGGGGATGCAGTGGCGGCGGAGCTACCGCGTAATAGTAGCGTACGTAGCAGCATCGTGAGGTGGGGGCTGCCTCCTGGGGACCTTGAGATCGTCGCGACGCTGCCTTGATTGAGGTGCTCCCGGTAGTTCAGGGTCCTGATGCACGTCTGCAGACGAAGTTGCGGCGCTGAGCGGCCATGTTGCTGGAAACAAGGGAGGCAACAAGGCATTGTTTGGTGAGACGATCCACCAGGGCGCGTAAGAAGCCGAGGGGCTCCGAGTTCCACAGTCAACATTCCTATTCGAATCGCCTGCAGATGTCAAGTTGCAATGCGTGGTTGTGGTGCAAATTGGATCCTTTCAAAAGAACCCAACTTCTAAGAATTGCTTCTGGGGTCTCGTCCAGACTCCACGCATTCTAGAACACCACGGCGGGACTCCACCCCGTAGATAAACTCGTAAAGGTACGGGTAACAGCACGTGGTTAGCCACGCTGGGCTGTTAATTAATAACAGCCACGACGTGCAGAATAAGTGGCGCGTTGTTATGTGAACTTCAACAGTGACAGCAGCATCATCGTCGGTCTTTCTGGCCCTGGATTGGACATTGCCAGCAGCCAGGTGACAGTGGGGGGCAGCAGCACAAAGTCCACCCACACCAAAAGAACCACGATTGCAGATTCGTCGTGACTGGACGCAGGAGGCTTTCCCCAACAAGGTGGGAAGTGTGGCAGGTGTGGTATCCTTGCTGGTTTGACCGGGGCTCGCAAGTCTCCAGTCGAGATAGTCGAAAGCACCTCAGTATGACTGGTCGTCTCGGAAAGTCGCGATCTCTGCACAAGGAAGGACAAGGCATGTGTCTTGGCCAACCTGCCTTGCGAACTACATAGTACTCCTGCGAGAGGTGATGCGATAATGGCTGGCATCGAGTTGCAGGACACCCAGGGATGTAGCGGCATTAGCTTCTGCCACTTCTCGTCTCGGTCAGCACGCGGCCAGCCAATTGCTCTTGCTTTGAACAGAAACGCTCCGATGTTGTACAGCTCGAAGGTACTCTGCTTGACGCGAGCACAGCGCTCCCGGCGCGGCATATTGATAAGACTATTGGCATGTTGGATAATGGGACGTCGACGCGGGCATCGTGGAATCTGGATGCTCTGCTTTGCCTGGTGAAACAGCACGGAATCCGGTCCAGCCAACAACCACCGTGCTGCTAAGCACCGTGCCGACACGTCGGCAAATAGCAGCCGCAAGCACTACCATCGGGAAGAGTCGAGGTCACGAGCAGTCTTTGACATGCGAGCCGGCACCTCGGCCTGTGCGAACGGCTCCGGCCAGCGGCCTTGATTATGCCGGAGAGGAAGCAACTACCCGGCGCGGACGTGCCGTATTACCGCGTCGTCAAATAGTGTCCCCACGACTCACGAGCACGTCTTTTTAAGCACTCGAACAATAATTACCGGATCCTGGGCGGAGACATTCCGCAGTTTAGGATGGTGAACCCTGTAGAGGTTCAACGAGTTTGCTTTGGCTCAGACGAAGTTTGGACTCTTCCGCCGTCTGCCTCCACACACAACTGGGCTGAAGGCACAGGATGTGACAGAAACTCGAGTCGCCGCGCCGATCAGGGTCTTGATTCCCGCGTGCTACACACACACATACAACCCAAGGAAAGTTTTGATGATGCGAACCTTGTTGTCGAGGCAGCGCAGCGGAGGACAGTTCATGGTCGCTAGCCAAATTACTGCCGCGCCCGGACCGAGGGGGCGGGGACGATTTCAAGCCTCGGCCGCCATTCCGCCGCCCCGGACTGTCCAAATCAAGGATGCTCTACGCGCGCTGTCCGCCTTGTGGCTGCGTTCGAGGGGCTCGAGAGAGGGCTGGCGACGGGAGGAGGCATTGGAGAGCGCCCAGTTGCGGAGAGCATGACCTGCGCCAGCCGTGTCTGGTTGGAGCCTGCGTCTGTGCTTGTGTCTAAGAATCAGCCGCAGGGAGGGTTGTAGCATAGCGGCCGAGTTGTACGCGGGAAAAGATGGCTAGCACTTTGGTACTGTATCCATACGGACGTTGATCAGTGAGTTGTTCTTGGTGGCTGGTATAGCTCAAGGGAGTGTCCTTGAGTCGATAGCACGTTGTAGCAGTAGCAGATGCGGCAAGGGACCACCTGGTTTCTGCTAGCTCGCGGCTCGACATCGTCGTTTTCGTCGTTATCTTATCTTTGGCTTTCGCTTCCAAGTTCCAACCCCATACATTTTGTGTCGTGGGTGAAGCTGGAAACTGACTCTTAACAGCAGTTGCTATACATCTCCACCGACAGATAAGCCCAGAGTGGCGGACGGTCGTCTCCGCTCCGGGAAGAAGTGCAACTGCAAGCTTGCTCGTCTCCCACCACCGTCTTCTTGGCGAGCACTAATACTTTGTGCTCACGCTGCGGTCGGTGTGGCTTGCACCTAGCAGTAAGGTCGCATGGTTGAGCTTGTGCGCCGTGTCTGTCACTGGTCGAGGGCCAGATGCGGTGACTGAGCGAGATTATGGCGTCTCTTTGGGTGCTGGAGAGTGGTGAGCTACCTACACTACTAGTAGATGTGAAGCAGCTGCTTGGTTGGCAGACTGGACTACTGAACGACACCCAGGCAAGTAACTTCTACTTGATGCGCAGAGGTTGCACAGCAGTTTTAGCAATGTATACCATAGTACACAAGCGGCAAAGGCCGGTGGCCGTTCCGCAGAGAAGGCAATCTAGGAATCTGTGTGGCCGGGAAGAAAAGCCTGGCTGCGGACCAAGTACGGCCAAACGAGTTGCGAGATGGGACGCCGTGAACTCTGCCCCTCATCGCATCAACTCGCGGTGCCTTTATCGACCTCCATGATAGAGGCACGGTCTGAAACATGCGGCTTCGATTGGACGACTTGGGGTGGCCGGCGCAACGTTGGCAGGGAATAACATGGCAGAACACAGGATAAGCAAGGACCAGCCAGACCGAAGAGGTGCCATTGGAAAGCACGACGGACGGACAGCCATTCTGCCGTATCTGTCTGTATCTTCCTGCTGCCGCCTGTGAGTTTGTGGAGCAGGGTAAGCAAGAGCATCGAGGGTTTGATGCGCAACTAGCAGACGCCAGCCTATGGCCTCTGCTTCCAAGGTTCGTGTTTGGCTGACGGGAATCTCGAGGTTCCCAGTGTCCAGAGATGGAAATGTGGAGTTGCTTCAGATGGCGGAGGAGGAAACCGGAGACGGAGCAAAACTGCATAGGTAGAGGGCGAGCGTCGGAGCATGTCGGGGGTGGGTGTACGGATAGACAGTCAGAGAACATGGGGAAATGTCCTTACCTGTCTGTATATGTACGCTGAACTGTAATTGTTGGACGCTTCATGCTGCAGTTCGCAATCCCACGGCCGGATGGTGTAGTTGTACAGTACACCAACGCAGGCGCGGATGGCAGGTTTCGATGCATAGTATCCGTATTAGTAGGTGCATCCACAGCAGCACAGAGCGCGGCATGAGAAACAGGCCCGAGGGACAGTAGCGAGTGTCTCTCCATACGGTATGTGCTCGCCATACCTCCTCTGGATGGCTGGGTTACTCGGACGAGACGAAGTCTAGACCTGCCCGACCGCCCGAGAAGCCAGCACAGTCCCTGCTCCGTCTGCCCGCCCCGTTCTCACGGCTTCCTGTTGCTCCCGGGGGGCTGTGTCCGGCAACGGGGGCGCGAGACAAGAGTTCGTTCGGTGAGAAACATCTGCTAAACGAGCATTAGTTCCGCTCAATAGGATGGCCCGTTATCGCCTGAACCGAGCGGGGCACTCGGAACGGTGTGCTACGCCTGTTGTGCGAGACACTGCAAGAAGGAGACCGGCGGGGCGAGCTGGAGACAAATTCATGGACGGACGCTCGATGCCGAGGCGTCGCTGTTGGGTTCCTGGGAACTGCATCCACTGACCGGTTCGTATGTTTGAGTGATATTACCCGCCGGGTTGTCGTACGGCGGCATCGCACAACAGTGAACGGCGGTGGCTGCCACGAGTTTTGGGGTCGCGAAGGGAGCACAAGGAGGGACTCGCCCTGCAGCTCTGGCTGTTTTGCGGACGGACTTGCTACGAATGGAACGTTTACGGCAGCCTGCAAGGCTTACTGTCTCAAAACCATGGATTAACTACGGCCACACTACTGTACGAGTTAAGCAGTAAATATATTCAATAAGCCATCGTATTAATTAATAATAATAATTAATACTATATAACCACCTATTACCTAAGGCTTGGAGTAGAATAATAGATATTCTATCTTCTTAACTTTATTAATTACGTAATTCTTAAATGATATAACCGATTTTGTTTTATATATTTAACTAAACTTTTTTTTATATATATTACTACTAGTAAATATTTTAATCTATATAGATAATAAAGTATATTATATAATAGATCTCTTTATTTCTAGGGAGTTTAAGGGTGAAAGTCTTTTAACTAATATTTTTATATAGCTAAGGTCTAATACTAAAGCCCCCTTTATTACTACTTTTTATTTATAAAGTACGTTACTATAATTTATTTAAATACTATAGTTAATTATACCTTTTATAGCTACTATTAAAGGTGCCTTTTAGAAATTTATTAGTACTTTTATATTTAACAATAACTTAATACTCTAGTACTTTTTATATATTTAATTAATTATAAATAAAGACAGCTAAGCTATACTTTAGAAGATTTAACTCTTTTATATACAGAACCTTGATTTTATACTTTATTAGGTATATAGTGATAAGTAGTAAAGGGATGTTTACTATAAGGGTTATATAGCTAGAAAGGGAATATATATAACTTATATTATACTACTAAGCTAGCTTTTGTATACTACTTGTGTATATAACTCCTAGGTATTAAGTTGCTTTCTAGCTTTATTTATAATTAATAAGTATAAATTAAAGAGCTGTATATTGTTAAATAGAGACTATTGGGTTAAATAAATAAAGCTTTAGTGTATAGAGTACGACTTTATTTAGCTTTTTATAAGTATTTAGGTTTAGTATTTAAAGACTATAAGTAGGGTATTTAATAGGATTATAGTAAAGTTTAAGGATTATAGATATTATACGTTTCTATATTGTACTTAGTATACTAAAGATTAATGTATTTACTTAGGTACTAACGATACTATTTTAATTATACCTATATTTAAGAATAATTAGTTATTTATATAACTCTAAGTTAGTTATAGAGTGTGGTTTTGTATTTAGTTTGATGTATTTAATTCTTAAGATACTTAAGTTAGATTTTATAACTCTTTTAAAACGTAGTTATAAAAAGAAGTAAAAATATATTAAAAATTTAGTTTTATATGTGTAGATTTAAAGTAAAGGAATTATTAAAATTAAGTTACTTTTTGCTAAGGAATGCCTAAAAGGTCTTTTTAGTATTATAATAGTATTAATAGTAGTAATACTTTACTTTAAAATACTTTATAGTACTACTTTAAAGACTATAGTTTTACTACTTACGTATATAAGTATATATTTATTACTTTAACTTATTTTAAACGTCCCTTTATATTACTTTTATACTTTATAATAAGGGATATAATAACTAAATTCTAAATTAATATTTACGTTTTTTATTTTTATAAGGAAGTGAGTTTAAATTAATTAGTACTACTTGTGTAGGCCTCTTTTAAAGTTTATATTAATTACTAGTTTAATTTAGTATAAAGTTATTATAGTATATATTATTTTAGTTATAGTTCTATTTATACTATAGTTAATTTTTTTAACTATAGGGTATTAAAAAATTATAAATATGTTTTATAGTATAATAAGTAATTTAATTTTATTAGTTAATTTATTAGTTTATTTATTCTGCTTTAGTGGTATTATAGATGTTTTTAGTATTTAGATTAGTAATATAATATAGTTAGCTTTTATTTACTAGTATAAAGTCTTTTTAAATTAGGGTAAAGTATTAGGGGTTAAGGACTAAGTGAGTTAAAAACTCTTTTTTTAAAAAAGTAGTTAGAGAAGGTAGATATAGGTTAGGCTACTTTAGGTATTATTATTAGTAATACGCTAGAAGTTTAAGGGACTAGTTTTTAAGAAGGGACTTGTTAATAGTAGTAAGGCTTAAATTATTACCTTTTTTGTTACTTATAGAGTTTTTAATAGGAAGAAGAGTTGGCTATAGAGAGGGGGTAGGACGTTGTGTAGCTTTTTTTTTATTATATTAGTTTTACTTAGTTTAAGTTATGTGCTTAAATTTAAGTCTATTTGTGATAATAGTTTAAAGGAGAACGTTACTATATATACTTTTACGTTTATAGAAAATACTTATAATTACTAAAATTTAACGTTAAACTAACTTATTATTTCTATAAATTAGCTTTTTATTTTAAAGAGTAAGGTGTGACTTTTTAGGGTTAATTAGTCTTTTTTAAATAAAAGTTTAATTTTACTTAGTAACTTATAAGTTATAAGAAAACCCGTTATTTTATTAAACTATTTTTATAACCTATAAATTATATTTAATTAATTTAATAAAGTTATCTAGGGTACTATAGTCTTTATACTAAGTATATAGGTTTATTATTACCTATGCGAACTTATTATTCCCTTTAGTTCCCTATAGAGAGTTGTAATAGAAGGCCTATTTATTAGTTTAGTTAATAGTAAAGTCTATTTAGTAGTTATAGTTATACTAAAGTATAAAGATAAATATATTTGTATTTTATATCCTAGGTAGGTTGTGTTGTTCTTTATTTATAGAACTAGGTTAAAAGCCCTTTATAAGTCTTTTATTATTAGTGTACTAGGGGTAGTTAGAGTAAAGAACCTACTAAACTTTTATTCTTAATCTGTATAAGAATGCTTTTAATACTACTAGGGCCTTACTCTACTTAAGGAAGTCTTTTGTTTAAAGCTTTTTAGTAAAGTTATATAGCTTTAGTTAATTTATATACTAGGTTTTAATTATATTTTAAGTTATATTATTAAATTTAAAGTTAAGATTAAACTAAGTAATAAAGTTTTTGTGGTAGAGTGGTGTTTTAGTGTACTACTTAAGAGCTGGGACTGGTTTAGGATTGCTAGGTTAAGGATTGCTATAGCTAGTATAAAAGGCTTTAGATGTAATACTATTAGTTATAGTAAAGTACTATGTGTTATTTAGTTATTAGAAGGTGTAGGACGAACTTGTTGTGGCCCTAGGTCTGTGGCTTATATACTTTATAAAGGTTTAATTAACCTATTTACTATTATCCTTTAGTTTTTATATTATATTTATTTAATACTTTAGGTTTTAGATGTTATTATAGCTGGATACTAGTTGTTATTTAGGAGGCTGTGTAACTAAGGGGATAAGTGTAAATTAGGTCTACTTAAGTAAAATAAGAAGGGTTAGATTAGGTTAAACTAGTAGAGTAGGAGCTTTTTAGTTAGTAATAACTTTTTATATTCTATTAGGTTGTTTATTAATACTTATATTTATGTAAGGTAAGGCTTAATATTTTTCTTTAGTATTTAGTACTTTTCTTATTTAGACTTACTTTATTTATACTTTAAATATCTCTTAGTAGGTATTAAGGAACTATAGTATAGTATATATAGTTTTTTTAATACTATCTACTATAGCTTAAATTAATATATTAAGCTGTAAGTTAAAATATACTACTTAGTTATAATATATTGTAATAAAGGGCTTATATAGAGTATTAAGGGCCTTAGTACAGAAGTAGTGTTGTATTTAATTAATAAGGGCTAGTAATAAGTCTTAGACCTTAATTCCTAGTATTATATTATTTATAAAAAGATAGTACTTAAGAAGTTCAATTACCTTAGGGTTTATAGACTTATAGAGGGTCCAAAGAAACTTTATTCTACTTATTAGCTGTGCGTCTGCCTCTTTATTTTACTACTAGTTATTGTAGAACTAGTAGTAACCCTTAGTTTAATTAATAAATAGACCTAACTAAACGTTACTATTAAGTGTTGTTATAAGCTAGAAGAAGAGAAGGTACTTAATATTTTTTAAGCCTTAGAGAGAATATTAATAGCTTTAACTAAATCCTTTAGAGAGCCCTAGCCTATTATAGTAATTTTATTTACTATTTTATGTATTTTATATATAATACTAGTAATAGTAGTAATAATAGTAGTATAGCTTGGATTTCTATAGTTCTATAGATAGGCTCTAGCGTTATAAACCTTTACTATTATTTATACTTTTTTATTAAGGTTTATTTAACTATTTTTTAAATAGAGGGTAGGTTAGAACTGAGTAGTTAGAGCTTTTAATAATTTAAGGTAGTTAATACTTATATATAGTGGCGCCTTTCTAAACGGGCCCGCCTTTAGTCGTCTCTTTTATAGCTACTTATTTTAAAATATAACACTTAATAGGTTTAAGGTACGTATAGAGCTACTTCTTAGTTAATAGAATATACTTATTTTAGGCTTAAGTACTTTAAGATACGTTCTGTTCTTATATTAGGAAGGATGTATTTTAACTTAGTTCTTTTTAAGTAATTAAATTATAGTTTAAGTAGCTTTTTTATTAAAAAGTATATATAATAATAGGTTTTTGTTTTTAGTTTGGGTCTTTTTAGTAGGTACTATTATAAAGTTAGTTAAAAGTAAAGATATAATAATAAAAAGTGTTTTATATAAATAGGAATATAGTGTATAGATATAAAAGGTGTTATAAAAAGGTGGGATAGGTAGTGTGGATGTTGTAGTGTAGTAGATGTGTTAAGGGGAGGGTTAAAGTTAAGGTTATTATAGAAGAGGGATTATATTAAATAGAGTTATTAATACAGGGATTTTAAAGAGTAAATAAAAGGTATTATATAAGGGATTATACTTACTATAAGGAATAGTAAGTAGATAAGTATTTTAAAAATATAAAGTAATTTAAAAATAAAAGGAGAATTTTAGGTTGTAGATTCTTTAAAGAACTTCTTTAAGTAATTATACTACTAAATTAGTAAAAGGAGTGGTTTTATTATTATACTTTTCCTTTATAACCTTACTTTAATTTAGTTTAACTGTCTTTTTAGTTAGCTTTTTAAAAAATAGTAACTTTATTTCTAAACCTTTTACTTAACCTTTTTTTTTAATAACAACTATTATTCTTAGCTTTTACTTACTTATCCCTAAAATATAGTATCCTTTTTTTAATATTAAATTAAGTCTATATACTTATATTTTTACTTCTTTATTATATTTTAAAACAATTATTTTATTACTAATAAAACTATTAATAAGTCTTAAATACAGACCCTTTTTTTTAAATAGATTTTTTAATTTATTACTAACAAGTTATATATACCTTCTACTACTCTTTATAATAATTCTTAGCTTTATATTACTTAGTTTAATAACTAACTTACAGTAAGTAGACTTAATACCTCTTTAAGTACTTTTTATTACTAACGTTTTTTAGTAAGTAGGTTCCTTTTTATAGTTTAAGCTTAATATCCCCTAAAAAGAGTACTATAAAGTTACTTTTACTTTTAATATTAATACTTATTTAGTAGGTTTTAAAAACTTAGACTAGTAAATTAAATTCTAGTATAGTATTCTAAACCTAAAGAGACTTAAATTTATTTAGTATTATACTAAAGGAACTACTTATCTTTATTACTATGTTTTTATTTATTATTTTTTTAGTTTAAAAGACGGTGTATAGCTTATAAAAATCTTTAATAAAAAGAATACGGTATAGAGCTTTTTTATTTAGGGATATAGGGGTTAAAATATAGTTCTTTGTAATTATTATAAAGAACGGGCTTATACTATTTAAAGTAAAAGTAGTTTTTTTATTTATAGTCTATACTTTAAATATATTTTACTTTTTAGTAAACTTTATACTAATTGTTTTTACTATACTAAGCTTTAAAAGTACTTATATATTTATAAAGTATTTTAAGAAAAATTTAGTTATAAGTATATAGTAAAGAGTATAAAGTATAGATGTAATAGTAGGGAGCTTAATAGTTTTATTATAATTTTAGTTATTTTTTAAAGTTTTATATAGATACGAGTTACTTAAATTTACTGGGTAAAGCCCAGGTATCTTTATTATAACTTAGAGAACTAGGTAAAAGAGTTTAATATCTTTAGTACTTTTTTTTATTTTTATAATTACTCTTTTTAAAGAGCCTTTAAGTATTTAAGTTTTAAGTAAATACTTAAATTCTATTTAGGTATACTTAAGTAATAATGCACTATTTATAAGAAGTTACTTTTTAGTTAAGAAAAAAAAAGGAATAAAGAGAATATAATAGTATTTTTAAAATAAGATTTAGGGTATTTAGTTTTATAAAGGATAAGGGTGTATATAATATATAGCTACTAGTAACTACTAGTTACTAAAAATAAAAATATAGGTTTATAAAGTAGTAGATTAAAGTAAAGTAGTAGAATTTTTAAGAGGGTTATAAGGTGTTATATAGGAAATATTATACTTTTTTTTTTTTGTTTTTAATGTTTGGAAGTGTTTGTTTTTGAACCTTTAAATACTTTTCCTTTCTTTAAAACAAAATAAATTAAATCTTTTTTTTATCTTTTAATAAAAGAAATATAATATTAGGTCTATAAAGTAGTAAAATAGGCTTAAAATACTATTAAATAAAGAATAAATAGTGTTTGTAATAGTGGAAGTAGGTCCTTTTTTCCCTAGCTGGACAGAGCACTAGGTCGTTTTTACTACTTATAGACCTAATAAATAGTAAATAAAAGGGAAATAGTATCTAAACGGCAATAATTAAAGAATAATAAGTATAAAATACCTATAAAATATAAAGAAATATAATAAAATTAATAAAAACTAGTAAGGAAATATAAATTTAGGATACCTCTAGCACTTCTAGAGGGGATAGACCTACTTTTCTAGTCTAATCCCAGCCTATACTTACTTAGTATTAAATTCTTTTTTATTATTTATAACTAATATTATATTTATAGACGTAGTATATTATATAATACGTAGATTTAAATTAATATATATTTTAAATAAAGTAGTATAATAACCTTAAGCTACTTCTATTTTAATTTTATATATATTTACTCTCTATTTACTTAACTTACTCTATACTTAATTAACTTTATTCTATACTTCTAAAAGTAATTTAACCTCTAACTTAAGTCTAAAAGTAATATAACAGTTTAGTTATTTTTATAAGAATATATACTCTTTAAACTATAGCTATAATATCTCTTTAAGTATTATTATAAGAATAAATATTTATTTCTATAAGATACCCTTATAGACCTTTATAGTTAGGGCTAGTAAGTAGCTATTAAAATTAGTTATACCTTTACTAAAAATACTTAAAATCTTTTATATTTTTAAAGAGTTAACTAGTATTATATAGTTATATGCCTCTTTAGGATTAGGTTAATAGTATAACTTATATAGTTAACTAAGAATAATATAGGAATAGCTAGGTTATAATTAAATTCGATAGTTATTTTAGACTTATATAAACTCTATAAACTCTTAATAAATTAGGGGTATAAATATAAATAGAATAGTAATTAAATTTATAAAGTTATAGGGGTTAAAGTACCCTTAGGCTTAGAAGTAAATAAAGTATATTTATATATATTAGTAATATTTTATATTATATTTATAGTATACTTATTTACTACTTAGTTAACTGTGTTTAATAAAGTTGATTCTACTATAATTCTATTTTAATATTATAGATACTTTTTCTAAATAGTTAAATATTTTAAAAGGTAATTAGGACTTAGATATTTAAGTTAGTTATAAGGAGTTTTATACGACTCTAGGTGAAATAGAACTATATATCTATAGCTAAGACTATTTTAACTCTTTAATTTAACTAAATACTCTTTAGAATAATTTTCTACTATAATATAACGTAATAAAACTAGGCTAGTACTAAATAACTACTATGGGTAGAAACTTTAATATAGAACTATAAGATATATTAAGAGTATATATTAATACTAGTATAGATATAAAACCCTTAAGAGAGTAATTTATTATATATATTAATAAACTAAATATAATTTAACTTAGGTATTATTTAGCTTATTTACTAATATTAAATATCCTTTAGTTATCTTTTAATACACTTAGGGAAGGCTTTATAATATACTTTAAATAGTATATTTTATAAAATAATATAGCTTTATTAATATATAAATATATAAAAAAACTCTTTTTTATAGTTCTAAACTATATAAATATTATTATTACTAAGTTAAAAGTACTAAATAGCTTTAATATAAACTATAGTAAACTATACTAGTATTTAGTAGTACTAGAGTTTATTCCTACACTAAAGGACTTTAAAACTATATTATAAAATAGTAAAGTTTTTAAATTATAACTAAGTAAAAATATTAATATTAAATAATTAATAAAAGAAGAATAACTTATAAAGTTATTAGAAGAGGTTATTTAAAAACTGTATCTAGGTTTTATAAGAGACACTATAGTACTTTAAGTACTATATAAACGTTACTTATAATACTTTAAGTTAGTATAAATTATATAATAAGTATATAATAACTTTATATTTCTAACTAACTAATAACTTTTTATTAATAATATCCTTATATAGTACTAAATTAATACTAGACTAAGCTATTTTATTATAAAGGTAGTTAAGGGTTTAAAAGTAGTTATAGAAAAAAAATTTTTATTTATAGGGTAATTATATTCTAAGTTATAAAACTCTAATATTTTAGAGTTTATTTATAGAATAAGGGTCTAGCTATATTAAACTTAATATATATAAATTTAATTTACTTAAATTAATAAAAGTAAATAAAAAATAGTTATATTGTACTAATAGAAGTAATTAGTGGCTTTGTTAGTACTAGGGAAGGGGATGGAGTTAGATCTAGAGGTAGTACTAGCTTTTTATCTTTTCCTTTTAATATTAATACCCCTTAAAATATTAAAAATACTTAATTCCACTATAAGAGGTTTAAAAAGGTATTCTTTTTTATTTATTTATAAGTTTTTTTTTTAATAAGAACCTACTATACTTAGGGACTATAAATTTTAGTAATTAACTTTAGGAATAGTTTTAATATTTATAGAATAATATTATTAAGTACTAATACTATTAGTTTATTTTATAGATATTAATGTTGTGTTAAATATATATATAGTAAGGGATAGTAATAATAAATAAGGGATTAATATAAAGTAATAAGTTAATTTAATACTTTATAGGGCTTTTTTATAGTTCTACTAACCTAGGGTCTTTTTTAATATTAATATTAGTTAGTTTTTTATTTTATTAAAGAGATACTAAAAAGCTATAATATATATTTTAGTAAAGTAAGTTTTAAGATAGTATTAATAGGTCCCTTTTATACCCTACTTAAAAGACTAAAGCTAGGCCCTTTATAAGCACTTATACTTATAGGCTTAAACTTATAGTAGTATAAAAACCGCTAGGGATCTGTTTTATAAGCTAAATTAACCCAGTTAGGTAGTCCTGTACGGTTTCTTTAGGGACTATTTTTTTAAGTATGTGTTAGAAGTATTACTTTGTGTTAGGGATTTATTAACTTAAAAGTAAAAAAAGAAAATATTAACTATTATATTAATACTTTTTAATTACTTTACTATTATAAAAATATAGGTAGACTAATAAATAGTAATAGTAATAGATAGTAAAAAGGAAACTTTTAGTAAATAATTATAGATTAAAAGAAATAGCTATATTTAGTAACTAGAGTTTTTTTATAATTAAACTATGGGTTGTAGTAGATAGTTTGTTATTAAGGGTAAAAAATAGAATACTTTAAAGAGGAAAATAGAAAAAAGGGCTCTATAGGCTTGTACTTATACTAGTTCTTAGTGTAGTAACTGGTAGGTAGTTAGCTATATAAAATAGTAGTATATACTGCTATTAAGCTGGATCTTTAACCGGGGCTATCCTTTTTTACCCTTTTTAGAACTTTATAGTTTAAAAATAGGGTTTAAGATTGTGGGGCTAAAGTAGGGCTTAAGATAGGTAGATATTAAGGTAAAGGAATAATAAAATAAAAAGATATAGATATTATATTATTAAGTTTAGTAGGGATAGGTTAAATAAGGTGAGAGTAATAAATAGAGATAATAGATAGTAAAATAAAGCTTTTTAATTGTTATTAATAGATTAAAGGAGATAGTGATTTTTAGAAAAAAGGTATTAAGGCCAACTTCTTAGCTATTACTAGGTAAATATTACTAATAACTAAATAATAGTATTATTAAAAAGAGACTAAAAAAGAAGCGGTATAGTATACTTATACTATTTTTATAAAGTAAACTAGTAAGCTACTAGTAGTATAAAAGTATATAGGTAGTTAGTTTTAGTAAGTTTAGTAACTAAGATTATATAGTATTTTAGGATCCTATAGGACCCGTTTAGAGGTATTATTAATGTTTGTGGTTGGGGAAGAAGATATTAATGAGAGAGGTTGTATTGTAATACTTTTTATTTAATTAGTTATTAAGGAGTAAAGAAATAGGTTAAATAAGTAAGGGGTAATAGAAGATAGTAATAAGGGATTATAGATAGTATTAAAGTAATAAAGTAATATTATTTAGTAATGTTTTGATTTAGTAGTTATTAAAGTAATTCTTTTTGTTTTTTTAAAACTTATTTATAGGGGTTTTAGTTATATATACTTACTAGGTAAAGAAAAAGGGACTATAGATTATTACTTTTAGTAGTGTTATTTATAGTAATACTAAATACTTTGTATAATAGATTACTACTAGTAATATCTAGTACGTCTAGGTTTCTAGTTAATAGTTAAAATATTTTAGTAACTTTATAATAAATAAAAATAGATATATTAGTAAAAATAAGGTTAAGCTTTATATAAGTAAATTTAATTTAATTTAATTAGTAAAATTAACTAAAGTATTACTAAATACTATAAATAGTTTTGTTTTATACCTTTAGGATTTTTTAATAGATATAAAAAGGTTAATAAAAAGCTAGGTTCTTTATAAATACTTCTACTTATTAATTTAAACTAAGTATAGTATAAAACCTACTAGGGATATATTTTTTAAAGTAAATATAACTATACTATATAATTACAAGCCGTCTCTTTAGTAAGTTTTTTAAATATATATTAAAAAGTAATTCTGGGTAGGGGTTTCCTTTAAGAGTAGGGGAGAAGGTTATAATAACTTTAAGAGTTTCTATTTACTATCTGTTACTGTTTGTAGGGAATACTTTAGGGATAGTAATAGATAAGGGAAGTAAAAGATTAAATAAAATATTTTAACTACTAAAGTTAGTATTAATTTTTATAATACTTAATAATACTCTAAAACTTTAAAGGTTACTAAAAAGCTAGAAGAGATTATATACTACTATAGAGAGTAAAAGGAAAGCTTAAAGGCTATAATAGTTACTTAAATAGGTATTAAAAGCTACGAAATACTATTTATTACTACTAAAAGGGATCCTAACTATACTACTTTTTTAATAAAGTTCTAAATACTATAAACTATAAACTTTTTATAGCCTTTATTTATATAACTTTATATTAAATAGTATAAAGAAGTTAATAAATATAAATAATATTTAACTCTTTATATATAGATTTAATTTAAAATAATTAGTAATATTAACTAGGAAATAGCTTTATTATACTAAAAGATATAGGGGTTATTTTTATTTATAAGTAGGTAGTTAATTACCTCTTTATAATACTTATAAGTAACTTTAAATTTATTACTAAATCTCCTACTTTATTTTCTACTTTATCTTCTACTCTATTTTCTACTCTACTTTTTAATTTACTTCCTACTTTATTTCCTTATTACCCCTCTATATAGTATTCTAAATAACGTTCTATATAATATCCCTTTTAACATTTTTCTTAATTTCTTTCTTAACTTTTATTAATTTAAGTTACTTAAGGGCAGCTATTAACTCTATCTTTAAGTAGGTACGCTTGTGTGATTCTGATTTTATAGTAGTATTAATAGCTTTTTTAGCCTTTATTATTAGCTTTTATTTAGTACTAGTATATAACCTTATTAAAATTAAGGGCTATAAGGGATTAGGCTAGTTAACTTAATTATTAGGCTAGAATAAGGCCTTTTTAAATTCCGTCTTAGAGCTTATTTACTTCTTAAAAACTAATAAGTTAGAATTAGTTAAGTTATTATTAAGGAAGACTAAAATAAAGTAAAAGTAATATATACCCTTTTCTACCTCTATTAAAGTTACTTTAATAAAGTTAAAAAGGGTCTTAGTATTATATATATAATTATAGTAGGAGTATAAATTTAAACTATTTTTAAGGGTAACTAGTATGGCCTTCTACTCTTAGTTAAGGAAGTCTAGCTTTATTATAAAATAGCTAGTAATATACTATATAAGATGGGTATATAAATTAAACAAGGCTGTACTTAAGATATTTATAGCCCTAGAGAACTTCTGGATACTTTATATAGTAGTATATTATAAAAAGGAGATCCCTTTTACTTACTTTTTTTAGTATTTAATAACTTAGAGTTAGATTAAGACTTTAATTTAGGGGTTTATAATTAGTTACTTTTTAGTCTATTAAATACTTATTTTATAAGCCCAGAAAGCAATTTTTATTACTATAAAGAATTTATTTTAGTCCTTAGTTTTAATATTAACTAAGTAAAGTAAGTAGTTAGTAGGATTTATAGAAGCTAAGTTTAAAGCCTTTTAAAACTACTTAGTAGAAAAGGTGCTTTTATTATTAAGTTTAGTACTAGTAAGATTAATAATACTGGGTTTTGGAAGCTTATTGAAATTAATAGAGTATTTAAGATAGTAACACTACTTAGGATTTTACTTTATTAATTTATAGTTAGTTAAGTAGTAAAATACTATTTTAAATTAAATTAAGTCTAAATAGGTAATTAGTAAAAGATTATAAAAAGAATTATGCGATTTTATATAAAATTATAGACGCTGGAAAATTTGTGGTGGTTTGAGTTATGCTTATATATTATACGAATAGTAATTTAAACGATCTTTTTACTCTACTATAGGGGTCGCTGTAGCTGGCGTAGGTGCCCCTTTTCGGTAGATTTAGAGTTTTGAGACAGTAAGCCTTGCAGGCTGCCGTAACGTTCCCGGTGTCGCCCATGGGGATGGGGGATTCTCCACAGCCAAGCAAGTCAGTTCGACTGTCCCCCATTGTTTCCCGTGGAGTGGTCCCGTCGTGCCGTCCAAAGTGCCAGACCTGTATCGACAGCAGCGTTTTCAGGGACCTGTGCTTGTCGACAAAACCGAATTGGCTCTTTTCCCATTCGCCCGCCGCCAAATTCAGACTCTGAACGCGTCAATTGCTTCCAGCAACGCTGTCCGCGACTGTAACAGTGACACGCGAGATGCCACGACAAGAATAGTCCACGTTTCATGAGACACCTTTCTGAACCTAACCTCAGCTCAGCTCACGGTGATTCGGGCCAACCCAGGGGCCAAGGTTGAATCAGGCACCATGGCCACCTCTCGTCTCTCTACAAGGCATTGCCTGCCATAGCCATTGCCGTTGCCTGCAGCTACTCATCAGCTTGCACGTTCCGTGCATGACATGCCTCTCCTGGGCTCGAAAGACGGAGCTCTGATAGCACTGACCATGCTAACTTTGCGTATACCCCAGAGTGTTCGTCCTGCAGCGACCGAGTTTTGCCAACGTAACCAGAAACCAGATACGCCTGCTGCCCGCAGGACGAGGCAGAGTTTGGAGAAAGCCGGGGAACTCGAGCCTGTCTTTCAATAGCTGCTTGCGGTGACTCAAGGTGTTGGACTGCAGCACCAAGAGCTTACTGCTAAGATATCTCGAGATCGATATCGATCGATTCCCCGCGATGGTCTTTGGAATGGAAGCAACCGCCTGGAGTTGTCAGATACGTATTATCTCGAGCCTCGTTAGATCGACACCTTGTATAGCCTCCGTCGCGCTAGGCTAGAGACTCTCGAGCCTCCATCTGTCAGGGTCGATAGTTGCTGGCATCATCCTCGCCCTGTGCTTTTGTTGGGCGATGCAGCTACTCCACCTCCACCACAGCCGCGGCAGGGGCAAAGGGCACACGTAAGAGCTGGTCAAAAGTTGAAGGGTCCTCGAGTTGCCGATCATGGTGATCGATCGTGTGGAGCGGTTCGCCCCAAGTGGAATGAATGCCCAGCATCTGCCGCGTTGCGTAGCGGCCGAAGCAGGAGGCCGCTAATACTATGGTGCAGATGCTGTGCAGCTAGCACTTAGCCGCCATTCTCGCTTCTGTCAATTGGTGAATGACTGCCTGTGTAACCGCAAGACGGCGACGGTTCGCTCAGAATGAATGGCCAGATAGAAAACAGAGCTGTGCGCAGCAGTAGCGCCAGCGACAACGGCCGGGGTTGAACGCCTGGATCACGACACCGCCATTGTATGCCAACTGCCAGCACCACTGGAACCCTCGCGGAACATGTCGGGAGACTTTGGCGCCTTTTCTGGGGTAACAGGTGCTGAGGTTACATCCAAACTGCATCCAAATGCTTCTAACGAAAGGGTTTGCCTGATGTTTGCGGAGGGCTGCCGCGACGCTTGCTTTTGGTCGGTTTCCCAAACCCCAGTTGAAGTTATGAAGTAGAGTTTTTCTTATGTTCTTCTTTTACAAAGAAGTTATCAGTACTCGGTATCAGTACTACGACTTTGACTGGCCGAAGCGGATTGGGTCTTCGACAGCCGCCAACAGGAAATCAGGATTCAGAACCGCCGAGGCTAAAGCTACTGTCGATCGATACTGACGTCTTGGGACGGCAAGCTTGGAGCTAAAAGGACGAGATTGGAACTGAAGCTCGTCGAGCGCAGCAGACATCTGGCTCCGCCTGGCGGTCAGGGCTCGACGGCCAGACAGTCTGGGACAGAGAGCAGAGCTAGGCCAGGGAGTTGACGCAGACCTCGGTACTATGGCAAGCGGTTGAGGCTACCCTTGCTCGCTGGGTCGTCGCCGCCGTCGCCGTTCCCCCTGTCTGCTGCCCTCACGGTTAAGATGTGTTTCGGTACGGCATCGTAACGTCTTCCTTCCCTTCAATGCAGGGTATGGAGCCAAGACGGACGTGCACTCGCTGTGGAGGGGAGATCAGCCTCCCAACTCGCATAGGGGCAGACAAGCTGGTCCAGAGCTCTGGGCGGACACGCGAACTCCCATCTCCGATCCTCGATGATGATGACAATGATGCCATGGTGCGGCCGTCAACGCCGGGGAACAACATCATACCAACACAGGCTGCTTCGTGCCACGCCGCGCCGTGGTGTCCAAGGCAGAAAATGGACCGAGACGTGTTTCTGAGAGGCTTGGTGCACCTGACTAGCCCGGTAATTAGAAACAAATCAAGCAGAGAGACATCATGGGGGCTCCCTATATGCGCACCTTGAATGTGGAGGGAGCTCGTAAGGTTACGCGCAGGCTCAGGCTCAGGCTCAGCGAGCAGGCGGAGACAGTCAGGTTCCGAGTCTCCAGAAGCCACGAGGTCGTCAATGGAGTTGCCGTGGGGTGGGCAGACAGAGCCAAGACCATAGACGCACTGAAACTGCGGATCGTGGTCGAGTATTCCCCGGACGACCGAGGAGCCGACTGACTGACCGACCGACCGACCGACCGAACGCTGTGCGACGTTGACCGAGGTGTGGATTTTTGTCAGATACTATGTTGCACACGACGATGTTTGGGCTCCCCGTGCGTCGTCATCGGAAAACTCGGTGCAGGTGAGGCCTTTCCCTTCAGCGAGAGGAAGGTGCCAGTCAGACCCGACCTGATGACCAGTCTTGCTCTTACCTTGTACATCACCGCGACTTCTGTGTCTATGTGTCTATCTACACAGTACATTTGCATGCTACATACTCACCCCGTAGCAGGGCAGGTGCCACCGGAGCTGGCACGGGTGGGTAGGTACCTGAAGGCACTGGCTGTCCTGTTCGCAGCAATCGCCATCCATCGTCGCCGCTAATACTCGAGAAAGACGAACAGGAGCAATACAGGGGATGGTCGCCATTTAATTGTTAGCATGGTACTGGCGGCCCCGCGGTGTCCAAGTCCATGGCACGCTAGAAAACAGCGCCGAGCTACAAGGTCGACGACCCGGGGAAAGGTTCCGGGCACGCTCCAGACATCCTTGGCTCAAGGCAAGACCCGCATTTCACGGCGAGATTGTGGACCGCCGGCACGCATTGGGATCTGGACTTTCCTTCCTTACAACACCCCTGCAATGGCCTGGGATGTCAGGGAAGGCACTTCATGTCATTAGGTTGGGTACGTACCGCACTTTGTACCACGGTACGCCGCCGTTCTCGATTCTCCGCGCGGAGAGGTTGGAAAACCGCGAACGCTCAACTCAGCCAACAAATTATCCAGAGCCGATATAACTCACCATCTCTCGAGCCCGGCATCGCAGCGTTGGAACCATCTTGAAGCTGTTTGATCAGCAACGAGGAGAAGAGAAACCCAACGAGGCAAACCGCGAGAACACAGACGCAATCCTATGCCGAGTAAAGGGAGGCCCATTGCAGAGCACTAATTCTGATACTAGCACGCCAGAGACCCTTGATTCTCTCCGCATCGCAGAGTACAGCACGCTGGATGGAGCCTCGCTTTTCTTCTATACTATACGGATACCTGCTTGTCGATTTCATTCCATACTTGTCTTGGACCGCCATCCTAGGCCAGGCCGTCTCTCGGCTCGAGCGGCGCCTTCCAACCACACCACCGACGACCTGAAGCCCCGGACTACGCCGTAGCACGGCGCAAAATTACACACAGACAGGAGGAAGAGAGAGAGAGAGAGAGAGAGAGAGAGAGAGAGAGAGAGAGAGAGAGAGAGAGAGAGAGAGAAGAGGGCGAGGCCAAGACATGACCAAAAATGGTATCCGCCCGACGTTCTCGACTCCCAGCAGCTAGCTGGGATATCGTCAGTGGGCACAGCAACGTGGAAGTTGACCGGGGCGAAAGAGAGAGAAAAAGTTTTCGAAAAAAAAATCTTTTCTTCCACTACGCCCTGCCTCCTCTGCTGGGATCTTGCCGACGGCCCCCTGTCCCTTGGAACCATCCTGTCGCCTCGCCAATTTCACAGCGTACCAGGAAACGGGCAACGGGACCATTCACTTTCCCATCGCTAGTAATAGCTGCCCAGCAGTTTGCAGACACTGGACTGGACTGGATTACCTACCTAGACCCTGGCTGGATTGGGATTGCGCTGGCCCTACGGGACCCTCAGACACGGCGGCGCCTGACCAGCCGAGGATCGCAACTCGGTCTGGGACCTCCGTGCTCTCTGACCATTGCACCTGCCATTGCCAATTTCAGAATGGTTCCTTCATCGCCAATTCCCTCGGTACTAGACCCTGTCAAGTTAAAGTGCATGCCAGTCGAGGAGGCCGGCTGGTCTTGTCGGCGGCATTGTCTTCCAAGGGTGATCAAGGCGACCACACCCGTCCAGATCGAGGGCCAACCCAGGATAGCGCAATTTGGCAGCCGCCGTTGGTCCTCTCGCGGTTGCGGTTGTTCCACCATCAGAATCAAAACGGGTTCGTGCTTGCGAGACGTGATTGTCTCTCCAGGTGGTTCGACAGGAATGACAAACGTCCCCACGTTGACGTCTTCGTGTCAGGCACACGGAGCTAGACAAGCACCCAGAGGCTGGATACGGCTAAAGATCAGAGATCAACAGACCCGAACAACGCCGGGAGCCACGCTCCTCTGAGCATCATTCCTCAGTCGAGCTGAGAGGCGTGTGGTGCGTGCGTGCGTGGATGCATATCTGTATCCGTACCTGAGGTATGTGCCGTCATCTCTTTACTTTATCCCGCCCGCGTTTGTGCGAGCACATCTCGATGAAGCTGTGTAGTGTGTAGTGTACACTACGCGCTTGCGCCCGGTTCGCACTGCACTGGCAGTGGTGGTAGTATCGACATTGGTATTGCACCATGCGCCGCCTTCTTTCTTTTCGTCCAATGTATCGTGGTGTCGTGGTATTTGGTGTCGCGACCCTCTCCGCGTCCCCTGAACCGGCGTGCCGTGCACATTTCTTGGACGATGCTTGCTCTGGTTACAGTGTCGGGCTGGTAAGCCGCACACGGCTTCTTCACTGGCATCCGATCGTTGTACTAACATATCCGAGGCTCGACTAGGAGATGTCGTGGCTCATGTACCCGTGTACCTGACCAGGGCCTGAGCTCCCTCGTCTGCTTGCCCCGGATCGACCTGCTTGTCTCTGGTCCATGTCGACAGCCGCTATTGGTGCCCGGCTTCGGGGTGTGCTTTATTTACTTGGGATTGTTTCTCCCTTGGGCGAGAATTCAAGAGGAAGTTTGCGTCTCACCTCTCGAAGGCGTCTCTTGGGTCTGGTCTGGGGAAGAACGGCATCGTCCCGCTGTCCACTCTGCCGCCACCGTCTAGGGCGATTTGGACGATCAAGACGATGTAGTGCGAATTCCTCCCTCACCGTGGCTCACTTATCCAGAGTCTTCTAGGCATTGCTATTTACTGCTCGTTCTGTAAATGGCTCCCACGCCGGATTCGCCGCCTCGCCGTTTTGTGTCTCTGTCGTCTAGCTCGGCGTGCCATGCGTGCCTGTTCCTGTTCCTGTGCCCATTTGGACTAAACTTTGGGCGGGGTGATGGTACGTGGCGGGCAAGAGAGGAGAGACACTTGGAGATAGTATATATTATGCTTCTCTATGCCCGAACCCCCCAATCCCATCGACAGACCGGCACTCATGTCAACATCATCGTCTCGCCGGTGGGAAGTGTCGGACAAATAAGCATCGAGGTAAGTATCGTGTACGACTCCTTGTATCGGTGCATCTGGCACTCCTCTACCCCTCCGATACACTCCCATTTTGCACACACACACACTCCCTCACACCCCCGGCCCCAGCCTGTCGGCCTCGATGCACGCTGCCACACTTGCATCTGAGGTGCGTGCATTGGCTTGCATGTCTGATAAACGCTTGCGAGCTGCACCTTTTCTCTCTGTGTATTCTGAATTGCGTAGTGTAGCGCAGCGAGCGCAGCGCGTCGCAGCGTAGCGTTGCGTTTGAATCTGCTAGCTCTTGCGCGGTCTCTTTGCCCCGTCCCCTTACCTCATCGTGTTGGTGGTTTTTTGGTTTCTAGGTACGGATACGTATGTGGCTACTACCTACTTACGTACCTGTTTACTACTACCTACCTACGCACACATACCTACGGTACACTTCCATTCTCTTGTTACTTTGCTCTCACACTCTGGGCTTGCATCTCTGTCCATCCATCCACCTATCCACCAACCTACGGATACCTATCCATCCATCTCCTGCCACCCATCCATCCATACTTCTCTCACCGGTTGCTCTTTTTCCACCACAAGGAACCTACCTTGCGGCCCTACCCAGTCCGTACGGGCCGGGCATGTACTGATGGTGCGAGATCAAGCAGAAAGAGTACGTGTAGTGTACGTACCCTTCTCCCCCAGCTTGGCACACCCTTGGTACATAATACCCTGCTGTCCTGGCCGTGCAGCAGTAGGGAAACACCCGGTACGCAAGCACTCGGTGGCGCACCGGGCCATGGCAAAGTACCTTTCGCATTGCGCACGCTCACCGGCCACTTGATGCTGCTGCTGCCGCTGTTGCTCCTGGCTGTCGCCGCCACTGTGGTTGCTGCTGCCCTGGTCCCTTCCACCTTCCCCAGCCCCAGACCCAGACCCAGCCTTGGCCCACGTTTTTCCATGTACCTACGGCCTCTATAGTGGGCTGTGTCTACCTTGAGGTACACCCGATCCACGTCGACGTCCGCGTCCCGCATCCCCAGGTCATCATCAGGTCTATCAAAGTCCAGTCTGGTGGTGCGGTGCATCGCAGTGCAATGCAGCCAATGCCTGGAGTACACTAGTGTACGTACCTGTGTACCTACCGATCTTCCCCTCTCACTGCCAACCAACCCGTCTTTCCAGCTTCCAGTGACTCTTCCGTCCCCCTCCAGCCAGTCTTCGCTTCGGCTTCTTCTCCACGGTCTAGGGACCTGGGTATGGACTTGCCTACGCCCTGGCTTGGCCCTTTGGGGGAGGAGAAGAGGGAAGGAAGGGAAGCGAGGGGGTGTCTGAGCAAAGTATCTACTCTACACTACACTAGATACCTGGGGGCGAACAGGACCAGAACTCCTCTTCTCACTCCTTCCCACTCCGCAACCCACCATTACCCTTGCTTGCGGCATCAGGGCCCTTCCCGAATCGCAAAGGCGAGAAGTAGAGAAGAGATGGGGGAGGGAGGGGAAGGGGGGAAAAAAAGAAGAAAAAAAAGACAAAAAAAAAACTATGTCTCCCACACACCCCGGAGCGTCATCTCCCACGCCCCCCTTCTCTCAGCGGACGAAGAGGTACCTAGTGTATGTATCTATGTACCTCTCTCTCTCTCTCTCTCTCCCTCTTTCTCCATGCTGCTGCCCTAGTGTTCCTTCCCCTCCCCCCCCTTCTCGTCCTCCCTGACCCCTTCCCAGCCCAGTACCTCCGTACCCACTGTCCTTCTCCTCTCTCGGTCTCTCTCTCCCCCCTGTCTCTTGCCTGTCGTCTCTTGCCCTGGCTTGCCTTCCCACTTTTTCTTGCTCTCCAACTCCACCAGGCGGGCGCGACGAGACCTGCAAATCAGCCTCTAGGCTGGCTCGAACGTGCCGGTTGTCGTTCCAGTCCCTCGCGATCCGCTTTACACTGACTCCATTTCCTATCCTTCCCCTACCCAACCCGGTATTTTACTTTTTTACCTCTGCACCCTTTCCCTACCACTAAACTCACCTACTACATACTCCGTACACTACTACCACTACGCCTCCTCCTCTTTCCCAAAACCCTGCGCCTGCGGGACACAGTGGTACTACCTACACGACGGAGACCGTAACCTTTTTTTTTATCTTAGTTTTTTTATTTTCTTGCTGGGCCCTCTCTCTTATACTTTACCACCCACTTGCGCCGCATACCTTTTTGGCCATCCCTCCCCTACCCTCCTCCCCTCTCCCTTCGCCATCGGATGCCATATCTACTCTCCACCCGCCCCCGACTCGAACATATACCTCTGACTCCCTCCCGCGCTCTGCCGCTCCCGCCCGACACGGCCAGTTCCTGACACATCCGTTTGCGTTTCCAATGCTGCGATATCTGTTTCTGCCGTCGCCCGTCCTCGACCGCCGTCACTGACCTCGTCTGCGTTTTTCCTCTCCGTCAGCGAGCAATACCCAGCAATTAGCCAGTTCAGCCTTTTAGCCCGTTCGTCGAGTGCTTCTCTGCTGCTTCTACGCTTTACACGCCTACGATCTGCTTGCTTGCTCCCTCGCTTGCTTGCTTGCTTGCTTGCTGCGTCTCTCCGCCTCTACGGATACTCAACTCACCATTGGCGAAATTCCCCGCGAATCGCTCCAGTCACCGCCTTTGTTTCTTGGGACGCCACCGCGCTAGGTCCTGAGCCACCGAACACCTGCACCGAATAACCAACGGCTTGGTGTAGAACGAATAAGAAAGGGGACAGTCCGTCATCCTCCCGCCCCAAAACAGACCCCCCTCCCTCTCCGCTCTTCCTTGCCGCCCCCCGATCCCGACTCCCTGGACAACGATCTACGAGCTGCTGCTGTTGCTTCGCATCTGTCTCCCCTACCAACAGACCAAAAGCCTGCGTCACCACAACCTCGCCCTCTCGAATACTTATGATTGCACCTGCTTGCATACCCTCCGGGACAACGGCGATTAGGGACTAATGTTCCTCAATTCGTCAAACACGTCTTCCACCATGGCTGTCGTTTTATCTTCCGAGGAGAACACCTACTTCTCCTCCTCGAGCTTACGGCGGTCGCACTCCCAACCAAAATTCGTCACAAAACAGACCGGCTTCCATGGGTCTGCTTCTGCCAGCCACATCAGCGATGCCTTCGCAGACTCGAAGGTGTATCCTGACTCCGCCCCTTCGTCCGCTCCCTCCTCTCCGAGAACCGTCCACGCCGAGTCCACAGATCTCTCCTGCTCCTCGACACCTGCCAGCAATGTCTCCATCGCCTCCGATTGTGACGACACGCTGGATCTCGCCGTCCACGCAAACGACCATTTCGTGATCCCCTCCTACGTGGAGCACGACTACTTTAACACACAGGTGGAGGACCTTGAGCCGCCCACAAGTCCCAGGACTGGTGACTCCTATACTGTTTCGCCTGCGGACAACGACACTGAGGGAAACACCTCCCGCCCCAACACTCCCGAGTTCATTCTCGACGTGGAACATGCTGAGGACGACACCGCCGTCAAGGCCCAGCCTTCGCGTCACGTCGACTACTTGTCGCACAACTGGAAAGAGGAGGACATTTGGTCGTCGTGGAAGTTTATTGTGTCCCGCAGATCCGAGTACAGCAATTCCGCTCGTCTGGAGAATGCGTCCTGGAGAACGTGGATGAAGGCGAAGAACAAGCTCAAGACGGTGTCGCCAGAAACCCTCAACTGGTTCGTGCTGTGCGACTGTCGAGGGCTAGACCAAATATGCTGACTCTTGGCAGGCTCAAGGACTGTGATGTCACCTGGCTGTATGGACCCCTGCAGACCGGCCCGAATACGTTGAACCCCATTGGCACCGACCCCAACAGTGCCAGATTGACGAAGAACAACTCCTTCATCAACAAGAAGCCCATTCTGAAGAAGAGAACCATGTCGGAAATCATGCTGCAAAGATCGCTTTCTGCTTCTTCGCTCGTGAAGCAGGCGGCTGCGGCCGTTCAAGCACAAGAGAAGGACGGCAGGAGGCGACTCGCACGTCCGACTCTGGAGCGAGCAGCTACTGACTACGTCACGTTCCCCTTCGCTTCGAGAAGAATGAGCCGCGAAAGTTCCAACCTGTGCCCCTCCAGCACATCATCTGGCGTCATCTCGCCAAGCAGCGAGAAGAGGCACATTCACTTCAACGAACAAGTGTCGCAATGTATCGCCGTTGATATCAAGGGCGACGACGATGATGACGACACGGAACGTTATGACAACAGCGACTCGGATGATGGTGCCATCATGATGAAGAGGTCGTCGAGGACGAGGAAGCGGGTGCCGCTCCTGAGGAAGAAATCGGCGAAGGCAGCAGCCGCTGCCGAGGGCAAGACGATTGCCATGCTGCCGTCGACGACCCTGAAGTACCGGGAAGATACCCCCGAGCCGCAAGAGACGGCCATGAAGCACAGCACTGGAGTGTACCGTAGCCCGGTCATTTCACCCTCGTCCTCCCAGGAAACCCTTCGCCCGTCCAAAGGATCTGGAAAATTCTTCTTCGACGATGATGACGATGAAGAGGAGGAGGAGGCAACCCTCGGCTGGCAATCCCCGACAAAAACCGACGACAAGTCAACGGGCTTACAACGATCATCGTCCACCAGCAGTCTAAACGCCGAACCGGCTGGCATGCGTAGGACCTCGTCAGGTATGTTCATGCCATATGAAGAGGGGGAATCATCTTCCAACGAAGGCATCATCGGCCGGGTCATTGATACAGTTAATACAGCCCGCGACATTGCTCATGTTATTTGGAACGTGGGTTGGAGGAAGTGAAGAGGTCAGCGAAGGGAACGGCCCCGGATCATCTGTACAACTACCGATGGCGAACAACACTCAGCACGACGGACCCTTACCACTTGGCTGTACGATACGGAGGGGAGATACTGAGCTCTCATGTCGTCGTGGACGGCGACCGAGGGCATCTGGCGCTTCATCTTCTGTTGCGAGGACATAATCGGGCCTATACGCAGAGGCTCATCGAGGACTCCGATCTAATGACACCATCTCACATTTGAGCATTTTCACGCAGCGCATCAACGGCTCACAACAAACGGTCTCGGTATCAACACACGGGAGGGGGAAATGGTAGCACATCGGCGCCTCGGCAGGCTAGTACCGGGCTGCCCGATGCCCTCGCATAGTCGCAACTGGAACGTTGCGTGGGGGTCTAATGACAACACACGGAATACGCATGTAACAAATTTTTGGGGGGGTTTTGGGAGGGGACTCGGTTGGTCATTGTCATCATGAACTGGCACGCGATTGGGTCCAGGGACAAGGTTTTCAGCACCGGCGCATTGGAAAGAGGGCGGAGAACAAAAGAAAATGATTTGTTTCACAACAAGAGGTGCCGGTTGGGTCTCGCCGAGCTGGGTACAGGTTCCCCGGGTGTTCGTTCTGCCACCGAGAAGAGCATGTCAAGACTGCTGTTGGAGCTCGGGCGCGGCGCTGATCTGGGGTCCTCTCTGCATGTCATGTCTCACCTGGTCAGGTTTGCGTGATGGTGGCTGGGGGGGCACTTTTCAGAAATGACCAGCGCCCCAGACATTCCATGGGTTGTCGGTGGCTTGCAGTAGGGGCGGGGGATCCTAGGGATGGAGACATGGCTCGGGATTGGCCTGCGCATCGCAGGTTTGCGAGCGATCGGAAGAGACCCATGGCACGGTATATAGACGTCAAAAAAGTTCGAGCAAATGAACTCGACCCGGCGAATGCCAATACAACATTTTGTTTATTCTTAGATCGAGTTCACGATGTGCTCTCTTTGTGTGTCCGTTTCACTCTTCACCTTTGGCCGTTGGCCTCGTGGTGAAGTGCCATCTCACGCCCTATGTCTCAGTTATTGCTTTTCTTTCCTTCCCCTCTGCGTGACGTGAGGGATGGATGGGCGGGCTGGCCACCTTTTCTCCATCTGCATGTCTCTCTCTACCTTGACCGCCTTTGGGGCAACGGGAGGCGTCGGCCGCCGTAGGAGGGGGATGGAAGGAAAGTATGTTTGTTGTGGTGGTGATCATCAGTCAGGTCAAGTCTAGAGCTCGAGGCTCGCAGATGTGGGGAAGAAGATTTCTGCCAGACGACAGCCTTCGAGCGAGCACGTCAGCTTTTCCCCCTCCTCCTCCTCCTCCTCCTCCCTGTATGTTGTCACGATGTGAGGGGTGCGAAAAAAGGGGGGTGGACGAGGCTGGCTTTCACCCCCCCCTCTTCTCTACGTACGTAGGTTATCTATGTCAAGTATCTGTACGCGATATCTAGGGTAGGTATCTTGTATCTGTCCAAGTCTGGCGTGTTCCTCGGGATCCCTGCGCAGATCTCCACCTCACCTGGCCACACCGGCGGTAGCCTCGCGGTGGCTTCTTTTTCTGTTTGTTGCTGGTGATGCTTTTTTTTTTTTTTTGGGTTTATTTGGGCTTGTGAGGCTTCTTGATTCTGTGGGTAGGTGGACGAGAATATAGAGTTTGTAGGGATGGACCGCCGTGTTTACGTCAAACGTGACCATAACAGAAGTCAATGTGGCGTGGCGTCGGGGATGTGTGTGACATCGAAAGATCGTCAGGGTACTGTTGCCGTGGCATGGCTCGACGGCGATGATCGTCGTGCCCACGTCGATGAATTTCGTGAGGTCATGGGGTGGACTTTTCCGTGACAAACCTTTTGCTGTGGTCCTGCAGGAAGGGTCCCATAGAAAGGGGGGTTTTTCTAGACGTGGGGATGAAGGCTTACATCTGCTCCCGTTTTCAAAAGGGTCTTACGATCTTCAGGGAGACGTGGCTGGCTTTTTTTTTTGGTTTCTTCTTGATGCAAGCACGCTGTTTGCTATATTTGGACCTTTCTGGTCTTACCCAAGGGTGGTGGAAGCATACTCGAGGTGTCATCAGGGTATTTTGTGGTCGTTAAGCTTGCGGGTGGCTTTTCCCCCTTCGCATGTTCACGATACGTCTTCTCCCATTTCCGTTGTTGATGGGGGAATGGGGATACGAGATGAACACAAGCCCGCCTACCTTGGTTGATAGATTGATGATCTAATGGGGATCGGAGGATGGAACATCATTGACATATGCACGATGGGGCTCTGATCCGCCAGATGACAGAACAATCTCACGATCGAGGCGATGTGAGAGGTGAGAGGTGAGGAAGGCTCTGCTCTCAGACGGGGCATTGCGGTGGCGATAGAGGAGGCCGACTGGGAGATCTGACGCAACTTGCTGCGGGCTGATGTACGTTTGGCTGCGAAGTTGCGTATGCACATAACATGTATGTAAGTAAGCTGCAGGGCAGACTCGGTTCATTGGGTTCTTTCGTAACTGCCGTCGATGCCCGATTCTGATGCAGCGACGATCTTTCTTTCGGAAGGGCGCAAAAAATGATTGGTGTTTTACCATCGTTTCTTGGGTAATGATTCGAGAGCTCTTGATGAGGCCCTGAAAGCTGCCGCTGCTGCTGCATGTCCCATCCGCCTCCGCATTTTGTTGTCCGAAGAGGGGTGTGTGTGAGTGCGAGTGCCGTGCGTAATGCATTTGCATGATGCGAGATGCGTGATACGAGATACGACCGACCGAATACACACAGAGGAACTCGCCAACGATCTACCTACGCGATGAGGGGGGGATTGGGGTAGGTATGTGGACTGATGTAAATTTGTGTTTGTAGATCAATCATTTATGATGATATGGGGACTCGCGGAGGATGTTATCAAGGGACGTGGGGGCGGTCTCCGAGCTCAAGAACGTTCCGAGTGTCGTGGGCAGTCAGGATAGGAGAGACAAGCTCGTAAGTCCGAGCATTCGGAAGAGGGCCGCGAGATTGACCGACTACTCCGAGAAATACACACAACAAGAAACCAAAACACGGGGCCATTCCTTGGGAAAATCTCTGGCGGGCTGGGCTCCCCCAGGTTCCCAGCTTTTGGGGGGGGATGTCTTACGTCCGTATCCATCTGCGGGTAGCTGGGACTGATCGGTGACTGAATTGGCGAATCAGAGGCCTCGGAGTTCGATGCCCGAGTGTGTTGGTGATGGTGGTGGTACAAAGTTATGAGCGACCTTTTCGTGCGACGGGGAGAATGGAAGGGGGTGTGTCGTACATGGTAGTGGAGAATGCTTATGTCTGTCTGTTCGATGGAGGGTAAGCGTTGTTGTCCGGCTCTCGCGGCCACCAAGAAGCCCCTTTCCTGGGGAAGTGAGTCTGAATTCCTGGTTTGTTTGGGACAGTAAACAACGTATTCGTATACCCACTCCCTTTTGTATGTTTCTCCGTGCCCCCTTTTTTCATCGACGAGAAGGGAGTTGGGCTATAAAATCTGCCTCCGTGGGGGCGACGAGCGAGTGAGACACGTAGCCCCGGGCTTTTTTCTCTATCTCTGTTATTTCGGGTAACATGAGAGTGAGACTTATCTTTGTGGGATGCTTTCTTTTTTTTGTTTGTTTGGGGGCCAAAGTGGAGAAGGGGGCGAGAAAGGGGTTCGTCATTGGGAGGGATGATGATGTTTCTGATGATGTTTCGTTCCTCTGCTGAGCGTTCTCGCTAGAAGCCTCCTTGGAAGGAACGCGCGGGTTGTCCCGGGAGATGAGGTTCTCTCCCATAATCCGCGGGGGTTCTTGATTTTGCCTGTATCTCCGGGCGGGAACCTTCCACGTCGATATCAGTTCCATTATGTGAATGGGCCAGGTGGTCGGCAAAGGAGCACGACACGCAGCCTGGTTGGTAAGCCCTCTCGTTCCTGTAAGAACGGCGACCCGCCTTGTCCCAGGTACTCACCTGGTGAGTTATCTCGCGTGGGAGCGTCGTCCGCTGAAGTGGTGTGGGTATTTCGACGTTGTAGCTGGGCTCATTACCGAGCCGGTGCAATGTTTTGGTCGCCGGCGAGGTTTGAAAGGGCCGTTGTTTTGAGCAAATGGTTTCCGGCGGATCACTCTTATCTCTACATTGCCGAAGAGGAGAAGAAGCCCCAGCTTTTGGGTTTGGCCGTGAGATCATGTTAGGAGCGTTTGCTGATTGCTTCCGTTCCATGATGTATGACAGGCGCGTTCTACAGACGTATGGCTCCTTCCCAGGCACACAACAGGAAAGAAGGAACCATTGAACTCTTTTCGCCTTTGTTTCTCAGTTGTCCACGGCATCCGAGACCACGGAGGATGGCCCTTCCTACTAAACACGAAGTTGAATAGTCAAGATTCGCAAAGAAACAAGTCTGGGCGCTTGTCCTCCACAGCTGACAAGTGTAGACGCCATATGGAACACGTCGCCCAGACGATATCAGGATATGAATCTGATGTGTTTCAGATACTGTAAACCACACTGTGTACGTAGGCAGAACATAGGGGCTAGGAAAAGCCATGGTGTGACAGAGCAGTACTAACATGTATTCCACCTGACAAAAGCCCATCTGCTTGCCCGCAGACTGGTCGAATGTCCGTCCCCTTCCTAGAAGGAGAGAAATAGAATGCGGCGGTGACACGATGCTTCTACTACGTTGACGTGATATCGGCCATACCGGTCTCCAGTTGTTTGGGTGCCGCTCACGGCTTCGCTTCGCATGTGAACTCCGGCAGTCGCTGTGTTCTTCTCCTCGTCCTCGAAGAAGCTGACGGCAAAGTGTCCGTCCATCTCCCGCATCCCGACTGGGCTAGTCTTTGAGGCCAACTCAGTTGCAACCGAGTGTATCCGTGAGGTGGAAGACAAAAGGGGAAACAGCTGTTGTCGACTTAAATGTCGCCGTTCTCGTCAACCTGCCACACGACGTCGTTCCATCGCAGACCAAGACGATACTTGTGGGAGTGGGAAGCATCACGGCCGAGGTTAACGCAGTGGCAATGGGGTATGTGTATTTATACAAAAGCGAGGGGGTAAGATGTTCACGAATCGAAGCAGTGACGGGCAGAACCAAGCGATGCCCTACCGCAAATCCCAATCACAAAAAGCATCGCACCTTGGCCTGTATAATCCAGCCGGGGAATCAGCCCAGCCATGAGACTGCACAACTCAGATCCACACGCACCACCTCACCTGCCCAAGTCAAGGAAGCGCGATCTTGTACTCAAGCGCCTCCCTCCCGACAGCGGCAGGATCATCGACAACCTTCACCCACGAGACGGACCCCTCGTCGTAGACCACCTCAAAGTCGAAGACGTGCTGCGACGGCATCTCGTCCTCCGCGCCCCCGCCGACGCGGCTCTCGATGACCTCCTTCGCCCCCTGGAACTGCTCCATCATCGTCAGGAACGCCTGCGTGTCCCACAGCCCGTCGCGGCGGGGGAAGTCGCGCAGCAGCTCGGTCGCGTCGGCCCTCACGTCCGCGTCGGCGCACAGCATGGCCGCCGCGCCGAGCGGCCACGTCGGGCTGCTGCTGTCCACCGTGAACACCTCCTCCGCGTCCCCCGGGCGGCGCTGCCGCTGCTGGACCTCCAGGAACTCCTCGCCGAGGGCGACGACCTCCCGGAAGGCCGGCGTCAGCGACACGAGGGCCTCGGCGTCCGTGTAGTTGGCCGTCAGGACGGGTATCGAGAGGTAGGTGGAGTGCATCCTCAGCCCCAGCATCTTCAGGCGCTCGCGGGTCTTGGTCGGCGTGCCGGTCGCCTCGGCCAGGGTTCGGAACCGTTGCCTCCAGCGCTCGATGAAGCGCTCGCAGCCCTTGACCGGGTCGGCGGGGATCGGGAGGGGCTGGTCGGCGGGGAAGGCCCCCGACGCCGTCGGCCCCGCTCCGCCGCCGGTCCCCTCGACCCGGAAGCCGATGATGAGCGGGGCGTGGTGCACGACGTGGTGCTGCGTGATCTCCCACCAGCGGTGCGCCTCGTCGAGGTCCGCGAAGGCGTCGGGCATCTCGTCGACCATGTAGCGCCGCTTGACCCCCCGGCAGCACCACGGGACGCGCTCGGCCGTCTCCTCCGGGTGGTCGCCGTTGTGGCTCCACGACTGCATCGTCAGGCGCTGGAAGTCGGCCACGAGGGCGTCGAGCAGGGGCGTCCGCCGCCTGCGGTCGGCGCCGGCGCGGCGCTCGTACTGGTCGAGGATGCCGTAGCCGTGGTTGACGTGCGTCAGGGCGGCGCGGCGGTCGCCCTGCAGGGCCTCGAAGACGAAGAACAGGAGGCAGCTCATGAGGACGCCGGGGAGGGCGTCCTCGGTGGCCGGGGTCGCGGCGGTGAGGCGCAGGGCGCGGTTGTAGTGGGCGAGGGCGTCGGCGTAGTGCGGGCCGCGGCCCTGCAGCCGCTGCTCGCGGGTGTTGGCCCTGAGGGCGGCGGCGCCGATGGCGGAGGCGGCGCTGCGGACGGCCGGGTCGGAGCGGGCGATGCGCGGGATCAGCCCCGTGATCAGCTCCGAGGGAAAAATGAGGGCGTCGCCGGCGAACGAGAGCCAGGCGTCGAAGTGGTCCTTCTGCGCCTGGTTCCCAAAGACGAGGCGCTCGCAAGTCGGCTCGATCAGCACCCGCACGCCGGACGCCCGGCTTGGGAGGTGTTGGACCATGTTCTTCTGGTTGCCGCCCTTGGGCCGCGGCTCATGCTGGTGGTAGCCCTCGCATGTTATCCGGCGCTTGGCGCAGTTTCCGCACGCTGGCTTGGACTCGTCGCATTTGACCCTGCGCTTCCTGTCGCCAACGTCTCAGAATGCCTTCTGCTTTTGTATCTCTGCGGGCCAGTAACTCACTTGCATGTGACGCAGCCCGTCCTGACCTTGGGCTTGCTGGCCCTGGTACTGGGCCCGGCATTCCGCGGCCAGTTCGGGATGGCAAAGGTGAGGATGTTTATGCCAGCCAGGGACATGGATAGGGCTGGAGATCTCCGAGATCCGAGATGGTTCCCTTGTATTGAGAGTGGGATTCCCGACCGCCCGGTTTCTGGTCCCGTCAGCCACCCGTTCGCTGGTCGATGTTGTAAGATGCGGGGGAGGGGGGAAAGGTGAGGTGAGGTTGACGAGAAGCTTGTCTCGTAAGTTTCCGCAATGGGAAACTAAAACCAAGCTACCTGCGTTGAGCGGGCACGGTTCTCTTATCTGATGCGCGGGCTCGCCAAGTGTCTTTGTTCGCAACTCTTCCGAATCAGACGAGAAAGAAGAGTGTCTACGGCGGCATTACTGCCTAACTCGTGCCCCGGGCCTCTCTTGAACTGCAAGGTATTTTAAACGAGGGCAGAGAAAAGAAGATATGGGCAGAATCAAGACCGGTCCTGCTGCTTGCTTGCGTGCTTGCTAAACATAGGATTGGTCTGGTCAAATATGCCCCCGAGAGTAGGATTAACCCCCGGGAGTAAAGCTGCCAAGAGGCACGACAATAAGCAAGGGTCGGCGAGATTTACGAGCTTTTTACTGGCGCAGAACTTGGATGCAACATAATCGAGAATTGGGGACCAGGCAGCAGTCAAATCTAATCGTCATAGATGAGAAGGTAATCATCACATAAGAGAGATTCGTGAAAGTGGTCGCCTCTCAACGTCTGGACCCCTCGGAGCTGCTGGGTCACACTTGGTCTGCAACTGCAGCTCCCTCTATTGTCCCTCTCATTCCACATGATTGCATCGGGAAACACACATGGACTGGGAATCTATCTGCATGTCAATACTGGAGTTCCAGACCAGATCAACTGTGTCATCTTCAACACCTAACAATAACCTGAGCTATTGTATCGTTGTTCGTCAGTGACACATGGCTGAAATTAGTCAACAAAGTGCACATATTCTCATCACACATTCGCTTAGCCATCTGCAACGTCTCTTGCCGATCTTTTATGAAAAGCGCATTCTGATGAGGTACTACTCACAGGATAGGAGCATTCGTGCCGACTCCGTGCGGTTCCGTGAAATGGACGAGTTTTCCTCAACTCGCATCAACGGCGTCCTGCCCTGGCAGTCCTTTTGAGATATGCCGTCGGGGAAGCGAGGCACCAGAGCCCGAAACGTGGCAAGATCGCATTGCACAGATGCCAGATGCAGGACGTTCTCGCCGTCCGCGTTGCGATGGCGGAGATGCGGTTCGATGCCGTCCTGCCGCAGCAAGTACTCGACGACGCCGACGTGGCCAGCCGCGACGGCTTCTCCAATCGACTGGTGGGCTTGGTGCGTCGAGCTCCGTGACTGGCGCCGAGGCTCGCGCAGCAGCTCCCTCCTGAGATCGGTGTCCTGCCGGCCGATGCTCATCAAGCGCTCGACGACCGGCAGGCAGCCTTGGCCGGCAGCCAGGCAGAGGAGTTCATTGCCCCATCCATCTGCGACCAGGATATCGGGGATGTCGTTAATAATGTCAAATACAGCGTCCCAATCCCAATCCCGACGGCCGTTCGTGTTGGAAAAGCGCCACGAGTCAATGAAACGGCGGAAAAAGTCGACATTCTGGAGATGGCCTCTAGTTCCACGTCCGAAGAACAACGTTGGGAGTCTGCGCAGATCGCCCCATCGAAGAACCTGGCCAACAGCGAGCGATGCCGTACTGGCCAAGTAGCTGGGAGACTCGAGTTCGGACACCTCAAGCATCCTGAGCAGCATCTCTTCCGACCCGTAGAGTGACGTGATGCTCAGGGGGCCGTACAGGCTGCCGTCGAACTCGAATCTCGCCTAGAGCACGCAGTCCGGTCAGCTGTTCCGTCCAGGTCTGCAGCCTAGTCGAGTTAGCTCGGCATAGTTGTTCGATGATTCTCGGATCGGGGAGAGGTTCTGTTGCAACAGACCCGAAATGGTCGATCCAGTGGCAGGAGGCGTAGACGAAGAACTCGCAAAAACCGCGATCCGCTAGGTCGCACCAGACCATCCCCTCCTCCCAGCGCTCCCACGAACAGTCGGTCATGTAGGCAGCTGCGTCGTCGTCACCGCCGCCGAAGAGATCCGACTCCACGGGCAGCTCCTGCATGGCAATCTGCTCGTCGGAGAACAGAGGTACGCGGTCGATCTCGTCGAGGAGCAGGTACCGGACGCAGATGTTGAAGATGCCGCTCTCCAGCCTCGACGGGACAGCCGGGGTTGCTGGGTTCCCCCCAGGCGCGGGAGGGTTCCCCGCAGCATGAAGTCCTGGCCGACTGAAAGCCAGCTCGTTCAGTGTAAACTCCTTTGCCGAATGGTGAACGACGACAACCTGCCGTTTCTTGAGATCGCTGAAATCGACCGGAGCGACGAACGGCTAGATGAGGGCCATGACGTCTTGGTCGTCTACCAGCTCCGCGACCTCGGCGACGGTCGTCACGTCTGAACCGGCCGTGCCCAGCGCGACGGCCCAGGCGAGCTCGAGGATGCTCAGCCGTCTCCGAGCCGCGCCGAGAACTTCCAGCGCCGTGGCCGCCATGTCCTGGGCCCCCGGCTCCTCTCCGGCGCATCGAAGGAACATGCCCGCGTACAACTCGGAGAGCCTCCGTGGCTGGGGCAGGCTGTCTAGGAACTTCTTCATGCGGCCGGGCGCCCTGATCTTGTGGGCGGCGATGACTTCGACCGTCATCCTGGTCCATATGGCGCTTCCCTGCGCGGAGACGGAGAGCCTCTCCACGACGAGCCGTCTGGTATCCGCATCCAGTGGGGCTAGTTTTGTCTCGACAGTCTTCTGGGCGATGATTCTATCTGTTTCCGGATCGGTGCCCACGTCAATTTTTGGAACGTCGCTGAGCTGATCCAGCATGTCTCCCCAGGGACGAGACGACAGCACGACCTTCAGCCCCGAGGTCTTTTGCGACAAGCCCCGCAGCGTTTGGAGAAGTACATCCCGGGATCCCGCGTCGCACTCGTCCAGGCCGTCGAGCACCAGGTAAAGCGGCCGATCAAGCTGCTCGACCGTTCTCTGAAAGAACCCAACCAACTTCCGGACACTTGTCGCGGGCTCGAAGTTCCCGCCGAGCAGGTCTCGTCTGTGCCACTCGAAAAAGGTCTTCTTCAACCCAGCGCACTGCTCGAGAAGCGACAGAATCAGGGATGAGAATATGTACAGAGCGTGCCCGGTCTCGTCGCTCTGGCAGTAGTGGTACAGGACCATGGGCTGCGGCAGCTGGTGGCTCCTCCGCCGACACAGCTCGTCGATGAGGAAGCTCATCGCGACGTTCTTCCCGCTCCCCGTAGCGCCGATGATGGCCAGCTGCCGAGAACCGAATGCTCGATACCAGCTTCTGAACTCGGACTTTTGCAGGAGGAACTCGCAGGCCGGGTCGGCTCGAAGGGACTGCAGATCGGCATGGTGTCGGCTCTGCTGTGACAACTTGTCACGGCCCAGCCACTGGAAAACTTATGCTGAAATTAGCAGGCTCGTACCGACAATCTTGGACTCGCCAACGAAGAACGAAGAGGACAAACTTTTCTCGTCGTAAAGCATGGTCTTGATGTCTAGAACAATGTTGAGCGTGGCCTTCTCCACGATCCTTCGGAGGTTTTCGGCCTGTTTCATTAAGTCCTTGACGATATGCGGCAGCGTGCCGGTGTCTACAACCACATCCAGTACGAGCTTCTTGGACAGAAGCTTGTAGGCGGACAAGTAGAACTCGAGAAGTTTTATTACACGGATACGAGCGCCTGTATATTGTTAGAAGATGTATATGTAAGGAATGCAGAACCGCGTGAGATCGTACCCCGTGAATGTCTGCTCTGTCTTCCCTCTGACCGAGGGTATCGCAGTCCTCGACGTAGGAAATCTGCTCCAGCATTTCTCCAATCTTTTTCGCAAACTCGAGATCAGCGGTAGAAATGCTGATTGCTAACTGTATGTGATCGAGTCAGTCTACATCCTGTAGAGCAATCCACAATGCAGGTAACTTCGCGGGGAGCGTCTCATCGCAGTAACACCTCTGATGACTCCAAAAACGGTAGAAGTGATGGGCTCGAGGGCCGTCAGGGGCACCGTCAGGTCCAGCGCCAGCTTGAACCGCTCCAGCGGGACCTGTATGGAGCTCAGATATCTCACGACCCGTAGGAACACGGACTCGTCGGTGCGTGCTCGTCAACCTTCTCGAGCTCTTTGAATAGCTGCGCGATGTTTTCTGCCGCCCGAATGGCAACGTCCACGTCCTGGCCCATGTTCTGGACTGCCTCCTGGTAGGCCTTGCTCCAGAGGTCCGAAGGAGCATTGGCCGCCTCAATGCCGAACTCTGGAGTAGTGACCAGCTCAGTGGTAGTGCAAACAGAAGTGGTGACGGCGGCTACGCCAGGGATGTTGGCAGAAACAGAGCCGATCTGAAGTGTCGAACCGCTCACAGGGGTTGCAGTGAGGCCTTGGCTTTCGCCGGCTTGGTCGAGAGCGCTGGCTGTCACACTCTGAGCAGAACTACTCGCGTGCCCCGTTAAAGAGCCACATGTAGGAGTGCTTGGACTGCATCCCATGGCTCAATTAGTGAAGATCCCACCCGCAAGCTGAAAAGAGAAAAGAAAGGGGATGACCAAGATCTCACCTAGCTGCAATAGCATCCGGAGACGTCGAATTAGAGCTCCCACTGCGCGGGCGGAAGAGGTTCAGCCGTCGGCGCAGTTTGAGCCGAAAGCCCTCTTGTGGCATGCCGGTGGACGACATGCTTGCGCAACAGAACATGCATGTTGGTACAGAGAATCATTTGAGTCTTCTTATATGTTGCATCGTATCTTCGAAGGCTCGCCGCCAATGGCTCCAATGGGCGTGCAGTGTTAGCCGCGACGTGCGGTTGTTGGTTACCTACATGTCTGTCTGACTCCGTGATTGGGCAAGAATGCTCGCCCTACAACATGATACACCTCCTCCAGCACTTCAAAGCTGAGGAGGACTGTACTGTGGGGCCATCTAGGGGTCACGAAACCAAGAGCTTCGGTCTCGTCGGGGAACCTCCTATTGATTCACAATCTTGTCGTGGGGCTCCATCTCTGGTCAACGCGCGGTTGAAGGCCGTGCTTGAATATAGAGTCCAACCGCCAATGCCAGGCCAACCGTAGCCAGGCCATCCGTAGTCAGTGCATTCCCAAGCCCGCCGTCTCTCGACCCAACCGCAGGCACGGAAGAGGTAATACCTTCTGCTTCGCCTCTAATTCAGCCCGAATCCAAGGGCACAATTTGCCCCGCCGGCCTCCCAGCACGGGCTTCCGGATATGTCAACCTGAGCCGGAACGCGGCGGTGCGGGGTTGTCGGCTCGGTCGTGGCGGACGCTTCGGAGTGCAACCGGAGAGTGGTTCTGTAGCCTTAGGCAGGAATGGCGGTCGACAAACAGGACTGTGGACCTCCAGGCAGCCTCGAAGCCAATAGCGACGTCCAGAGGCGGTCCGTTAGGTAACACGCACCGGAGCCCGACCGAGCCACCTGAAGGCACCAGAAGCCCCGAAAAACATGATTGGTCGACCACGAGCCCTAATCTCCCTCCGGCCCACGCAGACCGGCCCAAGGTATTTCCGGGACCCACATGCGAGTGATTGCGCGCCCCTCCGAAAACCTATTTAATCCCCTCCAGCCCGCGCGTCTTTGCCTGTTTTCTCTCTTTCTTCTTTAGCTCTCTTTGCCTTTTGGCTTAGATCAAGTGTAGTATCTGTTCTTTTCAGTTTAATCTCTGAAAGGTCTCTAAGGAGACCAATCGTGATTATTCCTATTTTTGGTCTTAGGGAAGAGCCCTCTGTGCTTGCACACGGCTCTACCCACAGTGTCCCTGGTATTACACTGCCTCCAGGCGACGCGAACCCCCTCTTTTTTCATTGTCTTCTCTGGTGCGTCCAGGGTTACAGCGAAGAAAGTCTTTCGTTCCATGTATCGTGATCTATGTTGACCCTCTGGTCGTGGTGTCGAGAAGACGCGTAACGTATATCTGTTGACCTAGGCAGAAATGGGGAAATACTGGCTGGCGCAGCTCGCTCGAGACGCGTCTGGGTGCCATTCCTCTGCTAACCTTGCGCGAGTCCTTGCTAGGTGGTGCGATCTGCGATCCGCTCGGCGAAGATCCTGCGCGGGCGATGCGATCAAGCCTGTCGTTGGGTCGGGAAGGCAAGACGGTAATGTCCACGGTCCTCGAGCTGCGTGGCCCGCCGTCCATCTCTGCCCCCTCGTGCTGTCTTCCATCTGTTGAGCTTACCGTGTTCCGTCTGCGTGAGAACTCCACTGGTGTTGAAGAGACGGCTGGGCATTTGACATTGCAAGGCAGTCGTGCTTCCAAGGTCACAGGAGCCGTGATCGGAAAGTGGGAAGGCTTCCGACCTCAATAAGAGCTCGGGAATGAGCATTGGAGGGGGGAGGGAAAAAAAAAAAAGGAAGGATATTCACGCGGTGTTCAGGTGGTTCCGAAGCTCTCGTGGCCACGTTCGACGGCAATGCCGATTTGCTGCAACCACAAACACGCGAGACAGCCACGAGCAGGAAACTAGGCAGGAGAGCCGTACGGACATACATGTTGCTTGAAGTCACGGAATCTGGCTACGTCCTTTTCCGAGGCCGATTTCGAGCGAGAAAAGTGTGATGCTGCCTGCTCATCTCGGAGGCCGTTCTAGCCTGCCGCGAACTCTTGATATTCGCCTCCGCCTCCTCCCATGGACGTTTTGCCCATTTTCTCCCACGGCCCGGCAGATGCGTGGCTCACGCGCCAATCCCGCAAGATTGGAATCGAAAATTTCAACTCCAAAATGTCGTCGGAGAGGCTTATCGGATGGAGCCATGATGGACATACCTCCTCTAGCCAGCTCCTTCTTTTTTTCGATGGCAGCAGCACTGAGCACAAATGCAGTCACACTGATTTCCCAACGAATAAAATCTTGCTTTCCTCGGAGCGTGGAAGAAACCACTTGTCTTTTTCGTTTCTGCCAGCAACGGCAACAACGCAGCAGGACAGCCCTCCATCAAGACGGGAGGCACCTATCAGCCAGGTCAGAACAAACCGAAAATCCGAGAGAAGACACCATGAACTTGTGTCGAAATGCTCTGGATCCCCTTCGACCGGCCACCCTCAAGGAAACAAGAAAACATGGAACACGGTACGACGAGCCGCCGCATGTGTGCTTTCCCCCCCAAGTCCCTCGGATCGACCGCAACGCGCATGAAGGAATCGTGCGCAGCCCGCGGCCGACAGGAAAGTACACGAAGAGATTTCCGGGTACGACGATCGAGTCTTGATTCAAACAATGCGGCGAGGGCTCGAACAGACGCGACCCTCTGCTCTGTCCGTCCCTGGCAGCCAGGCAAGGTTGTCACGATCCAGCCCGTCTTCCTACCTCGTCTTTGTTTCCCGCCAACACCACATCGATATCAACATCGTCGACACACGTTCCCGATGGCGTCCTTGACGGTCCTGGCTCCTCCAAGGCGGTGTCCAGGTGGGGAAGTATTTTCCTCGGCCGGCGAAGCCGAGCTCAAAGACCGGCCCCAACTTCTTCTACAGAGACGTGGCTAACGAGAAAGGAATACAGCCGCTCATGCCGCCGGCAGCAGACGCCAAAGACAACCAACTGCTCCTGAACGCCTCCCTCGACATACCCTCCCCGCGTGCCGTGCACGACGCGTCTGGCTGGGAAGCTGACCCGTTGGAGTGGTTCCCGACACAGGCTCCCTCCTTTGTGTTCCCCAAGACCACAAGACTCTTTCGAGACGAGAACAAGGCGAGCAGATGCACGTGATTCTCCAGGAAGACCGCCGGATGCTCGATTCGCAGGAAGTAGCAATAGCAACACTCGGTTTCACATCTCAAGACCACCAAGCCTCGACTGCACACCCGGCGCCTGCGAATAAATCTCGATATTGCGGGTTCATACGCGCGGACCCCTATCAGTGTCACAGAGATGGCGGCAAACGAAAGGGATATGTTCCTGTCGGACGCGAACGGGCTCCCAGGTCCAGACTGCGCAAGAGGCGGGACTGCTTGAGATGGTATACGAGACAACGGTCGGCCATCGCTTCGAGAAGGTCGTTGACGCAGGGAACGCCAGGAGGAGGCTTTCGAGCGGGCTTCTGGGTTGACGCAGTCTATCCCCGGCCTGGCACTGACTACAAGTGACAAGGAGAACCCAAGGGCCTGGAGGGCAGCGGCTCCTCTCCCGAAGGGATCAGCATCTTCGCTCGGCCGGATGACTGGCGTCACCGACACCGCTTGTCACCATTTCGTCGCGCCTCGTCCAGAAACTGCAAGTATGACTGCGACCGCGGGTCTAGCTTGCGGCCGGGTACTCAAGCAGAGACATGAGAAGCCGTGCTCTTGTCAACCGCAAGATCGTGACCCGGCCAAACGGATTGGGTATCCCACGACTCGTCGAGGGGTATGGAATCTAGTCTAGGCTCGATGATAGAAAGGTAGTGGCACGACTGGTTGCCTTGCTACGTCGTCTTCACTACCCGGACTGCCGCCTCTATATTTTTACTCCTCCATCCCGACCTCGCAGTGAGAACTACATGTGCTGTTGCACAGTCATGGTGCCCATACAGAATGTCGTGAAGGTTCATGTATTAACCACGTCTAAATTGTGCTCATGAACTTGTCTGCTGTCTCTTTGGAGATGAGAGTTGTTTTAAAGCAAAGACATAGATCCCCCGTCATCATGAGCGGGCGTCGAATGTCATCGAGAGTGTCTTCCGCAGAGTATTTGGCAGAAGGGACAGGCGTGATACGTAGACATCGACCGTGGATTTGCATCGTTGCGACATGTAAACAGCAGGATGCTCTTTTACCCACGTCCTCATCGTATTCCGAACAAGATGCCGGGCAAGATAGAGATTTCGGACGAGGGCAGACGTTGGACAAGCCTCACGCATTGACATCGCGAGCAGCTTTGCCATGTACGTGACAGCATGTCATATGGAGGCCCGCACGGACCGATCAAGAGTTACAACGGCATCATAGGTGTTGTCCGGCGAGAGCATCCTCTGCGCCTGGAAGGGAGTTTACATAGGTAGTTGGACGTATTCACCAATGCTAAACGGACCTGCACCTACGTCAAGACTTGACGGGGTATCTAGGATAACTAAATATCAAATGTGGTAGCTCATCCAGCGGGAGCCGGGCCGTTGTCGAGACGAGAGCAGGCCAAAGTGTTCAATAACAGCAGCAAACACGAGTTTGGCCGCCGTCCTCGGTCATCGGCCACATCGGACCACCTCTCGACCCGACAACAGGCAACTCGGTTCCGAAGGACCAGATAGAGGACCCCCGGCACCGTGGACACGGCCTCGGTCGGGCGTCTTGGGTCTGCGCCGCTAGCAGTCGCGCAAGCCCTCACAGCAATCACGCCAGAATGTACAAAGCCACGAGTCCAGCTTGACCGGGAAACAGAAACGGGGAGTCGTGGCCTTCCACGGCCCCGTTGATCGACTCAGCCCTGCGAAGGCGACGCAACCAACGTCGTCAGCGGACCCCGTTCTCAGGGTAGCATTCTTGGATCTCAAAGTCCCGGGCTGGGTGGAGCGAAAGCGACGGTCGCCGGCGGGAAGGATGCCCTGTGGGGAACGGCACTGATTTGCGCTGCGCTGCGCTGCGCTGCGCTGCGCTGCATTTGCACTTGCACTTGCACTTGCACTTGCACTTGCACTTGCACTGCATTGTCGAGCGCGCTGATCCGAGATTGGAATGCCCAGGACGTTGTTGACATCTTTTTCTGGGTGGTCCAGGCGCAGCTGGATACCGTAAGGCCCCTGGAAAATCTCGAAAAGGGGAGCCCCATCGAAGACGGAGAAGAAGGGTCTCCCTTTCCACTTTTGCAGGGTTGGAATGAGCAAGGCGGGGACTCGATCCAAAATAAAATGCGGCGTTGCATTGAAGCAGGACGGGGCGTCGTAAGAATCGGGGGCTCAACTCCGGGAGCCTCATCAAAGGATCATCAGCCCAGGATCCCGCGGCCCCGATGAAGCTGGGCGGCCTGGCCTCATATGCCGGGAGGATCTCGGTCCGGGGCTGGCGGTAGGATGGGATGACGGGCAGACGGCATCAAAAGATACAGTAAGCGCGATGGGAGCTGTCGAGGAAGGCTGGCAAGGGGCGAAGTTTGGGGACTGTATCCGTAGGATGAGATGTGTGGTATGCGGGCTGGTGGCTGGCCAAGAAAATCGGAATCGGCGCTAGAAGGAGAAGGATGAGCAGTTTCCTCGGTCGAGATTTACCTTGGAGGGAATAATGTCTCGGGGTCTCGGGCGGCCGTGTCGGAGCGTCAGCTGCGAAGAGCACGTTGGCAAATGGCGAGTTGTGAAGGGGCCGAACAGTCGAGATGGCGACTCGTCGAAGGTGGCTGTGCCCGCGTTCGCGTCTCTCTAGGTTCTCGATGGTGTCACTGACAACTGTCACCGTTACGGGTCAGTGGCGGGCCACTGGCGGGCAGGTGGGAGGATGAACCGAGGGCGGGCGAGCGGGTTCGTCGAGTGGGTGAGATGATGCGTGGGACGGGGCGCACTGGGGAAGGGAGGCGCCGCTGAGTTATTTTTACCGAATTCAAGCTCTGCTGGACAGCTAGTGTTGGTGTCACCAGAGTGTGTGTATCCACGCTTCTTACCAACCTGTTTGTTCCTGAGCCACCCGGCGAGAAAGGAAAAGTTTGTGTCCGATTCCAGCAAAGGCTCAAGGTTGCACACGAGTTTCGACGGGGAGCCACGTATACGGGTTCTCTTTGTGATCTTCCGTTCGCCGTTCGTATTTCGTGGCTTGGGGCTCCGTCTCAGACTCGGCGCGGGACTCCCATCCAGGCCGGGAGAGCCATTGCCTAGCTAGGTATCCGTATACGTTAGCTCAGTAATACGGAGCAATAGGCACTAAGCAGTAGAGGAAACAAGCGACGACCGCCAGAAACAAAACATTGCCCTGGGGGTACAGAAAAGAAAACGACTGGATAAAAGGCCGAGAACAATGGACGGTGGCCGGGAAACCGGACGAAGGAGCGATGCGGGCCAAGAGCCGCCAGGTCGCAGTGCCAGATGGGACGACAGGCAGATCGGCGCCAAGGTGCCAATGACCGGTGTCAGGATACGTAAAAAGTGTTTGCCAACAGTCGCCTCTGTGCCGTGCGCGCAGCCAAGTTCGAGCGCTTGGTCGCTCAATAGCAGGCAAATTGAAGAAGAAAACAGGACGGTCGCCGGACCTGCGTACTTGGTTCCAATCGCTTCACGTCATTGCGCCTGGCTCTGCTGGCGTCATGACTGGATCGCCGTGGGCAACAGCGACCGACGTGAAGAGATTGGACGAGCGGCAGGAGTTTCGGGTGGCACGAACATGTTCCTTCATCCCGGCTTGTCGGACGATGGGCGCAGGACGGGAGGGGACGGATGATAATGCCCAATGCTCCGTACAGGAACAAAATATTGGATGAACTGGAATTCGATTGGGAGGTGAGAGATGCAAGGTCAGACGCTGCAGGCAGAGTGAGATTGAGGAGGTGGTGATGGTGAATGCGTGTCAGAGCTTAGGCAGGCAGGCAGAGGGAGTACATAGGCACCAAGAGGGAACAGTCAGCCAGGCTGCTTGCTGGTCAGCTCTTGCTGAGCTGGGAAAGAGGCATGCAGTATCGACTGTCGAGAGCTTCTTGCCTTGCTTGCTTGCCTTGCCCTGCGTTGCCTCGCCTTACCTACTTTCCTTGGCTGAGACGGGAAGGCGCCTTCCTCGATATAAGGCACAAAAGACGGGTGATTCACAAGGAGAAGGAACAACTCAGCCGCGACGGATGGGGCAAGTCGCACGCACCGAGCCTAGGAGTAGGACCTGCTGTCTCTGCCTCTGCAACTCGCTACCGCCCAATCAACCGTTGCACGGGCTGAGCTGAGTCCCGTCGTTTGATTTCATTTAGCCCCCTTCTTTCAATTGATGCTCATATGACGGGTGATTCAGCCATGCGCCAACCGCTTGGGTCCAGCAAGCCAAGCGGTTGGGTGTGCCGGGGGGATATTGGCACTGGCATTAGCAGGTGTTATAGCATGTGTATGCCTGGGGAGACTGCCTGTAGGTTTCAAGTACAGGCCTATTGCCAATGGCAACTGGAAAGAAGCAAGTGGATGTGAATGCAGCATTGATGAATGCATATCCGTACATAGTAGCAGGATATAGAAGAGAACGGTCTGGGATACATTCGGTACTAATACTGCCCGACAATGGCAATATCAGTAACACAAAAGTAATGCTCTATGGCGAGACCGACTGCCGGCATGATACGACCTGCACCGACAGCTCGGGGCACCCCGTGTTTCCGGCTTCTCGGGGTCGGGTCCAGTAGGGTGAGTCGCAGTTTCCGTCTGCTGTAACCCAACGCTGGCCACCAAGGTCGCACCGCGTCCAAGTCTGGAAGCGGCTGTGAAGCACAAAACAACCCGAAGACTTTGTAAAATAACAAAAAAGCTTCTGGCCTCGTGGTGCCTCCTCCCTCTTACTGTACCTTAGGTAGTGCACACCGTGACCGTGACCGTATTACCTCCCCCCTAAGGTGGCAGGTGGCCCCCTCGGTTTCGCCTTCCGCCTCAGACGTACGAATAGAGCCACGAATAACACCCAATTTTACGGGCTCCGAGGTGCCTCGAGACCCTCACCCGACTGCCCCGAGTCGTCCACCCCCTAGCTGCATCCACTTAGCTCACCTGAGGGAGAAGACTAACCGGCTATTGAATTGCAACAACGAAGTGAGGAACCCCGCTTGACACGGAGCCGTGATGAAGTCCTGAGTCTTTACGAGGTCCCCAAACGATTGAGTGCGCAAGAGCAAGAGAAGAGTAAAATTGGGTTGGCAACCACATCAAACGACCGCGTCTTTTGCCTGCCGATCCAAATGGCAACGGATGCCCCATCCCATGTCTACGGGCTCCCTTTTCTGCTTTGCTGCAGCTCAGGGCCTGCCTGCCAAGTGGGTGTCAAAATAAATGTCCGCCTACACCATACAAATTGGCGGGCGTGGGCGGATATTCTTTTTGACACCCACTTGCCTGCACATCTCAGGTGTCGGTCCCTTTCCCCCCTCCCCGGGACTTGTCTCCACTCTGCACTGCACCCAAACGTCATCCCCTAGCGAATCCAACTTGCAAATTCCCCTAGCCTGAAGGAGGTACCGAGATACCTAGGACTAGCACGACTTAGGTACATGCTTTACCGCTAAGGAATGCCGCGCTAGAGCTGGCCATGCTTCTGTACGTGCTCATCGTCGTCCAATGGACGCATTCCGGTACGTATTTCTTCACCTGGATTACCTGCTGAGGTACGGCTGCCTACAACGTGTACTTGATTCCCTACTATGCAGGTAGTCAAGTAGTGTAGGTAGGATCCGGAGGACGATGGATGGCCAACGCTGTGCTGCACTGCGGCAGATTCACCGTGGGGCAGGGAGGGAAACGAGGGGAGAGGGACCCAAAGGAGGAAAAAAACGGTCCATCGAACGGCAGCTCCAGCTTCCAAGGGCTTCCCTTGCGTACCTAGACTTGTGTTCTCACCCACCCTCCCGCCAACTCACAAGTACCTCTGTACCCTAGATACTCTACCGCATGGCCTCCTTGGCTGACGATACGTACCCGCCCTCCCTGACCTTCTCTCCATTCACTTCCGTTCCGTTTCCTCGCCTCACCTCGCAGCCGTACGTCGGGAAGTTGGGACAAGCCACTTGACTACTCCTCCTCTCTGCCTCTCTTCCTTTCGACGGTCTGCCGACTGATTGCCTACTTTCCACCACGTAACGGCTCCATAACGTCCACCGTTGCAAAACTCGCACGCAGCAGCGCAACACAACACAACACAACACAACTCGGCATAGCACAACCCTCTCCATCCCCGCCGAACGCGCAGCTCCTGGTGCGAAGCCTCCCTCACCCCTCTCTCGAGAGAACTGACTTACCATTCCCACATCAAGGTCAGGGATCTGCCAGCTTGCGCATGTCTTGCTCCCTGAGTCCCTACACGACACTACACTAGATCCGAGAGCGTGTCCGCGGTCTGGGTTCTTGTGCCTGTGCTTCTCCTTGTGCACGCCACCCGTCTCCATTCCACTCCCTGGTCCCACGGTCTCAGTCCCGCCGTCGCCGCCGGCGCTCTCTTTTCTGCCCTGGGCGTCCCTTGGGGTCTTTGTTTGGATTCATAATACCCGTCCGCCCCGTTCGTTTCTCCTGCCACCTGGACGTCTGCTTTGCTACTTCTGGTCTGGACTGATCTGTTTGTACCTGTCTGCGAAGCTGCTAGAGGTAAAAAGAGGCAAGAGAGAGAGAAAAAAAAGAGACAGCTAGCTAAGCTGCCTGGAAGAAGACGCGAGAAAGAGAGAGCGAAAGACTGAGATCAACCTCACTCCACCGCAATCCTCCGCCTCGGCTCTGCCTCCTCTCTGCCTTGCTCGCCTCTGCCGCAGCAGCAGCACCAGGTGTCACACACGCCAGATCCAGACGGGGAGCTAGACTAAGCCAGACCGAAAGACGCACCTCATGTTGCCCAGCATGACGTCGAGTAAGTTGTCGGTTTCTCGTGCCACCATTAAGTCTTCTTTTGGCCATTTCTCCTTCTCTTCTTCTCAAACCAATCTCGCCGACCCCGTCCCTCCACCCTCCTCCAACGACCACGCCCAGAACCAGAGGCACCACAGCGTATCCGAGCCCGTAAACGATCAAACAGCCGGGGACGCCGCCATCTACGACTACGCCAACAGCAAAACGTCCTCTCGCCCGCAACCGCCTGTATCACCGAAACGATCACGCACCGACACGGATCTCAGGTCTACGACGCAAACCCTGGTTGTTGAAGAGAAGGAGAAGCCCGCCGAGCCAGTGCTCGCTCCCACCAGGCCTCCCAACAACAGAAAGTCCCGTTCTTGGGGCAACCGCCTGTCTGCCCTGTTCCCCTCGCTCATCGTCCAACCAACAGATCAAGCGCAGCCTCCTCCCGTGCCGCAGCCTGCCCACCAACAGCAGCTCCCGATTCACCGCAAGCCGCTGCCCGACGATTCGCCTGCCACCTCTCCTTCCGACAGCGCGCCCTCGTACCATACCTCCGAGCATCCCACAGTGCGCCCAGTCACCAGCTCGGGTCTGGGCCTGGGAATCGCTCCTGAATCACTCGATCCGCCCCCACCGGCTGCTCCAACAGATGCACCGCCTCCCATCCCTTCAAAACTGCCAGTCGCGCCGCTAGACTCCTCGACGACATCCGACGAGCAGCCTCTGGCTTCTGCACCTCGACCTACCGCCTCCAACATGATGGCTGCACCTCTGCCTCCTCAGCAGCCGCCCCCGCCCGTCCCGGGCAAGCTGCGGAAGGAGAGGACCGTGCCTACGGCTCCCCCTATACCACAGACCAAGGACGTTCCCTCGCCGAGGGCCGTCTCCGGCCCAGAAGCCACGTCGCCTGCGAAGCTGAAGAAGGAGAACCATGAGCCTCGGAAGAGAAGCAGCTCTTTCCAGCAGGCCCGGAGAGGCTCCATGGCCTTTTTGGGCATCCGCTCGACCTCTCCAGGCCCCGACTCGAGAGGCAGGAGCACCTCGGCACACCCGCCTCAAGCCAGGACCGATACCGGCAGCAGCTCTGGCAACACCCTCGGCGCCCCCGCCTCGACCGACAGTTCGAGCCCGACCCGCGAAGAGAGAAGAGGACGTCTTCGGAGGAGTTGGCTCCCGGGCGGCGGAAGGTCGCGGTCCAACTCGCAGGACGTCACTGGGGTCTCGCAGAATTCGAAGGCCTGGGTGTTGTCGCAGGACACAGTCGGAGATTACAACACGTCTTTCTTGTTGAATGCGGAGAAGGTAAGCTTTCCACCCACGTGGTCGCGCCCGCGCAAGATCGGACGGGAACTAACAGCGCTGCAGGTCCCGGAGTTGTGGAACGAAAATGGCAACGTCTACGTATACCTCCAACCTAAATCCAGCAACGGTCAGCCGTCTTTCAAGGTCCCCAGCTTTTCCATCATCAACTCCATCATTTTCAATGAGCTCATCCAGGCGGACATGTCGACTCCGACCAGCGGCCGAAGCCGAGGCCGGAGTTTCGGTGGCCGGGACAGCCTCTCCGTCGACGACGCGCGAGCTAGGAACTTTTCCCCAACCGGCTCACCTCCTCTGGAGGGCCAGGACAGCCCTGGCGAGGGCGAGGCAAGATTGTACCTGCCGGCGACGCCCCCGCAGTACACGCAAAACGGCCAACTAGCCGCTCCGGGTCCCCAGCTCCGCGCCGATCTCGACCGGCTGATTGCCATTCGCAACTTGTTTGCGTTTCTGACCGGCCAGCCCCTGGTCGCCACCAAGTCGCACCCCACGACTTTCGCCGCGTTCCTGCAAATCTCCAAGCTGCTGCAGGAGTACGGCTTCACCAGCATGGATGGCTCGTCGTTTGGTGAGGCTGTCGACCTGAGCTTCGGCTTTTTCATGGAGCAGCTGTCGCTTGCGGATGTGCGCCAGAGCCGCGAGAAGACGCTCGAGTCGCTGGTTCTGGGCGAGCGCATGCGATCGATGGAGCTGTACAACGAGGCCTTTGCGCACGCCGTGGGCAAGTACACGGCCATCATGGATCTGAACTCGCCCCTGTTTGAGCAGGTGTCCCTGTACACCCGCCAAAGACTCGAGCGAGCTCACTTGGATCTGGTCAACCGACAGCACAACGTCAACGTCAGGCTAGAACAGTTCGAGTTTCCCTCGCTTTTCGCCGGTGTCGCCAGCTCAACATCAAATCCCGAGCTCAAGGCCGTCCGCTTCAAGGTGTGGCAGAAGTACTTCAACAAGATGAAGCACTTCGTTCTGGGATACTACAAGACCAACTTTGGCGCCTGGCCCCCTAAGGCGAGCAGCAAGAAGAACCCCTTCTCGGAGAGTGGTCTCAACCGCTTAGTCCTTAAGGCACTGTACTCCGACATGTGTGCGCTGTACGACCTGCTTGTTGACCGTGATAACATCACGACTCGAGTGATGGACGGCAACGCGGACGATGAGGCGGCCAAGTCAACTGACGGCCAGTCGATTGTCAACCTCCGCAAGATGCTCACTGAGTTCGACAACTCGACGCCGCCGGTCCTGCCGCCGATTCCTTTCGACGTTCCCAAGCTTCCCAGCATGACGTCCATCTTGGAGACGTACGACAACCTCTCCGCCAAGGAGCAGGCGAGGTTCGACCGCAAGATCAAGGAGCACGAGCTGACGCTGGTCATCCAGAAGGCCTACAACTGGGACGCCAACAGCGTCAACATTCCGTTCCTGCTCGAGTTCAAGGAGTTTGAGCAGCACGAGGCCAAGGGCAAGACTGCGGCGGACCTTGCAGACCAGCGCATCGGCTATTGGCTCTTCCTCTACGTCGTGATCCAGTCGCTGCCCATGCTCGTCGTCGACGCACCTAACCTCAAGTACAACGAGGCGGTGGAGTACTTCCTTTGCGAGCCGCCCATGGGTAACCCCCCGTGGGTCGAGGACGCGCGCCAGGTCCGCAAGATGTGGTACGAGGTGTCTGGCGGCACCGGCTACGTCGAGCTCTCGGCCGACAGCGTCTTGTTCAGCGTGGAGGCCATCTACCACCGCAGCCACTGCTGGCTCGCCGCCAAAGAGTGGGAGGGCCTTAGCGGCGCGGCCCCACCCCCACAAGACGCGGGCATGTCGCCCCTGGAACCACCCCGGCCGGTCTTCCCTGGTCCGGGTGGCAGTGCCCCGGCGCTTGGAACTGGACCTACTCCACCTTTGTCGGCCTCCCCACAGTCCCACCTCCGGCCGCGCAATGCCTCGCCCGGCGGCCGCCAGCTGGGCAGTCGCAGCGCGCACCGCTCGAGCATCATCTTCGGCCTCGAGCCCGCCGGTTTCGCCGGCTTCGACGAGAACATGGGCACGCCAGGCGACCGCTCGTCGCGTGTCGCCAGCAGTGCGAGAAGCAGCTCGGCCGGCTCCAGGCCCATGAGCATGGTCATGCCGCACTCACCGTCTGCCACGAACCTCCGCAACGTCTCGGCCGATGCGGGCCAGGACTCGGCCACCGCGACCATGACCTTTGACGACATTCTCGGCGGCGGCGGCGAGGAGAAGAAGACCAAGAAGAAGAAGGGCAAGTTCTTCTAAAGTACTTGCCCGCCACGTCGTTTCACCTGTACATGCACCGAGAGCTGTATTTATACCACTAATGCTGTGTGCGTTTTTGAGAGCTGCAGCGCGCAGTTGATTTGGAGACTTCTGCTTTGCATTCTGCCTTTTGCATTAAACCAAAATCGGGGAGAGCGGCCACTTACGATTACGTCCACAGGGGGGAGATGACGGCTTTTGATCACAGAAAAAAAATTGCGCTTTTGATTTTTTGCATTTGGAAGTTTTGATGGACACGACCACCCATTACATAAAAGATCGTTCTTGCATTTGAGAGAGGGAGGGAGAGAGGCAGCGGCTCCCGAGAGACGGGAGGCAAACCAGACACATAACTCATAGACCGGTAATGATATCTGCCTTGAGAGTAGTCCCCGAGGTCACTCGGGTGAGAGATGAATAGTCTTTTGACGTCATGGCTTTGAAGTGTTCTGAGTGACTTGATGCCTTCCTTCGATGTTGAATGCAATCGGTTGCGAGGTTGATAAATACCGCGCCTAACAGTGGTTTATTCTAGGTACCCAACCCCAGACGATTGTGCGTCTTGTGTATCCTGGACCGCGACACATGCGGTGTTGTTTTGGCTTCCGCTGGTCATGCCATAGTCTCGAGGGTCACGAACGTGTTGATCAGGTTCATATTTTGGGCGTAGGTTTAGGTTGGCTGGCTTCTTGAGTATTGTGCCCGGGTGGAATACGAGGATGTGGACGGACGATGACGGTGACTGGAAGAGAGAAAGGGATGTGTGGTTTTTGTGATCTGGTGGATGTTTTGTTGGCGTGGAAGGGAATACGGGAGCATTCCCCTCCCCAAGCCCATTTATACCCCTAACGACCCCTTCATTGGGAGTGGATCCAAACGGAGAAGGGATGGCTTGCTGGGTTAGGCTCTCTTCGCGGGGATGGTGTGCGTTTTATACAGGTATTGACAAGACGGATTCCATCGGACGTGGGTGGTTGAACTTGGGTAGGAGTGACTGGGACCGCATCAGTCCGCGCTCCTTCCTGGTGAAACACGACTGCTAGAGATGTCTAACTTGATGGATGAGATTGGTATAAAAAGGTTGTGATGGTCTGAAATTGAGTCGGTGAGCAGACCAACCATCATATAGCAGTCCTCTACGGTGAAGGGGGCGTTGAAGGTTGGGTTATCCTTGCTGGTGGTGTGGCCGATATAGACGCCTTCTACTTGTACGTAGAATCTCGCCCGTGCTGTCTCTTCTTTTTCCCTTTTTCGTTTGGAAGGGGGTGAATACGCTGCCGATGACGGGGGAGGGCGACGATGGACGACGGTTGAGGTTGGGAGGTTTTTGTGGTAGGTGGTTGGCGCGGCTTGGTTTTGATAATGATGGGCTATATGTTAATAAAACATGGTGGAATGAGCCAGGATTGTGAGGAAGCATCTCTGAGGCACCCTATCATGTGCGCTGCTGTGAGCAGGACTGTTTTTTGGAGGAGGGGGAAGTGTTTATATAGGTACTCTTACCTAGCTCTGACGTTTAAACAACCTCAGGGACGCCGAGGAACTCTCGATGATACACCGACGTCAGTCAAGCACTCACGATAAGAGCTTTATTGCTATGAACAAACCAGCAGGCGGGGGCACACAAGACTGTCGCGTTCGGGGCGGGATAATGCGAACGTACCTCTGGGGCGCAAGGACACGCTGGGCATGCTTTTGTGACGGGCTGGGAAAGGGAATTGGGCTGTCTCTGCCGGGTTGGCATTGGGCAGAACATGAAAGCCACGAATGCGTTCTACGGAGAACAAACGAAGGGAATGATCCAGATAAGAGACGTAGTCTTAACCTCATAGCAGTGTCTCTGTCGATGTTCTCTGGCTCTCTCTGCCTAAATGTCACTGTGCCACGTTCAGGAACACAACACCCGCTTCTAGGTATGGCCATTGACTGACTAACACCTCCGAGAGCGTAGTTTTCAAGTAAGAAGGTGGAAACATCCGGGGGAGTGGAAAGTGCTCGTCTAGATCGAGCGGATCCAGCATCAACAACCCTCTCCCCTCCCCGTTCTCATCTCTCCTAAACAAGTCTACAGGAATCCTTCAAAAGGAACCCCATCCCGCCCCGAAGTGCTAGGCCCTCCACGATAGACAGCGCTTTCGATATCGGCAAGATCCTCCACTGGCCAAGTCTAAATGAGACTGTGTTTATTTTTCAAAGTTGGACTCTCGCAACTGCCGCTTTTGGCGAGAGAGTTTATCGTCGCGACCGACCCCGCGCCACCGCCCCCTGGTCAATCGACCAACTTGGTGCTTCTCGTCCGAGCCTCGAAGCCCTCCTGCGCGCTCGTTTCGGGGTCCGGAATTCGCGGGGCCTAGCTGCGACTTCGGAGAGCTGGTATCGATCTCGGCTGTGTTGTCGGCCAAAAAGAAAAAAAACGACAAATATAAGTTGAGTGAGCGATAGGCATTGGAACTGTAAACTCTCTCGTCCGTCACTGTCGGTGCCTTGTTATTCCCCGAGACGTCGAACGGGGAGGGGAGCCACACTACGATCATCAACAACACTATGCCCCTCCCGTGCAGGCATTGCCTTGTTATTTCCCGAGATGTCGAACGGGGAGCCTTACTACCATCATACCCCCTCCCGTGCAGGCGGACGCACCGGCGTGGCAAAATCAACAGTACTTCGCACCTCACCCCCGCGTGAGCGTATTTATATTCACGAGTATTCAGGTAGTATTCAATAGGGCAGTTCCTTTTAAGTACTATATATACCACTAACTAACCCCCTTTAGTATAGAAGCATAGACGGTAGGAGATGCAGCGGCATTATGTTGACCTGTTGGAAGAAGCTTATGCTCACGGGGCCCGCCTGATACTGTTTGGGCTTATAGTTGGTTACGGCGATGCTGCGCTTGAGATCTTTCTTACTGAGAAAGGCAATGGACCGAGAGTTTAAACTTGTTAAAGACGATAGGGGCTGCATAGTATTCAAACGGCCGATACGTGGACGGGAGAGATGAAGGACGGCGGGCGGAGATCGCGAAAGGATCGGTCCGATGACTCTCTTCCCTTTTTGGAATCTAATCAACAGTCAACAGCTTGACCGACCTTCCTCCCGAAACAACCCAAACAATTGAGATCAAAGCATCCGATCCAGAGCAGCAAATGTCCACCCCAACCTCGAGGAGACCATGTCATCACCTTTTTATCCGTACAATAACGGTGTTCTTCGGCTCGGAGACCCTCCTGAGATCGGAGATGCCGTGCGATGATTTCGTGTACCCACCTTGACACTTGCAAGACTAGCTGTGTTCATCAACTCGAACCTTGATCCGACCCTCCAGACTGTCAAGCTCCGCGTGGAGCTCGGCCTTGGCCCGCCTCCACGCCAAAGCCGGCCTCGTCATGTCCTGAAAGCGGCGATCCGCCTTGTGAATGAGTACTTGCTGGTAGGTAAAGATGTATAACGTTTTCCATCACCCAGGCCCGAGTGTCGTCCGTCACTACCTCTGGTCACGTATTCAGGTAGACAGGTATTCCCGCTCGCAGCAACCGACACAGCACTCGCGATGACGACGACCTTACCGCAACATTGCCTGCTTGGCCTCGCCAGAGGTCGAGATGGGAAATCTTCCACGATGTTGCCCCTGCCACTGTGGCGTACGACAGACAAGATTCCCTCATCTGTGGTCCTTGGCAGTCTCATTACTGGAGCTCTTTCCGCAGCTTTAATACTTTCCAACGCGTGCCACACATTCAGACGCAGAAGACTTGGTATATAATGAAGAGAACGACCTCTAGATTGTCGGCAGGAACCGTGTGTTTGTGTCCCAGTCTTCGAAAAGTCACGGGCATTCCAGTTCGGGTCTTACATGTACAGCTGCTGACGGCGGGTAGTAGTGCGGGTGTCGGACGTCTTCCCATCCGCCCATGCCCTCCCTGCCTCCGTCGTCCGTCACTCCCTCTAGCTTTGTATTCAGGAGGGATGTAGTCCCATTTGCAGCAGCCAGTGCGGTACATTGGATAACGGCGGTTTTGTGACTCGCTTCGTGTCGTTCTCTTGTACCGGGGTGATGAACTAGTGGTCGCGTCTGGGAGACCTCTCAACGCCCAAACGAGAGAGAACCAATATTGCTCTTGGGGGTCAATTCGCTCGTCAGCGTGACTATTCCTGCATCGCTATCAAGTACTGTATTGTCGCCGAGGGTTGGGCGAAGGGTTCCGGCTCCGGAGTCAGGTAATGTTGAGCCGAGGCTATGACTCTGTTGGTGGGGGTTCTGGGAACCACATACATGTCGATTCAGCATGTTGCTCTAGACTGACTTGTTACACACTCTTCGGCGGCTTTACTATTCGAATTAGGAGAACATTACTATTAGATGGGCAGTCCGACCTGCGAAAAGATACGAAACCACTTAAAACCCAAATTGATTCCTTCACTGACACCCCAAATCATCCCAGAATTACTGTTTCCGCCCGGGGCCCTGCTTCTTCCCACGCCCACTTGTACACTCTTCCCAAGCCGGCCCGCGTGACCACGTCCGGATTGCCACCGCCGGCGCTATCGTCATGGGTGATCAACATAACATTAAGCAGAGGGCATGAGCCGTCCAGGTCGACCCGGTCCTCGTCGCCGAAGTACTGAGCCTCGGAAATCCGGGCGAACTTGCAGACGTTGCCGCTGCTTCTGCCCGCGGGTCCATCGCTGCTCCTGGGGTCATGCGGCACGAACCTCCCGACCTCGACGCCGCCCAGCAGAATCGGGGTCTCGTGGATCGCTTCGACGGAGTGCTCGACCAGGCAGCCCCGGGACTCGTCCTCCGCCCAGAGCGTCTCCCAGCGGAGCCTCGTCGTCGCCCCGATTGTTAGGGAGGCCGTCTCGGTCTCGAACTTGAGGGTGACGGGGTCAGGGGTTTTGGACCTCGGTTTCTCGGGCCTCTGGGTTACGGCCTTCAGCTTATCGGACCTCTGGGTCACGGCCTCCGGATTTCGTGACGCGCCATGGGAATTTGGTCGAACAAGCGTACTTGGTCTGGTAGGAACTGGAGGAGGGCGTCCAGTGGGGGGCATCGGTGGCGTGGGGGAGGACGGGCTGCGCGGGAGGGGAGGCGGAGTTCGCATCGGCTGTTGCTTGCTGGCCCCCTCGGACCCAACCGTCCTCCTCCAGTCGATCAGTCTTCCTAGCCTTGTTTCCGCTTCGAGGCGATGGGGCTTGACCTTTCTCAAGGCACCCGAATCGTCCGTGAACACCCGGTAGGGCCTCTCGTAGCGGACACCTCCCTCGCTGCCGGGCACCGCCTCCCACCCGGCCCAGGACCAGCTCGGGAACTGGGGCTTTCTCTGCAGGCGAACTTTCACCCCGGCGGCAGGCTGCCAGAGAAGAGCGAGGTCCATGAATCGCACGGGCAGACCAGACACCACGTCCGTGGTGGTCCCGGAGCTGGGCTCGAGGAGGTTGAGAAGGCCGGTGAACGCCCTGATCCCGTCGCCGGGGGAACTCATGCTGCGCTTGGTGTACTGGGAGACCAGGTGAGCGTACGTCTCAAAGTCCGGGGGCAGTAGCTCCCTCGGTCCGTCTCGGGGTGCTCGCCCGGTGGGAGGCGCAGGCGAGTGCGAACGAGCCGCGAGGTCCAGCTTTTCAAAGGGCATGATCGTGGACCTGGCGTCGGCGGCGTTCATGCTTTCCAGGAGGATTCCCCGGCGGCACTGGAAGCGGACTTGGCCGCCGCTGAAGACGAGCAGCCGCTTCGAAAGCAGCATTTCCTGGTACGTCCAGGCCCTTCTCTCCCACAGCGTCTTGCCGGGGGGCGCACGGGCGGGAACCATGAGTTCCATGCCCTCCTTGATGATCCTAGCCGGCAGGTCGCCGACCTCTCGATTATTCGACACCCCGTTCAGTCCTGAGTCCGCGCTCTCGCCGTCTGGTGAAAGAAGGAAAGGTCAACATTTCATCTTGGCTTGGGGTATGCGAAGAGACTTACCGGCGGTAACAATCGTGACAAAGGCATGCCCATAGATGACGTCCATCTGGGAGATTTGGTTTCCCATGTCCTCATCATCATCATGCAGAATGCACAGTCGGTCCACCCAAAGGTACTTGACTCCCAGGTCTCTCGTGACCGTCATGGCGTCCAGCAGGGTCTGTCCGGGCGCGATCTTGCCCTTCCGAAGTGATCCAGCCGCCTTCAGCCAGCCGCTGGTCTGCCTCGTGAGCATAGTGCCCATGAAACCCCCGGCCACATACGAGAGGACGGCGTACTCTGAGCTGAAGCTGTCCAGATCGACGATGCACTCCTCGACGACGTCGATGACGCGGATGGGGTACGCGGGTTGCTCGCGGAGCCTTAAGGACCAACCCGGCGCGCCGCACCCTTCGCCATGGCGTTCCGCGCAGTGGTCGACCCACTCCCGGCATTGCCGGCGGACGTCGATTTGCTGGCCGGGCACGCGGCCGTACCGAAGATTTCCATCCGCTCCAATAGCGCTTTTCGCGACGACGGGTCGGAGAGGAAAGCGGGACAGTACCGTCATCGACGCGTTCGGGGCTCCGCCGAATCCGCACACCTCGACGTCGAGAACCTTGTGGTCAGAGTCACTGCCCCCGGGGCATCGAATGATTATCCAAAGGGGTAGCGGGTCGGAGTTCCCGGTGGTGTCCTTGAAGAATTCGCTTTTAGGACGAAGACGGGATAAGGAAGAGATCACGCCTGAGCCTCCGGCATCGTCGGGCAGCGTTGTTTCCGGGCTTCCGTGGCCGAAAGGCCACAGGGGCCTCGCTTGCTTCGACATTGATCTTGGCAAGATATGCATTTTGAAAACGGATGCTCCCAGCGAGGCTCTCAGCGATGCGATCCACTTCGAGAGCGAACTGCCGGTAAGTTCGCCCTGGAGGTGGTCTGCCACGGCCGGCGCCTGCATGGGATCGTTCGCCTCAAGGCAGAGCGCCTGGAGCAGGAGACTACAAAGCCGGCACCGTTCGTCGTTGAAGTGCAGGACATATTCGAAGCTGACAAAGAGATCGAAGCCCTCGTCATCGGCGGCGGTGGCGCCCTTGAATCCGGTGAGCAGCTTCGTACAAGCTGGACAGAGGCCGTCTTGGACCCTTAGGCTCTTGGGGATGATGCTTGTGTCGAGAGCTCCGCCTCGGTAGAGGCCATCCGCGTCACGAGACTTTTTCTCGTTCAGGTTGATGGTGTACTTGCTGTTGTCTATCCTTGGTATGATGCCATTGTCGCTACGGAAGGAAGAGCTCTCCGATGAAGCTCGTTGGGCTGACATGGGGGCTTGGTTCTTGTAGACGATGTATAAACAGTAGCAGAACGAGGGTCCTTGAAAGCTCTGTCCGGCGAGAGTGTGCGCCGCGAGTTCGTCTAAAGGAATACCAGAAGAGCTCCCTTCATTTATAGTGCAGCGGTACATACAGAATCTTCAAAACGTCTTACCGGACCACCTCCCCTTGGGCGTGTCGACGTAGACTTGAAACGAGGCATCTGTGATCCTTCAACTGCGCGTCAAAAAGGCGACCCATATCTTACGTACAAGGCTGGCCAGTAGACGCGACAAGACTGAGGCTATGCCGCGCGTTTCCGCCGCAGCCTGCTGCGAGAAACCAGCGTGCTGGAATGCCTTGCCCTTCACCATTGGTTTCTGAGGCGCAGGTGGGGGGCAACACGCGCCTGAGAATGACGCTGAAGACGTTCAGCTTCGCATGTCGTGTAACAAAACCCCCAGAGATCGAGTCGGCAGAACAGGTAAAAGATCTCATGCCATGTACGTGGGTGCAACCTGTTCGTCAACGGGCTGCAACCGACAGCATCTCGTTGGCCGACCTGTACGTTACTTATTTCGTAAGGGTTTTCCTCGCGATTGAACTGGGTGGTATCAGCTCAAGCAAGGCAAGAAAACCCGCGGGGTCTGGCCGGCGTCAGTCTCTTGCGCTCGAAAACATCAGGCTGTACTGTCGGTAGACGGCGCTGCAGGTCATGGGTGGTGTGTTGCTTACATATGATCGGCATGGTAGAGCCAGTGTTGGATTCACGGGCGGGCGACGGCAGTAGTAGGCCACAATGACTAGGAGTCCAATTGATACTTATGAAAGTGAACGAAATGAAGAAATGGCTTGCTCACACCTAGCTGGTAGGAGGGCCTGGCCAGTGTTGGATATTATCAGATTTCGCGTATATTCGTATATATATAAAGCTATACCTTAAGGGCCATTAATGCGTTTTTTGCTTTGATAGCGCTGTGGGCCTTTGAACCCCCTAAACACAGCCACAGCCTTCAGAGCTAGTAAAACGTTACTCTAGAGCAGCTATTGGCCACCTTAAACGCTAAAATCCACCTATATATCATAGTATACTAGCAGCTTTAAACCACATAATCTAATACATCTCCCTAGTAAGGGCCTCTTAAGGGCCTTATTAAATCTAATTATAAATAAAATTATATACTAACTATACTTTAATTACTCTATAATTACTTTTATATAGTTTACTTTCTTTAAAACTATAATTCCTTTAAAGTCCTTATTTTAAGTAGTTTTATTATTCTTATTAAACCTCTATCCCTATAGTAAAAAAAGTAATACTGTTTTTAAAGTACTTAAAAGCTATAATCCCTTTTATTTATTTTTTATTAGTAAAGTTAAGGCCCTTATAGTATTTACTTTAAAGCTTAGTATTATAAAGTACTTAAAACTAAACTATTTAATTTACTATATTAAGTTACTTAAAAAAAAGTTTAAAGTAGGTACTAATAAATAGCTTTATAAAGCTATTTACTATTAACTATACTATAAATTAATATTTAACTTTAATATAGCTTTTTTACACTTTTTAATATAACTAATAGTTATAAATATTAATATAATAAAGCTTTATATATAGTTAAACTATCTTTTTATTAATAAAATAAATTATTTATTAATTATTATATTAAATACGTATACTTAGTATAGTAGTATTAAAAGTAAAAGTAGTACTAAAAGTCTATTTACTAAGGTCTATATAAAGTATAGTTATTAAATAACTTATAAAAATAACCTTTTTAACTACTTAAAAAAAAACAAAAAGCTTAACTTTAGTTATTAATATAGTTATAGTATTCTATTTATTAACTTACTACTTAATAAAACTACTAAAAAGCTTAATTATAAATACTTAAAAGTTTTTATAATTTAGTATATTATTAATAAAGCTAGTATTTAAAATAATTACTAAACTATTATTAAAGCTACTTTTTTTATAGCTAAATTTAAAGTAAAAAGTATACTTTACAAAGAGGTATTTAATTACTTATTCTACTTCTTTAAAGTATTTAAAGCTAGAGTTATAGTTAAAGTACATAAAACAACTTACTATAAGGGCTATATTTAACTTTATTATCGTTATACTATATATAATTAAACTAATATTACTTTAGTAATAGTTAACGTTTATATATAAAGTAGAGTCCTTATAAGGGAGTAATTTAAGTAATTAAATTAAAAAAGTATATAGTTACTTTATTTATAGGTTTTATTTTTTTAAGTACTTAATAACTTTATTAATATAAATAAACTATAAAAACTAAAGGCACTTTGTAGTATAGTTATAAATAACTTTAATCTCTAAAAACTATTATAAATCTTTATTACTTTTAAAAAAGTATTGCTTTTAAAGTACTTCTATAAGTAAAAGGGCCTTTTTATAGTATTTAAAGGGAAAGTATAAAACACAGTTATTAATATAAAAAAAAAAGTAATACAGCTGTGTATCTAATAGTAATTCTTACCTACTATATACTTTAGCCTAAACTCTTTTAAACTAGCTTTTAAATAGCGTTACTATAAAAGTAAAAAGTAGTATAAACTATAAAATACTTTATTAAACTTAAAAATATACTTAAACTTTTAATACTTAAAAAGTATTTATATATAAATATCTTTATTAAATAAAACCTATATAAATATATTTACTATATTATATTATAAAAACTTAAAATTAAAGTAGTTTATAACAGCTATAAGTATTTAAAATAATATACTAATAAGTATTAAAGTATAAGTATTTTATTTATTTCTTAACTACTAATTACTATATATAATAAAGTATACTTTAATTTTAAAAAACCTCTTATACTTATTTAACTTATATATATATACCTAATAATATCCTAGAATTTAAAAGCTATTAGTAGTACTTTTAAGAACCTTTTTCTAAAAGTTAGTCTTGTAATAGTTTTATAAATAGTTCACCTTAACTACTTATATTAAAATTATATAAGGGTAAACTAATACTTTTAAATAAAATATAAGTAGAGGCTAGAGCTTTTACTAGAAGGTACTAAAAGTAGAAACTTTAGTCTATAGTTAGTATAGTACTTTATACTTATTTAATAAAATCTAAGTACCCATAACCCCTCTTTATAACTAAATCTTACTATTAAAGTATTTAATATTTATATTTTAAAATGCCCCTATAGTATATTAAATACTAGGGGTCCCCTCTAATAAATTATAAATAACTAAGTAGCTAGCCTAAAAGCAGCTTTACTATAAAGTATTTTAAAATAATAATAGAGTACTAATTAAAAAAATAACTTTATAAAATATTTATTTATACTGGGGTATATAAGCCACTAGGGTAGTTTAGTTTATAGACTTAGCTATAAATATAGATTAGTAAGAGTTTATAGAAAAAAGGTTTTTATTTATTAACTTAACTATAATCTACCTTTTTAGGTATTAGTTTTTTTTAATTAGTACTTAAAAAAATAAAATAAATAAATTAAAAAGAGTAGGTAAGAGTTTAAAGTAAGTAGAGGAGTATTTATAGTTGTGGAGTTTATTGTTATTAAGGGTAGTATTACTTAAGTTAAGTTTATTAAAAATATTATTAAAAGAGTTTATAAAAGGGAATACTTTATTGTCTTCTTTATTTAGTAAGGACGGGTAGAGCCACGTTTAAGAGTTAGTTTCACTAGCTATAGTAAGGCTCTTTTAAACCCACTTAGTAATAACTTAAAGGTTAAGGTTATTATAGTTACTAATAAGTAAATTTAAGTTACTGTTATAGTATTCTTTTTTATTAAATATAACGTTGTGTATAATAATAATCTTTTTAGTTATAGAGTTTTATATTTAATACTAATTTATAAATGTATAGTTAATAAAAAAGCCTATAAAAGTATAACTATAAAGGCGGTTAAGATACTTTTTTTTAAGCTACGTAGTGGTTATAAAGGTATACGCTTTATACTTATATAATTTTAAATATATAAGGCTTAGTTTTATAGTCTCGTTACTACAAAGCCGTTAGTAAAGCGCTTTATACGGGGTCTTCTAACTAAGGGCTATTTAAAGTATATAGTTATAAAAATAGGTCGCTACTTTATAAATATTAAGCTACACTTTATAAAGCAGTTTACCACCTTTATACATTATTTAAGCCTTTATTTTAATTACAGTACTAATATACTTAGTACTACTATTTTAATTTTATATATATAAAGTAAATAACTTAACATATTTACTATACCTCTAGAGATTATTTATAAAGTAGTAGTACCTTTTAATCTCACTATTATACTTAAAAGTAAGTATTTTAATATTATATTAAACCTTTAAAAGCAAAATAAACTTCTTAAAGACCTTAGTAAGTATCTCTATACTATAGTTATATAGGTAGTAGTTCCATAAGTACTGTAAAACGCAGTTAATAAATACTAATACAAATATAAACCTACTATAGCCTTTAGTATATAAGTAAAAGTTAAATGTAATATACTTACTAAAGTGGGTATATGCGTTACTCTTCTGTAGTTTATAATTAATAATTTACTTTACTTTATTAATACTATAGGTATCATAACTCAAAAGGGCATTACTAAGTACTGTTTTAAGAGTAATAAAGATTTGGATACTGTGGGCTAATAAGGAAAAGTACTAAAGTAGTTTAGGGCCAAAGTAACTAAGCTACTAGTACTATGTTTTTTTAAAGCTTTTTAAAAATTCTTATTTTTATTAAGAGTACTTTGTTTAATAGTATAGAGTATATATATACTAAATAGTTTATATAGAATTTTTATATATAAGTACTTTATTAAAAAGCTTATTATACTCTAATACTCTTTAGCTATATATAGTCTTAATAAAGCTAAAAAAAGAGTAATTAAATTTATATAATATAAAGTACTACTTAAAGTACTTGTCCTACTAGTACCTACGCTTATAGAGCTAGTTATAAAAAATAAAGTTAATTACTATAAATATATATAATATAACGTTATATAAGTATAAATTAGATTATTTACTATTAACTAATATAATGTATATACTTACGTTTCTATATTCTTTAATTATAAGGGGCTTAGAGCCAGCCTATAAGTAATTACTTATACTAGCTACTTAAAAGTTACTAAACTGTTATTTGTCTTTAAAAATATAAATAAATACGCTAGAGTTAAAGAAGTAGGAGTTCCTAAGGGGATATAGTAATGGGCCCTTATGTTAAACAGCCTAAAACGCTATAAATAAATACTTAATACTCCCTATATAGTAACTATATAGTTACTAGCTTTAAATCTCTTTAATGTACTAGATTAATTATTTATTATTTATAAGGTTCTTTTTAGTTTTCTTATAGTAGTAGTTAAGTAGTTTCTACTTATTATATATATACTTTAAAAAAGTATAAAAGTAATTTTTAAAGTAGTAGTATATAAAGTATACTAAGTAAAAAGGGGCTAATAGAGTAAAGGAAGTAAAAGATACTAATAAAGCTTTACTCTATAATCTCTTTAGGTTAATATTATTATATTTATAACTACTAAAGCACTTAAAAGGGCCACAAAAAGCTACTTTATTAATAGTAAAAGCGCCTTACGTACTTTTCCTGTATCCCACAAATTCTAATATTTATTTAATTATAGTAATTATTTTAATAATAACTTTATTAAAACTATAATTATTCTAACTATCGCCTATTATTATACAACAACTCTCAGCCTAAAATTAAAGTAGTAAATAGTTAAAAGAACAAAGTAGCTTATAGATCTATAAATTTCCTTTATAAGCCACTTTAAGCCTAATAGTATAACTCTTGTATATATAATTAACCTACATTATAAACTATTTAACTATAGTAACTCTTATTATAAACTACTTATTATAAAGTATAGTAAAGTAGTTAATATAAAACTAGTTAGTGTATTAGCAGTATATACTTCTTATAAATCTAAAGTACTTATAAAGGTTTTAAATCTAAACTACTAGCTCTAAAGTACTTAAGTAGTACTAAATCCTAAACTTTTTAATAATAATACTCTATATTTAAAAAATAATAGTATTCTTAGCCTTTTTTTACTTTTAGTATATTACTTTTATAGTATAGTATAAAAATAAAGAGTTAATATAGTATTTAAAGGCTTTTTTAAAAACGTTAGTCGTTGTTTTAGCACAGTAGTAGTTTATTATACTAAACGGGAATAGAAGGTTTTTTCCTAAAAGTACTTAAAAAAGAGGGTTTATAGTAAGCTTGTTCACTTTAAATCCTATAGTTTAAGAGTAAAGGGCTTTTAACTTAAAGTTATAATAAGTAATAGACTTTAAGTAGTTACTAAAGCGCAGCTCCTAAAGTAGGGTATTACTAATAAAGGGCTTTAGATTTATAGAGGTTAGGTTAAAAGCTTTCTATGTATTAAGAGTGTTTATAAGTACTTAAAAGTTATAAAGCTATAAGTACTAAATAGCTAGGCTGTTAAGGATAGTTTTTTAAGGGGTCAAAAGAACGTTTATAGTAATTTTTATATTTAATAAAGTGGTTTAGAAATAATTAATTATATATAGTAAAGGGGTTAATAAAATAAAACTCTTAATTATTAAATTTCGCGTATATTTGTATATATATAAAGCTATACCTTAAGGGCTATTAATGCATTTTTTACTTTAACGGCACTGTGGGCCTTTAAACCCCCTAAATATAGCTACGGCCTTTGGAGCCGGTGAAACGTTACTCTAGAGCGGCTATTAGCCACCTTAAACGCTAAAATCTACCTATACATCGTAGTATACTAGCAGCTCTAAGCCACGTAATCTAATAGATATCCTACTTAGAGCGTAATTAATAACTCTAGTTTAGTATAATTTTTAAGTTAGTAGGTACGTTAGAACTAGTTTGTGTGGGCTGTATATAGAAGTTTAGTACTATAAAAGCTCTTTTTAAAGAGCTTTTATAGTACTAGACTTTTAGTAGAAATTTATATAGGAATAAAGTTAAGTTAACTAGATTTTTAGTTATGTAGTTTGTGCTTTTAAAGAAATTTAAAAAGGTATATTTAGTAGTTTAGTATAGAGTAGATTTCTCTGTACTACCTAACTTTGCAATTTTAAAGGAAAATATGTTATTAACTAGAAAATGGGCGTGAAAATTATATGAGGCCAGGTCGTTGATCACCTTCTGACACAAATTAGTTTATATTAGTAGCTTTTAAAACCCAAAGTGGAGCACTACTTACTATATATTAAATATACGTTTTTTTTATAATACTATATAAAATACTATAAATTTTATTACTAATAGAGTAATTAACTTTATATAAAGGCCTTTAAACTATTAAATTATATATTTCTTTTTTTTAATAAGTATAAAGCTTATACTTCTATTAATTAACTATAGGGGCCCGCTCTGTTACTTGTCTTGTATAATAATTTAGTAGTAGCAAGTTTAACTTTACCTTAAAATTAATACCTTATTATATAAATATTAACCCTCACATTTATTATCCCTATTATCTATTATAGTTAATTTATTCTACAATACCTCCCTAGAAGTATTAAGTATTAATTAATCTAGTTAATAACCTATTACTGGCTTCTTTAGCCATATATTTACTATAGGTAATATAAAAAATATATGACAAAAAACCTTAAGTTATATTTTAAAAAATAATAATAAATGTGATTATAATTATTTAATGTAATGCATTAAATAGTGAGTAGTTAAATGAAAGAATATTCACTTTAATCTAAACCATTATAAATAAATACAATTAAATATTAAGTATTAATAGTTAAATTAAAAAATGCTTAACTATGAAGTAAGTAGTTATAACTATACTAAAAAAGCCGTTAAGTATAAAGACAATACTAAGATTAATTTAAACTAATAATAATAAACATAAAAAATAAATATATACAAAAACCAGCTAAATACTTACTAACTATACTTTCAGAAAGCTAATAAGATCCCCCTCTTTTAGTAATAATAAGTTCCTTTCTTAATAATAAATAAAATATCCTCTTAATAGTAATAAAAGCCTCCCTCTAAATAAAGCTATACCTATGCACACTGTAAAATTAAAGTACCTTTAATAATAACGTTTTTACTAAGGATTAGGTCTATTTATACTTATAAAAATCATATTTATATTTTATATAAATAACCTTTAATAGTATACTCTCTCTACCTACGCTTCTTTATATAATTAAAATTATAAAAAAATACATTTAATACTATTAAATGCATATACTTAAAAAGTAAAGGTCTATTATTATTAATATTAAAAAACAATTTATAATTAACTTAAAACTACGCTTAAAGCTACTAGGTTATATGTTACTTTTAATTAAACAATAAAAAGAAAGGTACTAAACCTATCTATAGTATATTAAAAAGTATAATACCGTAACTACTAATACTGCTTTCATATACCACTATAGTATATATTAAATAGATCCTTAAGTTTAGTAAGTATAGTAGACTATAATTAAAGTAATACTTATTTTTTAACTCTATATCTCTACTACTATAGAAACATAAACTTACTTACAATACTACGTTAATTACTTTGCTTACTAGAGTCTATAGTAGTTAACCTTTTTACTAAGTTAAATAAAGAGGTAGCAATAGTAAAAATAGTTACTACTATTAAAAAAGTAAAATATTACAAAATAAGTTTTTATAACTACTACGCTATTAATGGTGCTTCAGTTAATAATATATAAAAAAATACTACTAAAAGTAAGAAATTATTTATAACATTATTAAATTATTTTAATAAAATATACTATAGACAAAAATCTTAATCTTAAGTAATAAAAAAAGGCCCTTTTAAGAGCAAAACTATTATTTTACTTAATACTCCACTACAAACCTTATAGTTTATTAAAAGTCCTCAAGGTACTTTCATAATTAAAAAAGGTTTAAAATAAATAAATACTATAAAGTAAGGGTATTTAAATAGCCATTTAAACTGATTTTTTAACTCCTCTTACCCCTATAACAATACTTAATTAACTAAGTTAAACCTCCGGTAATCTATTGAAGCTTTTATAATACTACCGCCTAACCTTTTATCTAATATAACTATTACTACTAGTATATTAAAGTTAACCTTACTATACTCTATATATATTTATAGCCCTAAATAAGCCTCTTTATACTTCTACTCTATAGTAATAAATACTTATTTAATTATTATTTTTAGTAATACTAGATTTACTAATTAAATAAATGTAGTTAAGTTAATAACTTTATTATTTAGTTTACTACTAAGTAAGTATTATATTATTAATAACTGTGCCAATATTATGACTTCTACTTTAACTACTATAGTATTTTACTTTATTAAAGGGCTTTTTAATTACTAGTTTAATAAATGGTATTACCCTATTATCATTAATATTATTAAATTCAAATATTAGTTTTTATTAATAATATGATTCTTTTACTTATATAGTAAGGAACTAGCTATGTCTATAAAACTAAAATTAAAGCCTTTTAATTTAAATAAACTTAAGATATGTTTTATTATTAACTTTATAATACTAGCACTAGCAACTTAGGCCTTTTAAATAAAAAGATTTCTATAGTACTAACCCCTATAGGCCCCTAACTATAGGTATTTTAAGTTATAACTATAGCCCTTATAGAGTTTTTTATTAAAAATAAAACTAAGGAGGATTATAAGTTATAAAAAGTATTAATTAAAGCTAAAAAGGAGTATATAAGTAAGTAAAACACTATATTACTTAATTAATTACTAACTAAGTCAGTACTCCGGCAGTCTCCTATAATATTTTTCTCCCCCCCCCTAAACTTCCTATCCAAAATCTCCTCTCCTTTTTAACTACTACAACCTAATCTAAATTAATTTAATACTAATCTACTTAGTAAGAATTAAATATTACCTTAAATAATTATTAATAAGCTTCTACTATAACCTAGTAAATTATAATTAAAACTAATTAATATATTAAATAATAAGTAGTTTTTAAACTATTTTATTAATTTACTATACTTTAAAAACAATATAGGGTTAAATAGTAAAGAGATTAATAAAGAGGATATTAGTATATAATTAGAGTTAGGTAATAAAGGGTTATAATAAGTACTACTTATAGTATTTATTTTATTTATTTTTTACTTACTTAACTATAGTAACTTTGTAGTTTACTTAATAATAACTTTAACTTATTACTAGTATTTATTTCTTTTTTTTTTTACTTACTTAACTATAATAACTTCTTAACTTAGTAATAACTTTAACCTATTACTTACTTTATTTAATATATCTCTATTTTCTTTACTACTAATAACCCCTACTATAAACTTATTAAATATACCCTTACTACTATTAAAATTAATAAACGTATAGTGGAAGTAACTAGTAATCTATAGTAATCTCTACCCTACTTCTAAAGTATAGTTATATAAAAACTCTACTTAATTATAAACGTCCTTATTATTAGTATTATATATATAAAAGTTCTTTTTAATATACTTTTTTAGGTTTTTAAAGTACTCTTTAATTAAGTTAAAGTTAAATAAGTATAGTAGAAGGTATTTAAGGTATATACTAGTTTTTTTATAAATAATCCAAATATTTTTTTAGTAGTAAAAAGAGGTATTATTTATAATAATTACTAAATAAAGAGTAGGAAACCTTCTATACTTAGATAGTAAATATTAAGTAATCTATACTATAAAGCTATTACTATTTATTATTCCTAAATATATAAAAAAATCTAAAATACCCTTAAGAGTTAATACTAATAAAAGCTATATTTACTAACTATATTTTAGCTTTACTAATTTCTATAGTACAAGGCCTTTTAGTACCTATCCCATTTACTTTTTACTAGTATTTTTATTTACTTCTAACTTATTAACAAAAATTAGTTATTTTAATTTATACTACTATATATAATAAAGCTACTTAAGCCTTTTTTCTAAGTCTTATTAAGTAGCTATAATATATATCTTTTTATTAGTTTAACTTACTTTTTTAAAATACTAACTAATTATTAATAAACTAATACTAAAATTAAATTACTTAAGTAAAAAAGTCTATATTTTATTTAATATTAAATTATTACAATACTTTAATAACTTAAGTAACTTAGTATAATACTAAATTTCTATTTTTTAACTACTTTTATAAAATTTTTTATATTATTTAACTTTACTAATAAGGTTATATTAGTAATAGTACGTTTAAATCGTTTATTAGTTATAATTAGTAGCCCTAGTAATAAAACTATTATTAAAGTTAAAAAATAGGAGTATTAAATTAATTTTAGTAAACTAGTATATTAAAATCCTTAGTACTATAGTAGTAGATTAGCTAAAATATAGTTTTTAAATAGCTTTATATTTGTTTTTTATAGTAGTAAGAGGCCTTTTAACGGTAGTATTTACGAAAAGTTATAATATAAAGAATATTAGATTTATGGGTAAAATTTAACTTTTTTGTATTAGTAAGCGTTGCCCCACTTTGGGTTTTGGAAGCTGCCGATGTAAACGACTGTACCTAGCCCGGTTCTGAGCGATGCTGCAGGTCCGTGATAGTTACATGGTTTCTGTACGTGACTGGATTATCCTTGTTTCGACTCTATGGAGGTAGTTAAAGCAAAACAAGCAACAAGTCCTATATAGATTCTCACTTAGTTATCTAAGGCTATGCTAATGATGGCGAGGCTATGATCCTCACCTAGTCGCCATCGTTGGCGTGGACTTGGATGACCAGGCAAGACTTCTCAAAAGGCGTATAGGTCGTTTTCGCCTTGAATCTTTAACAATGGTTCTGGATTTAAGCCACTATAGCTGGTAGAGTTGATCTTACAAACAGCTTGGGTGGTGTACCCGTACAGGTATAGTTATTTATATTAGCAGCGTCTAAAACCCATAATAAGGCACTACTTACTATATAGAAAATTCGCGCTTTTTGTACAATACCACATAAAACACCATAAATTTCATCACTAATAGAGTAATTAGCCCTATATAAAAACCTTAAAACTATTAAATTATATATTTCTTTTTTTTAATAAGTATAAAACTTACACTCCTATTAGTTAACTACAAAAACCTACCCTATTACTTATTTTAATAATAATTTTAGTAGTATAGTAAAGTTTAACTTTACCTTAAAATTAATACCTTAACATACTAAATATCCTTACCTACTATCTATTATCCCTATTGTCTATCACAATTAATTTATTCTACAATACTTCCCTAAAAACACCAAGCATTAATTAATCCAGTTAATAACCCATTACTAGCTCTTCTAACCACTTATACTTATACTTATAAATAACACAAGGATACTCTTAGTAAGAAGCTTTAAGTTGTATTTTAAGAACTAATAAGTAGATGGATTATAATTATCTAAATACTAACAATAAAGTAGTAAATAACTAAACTAAAAAAGGCCCTAATTAATCCTAAACTATTACAAGTAAAACTTAATAAATATTAAATATTAGTAATTAAACTAAAAAAATAACTAACTATAAAAAAGTAAATAACTACAGCCGTACTACTAAAAGAGCTATCAAATCCTACTAAAGATAATACTAAAATTAATCTAAGTAATAATAATAGTACTAAAGATAAGACTCTACTCTAAAGATAATTAAATACCTTAACTACTCCCTTTTAAAACTAATAAAACCCCCCCTCTTCCCAGTAACAATAAAATCCCTTTCCTAATAATAAACAAAATCTACCCTCTTAATAATAATAAAAGCTTCCCTTTAAACAAAACTATACCTATACCCCACATTACTTAAAAATTAAAGTACCTTCTAATAATAACGTCTTTACTAAAAATTAAAGTCTATTTATACTTATAAAGATCCCTATTTATATTTTATATAGGCCAACCTTTAATAGCGTACCCTCTCTACCTAAGCTCCCTTGTACAATCAAGTCATAAAAAATACAGCATAATACTATTAAATCCCTTATACTTAAAAAGTAAAGGAATACTATTATTAATATTAAAAAACGAATCTATACTTAACTTAAAACTATACTTAAAGCTATTAAGTTATATATTACTTTCTAAATTAAATAGTAAAAAAAAAGTACTAAACCTATTTATTTAGTATACTAAAAAAAATATAATACTATAATTAACAATACCTAGCCGTACTTACTATAGCATCTACTAACTAAATAAATCTTTAAAACTAATAAATACAGTAAAGCTATAATTAAAATAATACTTATTTTTTAGCTCTATATCCCTACTACTATAGAAATATAAACTACCTATAATACTACATTAATTACTTTACCTACTAAAGCCCACAGTAATTAACCTTCTTACTAAACTAAATAAAAAGAGTATATTAGTAAAATAACTACCACTATTAAAAAAGTAAAAAAGCTTATTAAAAATAAGTTTTTATAACTACTACGCCATTAATAGTACTCTAAACTAATAATATATAAAAACACCACTAAAAATAAAAATTATTTATATACTTAGTATTAAATTACTTCTAATAAAATACACTACAAATTAAAAATCTTTAATCTTAAGTAATAAAAGCAAACCCTCTTTAAAAACAAAACTAGTATTTTACTTAGTACTCCACCTATAAACCTCATACTAGTAATAAAAAAATATAAAAGTACTATAATTAAAAAAGTTTAAAATAAACAAACACAGTAAAATAAAGGCATTTAAACAGCCACTTAGACTAATTTTTTAGCTCCTCTTACTCCTATAACAACACCTAATTAACCAAATTAAACCTTAAGTAATACCGTTATAAACTTTTATAGTATACTACTAACCTTACCTTATCTAACATAAACATTACTACCAATATATTAAAATCAACCTTACTATACTCTATATATATTTATAACTCTAAATAAGCCTTCTTATACTCCTACTCTACAGTAATAAATACCTATTTAATTATCGTCTCTAGTAGTACCAAATTTACTAACTAAATAACACAATTAAGTTAATAACTTTATTATTTAATTTACTACTATACTAAGTAAGTATTACAACATCAACAACCATCTCTAAACATTATTTAAACCACTCTATAACTACTATAATAATCTTTACTCTATTAAAGGGCTTCTTAATTACTAGTTTAATAAACAAAGTATTACCCTAAACATTACTAACATTATTAAATTAAATATTAAAGTTTTTATTAATAATAAAGTCTTTTACTTATATAGCAAAAAACTAACTATATCCATAAAGCCCACAAAAATCATTAAACCTTTTAATTAAATAACTTAAAATACATTTTATTATTAACTCTATAATACTAGTACTAGTAACTTAAGCCTTTTAAATAAAGAGTTTTCTACTATACTAACCCCTATAAGCTCCTAACTACAAGTATTCTAAACTATAACTATAACCCTTATAAAGTTTTTTACTAAAAAAAAGGCTAAAAAGGATCATAAATTATAAAAAGCATTAGTTAAAACTAAAAAGAGCTATATAAATAAGTAAAACGCTATATTACTTAATTAATTACTAACTAAGTTAGTACTTTAATAGTTTCCCACAATATCTTCCTCCCCTTCCCTAAACTTCCTATTTAAAATCTCCTCTCCTCTCTAACTACCACAACCTAATCCAAATTAATTCAATACTAATTTACTTAGTAAAAGTTAAATATTACTTTAAATAATCATTAATAAACTCTAACTATAACCCAGTAAATCACAATTAAAACTAATTAATATATTAAATAATAAATAATCTTTAAACTACTTTACTAATTTACTATACTCTAAAGACAATATAGGGTTAAATAACAAAAAAATTAATAAAAAAAATATTAGTATATAATTAAAGTCAAGTAATAAAAAGTTATAATAAGCACTACCTATAGTATTTATTTTATTTATCTCTTACCTACTTAACTATAATAACCTTATAACTTACTTAATAATAACTTTAACCTATTACTAGTATTTATTTCCTTTTTTTTTTACCTACTTAACTATAGTAACCTCACAACTTAACAACAACTTTAACCTATTACTTACTTCACTTAATACATCTCTACTCTCTTTACTACTTATAACCCCTACTATAAACTTATTAAATATACCCTTACTACCATCAAAATTAATAAATATATAGTAAAAATAACTAGTAATTTATAGCAATCTCTACTCTACCTCTAAAACACAATCATACAAAAACTCTACTTAATTATAAACATCCTTATTACTAATATTATATATATAAAAGTTCTTTTTAATATACTTTTTTAAATTTTTAAAGTACTTTTTAATAAAATTAAAGTTAAATAAGTATAATAAAAGGTATTTAAAGTATACACTAACTTCTTTACAAATAATCTAAATATCCTTTTAATAATAAAAAAAAGTATTATTTATAATAATTACTAAATAAAAAGTAAAAAACCTTTTATACTTAAATAATAAACACTAAGTAATCTACCCTATAAAACTATTACTATTTATCGTCCCTAAATATACAAAAAAATCTAAAATACCCTTAAAAGTCAGCACTAATAAAAACTATATTCACTAACCGCATTTTAACTCTACTAATCTCTATAACATAAGGCCTTTCAATACCCATCCTATTTACCTCTTTCTAGTATTTTTATCTACTCCTAACTTATTAATAAAAATTAGTTATTCTAATTTATACTACTATACATAATAAAGCCACTTAAGCCTCTTCTTTAAGTTTTATTAAATAACTATAATATACATCTTTTTATTAATCTAACCTACTTCTTTAAAATACTAACTAATTATTAATAAACTAATACTAAAATTAAATTACTTAAATAAAAAAACCTATATCTTATCTAGTATTAAGTTATTATAATACTTTAACAACTTAAACAACTTAGTATAGTACTAAATCTCTATCTTCTAACTACTCTTGTAAAATCTTTTATATTGTTTAACTTTACTAATAAAGTTGTATTAGTAGTAGTACTTTTAAACTATTTATAAGTAGCAATTAGTAACTATAATAACAAAACTATTGTTAAAGTCAAGGGATAGAAACATCAAGTTAATCTTAGTAAGCTAGTACGTTAAAATATTCAGTACTATAGCAGTAAATTAATTAAAATATAGTTTCTAAATAACTTTACGTTTATTTTTAGCAATAGCAGGAGGCCTTTTAACGGCAGCATCTACTAAAAACTATAATGTACAGAATATTAGATTTAAGGGCAAAATTTAACTTTTTGGCATAGGTAAGCGTTGCCCCACTTTGGGTTTTGGACGCCGCCGATGCAAATGACTGTACTGTTTCGACCCACCTCTCGCCCGTGCCTAAAGATTTCCAGGGTCGCAGTTGGTACAGAATCCCACGGGTCTATCTATCCACGTCCTTGATTCTCTGCTTCAATCAGAACTTCGTCCTCAACTTCATCCAAGAAAGCACCCTACCGCTGGCGTTGCTGGCAAGTCACAATGATTAGGGCCAAGATGTATATTCGGTGGAGACCCTCGTATCTTCTCTTCGGCAGATCTTGTCAAGCCTTCATTCCCGTGGTCTTCTGCATGAGCCTGTGTGCATTTCAATTCGACGCGACTGCCGGGCATTACACATAGTATCGTCAGCTCCTCTGACCGAGGATGAGAAGCTTTGGCTGGCTGCCAACACAGCCTTGCTAGTTATCCAGCTGGCACTTCTTGCTTGCATGTGGACCGTGTTTCAAGCGCGAGACACGAGGCGATCTGAGGAGGGTCGTGGTGCAGCCTACATCAACCCCGAGGACAAGGTCGAATTGGACACTCTCATCGACTTGCTACCCTCCTGGGGTTTCCTCCGCGGATCCCGCTCGCTGTACGCCCTCTTGGGGAAAATCGCACCTTCAGCACCAACAGTAACAGCTGGTCTTGTTGTTTCACCCTCCACCTCCACTGCTCTCGCTTTCATGGCCCTTATCTTGTCACTACTTCTATGGTTAAGGGCTAGAACTATGCGACTTGTAACTCTGGCCTTTCCCCTTCTTGTCGTCGAAGCCCACGCTGTAATACCCATAATGGGTGTTACGGCTTCTGCGGCGATGCCTGCCATCTTCACTGGGATGGAGGACAAGCCTCGATTCGGATTCAGTCTATTCTTTCTGTGGGAAACGACCCTGTTGTTTTCTTGGTCATGGCAGTACTGTGTTATACTCCCCTCTATCACTGCTTTCGTCATACTGCGCTTTCTACTCGTCCGTCACGCCCCCGACTACCTCGTCGAACCCATCCCGTTGCCACCCTCTCGGATAACCTTGACCAGGCCCTTCTGCAAAGTTTGCCAGAATACCATACTCACCAAAATGCAGTCGAATCCTCCCAAAGTTGGGCCCAGGTTCCCGCACCACCAGACTACTAGGTCGCTACGCAAATCGGCTACCGAAGGATGTCGTATTTGTACGACAATCTGGCGTGATATGGCCAACCGCCAGGCGAGTCACATGTTCGAGGCCCTTCCCTTGGGGCGCGCGACAAGCTGGGGAGTCTTTTACAGCAACGAAATATTCGTAGATTCAAACTGGCAAAGCCATGTAAGCCATTTCCGTTTCATCAGCGCCAAAGCCACGGACAGCTTCTTCCGACCGTTAGGCCCGCACCCCTGGCCACCCCGTCGCCCACGCCTCCTCGAAGATCACACGGGGTCTGACACCAGTCTCAACCTCGCCAAAGAATGGCTCTCGGCATGCATACGAACCCACCCGTCTTGCGGTGCTAACATCGACGTCCACTTTCGCCCTTCGCGATTGTTGCACCTCGGTACCGATGGCCATGTCCGCCTCCACACATCAAAAGAGTATCCAGAAGTATTATCCTACATGACGCTGAGTCATTGCTGGGGAGGCGTAAACTTCATCCAACTCCAGCAGAGCAACCAAGAGGCATTCCGACGAGGCATCCCCTGGGAATCCCTTCCCCAGACTTTCAAAGACGCCATCCGTATCGCTGGACACATGGGCGCCGATTACCTCTGGATCGACAGTCTTTGCATCCTGCAAGACTCCCCTGAAGACTGGCTGGTCGAGTCGGTGATGATGCGCGGCATCTACCAGAATGCCACCTGCAACATCGCTGCTTCCGACGCGGCCAACAGCCTTGAAGGCTGTCTATATCCACGAAACCACCGCTCCCTCACGCCAGAACGTCTGCATCGGTGTTCTGACGAAGACAGTGACCCACGTATCATTAACATACAAGTCAGCCGCACTCGATCCAATCGGCTATACTCCCGCGCTTGGGTATTGCAAGAAGCTTTGCTGGCACCCAGGACCCTCGACTGCGGGAGAGATCAGCTTTTCTGGCGATGCGACGAATTTATGGCGTCGGAAGAAGGCCCCGACGGGCTCCCGACCTGGTGGAGTGTAAGTTACCATCACCCGTCACGCGGTCTTTTGGGATTGTCAATGAGTAAAGTCTCGAGCCTCAGGCTCATGGCAAAGGAGATGGAGGAGTGGGAAGCCAGCAAGCGAGACGTACTCCAGACTCCCGGACCTCGCGGTAACAGTGAGGCAGTCCTCCATGCTTACAACGATTCGTCGTCGCCATGCAGTTTATGGATCGACATTGTTGAAATATACTCGCGCATGTCGTTGACGAGGGATACGGACCGGCCTGTCGCCATGATGGGGACCTTGGATACGTTCCGTCCATACTCCGGCCAGTACCTGGCAGGCATGTGGGAACATCTTCTTCCACTTCATCTCCTCTGGAGCACCTGCGAAGAATATGATTATTTCTCGGGGCCAAGCCGCTGCTACAGACCGTCCCCCAGACGGGCGCCATCCTGGTCCTGGATGTCTCTCGAGGGCCCCGTTCACCTCAAAGGCCTGCGCAAGACCTTGCCCTTGCCAAGCTACGTGCTCCTGTCGCAGTTCCTCGGCGCCGAGATTGTTTCCGCCCAAGAGATTCGCCTGCGACTCAGGGCGCCGTCGCTGGTACGGGCCGTTCGGGTCGACAGGTGGACGGGTGTCGTCCCACGCGTCCTGCTGGCCCTGGGCTTCAAGCCGGTCGTCTCGGGCCTCCGCATTGAGGACTCCACGGGCATGAGCAAGTGGCAGCTTTCCCGGCCCCGGCTCGTTGACGATAGCAAGAACACCTACATTCGTCTCGTCTTTGACGAAGCGCACTGCGAGGAGACGGTCCTCGACGTCGACCTCATGCCGATTCGCCAGAGTAGCTCCGACGTGGTCAATGGGTTGATTTTGCAAGAGAACGTCGTCGATGGTACATTTACCCGGGTCGGGCACTTTTGGACGTCCGGTATCCCAGTTGGAGTCTTCTCAGAAGGTGAACAGACGGAGGTCGTCTTGGTCTGAAGCTGGCCTGGGAAGTACGGGGTCAATTTGCCTCTTATGTGTGTGATGTGTGACAGTACCAACGCATCTACTACGGCACTACACCGAAAAGTGAACCCTGATAGAAGTTTTTTCAGTACCTGTGATACCTCTAGGGCAGGGTCAATTTAGTTTAAGAATATGGTTTTGCGAAGCCCTTCTAAAGTACCGAGGCCGGACAGAGACGGAACCCTTGGTCCCGACACTCTACGACGATACGACATACGACGGTGATACATCACACTTGACGACGATACGATACTAACCGCTCACTCCAACGAACCACCAACGTTGCAACATGATGAATCGACATGTATTCCTCAGAAACGCCCATCGACAGAGCCCTAGTCACGGCTCAAGGTACCCTACACCAGATAACCCACAACCCCCAGACTCCACGCCAGTACTCCCGAATCCCATTTTTAAAACATTACTGTATCCCCTTTCCGTTCAAAACAAGCAAACACCTCAGTCGTCCTCAATGTCGTCATCACTAATGACGAGATTCTGCACCTGCAGCCCCGCGACGGAAGCACCCTCCCCCCCGCGGTGCCGGATCGCAGCGCCCTTCTTCCTCGGCGAGGACTCCTCCGAGGGCTTGTCCGTGGCCCACGCGTCCCCCGTCGCGACCTCCGGCGCGTCCTCGGCCTCCTCCTCGTCCACGCCCTGCAGCGCGCCGCCGTGGAACGAGACCACCTTCTCGAGGTCGCGCAGCTTGAACGAGTGCAGCGTCGACCGGCGCCCGCGGACGATGGAGGCCATGTACGGCAGGCGCTCGAGCAGCATCTCCCTGCGCGCCGAGCTTCCGAGCGACAGCAGCGGCGCGGCGGCGTCGGGTTTGGGTGCGGCGGCGGCGTCGCTCTTGGGGGGCTGGCGGCTGGCCACCCAGCTGCCCACGTCGGCCTGCTGCCTGGGCCGGCGGAACGCGCTGGCGCCGTCCATGATGCCCTTGCGCGGGGCTGTCTCCTCGCCCTTCATGAGCTTGGTGGACCAGACGTCGACCAGCGCCTCGAACTCCTCCTTCTGCCGCCAGAGCTTGATGCTGGTCGGGTAGAACATCTTGAAGGCGTCGGCGCCCTTGGCCCCCGTCGAGGCCTTGCGCTTGACGGGCGACGGCAGGGAGAAGAGCATCCCGCGGACGGCGACCTGGAACGCGATCTCGTCCTGGCGGAGGACGTGGCTCCCCGAGTCTCTGCCGAAGCCAGTGTACGCGCCCCTGCCGCCGAAGAAGATGTCCGACGAGGGGCACAGCAGGTCGCTCTCGGAGAGGTACTCGATGCAGCCGTCGACGTAGTCCAGCGGGGTCGACGCGTCGAAAGGCGGGACGTTCTCGCAGGAGAGCATGTAGTTCTCGTGGAGGGCGGAGATGAACGTCTGCGTATCCGTGCCCGTTTCGTCTATTAAAGTGTCGGCCGATACTTCTGACGGCTTCGGCCGGGAGTATTGGGCGAGGTAGTTGGGTAACCTCTCAGCCGGGTTGGCTGCTGCCGGAGCTTCCTCTCTCTTGTTGTAGACCACCTTGCCCACGGCGTGGAAAATGCCGAGGCTCGCCTCGCGCTGGGATATCATCTCCAGAGTGTCCTGCTCTCCTTTCGTCAGGACGATGCCGGCCTTGGCCCCCTTCGACTGCTTGGCCAGGGCGACCTTGGCCCCCCAGTCGGCGTCCTGGTCTCCCTTCAGGCACATGAACTCCAGCGACGAGATGGCGCTGCGGATGTCGCCAATCTCGCCCAGCCGCTTCAGCACCAGCGGCCCGGGCGTGCGCTTCCGCCCAGACTTGCGGGCCTCTTTCAGCACCACTAACTCCAGGGCTTTCGCGAGCAGGGTCGGCGCGATGGCGTTGAACTCGATGACGCGCGTGCCGGGGTGCCGCAGGATCTCCGGCCCGAGCAGGCGGTGCGCGGTGAAGCTGTCCGCGGAGGCCGACGTCGTGGTCAGCAGCGTTTCCGAGATGACCAGGACGACTGGCGTGATGGACCCTTCTGCGGGCCGCCGTCCAAAGGCGGAGAGAGATGGTGTGTTGACCGCGAGGTACTCCAGAAGGGCACTTCGGAAAGACGTCAGGGCCGTCGAAGACCTCGAAAAGGTGTTGGGAAACTCCTCGACGAGGATGATCTTTTGCGAGGAAGAGCCGGGCTTGTCGGTCGCCGCCGGGCGCGGTGGTGCCTCCGTCACATCGAGGTCCAGCTGGCCAAACTTGCCGCCTCTACCCAGAAACTCCTGGAACTGCGCCGATGACGAAGCGTATCCGAGGTTCGCACCGTTCGCGCCGGTCGGGTTCCTCCACTCGAGCAGCTCGCAGCCCATGTCCCTCGCCAGGAGCCGCATCGTCGTAGTCTTGCCGGAGCCCGCCGCACCTTTCAGGAGCAGCAGGCGCTGGCGCAGGCGTCCCCCGACGACGTCCTCGAGCCACTTGCGCACATCTGACACCTTTCTCTTGTGCACGGCGAGCTCGTCCAGGTTCAGGGGCGCGAACCGCTCCGACCACGGTCGCAGGTCGTCGTCCAGCGCCCCCGGTGCGCCCCCCGGGCGCGTGGGCTTGAGGAACCTCTGGCTCGAGCCGAACGGCATCGACGAGCCTACTGGTGTGCTGTCCCGAAACCTCTTGCGCGCGTTCTGGCTTACGATGCTGGATGTGCTCGCCTTCTTGTCGGCGACGACGTCGTCGTCCGAAATGGGGTCGCTGACGATGTCGTCGAGCGGCACTGTCCGCGAGGATGCCGGCCTGGCGCCGTTGCGCTGCGCCTGCCTCGAGAAGAGGGTCATCAGGTCGCCGTTCCTCCCCTTCTCCTCCGTCTTCGCGCGCTTCAGTGTCTTGTTCGTCTTTGGCTTCTCGGGGCTCGTGCTCGGGCTCTTGGTGCCCTTGTTCGACTGCCCGCTGCGGGCCTGCAGCACCTTCGGGGCGGGAATCGGTCGGCCGGGGCCCGCGGCGGCGGCGCGGGAGGGTCTCGGCTTAGACGGGCTCGGGGATGCGGTCGCGTTCCTGCATGTGCTATCTGGTTTCGAGGGGGAGGAGAAGAAGTCCATTAACGTGGTGGTCTTGGGACGGTCGTCGTCCTCGTCATCGGAGTCGACGACATTGCGCCTTCTGCGCTTGGCAGGCGGCGCCATTGGATGGAGAAGATGCGTGGGCGACTCAACATGAGGGCATTGTCTCCGAAATGGCAGCCCGGGTCGCGTCTCTCGTCGGTGAGGCTGGCGGGCGACGTGTGCTGAAATGTGAAAGATGGAAACATGTGCAAGGTGGAGGAGGTGCAGGCGCAGGTGCACCCAGCTGAGGCAGCTTCCTCGTCCTCGCGAATCTGGACCCCACTTTGGCTGGCACTCTAGGTATCAAGGTTCCTAAGTACCTCAGCGGGCGCTAAGAGCCTAAGAGGTCGCTAAACCGTCAGGTCCGTTCTTGCGGCAGGCAGCGCCCCGCTAGCTGCCCTACAGCGGCCCAGTCCCAAGGCAAGTATCTGGTCCACGTCATGAGAAAGGATGGTTGCTATAAGGGTGATTAAATCAACGAAATGAGGGAAAAAAGGAAAGGGGATGATATAGAGTTGAAATTTCGATCATGGAAACGCTTGCCATAAACTGGTTTCCTGTTCCCCGTCGCCGAAGGCGTGTCGTCTGTACCTGGCCTCTACTTGCCGTGGCGTTTGCGTTCATATCGACCTCCACCAAGTCACTGGTTGGGGAGAGGCACACATCAAATCCATCGAACCGCAACTTGATAGGCAGCTACCTAGCTGGCAGATATTTTTGATCATTACACATACATTCTGATTTCGTGATTATGTAGTAGGTACGCCCATGTTGTACAAGGATAAAGACAATTTTGCTGACCGCCCAGCACAGCCCAAACAGAATCAAATAGCAGATAGCGGGTGCACCGGCAGAGCATTACTATTATTTTTCACAAATCAACCCACCTCAGAAAGTCCAGCCTTGGAAGTTGTCGACAAACGTCAATGCCGAAGCCAGATACCGCTCGTGGACGTCGCCCCACGTCCTGGCGGCTTCCTTCATGGCTCGGATAGCTATGTCTCATCAGTAAACATCCCTCTTACAGGTTGGACCGGGAAACATACCCTTGACGAAGTGCGCGTCCGTCGCCCACCGCGAGTTCAGCGCCTCGTACTCCACGTGGCCCCAGTGCCGGCTCTTGAGGTCCTTGTCGACGTTGTCCGGGTCGATCTCGGGCCTCAGCAGCGAGATGTACACCGACAGCGTGAACAGCCACCACTGCCGGACGAGGCTGACGTGGAACTTGGCGGGTATGAAGGGGATGAGGATGCGGACGGCGTGGCTCGTCGTGAGGAGGTGCACGGTGAAGAAGTTGTACGCGTGCGAGCCCGGCTTGATCGTGGCGACCAGCAGCGCGACGGCCAGCTCCTGCGACTCCTCGAACTGCCGCACGGGGTCGGTAATGGTCCACGCGTTCCAGTACTCCAGCACCAGCGCTTCGTGCTTCTCGAACAGCACCTCGAGGTTGTCCACGTCCGGCGTCTTGAACAGCCCGTCGAGCCGCGAGTCCTTGGCCAGCCTGCGCATCAGCTCGAACGTCGACTCGGAGCCGAACGGCGCGGGCTTGGTGTACTTCTTCTCGTCGAGGTAGCGGTGGAAGAAGTTATAGTTCGTCGCCGTCAGCCCGAGAGCCTCGATCGCGACCTCCTTGTTGTCGACCTCGTATGCGTACCCGAGGTGGATGAGGGGGTGGCCAACTTTTTCGCGAGAGGGTGTCAGCAGCGTCACCACCACACGAATCCCGCAGGGCAATACGTACGGCCGCCGATCAGTCCGTTGACCAGGGGCTCCTTCCCCTCGAACATGTACTTGGCGACGACCCTCTTCCAGTCGTAGCCGCAGTCCAGGGCCAGCGAGTCCTCGAAGAAGTCGACGTAGGCGCGCTGGTACCTCTTGTCGCCCAGGAAGTCCCGCCAGTCGTCCTCGGTGACCTCGGCGGGAGACTCCTCCCACGGCTCGAGCTCCTTGGCCTCGTTCTCGTAGATGGCGTGCAGCTGCCTGTCGGTGGCGCCGAGGAGGTACGCCGAGCCCAGGATGTGCGGCGCATGGTTGTGGAACCGCAGGTCGTTGTAGAGGATGGCGTGGTTGACGTGGTTCGCCCTCAGCAGGTGCTTGAGGCAGCGCGCGCGCTTGTCCGGGTCGGTCTCGACGTTGTGGACGGGGACGGGCGGGATGTCGATGGCCTGCGTGCGGTCGTCGTCCGAGACGAACCTGTTGACGATCGGGACGTATGAAAGTAGGCCGGCCATTTTCGTAAGTTGGTGGTTAATATACAGTGCAGAAGGGCAGAAATCAAGCTGTTCTCATGGTGGAGGGAAAGGATGGGAGTTTGCGACTGCGACTGCCGCCGCGCACATGGCGCGATCCTCGGACAGAAGCGTTGGGAAAAGTGACGTCTGGTGGGTTTGAGTAGGTGGGGCTGGAATGCAGGGTGCGCACGTTCCTTGGTGCAGGGGCTTCCCGACTTTAATGCTGCTGTAAGAGGTCCCTCCAAATGCATGATGCTGTTTTTCATGTTGCTTTGAGTTCAATGCCTAGGTTATTAATGAACACAGGTTTGGGAAGAGAGATTCAATGTAGTTGTTCTGGCACAATGGGTCGATATGTTGCAGTTTTATCATCACCAAAGTCCGGATCCTGAAGCTTGTAAGACGCACTTCAGATTTGCCAGCTGGCAATCAGCGGATGAAGCCCCAAACGAACTGTTGGACCCTGCATTTTGCCAGCTGCCTCTCACAGTCATCATGCCGAAGTACCTGTGGGACAGGGCCAATCATCCCCCAACGCCCCGGCTTTCCCTCTTCCGGCCAAGCCTCGGAATCCGTGCAACGGCCGGCCGGGGCCTCCGAAGCCGCAACAACCACTACCGAAACCCCGGAATGTCACCAGCCCCGACCGGCCCCATCCGAGCGGGACGCCGGGACAATGCATTCCCCCGGAGCCCCGCTCAACAAAAGGCCTGCTGCGGACAGACCTCAACCGTTACCCCTCCGCACAGACAAGTCGCCAGACCAACATACATCACGCAGCGTAAGCCTCTGGTAGTATAAATTCACTCCTATGGCGGGGGAAAAATTTGAGAACTGTATTGTCCAAGTGACCCAACAGTGGAAGAACTCCAGAGAACGCACATACAAAGAGGACTCGTCGCCGACCTGCCTCATCAACCACGGTTTCAGCCTCTCTGATATGCCTCCCCTCCATTCACTTACACACACACCTCCACCTAAAAAGCATCTTACGAGGGATGCAACAGACAGAATACTCAACACAACAATCCTTCTCTCACAGCTTAAATATGCCAAAAAAAAAAAAAAGGGGAAATTTTCCCGCAAGCCACCGAATTGATGAGCCTTTTCTTCTTCTTTCCATCAAAATCTCCAGCTCCAAGATAGGAACGCATGGCCAGTGCAAAGATCCACGAGGCTTGAATCTCCTAGGCAAGAAGAGGTTCTACTGGTTATTTCTACAGTATACTTTTCTCAACGGTGCATTTTCCTTCCACAAAAAAAAATCGTTTGGGGTCGGTGAGTGCAAGGTGTCATACGGAAGGTGTCATACGACCTGTCGAATCTGAGTTTGGTGAGTTTAACCTCCTACTTGCCCTATCCATATTTGCTTCTCTCTCGGGTATAAATATGAAAGACTCGAGACCCTAGTTGATGAGCGACAGAGGTTGTTCAGGGCTGCCTGGGGAAGTCTCTGCGCCCTGCAAGCTCTGAGTGCGGTGGTAGGTAGTCACGCGCGTGGCCTTTGCGGAGGGACATTTCGTGTCTACCACCGCTCTCTGTCTCTGTAAGTTTTCATCACCAAATTTCATTTTTGGAGGTTGTCTGTCACAAAATCAATTTCAATGTCAGGAAACTAACGCAATACCAATAATGAAGCCATGCGCTTTCAAAGTGACGAAACCTCGCAAGTGCGCTTGCATTCCCTGCCGAAACGCATTTTCTCTCTCCGTCGCCCACTGCGTGACGAGAGTAAACAGAACACCTGGGTATCTTGAGCGTGGACTGAACGCTGTATAAAAGCCAAGATGCAGTGGTCGTAACGTTGAGGAGCAGGGTCATATGACCCCTGGCCTCTTAGGCCCCCTCCTGTCTCCAGGCTCCTGCCGGCAACTTCTCCCTCACACATCACCACATTCAACACCCTCAATACATTCAGGGTATTGTGCTGCAACATGTCGAGGAAGTTTGAGACGCCAGTGCCCTTCACCTACGGGACGACATTTTTGGAATGTCTTCCAACGACCTGCTCACTGGGAAGCGTTATGCTTCCTTGTCATCATGAGCCCCCTTTCTTGCTCCACAAGGCTGTTGAGCGATGAATGGATGGCCTCAATGCCGTTCTTCATTGCGTCGTCGTTCTTCATTGCGCCGTCGTTCTTTATTGCCTCACCGTTCTTTATTGCGTCGACTGGAGGAGCAGCCGTCAGCATCTGTTGTTGTATACAGAGGGAAAGCAAAGCGATACTTACAAAAAGGCTCACGAAGTTTCAAGGCATTCTTGAACGCTTGGTCAAGCTCTTGATTGGACGCACCACCAACGTTTTTCGAGCTCATATGCAGATCTTGCTTTCTTCGGAACACGGCCGAGTAGAAGACGGCGACGCCGTTGAGCAGCTCAGTGGCGTCCTGGTCGCGGGGCTCCTCCGAGCGGAGAAGGCGGTTGTAGACGAAGATAAGCTGCCAGAAGGCAGCCCAGAGGGCGGGCATGCGGGACGTGTCCAACTGTCTGGAATAAACCGAGTCGTCGAGCTCTGCGAGGATGTCGCGCTCGGCAGTCTCAAGTGCTAAGCGGGCAAAGCTGCGAAACTCGACCGTTGCGAGCACGCCTAGCGGCTGAGCACCGGGGACGCCTTCGATCTCGACCGTGAAACTTTCGCAGCAGCAGATCCTGTACAAGGCCTTAAAGGTGTGTACCTTGTAGAGAAGCCTGACCTGTTGTGGAGGGCGACGGGTTAGTCTCTCAACTACAGGTTCGGCATTTTCCAGATGACGACTTACCAGAGGCAGCTCTCCGTTGGGCTGTTGGCGGGCGAAGCGAAACGGCCTAGAATAACACTTGACAAATTTCTCAATGGCGACTTTGAACGATCCGGAGTTAGTGCCACATGCATCGATCATCTGCTCGGACCAATCCACCATGGCCACGGTCGTAGGAAAACAGCCGTTCGGTATGCACCACTCCTTTTCAAGTCCTAATTCGTGGCTGTCCAAGGCGATGAGGAGTGGCTCATGCGGTACCCCAAAATTGAAGCGCAATTTCCCGGGGGTGTGGGGACTCATAGTCTCTGGCAAACCGAGCCGCAGACAATTGCTCAGGGATTCGACTGAACTTGCGTTAGATTTTGACACCACACTTATGAATGGGAGAGTTGAAGCGTACATCGACCGTTCGCCAAGTCTTTGGCGATGGTGACCAGGTCCTGCCGGATGCAGTGCAGTTGGGCATCATTACACCTTTTGCAAGCGCCAACGCCCTCACAGAGTTTGCCGCGGACATTACATATAACGCAGGGTCTTGAGTTGACATCCGCATTGACGTGCGTGATTCCGCCAACGCCATGGCCGACAGCGCCAGAGGGGCGCGAGGGCGGTGCAGCATCCGGCATTGTGAGCCCGTAACGAGGCAGCGGCGGCCCCGTGGTATTCACGGGGGCCACGATATGAGGCATCGGGCGACCGTTCATACCCTCAACTCCGAAGACTGGAACCTGGATCGGGAGACCCAGGCTGTACCTGATGCCGGGGAACAACTGGCTTGGGCCTGCATGCCCGAACTCGTGGTTGATCAGACCGGCGTTGTCGGTGAAGGGGTGGCCATGGTGGGTGGGAATAGAGCTGTCGACGGAGCCGCGGTCTGGTTCCGAGGGCCTGAAGGAAAGCATGCCGGGTTCCGAGGGCGTCGGTCGACGTGCGGTGGTCTGGTCTTCGTCGCCAGAATTCTTCCTCTTCCGGCCCCTCTCCCTGATAGACGCCATCACGTATAAGCTGACAATGAAGATTGACAAGGATGAGGGGGAATAGAAGAAGACGCTGGACCGATGTTGGATCGGATCGCGGGAGTGTAAGATGATTCGTAGTACTGATGGGATGGGATGTCGTTGTTGCGATGAATGGTGAGATGGAAAAGAAGCCCGGGTAGTGAGCAGGTGACGACGAATATGCGTATCACAGTCAAGCTGCTCCCCGCTGCCTTTTTATTAATTATCTGAACTGGGGGCTGAATGGGTGCCTATGCGGCTTTCGCCATGGCTGCAGAGGATCTCAAGGTTCTTGGAAACCACGCCTCAGCAAGCTTGACCAACGTTTACAGTGGCTGAATCTTATCAGCTCAAGCAAGAGCAAGACCTGTCCACAAGGGTTCACGAGTACCTTGGGGAGCGAACTCGTGGGCTCGCGCTGTCGAGGGCGCAACCGATCTGCCATAGAGGTTTGGGCTGGTGGTCGAACCGGCGCCGAGGCGATGTCTACGGAGCCGCACTTTGAGCGCGTGGAAGCGCGACCTTGACCGAGGGGAGGTCCTGAACGGATGCTTCACGATGTCGATTTCTGCTGTTGTGTGGGATCAAATTATATCTACCTAGGTACCTCCTGGTGATTGAAGTAGCTTGTAGCAAAGTTGAAGCCATACTACAGCCGCTGTGGAGCCGAGAATAGGCAGCGACGGTTAGTTATGTGGGAGTACCTACCTAGGTATTGGGGGAGGGAAAGAAAAGAAACGAGCAACGAAAGTGCAGCTTAACAGAGATTATCGCAGTGACGGCTCGACCTGGACTACAGTTGGCTACAGACCTGCAGGAACCAGAGAACATGGAAGGAGAAACCGACTAGATTTCCTACACAATGCGTATCCTGCAAGTAAGAATCCCACCAGCCATACCTTACCAAGTTTATATGAAGGTGGGAAGTAACGGGGGAACTACGTTGACACGCACCTAATTAAGCTTTTTTGCCCCAGGTAGGTAGATTGTGTACAAAAGGAACAAAAGATCAGACTGGTGGTACTTGATGTACTCATACTTATTAAGCCTGTTCGTAGGTACCTCGTGACTAGTTATGCAGACCAGTTCCGTGATAGCTGCACCGTTAGATGGCTGTAGGTACATACATTGACAGGATACATGCTCATAACGAGGAATTTGCGTGACGATTTTCTCCTTGAAGTGACGGATACTGATGCGATTACGACCATGAACAAGTTCCTCAGAGTTCAAAGCCCAACAACTGACCGTTCCTCTGCTCACTCAAGATCCGGATCGCTCTCGTAATACGCGTCCCCAGCGTCGTGGTATCCCATGTGAGCTTTTTGGTCGCAGTTGCTGTCTTCATCTTCATATCCCTCGTACCCATCGCTATTAGAAGCCCCTTCCTCTTCCTCCTCCTCCTCTTCCTCCCTCTCCTGTTCTCCTTCGTCCTCGTCTTCGTCGTCGTCGTCGTCGTCGTCGTCGTCATCCTTCTCCTCTTCGCCTTCTTCTTCTTCGATCTCTACATCAGCGCCACCTTCCTCATCCTCCTCGTGGCCGACCGAATGTTTCTCGCATACCTGCACCTGCACCTGCACCTCCACCTCCACCTCCACCTCCACCTCCACTTCCACCTCGTAGACTTCCTCCTCGCAGACCTCCACCTCACCGCCCTTGTCCCACTCCTCCCCTTCCTCCGTCTCAGAAGATTCCGACTCGTCCCGCAGCGCCGACTCGAAGACAGCAGCAACAGCCAGCGAGACCCCGCTGCGCACGACGGTGTCAAAACGCCCCCTGAGCTTCGTTTCTGCCTGCAAGCCGCGCCTGACAATGTGTCTCCCGAGGATGCCGCGCTTCTTTTGAGCGCGGGCGGCAGCGTACCCGTCAATAGTAGCGAGGACAAGCGCCGTGCCGAGTGTCAGGCCGGACGACTCGGAGGAGACGGAGGCGCCGGTGAGACTGCTCGAGACCTGGCGGTCGTAGTGGCAGAAGTGCTGGACGAGCTGCTTGTCGGACATGCGGGCGCACTCCTCGTCGTAGTCCTTGGAGCTGGAGAACATGGTGCTTGGTAGGGATCAAGGCGACCGGCAGGTATGTTTCTGAAGATTGACAAGAACTAACAGAGAAATCTTTCATTGAAATCATTCATGTAGTTCGTCCACGACGGGATCATCGGGGGACTTATATCCACCGCATCCCTCGACACCTCACGAACGCGGCTGAGGGGGACTCTTTCGTGAATCCGAGCGTATCCGTCCAATTTTCAGCTCTTCAAGACATTCCCCGCTGGTGGCTTCTCAAGAACCAACATACAAAGACGTTGTGGTTTGACGGCTGAACGGGGAGGAATTGGGCGTGGCGCCAACAGGCCAATTATGAAGTCCAGCTCCCGGGTTGACGGGCTCAGATACGGGCTGCTCGGCCTTCCGCGCCCGCGGAACATGAAAGCTGCAAGCCCGTTGAATGATAAGATGGGAGCTGTCTGGTTGGGACTTTCCGTCTGGGTTCAGCTCCATGTCCGGATGCGTTCGTCGTCACGTTGCGCTAGCCAAGCCCACCGGCCAACTGACGTCAACAAAGAAGCATGGCTCTTCACGTGATGGCTCTGCAGCATCGAAGTTGAGCTAGAACACGGGCAGCTCACTCGGCGGACTCGGCGAAAAGCCACCGAGCCCTTCCGAAGCCCGCGCTGGGACACAAGAGCCACAACACCGAGCTGAAGAGGAAGGTGGAAGCTTCAGCTTGAAAGAAGAGGGAAAAATCAAACGCATTCGTTTGAAACAGTTCTCCGAATCTGGCATCAAACCTCCAGCCGATTGGGGGAGCACCTCGTCGTCTTCAGATGTCCCGAAGGATCGCCGGTGCAGCGGCCGGAAAAGTGGAGAAGACCCTCCGGGTCCGGCCCGAGTGTCCTAAATAGGCAATGTTTGGTTGCCAAAGAGATACGGGCGTACGGCTGGAGTTTAGTCACTGCATTGAAAAAAAGACGTGATTCTTACGTGGCAAAAACTGTACTCAGAGTTAAGGACCGCACCCTCTCAGAATGGGCTTCCGGTTCGTAGACACGGACCGACAGCTAGATTCCTCGCAATAGGTTCCTCCGGGCCGATCACAAGCACACCCAATACATCAAAACAACGAACACAGTCTTTTAATTACATCTGAATTAGAAGTTCTGGATGGTCGTTCCGACGTTGTGCTTCCCGGCCAGCTCCAGAATGGCCTTCCCGAGCGCCAGGTCCATGATGCCGATCCCGACGCTCTTGTAGACGACGAGCCCCTCCTCGAGCTGGCCCCTCAGACCCCGCGCCTCTTCCTCGTCGGCCTTGCGCAGCTTGTCCGCGACCTCACCCACCTCGGAAATCTTCTCGGCGGGGATCCCCGCCTCGACGAGCTCCCCGGCCTCGAGGAAGCACGCCTCCCGGCTGTCCACGAAGATGACGCCGTCCCTGCCCGCGTGAGACCCGAGCGGCGTGTCGACGACGGCGCGGAGGTAGTCCGGGTCAATCTCCTTCATGTTGAGCTTGTACGAACCGATGGCCGCGATGTACCGCGTCTTTTCTCTTCCGCGCCCCGAAGTCAGCCACGACGCGGGGAAGAGCCGCTCGGTGGACGGCGTGGTGCAGAAGATGACGTCGCTCTCCTCCACGGCCGCTCGCAGCACGTACTCCTTATCTCCGACGCTACCCGGCGCGGCCTCGATGATGGAGAAGTTGACGCCCCGGCAGTCGCCCACCCCGCTCGCGGCGCCCATCTCGCGCAACCTTGCCACGAGCTTTTCGGCGCGGGCCGCGGAGCGGTTCACGATGGTGACGTTCTTGACGTCGCTGCCGCGGAGCACGAGCGCCAGGCGAAGATGCCAAAGCGCCTGCTTCCCCGCGCCGAAAACGACGACATTAGCCGTCTGCCTGCGGTAGCGGTACAGCAGGATGGAGCCGAGCGAGGTGCGGAAGGCCGTCATCTCCTCGGCGTTGACGACGCCGACGGCCCTCCCCGTGCCGTCGCAGACCGTGAGGACGCAGCGCAGCCCGGATGCCGTGGCGTCGTCCGCGGGGGGCAGGCCGACGATCTTGACGGACATGCCGCCGTCCATGGTGGCGGGCATGAAGAGCCCCGTGTGGCCCGAGGGCCGGACGACGGCGGCGCGGTGGGGCTGGTACTGGGCCTCCGGGCCGATGGAGTAGGAGACGAAGGCGTCCGTGAGGACGTCGCACATGTGCGCGACGTCGGGCGGGCCGAAGGCTTGGAAGAGGCGCTTTACGTCCGCGTCGGAGAGGACCGTGAACGCCATGGCGGGCAAACTGGTGGAGAAGAATCGGGTGTGTAAAGAGTAGTGAGATTTTCGGATCGAGGGGGTTCGATTGCGATGAGATGGGTTTTATTTGGTTTTGATGAGAATGAGTCTTTGTGAAGATGTTGTGAGATGATCTGAGAATGGCATGAGATGGGTGCCGAAGTAAGCCGGTTGCCCTCCGATTGGACAGGTGCGGAGAACCGGTCGGACACCCCTGTCGCCCCGCGCCCCGATCTCGGATCTACAGGCGCTCCGCGGCATCACCATCCGGTCCCGCGGCTCCTCGGAGGGGAGGCATTCTGAACTGTTGATGTCGACGAGGCGCAGTTCGATCGGTGCGATGAGCTGACTTTTGAGAGGGTGGCAATGTACAAGCTTCTAGACGCTTTACTCCAATTCTCACATGTGTCAACGCACGTGAATAGGTACTTGCACATGCCTTGAGGCGTTCCATCATCGGCCTCTCAATTTACACAGAAGACTTCGTCATGGGTGCCGAGTCCTCCAAGATTTACGAGAGATGAGATCCGTTATCCCCGGGTAGGTGGGCAGCATCCGGGGCTCATCGTGCAGCCGCGGTCGACACCAAAACTGGCGATCGCCCATGCATGTCAGGCGTTTCCTCTCTGCGTGTCAGATTCGAGGGGAGGGGAACGTACACCACATGCAGGCATGCTCTTGTTCCCGCTGGACGGAGATAGGATGACATTTGCGATGGCATCGCCTCCTTCGTCTCGGGTCTGATGACTTCGCAGGCGATCGAACGCGAGTCTTTCACGAAAACTCGGCTGCGAACCCACCGTCTGGGTCAATCCTGGACGGCACGCTTTCGGTCTCTTCCAGGTCCTCGGTCTCGGGCCACGGCATCATGGTCAGAGCTTACGCAGCGAGAGGCGGCGGACGGAAAGCGTCGGGTTCGACATGAGTTCGGATCGAGTTCGGATTTGGAGGTGGTCATTAATGACTCTGTTTGGAAGAGCCAAGCCGTAGTATAGCATATGAATCATCGGCCCTTCGTCCTACGGCTGATGAGATGATGTGAGCGTCGACACACCACCACCTCGCCAAATCTCGTGCCGGTGACTCGACGCCGAGCAGCGCTCCTTTCAGACGACGCTCGTTCGAACGAATTCCTCTCCTGTGTTTTTTTTTTCTTTCCGTTTATCCGATAGTTGAATGTGAGATGAACCTTTTGTGTAAGGTAGTCTCCTGTCAAATTTGCAAGAACCAAACGACCGGAATCGCCAGAGGACGTGACCTCGCAAGCCGCTTCAACAGATCCGATCAGAAGCGGTGCCCGGGCGGCACAGCTAAAGGCGTCAGAAATCGGAGGACGGCGAGAGAACTAGATCAGACTCTCGAAAAATAAGTCTGGGGGATCGCAAGGTCTTCGGCAGGATTACAGTGGGGCACAACCCTCACAACTCCCAACTCCGCCCCGTCAGAAAGTCCGCTCGTGCATGGGGGGGGGACGAGAGATCTCGGCCAAGAATGCGGAACCCCCCCCCATTGCGGACTTCGGGGCCGGAGTCATCGACGGCCCCTTATTCCTCCCTCTCTCGGAGACATTATCGTGTCGTCTCTCCCTGCTGCGGTGCAACGTCGAACTGACACAATGCACGTCCTGGCTCAGCGGGGTATTCACTAGGCATGTATGTATCCGCGGACGAGACGCAGAGCGTGCCGTGCGCCGGTTGTAAGTGAGGTTTTTTGCTCCTCTCTCCACATTCACCGGTGCTTCATGTACATGTACGAGCATATCCACTTTCTCTCTTTTACGCATCATATCTCGGGGCCGAGCCGCCTCGTATGGAAATCCAACCTGCACCGAAAACAAGGTTGCTGCACTTGCAAGTGCCGGTGAAGGGGGAAGCGGCAGCGCATCTTTACGCGCGTGCCTAGTGTACCCGTCCCGTCCCGCCCATTCCCTGCAACATCAAGAAAAAGACCTACTGCCGACAGGTTTTTTTCTTGTTGCTATCATCTCGGACCAGTAGACGGGACTGTATTATACGGATACGATCATGACGATGTTGGGTCGTCCCCTCCCCTCTCCTTGCCTAGACCCCGTCGATCACGCCCTGCCGGCGCGGGAGCCAACCCCTTCCCATGACGCGCGTGCGGGCCGTTCTGGACCCAAGATTCATGACGATTCACTTGGTTCTTTCTTGCCTACCGCCTATTATCCCACGGTATGGAAAAGGTTCACTACCTTAGTATAGTTCCTTGCGGGGCTTCTCATATATCCATACCTCCGGCAGGTAACACGCTAACCTCCAAGACCGCGCGGGAGAGGTGTAGTGCGGAGTTTCCGGAGACATTCTCCTGGACTATTCGCCCGATCCGTTGAGATTCTTCGAGGGGCGGTGTCTGGATGGTCCCCGGGGAATCTCGGAGGGATTTACCTACCCGCCGACTACTGCGGCTTGAGGGTTGCTTTCCATATCCGCTCCGTCGTGCATGGGCCGAGCTGGAAGGCGGCCGAACGTGTGGGAGATGTGACGTTGTGTTTTGCGTATGCTGGTTGGGATGCCGTTGTCTGGAGCGGAGGGTCCTCTGATGTCAAGCATATGTCTACACTGAGGTGAGTTGACAGGAGTGTATATAAGGATCTTGGGACGACCGCTTGAGCTGGTGAAGCTAGATCAGATCACCAACTGCTCCATCACACTTCTCTACCTGCTCTCTCTACCTTTATAATTACTCGGTTATGTTGATCTAGAAACCTCCTTCTTGAACAGATACACGACAAAACTACACACACAATGGCGATAGACGTCCAAACCCTGACCCGAGGGATCTCCCCCTTTATCCTCTGGCCTACTCTGGCCGTCTCCTTGGTACCAAGCCCTCCCCCAACGTCTTCAACTAACCGTCTCTAACCACGTCCCGACCCAGACCGTCCTCTACCTCCTCCTCACAGCCCTCTACAACATCACCCTCCACCCCCTACGCTCCTACCCGGGCCCCCGCCTCTGGGCCGCCTCCCGCCTGCCCTACGCGGCGATGCTCCTCCGCGGCGACCCTCACAAGACCATCCTCGCCCTGCACCAGCGCTACGGGCCCGTCGTCCGCGTCGCCCCCTCGGAGCTCTCCTTCCAGTCCCCGGACGCCTGGCGCGACGTCATGGGCCACCGCAAGGGCGGCCGCTCCGAGGAGAACGCCAAGCTGCCCATCTTCATCGACGAGAAGCACGCCGACATCATCTCCTCCAACCGCGAGGACCACGCCCGCTACCGCCGCATCCTCTCCCACGGCTTCTCCGCCAAGAGCATGCAGGAGCAGCAGCCCATCATCAAGTCCTACGTCGATCTGCTCATCGACGGGCTCCAGGGCGCGTCTGCCGGCAACAAGCCCGTCGACGTCGTCGCCTGGTACAACTACGCGACGTTCGACATCATCGGCGACCTCGCCTTCGGCGAGTCCTTCGGCTGCCTCGACAAGTCCGACTACCACCCCTGGGTGAAGCTCATCTTCGACGACATCAAGCTCGGGACGTACTTCTACGTCGCCAAGTTCTTCCGCGCCTTCACGCCGCTGCTGAAGCGCTTCGTCCCGCCGTCGCTCGTCGCCAAGCGCGCGGCGCACAAGCAGCTCGTGCGGGAGCGCGTCGAGAGCCGCATCGCGCTGGGCACGCCGCGGCCGGACTTTGCCGAGTCGATGCTCAAGAAGACGGGGGCCGAGGTAACGTTTTCTCCATCTATCCATCTTTGAGAAACTCAAGGCACTAACAGCCGAAAAACAGTCCCTGACGAAAGACGAGCTCTACGAGAACTCAAACGTCCTCATCATCGCCGGCTCCGAGACCACCGCCACCGCCCTCTCCGGCGCCACCTACCTCCTGACCTCGAACCGCGACAAGCTGGCCCGCCTCGCCGAGGAGGTGCGCGGCGCCTTCGCCTCGCCCGACGAGATCGACATCCTCGGCACCGCCAGGCTGCCGTACCTCCAGGCCGTCCTCGAGGAGACGCTGCGCGCCTACCCGCCCGTGCCCAGCTCGCTGCCGCGCGTGACGCCGGCCGCCGGCCAGGAGATCTGCGGGCGCTGGGTGCCCGGGAACGTGAGTAGTATATTCTTTCCGCCGATGCTGTCTCGTCTGGTGGGTTGCTTTGTTCTGACCCGGGTTTTCCTTTCTGCGCAGACCACCCTCGGCATCTGGCACTGGGCCATGTACCACAACGAGGCCAACTTCTCCCGCCCCTTCGAGTTCCTCCCGGAGCGCTGGATGGGCGACCCGGCCTTCGAGGACGACCACCTCGACGCGCTCAAGCCGTTCCACTTCGGGCCCAGGAACTGCCTCGGCATGAAGTGCGTATCCCCCCCCCCCCCCTTTTTCTCTCTTCCGTCTAGTCTCATTCTTCAAACCTCGCCTACCTTTGAAAATGACATGGATACGTGAACGCTAACGACAAGTCTTCCCACAGCCTCGCCTACGCCGAGATGAGGATGATCCTCTCCCGCATGGTCTGGCACTTCGACATGGAGCTGAGCCCGGAGAGCGCCGGCTGGCTCGACCACCCGGTCTACACGCTCTGGAACAAGCCGCCTCTCAAGGTCCACCTGACGCCTAGGAAGGACATCTAAAAGGGACTCTTCTTTTTGTTTTTCGTTTCTCAAGGACCGGAAGGTTGACTTTTTTCCCCCTCTTCTCTTCTTTTTGCGTATTATTCTCGAAGCAACTTCATGGTCGGGGGTGGTTTAACCTATTATGCTTTTGTGGCTGGCGGTGTGTGTTTCTGATTATCATTCTACATGTCGCCTGATGTATAGACTGGGGGATCGGGAGAGACTGAATCAATGGGTTGGCGGTCTAGAATGTGGCATTTTACATTTTACCCATAGCATGTAATAGATTGGAAGCGTGAATCTTCAAAACAAGTACCGCCCCAAACCCTCAAAAAAGCACTACATTCTTCACAGACCAACCAAAAACAGATCAACTAAAAACAGACAAACAAAATTGTTACTCGTGAAGCATCGTTATGTGATTCTTTATACCAACTCCCCTTTTCCTTTTCCGGATTTGACCCTTCTTACTAGACCCATCTTCACTCTCAACTCCTCCTACCTACCCAACCCACACTCCACCAAAGGCGGCGCGTCGGTCATGATGACGTCCCCGTCGGCATCGACCTCCCAGACCCTAACCGGTGTCCTCGCCTGCGTCTTGTGTCGAGGGTATCCAAAGTCGGTCGTGTATTGCTGCTGCCGTCGTGACGTCGGTCGGTGGTGCGGCGTAGAGCCATGTGTGTAGAACTGTTGCTTCTGCTGCTTCTGCTGCTTCTGCTGCTGTTGTGAGTTCATACTCGACCTTAATTCTCACGCCTATCTTCTTCTCAAGTCCTTGGGTGTGGTAGCAAGGGAGGGGGAGTAGTGTGGCTGAGTGACTCCTGTTGAGGGTCGTAAGAGGGCGGGCGCGAGGGATTAGGAGAGGCGAAGAGAAGAGATGCGGAAGTAGGTATTCGATGCTCGTGTGGTGTCTAGGCAACATATCTTCAGTAACAATCAAGTCAAGGTGTTGCTTAAATATACCGCACTCATAAGTCAGTGACGCACAGCAACCCTCGAGCAGTGCATCGCAGCCACCTACAGTCATCGCGGCAAGTTGTGTAACATACAAGTTCCTCAAACCAACACAATATGCCAGACACCAGACCAAAGCACGGATTAATTCAGAAATTTATACTCATCATGTAACAAAAGATAGTCAAAATTCAATTGGGAAAAAAGTGAAAGAGAGGGGGTATATATATCATCAAATATCAAAAGAAAAACAGTCGAATCATCAACTACTTCTTCATCTCCTGCATCCTGACCGTCACCCTCTTCTCCGGCTTCGTCCCGTCCTTGCGCTTCTTCCCCACGTTGGCGAGCCGCCCGACGATGTCGTCCGGGTCGATGCCCGTGCCGGCGCCGGGGGCCACGAGGATCGTGAGGTCGATCCGCGCCCTCTTCTTGTCCGGGTCGATGGTCTGCGTCGCCTCGAACCTGGTTCGTAACATGTTAGCGCCTTTTCTCTGTGTCAATATCCCTAGAAAAACATACTTGAGCGTCGACTCGAGCTCCTCAACTGTCTTGGGCCACGCCGGGACGAGGTCCACTATGACCGCCGCGACGGCCCCGAGGTACTCGGCCCAGAAGACGCTCTCGGGCTTCGCCTCGAGCACGAGGCCCTTGAGATTGCCGTAGAGCTGCGCGTCGATCGGCCCCAGGTTGGACCCCCAGCGCGCGCACACCGTCAGCCCAAGCACGGCGCGGGTGAGGTGCGTCAGGCCCGGGGCGCTCGGGTCGCGGGTCACCGTCTCGTGCAGTGCGTACGAGGCGTTGGCGTCGTCGTCCTCGCCCTGGTGGATCCAGATTTGGCGGGCGAACAGCGGGCCGAGGCCGAGCGAGAAGACTGTCGGGACCCGCGAGATGTCGACGTTGACCGGCACGGCGCCGTACAGGGTGCGCAGCACGGCCTGGGCGACGCCAAGCTCCGGGTCGGTCTCGGGGGTGCCCTGGATGGCGAATCCGGCCAGGGCCTCGAGGGGGTTGCTCTCGCGCACGCTCTTGGGCAGCTTCATCAGCAGGGCGCCGTCGCGGTTGGAGCCGCCGCAGAAGGTGACGGTGCGCAGATGGGGGACGGTGCGAATGAAGGCCTCGACGACCTCGATGATGGCCGGGAACTGCTGGCGGCGGCGCTTCGACATGCCGTAGATCTTGCCGTCGTGCTCGCGGTTGACGCGGCGCATCTTCTCCGTCTGCTTGAAGAACTCACCCGTGACGGTGTAGGTACCGACCGAGGGGATGGGGTAGGGCTGGATGGGATCGTTGTGCTGGAGCATGCAGCCGTAGCCGCGGAAGCCGCCGCCGCAGAGGTAGGCGTCGATGCCGCCGGGGACGGTGCCGTTGACGACGCCGTCGGCGGCGGCCCACTCGTCCTTGGCCTGGGCCAGGGCGGGAAACTTGTCGCACAACTTGGCGAAGGCGGACTGCATGCTCGCGGAGAGCTTCTCCTTTTCCAGGGCCTGGACGTGCTCGGGCTGGCCCTCGAGGATGCGGATCAGGCGGGCGGCACCAAAGGGCATACTCTCGCCGGCCCTTGCGGCGGCAATCTCGTAGTCGGGTAGGCGTGTGTCGACCCATGTCATCTGCACGGAGCCGCCGCCGAGGTCCAGAAACAGGCCGCCGCGGGAGATGTCGACAAAAGCGGACCGGGAGCCCATGACGGCGCCGAAGAGGGTCTCGACCTCGGGGGCGAGAACGTGGACGCCAATGTCAGCGGCAGCGCGGATGGCAGTCAGCATCTCGGCGGCGTTGGCGGCGCGGCGCATGGCCTCGGTGGCCAGGACGGAGAAGTGGGCGGGAGGGACGCCATAGGAGACGGCGATGCGGCGGAAGCGGGCGAGGGTCTCGGCGACCTTGGTGATGGTCTCGGGCGGGAAGGTCAGAGGCTCGGAGGCGGCGGTGGATGAGGAGTTGAGGGCGTCGAAAAGAGAGATGCCGGCGCGTTCGCGGTATATCGGGCGCAGGAGTCGGGTCTGCGGCGGAGTGAGGTCCGAGATGGAGAAGCGGATGCCGTTGCTGCGGGGGGGCGGCCGCCCGCCGAGTCAGCGGGAACTACGCAAGACGCACGCACTGACGCCGTTATGCTTCTTTCGTCTCGGGGGAGGGAGGGGGAGGGGGAGGGGTAACGGCGGATGGGGGATCCTCGCTTCAGGTCGGAGGGTAGCATCGTACGGTGGCCAGGGGCAGATCCCTCAGATCGTAGGCGAGAGAAGCGAGAAGAAAAAGCAATGATGGACAGATAGACGACGACAGCCTCCCCGACGACCATCACCAACAGCGTCGGCAGCAAAGGAAAGCGACTGACCTGCCCATATCAACCAGCGCATACAGGTGATTGGGGCCTGCGGGGTCCCATCTTGGCAGCAGCTGCTCGAAGTTGTCAAGCGTAATGATGTCAGAGCTTGAAGCCATGGCCAGCGCCGGGGTTGGGGTCGGGGTCGGGGTCGGGTTGGGTTGGGTTTAGGGTGGTATTTCGAGGCTCAAAGCGGTCGTGCAGAAGGAATTCGACGGGCGTCGGCAGCCGACATTTGCCTTCTCCAGGTTCTGCGTGATGCGTGTGCGCGCGTCTATGTCTGTTGGTCGTGTGTGTTGGTCTCTGTGGTGTCTTGTCTTGTCTTGTGTGGTGGTGGTGGTGGTGCGTGTCTGATCGTTCTTCTATAACGCGGGTCTTCTCGGCGGGCCGTCTATAAGTAAGGACAAGGTTCGAGCCGGACAAGGGCGGGCGGGAGTATGCAGCGAAGGCCGACGATGTGCGGCGGCGGTCGCTGGTGGTGTGGTGTGGTGTGGTGAGACGAGGTGTGGTGCGTGTGTGCGTCGTCTGTTGGAGCGAAATGGCGGCCGAAGAGCGAAGGAGGGGAAATGGAGGTCGAGGCTTCGAGGATGGAGGGGTTATCACTGTATGGAGGAGTACGGAGTACCCGGGTATCGTATCAACCTATAAGTGCAAGTGCAAGTGCTGGAGGTGGAGGGCCTGTCTTGGTTGCCTGAATATCAGTATCAGACTCAGCCAGATGGCACGGCGCGGCAAGACGACCAACAACACGAGACGAACCCACCGTGGAACTTGTGTCATGGAAGCAATAGAATAGAACCAAGCTTGCCCTGCCCCGAAGCGGCGTCGTCCTCGTCCTGTTCCTCGTCCTCGATGTCTTGGTCTTTCGTTCCGATCGACTTCGCGCCCCTCTTCAAGCAGAGCAGCCCAAGCTACTTTAATATAGCACTTGCTGCAACGAGTTGGTTGATTCCGAGACACGTGAAGCAGGCCAGGCAAGGGGAATGGGAATGACACCTTACAAGCAAGCACACCCACATATACAGTCATCGCAGGGCAGGGTAGGTAGGGCAGGGCAGGGGGGGTAAAAAGGCCGCATCCTCGCCCATCGACCATCGCCTATCTCAGATGGCCAGAGACCCGGGCCCGTATGTTGGTGGTGGTGGTGGTGGGCAGCTCCGCCAAGCTTCCAAATAATGTTGCTAAGGTAAAGTACCCCGCGATGCTTGCTGAGCTGAGCTGAGCTGTGAGGTGCTGTGCTGTGCTGGTTTAGTGCCCCTCCCCCTTGGTGTCGTGGATGTACCCAGGTGCCTACCCACCTGGCTCTGTATCCGTACCTACCTAGGCACCTACACTACTAGTGTTAGGCCTGTGTAACCGTGGAGCAGTGGAGAGCATACAGACGAGGGCGAGGAGGATGATGTGCAGCGACGCACCGAACCCGCAATTCACGTCCACGGTCCATCCCATCTCCCTCCCTCTTGTCTGTCTGTCATCCTGTACGCCCGTCCATTTGTCAAACGTCAAAGTCGAGTTCAACGGCAGGCTGGAGCAGGTCAAACGGCGGCGGTGGTGGCAGGCTGCGACACTACCCGTGGCTGACCCGCATGAAGAGAGATTCCCAAGAAGAGTCGCATGCAGACGCGAGAAGGAGGGAGACAGACGACGTGCATCCTCCTTCTTGTGTAGCGCAGGCAGGCGTCAGCCAGTGGCCGAACCCCCGTCACGCGACCCCCAGGAACGTCGCTGGCGGCGGCACAATCCCTGGTTTTCGGGGCCAGACAGGGGAAGGGTTGATGTGTGTGTGTGGATGGGTTCACTTTTTTTTCTTCCACGGTAGGTCCAGGGAAAAGAGGCGGAGGCAGGCGGGCGGACGGGCGGATGCAGTGTATTTTTTCTGTTCTTCTTCTTTCCTATTTTGGGACCGAATTCGGTGGGACGAAGCTCGTCATAATAGTCCATGTCGATGTTGCAATTGGCGTTATTGCTTGATCTGGTGGTGACATGTCAGTGCGAGGTTGTCGTGAATCGTGATGGTAGCCCTGACGGTCGACCTGAGGGGTTATGGAAGGCACCAAAGGTCGGTACCTAGGTACCTGCTATGGACAGTACCTACCTAGGTACGTACAGAGGCAGCTCAGTGAGGCCCCCGCTGTAGTCCGGCCGCAAGGCGGCCAATCGACGGCCCATGCCCCATCCCCCGTCCGCCGCGAATCCCCGGTACAGGCGGACCCGGGTCGACTCGTCCACGCGGGGTCCGCCACGACGAAAACTCGAACCCAAGTGAGGGGGTTGTGCTTCGCCGTGGACTGCTCTCGCCCATGACATGTCAGATCTTCCTCCATCGTCGAGAGACACGAACCGCTTGGTCGTCGTTTCACGCATATACAACCACTCAATCCGGCAGACGAACGGACGCCCGACACTTCTCGCTGACATGACACCAGCAGACACCAACCAGCCTGATATGATATCCCTTGCATGCAGATGGTCCGTGACAGGACGTCGGCGACGAGACGGTAAGCATTTAGCAAAGTGCCTAGACCCATATTCTTCCCCTCCCGCTCCGCCTTCCCCCCCAAATGCCTACACGTGTAATTGCAACCCGAGTTTGAGAAACACATCCCTGGACATCACCCATCCGTCCGCCTTGCGTCATGGCCAGATCGACGCCTTCATCGCGTCCGTCCTCTCTTCGTGCTTCCCGTACAGCGTGGTGAACTCGTCCTTCCATGCGATCGTCTCCGCCGTCGGGCGTGGCACCGCCATCGGCCCTGACCCAAACGCGTACGCCCGTCGGAGTGCCAGGTTCCACGCAAAGGCGCTCTCCCCTATCCCCGTCACCAGCCCGGCCCTCAGCATGATCTCGTAGTCGACGAGGCCCCGCTGGTCCCACGAGAACTCGTCGAGCACTGCGAGCTCCTTCTCGTCCAGAATGTCTCTCTTCGTCACCACCGTCACGTTGAAGTCCTCGGCTCGCTCCGTAAACGACGTAATGTTCGTCTCTGTCGCCCCCGAGGCGAGATAGGCCACTGAGGCGTTTGCCCCCGCGAGGAAGTGGAAGTAATCGGCCGCCTGTGTGAGGTAATCTGGCAGCCCGTCGCTGATGCCCTCCTCGGTGCGAAGGTGAATTCCGACGAAGCTCCCCGGGTGGTAATTCGTCCGCGGATCGAGGTTCAGTGTGAAGCGACGCGAAAGCGTGAAGAGCGCCGATGCTGCGAGCCGCCGCGCGTCTTCGCGGATCCGCAGGATGCGTCCGAAAGACGACGCGACCGAGACTGTGTCGTTCGCCGTGGGCCACACCCAGACCGTGTGCTTGAGGTGCACCCGGAGAGGGTATTCTCTGTCCTTGAGAGGCACCCTCGAGTCGAGGAAGGCGTGGAACTGTCTGCTCCAGTTGCCCGGGTTCGCGAGGAGGGTCCCGTTGATCCATTCCTGGTTGGTATCACCAATGACAAACTCGATAGGATTTGCGACTTCTGGCACGTCGTAGAGTTCGTCCATGGATTCGTACGTCTTCAACTGCGGGCAGTATGTCGAGAAGACGTGGTGGAGGTGGTCTGCATCGAACAAGTAGTCTAGCGGCACGGGAGTTCGTGATCCCATGTCCTGAAGCTTTTCCTCCGAGCGAGGAAAGATGCTCGGCAAGACCAACTCGGCTATCGGCTGTTAGATAATGGACATTCGAGTCGAAAGTCTGCCCGGGGATGCTCACCTCCTGCCTCGACGGCGAAGCGGATGCAGTGTAAGTACGCATTGCGCACAAATCCAATGCCTCCGTGAACGGCATCGCAGCTCATGACCAACCCAGAGGTCCACTTGCGACTCGCACAGAGGTCGGCGATAGCGGCCCCATCGAATTTTCCGTCGATTTCATGCTCGATGAAGTCGTTGACGAACAAGTCCTTCTGGGCGCGAAACTTGCGGGCGACCTCGTGGACCTGCTGGCGAGATATTCCCAGGTACCAGACTGTCCAGACAATGAAGACGAACGGTCCTATGACCTTCGCAAGCCGCGTGATGGACGAAGAGCCGAGCATGCTGGGTGCTTGCTTGATCGATGCAGTCGGGCAACGGTGACGGGGAGCACAGGGGAGACCGCCGGCTGATGAAGAAGAGGAGAACGCCAAAAAGATGTCCAGTTCATCCAGGGCGAGGTGGATGGAATGAAAAGACTTGCCATCGCTGCCAGAGGCAGAAATGTGGCGTAAACTGTCGTTCTTGGAACGGCATGGCGTCGATCGACAGATATTGAAGGGATGGTATTGGTGATGGCGCGTTCGGTAGCTGCTAGCTCATGTGCTACGCTCTCCTTGACGTTCTTCAACTGCAATGGCGGCCTTGGTCTTTGATAGACATCATCGAGCATAAAATCATCCTCCGCCTGTCGTTCGGGACAGACAAGCTGAGGCTCTAACTTGGCAAGCTAGTCAGGCCTCATGGGCATTGAAGGGTCATGCCCGGCCGGGACCGAGGTGATGACCCCCACCCCTGAGCCCGCTACTTGGGTAGGTAGTCTCAACAATGTGGTCCGGGCGATGCCACACCTGAGAAATGCCGCCGGACTCACGTGGTGGCTGTCGCTGTTCCTCAGGTCGGGTCGCTGAGTCAAAGGCTGAGATTTCGAGGAAACGGGTTGCTTGGCCATATACTACGAATCTCGTTGGGGCCAATGGCGAGTTGGTCGAGTCTCCTGTTTCATCTCCATGAGCATTGAACGTGCTTAGGACGATAGAGACGAGGATCGCAGCTGGTCCGTATCGTGTAATGTCGTCCCTAGAGTCTGTCAAAGACCGTCTGATCACGTCGGCGCGTGCAACCAACCCGCCCAAGGGTGCATCCGCAACGGTGTCTCCAGGGATATGCGGCGCGGGCGTTCACAGCATTTCCGGGTCCATACGGCCCAGATCTCCAGGGAACGGCGTTGAAAATCACCCTGCGCGCCGGGCGCCGATAGCGATCGCGTCCCCATTGGCCGTCGCGTCCTTCCTTGCTTCCTAAATCCTGGTGGTGTGTTGCAGTGAACCGTTGCCGCCGCGGGGCCGTTCGTTTGACTCGGCGAAGCCCTCCCGCCGCGCTGGCCACGAGCTTATTCCAGCATTGAAACAACCCGTTGGACGGGAAGCAGGATGCCAGTACCCGGCGACGGACGCCGGGAAAGATGAGCTCAAGCAGAGACCAAGAACACACAAGGGATATCCTGTCAACGAGTGCCGGTTAACCCCCAGACCAAGAGCGGCTGCGGGCATAGGCTTCGCATGAAGCGCACCATCCTCGCATTTCGGCGGATCTCGATGCTTCAACTGCAGCGTTGCAGTAGACTGGCTGATCGCCGTGGCGGGACTCCTTGTCGCTTTTCTGCAGCTGCTTGGCGAGCCGGTTCATGATAATGATTAGACGGCACGGCTACCCCCAAGGACATGTTAGTAGCTACGCCTGCAGCATCGTAGAAGCAGCAGCAGCAGCCTTCAGCCCACCTGCGGGCTGAGGGCAGGGCGCTTGAAAGAGCCGGAAGGGTGGTGATAAGGCAGGCGGGCCACGCTGAATCTGCTCCCCGGCTCGTCGCTCACCGCATCGTGACCCCATCGTCGTGCAGACCGAAGCAGGCATTCAGGGCCGGCAGAGACGCCATGCTGTGACTCGATTGGCTGTGGGCCCACGACCTGGCTGCGAATAACAGATGGCAGAGAGGACGCAGCGGAACGCAACGCAACGCAGAGCAGAGCAGCGGAACACAACGCAAAGCCGTTTGGTGGAAGTGGAATGTGGTCCGTGTGTTTCGCGCGAGCCGCGGGACTCGTATTTGGCTCGGTGTTCATCGTTCGTGGCCCTGTCTCCCAGCCTCCGGTCGTGACCAGCTTACACCAGTTAGCTGGGTTACCAGTGCCGTGAAACTTGGCGTCAGTGCCGGCGGGGAATTGTGTGTTCAACTTCGTCCGTCGTGCTTCCTTTCACATCTCGGACACTTTCGAAATGGCATTTTTAGGTGGATGAGCATCACCAAATGCTCCTGCAGCAGGGATGAATGGGATGGGGAAGGAGTCTCGGACCTCCTTCCTGCCTCCCATGGATCAGTTGCAGTCGCTCTTTCTCTCCCCTCTTATTAGGTCCTTCCCTTCTCTAACCTCAGCATGGCCGCTCCTGCCACTTCGTAATTCTTGCAGATGCACCGTCTGCTCCTGCCCCCGAGCTTGAACCTTGGTGGGAGCAAGGAAAGAGCACAGATACGACGAATACACTGATTTCCCAACCTTGAGGTGGCCTGGCGGGGTTTGCCTTCCCAATTCAACTGAATTCAACGCACAAAAAGATCTGGTTGTGGCCTGGACCCCATGTACCACGGGCAGCGCCTGCCCTCCACGTCCATTATTATTATTACCTATCCATGTGAACACACACACCACCACCACCACGCACACCAGGGGTCCCTAAGATGTATCCAATCAGAGCCTCCAATCCCAGTAAAGACCCATAAAATGGAGTGACTTCCAGGCTCAACCGACGCGCTTCGACGCGTCAGAGTCGCGTACAAGTCGCGACTTCCCACCCACTTCAACCTGGGTCGGCATCAGAATTTTCCACAGCTCGCACGGATCACATCAACCCAGTCACCCAGTTTCGTCGGCCTTCCATCTTATCTGCTCTGCTCTGCTGGACTCACCCCCGCCCACCAAGTTCAACTTCTCCGACCAATGCCTCAACGGACGTCACCGCCCACATTTGTGATGCCATGAGTCGTTGCCCGCTTGTTGCACTCACCTGGCCGCTCACCGGGCACATCAACGCTTCACCTGCCGCTCGACCGCTCTCGCTCTGATCCGACCTGACCTGCCAGCCTGCTGGGAAATATTCAGGTTCCCGTCGGCTGCACCTGCACGAGTCATCCAGCCAACCACTCGCTCTCTCTCATCCAGCTTCGCTACTCCCATCAGTGTGACGCTGAATTCAAATCACACATTTCGCTCTTTTGACACCGTCTGTCTCTGCTACTTGCTGCAATCGATATCTTCTGACCTCGCCCACGACTGCTACATCCTACCTAACATCCATCACCTAGTACCTGCGGTTTTGTAACCGCTCATACCCTGCTCGACAAGACTGATCGTCTCCAAGAACAAACGGCCGGCGCGAAGTAGGCCTGTCGGTTGCTATAGACGCAGAAAGCCAGCCTCTTGCGTTTCCCGGGCCCTGGTCCCCAAGCGGCCGAGCGCAAACCACCGCACAGGCTGCGAACCAAAGAGCCACCCACCCGCAAGAGCAATCAACCGCAGGGCAAACCAAACGAGCCCTGTTCACTGTGCAGGGAAGAAAAGAGAGCACGAACCTACACGCACATCCAGCGTGCCAGCTTTCTCCCAGCAATCGTCTGGTTCACTGTCTCACCGCCCCACAAACCAAGCAACCTGACCGTCTGCTGTTGTCTATCCGGACTCCCAAACCAGCTCGTCGAGTGGTCTTCTTCGTCCTCTTCCTTTGGATCAACTGTCTGATTCTATAGACCCTCGCCGTTCGCTGCTCCATGATCCGCTGCACATGCACTCCTGTCGTGTCCGTCGACTGGCTACACCACGCACCACAGTGCATACGGAGTGCATGCGCCTACACTACTGCAATCACCGACACCCTCCCGCGCCGCGGCTGCCCTGCTCACTTGGAAGAAGACTTCCAGCAACCCCTGTGAAGAAGACGAACGACGACTTCAGCCGGGCCGGGTCTAAGCAGTGACGGAAGACGATCAGTCCCCTCTACGGCGCTTCCCACTTCAAGAAACACCTCACCGCACATCTATCTTCAGGGTCCTTCCTCTGTGGAAAACAAGACCACGCCCACCCGAGACTCCACCCAGCCACATGCGCTGGTGAGCTTCTGGGCCTGTCTCCCGGCGCCATCGCTGCTCCGTCAATCACGGACTCTCCACTATCTGTCAGTCGGACGGCCCAGCTAGGTTTCCTTGGGGCCTGGGCTTAGCCGGTGGGGGATTCTAGCGTGTTCAATTGCTGTCCCAACGCCCCCCCGGCCATACACTCAGTAGCATCCTCTGCACGGGGGTTCAAGCGACCAGTGTGCCGTGCGAACTTTCACCCCATCTCGAGGTACCTTCGGCGTCCAAGGGCTCGCTGCAACCCTCAGGCACAAGCTCAGGCTCAGGCGCAGGCGCAGGCACAGGGCTCTTCCATTCTCATCCTGCGTCCCGCCCCCCCTCCTCCAGTGCCCAGGTTTGCGCCACCCGCCCTTCTCTTCTCCACCCGCCCATCGTCTCGCGACCTGCCATACATACTACACCGGTCCGCCTCGACACACGCCGCCACGATCTTCCTCCTCCCACCCTTTCTTCACCACAGTCGTTCTTTTCGCAAGTATCAGCCGTTCTCGGTGGTGGGGGCGCGCTGCGATTCCCCCGGACAAGCCCACGATCACGAGCCATCCACCACCAGCGACGACGACGATAGACGTCTGTACGGCCTGTCGCCACGACCCTTTTCCTTGAACCATACGACTTTGCGCCAGTGTTGCGCATCCGAAACCCGATATCTACGAACTTCCCACGACCCTAGCACGAAACGACGACAACGACGCGACGTTTTTCTTTGCCTTTCTTATTTTCTTCTTACGATAGTTGCCTTGAGAGCACTTGCTGGCTGCTGCGGTGCCGAACGATCTCGAACCAGGCGAGGTCTAGGCAGATCTGATTTGCACTTGGATTGAGCGCTGCATACCAGCCCCTGGAATTGCCTCATTCAATCGATCTACGGCCCTGTATCTTGAATAGACGTGGACCGCAAGTCGAAAACTGCGAACGCGCACTCTGCGACATTGGCGTTGGATTCCGCTGGGCTCTGTTTGGATTCTTGGAACCCTGCGCGCTTTCAGGCCGCATTCCAGTCTGTCTCAAACAACGACCACAAAGACAAGTTAAAGGGCTGCGTCGCCTTTGTTCCCCATCGGACAATTGTCGATCGACCCCAATTCGCGGACTTCCGCCGCCGTTGGCATTCCCTTAGCAGGCGTTACATGCCAGGAACCCTCTGGTTGCCCGGCGCGATGAACCCTCAGCATTCCGGAGCGGCGACGCTGCCAAAAGGCTTCCGTTTCCACGACCCGGATATGCAGAATCCCAAAACACCGGAGCCCTCCGCCGCGGATGAGGAATTGCAGCCACCATCGCCGCCGCGTCCGCGGCTCAAATTGAAAAGGCGCGTCGCCTCCAGCCTGGCCGCCCCGACACAGCAGTTCCTCGCGTCAGTCGCTGCCGCTGATGTGCCGATTCCCAGCATCGAAGAACCCGAAGGATCTGGCGCAAACATGCAGATATCCAGCATGACATATCCCGTCATCCACAACCTGAGGGACCTGGAAGAACTCGGGTTACATAAAGTCCGCGGCAGGCGCTTTTCTCCACCCAAGACGCCAGCACCCGGCGCCGCCCCCTCGCTATCCCCCAAAAGATATCCCAACTGGTCCATCGACTCTGCCGTTAGTAGCGGCGAGTCTACTCCGGAATGCGAATCTAGCCGGCCCTCCACAGCACGGTCCACCCAAACCAGCGCCTCCCTTTTTAGCCGCTTCTCCCTCACGTCTGAGGATCTCCAATGCATCAGTCCCGAGACGGAGGCTTCTGATCACTTCAACCGGGCCTTCTCCGAGACGGTAGACGAGGCTGTCGAGAAGCCAGCCAAGACGAAGGGCGCGAGGAGGAAGGCTCCCTGGACAAAGGCGATGAGCGATCACCTGTGGACGACTTACCTCATGTACCTTTCGGACCCCAAGGTCACGCCCTTCCGCACCGGCAAGAGCTGCATCCCTCCTGACGGAGTCTGCACCCGTGTCGCCAGGGAAGCAAAGAGGAGCTGGAGAGGCCCCAAGGGTGCGAAGAAGCCGTTAAATCTCAAAAGCGGCAGCAACACCCCTACCGTCGAAGGTGCCTGTACCTATTTACAGTGGCCGCATACGCAGGCAGCTACCCGGGCACATCTGCGAGAGCTCTGCAAGCTCAAAGCAGCTTCGTCGTCGGCCAGGACGAGTAAATTCCTCGCCAACAGTCCGACGCCCTTCGGACGGACGGCGACAAGATTCTGGAATCGGAGGGCCACACCGGCCCGGTCCCCGTCGGTGTTTTCAGCCCACGACATGTCCATGTCACTCACGCTCAGTACTTCCGAGGCCATGCAACCTCACGGCCCTCTGGCACAACTCACTCGGTCAAGTCCGGAGCGTACCCAAGAACCAATGACCGAACCATTCCCCCCACTGCCCATCACCGCCTTAGCCGGTCTGGACGTCCCCGACGAGGGACGCCCGCGACTGGCATCACCTTTTATGGCCAACAGCTACGGGCCCAGCTCAACTGACGCGTTGTCCGCAGCGGTGGCTTCCTTGCCACAGCGACAAAACCTCAGCCTCGGGCACCGTCGCACCCTGCAGTCTCCGGCACGCCTGACCAGAAGTCGATCCAACACCCAGAAGCGGGTTGGACGACCACGGCAATTATCTTACGAGCCGCGAAGGACGAAGCGACCCAGTCTCGGCTCGGACCTCTGGGCCGAACCATCGCCATTTGATGACGTTCCCAAAACGCCAAATCGAACCGACGCCGAGTTCAGCTCCACCAAGAGCAGCAGGCACGATGACCTCTTCGTGCCGCGTACAAAACTGGCTGGCCTCTTTACCGCCCCGATGGCAATCCCCACGACTCGCCGTGAGCCTTTGGGCTCGTCCCTGGCACCTCCCACGGCACCCCCGCGACTTGGATCGCCGTTCCCCGGATCGAACACTAGCTTCTCGTTCCCAAATCGATTCACTCAACCTGAGGAGTTTGATCACGGAACGATTCGCCCATTCGCAACGGTGCAGCAATCCGCCGACGGCGGATCAGCTCCGCCCCGAAACCTGGCCAACCGCCTGGCCTACATTGACGACCGACTTCGGGAGTTCAGACAACGCGATGTCAATCGGCGGCGGTCTGAATCACCCTTTTAGTGACACATTTCCTTTGTACATTTGCCATGCCCGTTACTATCTGACGACCTTATGAGTTCATGCGAGTCATCTGCCTGATACCCCCATGCGGACAGACTTCAGCAAGGACAGACGCCCTCAACGGTACATAGACGACAGCACGTTTTGATGATGGTTTCCTTTACTTCACTTCTCGCGGACACATTTGCTTCACATATCGAGGGTACAGACCCATGCGGGCTTGGAGGACTAATTCCCACTATGCTTGAGATAGTGTGCGATTTGGACGTCCTGCACATTTTGTCCTGCGGGCGACGTGGTTTGAGCCCGCGCCCTGCAGCTTCCTGTTATGAGCACCATGACGAAGGATACGATGCGACGACATCCGACGCGGACGTCGGACCCTTTCCTATTTATTCTTATCATTCTCGTTTCTTGTAATTATTGGCAGCCGTGGGACCCCTTTGGGCCACCCGCGGTCTTGCCGAGTGAGAAACTCCTTGCAAAGGGAACTTTTTGAAAAAGCAGTAAGAAAAACAGAAGAGCTACGAAAGAAAATAACGATTTTTACGTGACCCGGGTATCAGAACCGGCGTCTTCAGGCGAATGGGAGTGACCCGGCATTCATTTACTTGCTGCACATCAGCCCGAGGGCTTGTACGCCGTGAACGCACTCAACGTCTGATATGCGCGTCGACCTACATATGTGGTTTCCGACGGCCGAGTCTGGAATCGTCGGGATGACGATCTTTCGGACAAAACGAGTTTACTTGGACGTGGTGAGACTGGTGATTGGACGTGAAAAAGAGGTGGCTGGGCCTATCACGGCGAGCCAAGACGGATCCTTGTGTGGTGATGCTGACGCTTCTTGTCTGCACGCCGCCGGGACGCGGTGTTAGCTGTGGGGAGCTGTTGTTGAGCTGCGGCGATGCTTGATTGTGTGTTGTTTGTGATGATATACGCGCGAGGACAATTGAGCTAGGTTGCGTTCCCTCTCTTCGTGTTGGCCGTCACGAGATGGTGTTTTTTGTTGTTCGTTCTGGAAAAACGTATCACTCGACGTCGACACGGTTTGCTGTCGCGGCTTCAAGCCGATGATGATTGGGAGTTTCGCGTTGGGTCAGCACACACAAACACGCAAACACAAACAAATACGCCTCGTTTTCGAGGTCAGTGACGAGTCAGTCCCATACTGAGGCGTGGTTCGACGATGCTGTCGTGTTTCTGGCCACGATGCATCTTTCGCTGAAAATCAACGCGCGGCGGCGGCCCCCCTTTGGACGTGTTATGTAGTCAGGTGTAAACGCCAGGCCAGCGGCAACAGCAGCCGAGAAGAGGACGTGAGTCCGCGCCGAGAGTTCTTTCTTTCGGCTCCGTTGGGACCCCCGGGGGGGACGTAATATTGGTCGCGTGCTGCCTTGTCACTTTCTCAAGGAGGAAGGAGATGGGTTTCTGTCACTTTGCTGGTGTCAGGCCGTGGGCCTCTTCTTGGATGACTCGGCCGAGAAGCCCGGGGGGTGGTTGCTGCCTGGGCGGGGAATGGTTGCGGAGATGTGGCGGACGTTGGACGTTGCACGTCGTTTGTTGTGAACGGCCGCTGGTCGTTAGTTATTCGATCGGATATCCAGCGGGTGATTGAACGCTTCCGATGGTCCATTGGGCTGATTTCCCACGGTTCGGACAAGGAGAGGCGATTCTTTCCCTTCTCCCCTCCGGGCTCGTCACATGTCCGGTCCGGTCCGGTCCATGTTTTCGGCCACAGGAGCATCATTGCTGGAAAGTGTGCTTCTGTTCGGACGTCACGCGTGTCAGACGTCGTCTCTCGGCTTCCCCGAGCCGGCGTTTCGTCTTTCGTCAGGAAGAAGGGCAAGGAAACATAGACTTTTCAAAAGAGGGCTATCGATTCGAAAGGCAGTGGGCTGCCGCAGTCTTTTATTGAACAGCTGTTTTCTTTTCGTAGTTGGAGGGGGAAAAAAAAGAAACTCGTCTCAAGGCTTGAATACCACCTACACCAAACACGCGGGACCCGAGAGAGCCGGAGAGCACGAGCCCGGTCGCGACGAGGCCTCCTGCTATTCCCCGTTTTGGGTCCGAGATGGATCGCGATTCGGTTTCGGTAATTTTAAGCTTCTGCGTACTAGTGTTATTTCTTCTCTCAAGGCCGGCAACGCGTCCGCCGGACGAGAAGCGATGGGCAAATTGCGGTTCCCGGGGCTCGTGCGTTCTTGATGCACCTGAAGACGTCCCGTCAAAAGAGTCGGTCGATAGCAGGCAGCATCTTATTCCCTACTCCCTCCCTGGTTAGCCAGTTGTACCTGCGTCGCGCGGCCATGATCCCCGTCCCGATCAGATCCCAGCACGATAAGAATGTCGGGTTCTTTTCTTCTTGGGGTTCTTTTTTTTTTCTTTTTTCCTTTCTGGTGATGTCAAATCTTCCTGGCTGAGCCCCTCTGATGGATACACTCAACGATTCCCACATGCAAAGGGGACAGATTCCAACAGCCCAAAAGGCGTGGTGTTGTGGTTGTTGGCCCCAAAGGTTTGGCACCTCTGGGCACCGGACCATTATGGAGAAAGGTCAGCAAATCGCAAGGCCGTGCCGCTCATGCCGTGGCCCAGGGGTTCGCGGTCTTGGTCTCTACGCCCGACTTTGCTGGTCCGTCATTATTGACACCGAATCACCGTCACGGGGTCCCCCCCAAAGTTCTTTTCTCTGAACGGTACGGGCGAGGGACGGGACTGATTTGGTAACTATCGTCTTCCCACTCGCACAACCGACTCTCGCCGCGTCTGTCGGACCCCATAACCGCGAGTGATAAGAATGAGCCCTGAACATGGGAAAACGGTCCGTGAGCTTTTTTCTTTTCGTTTGCGCCTTGCACTGCTGAGCTGTTCCCACTATAAAGTACCCCCCTTACCTCGAACGCGATGCCCCAGAAGGGGTTAGTGACGGCCTAGAGGGCAGAGTTTAAGATTGAATCTGGGGAGAATACGAATTAATAATAGCACAAGACCTCCACTACGTAGCGTTCACTAGAGCGCGAACAGCGGAAACCCGCGTAAAATTGATTTGGGACAGAGCAAATCCACCGCTCGTATAAACACGAACGGCGGGCCTCTAGGGAGCTCGTCCATAAGGCGGAACGGGACCACAACTGAGTGCCCCCCCCCCGTCTGCAGTGTTTAAAAACAGTGCACCCGGGTGCCACCGGCCTGAGCCTCAGCGGGGGTTTCCCATGTGGTTCCAAGTGTCACGTCCCACCTGGAACTGTCCGTCCGGCGGTGCCCACTCCGTTCGAACCTCCGCGGAGGACTCCCAGCTATTTTTCGCTCCCTTCGGCAATCCCCCTACACTTGTGCGTTCTTCCTTTTGTCGCTCCTCTCCCTTGCGAACAAAAGGCAGAAGCTGGGGGAAAGGGGGGGAGTGTGCCAATGCCAAGATGGACAAGTATTCGATCCGGCGTGGGCATGCGAGTGAGTGTCCCTTGTGTGCTGAGGTAGGTAATGAAAGTGTCCTTCGGACTCACATTGAACACGCAAACCAAACGAAACAATCGGCGGACCGCTGCGGAACGAGCCACGGCCCCCAAAAGCGGTAATACTGCCTCACGTAGGCATCTTGAGATCAAATCCGCCTCGGCAGAACAGATAGCACTGCCTCTCCCTCTCTCTCATCCCCTGCAGCATCCTCCATCATCGTCTATCCATACCAACGCGGCCCAGCAAAGCATGCAATAACCCAAAAAGCCCCTCCCTCCAGAAAGAAGAAAACCCAAGGGTCCAATGACCCAGGGTCGGTCAGGTACCGTACATTCGAACAGCCCGATCCCATTAGCCTGTCCTTCCGAAAACAGTAAGGCCCCGGTGCCCATCCGCGGCGCGCGTGCGAAGCCACAGCAAAAAACCCACCGTTGTAATCATACCTACGGGCACTACCTACGTAGTTAGTTGCCTGCGGAAAGCCGGGTGTGGTTAAGCCTTGGCGGCACTTGGGCATTTTTTTTTGTCCGGGGGAGAGGAGAGGAATTGGGTTTTACAGACCAAGCAGGTGGAATCAGGAATGAGGAAATGCGCACAAAGAGAGCTGGAGGACTGATGCAACGGTGACATCTTTCCCTCCCCCCCCCAAAATAAGTCCGAGCTGGACAATCTCTCCTTCTCTCGTCATCATCTCCCGGCATCAATTGAGCTTCAACATTACAAACCAGCCTGTACCGCCTAACCATCCACTGGACCTGAATCTCCCAGCGCCTCAACTCGCGTCATCAGACGAAAAGAGAATCAGGCCAGCACAAAACACACAAAACAAAAAAAGGCGCCGCCCAAGCTTTTCTCAGTCGTACAACACGCTCTCAAGTCACACACACGCGCGCGTTTTCTCAAAGTACCTAGTCATCAGCCGAACCGAACGCCCGGCTTAGCTTTGACTCTCTCTCTCTTCCCTTCCCCCCCTCCGACTCCCCCCCCTCTCCTCACCTCATCGTTCCCCTCTTCCAAGCATTATAATACATCGTTGTCAGACCGAGCCACGCCCGCTATCCTCCTTTCGGCCCTTCGTTTCTTTTCTCTCGTGTGCTTGCTCTAGAGACTTTAAACTTGGGCTTGTCCCCCCCCTCTACCTGTCATTCGGATCTTTCTCCCCCATCACTCCACAACGTATCGTACACCATCCACCATTAAGGCTCGCGGCTCCCGACTCCCGACTGCCGTGTAAACCGACAGACGCTCGACGTTTCACACCCATAGAGGCACCTCGAAACATTTGATAGAATCACCGAAACGAAAGAAAACGAAACGTCCCAGCAATTGTCAGGTGTATTTACTAGGGAAAAAAAAGGATCCCCCCCGTCTTGGGTAGTAAAACTATATACATCCGAAAATGGCTCGTCTAAGCGCCGTCCTCACCCACGCCCTGTCGCTCGCCGGATCGGCCGTCACAAAGGCATCGGCGGCGACGACCGAATTGCTGCTGCAACCGCAGCATCACCAGCAGGCGCACGATTGCGCTCGCGTCGAGGCTCCCACGTCTCTCACGTGGCTCTTGCAGGATCAACCCTTCGAGCAAGAGGATCCGTCCTCCTTCTTTTACGTCAACCAGGACATCGACGCCACAGGTAGGGCCAATCCCCCCATCTTGCGTGTAGTGTCATTACTGCGACGCCTTCCGTCATCGAGGCTGACTCGTCGCAGGGAGCAAGGCGAATAGGGTCGCCCAGCTCGTCACCTTTGGCGCGCCGCTCGAGCAGGAGCCCACCTCGTGTCGCCTCCTCTTCGTGATGCCCGAGGACTCGGAGAGCTGGGAGCTGGTCCAGCGCGAGGGCCCCCAGGATCTGCGCGTCTTCAGGGTCCCGACCGACACCACCGACGACGCCGTCCGCCAGCAGCGAAACCTCCTGGGCGCCATCAGGGTCCGGCCCGGCACGCAGTTCATCGACCTCGGTCTCTGCGACGGCGCCGACAGCTTCGTCTTCGAGCTGACCGGCGCCGGACGCAGCCGGCTCGCCTTCCGCCAGGCGATCAAGCCCAACGACGGCTGGGGAGTCTTCATGGGAACCGAGTGTCCCGTCGTCGAGAGGACCAACCCCGAGGACCTATGAGGATGAGGATATGGGCGATTTGACGAGCTGCAAATATTAAAGTTTCCCAGGGGAGGGATGTATGGTTGGGGTTGAGGTTGTTGTTTTTTTGGTTTATGGTGGTTATGTTGGCTGAACCGGGTGGACGTCCGCCTGGGAGAAGGTCCACCATCGCGTTCCGCCCGACTAGAACGGCCGCCCCGCGGTCGCCGCTTGCGCCCTCATCTGCTGCTGGCGCAGGTGGTGCTGCACGTTCTTGCGCGGAGGAACGCGCGTCGGCTCCGTCTCCATCACCAGCGGCACGAGGAGGAAGTTGTCCAACTCCCTGCTGGCCGTGGTGTGCGGGCACCTGCGCTCGCCGACGGCAGCGCGGTGGCTGTGGAACGAGCACTGACGGAAACCGAACTGCCGCTCCTCGTTGCGCAGCTTGTTGGCCGGGATGCGGAGCTGCGGGTTCTTGATGCACGTGTTGAGCTTGCTCGACTTCATCTTGCGCAGGTGAGACGTGTAGTCGGTGGTGAATTCCGGGAACCGCTCCATCATCTCCTGGAACCTCTCGAGCCCGCCGTCTTCCCTCGCCATCGACGAGCCCCCCGCGACCGACCACGCGACCATGGCCACCGTCCACCTGCGGATGCGCATCGCCGCCTCTGAGTCGCACTGTCCGTACACGTATTCGACGAAGCGGGGCGTGACGTCCCAGTCGCACCGGAGGTAGATGTCCTGGAGCGCGTCGATGGCCAGGTCCTGCAGGTGGTGCAGGTCCAGGTGGGCGGCGAAGATGTGAAGGCGGACGAGGGCCCAGTGCAGACGCTGGCAGGGAACGCCCGGGGCATCGCAGACGAGCGCGATCATCTCGTCCAGGTGGCGGCGGAAACCGTCGCGCTGGTGCAGCCAGACGACGAAGAGGTCGAACATGGAAGCCGACTCGTTGGGGAGCCGGATTTCCGACTTTTGCTGCGGCAGCCACACGGGCATGGGCTTGCCCGACGTCTTGACCATGCCGGCCGGTGTGGCGTCGAGCTGATCCTCAAAGAAGGGGGCGACGTCGCTGAGCATCCTCTTGTTGACGCGAAACTCCTTCATCTTCTCGCCTCTTCCGACAAACACCCGAGCCACATTGTCGTTTTCATGTGATCTGGAAAGAGCAGATCGGATCAGCTGTCGTTCGTTGGAGTTGCCTCTTGTGTGGTGGTGGGAACGACTTACACATTGCCCATGGAAGGCTTCTGGAAGTGTGCCGTTGGTCTCGTAATAGGGGCCATTTTGACGGTAGTAGTTGTTAATATTGTCGTAGTAAGTGTTCCAGCACTGGGGTATACAGGTGTTTGGAGCCAGCTCTTGTGTTGAGAAGAGAAAAAGAGAGACACGAGACCGAATAAAGATTGTTAGAGACCAAGGAAACCCGAGAAGACACAAAACGAAGGTCGTGATTCGTACGCTGCAGCAATGACTCTCCCAGAGAGCTTGAAAAGAGAGGAAGGGGGAGGACACCATGAGAGCTCGACGGACGGAACCGAGGAAGCTCTCCCATTATGAATTGCCTCGAGTTCCCCCCTCGGATGCAACTCCAGGCGGGCAGAGCAGCAGCAAGCATGGGAGACGGCCATGGCAGGCAGGAGCATGAGCATGAGCATGGGATCGCGGCACGCCCTCCTCGAGCTCCACTAACACGGCCTAGCACGAAACCCCCTTTGTCGTCTGCCAAGGGCAGTGTGTGAATAAGCTTATACGTGATAATCGCCGTTAGGGCGGTTTCGAAAAAGAGGGTAGAGGCCGTGGCTGGCTCGCTGTCGAGCCGGGGTGGCTGAGCCCGGGGGGTTTGCGGGATTCGCTGGAACGGTTCCTGGATGCTGGCTTGCCTTAGGAGAGGGCTGATATCGGACAGCGGTTCACGCAAAAGACAGGATGTCGTCGCTTGGGACGGGCAGGGGTGGCGGTTTCAAACGTCATTGTCAAACACGCTGAGTGCAGTGGTGTGGGAGTCGTGCCGCGCGAAGTGCACCCTCGACGGGCTCGAATGCCTCAACCGACAGGGTGCGGGCTGTGTCTTTGCGGGACACGGCTGTCGCGGAAGCTCGGGGCAGCTTAGCCGCGACTGATATAGGACCGGGGTGCGGTGCTTGGTGCTTGGGTGCATGTCTTGACGTTCCCGACCAGCGACGGGGCCCTGTCAAGAGAGAACCGTCTCGTCTGTGCGACGATCTCTTGCCGTCGGAGACTGTCGTGTTAGTGCCAGACCTGACCAACCCTGGGGATGAGAGGTTGAACTGTTGCATTCAGTTATCGTGTTGTGCGGACGCGAACTTTGGTAGCGTCCCAAGCGAGCCGGGATGGCTTCAAGGCAATCATCCTCCACCAGCAACCACGAATGGCACCAAAATGGTTCTTCGGCTCCTATTTTTGGTGATGGTTTTTTTTGTCTCGTGAAACTTTCGTGGCTAAAACAAATGTTTTGGACCGACATGTCAGACGGCGATGTCAGGCGTCTTGGGCCATTGTTTTCTTGTTAGTCGCAGCCCGTCAGCAAGCTAAGAAAGCCATGAGGGAATTGTGTAGCGTTCTTACACTAGCTTGCTTAGCTTCAACAATCCCGGGCTATATCGACGACGTGTACGAAGCTGCTCCGCCTACATCTCCGAAGTGCATCGTGGTTCACCTCGCTTGCGTCGATGACTTGGCTTTGGCCAGGCCAGCTACCAAGGAATCACCATGGTCATTGAAAAGGAGGCATTTCAATGCTTTGACGCACATGCCACACGACCCGACGAACTCAATGATCGCAGCCAGCATCGCAGAGTGTGCATTGAATGATTTTCCAGTCTAGAAGACTGCGCCGTTCCATCGTTGCTCGTCCTGTGACCTTCCGTCCGATGATGCCTGGATCGTCGAGGCAGTGCAACGCTCGCGGGATTTTCGTGCAGGAGGACGAGCCCGAAGAACGGATGCTAAGGGCCGGGCACCTATATCGCTACCATGGGACGTTTGGTTTCAGTCGTGGAGTTGGGAGGTTGTGGAAGAATCGAAGGCCCGTATTCGCCTCGGCTACAGAATTTTGAAACCCAGACTCGCCCGCTCGCGTCGACTTGCAGACTTCCAGAAGGGGCCCAGGAGGCAAGAGCACAGGGCAATTGTCGGGCCGGGCGGCAGAATTCCAGGCGGTGCCCATTGACTGAACCTGGTCGACCTCCGCCTGCAATATCGGCGCGGGCTGGCTCCGATGTAGGTGGATGGAGACGTGGAGTTGAGGGGGTCGAGATTGAGACCCCAACCCCCGACCCGTAACAAGAGGAAGAACCGGGAGCAAGGGTGCATCTGTCAGAGCCTTCTGTCTTGTGTTTTGCGCGGATTTTCCCCCTCCTGCTAGGCTGCTCCAGAGTCCATACAACGGTATTCTCCGTAGACCCATTTTGCATCGTCGAGTCGACGGGCTCTGGGTCTCTGACTCTGGGTCTCTGGGTCTCTGGGTCTTTTCTGGCCGATCACGCCATAGCGGACTGGGGCAGAAACAAGAGCTGTGTCCATCGGGGCCGATTGTTTGCCGTTATGTTTTTGGCAGGCACGCAGGCAGGCGATGGGCATTGACGAACCCGCTTCTTGGATGGATGGCTCGTCGTTGACTTCGGGAGCTCCCACGAGGATCATTGATCGGGCGAGAAAGTTGCGACGGTCGAGACCGGATTAGATCACTTTAGCCAGCCAAGGTACAGAGCTCTCTGCAGAGAAAATGCCTGACCTGACCGTTGAGCGGTGACGAGTGGCGGTTTGGCTGCAGTTGACGTGTCATTGGCAAGAGAAAGACGGTAGGGCGAAGGCCAGGCCATTTCCGAGACCGTGGCGGCAGCTCTGAGACATTGCCTCAATTGAACGGTGAAGACGTTATCCAATTGAGGGAGACACTGGCGCGTGAGGGTGAGACACTTGCTGCCGAGGGCGAGAAGAGGAATTCAATCTGCATCATGGCTCGAGAAACAGAAACAACGACGGCGGCGATGGAGGTGGTGGCGGCGGCGTCATGTCGATACCGCCTCAGCTCGTGTCCATGCTTGTTAGCTCCCGCAGTGGTGTCGCCGGCGGCGAGGGAGGTTGGGCCCGGGCAGCTCGAGGCATGGAGGGGGAGACAGTGACACTGGAGGGAGCTGTCCCCGGCTCCAACAAAGCTCGCACTGGGGCCAAAAGAGCACAAGGAGCCAATGAATAAGCAGGTTCTGGACCCCACCCCCCGTACGCTGGATGCCTCAGCCCAGCTTCAGCACTTCACAGTGTTTCCTCAGGCATGTAATGAGCCAATCTCACTCCTCGATAAGGCAAAATCTGCTTCTCCCCGCCACGCCCACACCGCCCTTCCGTATCGAGGCAGGTCCCCTGCGTTCCTGCCGCCCTGCGGTCTCAATTGAACCAGTCAGAGCTCGTCTGCCCCTCCTTCGTCCTTCCACGGGCCACCCATTGTTTGCCCTGCATTGTTCTCTGCGAACTTTAGCAGCTGGCCTGACGTTATGGTCGTGCTTCATATCGGGCCTGACTCTCTGAGGGTTTGAGAAAGTCGCTTCCATGGGGAAATGCATAAACGGCCAGTGCATCCAAGCTTTTACAAAGATGGTGCCACGGTGGACGGGACGTTGGATGTATGGGGGAAAAAATGATGGCCGGGACATTGGAAGTGGCAGTAAGCTCAAGGTAAAAAAAGGACACAGGCGGGTACCTTCCCGACCTACCTGAGCTTCTGGAGTACCTACCCAGTGCGCCTGCCTGAGCTAGGTACCTGACCCGGTCAAGGTACGAAAGACGCTAACAGCAAACAATGGGAAGCTTGCAGTCATCCGCGGGGCTCCATTGCCCCTCGAGATAGCGGTTTGTATACCCCGCCATGAGCTGCCCGGCCAACAGTGGGGCTTCAGCAGAGGTCCCCCCAATGGCGGGCGACGCTACACGCCACGCTGTGTTCTCACGGCGTGTCAGAGGCCGCGCTTCCCAAGGGCAATCTGCGACAACCCCTCCTTCCCTCACAAAACTACCCCACCTCAACGCTACTGAAAGGGATTCTCACCTCATTTTTTGGGCTTGCACACGAAGAAAAAAAAAGATCACAGTGCTGCTGCACAGTTATCCATGCTCGTACAGATAGAGAGGGAGAGAAAAAAAAAGTGTCCGTAGATGAGAAGCCGACTTCGCAGTCCAATAGACTCGTTGGGACCCAGTCCAACGTCTGCCCCTCGCACGCAATTGCCCAATTCACCGACTCGGGTGCCACTAGAGTTTTTTTTTTCTTTTATCCGCGCGTCGATTCTGAGGACTACTTCATCTGCCCCTCCTCCTCTTCTTTCCACCTGTCCCTTCCTCTCCTTCTTTCCCTCCCCAACCGCCTGACTCTCAAACTCCTTCCCTCTTACCTTGCTTATTTGTCGGCGGGGTAATTCTCTTTACATCACCATTCTATCACACTTGAATCTTTTGCGTCGTTCCGCAACAGCATTCAAGATGGTTCAGTCCTCGGTTCTTGGTTTCCCCCGTATGGGTGTGAACCGTGACCTCAAGAAGGCCAACGAGGCTTACTGGGGTGGCAAGCTCTCCCGCGAGGAGCTCCTCGCCGAGGGTAAGAGACTCCGTCTCGCCCACTGGAAGATCCAGAAGGATGCCGGTGTCGACATCATCCCCAGCAACGACTTTGCTTTCTACGACCAGGTCCTCGACCACATCCAGCTCTTCAACGTACGTGACTCGCGCGCAAAAACTCTGCGCCCTGCAGCTGCCAGCATCACCAAAGCTAACGTGTCCAATTAGTCCATCCCTCCCCGTTACGCCGAGACCAAGCTCGAGCCCATTGACGAGTACTTCGCCATGGGCCGTGGTCACCAGAAGGATGGCATCGACGTCCCCTCTCTGGTAAGCCCCGCCCCCGCCCCCCGCTCGAGCACGAGCGATAAAGAGATAATATAACGTAAAACAATATACTAACGGCTCCATCAACAGGAAATGGTCAAGTGGTTTGACTCCAACTACCACTACGTCAAGCCTACCTTCCAGGACGGCCAGACCTTCAAGCTCTCTGCCAACCCCAAGCCCGTTGTTGAGTTCAACGAGGCCAAGGAGGCCGGTATCGCTACCCGCCCCGTCCTTCTGGGTCCCGTCTCCTTCCTCCACCTCGGCAAGCCCGACCGTGGCCAGTCCGTCGACCCCATCTCTCTGCTCGACAAGCTCGTCCCCGTCTACGTCGAGCTCCTGAAGCAGCTCAAGGCCGCTGGTGCCGAGACTGTGCAGATTGACGAGCCCATCCTCGTCTTCGACCTCCCCGAGAAGTCCAAGGCTGCCTTCAAGCCCGCCTACGAGGCTCTGACCGCCGCCGGCCTCCCCAAGCTGGTCCTGGCCACCTACTTCGGTGACATCGTCCACAACTTCGATGTCCTCCCCGCCATCAACAACGTCTACGGCCTCCACGTCGACCTTGTCCGCAACCCCGAGCAGCTCGGCCCCGTCCTCGAGAAGCTCGGCCCCAACCAGATCCTGTCCGCCGGTGTCGTCGACGGCCGTAACATCTGGAAGACCAACTTCGCCCGTGCCATTGACACCGTCAAGCAGGCCATTGCCAAGATTGGCGAGGAGCGTGTCATCGTCGCCACCTCCTCTTCCCTCCTCCACACCCCCCACACTCTGGCTTCCGAGAAGAAGCTGCCCGAGGAGGTCTACGCCTGGTTCTCTTTCGCCTCCGAGAAGGCCGTTGAGGTTGCCACCATTGCCAAGGCCATCACCGATGCTGCCTCCGTCAAGGCCCAGCTTGACGACAACGCCAAGGCCATCCAGTCCCGTGCCACCTCTGCCCGCACCAACAACCCCGAGGTCAAGAAGCGCCAGTCTGAGGTCACTGCCGAGATGCACAACCGCAAGTCTGCCTTCCCTGAGCGTATTGCCGCCCAGCGCAAGCACCTGAGCCTGCCCCTCTTCCCCACCACCACCATCGGCTCCTTCCCCCAGACCAAGGAGATCCGTATCCAGCGCAACAAGTTCACCAAGGGTGAAATCACTGCTGCTGAGTACGAGAAGTTCATCGAGAAGGAGATTGACGACGTCATCGCCATCCAGAACGAGCTCGACCTGGACGTCCTCGTCCACGGTGAGCCTGAGCGTAACGACATGGTCCAGTACTTCGGTGAGCGCATGGACGGTTACGTCTTCACCACCCACGCCTGGGTCCAGTCTTACGGCTCTCGCTGCGTCCGCCCCCCCATCGTTGTCGGCGACATCTCTCGCCGCAACAACGAGCCCATGACCGTCAAGGAGTCCAAGTACGCCGCTGCCAACTCCAAGCGCGTCATGAAGGGCATGCTTACCGGCCCCATCACCTGCTTGCGCTGGTCTTTCCCTCGTGACGACGTCCACCAGTCCGTCCAGGCCCAGCAGCTTGCTCTGGCCCTCCGCGACGAGGTCGTCGACCTCGAGGCCGCTGGCATCTACGTCATCCAGGTTGACGAGCCCGCCCTCCGTGAGGGTCTTCCCCTCCGCTCCGGCAAGGAGCGTGAGGCCTACCTCAACTGGGCCGTCGACTCCTTCAAGCTGTCCACCGCCGGCGTCGAGGACTCCACCCAGATCCACTCCCACTTCTGCTACTCGGAGTTCCAGGACTTCTTCCACGCCATCGCCGCTCTCGATGCCGACGTCCTGTCCATCGAGAACAGCAAGTCTGACGCCAAGCTCCTCCGCGTCTTCGAGGAGAAGGCCTACCCCCGCCACATCGGCCCTGGTGTCTACGACATCCACTCCCCCCGTGTCCCGTCCGAGGAGGAGATCAAGACCCGCATCGAGGAGATGCTCAACAACGGCCTTCGCCCTGAGCAGCTCTGGATCAACCCCGACTGCGGTCTGAAGACCCGCCAGTGGGCCGAGACCAAGGCCGCGCTGACCAACATGGTCAACGCTGCCAAGTACTTCCGCACCAAGTACGCCGACAAGGCCTAAGCGGATGATGCGGTGTATATGAGTGTGATTTAGGTGTTGGTTGGGATACGATGGTCTTTTCAACAGACATTGACGACGTGGCAATACCCGCGGGGATAACCGGAAAAAAATCAGGGGAAGGTTTCGGACACATTCAACATAGGCGTTCTTTTTTTCAACATTATCTCCACGGCGTTTTGCAAGCGGGTTTGGGACTCGGGGAAAAGTAAGGCATTCAACAGATACCGCTTTCAGGGAAGGGTCCCTAAGTAGACTCCAAAAAAGCCCCTTAACGGGCTAGAGAGGTCTAATGTAGTTAGTACGTTCATGAATTCATGATCTTGGTTCAACGTCTGGTCCGTCCATTGAGTGATCAAGCGATGATGAGCACTGTCAGTAGTCGTGGAACACTGCGGGGATTCTGTGGGGAGTGGGTAACAAGCGTGATCCATTGCGAAACCTCGATTTATGAGAGACTCGGAAACGGGCTAACGTAACGGAGGTTCCTTCGTGTCGCGCATAGAGGGATCGGAGGTTGGTGTCCGAATCGTTGGCTCGGGGCCAGGCGAGGGAATAACTCGGGATGACGCCACACGGGAATGCCATTCCGGAGGCCATCCGACGTAGACAATTACTCAGCAGACCAGCCAGCCAGACACCGAATGGCTTCATGGCGACTCAGAGATGGGGCAATTTGGGAGGGCGAGGGCGTAGGGCGTGTGGGAGGTTTGCAACAAGTTGGTGGCAATGACGACTTGGACGTTGAAGCTGATTAATCTGGACAAGACTAATGGAGGCCCTTCCCGCTCCACTGGAACTGTCACTGTCAGTGTGCCACCACCACCGCTAAGATACTGCACTGAGGCTTCTCTCACCAATGCACTAACAATTTACAAGTAGAAGGAGAATCACACCGACAGAGGCAGGCGCAGACCAACGAGGAGGCCCTCCTTCCCTTCCCGTCTTGACTTGGTTCCCACGCGATGCATCCTTTTTTTTTTTTTCTTTCTCTTTCCCGGGGGAAGGTGACGACAAATCGGTAGTCAACCCCCACCACGACGGAACCTGATTCCCGCCACTTCCTCCTCCCGGGCTCCGTTTTAAGCTTGTTGATAAAGTCCCTCGAGGCCCCCGGCACTTCACATCACCACATCATCAACCAGAAACCGTTAGCAAAACAAGACACCTCCTGTCACCCGCAAGCGAGCCGGACGTTGTCCACCTCCGACCCAAAAACCCCGCATCCCGTCCCCCCTCTTCCGTCCTCCCCCCCTTCACCTCCGCGAAGGAAGAACAACAAAAGACGTCAACCATGCCTAGCACCGCCAACAAGGCCGCCGCCGGCGTGCCGTTTTACACCCCGGCCCAGGAACCCCCGGCGGGAACCCCCGTCGACGCCGCTTCGGCCCCGACGCTGTTCCAGCCCCTCACCATCCGCGACTTGCGCATCAACCACAGGATCTGGGTCTCGCCCATGTGCCAGTACTCCGCCCCCGATGGCCACCTCACGGACTATCACCTCGTCCACCTGGGCCAGTTCGCCCTCAACGGCGCCGCTTTGACCATGGTCGAGGCCACCGCCATCGAGCCTCGGGGTCGCATCTCGCCCGAGGACGTCGGTCTGTGGCAGGACTCCCAGGTCGCCCCGCTGAAGCGCGTCGTCGACTTCATCCACTCGCAGAACCAGCATGCCGCCATCCAGATCGCGCACGCTGGCCGCAAGGCGAGCACCCTGGCGCCGTGGATCACCGAGAACAGCGGCAAGGACCTCGCGCTGGACGGCGAGGGAGGCTGGCACACCGACGTCGTCGCGCCGAGCCCCATCCCCTACACCGAGGGATGGGCCGTCCCCAAGGAGCTGACTATCGACGAGATCCAGGGGCTCGTCAGGAAGTTTGCCGAGTCGGCCAAGAGGGCTGTTGAGGCTGGCATCGATGTCATTGAGATCCACGGCGCCCATGGCTACCTCAACACTCAGTTCCTCTCTCCCCTGACCAACGTAAGCTGCTCGCTACCTCGCTTCCGGAGCACGCACTGACGCACCCCTCAGAAACGTACCGACAAGTACGGAGGCAGCTTCGAGAACCGCACCCGCTTCCTCTTCGAGACCATCAAGGCGGTGCGCGACGTCATCCCCGCCGGCATGCCTCTCTTCCTCCGCATCTCGGCGACGGAGTGGATGGAGCACCAGTCCGAGCCCTCGTGGACCGTCGAGGACACGATTCGCCTCGCCAAGCTGCTCCCAGAGGCTGGCATCGACCTGCTCGACGTGTCTAGCGGCGGCAACACGCCGGCGCAGAAGATCGAGATCTCGCCCTACTACCAGGTCAGCATCGCCGGCAAGATCCGCGCGGCCCTTGAGAAGGAGGGCAAGAAGCTGCTGATCGCCGCCGTCGGCCTCATCAGCAGCGGCGAGATGGCGCGGGGCATCGTGCAGGCGCAGCAGGGCCAGAACGGCACCAAGGCCAGCAACGGCGAGGCGAACGGCACGATCGAGATTGACGAGGAGCACGACCAGGTCACCCAGGCGGACGCCGTGCTCGTCGCGAGGCAGTTCATGAGGGAGCCCAACTTCGTCTACAAGGTCGCCGACGAGATTGGCGTGCCCGTGAAGTGGTCGAACCAGTACCACCGCGCGCCGAGGAGGAAGAAGAATTGACTATCTAAGGAAAAGAGGGGTGGTAGAATCGGGAAGTTGTGAGATGAAAGAGCACAGACCAAGAAACGGTCGACTTGAAGAGAAGTAGAGTCTGACTCGTTGTCATGTCGAGTTGCACATATCGGTCATGATACTCAGACGCACCAAAGATGAAGACTACAGACAATAGAGATGGAACTAGAGGCGTTCCTAGAGGGAACTAGAAACACTTGAGAAGAATATTGGGATATCTGCCTTCATTACCCAGCAATCACGACTCCCACCACCGACTGGCACAACCGGTGGCAACTCGCATTGGTGTTTCCAAACGACAGAAATACCGGCCTTTAGGATAGCACAATAAGGCGGATGTACTTAGCAACAACAGACAGCGTCATTCATGCATCATGTGGAGTATAATGACCCCAGACTCGGCTCATACAATTAAGCAGCCACACAGAACTTCATTCTTCTTACACCTTCGCTTATTGTCAACTTACAACAGACAGAGTCTCACCCCGGAGACCAGGATCACTTGATGTAGAAAGGCCGCTGCTCCAGCCCCCCTCGCAACACGTTCTGCACATACCACATCCCCTCCATCAGCCCGTCGACGTAGCACTCCCCGACGAGAACCCACACCGACCTGTTGTCATCCTCCTCGTGTTGCGCCACTCTCCGCAGCACCACCGGCACCGAGCACCCGACGAGCACGCAGATCTTGTCTCCCGGCTCGGCCGCGCGCGGCAGGAACGCCATCATCGAGTTCTCCGTGACGCCGAACCGCCGATTCCCCGAGAGCATGAACTCGGCCGACGCCAGCACGTCCTCGTCCGTCTCGCACAGCAGGGTGAGCCGCGTCTCCTCGGCGTGCTCGGCGACGGGCAGGATCCGCCTCGCCGTCTCGATCCAGTTCTCGGGCGGCGGGTCGACGTCGGCGAAGCGCCCGCCCCCGCTCCGGCGGACCAGCCGCATGCCCGTCAGCGCGCGGTAGAAGGCGTCCGGGAGGCGCGTCAGCGGGCCGGCGCCCTCGATCCCCGGGACGCCGGCCCACGCGGCGTCCGCTCCCGGGACGTTGAACTCGACGCTGTTGTGCCGGCGGAGCACGTGCAGCTCCGGGCCGAACCCGGCCACGGCGTCCGCGACGAAGCCGTCCAGGTGGATGTACCCCCCGAGCGTGGAGGGGTCGCTCCCGACGCCCACCGTCGAGCCCCCCGAGGCGCGGTACACGGCGCTTGGGAACTTGCGGAACCGGTGGCCCGGATCGTGGGTCGAGCCCGCGGAGCGCACGCAGGCGGCGCAGTAGTCGAAGCCCTTGCACTCCGTGCACCGGTACCGCGCGCCGCGGATCTTCTCGTCGCAGCCGTCGCACCCGAAGCCGAGCCAGGGGCCGTGGTTGCCCGCGGACAGCGGCTGGCCGAACGTCGTCAGGGACCTGGTGTTGTACCCCAGCGCCGCGCCGTCGTGGTCGTCGTCCAGCGTGCCGTACCACGGCACCCAGCTCGTCATGTCCATCCTGCGCCTGCTGAGCTCCGGCACGGCGCGGCACAGCACGTCGGCGCTGCCCGAGGTGCGCATGACCTGCCACGTCGCGCGGGCGTACACGTCGCCCGCGGTCGTGGCGGCGGAGTAGTCGGGCACCCAGTCGCGGGCGTCGCTGGCCATGGAGAGGAAGGCGTAGACGCCGTCGCGCGGGTCGTACGACTCGAAGCTGACGAAGCCGTCGAGCAGCATCTCCAGCGTGAGCTCCTCGCCGCGGTCCGAGGCGGCGGCGATGCTGGTGAGGTGCTTGAGGGACTCGAGGCGGTCGGGCGTCACGCCTGCGATCACGGGCTTCTTATCCTCGGCAGCGGCTTCGTCCTCGACAGGTCGGTTCTCTCTTGTCAGCCCGCCCTCGAGGTGCCGCCCGAAGCGGTCCATCTGCGCGACGAGCGGCATCAGGTCGTCGACGGGGAAGTCGCGGTCGCCGAGGTAGGCGTGCTTGTACCCGGAGAGGACGACCTCCTGCACGATCCAGCGGCGCGAGAACCAGGGCCGGCAGATGAGGTCCCACAGCGCGCGCCAGGCGGATGTTCGCTTCGCGCTGGCGTCGACGAACTCCTTTCCCGAGCCGTCGCCTCCGGCCGGCCGGTCCCTCCACTCGTGGATGAAGTCGAGAGCCTCGTCGCTGGTCTCGGAGCGGTCGCCGAGCCAGATGCGCGCCGCGCGCCCGCGGTAGACCTGGTCCATGTGCCGCACCTGGTGCGCCTTCTCGCCGTCGTCGGCCTGGTTGATGCAGATCGCGTCGACCCACAGCAGGGAGATGTTCTCCCGGTCGCGGAAGCGGAGGAGCATGGACTCGAGGTTCGGCCGGACGGCGAAGCGGCGGAAGCCGGCGCCGTCGGAGGCCGGGCCGAGGCCGATCAGGTACATGGCCGAGGTCGGGTCCTCGCGGCCCCAGGTGTAGGACACGGGGGTGAAGGCGGGGGCGTTGCTGCGCTCGACGTGGAGGAGGCCTGCCCTCAGCGGCGCCTGCGGGTCGGAGGATGGGAGGAGGAGGAGCAGGCGCAGGTTGGTGGCGGCGTCGGAGAGGGGTTTGTAGACGTAGGCGTCCTGGCTCAGGGGGATGTCTCGTATGTCGGAGACTGGCTCGTGCCAGACGACGAAGGAGCCCGTGGGCGGGCCGTCTGCTTCGGATTCCGTCTCGGACATGCTTCTTTCCTTGGACTGGGTGTTTTGTTGTTTAGCTGTGAGAAGTGCTTGCTATCCCCATCAGGCTGCGCAGTATCCGCAGCCTGCTGATGCTTCCCGATGTTGCCCCTTCTTTATTGGCTAGTTGGATTGTAGGGTAGCCACTTTTGAAATCTGCAACGTTGGAGCCAAGCGACTTAAACGAGTTGCTCATTGCGTTCCCGAGGTCGCCGGCGCTGGAGATATTGGATCGGCCCCGGTTTTGTCTTGGACCGCCGTGTCCGTGTACCCACTCCGGACCGGCAATTGGAGTCGGGTTCCGGCCCTCTAACCTGGTGCTGTTCATACCGGGAGTAGCAATTTCTTTACAATATATATTTGTTCATGTCTTCTTTGTGAAACACCTCAATGAGAAAAGCTTGGTATCAGACTGACAGCAGTCGTTTACAACCCTCGAGATCGTTCAGGAACCGTCATCTGAACTCCGAGGCTGGAAGAGCGGAAGTTTCAACGTCCCTCAAGGCTGACTGAGTACTTCCGAACCAAACATTCCGTGAGCCAGGAGCTTTGGGCGCGAATCTGCATGATCGTATCATCTCTTCATCACGTCTGCCAGATCGACAAACATCTGCAACGCCTCCTGCCTCCAAGTGTCGGCCTGCAAGTGATTCCCATCCGTTACGCTGAACACGAAATTCTTCGGGTCTTCCCTTGAGTACACCGGCCACGAGAGGTTGAAATCAGCCACTGAAAACACACTTCGTCAGCAACAAGAAGTGGCGTCACTCGCTGTAGCTTACCCTCATGATTGTTCGGCGACCCCGTCGCCACGAAGCTGATCCACATCCGGCTCATGACGTCCGCCAGATCCTCGAACCGCCCCCTCGCCCCCGGGTCCGCCGGGAACGGGTCGACGACCCAACCCACGGAATCCCTGTTCCCAAACATGAAGGGAATCTCCTGGAAGTGCGTCGCCCCGAGCGTCTGCGCGTCGACGTTGGCGGTGACCACGTCGAAGAGGTAGCTGTAGCTGGGCACGCCGTGGTCGGCCCAGACCTGGTTGGCGAACCGCCTGCCCGCGGCGTAGAAGGCGTCCCCAAGCCACAGGCTCGTGAGCCCGTACTCTGGGCCGTACTTCGGCCCCGGGTTCGCTAGGACCGTGCCCAGCCCTGCGGCGGGATCGTGGAGCTCCCGGCTGTAGAGCTCGGCCCATTTCTGCGTGGTCTCCTCCGGTAAGGGGCTGTTGTTGTTCACGGCGGCGACCATGTTTGCAAAGTCCTGGTGCTTGTTGAGGGGGCCCGGCATGGCGAACTGCAGCGTGGAGGAGCCGTCGTTCCTGGTCGAGCCGATGAGAAGCGGCACCTTGACGAATTTACCCTCCCTTAGCAGACGAGACCCCGCGCCCGGGAGGAGGTCGCCGTCCAGGCTGATCGTGTACGGGAGCACCAAGCTTGCTTTCCGCAGCATCTCCGCCGGGACGGACCGCAAACAACCCAGCGCGTCCGCGGCTCCCGTGCAGCCCGTCATGTTCAAGAGAACCTGGAAGTGCATCTTCCGCTCCTCCTCGCCGTGCAGCGAGACCGAGGGAAACGGCCCGCCGCTCTGCGCGATGGCGCCGCTGAAGAGCCCCTCGTCCCGCGCGAGGAGGTGGTACCCCACGGACGCGGCGCCGGCCGACTCGCCCGCGATGGTGACGCGCGAGGGATCACCGCCAAACTCGCGGATGTTCTCCTGAATCCAGGTCAGGGCCTGGCGCTGGTCGCGGAGCAGCAGGTTCGCGAGCCCGGCGCGCTCGACCTCGGGTCCGCTGGTCATGCCGAAGACGCCGAGGCGGTAGTTGATGCTGGCGAAGATGACGGGGGTGCCCGTTTCGACGGAGCTGCGGACGAGGAAGGAGCCGTTGTAGCGCGGGTCGGCGGCGCTGTCGTACTTGAACGCGCCGCCGTGGATCCAGACGAGCACCGGAAGGTCGGCGGGGGCGCCCGCGGGGCGGATGATGTTGAGGTGCAGGCAGTCCTCGCTCATGTGCGGGTGGATGTCCTGGCCGATCCCCGGGACCTGCGGGTCGGTGCCGATGCAGTAGGGCCCGTAGTTGTAGGCCGTCCGCGTCATGTCGGGCCATGGTTCTGGCGGGGCGGGTCGTCGCAGGCGGCGGTCGCCGGTGGGTGGTGCGGCGTAGGGGATCCCGAGGAAGAAGTCTTGGTTGAAGTTCGGGTTGTGGGTGCCGGCCAGTGTGCCATTCTTGAGAGAGACGAGAGGCGGTGTCTTCGAGGTCGAGCCGAGGGGCGCTTGGGTGGACAATACTGCTGGCAATATTGCTAGGAGGACTAAGAAGAGCCCGTCGAGAAAATTGAGTGAAGGCATCTCGAAGACGTTGTCTGGATGGCGAGGCCTACGGGCGATGCTGATTGACCTGGCATATTTCAAGCACACAGAACTCGAGGGTATATGATTCTAGTTTTGTACTGTTTCTCATGTCTTCGTACGATTGGCAAATGCTCACGATCGGGACTTCTTCTTTCCTAAACGGGATGAAAAGACGGCCGCAAAGTCGGCCGGTCAGATCAGGCGTTCCAACAGCCGGACAGAAATGGAGTTGTCCGTATTGCTTGGCAGGGCCGGAACGTGCATGGCAGGATAAGCCGTGATCCCGCAGGCGAACCTCGAGGCGGAAAAGGAACGTAAGACCTGATACAGCTGGAGGAGATGACACGCGGGATCATATTACTGCTGTCTCACGTTGATGAGGTCAGATTACTGCCCGGTCGACGACTGCCGATTCACCACAGATGAAGACCCAATGGTCCTCTCTTGGGCGGCGGATGTGCAAAAACCACTCTTATCGGAGTCTTGGGCTTACATGTCTGATAGGCTATGAGAGTTTGGAAGTCGGCAGCACCGGTTTAGATTCGTCCGGGGCATCCGCCGACAATGTGGTCGTTGCACGGCGTCGGTCGCCGATTACAAATGGCGGAGGTGGGGCCGGGGTGCCGGCGCCCGGAGACCTTACCCAGGAACCTCCGTGGTGGGCGGGAATGACAGTATGTGCCGCCAATAAAATATTTGACAAGCTGGAAATGCCGTTTCAGATGCAGATTTGCCTTAATCTGGTGCTCGAGCTCATGAGTTGTTGTGTTGTGTGATGAGACTCTTGTCTTCCTCGTGCTGGTTTGGTGCCCTTCCGGCCTTAGTACAATCATTTGCATCGGCGGCGTCCAAAACCCATAGTGGGGCACTGCTTACTATATGGAAAATTCGCGCTTTTTGCACAATACTATATAGAATACTATGAATTTTATTACTAACGGGGTAATTAGCCCTATATAAAGGCCTTAAGGCCGTTAGATTGTACGTTTTTTTTTTTTAGTAAGTATAGAGTTTGTGCTTTTATTAGTTAGTTATAGGGGCCCGCTTTATTGTTTGTTTTAATAATAATTTTGGTAGTATAGTAAAGTCTGACTTTGCTTTAGGATTAATACTTTAGTATACTGAATATTTTTGCTTGTTATTTGTTATTCCTATTGTTTATTATAGTTAATTTATTTTATAATACTTTTTTAGAAGTACTAGGTATTAATTAATTTAGTTAATAACTCGTTATTAGTTCCTTTAGCTGTTTGTACTTATACTTATAGGTAATATAAGGATGCTTTTAGTAAGAAGTTTTAAGTTGTGTTTTAAGAGTTAATAAATAAGTAAATTATAATTATTTAAATATTAGTAGTAAAGTAGTGAGTAGTTAAGTTAAAAAAGGTTTTAATTAATTCTAGATTATTATAAGTAAAATTTAGTAAATATTAAGTATTAGTAGTTAAGTTAAAGAAGTAGTTAGTTACGAGGAAGTAAGTAACTATGGCTATATTACTAGAAGAACTATTAAATCTTATTAAAGATAATACTAAAATTAATTTAGGTGATAATAATAGTACTAAAGACAAGACTTTATTTTAGAGATAGTTAAATACTTTAGCTACTCCCTTTTAGAGCTAATAAAACCCCCCCTTTTTTTAGTAATAATAGGATTCCTTTTTTAATAATAAGTAAGATTTATTTTTTTAATAGTAATAAAAGCTTTTTTTTAAATAAAGCTATACTTATATTCTACGTTATTTAGAGATTAAAGTGCTTTTTGACAATAATATTTTTATTAAGAATTAGAGTTTATTTATACTTATAGAGATTTTTATTTATATTTTATATAGGTTAACTTTTGATAGTATGCTTTTTTTACTTAAGTTTTTTTGTATAATTGAGTTATAGAAGATATAGTATAATGCTATTAGATTTTTTGTACTTAAGAAGTAGAGGGATGTTATTATTAATATTAAAAAATGAATTTATATTTAACTTAGGGTTATACTTAAGGCTACTAAGTTATATATTACTTTTTAAATTAAATAGTAAAAAAGGGGTACTAAATTTATTTATTTAGTATACTAAAAGGAGTATAATACTGTAGTTAGTGATATTTAGCTGTATTTACTATAGTATTTATTAATTAAATAGATTTTTAAGGTTAGTAAGTATAGTAAGGCTGTAATTAAAGTAACGCTTGTTTTTTAATTTTATATCTCTACTACTATAGAAATATAAGTTATTTATAATACTATATTAATTACTTTATTTATTAAAGTTTATAGTAGTTAATTTTTTTACTAAATTAAATAAAAGGAGTATATTAGTAAAATAACTACTACTATTAAAGAGGTAAAGAAGTTTATTAAAAATAAGTTTTTATAGTTACTATGCTATTAGTAGTGCTTTAAGCTGATAATGTATAAAAATACTACTAAGAGTAGAGATTATTTATATACTTAGTATTAAATTATTTTTAATAAAATATACTATAAGTTAGAGATTTTTGATTTTAAGTAATAGGAGTAGGCCCTCTTTAAGGGTAAGGTTAGTATTTTACTTAGTACTTTACTTATAGACCTTATACTAGTAATAGGAAGATATAAGGGTACTATAGTTAAAAAGGTTTAAAATAAATAAATATAGTAGAGTAAGAATATTTAAATAGCTACTTAGACTAATTTTTTAGTTTTTTTTACTTTTATAGTAATACTTAGTTAATTAAGTTAAACCTTAAGTAATACTATTATAAACTTTTATAGCGCACTACTAACTTTACTTTATTTAATATAGGTATTACTACTGGTATATTAGGGTTAACTTTATTATACTTTATATATATTTATAGCCCTAAATAAGCCTCTTTATACTTTTACTCTATAGTAATAAATACTTATTTAATTATTATTTTTAATAGTATTAAATTTATTAACTAAATAATATAATTAAGTTAATAACTTTATTATTTAGTTTATTACTATATTAAGTAAGTATTATAACATTAATAACTATTTTTAAACGTTACTTAAACTACTCTATAGCTACTACGGTAGTTTTTACTTTATTAAAGGGCTTTTTAATTACTAGTTTAATAAATAGAGTATTACTTTAAATATTACTAACGTTGTTAAATTAAATATTAAAGTTTTTATTAATAATAGAGTCTTTTATTTATATAGTAAGGAACTGGCTATGTTTATAGAGTCTATAGGGATTATTAAGCTTTTTAATTAAGTAGCTTAGAATGTATTTTATTATTAACTCTGTAATACTAGTACTAGTAACTTAGGCCTTTTAAATAAAGAGTTTTCTACTATACTAACCCCTATAGGCCCCTAACTATAAGTATCCTAAGTTATAACTATAGTTTTTATAGAGTTTTTTATTAAAAAAAAGGCTAAAAAGGATTATAGATTATAAAAGGTATTAGTTAAAGCTAAAAGGGGCTATATAGATAAGTAAAACACTATATTACTTAATTAATTACTAATTAAGTTAGTACTTTAGTAGTTTTTTATAATATCTTCTTTTTCCCCCTTAAGCTTCTTATCTAAAATCTCCTTTCCTTTTTAACTACTATAACTTAATTTAAATTAATTTAATACTAATTTACTTAGTAAAAATTAAATATTACTTTAAATAATTATTAATAAGCTTTAACTATAACCTAGTAGATTATAGTTAAGACTAATTAATATATTAAATAATAAGTAGTTTTTAAGTTACTTTACTAATTTACTATACTTTAAGGATAATATAGAGTTAGGTAGTAAGGAGATTAATAAAGAGGATATTAGTATATAATTAGAGTTAGGTAATAAGGGGTTATAATAAGTATTATTTATAGTATTTATTTTATTTATTTTTTACTTACTTAACTATAGTAACTTTATAGTTTATTTAATAATAACTTTAATTTATCGCTAGTATTTATTTCTTTTTTTTTTTACTTACTTAACTATAGTAACTTTACAGCTTAATAATAACTTTAACCCGTTACTTACTTTATTTAATATATCTCTACTTTCTCTACTACTTATAACCCCTACTATAAACTTATTAAATATACCCTTACTACTATTAAAATTAATAAACGCGTAGTGGAAGTAACTAGTAATTTGTAGTAATTTTTGTTCTATTTTTAAGGTATAGTTATATAAAAACTTTACTTAATTATAAATATTTTTATTATTAGTATTATATATATAAAAGTTTTTTTTAATATACTTTTTTAGGTTTTTAAAGTACTTTTTAATAGGGTTAAAGTTAAGTGAGTATAGTAGAAAGTATTTAAGGTGTATACTGGCTTTTTTGTAAGTAATTTAGATATTCTTTTAGTAGTAAAAAGAGGTATTATTTATAATAATTACTAAATAAGGAGTAGAAAACTTTTTATACTTAAGTAATAAATACTAAGTAATTTACTTTATAAAACTATTATTATTTATTATTTTTAGGTATATAAAAAGATTTAAAATACTTTTAAGAGTTAGTACTAGTAGAAGCTGTATTTGTTAATTGTGTTTTAGTTTTACTAATTTTTATAGTGTAAGGCTTTTTAGTGCCTATTCCATTTACCTCTTTCTAGTATTTTTATCTACTCTTAACTTATTAATAAAAATTAGTTATTTTAGTTTATACTACTATACGTAATAAAGCTACTTAAGCCTCTTTTTTGGGTTTTGTTAAGTAGTTATAATATATATTTTTTTATTAGTTTAATCTACTTCTTTAAAATACTAATTAATTATTAATAAACTAATACTAAAATTAAATTACTTAAGTAAAAAGGCCTGTATTTTATTTAGTATTAATTTATTATAATACTTTAATAACTTAAGTAGTTTAGTATAGTACTAAATTTCTATTTTTTAGCTACTTTTATAAAATCTTTTATATTATTTAACTTTATTAGTAAAGTTATATTAGTAGTAGTACTTTTAAACTGTTTATAAGTAGTAGTTAGTAGTTATAGTAATAAAGTTATTATTAAGGTTAAGGGATAGGAGTATTAGGTTAATTTTAGTAAGTTAGTATATTGAAATATTTAGTACTATAGTAGTAGATTGGCTAAAATACGGTCTTTAAATAGCTTTATGTTTATTTTTAGTAGTAGTAGGAGGCCTTTTGATGGTAGTATTTATTGAAAACTATAATGTGTAGAATATTAGATTTAAGGGTAAAATTTGACTTTTTAGTATAGGTAAGCGTTGCTCTACTTTGGGTTTTGGACGCTGCCGATGTAAATGACTGTAATTAGTCACCTGTCGTCCCTACCACCGCAGCGACTGAATGCCACCCGGACGTGATGCAAATCGCTTCCACACCAGAAGAGAAAAATGAAACATGGTTATCAGCTTCGCCCTGATGCTCCCTGGGAGCCCAGACGCGAGAGCACTTATGGCCACGCCCGAGGGTAAGCGCCAGCTCGCCGCCACGCGACCCCACCTGCCCCGCCTAAGCCCTTATGTATGAGATTTCGTCGTTTTCGTCTCCAACAAGGACCCGTAGCTCAGCTGGTTAGAGCTTTGTGCTTATATTGCGTCATCCCACGCCAATATGCCTCGCAAGGGTCGAGAGTTCGATCCTCTCCGGGTCCATGATCTTCGTTTTGCACTTTTATCTCGATGACTTTTTATTATTTTTGCAAAATTTCAACATGACGGCAAGCTCTTCTTTCGTGCGTTTAGTTGTTGTGCAGCTTATACGCGCAGGCACGCTAGATTTCACAGCAGACGCTCCCTTTTGACAGCCCTTCTTCGTAGACGATGCATGATCCAGAGACGTTTTCGGCCGAGGCCTGCCCCCAGAACATTCTGTTTTCCTTTCTACCAGTGTGAGCAGATCAGATTTACCGGTCAGTATGGTCCCCTCAAACACCTCAACAGGCACTTGTAATCTCGGAGGCGCAATGTGCAAGACACCAACTTCTACCAAGCAAGCTCTATGGATGACGACTTACACGATCTGTTCTTTTCCATACACGAACTATGAACTGAACATAGATGTCCGGGTGTCAGTGATGACTGCTTTATCAACTAACAACTGCACCAGCAAGACTCGACCAGCTGGTGTCGAGGGGACCTTCATTCCCCCTTGATACGCCCGCCAAGGACAGATCGCCTGACCGGAGGCAGACCCGCCGGGCCGGCAGATCCAAGTCGACTGCCGGCCCCGCCGCGGATCCGGCTCCGTGGGCAAAAGACGAGCGAACGAACGAACGTGCGAAGTAGGTGTATCACGACGATCACAGGTGGCTGAACTTTCCACTTGCGCAAAGCGGGTTTTACATTCTTGTGGAGGTGAGTTGATTGCAGTTGCCATGGGAATGCACGAGACAGCTGTATTTCCTGGGCTGTATGGACGTCCTAGGAAACGGCCTATTTTAGTTGAGATGGTCGGATCAGATGCCAAGGCAACTGACTATTGGAGCTCAATTTGCGATTGTCAGTGAGTCTTGCAATTCGCCCTTCAAACATAGCAAGTTTGTTGACTGAGCCTGTGAATTCAAGATGACAGCAAGGCAAAGTTGCGGTGAGGTCGAATCAGCAAGAAGCCAAACCATGACTGAAGAAAGCTTCCTACCGCTGCAAGGGACTGCCTGCTACTAGCCGGAGGGAGGGGGAGCTCGTAGCTCTGCGGCGGGTATTAATTGAGGCAGGCCTAAACCCACCCTACGACAAGCTTGGCCGCTACACTACTCATGAGAGTTCAGGCTGGGCTGCAGTTCCGCATCAGCCTCTTGACAGGTCGTGATGCGCAGGACAACACGGAAGGTGATGCACCAAGGCCTGCTGGTTCTCACTCAGCTCCCGCCACCACATGGCCGGCCACCTGGTTTACTGTAGGTACCGACAGAAAGAAGAAAATAGGCGTTCGTGCCGAATCCAGGGACATGGCGCGCACGAGCCAGCGCCCACAGGGGAAGCAAGCGGCAAGCCCTCAGTGGCCTGAGGGGACGAAAGCAGCCCACCGAGTGCGGATACGTACCACCTTAACCGTAACTGATGGGGAGCGCCTGCTATGCACCAGAGCTTCAGGGCGGGCAGAGCGGGCGGTACTTTCCCGCTCGGGAGTACCTGTGCGGGGGCGGGAGCCAGCGGCACTTGGCCAAGTACCTCGCCGCTGGGCAGGTACATACTAGCGACCTCCCCGTTCTGGGAGACCTGTCTAAAAAGTGGGCACCTCGGGCCCTCGAGCATCCATCGCGGGAGGTCGAAAGGACACATTGTACCAAATCTGCTGAACCTGAAGTCATCCAGGCAATTCTGGCCAGCTTGCCCTCCGTGACCATAAACCCCCCGTCCCGTTCCCTTCCCTTTCGACACACAGTCTCCTCGACGCACCACCAGACCCAAGTCTCCGGCTTTTCTCTCCCATCGCCAACGGGCAGATTCGTCAATTCTTTTTTTTCCTTTTCACACGTCGCAAACCTACCGGCCCTACCACAACGCCGCCGAAACGTCAAGGCTAGCCCTCGGATCTCAGCTGCAGTTAACCCTCTTTTTTTCTTCGGTTTCGATCACCCCAATCTCTCTCCACCAAATAGTTCCCGTCTCTTCCGACGAGACTTTGAACCCGACACGACAGAGATAGCACTCAGATCAAACAGCTGGTCTGTCTGTACCTTGTTGTGCGACAGCCACGTCAATCGAACCTTACGACAGACACCCTCCTTCGTCTCGACCACATTCCCCTCCTTGCGATGGCTCAACAGAGAGGCCCCTCGTACGGCCTGGGTGCCGGCGGTCCCCCGTCTTTCGGTGGCCCGAGTATGGACAACGCCGAGTCCAGCCCCTTGGACATGATCCGCCAGCAGACGAGCAAGATTGAGGACTTTTTGGACACGGCCAGCGAGCCCATCAAGCCGTGAGTTGGACCCCAACTCTTGGCAGGGAGTTTGCCGGGAACCTTGTGATGTCGAGTGAGCTGTTCGCTGACTGCAATTGCCCGACAGTTACCTGCCCGCCATCGGCCGCTTCCTGATCGTCGTCACCTTCCTCGAGGATGCCCTCCGTATCATGACCCAGTGGAGCGACCAGCTTCTCTACCTTCACGACTACCGCCACAGTACGTGCCGAGCACAAGCCTCGAGTCGCCATCGAATGCTAACACTGGCCCAGTTCCTTCCGGCATCACGCACATCTTCCTCATTACCAACGTCGTTGCCATGACCGCCTGCTCCATCCTCGTCATCATCCGCAAGTACTCCGACTACGCCGTCGCCGGCCTCATGGCCGTTGTCGTTACGCAGGCGCTGGGATACGGCCTCATCTTTGACCTCAACTTCTTCCTCCGCAACCTGTCCGTCATCGGCGGCCTGCTAATGGTGCTCTCCGACTCGTGGGTCCGCAAGACCAAGGCTTTTGCCGGCCTGCCCACCCTCGACGAGAAGGACCGCAAGATGTACTTCCAGCTCGCCGGCCGCGTGCTCCTGATCTTCCTCTTCGTCGGCTTCGTCTTCAGCGGCTCCTGGTCCGTCTGGCGCATCATCACCTCGCTGATCGGCTTCGTCGCCTGCGTCATGGTCGTCGTCGGCTTCAAGGCCAAGTTCAGCGCCACCCTGCTGGTCCTGATCCTCAGCGTCTTCAACATCCTCGTCAACAACTTCTGGACTGTAAGCTGCTCCGTTTCCGTGCTAGAAGATAACATTGCTGACTCGTTTCATAGCTTCACGAGCACCACCCCCACAAGGACTTTGCCAAGTACGACTTCTTCCAGATCCTGTCCATCGTCGGCGGTCTCCTGCTGCTCGTCAACAGCGGCCCCGGCCAGTTCAGCATCGACGAGAAGAAGAAGGTCTACTAAGAGGAGACACGGAAAGCCCGGCTTCGGACGGGCAGAAGGAACTGAAGAAGGAGGCAGCACACCGCAAAATCTGGTCGGTTTCTTGGCATTCCGAAACGGCATTCATCAAAAGGTTGCGCGATCCCGCGCCGGGACCACACGGGTGGCGGGTTACGAGATTACATCGTGGCATATATGAACTGTAGAGAGGAGGACAATAGTTGATACGGGAGTTGAGCTGCGCGCTTGAATGGGAGAAGATACACATCAAGTCAAACCGTTGAGCGATCGCGCGCATGTGCAGGCCAGCAAGCAGTCAGGGGTTGTGAGAGGGAGAGAGGGGGGAGCTTGGCGTACACCGACGGCCAACTCCAGAGGAGGCGGCGCCAAGCCTCGACACTACCTAGGGACAGATGGTGTCTCCTCGACAATCACTTGCATCGACGGTGGCAAGGTGGTTTCTGCAGGAGCAGTTCAATTGCACCGCCCGCCATTGGGTGAGATTGGAAGTGGATCATATGCAGGTTTAGTGACCTTCTCGGCTGAGACGAACACATGCGATGCACGAAATCCTGCAAACTACTTGCTGACTGTCGAGTTTGTGTGATCGTTTACAAAGCAGCAGGTATTCCATCCTCCGCCCTATCTCTTTTGCAGGTTGTTGCCGAAGACTCTCGAGTGACTTGATTCCGCACTGTCTTTGCTATTTCAGGGTAGCGGTGTGTGTATTCCCTCACTGCACGGTTACCCCTCCACGAACTGCACTGCAACTGCAATATCCAAAGTCTCACACCGCGCGAACTTACACCTTCAAGACCGCCAGCCCAAGAACCCCCTCAACTCGCTGTCAAAAAAACACCCCAGCCCAGCCCCAGCCCAGCCCGCCCACCATGGCCGAGGCGATCGGCACGGCCATAGGCGTCGTCGGCTTCCTGGGCCAGCTCTTCGACGGCTGCGTCAAGGCGTACGGGTACTTCTCCGCCGCGGCCGGCATGGACGCCGACTCGGCGCGGCTGCTGTGCAAGGTGCGCATCGAGGAGATGCGGCTCGTCGTCTGGGGCCGGGAGTGGGGCGTCGCCGAGGGCCGGCTGGAGGCGCACCTGAGGAGCGGGGGCTGCAACCCGCAGATGGCGGCGCTGGCGGAGGGGATCATGAGGGAGCTCCATGCTACTGTTACTGATTTTCAGAGGTTGAGGGAGAAGTACGGGTTGGTTGACGGGGAGGGGGGGAAGGGGGGGATGGTCTTGTCTGGGGGTGGAGGGGAGAAGGTGACGCAGACTACGACGACGGATAAGAGTTGGAGGAAGGAGTTTTCGAGGCGGGCGAAGTGGGTTATTGCTGGTATGTATTGCGTTTCAAGATTCGTTTGAGATATGCATGAGGCTGATGGTGATAATAGACAAGGACAAGTTCACGGCGTTACTGAAGGACCTCAAAGGTATATCTACAACATACTCTCTCTCAACCCTACGTATCATCAGTGAGACGATTACACACGACACTAACACAACACCAGACTTCAACGATGGCCTGGAGCAGCTCTTCCCGCCCTCCCGCCTCCCCTCCCTGCACCGCGCCTGGCGCCACTCCCTCCTCGACTCGGCGGCGCGCGACGTCGCGCAGCTGTCCCTCCTCGAGTCGTCGTCCGAGGACTCGTACCCGCAGCTCGGCACGTCGGCGAACCTGAAGAAGCTGCGCATCAACCTCGACGCGAAGCCGCAGGCCTCGTTCCGGCCGACGTTTGCGTTCAAGGTGCCCCGGACCGACCTGGAGCTGCCGGGGCCTGCCGAGACTGCTGCTGCTGCTGCTTCTTCTTCTACGGAGAACAGCTCCGGGAGCAACAAGAGCGGGAAGAGCAGCAGATCCAAGAGCAGTAGTAGCCATAGTATCAACAACAACAACAACAACAACAGCAGCAGCAGCAGCAGCAGCAGCAGCGAGACGCGCACGCACGCCTCGCACAGGGTCCACGGCCCCGTGCTGGTCGAGTGGGTCGAGTACGACCCGTCCGACCCGGAGGAGCGGTTCTTGCACCTCCGCCGGCTGGACGACCTCGCGCGCATGATGCACTCGGCGTCGGACCGGCACCCGGACCTGCACACGACGGACTGCGTGGGATACACCGACGACGCGGCCAACGCGCGGTACGGGCTCGTTTACAAGTGTCCGCGGCTTCCAGCGGGAGAAGCAGCAGCGACAGAAGAGGCAGTAGTAGCAGCAAAGGGAACAACAACAGCAACAGAAGCAACGGCGACGGCAGCGACGTCCCACTCGACGCTCTTCACCCTCATCTCCTCCCCGGACCTCAAGACGCCGGACCTGGACGACCGCGTCGCGCTGGCGTCGACGCTGGCCTGCGCGCTGTGGTCGCTGCACTCGCTCGACTGGCTGCACAAGTCGCTCTGCAGCGCCAACATCCTCTTCTTCCCCTCGGCGGTGTCCGCCGCGGCCACCCGCGACACGGCGTCCGCGGCCGTGGTCCCGGACGTCGGCAGGCCGTACCTCGTCGGCTTCGACGCGTCCAGGCCGGACATGGACGCCGAGGTGAGCGTCAACCCGCGGAACCCGAGCATCCTCGACCTGCACCGCGACCCGCGGTCCTTGGGAGGACTGCGGACGACGACGGGCGATCCAGCAAGCGACGGAGGAGGGAGGAGGGGCCAGTACTGCAAGACCTACGACGTCTACAGCCTCGGCCTCGTGCTCCTCGAGATCGGGCTGTGGAAGCCGCTGCAGACGTACTACAAGCCGCACTACTCGGCCGAGCGGTGGCGGGACAGGGTCGTCATGCCGGTGCTCGTGCCCGGGCTCGGGGCCAAGACGGGGAAGGCGTACAGGCGCGTCGTGGAGCGGTGCCTGACGGCCGGGGACGGGATGTCGAGCGGCGAGGCCGGGCAGCTCATGGAGTGGGTCGTCACGACGCTGGAGGGGATACGGACGTGAGCATGGCTTGGCTGGTGATGGGAGAATGTGCAGATATCACAATTTCAAAAAGGCGAGGCGAGGAGTCGCTACCGTACATTGGACGAAACAGATGACCTGTGACATATCTACGATATGTGATCTACACTACGTGTGAAGGCGTGGAAAGGATATCCCCCACTTTGGACGTGGGGGTTTCACACTGTAAAGCCGGGGTTGTCTCTGCCGTTCCCCAGCTTCAGCAGATCTTGCGACGTTGTGATTGGTTGAATGGCTCACTTAGCGTGCCCATGGACGCTCTGGGTTGAGGTAGCTCTGCCTATCTCCACGTGACTTCAGAGATAAGCTGTTTCTCGACCTTCTTTGGTAACCACATCTCGTCCAGTGTCGCGAGATGCGCCAACCTCGACGACTACGAAAATGATGGCCTCCGCACGCGAGAACGCTGCCGCTGACGGCGCTAACGAGAAACAAAGCTGAAGAACGAACCCGGGCCAAAAGACCGGCCGTGGTCCCGTGCTTGCGGGCATCACGATGCGATACACCAGGCGACCCCGGCCTGAAGGCGTCTGAGGGCCGCGCCGGGTCTGACTTGCCTCCTCAAAAGCCACGCCCACACCCGAGAACGATGCCGACAAGACATACGTCCCAGGCGCGTTGAAGGTCGATCTCGACCAGAAGACGGACCGGCAAGATCTGTTCGACGATGGCAAGAGATGGCCGGGCCGAAACAATGCACCGCCGGCGAGGTGAACCTCGGTCACGACAGTAGACCTCACTTCCGAAAGCTCCAGCAGCGCAGGACGGCCTTGTGTATGTGTACAAACCGCATTCGGCCCCTCGGGCCAAAGCTCCTCCATCGGAGACAAACTCCCGAACGTAAGTCTCCTTTTCCCGCCTCTCTCGGCGAGTACTTCTGGCCTCCGCTGACTGACCCTGGCTTTTTCCAAACAGGTTGCTCCCCCCCCCGAATCCCGCAGTTACCTGCAGACACACAAAATACAACCACTCGTTACCGATCCTCACACCCGCCCGGAAAGCCATGGGGAGATCCCGGCCGAAATGATCTGCGAGAACAAGGGGTGCTGGCTTTTCGTCTCCGCGAATCAGTCCAACTTCGCAGAGGAACGGAGACGGTGAACTGAGGGCGAGCTGCGTCAACTGCGAGGAGCGAGAGGCTTTCTAGGGAGGTCTTGTTCGTCACCCCCCTCCTCCTGGTATCCGACACCCCCTCCAGCTTAAGTCTAGGGCTACATTGGCCTATGATCGTCTCCCGTGATCGTCGTCGTCGTCGTCGTCTATTGTCCGTCATATAATAGAGGGGGAGGTAGGCCGACAATTAGAGAGCCAATCCATATAGGGGGGTGTTGCATATTAGAAGAGGGGTTGACAATAAGACCTCCCACTTTCTGTCAGGGCCAGTGGACAAGATGAGCCAGTGGCATGGTCTGGTTATGCCTTATGGGGGGCCCAGCTTTAGGAATCGGGGCCCGGATCTGAGACCCGAAAGCTGGCCAAAGAGTCACATCAATGGCCCAGGAAATGCAGAGGCTCGCCTATCCCTTCGACAAATACCCCGGCATGTCAGAATAAGCTTATTTCGTGTTGCGCATCGGACGGCACCCCGGAGCCGTCCCGCAGGAAGGAGTGACATTTCCACGCACAGCATTGTCGATCAACTACCCCCGTGTGACCAATGCCAGACCTAGGAGGTAGCTAGATGGCCTCCTGTAGGTCCCAAACGTGTGGGAAATCGCGTAATAGTTACGTGACGGAGTGGTCTAATCTCGTCTGGACAGCTCTTCGGGTGGCTATGGTCATATTGGCTGAGCCTAAGGCCTGCATGTCACTGTCACTCCTACGTCGACAAAGTTGTGATCCGGACTGGAGCGGAGCACATTTCACGTCAGGAAACAAAGCCAAGAACGCGTCTGCCTGCAATTGATCGTGGTGGCAGACCCGACTTGGAAATAGCTATAACGTACAGAAACGGAACCTGGGCGCCGACACAGGTAAAGAACGAGCCGAGCGCATGACGGGGCTGGGAGGACAGGACGGTGGTGTTCGAGGCTGGGCCTTTGGCACCCTCGAGTTTTGTTGATCCAGTGGTCTTGTGGAGACCACATATCGGAGCTCTCCCAGTTGTCGTACGCCCTCCTTTCCCTAAGCAATTGAGAAAAATGAAAGATGAAAATGTAATAAAGACAACGCCGGCGGGACTGCTGCCATTATCAAGTCCACGCACAGCTCAACCCCAAATCCTGTTTCCCCTAATTGCCCCTGCCATCGCACAAGATTCATATCAGGTCATCATGATGCTCTCCAGGAGAGGTGAATGAGTTTTCGGGCGTTTTGTTTTCAAAGCCAAAACCAGCGACGACGACACATTGCGTGTGTCTCCGAACCATATGGGATGGTTCCCCCGACCAGAACGTTGCGGAAAACTTGGATTCAGGCGGGTCATGTTTTACAACGACTCCACCGTTCCCTTAAGCGCAAGTCTGGGCCTGGAGCGGGTTGTTGGGCCGCACTCCGTCGGCGAATCGTACACCGCCGGCTCGGTGAGCGTGGCCGGCGGTCATGGTTGGCTTGCCCTGTCGTAGGATCGTCTTCGAGTTCGGAGAAGCGATCGATCTAGGGGGTGAAGTAGACGGGCCTGCAGACGCGGTAGGTGTCTGGAGGCGGGCCGCAGACCCGTCGGATTGTCAATCGATACCGTGTTGTCTCTTGAGCTGTGCTAAACTGGCGCGGCGAGCCTCGAGGTCCTCTTTTGACTTGGCCATCTTCTCTGGCTGGTGGTACAAGACTAGATGAGTGTTAGTTAGCAATGGATGAGACGAAGGGCTGCACGCGACGCGACCTACCAATCAGGTACCGGTTCTGGAAGTTGAAGCCGTTGAGCTTATCGCATGCTTGCTTTGCATCTACAACGTCTTCATAGACGACGAAGGCGGTGCCCTTGGTGCCGTTGGCAATGCCCTGGCGCACCTGTCTGTTGGAGAGTCAGTCATCTGTTGCAGTTGATCTCGAAGGGATGGATGCTGCGTACCGGATCGGGCCGAATTTTCCGAACAGGTCGAACAACTCCTCTGGAGTTACGTTGTAGCTGTCATCGCGTTAGCAATGGTCCGTCACCATGGTAGTGGTTGTCGAGATGGATGTTGATGTCGACGTCGTGATATCGGATGGGTCGGCGAGGCTTACCTCAAGTTCTTGACGAACAGAGCTCTGCACGAAGAGTCAGCCATGGCTACAGAGGCATACGACAAACGGGGTATGGTGATCCGGGCCGGAGACGAGGAGAGGTCGACGGAAGACGGCGGCATGGGCCGTGGGGTGACGTGCACCGGCTCCGGGTCTCGTGCCAGGGACGAGAGGCGTTGCAGCGGAAAAAACAGGGCCAAGGCCGGACGAGCATCGCAATTGAGCAGAAATCGGACTCACCGGTTGACTTCTGGGGCTAATTTACCACCGCGACTACTCATCTCTCGATGCTCGGTGACGCTGTGAGTGTTCGGTTCGGGTTGGTGAACGCTCGGAAAGGACTATGACACGCTGGTTGATGGGGGACTGGGCGGGAAGATTGAGATAGGATCTGGAAGTTCTAGGAACTGCGAAAATGGGGAGCAGGCAGTAAATGAGGCGACGGGCTGGCGGCAGTGCAAGGATTGGGTGAATGCACCCACGTGACCGTCTTGGCCCCACACACCGTCACGCGGTGGACCACTCATCATGCGTCCCGTCATCAACGATGTTGCTCTGGGCAGGCGGAGGTGAGGTACGTACCCGAATCGGCTTTCCGTAGACGTGGCAGCCACGGCACCGAACGGTATCTCGGTCTCCGCCTAAGGTGCCTTCCACAGGGAGCCAAGCAGCCAAGGGACCTAGAGGCTACCTATCTATCTACTTAGCAAACTGCGGTATAGATGTAGTTGTACCTCTTCCAGAAGCAAAACAACCACTGACAGACTCTGACATTGGATTCGCACGTCGGCCCGGAAAGTTACCACAAGCGAATGTCTAATGTACCGGCGATGTGCTTGTGTACGGGTGCAGCGGTCTACCGGACTGGACTGCTGTTGATGCATTCAAGCCTGGGCCTCCGCGGCATGGTATGCCAACATCCAGTGGGAACGGCTCCGGCTCGACTGGAGTTGCCCGTTGGGGCGTCCAAAGTGTCCTGACTGTGTACACTGACCTTCCCGTACCGTCCTAGACACGGTACCTAGGTAGCTAGGTTGAATCTCGGTACGGGTACCTTGTCTTGCTTTCGGACGACGGGCTACGCAAGGTACCTAACCCGATACGCCCTTTAAAATGTAGTAAGTATACATGGGCTTCAGTTTATCCATAAGTTGGTATCCTGGCCTGAGACCAGTGCTCGAAAACAGACCGCCTGGCACTGAGCTCGGTACAGTGTAGGTAGTGTACAGCAAAGTTCCGCGGAGACTGAGCACGCCATGCTCCTGCAATCAATGCGGCGATTGATGTGGAACACGCTCAAGCAGGGTGGCAGGCTGCTTACAGTGGTAGTACACCTCATCCCGACGCATCGCTGCTTCCCTCTGCTCCGAAGTCGTTGGATCCTGAGGTTGATGAAGAGTGGGACCTGTACAAGTCACACGATCGGCCTGGAGATTGCGTAACTTGATCAATGCGATAAGAGCGTAAAGCCTGGGCTTATCGCTACCTACCTATCAGTGCTCAGGCATGCATCGCATAGGTAGGTAATCTGGGGAAGAGCGGCTCTGGGTACAATGGGTAGGAACCCTGGACGCTGTTCGAGAAGCCGGCCTTGGAACTTGCACCAGCTGTTAATATTAGCTGCTTAGAAAACCTCTCTACCTGCACTTAGGTAGGTATGTCCGCAGACGTCTTGGCTGTCTGCGGCATGGCTGTCTGCGGCATGCTAATGGACCTCCAAGATAATGATTACACAGCTCCACTGGCCCAGCCTAGATACCTACCGACGTTATTCGTCGCCGTGTCGCCAAAACATCACCTCGCATGTTGCCTGCACTTGACGATTAATCATATTGTCAGTTGAATCGCCAGTCATCCAGGACAAACAAGACACGAAATGCCCGTTCCTGTCCTCTTTGTTCTCCTGTTTCACTTCAGCCCTGTGCCAGACACACGCACAAGCAGATCCTCTATTTTTTTGCCCGGCGGGCCTGCCCGCTTCTGACTGGTATAGAGTCCCTTCACTACTACGCCCAACCAAATCCAGTGGATGGACAGAGCGACTACCCTGGGCGGTGTGGTGCGGTGTGGCTGGCAGCTACCCCAATGACGCCGCTGAAAGAAACGTACCTGTGTATGTAGTGTCGACATGACAGCCAGGGGGCTACAGATGAGGCTAATCGACCACACGACAACAGACAACAGCAGGCTTTTGACGTACTGAATAGCGACGTCGTCTGCCAGACAAGACCCAGGCGCTGGGCTTGAGCTGCCTCTACAGCTCACCCGCAACTGCAACGGCCGTCCTCTATTTCCAGCCAGCCAGCCGTCCAGGTCTCTTGCCCTGCGTTAAATCTTCTTTCAACGCTGGTACTGAATGCTATTGACAGCCCGCCCTCAAGGTACATTCTAAATGGCAGTCGACGGCACTGACACACACCAACTAAACCACCATCTCAGTAACTGAAGCATCCCGTCCCCGTCCGTCCTGGTTTTTTTTATGGCGCTGGGCTTTTTTTTCTCTCTCTCTGAGCCTTCAGCCTCTGCCAGGCAGTCGTGCCTTCATCAAAACCTTTTTCTCGGAACTTTTCACTTCCATCAAAATTCCTCCTGGTCCCAACCTCGAGCCACAAATTTCATCCCTTCTTCATCCCCATCATCACCATCAGCCCATCTCAATCTCAGGACATCCAAAAATCTTCCCCAGCAAGACGCCCATACCTCGTCAGCCATGGCGAATTTGAGAGCAGACGACATTTTCAGCGGCTTCGATGTGCCCGACCACGACAAGCAGTTTCTGCTTGAGGTCTTGACCTCTCCCTACACCCCAAGAGAGGAGAAGCTTGCCATCTTCGACCTGAGCCTGCTCAGCGGCTTTGAAGATTGGTGCCTTTGGCTGGAGTGTGCGGCCTCCATCAGAGATAGGACCCCACGCACCTCGGAGCTGGACGCAAGAGATGTCCTGGCCTTCGTCCCGCGGGTCAATGAGGCCACCCGCACCGACGAGGAGATACGCAAAGGTTGGGCGGCCACCGACCAGTCCATTAAGAATCTGGCCCGCCTGCTTCGATTCCAGAGATCTACCATCACGCCTGAGTCCCAGCAGCCCCAACCCGCTGCCTCTGGGCACGAGCAGCCAATCGTAAAAAAGGCGGCCGGCAACAAACGCCAGAGGAAAGACGACCCAGACGATGAAGCCAACGACCAGCAGAGACGGCGAGTCAAGAGACAACAAACCCCCAAACCATCCACCTCGCACTATTTTGCGCATGCCACGGATGACCAAAGTTCTCAACACCAGCCTTTGGCAACTCCGGCACCCACTCACAATGCCGAAACCCGTACTTCGGCCGTCACCCGGAACGGCATCACCAAGCTTCGCAGGACGCCCCGTAATCAGGCCCAAAACGAGGCCGCGATGGGTGCTTCGGGCAGCGACCCGCAGCATTCCGCTTCCGAGGCTGGCTCGACCCACGGGGAAAATGACGATGCCGGCGCTTTAAAAGCCGAACGCCCGCTGACAGCCAGGGATCTTCGGGCAAAGATGCGATCCTGGCCCACTCGGCGCGAGACCCCATCTCCGACGACCTCATCCGAATTATCGTCCCCCGTGGACTTGAGTCCGGTCAAGTCGGAGATGTAGAAGCCCGAGGGCCTTCGCCCAAGCGGAAGACGGCCTTCAGATCGCCCTTTTTCGGCCAGCCCCCGGCGAAACAGTCCCCCAAACCTAAGCGGACTGCCGGTCTTGTCTCGACCATCCCCTTCCCGCCGCTGTCGGCTCCACAGTTCGGTCTGATTCAAGAAGAATGCGCCCACGAACCTTTCTGGCTGCTGGTCGTCGTGACCCTCCTCGTCAAGACGGCTGGAAAACTGGCCATTCCCACATTCTACCAGCTCAAGGAGCGCTTCCCAACGCCAGCTGCCCTGGCCGATCCCGAGGCAACTAGTACAATTACGAGCATCATTCGCCACTTGGGTCTCTATGCTAGACGAACAGCATCGATTCAGAGATTTGCACGACTATGGCTGGAACAGCCACCGACGGCCGGAGTTACTTTTGCGGTGAAGGACTACGATAAGCGAGACGTTCCGCCGACAAGTAACGAAGATGCCGAAGATGTGGTTACCATCGTCAGCCGCGCAGAAGCCGACGACGCATGGGAAATGGGCCACTTCACCCAGGGCAAGTACGCCCTCGACAGCTGGCGTATCTTCTGCCGCGACGAGCTCCTCGGAAGGGCCGAGGACTGGAACGGCAAAGGCGCGGCGTCCAACTTCCAGCCAGAGTGGATGAGAGTGCGACCCGATGACAAGGAGCTTCGGGCGTGTCTGCGGTGGATGTGGATGCGCGAGGGATGGGAGTGGGATCCAAACACGGGGGAGAGGACCGTCCTCCGGGAGGAGATGCGCCTGGCGGTGGATGAAGGGCGCGTCGAATACGACGAGACGGGGGGGCTTAAGATTCTGGACGAGCCGCGTTCGGGCTCGAAATGACTGTCTTCTGATTTTGTCAAGACCTTGGTGGTGTTGGGTTGCCAAGGCTGGGTTGGAAAAGTATACGATTGATACCCGCGCCAGACATGGGTGCACTGCACTTTTGGTTAGGCAAGATGCGATTCAATGGCTTAGAGAAAATGGATAGAGCAACAGTAACAAATCAGTTTTACAAACGGCACTCTATAAGCTTTTGTGGTGAATTGGACACGACTCTCCTCGCTCTCGTCGATGACTCTGCTCGAGCCCAAGGTTTACGAACGGCCAACGTCCAACATGCCCATTCGGCACGGATCAGGTCAGCCCACCACGCATTGGCGCAGCACAGCAGCGCCCAGGCTGTAATTTTTTCCAAAGGTTAAAAAAGAAACCTCAACTTCCCTCGCCTCGCGCCTTGGCCGAGATAGACAACTGGGTTCTGCCCGGTCCAGACCGTACGTGCACACTAAGCCGCGGTGGTGCTCCCATCTCGTGTTTCTATCCAGGCCTTTGCGGCGGTCAGCATGTCGTGCACCTCACCCTCGGGAGACTGCTACATGATCTTTTCCGAGTGGTTGCGGTGCCCTTATTGAAAGGAAGAATTGGGCCAGGGAACAGCAATGGAAGGTGACATGTCCTGATAATGTAGAGAGGGAAGTTGCAAGATGAGCAGTGTAAGTAAGTAGTACTTGCCTTGGGTACCCTGTTTCGGGCAATCGGGTAGGTGCCGACACAGCGGCCTTGCCCCGCAAATTCAGCGACCTTCCTTCCAGTGTTCCTTCCACCTTCCTAGCGTCCTCCCTAAGCGGAAAGTCAAGAGGTCCCATCCATGTTTTCCGCGCATCGTTAGCGCTGCGCCAGCTACCTTCCCCACCCCCATCCTTCAGGATAGGGAGATACAAAAGGTAGGTTAATCGCGAGACAGCCGCTGCCGCCGCCCACCCACTCTCGGCCGGGCAAGGTACCGAGTGAAGATCGCCCGAGGTCCCCTTCTTTTCCTTCCTCGTCGCTTGCACTTTTCCTTCCTTCTTCTTTTTAGTACAGCAAAAGGCACACCACGAATACCGGCGCAATGGGGTCGCAGATTGACTCGCAAGACGAGTTTACGGTGCTCGTCACCGGCTTCGGCGTAAGTTCCTCCTCTCCCAACTGTGTTCCCCCCTCCACCTACCGCCGTCGGCGTGCCCCGCCATGCGCCAGACGACCATGTGAACGCCATCGCCGGCCACGACGCAGAAGTAAAAGAAAAACCACAAACAGGACGATCACTGACCGAACATTTTTCCAATAGCCGTTCAAGGTCCAGTACCCCGTCAACCCGTCCTGGGAGATCGCCCACTCGCTACCGTCCTACCTCCCGCCCCTCCGCGCCAAGAACCCCAAAGACCACCCCTCTTCTGCTTCCTCGACGACGACAGCCGCGACGGCGGCGAAACCCCTCCCCCCCGTCCGCATCCTCGTCCACCCGGAGGCCGTCCGCGTCAACTACGAAACGGTCCGCGGCCTCGTCCCGACGCTCTGGGACCCGGCGACGCACCAGCGCATCGACGCCGCGGTGCACATCGGCATGGCCGGCCCGCGGCTGTTCTACTCGGTCGAGCGCCGCGGCCACCGCGACGGGTACGCGTTCCCGGACGTCGACGGGAGGAAGCTCGAGGACGAGGAGCGGCACGCCAGGGAGGGCGAGGACTGGGTCTGGCACGGCATGCCGGCCGAGATCGAGACGGACTTGGACCTGGAGGACGTGCTGGAGCGGTGGAAGGGGCACAGTCCGGTGAGTTTCAAGCTCTCCTATTCCTGCCCCCCCACGAGGAGCAAGAGTGAGGGATGGCATGCTGACGAAGAACAGGAGGGCTCCGACCTGCGCATATCCGAGGACGCGGGCCACTACCTCTGCGACTTCATCTACTTCTCCAGCCTGTCGCACCTGCTGCGGGAGGAGCAGCGCCGCCGCGTGGTGTTCCTGCACGTCCCGTCCGACGCCTCCGAGGAGTCGGTCGCCCGCGGCACGGAGCTGGCGACGCAGCTCATCCGGTCCATCGCCGAGAGCGAGCTGGCGGCGCGGCGGAGGGAGGGCGCTGCTAAGCCCGCGGTGGAGGACGGGCCGGTGCAAGAGGGCGACAAGATTGCCGTCGAGCTGCGGGTTTGAGAGACGTGAGGAAGAGAGAGAGATCTGGCAGGCATGTTTTGTTTCAATCTTTGGGAAGGAGGGCGCTCTCAGTGCGTTCTTGGTCGGTCGATCTTGGCATGAAGGGAGTTTTTTCAACGTTGCATTTGGGAATGGTTGGTGAGGGATCATGAAGCGTAGGTGATGAATTGCATTCGCGTTACGAGTTGACGGACGATTTAGGCAATCAATATCTTGATTCTATCTACCTCGTCACAGACTGACTGGCCCTGCGTGTTCATGTCTATCGCTCTCTCGCCTTCCTCGTCTCTTAACTGTCTGTCGTCTACTACAACCACAGAACGTCACAGAACGTCCAAAAAGGAAAGCTCTGGACAATCCAGGAATCGAACCTGGGGCCTACCGCAATTTCCCTGTTGGACCACGCGGTATGATCAACCCCGAAAGTCCTGTCAGCGAAGAGCGCCAGGGCCCAGCCGGCTGTGATGACCCAGCATGGACACTGCCGCTCTACGCCGAAATGGCAGATGGGAGTTGACCCTACAGCGTGGCCTGGTGCGAAGCGGTCGTTATACCACTAAACCAATCGCCCCTTGGCTGTGTGTTTGTTGGGGATGGATGTGTTTGAGGAGGGCTATGAATGAAAGGAAGCAAACGGGAAGCGGGAGGCGGGAGGGAAGGATGCCTAGGTGGCGGCGGCGGGTGGGTGCAGGTTTTCGGTGTGGCGTTTTGGTGGGTGTTAAAGAGGAGGGGGCGAGGGATTTCGGGTGAGGCGTCTGTAGATGGAGAGATTAGGGATGTAGGAGTTGTCGACTTGAGTTTTGCCTTTGTAGATGTACGATTGACCCCAGGACGGAGAGGCTGGTCTGGGGGTTCTCACACAGGCAAGCTGCTTACTCCAGACCACGCGTCCCGTATCTGAGGTTTTCTCCTCGGAGTATCTATGTACTATCAGGTGGCTGACTGACTGTTGGCCTCGGGGTTTGAGTGCGTATAAAAAGCGCGGCTTTCTCGTCGAGCCACTCGGCCTCTTGCGTCACGGCCAACCGTTGCCGGGCATCAGTCCGGTTCGGCCATCCACGAGCGGCGGCAACCACATAGTGCCCGCAATTTCCTCCCTCCGCCTGTACGATGAGAAGGCGGCATGACGGGTTTTAGGGGAAATGGGAGTCGAGCTGGGTTTCGTCGGCGGTGGTGGTCATCGTCTGTCGTGTATGCCTTGGGACGATACTCACAGGACAGCAACGAGAGACGGGACGTCTAACTGAAACCACACACACACGCGCGCGCGCGCGCGCGCGCGCCACACAAGAGTTGCCATAGACTCACGGACATCTCGCATACCCAAGATCCCTGTCTGGTCTGCGCCCTGGGCGTTGTTACGCTGGGGTTTTGGTGATGACAACGCTTTGTATTTGTAGCCTTGGAGACGAGAAGCTACTCTGATAAAAAAGCAAATCAGGGGACAAATCCATATTATCAGCGAGCGGCCGAGGTTCCCGTTGCCTTCATGCCTCCCCTACAGCAGGTCATGCACAGCCTTACGTGTGTTGGTCTCTGTGACGAGACTGCCGGCGTCCCTCTCGTTCGAGGCGGCAGTAATAGCGGAAGACTGTTTTACGTGTAGTTTAGTTCCTCCTGTTGATTCTACGCTGTATCCGTCATGTTAGGGATTGGACCTTGACGAAGTTGCCAGATAGAAAATGTGGGAGATTCCGCAACCATTCCATTACAAGGTGGAGAAGCATAAAGACGCGGGCTTCTTCGCGCGCTCGGCTTGATCTTATGTGAAAATGTTATTTTTTTATTCCGTGGAGTACTTATAAAGCTATTCTCAAGGCTTAAATAAACCCCCTCCTCCTCTCTTCACAGTCCAAAAACACTATATTGCCTGTTGCGATGCTTGCGTACCGTTAAGTGAGTAAGGACGTACCTCATCTTCACGTCTCATCTATCCACAATGTAGCTTTCGCCATATGTATCCATCACCATCCATCCGTATTTCTCACTAGTGTAGATCTATTCCGTTAAACGATACGAGAAGAAAGGGGCCAGACAATGGCTCTCTACAGACTAAGGGGGACTCGTTAGGAACTAAACGACATCATCACCTCTTTTCTACGGCAATCAGATAAACCAAAACTACTCCTATGGCGGAAACCACGGAGTTATTGGAGATGAAGCGCCGGTTGAGTTGTTTGTTTAGTTGGTCTTGTGTTATTTATACTGGGCTTTCAAATACACAGCTAGGCAATGCGATTCATACTAGGTAGCTTAATTGAGAAACTATCCGAATTCCCTTCTGCTACACTTATTAGACTTAACTGCGGAAAAGAAGACCTCTCGATCCTATTTTGTTCTCCTAGCTTCAGTGGTAGGTAGGCAGTCCGCGTTCCTTTCCTCGCGGTGTGAGCGCCATGCTTTGCAGGTTGCCAATATAGCCAACTTACGGTCGGAAAGCTGTCACATACGACCATACCCATTGGAAAACTCGGGATCCCGTCCGCTCTCCCATAGATAAGCCAATGAGGGCCGGATTAGTAGTTGGGTCGGTGACGACCAGCGAATACCTGGTGTTGTATGTCTTTTTGTGGTTTTTGGCTCCGCCGTGGATCGTGAGCTTCATCCACCGCATCGTGGACTCAAGGTTCGGAGCCCGGTTTTTTCCCTCTTTTTTTTTAATGCCCTGTTTCTTTTTTTCTTCTTTTCTTAGACTTGACTCTGCGACTCTCCTGGTTGTTTTCGCTTTCAACTCTCGCTGACCTTGGCTGCCAAAGGTGGAGAGCTTCTTGAAGAGCAACCGGCGTACAGTCCATGGTCGTCAAACCTACGATTGATGACGTGTAGTCACGCCAAGTCCCAGACACGATTAGGAAGCAGCAGTGTGTCCGGCAGAACGCTGGAGGAGGTCTGTGTCGAGAAGTATTCATGTAAACGGCATCCTTTCGTCCATGTCCCCGACCGCATACCTCGAGAGCACCAGAGTCCCTCCCTTCAAAGTGGCGCCGGCCAAGAGGGGACTTAGCTTTCAACGAGAATACTGGACAAATTCTCGGCCGAGGCCCAGCCCCATGGGAGCAGCGACCGTGATATAAAACTCGATGATAACTATCGCCCTGAAACTCGACCAGTGGCCATTTCGCTGTGGATTTGGGTCCCGTGAATCTCTCCCTCTTCCTCGGTTGACCGCCGAGACGATGTGTAAACGCAGTCAAGTCCACACCTAGGAGCGACAAAAGCAATAAATTGATATCATCTTCGTCCTAGTATCAGGATGAGAATACCTCCAAGAAAGAACCGCAGGACAGGAGGGAAGGTTGTCCCGATCGAAGTCGATGCTTTCGCCAAAAGCCAGGACGGCCCGTGTGAAGTCATGGCACCTAAGGACGACGATGATGAGAGACGCAGCTGCGAGGGAACCAGGCCAAGCTGATCTCCGTCTGGGTTGACAGACGAAGAGCCCATCCGGGCGCAAGGGCTGCTAAATATATATACAGGTCGTTACAGCTACAAAGCTGCGGTTCTCATCCGCGGTCTCGGTGGGAGAGGTGCTGTCGTTTATTTGAAGGGTCTTTGAGAATTATGAGGTTCTCAAAGAGTGGCCAGGAAGACTTGGAGGTAGGTGTATGCCGTCCCGTGGTAGGCGTCACGGAACCTTTTCAACAATATCGGGCGGCTCATCTTCTGCCGATCGGCTCGAAGAGCACTGACGTCTCAAGGACGAGATATCTTGAATTCGGAAACGGCGGGCGGTTGTCCAGAACCTCCTCTTCGACATGCTAAAACCCGGGACTAAAAGGAAGAACATGAGGCTTCACCGTCTGCGACATTAATCGCAAGCTGAATTCGCTTCCTAGAGCGAGAAAGTTGGGTTTCTACATAAATGTCACTGGGTTTATACAGGTGAGGGGTGGAAATCCAGATCAAAGCCGGCCTGGACGCTTCTACCAAAATAAAAGGGGCCCGTTCGTCTTGAACCGAGAAGCCGCAATGGAGAGGGCAAAAAGGCCGGATACCTTGAAAGAGTCGGCAAAGCACAAGACGGGGGAGGGAGCACAGAATCGGTGTACGGATACCAAGGTAGGCGACGGTCGATTCTCTATCCTCTCCTGGTGCGGACTTTTAGTTCAGAGACCACCCTCAGAAGGTAAGTTAACACACCCGACGAGCACCAGTTGTCGCTCTCTCCCTCGGGCTGTCATCCAACCCAGCCGTGGCGCTCCCCGTACCACACACCCGTAAGCCGCTCAAAAATCCGCGTCTCTCCGCTGCAGCGATATTCTGACAAATCTCTTCGACGTAACTGCGCTGTTCTTGGTCACTCACAGGAGTGGCTCGAGGTTCTCGAGCACCTGATCGATCGTCAAGGGAAGAGGACGGGAGAGGAATCCTTCAAGACGACACAGGTATGTCCATTTGCCTTCTAGGGTGCCGGAAAAACCGCGCTCAAGTAGAGTGACTTGTTCACTCACGTTGGCAGGCCAGTATCATGCTCATCCAACGGTTGTTTGTCAATAAAACGTCTTGTACGGCCACCCAGAAGACGCCGTGTCATGCATCTTGGGCCAAGACACGGCACTTCACACCTGACGCTTCTCCAGTGACAAATTGACGCCTGGGCCGATCACAAAGGACTACCTTGCGACGCTGGCCACATCGGTGGGTTTAGATGTGTGGATGGGCTGCAGAGGCTCGGCTGCAGAGTCCGTTTGACACCCTCCCGGATTTTTCATCTGAGTGGTGAAGAAGGGCGCACCTCAGAAACAGTGTTGTAACTTTGGGTTTGGTTCACGGCCACTCTACAATGACATCTCGGTATTTGGATTGTTGGGATCAAAAATGCGCCGAGTGGCTTCACTAGCATCTTTGGGCAAGATGAGCCCAACGGCGAACTCACGTTTCTTACGAGCCACCCAAAGGGGAAGTGCGTAGCGGAGAGTCTAGTGTGCTGACTGCAGAAAACGCTCACACGGCATCAATAGAAGCTGATGTTTATGTTATCATTGAAGGCGGTAGATTCGACAAGTCGGTGCGGCCGCCGTTGGTGGCGTCCCTCCTCTTCGTCGTTTGCTCGCACACAATTCGTGTCTTGCCCTGCGGGACGTTGGCGGCATATGTATGAATGGAGATGTGGTATCCACGTCAACGTCTCGAAGGCATCGCCTGTCGAGTTTCAACTTCTCGAGACCTTTGGAAGCAACACCACGGGCGTACGCCTGGTCAACCTCTGGCGGCGACCGCCCACCACGGCTTGCATAGCATGTTAAGCGCGATCCTTCTGAAGCACGAGAACGCAGCCAAGATATGGCGGGTGCAAACACCTGGAGCGAGGGACTTTGAAGTTGATTGGACCCGTGGAAGTAGGATCCAACCACTTTGAATCGCCCACGTCGCGTTCCTCTCGCGGCCCAACAGAAGGATTCAAGGTGCGCCTTAGACGCACCAACAGCGTCTGCGTGGACCAACACAAGCTCGCTCTGCCTCGCCGCTGGTGTTGACAAGAAAGTGTGGCTGCATGCGAAGCAGGGCATCCAGATGATGCTTCCTATAGCGGTCCGCGATGCGGGAAACTGGCGTAGTTTGGACAAATGAAATTGCAGGGTGGACGCAGGCTACAGGCGCGAAGGATTCGAACCCTCCTCGACCAACGAATGGTAAAATCGAGTGGGAAGGTTAGGCGGCGCTTATCGTAGACTGGCATTCTAGACCATCTTGCAACCGGAAAAGAAAAACTCGGCAGACGGCAAGCGATGGCGTGGAGAGAGAGAGAAAAGAAAACCTGGACGAAGATTAGTCTAGTGCTCGTCGTCATATCGCGACAAGCTCAAGCGGGAGGGTCTGGCGGCTCGGCCGTGGCCCAACCTCACACCTACAGGCGCGCGCTGCGAGGACGGGGCCCGGAGGATAGTTGCATGTGTGTATCGGAGCAAGGCAGACAGACGGACGGCGGCATCATGGATCTGGGGCCAGGTAGATAGATGGCGTGCAGGGGAGGGATTTCTCCGAGTCGTCGACGGCCAACGGCAGGGTGGCGGCCGGCCCCAATCGCCGTTATGCCTCACATGGCGCGCGCTCTGATAGCCGGAGAGCCTGCTGTCGCCGGGCAAAGTGGCTGATGGATAGAAGCGCGGGCCGTTTTTGGGGGGAGAGCGCTTCAGAACAGAAGAAAGATTGGGCCAAATGGATCGAGGAAGTCTCCAGGGTCGAGATGCAGAGCTATGCCGCGCGCGGAGTGAAGCAGAGGTCGATACTGCGAATTGAGCCCGTGTCGAAAATAGAGCAACCGCCTCGTTGACCAGGTAGACGTGGGCGACGAGATGAATGTAAACAAGACGAAGAGATGGATAAAAAGATGATTGAGCCCGAGTGGATGGCGATGGAAAGTGAAGTTCGTGATACCACAACAGCCCCTTCCCTTCTTTCCTCGTTAATCCCAATCCCACTCCCACTCCCAGTTCAAAGGGCAAGAACCATCCACCGTCTAAGTCGCTGGCGCCTTCCTTGGATTCCGAGAAGTTGGTACATTGCATCGCACCTGCTTCACTTACCACTTAGGTACCTTACGGATACTCAAATCATTGCTCCACCCATTGCGTGGCTTCCCATCTTGGCTCACATCCATTGCCGCTCTCCACTGCAACTGCATCCTTCTTTCCCTCTCCAGCAGTCGCCGTCACGTTCGTGGCCCGCGGCTTCCTCTTTCACATAGTGTTCTCGGCTCATCACTCGTGGCTCCACTTTGATCACGAGTCACAGTCACAGTCCAGTCCAGTCCGACGACACCTCAACCTCGTCCTCACACTGACGACAGAGTTTTCTCCTTGTTGCTTCCTCTTTTCCCAAAAGTCCTCGTCATCAAGATACCTTGAACCCTCGTTAGCTTCGGAGACGCCTATTCTCGTGTGTCCTGCCCTGTCGTCGTTAGCCTCGGAACACCTCCCCAGCCAACGACATCACCGCAGCGCCTTGCCACTCGTCACCTTCGGGCCCGGCTCTCGACACATCTTCCTGGTAGAAGAGAAGCCTGCGAAATCTGGTGGACGACGTTTGGGATTTGCAGGTGAGTGATGGCCGTCAGACAGCCGCCAATAAAAAGGCCCCAGGACTAAGAATAGCAGAACACAGCGAAGCACGCCGGAACAGAGCCCGAACGGCTGTGTTGATCTGCCCCGGTCCCTGAAGTGGCACCTGCTGGACTCTCTGAGCTTCCCCGGGCTGTCACTGGCTGCTGTCGACGAGCCCTAGCGCCCTCCAAGCATCCGCGGGCTGTTGAACATCCCAGCGACGGGCAGGCCGCAACTGCACGACACCTCACCTCAGCCTCCACTGGAGCCAATCACCATTTCAAATCAGAGCTTCATCCAGGCCAGCTATCGCTGCCTCTGCCTGTCTATCGCTCCGCCGAATACTCCATCGTCACTGGGCAATTCCACTTACAGGTGCCGGTTACCTGTCCCGGGCAGCCAATCCCCGCCACGACGCCCCCAAAGCCCAAGTAGAAGCAGTGCTGCCATCGTCATCACGGCACACGGCAACCCTCTTGCTACCCGACTGTCTCTGGGTTAGACCAAGTCCGGCTGGAAGCTGTCTCGCAACCACACATCCCGGGCGAGAGGCCACGAGGCATCCACGATCGCCCGCGACGGGACAAACGGTGATCAAAGCCATCGCCGTCCGCCAACCGCTCCGGCCCTCCACGCCTTTTCCATTGGCGCTTTCGTACTTGGAGTGCCAGCAGCAACACCAACAAACGGACAGACGACGCCCGTCTCATCACATTACAGCGCAGCCAACGGAATCTCCAGGCACAGCACATAACACATAGCACATAGCACACAGCACGCAGCACCAGCAGGCACAGCACCCGAGTCACAGCACAGCACGTCACAGCTGCGCCAGTCACCAATTTGCCCGCTTTCTTTTGGTGTGCACCCAGCCGATTCGTTCCAGACGGGAGACTACAGAGGTAAATTAGCCTCAGCAACCTGTCGAAACTCGAACACACCCTGGTCCGTTTTGGCACCTCTGCCCTGTCAGGCCCCCGTCTCGTCGTCCAGTCACTGTCGCGCTGTCTCCTGCAGCAGGCTCAGCACGCACTAAGGCAGTGAACACCACACACCACACGCGCCCGCGCAGCCAATCGAGTCGTCGCTTGCACAGGCTCCTCGACCAATCCGGCCCCCCGCACCCGCTGCCCCCTTGCCGCTTCAACGGCATCCCGGCCGCCCCTTCGCTCGACTCCCGTCCTCCGTCGCTCCCATCCCCACCACCACGCTCCCGTTCGTGTCTCCCTCTCTCGTCGACGCTCCCGCCGCGCGCCACTGCTCCATTCTCGTTGGTCCGTCCGGGTCTGCTGTCACCAACGCACCACGACTCCTCTTCACCTCACAGGATCCTCCACGCGCTACGCAGCCTTTTCGTGTAGCCTCTCTAGACGACCACCCCTCCTCCCGCGGGATCCCATCACCGCCCACGCCTCCCCTTCGCAACTCTTCTCACCCCTCCTCCGCTGCCCCTCCCGCCGTCCAGCCTACCAGACGAGGGCTCTGCTGCCACTGCCAGAACGCCAGAACTGGTCTGTCTTTCTGCCTGCTTCTTTCCCGCCCAAGCTCCAACCGCTTCCCTGGCGAATAACACCGGCCTGTTATTTCCCACCCGTTCACCCCCCCAGCAACCCCAGACCAGACTTCCGGGAGCACATCAGCTGTCCCTCGACTTCCTTGCCGCCGCCAGAGCTTAACCTCGCCCTGCGGCCCTGTCACTCACTTACACCACGACCACCCAAGCGCCCATCCCATCTCATCTCTCCGAATAATATAACGTCCTCCCACCCTCGCAACTGCCGACCTTTTCTCTCTTTTCCACTCCCACAGGCGACTTGTCTCTGCAGCTCCCACGCAGCTTGACTACCTCCCTCATCGAGTCAGAGTCATTCACTTGACTGGACATCTCCTCCGTCCCTGCGCACATTCGCTACTATCCTGCCCCTCTACACACCTCTCCATCTCCCGCCTCAAGCCATCATGCCTGCCAACAAGCCTAAGCTGGCGCAGCTCGCCACGCCCGTCACCAGCACGTTTCCCTCGGAGACCATCTTCTCGGCCACGACTCCGCTCTCGGCGCGGCCCATGTCTTGCAAAGACCTGCCCATCAAGACTCCCATCAGCCCGCCCACGGCCTACACCGACTTCCTCAAGGTCATGTCCCTCAACTCGCCGGCTGCCTTCAAGCCCTCCGCATCGGGAGAGACCACGCCCGAGTCCACCGCCGACTCGGCGCCTTCAACCGCCACCAGCGAGGAGACAGACCTCTCGTGCAAGTGCGAGCTCGAGCACAAGGCCACGGCCACGGCCCCCGTGGTGCCCCCCAGCCCTTTCACGCAGCTGCCAATGTCGGCGCCTGCCACCGGCGCGAACTGCTTCCCGAGCCTCAAGATCCCGCCTTCGCCGGCGGTGTCTCACCTGGATTCCCCTATAAGCGCCAGCACGGTGCGGTCCCCTTTCAGCGCCAGATCCGTCCACTCGTCAGTATTCGACTGGGACGCGGCCCTCAAGGCAAAGAGGTTAAACGATGCCAAGAAGCCCTCGAGGACGAGCGTGAAGCACATCCGGGAGGTTGTCACGCGGACGGTGACGTACACACCGAGGATGAACCCGGCGCCAAAGGGCAAGAGGAGGAAGGTGGAGTGATGCTCGGCTCAGAATGAGCAAACGGACCTATCACCACACGCCCCTGAATTTTCTTTGTTCAACAACATCCAACATTCAACAACCAACACCAACATCCAACACACCAACCGAACCGCAACGCCACCAACACCCTCACCCCACGACACGCAGGCTCTGCGCCACGGCAAAATAAAGGAAATGTGATGAAGCAGGCTCTTCCCACGGAGGGACGTATCAAACGGCATGACTTTACGGAAGCACACCGGCGCACACCATCAGCGCATAAACATTCAAACGACGGCGGAATCTATCAACGACTGGCTCTGGGCGGGACATCTTGCGCGAAAGAAAGGAGGAAGCGACTCGATTTATTATTCATGTTTGAAACCAATCTACACGTCCCCAAACGGGGGCTGGGACACACGGAGTTCTTTGGCGTCATCCACACGATGCTCATGTTCGATACCAGGAACCACAGGAAGGTGGAGGGGTCTTGATCTGGCTGGAATATGCCTTGTTTTGTTGGCGGGGAGGGGCTCACCCGGGGAGCCGAGATACCTAGTACAGCGCCAGGTAGCCCTGTCAGCATCCACTGTGTATATCCCACCATGCCTGAATCCCGACCCTTTGTTGAGAGTGTGTTATTGTTTATACCGTTCCACGGCCAGCTGTTTCGTGGAGCGCGGCCGTAGATGCGGCCTGCGTGATTTGTTGCGGCCCCGCAGATGGCCGCCGTCGCGGCCGAGGGGGTTGGCAGATGGACGCAGTGGATTAGGTAGTAGGAAGAAAAAGAAGGAACGGAAAAAAAAAACACAAATCAAGATCGCTGCCAAAAATATCTCGTAGCCGTTGCTTGCATACATGGCGCTGATCTCAAGTGGCTTTTTTTTTTTTTGGCAGGAATTTAACACATTGGCTCACTCAGGTGAAACTATTCTGTCTGTTGGTCATAATCACGAATCATATAATCTGGCGAGCGTAGGTGTGAGTATCATCCCGCTGCCGTTCTCTTTCCATCTGTTTGCTCGGGATGGGTGGTGGATGGTGGTTGAATCATTGTCGTCCTCACTCCACTGTCCATTCTTCTAGCCCAGGTAAACGGCGTTACCTGAGTGGATGGGCGGGTTGGCCAGGCACGCACGGAAACTCAGGGCAGCCATGAGGCAGACGGTGATATCCGCCGATCTTCTTTGGTTGCGTAGGTCACCATCCCTCTTGGTTGGAAGCACTGAGCAGAACGCGGGGTGGGGAGGGCGCCGAGGAGGTGTCGTGTGTGTGAACTGGCGGGGTGAATGGCCATCAGGTTTTACCTGCCTACCTCAGGCTCCCTCTAGTTTTTTTCTTCTGCGGCGTGCGCAGTCCTGAATCCTTTCTGCGGCGAAGGAGTAGTAGCCGATGCGGCTTGACGATGACCAAAGTGTAGAAAAGGCAATCCATGTCTCCATGTCCCTAATCCTTTCATCGTCACACACCCAACGAACCCCCTGTCCATCTTCGTCTTAACACACATCAACTATTTTGTTTCGCGGGATGGGATGAGATGAGATGGAGGGTGGGAAGGAGGAGGAGGGAGGTAAAGTGATTGCAGCAGCAGCAGCAGCAGCCGTTTAAAACGGATGGGTTCACGCCCCCCTCCTGGTGCGTTCTACCACTCTCGTTGGAGGGGGGGGGAATGATGTTTTGCAGCTCGAGGTGGTTCGCGATTGAGATCCAAAGAAAAAGGGAAAACCCACCAACAACAACAGACAACACCACACGAACACGCGTACGCGAGAAACAACAACAGCACGTGTGTGTGATGGTCGAGACCATCAAAACATGAACAGCACCAACAGACAAGTGAAAAAAAACGAAAAGCTGCAGAAAAGATCCCAGGTCTCCTTCCCGTCCTCGCAATGCAGAGAGCAGCGCTGGGATACCTCCAACGCCAGGTTACCGCTATACCGGATCCGGCAATGGTATGACCCGGGATCCCGGGCGATGCATTCGTCCATTCCCTCCCCACCCCGACCCCCGGCCCCAGAGAAAAGTCACTTTCTCTAAGCGCCTTGTTCCCCTCCAAAGAAAAAACCAAACGGAAGACCCTATTGGCCACAGGCACGATCCCGGAGGGGAGTCGAACAGGCTCCGTCGTCCCAGGGGGGGGGTGAGGCGTGGTCCGGAGCTGGCGAAGGGGATTGGTCGGCGGGTGGGGTCCGTTAAGCGCCCGGCGAGCTGTTGCTGTTGGTGCTGTGGGGGCGTGTGTCCGTCTGTTCGACGTGCCTTTCCTGGTCCTTCGTCCAGAGACACAGAGAGAGTGCGAGACACGAGAGAGAAGAGTCATCCGGACGGCTCTCAAGCAAGACGAGACACTTGTCTTCTATCCCGGGGAACAAGGATCTCGTTTCCTGCTCGGAGGCAGATGAGATGAGATTGAGTGCGCCTTGAGACCGGCATGATGCCGGCTTGATCATTGCTACGGTTGCTGCTGAGACCGGCCCTTCAGTCGCTGGTTGGCCATCATTAAAATCAACTGCGCGTCTTCCCATCTGGCGGTGAAGAGAGCCACAGGAGACTCTGAATGCATACAGCAGAAGAGAAAGCCGGCCGACAGACGCCATCCGGTAGCCTCTTTCCCGTACATTAGCCCGGCAGAACGAGATGCCAACCGCGGCGTGTCTGTCTGTATGTGTGTGACAGTCCCTCCCCTCCAGCGCAGCATCGGCCACGCAGCAGCGCCAGTATCAACAGTAAACAGCTCTGCGCGTCGCTGGACCAAAACCTGCAACCATATCTCACTCTGCTCCCCGCCCAGTGGACCGCTGCAATGCTGTCGCCCGCCGTCCATCTTCCGCCGAACCCCATTCTGGCACAGCGCGTCGTCACGCACCCCAACCACCTCCTCCTTGGTGGACGCTCTTGTTGGCCTGCTCCGTGATTGGTCGGGCGGGAGGGAGTCCAGGGGAGGAGGAGTCCCAGAGTTACAGGCGAGGCAAAACAAGACGGCGCTCCGTTTGAAAACAAAAAATCTCCGATCTCAAACGGACAAGGCCGGTCGTTGTGGCCGCGTCTGAATGGATGTCCCTCCAGAACCTGACACCCAGATTTAGAAACACGTTGCCGCGCGAAGTTTCGCGGGAGCACCCCTGTGAAACAGGAGCCAAGAACGCCCTCGCCCTCGGGGGGTTCGTCAAATGATGAGAAACAGGAACGGGACCCGCGTGTCCGTCCGGTGATTGGCCCGGAGAGTGCGACCTGAATCTCGTTTGGGTCTCGACCGGTGATCTGAAGGAGCTGAGGTGCAGCTTCGCCAGGGGGGCGTGTCCGTTTCAGAGTCTTCTTCGCTTTCTTCCATGCTTCCACTGATGTGATGATCTCCTCATCACCTTCCTGGAGATCATGACCTATTTTTGGTTCACGATTCGAATTTTCGTGTTCCAGGGCCCGTATCCCATGCTCGTAAGATGACCTTCGGATATGGGAGTTCAAGTCGGCGCAGCTGGGATTCAAGGTCGTGTCGCCTGGCTGGATAGCGTCCCGCTGAATGTGTTCGTCGCAATATCCCTCCCGCCTCTTCGAAGCGCCGGATGGATCTCAGACCAATTTCCGCCTCGCGTGGTACCACGCAATACACCGACCCGGCCGACGTTGCGAATCCCGCAATAAGTCGAGATTACCCTGAGATTGCATTGTAATCCCAGCGGCACCGCCTCAGTCGACGACCTTAACCTCCTTGGCCACGGCGTTGCAGAGAACGACCTTGACGCCCGCCCCCGTGAGCACGTGGATCCACAGCCGCTGCGTGTCGCTGAGCCGGTCGTTGGCGCTCTTGACCTCGGCGAACATGCACTCCCTCTCCGGCTCCGTGCGCCACAGTATCAGGTCGGGCAGCCCGCCGCCCCGCTGCCGGTACTCCTGCGCCATCACCTTGCAGACGGCGGCCAGCGCGCCGCCGTCGAAGCACCCGACCAGCTCCACAAGGTCCTCGATCTCGTAGTCCCAGTTGAGCCCGATGACGCAGGTCCGCCGCTCACGCTCCCTGTCGTCCACCTCCCGGATGATGCGCTCCGCGCCGCCATTGGCGATGTCCACGAGGCGGTGGTTGATCTCGGACGCACGCGTCGAGTAGAAGGTGTCCGTGTGCAGGTCCAGAGGGCACGTCTGGTAGGCCGTCTGGAATACGTTCGGAATGTAGAGGAAGAGGATGTCGTAGAAGAGATAGGCGAAGAGCGTGCGCACGATGCCTCCCTCGGCGTGATAGCCTTTGTACCCCTGACTGCGATACCAGCTGAGACACATTTCTTCTACGGTACACTCACCGCCGTCTTCCAGCTCGTCGACCCATACTGTCTTGGTGCTCGCCTGGCGACCGTTCTTGCCCTGAAGATCGTCTCTCTTCAGCTGGATGCCCTCCACAGTGTGCTCAACGGGCTTCTTCAGACGGACGTGACCGAAGTCGTGCTGCAGCCTGCGTGGGATGCGAAGCTGCTTCTCGAGCTTCATGAGCCGCTTCTGTAAGTCGTAATGAAAGATCAAGTGGCAGTCGTTGTCTTGAAGACCCGCCTCGCACGTGGCCGCCGCAATGCGCTTCCAGTGCTTCTTCTGCAAGTCTGAGTCGGCCGAGACAGGGTTACCGTCGCTGGCGTGCATGTAATGCTCTTCTAGCAGGGCCTTTCGTTGATACCAGCTGCCTCGTCTTGCCGGGTGAAACAAGTGCTGCTCTAGGAGCTCAGTGAGGAGGGCGTATTCGCGCTCGTATTCTTTCAGTCGACCAAAAACAAATGCTGCTTTATGGATTATTCGAGTGTAGGAGTGTACGGGCGTAAACCTTCTCAGGTACGCGCCCTCGCCCTCCTCGTACACCCGCTTCTCCTTTTCCTCCTCTTCTTTCAGTAGCCTCTTCCACCGGGGGTATACTCGCTCAAAAATGTCCACAACCTGGCGGAATCCCGCCTCGCCCGGCGGCCCGTTGAACTCCAAGACTGCATCGACCTCAGCCTCCACTCGTATTGCTGCCTCAAACTCAAGAACGTGTCGGCGGGAAGTGAAAATGTTTGTGCTCCGACAGACGATGTATTCCGGGTAGTTTCGCCGGGCAATGCTGGCCAGTATGATTGCCGTGAGAGACTTTTCAGTCCACTCGGTCGATCGATAAAAGACGAGATGGACCCTTTCGAAGAGCTTGTAGGTGAGGGGCGACAACCTGATGCATGGACCGGTGATGACTCTGATTTTCTCCAGGAAGTGGCCAGTCTGATTCGAGTCTTGTCTGCTTAGGTTTGGGGGAGTCTCATGTCGATCCCCATTCAGGCTTTTAGTTGGTGACTCCCTGCTGCCAGATCTCTGGAGCCCATGAGCAAAGAGTCCGGTCTGCTGGTGGCCAGTCCGGCACAGCGCCTTTACCAAATCGGCCTTGTTCCGCCCCTGGAACTTGGCTTCTTTGGCGAGATCTTTGAGCTCGTCCAGACTGAGCAGGGAGGCCGCTTCTTCGATGGTCGTGATGTGCTCTTCCGAGGCATCTGCGAAAGTAAAGGTGTCGTTCAAGCTGAACTCCTCTAGATCGACGCCTTCGACCGGGTTGTCAGCGGGAGCACAGTCGGCTTCCGGAAGTTCCCTGATTTCCTGCAGAGACTTGATAGCCGAATCTGGGTCTGATATATCGCTGTAGTACCCCAAGCGGTCCTGGCGATGCCAAGCCGATGTCTTTCGCAGAAACAGACGGACGTAGCTGGGGTTGTCAGACTACCATAACTGAGACTCGAATCGACTAAACTCACAGGTACTGGGCCTCATAGTCAAGCTGCTCCCACTGCTCAAAGACGGCCCGCTCTTTCGCGTCAAAAAGGTGTGCTTCATCAGCTAGCACGGTGTCCAACGCGAGATTAAAAGCATCCACGTAGATGGAGCTCTTGCCCCTCACCCACGTCCGGTTCGTCGTGATCGCAGACTCCTTCTCATCAGAGGCGCTGACTTGGGAGCTGCGCATGAGCTCGTACTCTTCGATAGCCTCTTTGTTCGTGGAAACGGGAGGCAGAGCACTCTCAATCGCAGTCTGACGGCTATGGCGGTCCTTGCCGTCGTCGTCATCAGAAACGTCGTTGACGGTGAGACCAGACGTGTCAGCATCCTCTTCTGGAGACCTGTAGTCGTCATCGTCACGGTCGCTGTCCTCGATCTCGACCTTGACTTTTTTCGCGGGCCGTTCACCGAGTGGCGACGGTCTTGTAGGCGATCTGGAGGGCGGCTGCGGTTTCGGCCGCGGCAGCCTCTGTACGAACGCATCCATTTTTGGACGCAGACAAGTTCGACATCGTCCAGGGGGATTCAAGACTTTTTTCCTTCAAAGTCGCGCGGGGTTTCTAAAGGGCGCGCGTGGCGTCAGACCAGAGGTACCTCGAGGCAGCGGGGGACGCGACGAAAACAGGCAAGATGCAAGCTGGCAAGCGCGACGTCAGGTGACCCCGCGTCAATAAGCTCCGGGCCGGACAAGTCCCGGCAGCGGCCGGCAGCCGTCAAAGGATGGAACCTTCCCGCAGACGGCCCCGGCGCATTAGTGGTCTTCGTCATTGACTTCTTGCAACCCATTGACAAAGATCCAGATTTTCCCTGCTTTCTTGCGCAAAGCTTCAATTGCTTCAGTAATCACCCGGACTCTTTTCTCAATCGAGTTAGTCCCTTTGCGCTTCCAAAGGCACATTGACCGACCTCTTCCCCCGGCCGAAACCTCACGCCAGACGAGAATATTCGAGCTGCTCTGAACCGAACCGCTTAGTCGTCGAAGAACCCACTCATCGTATATAACTCGCACCCTGGTCTCTGAGATCCTACCTGTCTCCTATCCACAATGTCCGACGCTCCAAGGACGGAAACACCCATCCCGCCACCCTTCGTTCCGCACACAATACCACACGCCGCGCCGGCACCGCCTCCTCCACCAGCAGCAGACGTCGCGATGCCTCCAGCTCCATCCGCCGCCGCAGACGTGTCCATGGTCGACGCCTCCGACCAGGCCTCCGTAAGAAGCTCTCTGCCCAGCAAGCCCCCGAGATCGAAGCGCTGACACCAAGTGAAAAACCCGCAGTCCCCAGCTCCCGCGCCTCCCCCGGCCGCTGCCGCCCCCGCGCGCAACGGCACCCCCAGTCGCAACGCGAACAACGCCGACGCCAGCGGCTCGCGCGCCGGCTCCGTCCACCCGGACCCCAGCGGCCTCGGCCTCCCGACGCAGGCGACGAACCACGGCGACAGCGCGCGCATGTACATCAACGCGAACGTCACGGCCGCGCTGCTGGAGGGCATGAAGATCATCGGCAAGGACCAGTAAGTAGCCCTTTCCTCTGCCTCTGGCTTCGCAACAGCCCAAAAGACGGGGCAACGGAGGACACATGGGACGCGCGTGGCTGACTGGGTGCTCGCAGACCTCCCAACCCTCTCCAAGTCCTCGGCGAGTTCCTGCTCCACAAGTCCCGCGAGCGCGGCGAGTACCGCAGCGAATAGTCGAACCAAGACTCAGCCGTGTTGGCACTACTACGATCATACATCTATCTGGCTGGGAGAGGCTTGGGCGACCTACGCGATATGCGGATATCATTCCTGGAGCAATGAGCTTCTCAGGCATAGGGCGTTCGGGGAGGTATTAAAAGTTCTTTTCAGGGTCTGCAGGCATGGAGGGAATTCAGGGCCTACGGGTCATTGGCGACGATTGATACCATGGGCTTATTCATAAAACTTTTGATTCTTGTTCATAGCAGAATTCAGACACGGCTTATGCCATGTGCACCACTTTGGGAGTGAAGACAATCCTCTGTTGTGTGTGAAAATGTTGCCTACTGTTTCTCAAGTAGATCTCTTTTTGGGAGAGGGCGATAAAACTTTTTGTTCTTCCTTGGGCTATCGCGACGGCCACCAGGCCTTCCAGTTGAGAGAGAGCTGTTGGTGCATCAGGTCTCTTAAAATGCCGAAAACACGCATACACACTTTCCCTGATAACCCCCCAACTCCTTGACCAAACCCCACCGAGCGCGGGTGGCTCTTTTTGATGTTTTATTTCATCATTGCGACCGGACCAGTCTCCCACATCGTTTTGTTCAGAAGCGAATGGGTATCGACGACTTCGTTTCAACGAGACGAAGAGACGCTTAAGCGACGATGGTGGAGGCGGTGGCGGACTCGTATCTCCAGGTGGGGGGGAGGACGCCGACGGTCTTGTAGTAGCGGGCGAGGCGGTGGATACGGGACTCGATGAGAATCAGGCGGAACTTGGAGTCCTTGTCCTTGCGGTTGCGCTCGAGGTGCTTGCGGACGGCAACGGCCTGTGTCGAACTTTGGGTCAGCACTTCCCTCCCACGCTTCTCCCTCCAGTCTGTCCGAACGACCTCCATGCGACCATGGGTTTCAACGTACCTTCTTGATGAGCATGTACAGGTCCTCAGGGAGGTCGGGGGCAAGGCCTGTTCATCATCACTCTGTCAGCCTAGACCAAACAGAGGCGCATAATTATGCATTATGGAGGATTGGAAAATCCTCTAGCAGACGATTGTCTTCTTTCGCGAAATCGAAGAGATATTGCATCGTCGCTTTGTCGTTCATCTGTGGGGAGCCGTACCGTTGGACTTGAGGATACGCAGAATGCGGTTACCTGTGACGCAAAACCTGTCAGTCGCAAAATTCCATCTTTTCGTTCTTGCGATCCAGGGAAAACACATACCGGTGACGACGCGGACCTGGGCAACGCCGTGGGAGTCACGGAGAATGACACCGATCTGGGAGGGGGTGGCACCCTTCTTGGCCAGCTTGCAGATCTGGTCGACGACCTGCTCGGGGGTGGTCTTGAGCCACGCGGGGGGGTTGCGCGAGTAGGGGATCGCGGAGGAGGAGATACCCTTTCCCTTGGAGTGAAGACGGCCCATTTTGACGGTTGGTTTGGTGGTTTGGCGGCTGGTCGGAAGGTCAGTCGGTCGGTCGTTGGTCGATTGAGGGAAGGGAAAAAAAGTTCACGAGTTTCTCTGGTGTTGAGGCTGCGCTCGACCGGACGGCGGGTGGGTGGGTTGTGCGGCCGGAGAATTCTCGCTTAATTAGGGCAGTTTGTGCGTGCGACTGGCTGCTTCTTGCGGCGGGAGGGCCTGGGAAAATTTCAGCATGGTGACCCGCCAGGTGGACCCGGTGGGACCAGGTGCAGCCTCATGGCCCGTGCGCGAGTTTGCTTACCTCAAGCTCGTGAGCTCGACATTTTTTCTTCTCGCCTCTCCAACATCATCCATTCGATGAACCAGCGGCAGATGCAGCTGGCTGCATACTGCCGCGTCAACACGCTTTCAGCTTCCAGGTAAGGACTTCCCGTCTGTCTCAAGTTTCCCACTCCTCCCGCACCAAATGATGATCCTCACCTTTATACATTTTTCTGGTACCTCTTATTTTAAGGTCTTCGGGCCTAATGAATGAATCGGACTTCTGAACATTGCACACCTGCAATCATTTTATCATGAGACACCCTTCTGGAACATGAAGCTAACGGTGTATCGAAGGCTCAACGTACTCAACTCGCGTTCTCGGACGCAACCAGATCGCCAAGTGGCCGCTGGTCAGGATCGTCCTTTCAGAGAGACTCGCGCAGAGGATGTCATGTTTTCCTGCAAAGCAGATAGCAAATTGAATTCAATTAAAACCGATCATCGTGTCCCACATACTACACCGTTTCGTGAACCCCTTCCCCTGTTCATCATCATCGAGAAAACAGTGATCTATTGAGACTCAACATGGCACCCGCAAGCAGAATTTTCCTGGACGCGATTTAGGCTCGCGTGACTTGATACCATGCCCAATTTGATAGACCAACAAAAGCGCCCTGCCACCAGGCTGTACTGTTTAGTTATAATGCGACTTATTGAATATGCCCCATGCCTTGATCGACCGTGTCGCGGAAATATGATACAGCAGTTTGGTTGGTTACAAGGCGGTCTCTGATACCAGCCCGATTTTCCGCGCCCCCCTAATGATTCTCCCCCGCTACTTTTCCGTCCATTGTAATGGCAATTACCACGCGCCCACCTCGAAGTTCTCCTGTACAGAGAGGACTGTTAGCCTTGTTCCTACGCCGGCACCGGTTGGGGGAAACTTACCTCTGGGAAATATGTCGTGACTACGGTACGGTCGGCAAACTTGCGTCCGGCAAGAGCCTGCAGCGCCTTCTTTGCCACCTCCTTGGTCTCAAACTTGACAAAGATCTTGCCAACTCCAGCAGATTGCCTGCTGCCTCCGACTGGCCGGGGGATCTTGATGTCGAGGACCTGGCCGAACTTGGCGCACTCTTCTCCGACGTCCTCCTTGATTTCTGGGTCACGTTAGCAAGAAAGTCAGCACTGGAAGAAGGATCGTCATCTTACCCTCATAGTCATCATTATCCATCAGTTCCTCCGGGGTCACCATGTTGAGCAGCTGCAGGACACGGGTCTCTTCGGAGTCGGTCGAGGTTGTGCCAGCCAACATGGACATGGCAGCAACACCCATCTCGACACCTGCAACCTGAGTGACTCCCACACTGGCCTTCTGGACCTTGAGCTTCTTGTCGCCCAAGTCCATGCCGTTGAGGCCCTGGATAGCCACGTCCGTGGCGGCGGGGTCAACATACTCGCAGAACGCGACACCCTGGTCACTGGTTAGCAACTGTTCCCAAAACATTTCGTGAATGGTGACATACCCTGGACTCCTCCGTGCTCTTGTCCCTCACAAGCACGAATGCCTTCAGCTCTCCAAAGGAAACCAGTAGCTCCGTGACTTGCTCGTCCGAGAGATACAGGGGCATGTTCGCAATGCTGATCTTGTTCGGCGTATCGACCACAATGTTCGACACGACGCCCGGCTCGTAGGGGACGTCGTCCACGACAGCGGGTACAATATAATCCTTGGGGCGGCGGATGACGAGACCCTTGCTTCCAGCGTCGCCGTCCGCAGCATCCTCGGGCTCCATCGAGATTCCGTCAAAGGCCAGCGCGACCGTTGCGTCGGACGCGTTCCTGAACTCGATGACGGCAAAAGAGTGGTCCTTGGAGACCTGGCAGCTCGAGCAGGGGTCGGTGCTCTCAATGACGTTCAAGCCGTTGAGCTGCAGGTTGAAGAAGCTGACGATGCTGTCCTCGGTCGCGGAAGGAGGGAGGTTGTTGAGGAGAAGTCGCTTGGCCTGGCGCGAGTTGCTCGGCTTGAGGGCCGCGCTGTTCACCTGGCCGCCAGGCTGATTCATGATGGCCTGAAGCTTGCTGGGGTCCATGGGCTGCTGGCGAGGAGCACCGGGCAATGGGAACATGCCTGACAGCTTGGCTTGTTCAGCAGTGACATTCTCATAACCGGGGGGTTTGATGTCCCACTGAGTCAAACGTCGCTTGCGCTCAAGGACCGACGTGATGTTGGTCAAGTCGGGTGTGGGCTCGCGTTTCTTCGGGGGAGGCGTCGCACTGCGCTGGCGCTCGCGCCGTCCGGCTCCGCCATCGTCATGTCTGTCTCCTCGGCCGCCTCGGCGTCGGTCGTCGTAGGGGTCGCGGTCTCTGCGGCGATGGTCGTCGTCGTCTCTGCGGGCGTCGCGTCTAGAGGACCCGCGATCGCGATCCCATTCTCTTTCGCCGCCGCCCCTTTCACCGCCACCTCTCTCGCCGCCGCGCCTGTCGCGACCGGAGTATCTGTCCTCGCGTTCGCGCTCGCGGTGGCTGCGGCTGGTCGCGTAGCTGTCCTCGTCCTCGCGACGTCTCGAGCTTCGGTCGTACGGCGAACGAGAGCGTCTGCGGTCGCGGTGCCTATCCCTATCACCACCACCGCGTCTGTCGTCGCGATCCCGCTGTTTGTTCACTGTCAGATGGATTGTCGAGGGCAAATTGATAGGAGCTTCAAAGGCGTTCTTACCGGATAGTCGCGAGATCCCTTTCCTCGTCCGTCTTTGCAAGCTGATGTTAGAATCGAGCAGGCCAAAAAAGCGCGTCAGGCCACGTTCAATGCACTTACCGCGGGAGTAGCCGTCGCCGTTCATGTTTGCGACTTCGCGTGGCGTGGCAGGGCTAATCGTCGATGATGGGCAATCAGAATTGGAAAATGCGATTGACGATAGGAGATGTAGACAGCCGAGTGAGGCGAAGGCTCAGGCTTGTCCACCGGCGCGAGGCTGGAACTTTTTTCCCTGAGAGGTCAAGTTCTGAAACTACCGCTTGATTGGCCAGAAGCTCTTCGGCAGGTGGGTCAATCCAGTTTTCTGGGCCCACTTGAGGTGTTCCTCCCGCGCCAAGGTCCTTTGGGTTAGCTCCTTCTTAGTCATCAGCAAGTTGAAGGATACGTACCACTGTATCCGGCTGTCCCCTGTTGCTTGTCTCGTCCCCCCTATTATGTCTTCAACATCACCAACATGACCCACACGTGTAAGGTGCATCATCTTTCGTTGAAGACTACCTGCCTATCTGGCTATCTGGTCTTATGAACGAGCAAAGCTGCTTTGAATCTCTACATGCCAATAGCACCAATATATGAGCGGTATCAGGTCGTCACATTCTCTTCCCGACCCGTCTTCGAGTTGTTGCATGGTCCCTGAAGAAGCGGCTCGAGCGAGTCACTTCATCCCGTTGCCATTTCGGGGGGACATCGTGGGAAGCCATCACGATATCACCACTTTACGACGTGTCTCTTCATTCAAAATTGCTTGTCTGCCGCCCCTTCTCCATGTCTCCAGCCGCGCTCCGGTCTGGCGTGAGCCTCGAAGAATCTGGTGTCTTTGTGGACGTTTCATGACCGAATTTAGATGCTCTCCTCTGCAGTCCTTGAATTCCCACCATTTGCATCTCCGAACGGTCGGAATATTGTCCAGCCACCGCGCTCTGGCATCAGCCCGTGCATTGTCTGGGTTCTGGCCGCCTCCCGGACACCGGAAATCCTTCATCTGCAGCGCTGTGCTCGCGCATGCCACTTTACCTGATGGACCAGAACCATGCAAACAAGACTGTCCAGTTGAGCCGTCCGCTACGGGTAAAAGACTAGGATGCGGACCAGAAAAGTGTTCCCCCAAGCCGGCTGCAGTTTCGGAGCTTTATTTATGAAGTTCCATGATCGACTGCTCAAGTGCCAGATAAAGCAGAGCAATCTTTTCTTGGATGCTCGGGAAGGGAACCAAAATCAGCAACCTCAAACGAGGCGCGCGGTCGTCATCTCCCCTCAGGTCGTGCCGTGATCCGACACCGCCTGGCTAGGCTCAGTCCGCCTGAAGACCACAGCGTAACTACGGACGACCGAATTTGCTTACTTCTCTAGGGTGATCGGCTGGCCTGTCTAAATATTGTCTCACACGGGGCTCTGAACCCCCAACTAGGATCAAGCAGTGTTAGTGCGACACCAAAACAATTGACAATGCTCTAGCGTCTGTATTGTCTAAACTCGCCTCACCTAAAACGGAACGTCAGTCGTTTCTTCGCTGCAGGTTGGGGGTTGTCTGTCGTTTGCCCAGGACCTCAGGAAAAACCGTTGTGCCTGCGCAGGCGACAGGGGGAGCTCTAGTTCTGCTTTCCAGGATGCATACCGTCTTCACGGATTACCAACTGCACTTGGCTTGACAGGACTCCTCTCCACGCCAGACGGAATCTTATGCAACCGCTTGATGTAGTGTAGTCTGGACCCTGCCCGTAGTCCGTCAGACGGCTGAGTCCGGCCATTCCACGCCGGACCTTCAGCTGGGGGCAGCCACATGATATTGGCTCCCGTTGCTTCGAACACGGCTTCTTCAAGCGCCGACGCCATCAGACACTGGTCGAAGACCACAAACAGTCACGACTCGGAGGGTTCTAGAAAGCTCCGTAGTATCTCGAAAGCCGCCATGGTCTTGGAGACCATCATCGACTTTGCTCCGACTCGTAGGGATTATGACAAAGGGAACAGGCGTTTCGACGTGTGCCTTCGGTGGCGGATGCGTTTTGCTGCGGAATCTTACTGATCAGTGGCCAGGTGTTTGTAGCAACTGTTCATCGAGCGAAATCTCTTTAGTGACTTGAATCAGCGAGACTAACAAGACAAAGCAGCGCTCACGTCTTTTAGAAGCAAATGCTCCTGCTTTGATGTTGACCCTGGTCGGATGGCTCATCATCGCATGCCTTCAAAGCCCTGTTTCTTTGGTCCAAGGTCGCCATGCGTGCTGCATATGTTTTACAAGCCTCGGGAGCGTACGACGAGATATCCTCGATTCTTCCGCGAAGCTTCCCGGGCTATGAACATCTCGCCTCCCACAACCAGGACTCGACTCGGCTGTGAACAACGGCTTAGCCCGGACGCCACGCTCGCTCTGCCCCGGCAACGGCTGCATGATGGCATGAACTCTGTTTCTGCCAGCGTCCCACGCCGGTTGGAACCCATCCCTTCGGTTCAGCTCGTCCTCCTCGCATGCGGTCCTTGACGAGCAATCTGCAGGCCGAGGTGGTCTCAGCCCCCCCAAGTACGGGACCGAGTATCCAGCCCCCGCCGCTATGCCCGTCGATGTGTGCAACCGCTGGGACGCCGGGTCAGCGAATAAGTATTGCGCTCTGCCCTCGATCCTGAGGGACGCCCTTCCCGGTTTCTAGCCTGCTTCCCCCTTTCCTTTCTGTCACTGATCAACATCTCTCTCGGCTGGGTGCCATACTCCTTTTTGCTCCTTCGACTGTCGATCAGCATACACAGCGTCTGCCCGGCATGGTGCTGCCTTCGGTCGTGGGGATCGCCGCTCTGGTGGCCGTGGTGAGAGCTCAGTCGGCGACCTCGGGACCGATCACGCCGACTCCCTTCTTCAGCACCATCACGACCTCGGCGACTCGATCCGCAACGGCGGCTGCGACTGGGAGCGAGTCCCCAGCGGCTGCTGCTACCACACATACCGTGGCCGTTGGCGTTGTAAGGGAACCCGCTTTGGAGAGAGGTCTTGGCCAGAGGCTGACTTATACCAGTCGGGGTTCGCATTCTCACCCGCAAGAGTGGAGGCCAACGTTGGCGACACGATAGGTTAGCATTCTTGCGTTCTTATTCAATCGGATCAAGCGATTCTGACAGTGCGCAGAATGGGTCTTTTACCCCGACGGGCATTCGGTCATTCGAGCCGAGTTCAACTTCCCGTGCACGCCTTACGAGTATGTCGACATTGGACGCCAGGGCTTCTACAGCGGGCCGCAGCCCGTCAAGGCCATCACGAATAGTGTAAGCAGTCTGGTTCTGGATTCACCACGGCGTCTAACATAATGCAGATGCCCCGGTACAGAGTTCTCGTGAATGACACCGAACCGATATTCTTCTACTGCGGCGCCCCTGGATCATGCTACAAGGAGAAGATGATTGGCGTCATCAACGAAGTAAGACAAACGACTCAGCGATCCAACTCTGACAACCAAAAGCCAGAGGACTAACAACCACAGAACTCGACACAAACGCTCGACAAGCAGCTCGAGGCAGCCCTGCCCCTGACCACCCAGATCCTCCCCGGCGAGCCCTTCCCGACCGAATCAGACGGCAGCAAGGCCACCGGCGGCTCGGGCTCCGTCATCAACAACAACTACAGCCACGGCCTCACCGGCGGCGCCATCGCCGGCATCGTCATCGGCGTCGTGGCGGTCCTGCTCTTCGGCGGCGTGTTCTTCTACCTCTGCGGCCGCCGGGGCGGCCTCGACCGCGCGTACCGCCGGGCCCACGTGGGCCACCACGCCGGACCCCCGATGCCGCCGCCGCCGCCCGTCACGGAGATCAACTACGCCATGAACCCCAAGAGCCCCGACACGCAGGCCTGGAGGAGCAGCCACTACAGCCAGCTCAGCGGGCCGTACCGCGACCAGCCCACGCCCATGAACTTCCCCGGCGTCAGCCCGCCAATCAGCCCGCAGCCCACGGGGTACGGCCACCAGGTTCCCGGCATGCAGCAAGCGTACTAGTGAGTATTCTCAGACATCTAACGGCCTTGAGAAAAGAAGCTGACCCGGAGACACAACAGCGACCACCGCGTCTCCTCGATAGCGCCGAGCCTCGCCCCGCCCGTCGAGGCCCCGGACAACCAGGCTGTGCCGCCGCCCGTGCCGGAGGCCCCGCCCGTCGAGCTCCCGGCGTCCTCCGATCCGGGTAACTCCCCCCTCCCGGCCTACGGGCCCCGGTTCTCGTTCTCGGGACAGGAGGCTGACTACCGGCCGTCAAAGGGCGAGGACCAGACGAGCCAAGCAAAGAACTGAAATTCTGAAATGACCGTGACGGCGAATGGGACTCATAAGAGAAAAAGAACTGGGGTTTGGGGGGAACATTTGGCGTTTAAGAGAGATTGGCGAACCGGTGGTACGATATCCGCATGAGTTTTGATGTCTTTCTTTGGTTTGCCTGATGGAACGTTCTAAAGAACTATATTGTAATGAAATCAAACCTACACGTCATAGATGCAACGATAATGATTTCTTTCTCACTACTCCCTACGTATCATCACTCCCCAGTTGAACACCCCGTCATTCCGGATTCGTGACGCGGTGGACATCCAGCGTACAAGTAAACATCTCGCTCCACGCCGCGCCCTCCCTCGCCACCTTGGCCACGAACCGCAGCGGTCCCAGGACGAGCTGGAAGTGCGACGGCGCCGCGCGGTGCACGCGCGTGAACCGCCACAGGCCCGACGACCACCTCTCTTCCTCCTTCTTTGCCGTGGCGTCTCCGAGCGCGACGCGGGGCTCGTAGGGGAACATGCCCTTCCCATTGCTGCACCCGAGGAAGACGGACCTCTCCGCCCCGCGGTCGTCGACGGCCCTGATCCGGAGGTACGCGCTGAACTCGCCCGCGCCGGGGACGAGGAACTGCCCCGCCGCATCGTCCCAGCTCTCCCGCGGCGACGGCGGGGAGGATATCTCGGCGCGGATGCCGGGCGAGGCAGCCCCCACCCGTACCCGGATGACGCGGCCCAGGGCCTTGCGGACTTCTGTTTCTGTAGACGGCGATATCCGGGCGAGCACGCAGAGGTCCTCTGAGGCCTTCTGCCTCTCGTCGCGGGGCACGTGGATCCTCGCGTCCGGCACGCGGGCGAACACGTCGCGCCCGATCTTGCGTAGAAAGACGTCGGTGGTACGCTGCGTCTCGCCGTCTTTCGAGACGAGCTCGTAGTCGAGTTCCAGGCCGTAGCACTGCACGCCCTCTCTCGGGGTGAGGTACACACCACCGCGTCTTCCGATTTTGACGCCGCGGTTGTTGATACAAAATTCGGGCTCGTCGAACGTTGCGCCCGCCCCGGCCCTGCGGACTAGCGTGCCGCAGTCTGCAAAGTCCGCCGGCGAGCGCGCGAGCATGTCGCAGAAGCGCAGGCGGGATATCGTGTCCGCGCTCTCGAGGCCGTTTGCGTTCGAGACGTAAGGGTGGCTGTGGAAGTCATCTGCCGTCCGCGGGGCGAAGCAGAAGATCGACACGTCGTTGGACCTCTTGACGATCTCTTCTTGGAGGCGGAGGAAGGCGGCGGGCCCCCCCTCGCCGTAGAGAATCGGGATGCTGACGTCGAAGAGACCCAGGAGGCAGTACGCGGCGTCTTCGGGCCGGGTCGTCGACCGGCGCGAGGCCCAGGACATGCGCCGCGCGACGGGGAGGGAGTGCGCAGCGGCGGGGTTGTCGAGGACGTCCTCATCGATGCCCGTGGCTGCGGCCAAGGGCTTCTTCAGCTCCGATCTGGAGCCCCAGAAGTTCCAGCCCGCGTCGAAAAACTCCAGTGTTCGGGGCGCGATGAGCTCCTGCAAGCACCAGCCGCGGGTGAACCAGCGGCACCTGCGCATAGCCGTCTCCGGCGCCGCGGGGTCGTCGGCGGGCAGGTCGGCGAGGTGCGCGAGGCAGACCTCTGCGTCGCGGTACCAGCGGAACATGGAGTTGAGTGCTTCGGCGATCTCGGCAGGGGAGTCCCGGTCGATGCAGCATGTGTCGATCCAGGCGTGGTTCAGCCCGCGGTTCCGGGCCTTGCGGCAGGCGGCGAGGATCTTGGCGTAGCCGGTCTTGGAGGCCGCCTCGTGAAAGGGATTCTCGGCGATCAGCGCCATGTCCCGGAGTAGTACCTCCTGGCCCTCGGCCCAGGTGTGCGAGAGGATGGCGTACGGCGGCGGGTCGGAAAAGACCTTTAGCGTGAGTGACTCGGTGTTGATGAGTCTAATAGGCATGGTCGCGAAGGCCGTTCAGCGTGGCGATGACGATCCGGGTGTGTTGCGATCGTGGGGATGCCGACGATGGGATGCGGAGAGAGGAGGATGCAGAATGTGCTGGATATATTTGACATAAACCGCCATCATGGGGTTTGGAAATTATCATACGCCCAGAATGACGAGCATCTTGGCCAGGCTGATCGAACGGCTGGCGAATGAGGCCGCCACTTTGGCTTTTTGGCTGCGCCTCACACCCGCAGGCTTTTGCCTAGGGAGATCCTAATCATCACCCCTTTTCTGTTATCCAACAACCCCTCCAGCCACAACTACGTGGCTAGGCGTCGCTAAAACAAGGGCTGTATTGGCTTATTATCGTCTCTTGTTGTCATTACCGTCGTCGTCTGTCGTCGTCCGTCGTCGTCGTCGTCGTCGTCGTCCGTCATCGTCGTCCGTCATCGTCGTCCGTTATCCATTGTACAGTAGAGGGGAAGGGAGACTGATACTTAGAGATAATTAATAACGGCTCGACCCCCCGTCCTCAACAGTCGCAAAATCATCATTGGTCCGAACAAGGAGATAAAGGGAAATCTTATTCATCACCCCCTCTTCTAGTATTCAACAACCACTATGTGGCTTGGCTCTGAAAATGTTGTGTAGATCTTTTCACGCTCCTAAACCCTTTGTCCGACGTCGCTCAACCTCTTCTCCGATTCCTCTCCGTGGGTGACCATGATGTCCATCTTCTCGTTCGTAACCGCCGGTGGGGGCACGGCGGCGTCGTCGCCATCGAAGATGACCGCAATCTGCTCCAGGGTGTGGCCGCGCGTCTCGGGGTAGGTGAAGTAGACCGTGATGAGGAGGAGCACAAGCATCGCAATGAAGAAGAAGTAGAACTTCCAGTGGATGGCCTCGAGGGCGATGGGGTTGACGAAGGTGGTGATGAAGATGGCGATGACACTGGCGCACCAGGTGACGGTAAGGCCGCGGGCTCGGAGGCTGTACTGCCAGATCTCGCAGGGGTAGGCAGTCAGGAATGGCGTCCTGTAGTTTGCTTATTAGCCGGGGCTGGGTAGCGTTCGGGGAGAGAAGGGAGACTCACATGGCAATGTCGTAGCCGGCAAAGAAGATGAAGAGGAAAGGCACGACGGACAGGCCGTAAGAAGACGCTTGGGTCTCGGCGAACTTCGCGCTGAGGGCGGTGACCAGGATGAAACTGATAAGCATGACGCTGGCAGAGGTCAGGAACAGGAACCGACGGCCGAGGCGGTCGACGTTGGTCGCGGCAGCAATGGCCCACAGCAGGTTCCAGACGTTCAAGCAAGCGGAGATCAGAGTCTGGTCCGAGACCGACTTAATTCCAACAGACTGGAGCACGGGAACGAGGTAGTAGCTCACGACGGAGTTACCAGCAGTCTGGGCGAACACTCCGAGGGTGATCGAGATGAAGAGTCTGTGCCGGTTGCCACGAGTCTTGACCATGTCGGCGTACGAGGCGCTGGCGGAAGCCTCCTTCTCGGCGTGAATCGTGGCCTGGATCTCCACCATTTGGTACTGAACCAGAGCGCTGTTTCTGTCACCTCCAGCATGGTGCTTGGCAAGGATTTCAGTAGCCTCTTTGACTCGGTCGACGCTGACAAGCCAACGGGGACTCTCGGGGGCCATCAAGAAGCCGGGAAGGGTCATTAGGGGCAGCAAGAGCTGCAGAAGCACCGGGATACGCCACGACCAATGGGAGTCGATGTCCTTTGTGCCAAAAGTAACCCAGCCGCACAGAGTACCTCCAAAGTCTGCGTCGAGAGTCAGTTGTCAAGTTCCTTTCCAACATGATACAGCAGAATACTCACACCAGCCGACCATGAAGAGAGCGTTCGCGATGGATCGCTGCTTCGGGTGTGCGATTTCGTTAATCAGCAGAGGAGCAGCGTTTCCAAGCCAGGAGGCAGCAATGCCGATGAAGAGACGGGCGTAGGTGAATGTCACCTCGTTCTGGGCAGCGGTCTGCATCACGACACCGAGGATGAGGAACAGGTAGCCGACGTATATACCGGGCTTGCGGCCCCAGCGGTTGGAGACGTAGGCGGCGACGGGGAAGGCAATACCGTTGCCCAGCCAGTAGATGGCTCCGATCCAGCCAAGGTATGAGCCGGACGGGTTGTTCATGAAGCTGTTCCAGTGCGGCAGGGCCTGGAGACCTCCAAGCATGCCTCCATCGTATCCGTTGGCGGAAGCTGTGTGGCATTCGTGTTAGCCCCAGCGCATCAACGGAGAGTATTCGGTTTCCACGTACAGAACAACACCATGGACAAAGTGATGAAGTTGAGCTTGATCAAGTGGCGCTGCTTGTACCAGGGCGTGCCGTCGTCCGGCAGCTCGGCGAGATCATTGGCGTGCTTCGACATGGTGACGGGGTGATTCGGACAACTCCCGAACGTTGGATAACGTAGAAAAGGGGGAGGAGATGATCACGGTCTAGCAGTCCGCTTGATGGCTTGCTTGTCGGGTTGTCGGACTCGGTCGAGTCTTGAAAGACCATGCAGTCAGAACACAAGCTTCATTGGCAGCTCCGGGAACAGGCTTGGTTTAATATAACAAAGCCCATCCGCATGGAACATCAGTTCCGGTTAACTTGGTTGGGAACCACGAAGAAAAAAAAAACGAGGGAGTGGAGTCTCTCATCCCGATGCCCCGGTCGTCGCGTGTTCGTCCGGCGAGAGATGATCGGGTAGCAGTGGGATACGGGGCCCAGAACTCTCCTCAGACTCCTCTCCAAAGCCGCTAAGCAACCCCCATGGAGAAGACGCACCACCTGCAGGCGCTCTCGCGGGGGCCCATACGACCCACGCGGCAGGCATTGGAGAAAAGTGGTTTGACTGTGGACTAAGTGCAGGACAGAGAGTCCGAAAAGCAGGAAATGGGGGCGGAGAATTGAGTCAGTTGCGCATTGAGTTGGTGGGAACGACGATGATGAAAAGTTGGAGGTTTTGGTGTTTCGAGACCGAGGCGGAGAATTGGGGGCCAAGGGCATCCGGCGTCCCACAGGCGTGCCTTCCACTTACCTCGGTCGGTGACCGGGATTACCTAAGATCTATCGAGCACGCCTGGAGCGACAGGTGGTCCGTGCGAGACCAGTAGGTACTTGGGTACAGCCAAGCCTGGCCGTCGTCGGCTGTTGACCGAGTCGTAATTCTCCGCCTCCAACTATTTTCAACCATCGTGACCGGCGCGTCGACCTACCTTTTCACGCGACTCCCGCGAGCTCAGTGGGGTTTGGACTTTCAAGCCCCAGATCTCTCTTGCTTTCTCGAGCCGTCATACGTCATGCCAGCCAGAGTGCTGTTGAAGCCGTTTCAAAGCCCCAAATGTGGATCAGGACCCCGCGGGCCTGGAGCTCCCCGCGCTCAAGATACTCTAGAATAAAGAGCTTTGCCAGGTTGAGCACCGCAACTTTTCCTCTTTTCAATTGCAGAGGCTATTCTGATCTTCTTGGGTGGTTTTTTGTTTCCCACGAGCGACTTCTGTTTCGCCGCAAGCTTCTATTTTTTGTCTGAGCTCTTCTCTAATTCACAGACACAACTTCCCACAATGGACGTCGAGGCCCTGCTCGAGCAGCTGACGGTGGAGGAGAAGGTCGCCCTCACGGCTGGTACGCTCCCAATTGCGACAATCGCTCAAACTCGTCTCTAACTGCTCTTCAGGAAACGGATGGTGGCACACGCAAACCATTGAGCGCCTGGGCATCAACCCGATCCGCCTGTCCGACGGCCCCAACGGCGTTCGCGGCACTCATTTCTTCGACAGCACACCCTCCGCCTGTCTGCCCTGCGGCACTGCCATCGGCGCGACCTTCGATACGGAGCTCGTCACCCGCCTGGGACGTTTGCTTTCAGACGAAGCGCACGCGAAGGGCGCCCACGTACTCCTCGGACCTACGGTCAACATCCAGCGCAGCCCTCTCGGTGGTCGTGGCTTTGAGTCGTACTCGGAGGACCCTGTTCTGTCGGGCGTTATCGCCGGCCACTATGTCAATGGTGTTCAGGAGTCAGGCGTGGCCGCCACTCTGAAGCACTATGTCTGCAATGACATGGAGAGCGAGCGTATGGCCGTCAACGCCATTGTCACAGAGCGTGCCCTGCGCGAGATCTACCTGCTGCCTTTCATGATTGCCATCGAGATGGGCAAGCCGAAGGCCATCATGACCTCTTACAGTCAGCTCAACGGTACCCACGCCGCGGAGAACAAGCACATCCTTCAGGATGTCCTCCGCGATGACTGGAAGTGGGACGGTCTGGTCATGAGCGACTGGTTCGGCACTTACAGTACCACCGAGGCCATCAACGCCGGCCTTGACCTTGAAATGCCTGGCCCTACCCGCTGGCGCGGCGGAGCCCTCTCGCACGCCGTTACCTCTAACAAGGTCAAGCGTTCTGTGCTGGACTCTGCGGTTCGCAACGTCTTGAAGCTTGTGAAGCACGGCCTTGAGAACACATCCATCCCGCCCAACGCCCCGGAGACTGAGGCCAACACCCCTGAGCACATCGCTCTGCTGCGCGAAGCGGCCGCCAAGTCTCAGGTTCTCCTGAAAAACGAGAACAACGTTCTTCCCTTTGACAAGAACAAGCGCGTTGCTGTCATCGGGCCCAACTCTAAGATCGCGACGTACTGCGGCGGAGGCAGCGCAGGTCTGAGAGCGTACAAGACGGTTACCCCGCTCGAGGGCATCCAGTCCCAGGCGAGCGATGTTGTCTTCTCCCAGGGTGCGTACGGCCACCAGTCTCTGCCCCTCCTCGGCAAGAACCTGCGCACGCCGGACGGCAAGCAGAACGGCTTCGTTCTCCGCATCTACAACGACCCTCCGGCGCCGAACGGCGCTTCCACCGACCGCAAGGCCCTCGAGGAGCGTGTTCTGGACGACGCCAACATCTGGTTCGTCGACTACGAGAACCCCGACCTGAACCCGCTCTGGTGGGCCGAGACAGAGGGTATTCTCACTCCCGAGCGCTCCGGCGAGTGGGACTTTGGCCTGTCGGTGCACGGCACGGGCGAGCTGTACATTGACGGCAAGCTTGTGGTAGCCAACGTTGAGAACCAGCGCCTGGGAAGCAGCTTCCTCGGCTGCGGCACTGTCGAGGAGACGGGCCGCATGCACCTGGAGGCTGGCGAGAGCTACCGCGTCCTCGTCCGCTTCGGATGCTCTGCCACCAGCAAGATCAAGCCCTCTGGCACCGTCGACTTCGGCCAGGGCGGTGTCCGCTTCAGCGGCTGCCCGAGACTGGACCCGAAGACGGCGATCCAGGAGGCTGTCGACGTTGCCAAGAGCGTCGACCAGGTCGTTATTTGCGCCGGACTGAGTGGCGAGTGGGAGTCTGAGGGCTTCGACCGCACCACAATGGCCCTGCCGCCCGGCACTGACGACCTGATTGCGGCCGTCACCGCTGCCAACCCCAACACTGCTGTCGTCATCCAGAGCGGCACGCCCGTCACCATGCCCTGGATCGATCAGGCCGGCGCTGTCGTACAGTCCTGGTTCGGTGGCAACGAGTGTGGTAACGGTATTGCGGACGTGCTCTTCGGAAACGTCAACCCTGTAAGTGTTCATCGTGCCGTCAAACTACAACGGATGAAGTTGCTAACCAATTCGCCCTACAGTCCGCAAAGCTCCCCCTGACCATGCCTCGCCGCGTGGCGGACAACCCCGCCGCCCTCAACTACCGCTCCGACAACGGCCGCGTGCTCTACAGCGAGGACGTCTACGTCGGCTACAGGTGGTACGACACGCTCGACGTCACCCCCCTCTTCCCCTTCGGCCACGGCCTGTCCTACACGACCTTTAACGTCTCGGACCTCGAGGTCTCCAAGGGAAGCGACAGCATCGTCGTCCGCTCCAAGGTCACCAACACGGGCTCCCGCGCCGGCGCCGAGGTCGTCCAGGTGTACGTCACCCCGGCGCAGCCGACGCCGCTCACCTGCACCATCCGCGACACCATCACGCGCGCGGCCAAGGAGCTCAAGGGCTTCTCCAAGGTCACCCTCGAGGCCGGCGCCAGCGCGACGGCCAAGGTCACGATCGACGTGCTGCGCGCGACGAGCTACTGGAGCGAGATGGAGGACTGCTGGCGCAGCGACGCCGGCACGTACGGCATCCTGGTCGGCACCAGCAGCCGCGGCGAGTTCTTGGAGGCGAGCTTCGTCGTCGAGAAGACGACGAGGTGGAGCGGCCTGCGGGCTTAAGGCCCAGGTCGGAGATTTGAAGCATCATGCTATGACCCGGGAACAGTAACGAACCACATTTACGACAAAAGTTGTAGTTAGACTATTTTCTTAATGGATACCACGTTCAGATCAATCCTCAATTTTCTTTTTCTCTTTTTCGTATCGTGATAAAATTTATCCCCTTCCTTGTTTTTGTTGGAACTTGGTGATCCGACCCGGCGGCCAAGGACAGCGTTCAGAACGCAGAACTCGTCCGACCCTGCTCCACCAGTCGTCTCCGTCGGACCACCACCCAATGCCCCCCGGGGTCTCCATCCCCAGTTCCCCATCCATCACCCCCCCATGTCCGAGACCAGTATTCAACTGACTATTGGGGGGGGGGGGGGGTTACCTGACCTAACCTACCGCATTAGGCCTAGCGGGCCCACTAGTCACTTAACTAAGTAAGGACCAATAAGGTTAGCTACTTATAGTTAGGTAATATTAAACTATCCCTCCTTTTACTTTTTATTTTTTATAATAAATAAAAACTATAATATTTACTTTTTAAATTAATTCTAGACCCTTTTAAAAGTACTTTTTAATAATAGTAAATAAAGAGGTTTTTCTTTAACTATAGGCTATAGAGTTTATTCTTTTTTCTAAAAATAAACTAGACTATAAAGCTTAAAAGATAATTACTTATTACTAGTATTTACTTAAATAACTTACTAACTTTTTAACTTTAATTAAAGTAAAAGGCTTTTAAGCCCCTTTTAAACTACTTTTAAATCGTTTTAAAAATTCTATATTTAATTTTAATTTACCCCCTTAGTCTCTATTTTTATTTTTATTTAAATAAAGTAAAATTAATACTAAAGTATTAGTAATACTTTTTTAATAATTAAAAAAGTTATATACTACTTTATAATACTTAAATACTCTAAAACTAATATAATAAGCATTCTTTATATAGTTAATATTAGAGTATTATTACTTAAAACCCTAAAATAACTATAAAAAGTAGTATATTAGTTTTAAATTACTTTAAAAGTACTTTTAACCTATTTTAAAATTAATATAACTACTAATAAAAAATAGTACTTAAACAAACTATATTTACTTTTTTTTAAAGTATAGTTTATATATAAGTAATATACTAATATATAAGGGGGAAGGTATATTTATATTATAACTAAACCCTATTAATCTAGAATTACTCCTAAATTACTTTTAAAATAATTAATAATATTATAAATTTTTATATTTAGACTTTTAAGGAGACGTTATTAAAAAAAACTATTAAGTATTTTAACTTTTAAACTATTTTAAAAATAATTTAGAATTTTATTTACTTTTTTTTAATTAAACTTAAGTATAGTTTAACTACTTTAAAAAGGGTTTTATTTATAATATTACTTTTAAAACTTATAAAATATAAGTCTTATAGTACTAAATAAGTAAATACTTTATAGTTACTTAGAATTAATTTTAAATTACTTTTAGGGTATTTTTAAAAAGCTATACCTCTAGGTATTTTATATTTATTAAGGCTAAATTAAAGTTAGTTATTAAAACTACTATATTAGTTACTCCTTTATTAAGTTTTAAAGTTATTTAAAACTTATTTAAAAGATTCTAAAAGGGACTTTATTACTCCCTTTTTTTTAAAAAAACTATTACTTATTTATAAATCACTATTAAAAGACTCCTTATTATAGTATATATTAAGTTTTAAAGTAATTTAAAAGTACTTTTAAAACATTCTTTAAATATAATATACTTTACTTTTTTAAAACTTTAATAAATTTATTATAAAGTAAAGTAAAACTACTTTATTTTAATTAATTTAAAAGTAACTTTAGTTATTTTTATAACTTCTTATAGTCTTTATACCTACCCCCCCTCTTTATTCATCTCTACTCTTTTATATATTATATAAGGGATTATAAATATAGTAAAAAAAATTAATAAATTATAAATAAGTTTAAGTAAGTTATTTTAATTCTTAAAGTACTTTAGGATAGCTTTTAAATTACTTTTAAATAACTTTCTTTAGTTAAATAAGTTAGTTAAATTTTATACTAAATATAGTAGTAAATTAATTTTTAATATTTATTAAAGTTTTTTAAATTTAAATTATTTATAGTTAATTATTTATAAGTAAAAGGCTTTTTAAAACTTTATTAGTTATAATAAGTTAAGTATTTAGTATAAGTATTAATATACTTAATATTATAATAACTATTAAGTAAAAACCCTTTAAAACTACTTTTAAATAGTTTTTTAATTTATTATATAGTATATTTAATTCTTTAAAAGTAATAGTTTAAATTACTTTTATATTTATTTTTATAAAAAGTAAGTAGAGCTTTAAAAGTAAAGTACTTTTAAAACGTTTTAGTTTAATATAAATTATAAGTATATAACTAGGCCCTAGAATATTAAGGTTATTTAGGCCTAGTATAAAGTAACTTTTAGGAAGTATAAGTAGTTTTAATTTAATTTAGAACTACTTTTAAACTTAATACCTTTTAGTTATTCTATTAGTTTAAGTCTTTTTAAACTATAAATTTAATAATATATATAAATATATATATAAAATTATTTTTAAACTACTTTAAAAGTATATTAAATATAAGGTTTATTAAAAGTATATTTATAGTAATAGTTTATTAAGTATAACTATTAATTAAAACTACTAGAATATTATTAGTAAGTAATACTACTTTTAAAGTACTTTAAAACTAATTTTAAAAGGCTTTAAGTTCTACTTTATTAAACTAAGTAATTAGTAATATAATTAGGAGTAGTATATTAAGTAAATAGTGTAATACTATATTATTTACTTTAATTAGGGTATAGAAAATTATACTAATAAAGACCACTCTTTTAAATTACTTTAGAATTAAATGTAAGGCCTTTTATTTTATTAGTTATAGAGTAATTACTATATCCTTTATAATATATTAAAATATAAGTAAAGTACTTTTAAATTACTTTTAGATATACTTTAACCTTTTTATATATTTAAGTAAGTTTTAATTAATAAACTAAGTAAACTATAAGTAACGATATACTATATTTTATAGACTAAACTAGAAGTACTTTAAAATTAGTTTAGAAAACTAGGACCTTTTTACTCTTAATACTAATATTATAGAGTTACTATATAAAGCTTTATATTACTAAAGTAGTTAATATATTAACCTACTTTTATATATAAATACATAAGTCTTTTACTTTTATTTTAAAAGTACTTTTAAAGTAGTTTTAAATATAAGTAATACAACCTTAAAATCCTTTAATAAAATAAAATCTTTACTACTTTTAGTATTAAATTTATATAGTATAATATTTTTATTATAGGTAAATATTAAACTACTATAAAAAAGTTAAATAAGTAATTTTTTAAGTACTTTTTAACTACTTTTAAGTTAATTTAAAAATATATTAAATTTAAAACTATATAAAGTATAATATAGTTAATAATATATAATTTAAAAAACTACTTTTTAATATCTTTTAACTCTTTTTTAATTTTTACTATTATAGAGTTTAAGTTCTACTTTTTAAAGTAATTTAAAAGTTATTTAGAACTAGTCCTAAATCCCTTTAGAATTAGTTAAGTAAGGGCTAAAGTATCTCTATTACTTTTTATTTTTTAGAGTTAAGTACTAATAGTTCCTATTAGTTTTAAGGGTAGTATAGGCCTAAAATAACTTATAAAGAGCTTTTATAATTAATTTTTAGAATAAAAGAGTACTTTAAGAGTAAGCTAAAATAGATTTAAAAGAATATTATTTAGCTATTAAGTAGAGGTATTTAAAGCTTAAGGAGAGAAAGTTAGTATAAGAGGAAAGGTAGCTTAAGATTAAGAAAAGAAAAAGGCGTTTAGGATAGAGTATTTAAAGTGATTTTAAAGTAGCTTAGAAGTGGTATTGAATTTATTATGATTTTATTAGTTTTGTTTATTTATAAATAATAAACTTTTAAATTATATTTTATATATTTATATTTTATATATTTATATATTTATATATTTATATATTTATATATTTATATATTTATATATTTATATATTTATATATTTATATATTTATATATTTATATATTTATATATTTATATATTTATATATTTATATATTTATATATTTATATATTTATATATTTATATATTTATATATTTCTATATTTATAAAGTTAATTATTATTATTTTTAAGTTTTAAATATATTTTTAAATAGTATAATTAAATAAAAGAATTTAATAGAGTATATTAATAAATTAATTATTTTTAAATTTATTAAGTAGTTTTAAATAAAACTTAATAAAATATATATACTTTAATATTTTTATTTATCTACTTTATATATTATAATAATAATAATAATATTATTAATAAATAGTAATATTAAAATAAAGCTTTATTTATATAAATATTTAACTAAATTATACTATATATAAATCTTAGAAATTTTAGTAATATATATAAAATTTTAAAAAATACTATTTATTATAATAAACTTTATTAATTCTTTTTATTATTTATTTTTTAATATATATAATAATTTATAATATTTAATAAAAAGCTATTTATATTATTATTTATTTATAAAATATTATACATTAATTTATATTAATTTTAATTTATTAAATAATATTATAAAAATATTATTCATTTTAAAAACATACAATAAATATATTTATAAATAAAGTATATTTATATATATATATATATATATATAATAAAATATAAATAAGTTTAAAAATAAATTCAATATTATTATTATACTTACTTTATTTATTTTAAATATTATTATATATAAATATAAATATAAAAAGTATTAAAATTAATATTAAAAATATAAAGACTTTATAGTAATATTATACTTAATATAAAAAAACGTTAAATTTAATAATTATAAGTTTAATTTATTAATTAAATATAAGTTTAAATACTATTAAATAGTATATATAATAAGTAAAATATATTATTTAATAGTATATATAATAAAATAAATAAAAAGTTAGAATAATTTAGTTTTATAAAAAATAAATTAAATATAAAAGGAGTTTATTTACTACTTTTATATAAATTAAAACTTTTTAATTAAACTATTTTTATATATTTATTAATTATAAAGTTTAATTTAAAAGTATATTATTAAAAAAAGAACTATTAGTAATAGTAATTATTAAATATAAAATAATTAATAATTTCAAATTTTTATAACTTAAAAAGGTTTAAAAACTTTTTATTTATTAATATTAAATTAATAAGTTATATTACTACTATATACTAATAGTAATAAGTACTAGTGTGTTAATTTAGTATATAGTAAATTTAAAATATATAAGTATTATACTTATACTACTAGTAAAATATATTTTATTTAAACTATTATTAAAAGTATTATTAAAACTATTATTTAAACTACTACTTAAAAGTACTATTTAAATTACTTTAAATTACTTTTGTTACTTTAAATTATTACTTAAATTAGTATATTTATTATTAATAAATATACTTTTAAGTATATTATAATATATATATATTAGTATATTATAATATACTTTAAGATTTTATTATATATTATATTTAAAAAAAGTAATAGTTTTTTTAATAAAATACTTAATTTTAAAATAGTAGTATATATATATTTTTTTAATCATAATATTAATAATAAAGTAATTATTATTTATTAAAATATAAATATAAATTACTTTTAATAATAAACTTACTATTATAACTATATATAGTTTAAAAAGTTAATTTAATTTTATTACTTTTATAAAATATATTTTAATTAGTTTTAAAATTTATATATATTTTATTTTATGATTGCATTAACTTAATTTAAATAATAACTATAAATATTTGTTTAAATTATATAATATATAGATATTGTAATAATTTAAAAAATTAAAAATATATTACTTTAAGTTTTTATATAATTCTAAAATTTAAATTATATTTAAAAGTATATTAATAAATATATATTATATATATTATAAAATATAATAAAACTATTAAAACTTAAATAAATATAATTATTATTATATATAATTTAAAATTATATTATTTTACTTATATTAAAGTATATAGTATTAATTTAAAAAGTTATTTATAAATATATATTTAATTTATACTAGTTTATATTTAATTTATATATTAATATACTTAATAATAATATAGTATATATAATATATTATATATATTATATATTTAATATATAATTTAAATTATTATATAAAATAATAACTACTTTAAAATACTTGTCCTTATTTTAATTTTTTATAATATAAATATATAATATTTATAATTTTAATTATATATTAAATAAATATATTAATTAAAAGTATAATTTAATATATTATAAACCTTTTAATATTATATAGTATTATAATTTATAAATATATATTATAATTAAATATATATTTATTTTATTATTTATTTTAAATATTAATATAATTTATATATAAATAAAATAAAATTATAATTTATATAAATAGTACTTTAATTTTTAAAAATTATAAAATACTTTTAAAGTAGTTTAGAATTACTTTAGAAATTAAGTTAAGTTATAGATATATTTACTATTTACTACTTTTATAGTAGTTTAATAGGGTATCTTTTTAAATACTTAAAAAAAATAAACTATTTTAAACTAATTTAAAAGTACTTTAAGAGTTATTTTAAAACTTACTCTTTAACTTCTTTTTTTTTATCTTTAGTAGTATCCTTAACTTTAGAATTAATTTTAAAGTAATTTTAAACTAAATAACTAGTTTTATACTTTTTAAGAGGGCCTTTTTAAAATTAGTACTAAAGTGCTTTTAAAGTAATTAAAGAACTTATACTTATTAGTATTAGCCTTTTTATAGTTATTATAGTAATTAGTTTTATTATAAATAAAAGGGTAATTAATTAAAATAAGTATTTAAGTGATATTAATTTAGAAAAACTTTAGAAAAGCTTTAGAAATATTTTAAAAGTAGTTATAAATTTATACTTTTATTTTCCTTTTTAACTTTAATAAGAAGTTGTAATTTAGTAAAAGTAGTTAGTTACTTTTACTTTTTAAAAGTAATAATTTTTATAGGAGCTTTATTTTTAATTTAAGGGGTAAAAAGGTATTTATAGAATTCTTTAAGAGTTAGTTCTAAATTACTTTAGAAGTAGTTTTAAAGTACTTATTAATTATTACTTTAGTTTTAGTTACTTTAATAAAGTTAGTTTTATAGTTTTTAATTATAAATAAAGTTCTATTACTATAGTTATTATATTTATAAGTATAGTATAAAAAGTTAGACTTAGTTATAAATAGAGTTACTTTTAAAAGTATATTAAAAGTAATTTTAAAGTAGTTTAAAAAGAATTATATATTAACTTTATTATAAGTAATAGTACTTTTATTTTAAGAGTAATAATAGTAGACTTTATTTAAAGTAATAGTAGTAGTTTTATTTTATTTTTTTAAAAAAAAGTTAAAATAGCTTTAAAAGTACTTTAAAAGGGCTTTAAAAAGGCTTATAAATTTATAGTATTAGCTTTTTAAATAAAAAGGTTAGTAGAATACTAGGGCTAGTTGTTTTTAAAGACTTAATTACTTTTAGAATTAAGTTAATTTAGTTTATATTTAATATATACTATTTATTTTAAAATTAGTTTTAAAGTACTTTAGGAGTATTTTTAAAAAATACTTATAGAGTTTTTGAGTTTAGTTATAGTACTAATATTATTAACTTTAGAAGTACTTTAAAAGAGCTATAAATTATTAAAGTTATAAAAGAAATAGAAAATAAAAGTAAAGTTAAAAAGAAAAAGAATTTATACTTTAGTAGGTTAAGGTGCTTAATTAGTAAAAGTAGGCCTAGTTATATAATTAGTTATTTATATATAGTTAATTAAAAATCTAGTTACTTAGACTTATATATAATTTTTTAACTAATTAATTAATTCCCTGCCTCTACTTCTTTTTTTTTACACCTTCCCTAAACAGGTAGGTCAGGTTAGGTAACCCCCCCCCCCCTAATGGTTAGTTGAACTGTCATCACCCTATGTCCAGAATTAAGTGACTAACAAAACGCAAATCCGAGCCGGGGACCCCGGAAATAGTCGGCCATCTGGGCTGTGGGTTGGGTGGGTATTTCTCCAAACGTTCTCCAACTGCGTCTGTCATGGTGCAGCATTCTAGAAAAAGAACCATCCATCCATCTATCCCCCCTGATTTCCCATTTCTCCGCTTTCTTTCCCAATTTCTCCCCCTCGTTTTCTACCATATTGTTCCAGAATAACCAAATCAAACTCTCCGCCTTTTCGCCGAGCGAGACAGGACGACGATCCAGACTCCCGGGTCCGCCGTATAGTACTACGGAGCATGTCATCGTTGGTCCACTAACCAGCAAGGCAAGCAAGCGAGCAAGGCAAGCATGCAACGATCTACACCCCCGCCGGCGTCGTCACCAACGACCGGCGACAGGAGGAGGCGGAGAAGCAGCAGCAGCGGGAGCAAGACCCCAGAGACCACGGCCGTGGCGGCAGCAACATCCGCCGGCGCCCCGCGGACGAATCTAGCCAGCAGGGCCTGCGATGCGTGCAGGGCCCGTAGGAGGAAATGCCACTTCGACGACGCGCAGCAGGCCCAGTGCCGAGACTGTGCGCGGCTCGGTATCGCGTGCAGTTTCCTTGTTCCCACGAGGCCGAGGGGGCCGAAACGAAGGTGAGCAGTACTAGACAGTCCGGGGACGGGCAGGGGGGATAGATGAAGGTACCCTGGTTGCTGCTGTGATGTGCATGCGTGTTCACACTGGCCTGTAGGAAACGTCTCCCGTCGTCCGTGTCCGATAGGAGCGGTAGCGAGACGGTCGAGACACCGATCGAGTCCGTGAGCGTCTACGTCGACCGCCGGGAGTCGCAGCCCGCATCGGCCCGCGAGCCCGTTCTCATCGTCACGGAAGATGACCCTCGGCTCAGGGCGTCGCAGGTCAGGTCGCCCTACGCCATCACCGGCCCGTCGCCGAACGCGGCGATCCCGCCGTCGCCGTCCGTCGCCGGCCCAGGCCACCCGACGGACGAGCTGTGCTCCCGCGCCCTCATCAACATCCTGATGGCCGACTACCTCGACCTCATCTACCCGCTGGTGCCCCTCGTCCACCGGCCCAGCTTCCGGCACGACCTGGCGGCGAACCGTGACCTCACGGACCCGGACTTCTTCGCGCTGTTGGTGAGCTTCGCCGCGTTGACCGTCGGCCTGCTGCCCTCGCGGTTCCGCGCCTACCGCGCCGTCGACCCGGAGGCGGGGATGCGCTTCGGCACGCGCACCGCCTTCATCAACTACTGCGCCGAGATGTGTACGCGCCAGAGGGGGGTGAGCTACTGGGACCACATCAACCTGCGCAAGTGGACCGTGTCGTATATCTTCTCCGTCGCCTGCTTCCAGACAGGGCAGGCGAACCGCAGTCGCATGTTCGACATCGAGTTCTTTCAGCTGGGGCGGCTGCTGGGCCTGCACCGGATCACCGAGTACGAGGGCCTGAACTGCATTGAGACGCAGCTGCGGAAAAAGGCCTTCTGGCTGTTGTACTACGCGTGGGCGTAAGTTCAGCGCTGCCGCACCTCCCTAGATTTTCCGGCTGACGAGGGGTAATAGACATAACAAGGTGCAGAGCGGACGCTCGGAACATCTGACTTACTTCAAGCCCAACGAGATGCGCGAGGTCAACTTCGAGGCCCTGATGCCGCTAGACGTGGACGATGAGCACATCTTCGAGACTCGCATCGTGGCCCCCGTCTCTCCGATGAACGTCTCTCCCGGCACGCCTTGCAACGCCGCCACCAATACCCAGGAGCCACGAGCGCCGCTCACGCTGGCCAGCGGCTTCATCCTACACTCTCGCGTCTTCTTCAAGGGCCTCAGGGAGGCCATGGCCACTGTCGGCTGCGAGTGCGAGCTCCGGCGCGGTCCAGGCGTGCGCCTCGCGCGTCTGCGCGACCTGCTGCAAGAACTGCGGTACATGCTCGACGACGTGCCGGGACCGATGCGGCAGTGGGCCTCGTCGGAGAGCTGCGGCGCGCCCGTGACGCCTGGGGAGAACCGACCGGCCATGTCGAGCTACGGCAGCCCCGTGGCGGAGCGCACGGTAGATCAGGCCGGGGCCCATTCGAAGCTCGTGCAAGGCCAGGCGGACGTCATGCGCGCCAACATCCACGTCACCCATCTGTGGCTACAGAGCATCCTCCTCGAGCAGGTCGACGTCGTGCTACAGGAGAGCGCGATCGGGCCCGGGGCGGCGATGAGCGGAGACGACGTTGCCGCAGCAATGAAAGCAAACTGGGCAGAGCGCGAGGATATCTGTCGACAGATGCTGCATCTGTTGCATAGCATACCCTATGCGTACCTGGAGCCAAACGGGTTGTACCTGGTGAGTCTGATTAGCTTGGACGCTGCTTGATGAAGAATAGGATTTGGGTAGACGAAGCTGACGCTGCTCCAGACGTACAAAGTCCGAGACGTGGCAGTGACACTTCTCAACTGTCCATTCGAACCCCACGAGAAGCCTGCAATACGAGCCGCGGAGTACATGCGGGACTTCACGAGGGCGCTGTCGCGGCTTGACAGGAGCGAATTCGTGAATACCAACAGCCTCAAGAGCTGGGTGGATGTAGACCGGGAGAAGACCGTGGCATCGGTGGCGGGGCTATGTTGAGGCGCCGAAACTGTGATGCTGGGACGAGACTGATGGTTGTACGAGCTATTGATACCCTTTGAATGCGAGCGTGTTAGTCTATTTAGATGTTGGACTGCCGACGATGTATATGTTGCGAGTATGAAGCATGGCTGATTATTGTCTGTTTTGCAACTTTCAGTTCAACTCAAATGCAAGAACCTTGGCTTGGTCAAATCCAATAGCTTGCGCAAAGTAGTAGCCCCTCTGGTTCGTAACGAGCCTCAACGGCGCTGCATTCCCTTCTCGGTCGACCAGAAAATCGCAGTTGAAGTGCGTATGTCCAAAAGCCCACGTCTTGACTCTGCTGCTTTTGAAACAAGCTTCCCCAGAAAGATCGGTCGCGAAGCCACACGTAATCTTGCTCGCGGCCCGTTGCTGGTCGATCGATCGGCGGTCCACCGATGGGCTCCAATGCGAGAAGATGGCGATGTCGACGTCGTCTGAGGTCTTTTCGAGGTCTGCGACCTGGGCGTTCAGCCACGCAAGGTCTCTCTCATGGGACTCGTTGTATGCATCCACGTCCCAATCGACGGTTTGGAAGAACTCGTTGAGGCCGAAACCGATGTCCTCACGGCTTTCGGGCGGCACCCGGGAGAAGAGGCTGCACCCCAAGATGACTGTGTTCGTTTCGGGCACCCGGAACATTTCGCGGTCCAGAAGGACAAAGTCGCCAAGTGAGGCGTCTCCACGCACGTCTTGTGCGAATTGGCGCAGGATGGCGAGAGTCTTGGGCCAGCTGGAGTGGTAGGCCTCGTGGTTCCCAGGGACGAAGAGAACGGTGCGAAAGGCGCGCAATTGCTGGGTCAGGAAGGCGAGGCACTCTGCTCTATGGGGCTTGATGTTGCCAATATCGCCGAGCAGGGCCAGGATTGGGGCCTTGGGAACAATCTCGAAGACGTCGTAGGCTTTTGGTGCCTCGAGGTGCAGGTCGGAGAGGATCTGTATTGACATTGCGGGATCACAGGGTTCCATGTGAAGGTGGGAAGTTGTTGGCGAGAATTCGTGCTGCATTGGATGTCCTGTTTGCTGCCCGAGGTTGGTCGCTCGCTGTTGGTGCCGGGGTCGTTGCTGCTGCCTACCTAGGTAGGGGTAGGCAGCTACCTATGGTACCTACCTAATGCTGAGGTTGAATTGAGTACACTGTGTAGTGGTCGCTATCCGTACTGCGGGAAGAATCATCTCAGTGGGTGCCCTTATCCGAGGCACCTACTTCCTTCGTTCAGCTGGAGTCAATCAGGTGCCGCCCAAGTATCCGTTTCCGCAGTCGCTGCACCACTGGAATATTTACTTGTGTGTGTGTGTGAAAACAGCGGGAGGATGTACTGGATTGATTGATATCTACAGTTCCTTCCTCACGACACTGGATGCTTTTGAGATGGCAGTTGCCTTAATTGGCGACTACTACATGTCTAAGCCAATCACAAGACAGAGAGATGTCCAGCACTACAAGGCAGGGGCGTCCCCACTCGAGGGCGACCCCACGATACCTTCACAGGTGAAGCGTTCCTCACAGTGCCCGTATACCTTCGAAAACACCTTCCTTGGTACCTGTTAAAAGGTTGACACGCGACCTGCACCATGGCCAAGTCAACGAGCTATTGATACCCGTTGAGCGCGAGAGTGTTGTAGGTTTTCAGTTTATTAATTTACTACTTTTATCTTATAATCTAGGTATTTTACGTCTTAAGAGTTCTCCTGTCTCAAGCCTCCTACGCAGAACTTTTCCCTCACATGCAGACACGGCATTCAACATCCTTGGTACCTACGTCCAGGGCTTCGTGCCCCAACACTTTTAAGTTTACAATTCTCTGCAAAACTTTGAGACCACAATTCTATGTGAGAAGCTGCAATAAAGCTGCCGAGTCGGACATGGCTAACTAACTACACATCCCAGCCGTCTATCCGCCATCATCTTTGCCTCCCATCATCTCTGTCCCCTATCATCATTCATACTATCTGATACACAACAGCCGCACCATGGCCAAGTCATCTTGGTTCTTCCTCTTGGCCACCCTCGCTGCTGGGCTCGTCTCTGGAACGCAAGACAAGAAAGCCTACATCGTTCAGTACAAGCCACTGGGTGGAACTGCTCTCCAGCGTCAGGCCCTCTTGCAAACTTTCTTCCAATCCGTCTCTGATGACCCCGGCGATCTTCTTTACACCTACCAAAATGCCCTTCATGGATTCGCTGCTCTGTTGACCGAGGAGGAGGTCAGCGAGCTTAGACAAGACCCTGACGTGTTTTCCATCACTCCAGACCGGAAGTCTACTCTGTTCACCACAAGGACCCCAGAATTTCTTGGTCTTGACGATGTGGAGAATATCCTGCGAGGACATGCCCATATGGACCAGGCTATTCACCCTATGTCCATGGATGGATTGGACGACACTGATGGCTCGAAGGCCGAGTCGGATATCATCATCGGACTTCTCGATTCAGGTGCCTGGCCGGAGCACCCGAGCTACAACGATGAGGGAATGGGCCCCGTCCCAGCCCATTGGAAGGGAGAGTGCGAAACAGGACAAGACTGGTCCGCCGAAAATTGCAACAGGAAGTTGATTGGGGCGAGGTACTTTTCCAAGGGGGCGGCTGCCAGCAACGAAACGTTGCAAGGCGACTACCGTTCCGCGAGAGACTTCGAAGGCCACGGCACCCACACTTCTACTACAGCCGCTGGTTCCGAGGTGCGCAACGCGAGCATCTTTGGACATGCCTCTGGGACGGCCCGCGGAATGGCCAAGAATGCTCGTCTGGCCATTTACAAGGTATGCACAATGAGGTTCGGCTGCCCGGACTCGGACATCATCGCTGCAATAGACAGTGCCATATACGACGGCGTCAACGTGCTGTCCATATCTTTGGGCAAAACTTATCCACTCTTCGACCCATCCGATCCTTTCGTTGCGGCCACTTTCACCGCCATGCAGAATGGCATATTCGTCTCCGCCTCCGCAGGCAACAGCGGTCCCGGATTGTCAAGCGTGACCAACACCGCACCTTGGATGTTGACCGTTGCTGCTAGCACCCTTGACCGCGAGTTCCCGGCCCACATCACCCTCGGAAACGGCACTCGGTACACCGGTGCTTCCCTCTACACCAAGGAATTGGTTTTTGACGATGCCAACCCTCTGCAGGATGGCGAGGTGCTCCCTCTGATCTACAGCCGCGATGCACAGCTCACCACAAACGTACGCGGTCAGCGCTATCATTACTGCGGGGACCTCGATCCCAGCAAGGTCGCCGGCAAGGCTGTCATATGCCCCAGGGGATCACCCGAAGACGGCATGGACGTCAAGGCAGCTGGCGGTCGTGCAATGATCGGTGTCGGTCCCGGGTCATTGCCCCCGGCACACCCACATCGTGTCCCTGCACTGAATCTCGGACACAGAGCAGGGTCTGGGGTAGTACAATACGCAATGACAGAGAACGCAACCGTCGTCTTTGACTTCGAAGGCACGCGCCTGGGCGTTCCTGGCCCCAAAATGGCCATTTTCAGCTCCCGAGGACCAAACTTTCCCGTTCCTGGTCTTCTGAAGCCCGATATCACCGGCCCCGGGGTGGACATCTTGGCCGGCAACATCAATGTCACGATAGGTTCCGAGAAAGACACCCGACAGAACGAATTCTTACTGATGTCCGGAACTTCCATGTCATGCCCTCATTTATCCGGAATTGCTGCCTTCATCATGGCGAGGCAGCCGGGCTGGAGCATCGCTGCCGTTCGCTCGGCCCTGATGACCACAGCCTATACCACCCTCAAAGGCAATGGTTCGCCAATCCAGGAGCAAGTATCTGGCGAGCCTGCAGACCCATTCAGCTACGGCAATGGTCACGTGAACCCCAAGGCGGCTCTGAACCCAGGCCTCGTGTACAACGTCACTGCCGACGACTATGGGCGCTTTCTCTGTGCCGTCTACGCGGATCCTCAGGTCGTCCAAGCAATCATGAAGAACGCCGACTTCACATGCGACAAAGGCACGACTTACAGCGTATCGGATCTCAACTACCCATCCTTTTCTGCCGTGTACAACCAGACGTCTGGCAGAAACGAAACGCAAAAGGTCACATTCAAGCGGACTGTTACCAACGTGGGCGCAGCCGGAACGTACAAGGTGGCTGTTTCGCTCAGCGACCCAGGCCTGATCGACGTGTCCGTGAAGCCCGATACGCTTACTTTTGGCGGATATGGAGAAGAGCAGAGTTACGAAGCGACCGCTACGATGAGGGCGCCCACACGTCAAATCTCGGCTGAGATGAACTCCTGGGGGAGAATCGTGTGGTCGGACGGAGAACATGACGTCACAAGCTCCATTGTCTTCCTGTACGGTGTACCCCATCCGCGCTTCAGATGGTGAAGGTCAGAGCTTGATGGCTCTATCTAATGGATGGGAGGATATTGGACTCGCCTTTGAAAACGTATCAAAGGCAAAGAGATCAGCACCGGGTATAACGAGTAATAGGGCTTATAAGCAGTAATAAGAGCATCAGTAATCATGCAACCCGCCCCCAGTCAACCTCCGACACGCGATGCATGCCGCCTCTTCAGACCGTCCGATGACAAAGGTTTTTCCATTCTTGTAGATTTCTTGTACTATTGTCATTCGTCTCGAGTATTCGTGGGAACCAGTATGATTAGCCACCCTACCACCCATTATCTATCGCCCCCCCCACCTGAGGCGCCCTCGATGGCTCCCCGTCTCCTCGAGGCTTTCTCGAACCTCCTTGGAAATGCTACTCAATATTGCTCCTATCGCTACTGATAGTAATGGCACTGCTACTACTTCTGTTTCTTGTGTTGTTTTTCGTCTGTCACTATCCTTGCGTACATGCTACCCAAGAGATTCCGTCTTGGGAAGGCCAACCGACACCGAATAGGTGGCCAAGGGCCACCTCATAGATGATTTACTAACCACGTTACGGATGGAATCTAGGAACGAGGGCGGGGGTTCACTGTGTCTCTCTTTTGTCATGATTCCTCGGATGTCTGCGGTGTCTCGTCTCATCCTCTTGCCTTCTGTTTCTCGCGGCCGGTGGTCTCCCTTACTCTCTTTCTTCTTTCCATTTCAGGAAACAACACCTGATTCTGTCCAGTGTGCCTAGGTATAGGAAGGCAAGATACCGGGAAAGTATGCCTGTGATATAAGTGCCCGCTTCAGCCGTTCTTCGATGGCTTGCTCGCCTCTCATTACGCTCAGCCCTCTACAAGGGGCCCGTCCAGGTGGGCCGCTTTCTCTGTGTGTCTTGAGCTCCCAGACCTTGACATTGATCCCCCGCGATGCAATCTCTGCTAGACGAAACTGCTATGAGAATGAGGATAGGAAAACCCGTCGTCACTGCGGTCGCGAAACCTGTCGACCGGGCCCCCTTGACAACACACCTTGAGCATACATGTATAAGTATCATGCATGACGCCATCAGGAGCGGAGAACGCAACGCAAAGTCCTACGCCTACCTATACACCGACAAAACCGGCACCGGGATGAGCATATCCATAACCCGCTTGCAGGAACCGGGGGGGTATCTACCAGAGATGAAGTTGCCCAGAAGACATCGCTAAGAGTATCAAACATTTCATTGGCAGCAGCTGGCTACTACTGGTCTTCGGAGCTGGTGTTGGTGAAACGTGCATGAGCATCCGACATAGCTACGCTGCTTACTCAGATGAAGTCTGGAGACTGAATATGATCTTTGTTTTAGAATTTTGCTATCGGGGCCTTCCTCCACGTATCTATGAGTCTGACCAGTCTTACACGTCGGCGCTAGGCTCTGTCGTCGTCGTCTTCGCTGGGCTCTGTCATTATAGCTGGGCTCTCTTGTTGTCACTTGGCTCTGTCGCCCTTAAACGGGCTCTATTGTCGTCACTAGGCTCTATTGCTCTGATCCTATTCACCTAATAGACCTAAGAAAGCGAAGAAAGGCCCCAATAGCCACTTGAAAAGGCCCTTAAAGCAAAACTCTTGCGATCAGGCGTTAAAGAACCGTCATACAGCGTTTAGCTTGGTCGCACCTCTCAGTACTTCTTCTCGCCTCTCGCAATCACCTTCTGGGACTCTACGCCGTACGAGTCGTCTCGGTTGCCCAGGCTGGCGGCCATCTTACTGGGGTCCTGCTTGTGGAGCTTGGTGATGTAGGACTTGAACTCCTTCGACATCTGTACCGAAGCCTTGATGTGTTCGGGCTTGATAATGATCCTGCCCTCGGAGTCCTTGTCCGCTTTGGCCTCGGCGAGCGCGACGGCCACCTGGAAAGCTGTAGCGAGGCAGTGCCGTTAGCCACAAACGTTTACCTCCGTCTCTTGGAAATGAGAAGTACGGTGCTTACCGTTACGTATCTCCCTGCCGTTCCACTTGAGGGACCGGAGCTCCTCGGACTGAATGTAGTCTTTGGTCGTCTGCTTGATGCGGATCGTCGTCTCCCGCTCCTCCTCGAGCTTCTGGAAGAATATGTTCCAGACTTTCTCGCGGTCCTCGTCCGTGAAGGGCGGGTAGTAGATCTGGAGGTGGATGCGCGAGATGAAAGCCTCGTCGAAGGTGCCGACACGGTTCGTCGTCAGGAAGAGGATGCCGCGGTAGTACTCAAGCGCGCGCAGGAAGCCTGCGACGAGGTGGTTCCGCGTCAGGTCCTGCACCTCGCGGCGCTCCATGTAAATATCGGCCTCGTCGATGAGCATGATGGCGCCCCACCGCTCCGCCGACTTGAACCATCGGGTCAGGTTGCCTTCGACCAGCTCTGGATCCACACCAATGTCCGATGAGGTGAGGGACAGTAGGGGTCGCAGCGTGTGGTTTGCGATACATTCTGCATACGCCCGTGGCATCAGCTGTCTATAAACTGCTTTGAGACGTCGCTGTTGTCTTTCTTACCTGCCGTGTAAGTCTTGCCCACTCCAGGCTTTCCGTGGAGTAGAAATGTCAGGCCCTCTCCCTTCCCCTTGATGAAGTCGCCGGACCAGGCCCCCTCGTTCCTCATCATTGTTTTGTGCGTCCTGTTGTGAACGGAAATTATCTTGTTGGCGGCAATTTTCTCGTCTGTGGGCTGGTGATGCTTCGGATTGTTCTTGATGTACGTCGTCGTCAGGTTCCTGATCAGGTCTTTGGTTTCGGAGCTTAAGACGAGGCTCTCAAAAAGGTCACTCTCGAAGGTCGCATCGTGAAATCCATCAATGTGCAGGAGCTCTGTCTTTATATTAGACGTAGTTCAACGATTGTCAAACGATGAAGCTCTGCTTTACTTACCCCAGGATCTCGTCTTGAAGAGGAACGCCTCAACTTCGGGACTGCATACGAAGTAATGCGCGTCCGTCATCTTTACGTCCGAGCGCAGCTTGATGTTCATAAAGTCGGTGAAACGGGCTTTCACCGCGTGCTGGTAAATGTCTTCGTCGCACTGAGCGCAGGAACAGATCTTGAGCGGGCCGCTGGTTCCCACCAAGTCCGACATATCCCTGGATCTCTCCTTTTCGGAGTCCGTAACGAACTGCTCTGGGTCAACCCATACGAGACTATTGAACTTTTGACGAGATTTGATGTCAGCCATTCTCCTCTGTTCTGTCCATCAATTGTTTCAACGTGCTCGAATACATACCTGTTCCCGAGGGAAGGTCGTCGTTTGGCCGTCGAAATCGTAGCATTTAGGGTTCTGCCTCGTTTGGAGCCATTTCCTGCCCCGCTCGATGAAATAGCCCCTGATCTGCCCAACATCTTCCTCGGTGACGTTTTCGGCGAATTTGAGGTACTCGCAAGGATAAAGTGGCAAGGAGACAATCTCTTTCTCTCCCGCAAACTGGGTGAGCGGCTGGAAACTGATAGAAGGTCCGATGAGCCTCGCTCCGGCGTCAAGGTTCCAGCATGAGAATGTGTAGTTGTCCATGCTCCCGTCGGTCAGTCTGAAATCGGACTCCTCAAATACGTAGGGTTCATATTCGCCATTCGCCTTGGCGTCGAAGTACACCTCCGAGCCGGGACGGTATAGGAGCCAGAGCATGTCAAACGTCGCATAGCCCCGGGCGTGGCGCTCGCGCTCACGCTCGACGGCGGCCGAAATCTTTCTCCGCACGAAGTCTTGCACGATGCCGATGTGCTTGTATGCGAACCTGTTATTGCAACGAGACATCGAATTGGGCTTTGAGTCATCCTGATCAAAGGGGGGAGAAAGCCTGCGCCCGAGGCGCTCGCGGTACTCAGTGAGCTGCTTCTCGAAGAAGACGAAGATGGTGTAGGGCTCCGGGACGGTGATGACGTGCTGCGCCATGTTGATGGCCGGAAAGTAGTCAACGACGCACCTCAGGGCCTCGCAAACGGCGGGCGAGAGGATACGGATGTAGGCGTTGCCCTTGTGCTTGGTATGGTACTCGGCGTTGGTCTTGGCCGCATCCTCGCCATCGTTGAAGTCGTCCGATAGTCGGACGTCGACGTACTCGAACACGGCGGGCTCTTCGCCTGGATTTTCCTTCGCCTTGCCCTCGAAGAACTTCTTCTTGCCCGTCGTGTCGCTGATGTACTCGATTTTGAATTTGACCAGGTCAGGGTCGTAAGTGTCCCAGAACGTCAACCCCTCCTGGATTGGGCTCTCCTTCGCGACGATATCTGCTTCGGAGCCGTCATCTGGTTGCTTCGGGGCGGCTTTGAGTATAACTGTTGCCTTGATTGGAGGTTCTTGACCAACCGAATGCACTGTCGTGACACTCGTCGATTCCTCTGTTGGAGACATTGTGTCTGTCGTGACGCGACGTGCCACAATTGACATATACGCGATTACCAGCGCTGTAAGTGTGATTCCACGTATGCAGCGTCACAGTGTCTGCGTTGGTCATTTGACAAGTATTCCCACCCCGAAGTCTGCGGTAGGTCCGGCCCCATGGGATATATACCTGAGTGGAGGGGAATAGCCAGCCTCGTATGCCTTCATCAGAAATGGCCTGCAGTAAGCCATGTTCTCGCCAAGCAAGCGACAGTCGGACAGCGTCAATGGACTCGCGGCCGATCAGAATAGGTACCTACACTAAGAGTCGGCGGTTTTGATAAGCGCCCATGCAAGTAAGCACGCCAACGCAGCGACACACATTTCGCTAGGAGGTCAGCTGAGTCGAGAATAGAAGAGCGTGACAGCTCGATGAAGGATTGAAGGACGTCTCCTCCACACAGGGGAGTCAGGATTGGGCGGTACTGATCGAAGTGGTGGGGAGGAGCAGGCTGCGGGAAGCAGGCTGGCGAGTTGGCTGCATTTGCGTAATCATTGAGGATCAAAACGGATGGAAGGGGTAGCTGAGTTGCGTAAGCTGTCGAACTGATTTCTAGGTGGTATTAATCACTCGTGTGTTACCTTCTGGAGGGAAGCTCGAGTACCTACCCAGATAGGTACCTCAGGTAGGTAGGTAGGGAGGTCAGGCTCTGAAGCCCCGACCAGGCCCTACCTATTGGGTGCCTATTGCACACGTGATAGTCCCCTGAAGGCCAACTACCTGCCTATGGCACAGCAGTACTTTTCGTCCTCCTTCCCAGTTCATCTGATCCTTTCCTCCTCTTTTTTCCATTTTTCGGCTTATAATAGAGGCATTGTACGACAAGTTTGAACCTCCAAGGCATGACGATGTCGCTCCACGATCCGACCCCAGGCGCACTCGTCGCCCGGTTCTCATGGGAACTAGAGGCGGCACATCAAGATAATACGAACGACTCTGAGGAGTTATCGAAAGTGCAAGCCGGGCTCAGAGAGGAGGTTGAGAGGAAAAACAAGCAAGGGAGGCGCGAAATCGAGCGCATCGTGGCTCAGTTCTCCCCCGAAAAGTGAGTGACATCGTTTTTCGAGAGTACCTACATCAAAAAGAAAAAAAAAAGAAAAACCAAAAAAAAAAAAAACCAAAGGAAAACCAGACATATCATCAACCTTAGAGGAAAGTACGAATCTAATGACTACAAGCATTCATGACGAGATAGCCCTGCGGGAGACCGAGAACGAGCTCAGACAGTCGATGAAGAACTTCCAGGCCCTGTTTCCGGGCGAAGCATCCGAGGACGTTCGCCCCATGAGCTGGAGTGACGTCCAAATCACCATCTCCAACGTGCAAAGGCAATGGGAGACTAGACAGAAGCACAGTACCACGGGAAGCGTCAGGGAAACGTTTCGGAAGATGTGCAACACCTTCAACAACCACTCTACGGCGTTGAAAATGCTCCCCTCGGAAACAGAGTGGGTGTCGGTCATTGCCGGGTCGGTATCGATGATAATTAAGGTATGTGATGAATGCTTTTGCAGTAGCTAGCCTGGGGAGGGTGCGCTGGCTGACGACTTGCGTGAACAGGCCTCAGCGAACCATATCAAAATCACCGAAGCGTTTACCAACGGCGTCGTGGTCATCAACGACGCCGTTGGTCTCGTTCGACAGGGCCACATATATGAAACAGACGAGATCAGGCAGTTAACCATGCGCCTCTACTCGCACGTGTTCAAGTACTTGTGTCACTTTCTCAGGTGGTTCTCCGATTGGCACGGCAGCAGGAGACGGTTAGCCCTCAGTTTTAACGAGAACTTGGCGCTGGAGTTCAGGGACGATCTAGACAGGGTCGTCGAAACATCGCGGATTCTATCGCAGCATATTCAAAGATACACCTCGGTGGACGTCAGGATCAACCGCATCGTCAGCGAGGAGACAAATGAGAACCTAAGATACCTCACGAAAGTCTTCGAGGCCGGTCAGAGGGACTCTAAACTTCGCGCGGAGGTCATCGCCGAGATGGTGGACCAGAGGGTCCAGGTTCGCCTACAGTCAACGACCGACAACGTCAGGGCGACGGTGAAGAGCGATATAGAAGACTACTTCAATAAGGTGCTGCCCAGAATCATGGGCCAGTCCATAATGGATTTGCTTGCCCAGCAAGTGGTTGCCAAGCAACTCGAGCCTGCTTCCGGTAACGTTCAAAGCCAGCAAGCCTTTTTTTCTACCTTACCGTAGCTGACCGTAATATCAGCAATCCAAAGCGACGAGACAGGCCTTCTTGTCGAGACATCAGGCATGGGTCAACACGAGCCGACGACACCGCTCGCGACGGAAATGGTCCTTCAGCGTGTGACGGAGATAGATGCCCAGACACGCCATCTCGAGAGATACTTTCAACGGGCGGATGTGACACCCGTTCCAGACCCGGCGCAGGCCGTGGTTGCAGACGCATTCTTCATCGCGAGGCTTAACTCGTTCACGACCGACGCAGAGTCCCAGATATTCTACGTTCACGCGAGGTATCGGCCCGAGGGCCACCGCAGGCTGCGGGAGTCGGTGGCCGCGTATGCCTCCCTGGCGCGGGGAGCCGGCGTTCACGTCGTCTCGCACTTCTGCGAGCTCCCGGAAGACGAACCGCCGGAACACAGGACAAGGGAAGCTATAGGGCTCACTGGCCTGCTGTACTCCCTCATTCGACAGGTCGTCGGTTTACTCCCCGTCGGACTCGACTCCGGGGACGACGTGTCGCTGCCAGGCGATGTCTTGAGACTCGATGGGACGCTCAGGACGTGGGAAAACGCTCTCGGGGTGTTTTCTCGACTCGCGAGTGGTCTCAACCTCCCCCTCATTCTGTTTGTAGTCGACGGACTGAATGCCTTCGAGGACGAAAACGAAAACAGCACTTACGAGGAGATAGAAGGGCTCGTCGACGTCCTGATGGATCTTATCGAGCGCAGCGCGGGACGGGGACGCGTAGTCAAGGTTTTGTTCTCAACAACGGGGCCGTGCGACGTGCTGAGTCGAAAGGTGGACGACTCGGACCAGCTCCTGTGCAACATGGGAACCTCGCGAAGGCCGGATCATCTCAGAGGACGTCATCGGCTGTCCTACCCCGCTGAGTCTGACTCCAAGAACTAGCAACAACTACGTGGCTAGGCGTCGCTAAGCTAAGGTTTACATGTATAGACTTATTAGTATCATCCATTGTTAGTGTTGTTGTTTTTGTCTCTTGTTGTCCTTATTGTTGTCCTTATTGTTGTCCTTATTGTTGTCCTTATTGTTGTCCGTCGTCGGTGTTGTCGTCCGTTGTCGTCGTCGTTGTTGTCCGCTGTCGTCGTTGTCGTTCATCATTATCATTGTCTATCATCGTCCGTTGTATAGTACCTAGAGAGGGGGCGACTGACGACTGGGGAGCTAAGCAACATAGGAGTGTTAGATAAGATCTCCCTACTATATTGGACATGTCAAAGTTGTCAATACTGGTTCACCAGAACCGTGCCGCCCCCTATCTCATTCCACGTCGCCAGACGGCGAGGTAGGTATCAGTTTGCTATCCATCGCCCGGGTACGAAGTCAGGCAGGGTCCATGGCAACGAACGGCTGGGTCTTCCGCGGCTCTACTCCACCATGCTGGTGCGGGGAGCCCGAGCGGGTCCAGTTTTTCGGCCGGCCCGGCCCTGTCCGCAGGCTTTCCGAGCCAATCAATGGTGGTTCCGTTTCTGCAAGGCGCGGGACTGCGGGAGGTGGTGTGATTCCGGCGACGGTTGGAGTAACGATACCGCAACTAAATCTGTACAGGATCGGGATTCATGTGTTCTCACGGGCTTCTCGACGCTTCATAATACTATAGTAGTAGTCTGTGCCTTCAACCGTGAGCGACACAACCAATTCAGAGAGTGAGGCGATAAGCAGCCCAGTCACCACATAGGAATCCCCAACCACCACATTCTCGAACAAGCTCCCTGACATAAGCAAACATACCCCGCCCGAGCTCTGCTATAGATCCAGCCTCTCAGGATCCAGCCACCGGGCCGGCCCATAGGGAAGCACATTACACAGTTTTAACCGACGGCTTCCATCTCAAGTGGTAGCTGAGGTCTACAAAGATAGATACAGTTTATTCTGAAATTGGTTGGTACGTGCTGGGGCCAGACGCCTGATACTACTACCCATCACCAGGTACAGGTCGTCGTTACCAACTCAGAAAAGTAACAATGGCCTGCATTCGGTCCATCACCGAGGTTACAGAGGTTCCCCCAAGGGCCCTTGATTCTTTTGGTCATTCTAAGGCAGCGCTTGAAGCTCTCGTGTGACCACACGTAGTGACCCCTCTGCTTGGCCCAGTCCATGCATATCTCCTTGGGGCCATCGACTTTGTTGTTGTTCCAGTCGTCGCCGTAGTGGAGGTTTCGGCACCCGTCGCGAGCACTGTAGATGAAGTGGTTGCGCTCGGGCGTGAAGAGAGTGCCCTAGCTCGCGCAGTTGTTGTTTTTGGATCTGCACTTCTCCAAGACTTCGAACCTGTCTGCCGACGAGGTTGCGACGAGGGCACCGAGGACGGCGGTGACGGCGGCGGAGAGACGCATCTTTAGCTGTCGTTTGTTTTAGCCTTGCAAAGTGACAAGTCTCCAGGCTAGGCCAGATAGGTGTAAACAAGGTGCGAGTGAGATGAGGGAGTCTTCTTACCCCGCTTTGTGTTGAGGAACTCGACGACTTGCTGACGGGCAATAGGGAGAATAAGACTAATCTGGTGGCGGTTGAAAAAGGTGGTGAGGTTGGTACATGGAGACAGAGCACAGTGGCTACCAAAAGACTGTAGAGATACGACGGACTTGGGAATATTTATATCAAGAATGAACTCTTCGTGAGTCTATGTTCAATGTTGTTCACAGCTCAACCAGCAAGAAATCTTGGGCTATTAGCCTACATGGATTTACACAGCCAGCCGCCCTCTAGCGACATGCTGCCTGAGCCACTTGACCCTAGACTCAATGCGTTCGAATTCACGCGGGCCCGTCCCCCTCCTGGTATTCGCCCGACCCGTAACTTCAGTCTTTGACGACTATTCGAGCTCACTACATTGCTGTTATACCAAAGTTGTACGGGAGATGGAGGTCACCGTTCGGTAAGGATATCTATTCTATTTCAACCGGGCCCCACTCGCCATGGGCGAAGGATGATCTGGAAATCATGTCCCTTCTCATTTAACAGATCCGACGCCGTTCGCCAAACAAGTCGGGCGAAGCAATAGAAGGGACCCCAACATCGACAGCGTTGAGGGGGCCAGAAAAGCAATAATGCCAAGAACACGGGCAGGGCCATGCAGAAGGTCGAGAAGACTCCAAACGTGTGCTTGCATAGCAAGCGGAAACTCAAAAGTCGGCTGAAGATTAGTTGGCATGAACCTATGTAAAGTCGACTGCCACATCGACGTGCTGTTCTAGCACGAGCCTCGAACGCCAGAGCCAACCTGGAAACGCTACTCAGTGGACTTTTGAAATATATCCAACTGTTGGTGCATCGAAAGCCCGACAGAATAACTACGTAACATGCTAAAAGACCTGCAGACCGACAAAGTTCTCGGGCACCGTTGGAAACGTGATTGAATCCTCAGATGCGCTGGCGGGGGGAGGAAGCAAAGATCGACAGGGCATGTGCCACAGCACATCGTCAGGGACCATGAGGTATGGAGCAGCAGGGACGGGAGAGCGGTCAGCGTGCCAGCCTCCTCTCACATCCAGCATCAACCTTTTGAGTTCTGACTGGGTAATGTTCTCGACAGTACCAATTATTAGCTGTGTATTCCTAAGAGCTCATTTTCCTGGAAACTGGGAAGTACCATGAATTTCTTCGCTGTAAGATGATATCCCCAGAGGACTTGTTCGTTGGAAATCATCGAGGCCCTCTTTACAAACAAATTATGATTAAGTGATTACTGTATAGCTCAACTGCAATCACGCCACTCTCCCATGCTACCCTTCACCGCTACTCTGTCTCTACAAGTACACATAGCAGAGTGGAGAGCCGTCAATGGTGTTCAGCAGCTCCCTGATAGGGCGGTCCTCCGCCAGCACGCCCATCTCGACCAGGTCGTCCTTGGTCGCGTTGCGGCTGGGCGGCATGTTCTGGATGGTAATCGTCCCCGCGATCTCGAACGCGGCGCCGCCCCGGAGGTGCAGCGCCTGCCAGAGCCAGTAGACGCGGTCGACCATGGCGTGGTGCAGGAAGAAGGACGGGTCGGAGGGCGACGAGAACAGGTCGCTGGCGTCGCCGCCCACGACGAAGTGGCCCGCGGCGTGCATCCCCAGGAACCCGTCGCCGAAGCGGCCCTGGAGCTCGTTCTGGAAGCTCTCGATGTCGGGCGAGGCGCGGCCGACGGTCACGTTGAGCAGGTTCGCCGGGGTGAGCCAGGTCGAGGCCGAGTAGGCGCTTAGGTCGCGGCGCAGGCAGCGCGGGTTGTGGGCCATGGGACCGTTGGGGTTGGGGGCGAGGCCGTCCATGCCCGGGGAGACGGGGCCGAGGTTTACGGTCATGCTAGGACGGGTTTGTTAGACGACGGTGGCCACAATGATGGGCATTTGGGGGACTTACTTGACGAGGGGACCGCTCGCGACGCAGCCGCCGCCGCGGCCGGAGGGGATCTCGATGTTGCCGTTGGGCGCGCGGCTCACGGTGCCGTTGTGCGGGAGATACTCGCCATCACCGCTCAGGCTGGTCTCGCTGCCGTCGAAGACGGGAGACTTGCGAGGGTCGTCGGTGTGGGCGAACCAGTTCCAGTACTAGAAGGGTCAGTCAACTCGTACACGTTTCAAGTCGGTAGAAGACGCACCGGCTGGGCTCCCTTGTAGCCGCACTCGGTCTTCAGGGCGTTCTCGTAGGACCAGACATAGTAGCGGTGCCAGGTCAGGAAGTTCCCGGTGCCGTGGATGGTGGTGGTCTGGTCGATGTGGATGGCGACGAAGTCGTCGTAACGGTTGCGGGCGCCGGGGGCGAAGGACGGGTCCGACTTGGAGGGGGAGGTGAGCAGGCACTGCACGGCGGCGATGTACTCCTTGCGCTCCTCGGTGGAGAAGGCGGCCCTGTGTATAGTGGTAAGTATCACAACATGTCTCTGCGTTCAGGAACATGAACAGGGGACAACGGGAAGGGGGAATCGTCTTCATCGGGGTCTTCAAACGTACCAGTCCCTGCGCACCTGGGCGTTGAGCAAGTTGCAGCCACCGTCGCGCTTGGAGAGGGTCCCGTTGGCCTCGGCCTCCCTCAGGTTCGCCATGGCCTGGGCCTGCAGATCCGCGAGGATGCTCCCGGCGCCGTCACGGGCCTCGAGGGGCGCGGTGGAAACCATGGCCGACAGGCCGAGGGCGGCCACGATCTTGGCGGCGTGCATGGTGCCAAAGGGGGGAGACGGATCTGCAAGGGGAGCAAAGGGGGGTGATGCCTTGAGGAGAGGTGGGTGAGAAAGAGGAACGCAGAAAGAGGGGGGCTCTAGGTATTAGTCTATAAAAAGCGAGGAGAGAGTGGATAGATACCCCTGGTCCATGACCCAAAAATCAAGAGAAGCCTGCGGTGGAGAACTTTTGGACCAAGATCCGGTCGAACGAACCGGTTGGCGGATGGAAAGAGACCCGAGGGGTTGCTTACTGTGTATCAGTGTAGTTGATATGAAGACATGGTTGCGGGAGGGGGCGATCACGCACGGACTGGCCCGGGTTCAATGCTTGCGGTTGTGATAGGGACGGACGAACTGTCGTAGTATGGTGTTTGAGACTCAGCCTTAAATCTGGAGAGCCCGCAACGCTCGGTCTCTCAAGTCTGATTTAGAGTTGTTGTTGACAACGCATCAACGCACTTTGCTCACTTACGAATAGGTGCCGAAAAGAACAACCTGCGCCTCCAATGTACCGACGGCTTGGCAGTCTGCCGGCTTCACTATCCGTAGGTTAGCGGGAAAGTACACGAAAGAAAAGTCCAGAGGTTGGTGTGGTGTGGTGTGTGTGGCCATCTCGCCTCTCTGCCGCTGCATCGGCACAACAACGAAATTTTGAAGACAGGGTGAGGGGACGAATCGGCGTGTTGGTTCTCTCCCCCCGCCGAACTACGGTACTACCTACCTATGCAGGAGCCCCACAGTCTGCCCGGGGCCCGGTCAGGGGGGAGGGCCGGAGGTAGCTACGGAAGCGGTTACTGCAACGTTGAAGAACGCCGCCAACAAGCATCTTTGCTTTTTCTTTCCCCCCCTCGTCTAGTCCCTGATGCCTGATCTCTGAGTCCTGGCAGCTTCGAGTCCTAACCATAAGAGAACCACTTCATTCGTAGCCGAGGCTCGCGAACGTTGGCAACGACGCGGTGCACAAACGGAAAGGATCGGCCAGAACCCGGTTCAGCTTACCTCGTAAAAGGCGCCGGGTAAGTAGTGGACTGCGTGCCCTTTGTTTTGCCACCACCTCCATGACAACAACTGCCACATTGTAGAGCTTGGGGATGGGACAACTCGATTATCGTGTCTCTGCACGGAGCCGAGAGGCCGAGTTGCCATTGCTGTCACCACTCAAAGTTCGTTACAGAACAGAAAAGAACTGACTGACTGATATCAGATTCATCAACTATGTAATTGTAAATGTTCGCTATGCATCGGCAATATGTACTTCTATATCTCGTCAATGAGATCCCCCAACTCTTGACCCTACATCAACCACCCGCGGCCGGCTTGACCGGCTCAGCCGGCAATGCCGGCGGCGCTTGGGCGTTTGGTACGGGGCAGAACTTCTTCTTGATGCTGCCGGCATCTAACCCGCCGAGCAGGGTGGCGAGTTCGCCCATGCGCTGGGCTATCGATACGAACATTCCGGCTGTTGGAATTTTGTCAGCATTAGACACCATGCCATAACCTCATCCTCCCGAAATGGACTCACCTTCGGCATGCCACAGGTAGTGGCAGTGGAACGCCCACACGCCGGGGTTGTCTGCCATGATGCGGATCACGATGTGCGAGAAGCCGGGGATGGTCACGGTGTCGCGGCGCATGGGGTTGTCAAAGTTCCACGTCGTCTTGCTCTTTCCGAACAAGCCGTCGCCCCAGCCAATGACTTGGAAGTTTTGTCCTGTCAGGGTCAGTACGTTAATTCGTCACGTTTGATCGAGGAGCAATTACCGCTGTAACAATGTTAGCCTTTCCGTCTACCTTCCATATTGTCAACTGGGATGGACTTACTGCAAGTGCCAAGGGTGTACCATCATGGCGTCCGAGTTGACGACGATCTGGGCCGCCTTGTCGTCCTTGGATACAAGGACGAGCTGGTCCTTGCCAAAGTCCAGCTTGGGTTCCGGGGAGTTCAGGTTTGCCGGCGAGATGTCCTGCTCCAGGACCTTCCACAGGGTCGCGTCATCTTTCAGCGGGGTGAAGAGGGTCTGTCGCGGTCAGCTTTCGGTGTACTGTTCAACACGCAAGTCGGACGTACCTTGTTCACGTGAGTGCGAACGACATCCCCGACGCGCTCCTGACGGAAGGTAAAGTAGTGGTGGTTCCTCTCGCCGACATCATAAGCCGTCCTGCTCCGCACGGGCTTCGGCAGGTTGAACGGCAAGTCCTCGCAGTGGTCGCCCCAAGGCTCCTTGCCGATGCCGGGGTTCGAGGTGCTTTTGAGATTCCACGCCTTGCCGATGGGCGCGACGCCGACGTCCGTCTCGTCGTATGACAAGATGGCCGTCGCACCAAAGGGGGCGCCGTGCATGCCCATGCCCTTGTGGTTCTTGTGCGACATGTGGAAGCACCGGGTGGCGGCGTCCGCTCGGATGAGGTAGTTTCCAGCGGTCTGGTTCGCGGTGAGAATGACGGAGTAGCGCTGGCCTGGGTTCACGTATACGCGGGTCGTCGCGATGGGGGCGACTTCGACGCCGTCGATTTCGACAATCTCGAGTGCGTGGCCGTCCACCGTCACGAAGATGGGTGTCGAGGTGCCGTGGTTGATGAGTCGGAGGCGCGTCTTGGAGCCGCTCTTGACGCGGGTGTTATACAGAGAACCCCAGGTGCATTCAGCAGGGGCGGCGTCTCGGGGCGAGTTGTGCTCAGCCATGTCATGGCCTTGCATGTCTTTCATGTTGTGGCCTTCCATGTTGTGATTGTCGGCTGGCTTGTCTCCACCGGAAGTGCCTTCCTTCAAACTAGAGCAGTTGAAGGTGTTCTTTCCATTCAAGATGATGTTGTCAGGAGGAGGCTCACGTCCAGGCTTCTTGGGCGCCCAGGGAGGGTGCGCACTCAAGTATTGGTTGAGAAGCTGGTAATAGTTAGGGTCGGGATGCCACATATGTATGAGCGTGGAAAGGGGTACTCGCATTTCCTCCATATTCGTGAAACAGGTCACCGACCATGATGAGCTTATCATCATCGACGGCGGGGACCTCTTCAGTAGGGTCATGGATAACCTGTCACATTTTGTTAGAACCGCTTCATGGAAGCTTTGCTACCGCAACGTTGCGTAAGGGGCGTGAGGAGTCTCACCAAGGGTCCAAAAAGTCCATCGGTGACTTGGACAGTCACGTGTGCATGCCACCAGAACGTTCCGCGCTGGTCCGTGAGGTTGAACTCGTAGGTAAACCCTTGTCCAGGCGGGATCGCACACTGAGTAACGCTGCTGACGCCGTCCATCCAGACGGAGTTCCTCTGATCGATGCCGTGCCAGTGGATAGTTGTGCTCTCCTCCAGCATCTGGTTGTTGACAGTGACGCGGATGGTGTCGCCGGTGTTGGCCTCGATGAGCGGGCCGGGGGACTGCCCGTTGACGAGGATCATGGACTTCTCAAAGCCGTCGGGCGAGTGCAGGTCCCGAGTAATGTTGAAGACGTAGTCTCGCAGCGTAGTGACGTTGGAAACCTGGAAACCGGTCTGCAGGTCGAACTGCTGCTGCGGTGTGAGCTTGACCTCGGGGGTCTGAGTGGGGGCGGCCAGGCTCGAGGTGGGCTCGATCGTCGGAGTCACCTCCGGCACGACCGGCGGCGGCGGCGGCGGTGGTGGGGCCGGCTCCTCCTGCTGCTGCGACTGGTTATCGTCGTGATGGGCCTCCTCGGGCGGTGCGGCCTTGCTCTGCACCTCGAAGAACTGGAGGAAGATGAGGCCGAAGAGAAGCAGCATCGACAGGCAGGTGAGGCCCATGATCCACCGAAAGGACTTCCTCTTCCCGGCCGGGCGCCTGAAGCCGGCCTTCTCGTCGAACTCGGCCGAGCTGGCGAGGGTGTCGCTCTGGAGGCCCTCCAGGTCCGAGTCTGAAGACGACCTGCCCCCGAGCATGGGGTCGTGCTCGCGTGCCCCGTCCCGCGGGACTAGACCTGCCGCACTCATGGTCGCGGTAGAGATGGGATTGAACGAAAGGAGTAAGTAGTGGTCGCAAAATATACAAGAATCCAAAAAATCAAGGTCGTGGGGAGAAAAACATAGACAGAGAAAGTGACAGTAAGCAGAGAAGAATGCTCCCAGGTCTACCAGCGATGGGAGTTCGCCATGGACTTTTCTTCCTTCCTGCCGAGCGGACGTTATCAACGGGAAACACGGGGAACCGAGAGAGAAAACCACGTGGTAAAAGGGGCAGCGCCTCAGGGGAGAAAAGCCTCCACTTAAACGTCGAGAGAATCCGCTTTTGTTGCTTTTATCCGAGTAGTCAGACGCTTGGCGCAGGAGGCGCGACGGAGCCCCGGCGCGTCCGGGTCCGTCTGCTAAGCAGAATCGGGAAGTGCCGTCAGGCGGCTATCGCCTCTTTATTCGCATACACCCCTTTAAGGGCACCGCCAGGTATGTATCTGGAAATTTCCAGGCGTCTGAGTCGTGAAACTTTGACTGAGCCGAACGCCTAATTGATTGCGCCGAGACGCGATTTGAGTTTCTGTCAGGCAGTCTGATGACGAAATAGAAATCATGTCTTGGAGCAGGATTGATGAATCGCAGGACACGACTTCGGAGACGGAGCTAGATTCGTTTCACTGCAGTTCACGGAGTCGTCCCCCGATAGGCGCGGAGGGCTACAGGGGGTGCCACTCCTCTCCGTGATCTGCAAACCTGGGGCGAGCATCTGCCCATCAACAGTCCGACTGATCTGCCAACCTTTGCCTTCGTTTCATCCCTTCCCCCTCAGCCAGGCCTGGCGATTGAGTGTTTCATTCGCACGGTGTTCAACCAGAGAGAGCAGCCCAATGAGGCACGGGCGATCCGTTCGTTGAGATTCACGATAACAGCGACGTTGACCTCGCATTTAGGCTTCCAGGCTGCTGGGAAAGGTGCAATGCCCTGAAGCTGTTTGGGAATTAGGTTCTGCTTAGCTGCATAAACCGCCGCTGCACCCCGCATCACGAAGCCGGCAGTCGCGGAGTGGGTGCCTCCTTGCCCTTTCTTGGTGCTTGATGAGGGAAGGAGCAAGGTTGCGCCCGTTCCTCGGCACCTTCCTGGGAATACCGGCGCCATGATCTCGGTGACCCAAAAGACGGGGCCGAAGTATCTTTCGGAGGTACTTTGTCGGCGACAGTGGATGATGCCGGCGGTCCGGGGTCCACTCTGGACTTCATTGACGCCTTTCCTGCCATGGAGATTCTCCCCAAATAAGCCCTCTGCTGCAGGCCAATGGCGCATGAAGAGTAATGCGCCGCCCATCTGTGACTTGGCAACGACTCTTACTTGGGTAAGCAGCGGGGGTATACTTGGGGTTCAAAAGCCACTCCGCAGCTCGGTCCTTTTTTGAACCCAGCAACTCTTCAGCATCGCAAGGTGGTTACAATGACGTCCCATCTTGACTCAACATCGCCACTGGACCGGGCAAAGGTGCAGTGGTGGGACTGTTCAAAGGTCTATGTCCACTGTCCCAACTGCGACAAGATTCATTGTCATAGTTTCAGCGGTCGATACGAGCCTCCAAGGTCACTCTGGCGGTTATCACACTGTAACATCCGATGTCGATACGACAACTACCGGAGCTACCAGATCGATTTTCCTTTCGAGGCCGAATCGGCCATGGTTGGCTACGAAATCGACAAACAGAGAGGGATATTTGTGTGTGGAACGGCCGACCCAGATGAATTACTCAAATACGACAGCGCCATACGTAAAGACCGTTCGGGCCTCACGAGTGACGACTTCAGAGATCGAAGAAAATGGTACGAAGCGAGTGAACTGGTACCCCACGGTGATGATTTCGCCAAACTACGAATCCTTGACGCGTTGCGCGGTGTGTGTCAGGGCAAGGTGGACCAGGTGCGGAAATACCTGGAATCTAGCATTGACGCGGTGATATTTCTCCACGGCGTCGAAGCATACCGATCCCCTCGGTCTGTCTGGGTCGACCTCGATAGCGACGACAGCTTTGATTGGGACGAGCCCATAAGGAGCGAACCAGTCAAGCCCGTCCATATCACGGGCCAGACAGCGCTTCACTATGCTGCACTGGGCGCATCATCTGAGATGGTGGAACTTCTTCTTTCCAAAGGAGCGAATCCCAACGTTGTCAATAAGGGCGGAAGATCCCCTTTGATGGAAGCTGCACTATGGGGAAGACTCGAGACCGTCAGAACCCTTTTGAAGTACGGTGCGGATAGACACGCCGTCTGTTTTTGTCGGGGTAAACGCATGCGGGCTGCCGACTTTTCTCGGTCTCTCGACAAATACAACCGCGAGGAGCGATACAATCGCACTCGGGCCGGCAATGCGTACAAAGAAAACACCTACTTGAGAGACTTGGACCGCAAGAGCATATTTCGTCTACTGAGTGGCGGCCCAGAAGAACCGCCGGCACCCCGCCTCGAGCTGTCCAGCTTCGCATTCACCCCTTCCATGGAGACACAAACACTACAGACGCTCATTGCCAACTTCGACATCCCGGACAAATGGAAGACAGTAGGCGTGCTGTATCGTGACGGAAATCTGCCCGCCGTGGCCTCCATGAGCGGCTGGGTTCATAATGGCAACTCCAGCACCTGGATCGGAGGTAAAGAGTGGACGGAGGAAGTCCGTCAACTCTGCAAATTCATCGGATACACGCTTCCGAGCCATTCTTGGGACCAAGGGAACCCTGGGCAGTACTTTGCTTGCCACGTAGAGAAGCAGCTTGTTGCGTATTTCGTTAATAAGCACGTCTTCCTGCCCGAGAAGGTTGAGGAGGGACTTCCAGATATCTCGGCACTTAGTCTCTCGGAGGAGCCGGGTGGCAACGAAAAGGAAGAGCGGGAACTTGCGAGGCGCCACAGAGAGAATCTGTACAAGCTTAAGAAGTTTGAGCCTGTGGTTACTCTGAAGAAAGCAAAGATTCTGGTGTGCCGGCCAGTCTGCGTAGACTGTCCGCGGTTTGTAGAGTGTGTTAACTCAACTCTGGGCTTGGAACTCACGGTGTTCCACCGCTGCCTTGATAGCGACTGTGGGCTATGTCGGTATAGTCAGCGTTCTCGCTGAAATCTTGGACTGTTTTCAAAACCGAAGGTATCGTTTTGTGTTCATTTGGCTATAGGTTAACTAGGTGTGTGGCAATAAAAATTGAGTATCGACTTGAGAAATCTTTGCTTTAGTGAACCCTGCTAGTATCGCCCAGAAGACCCTGGATTAAACAGTGATAGGAGTTATAGTTAGCCACATGTAAGCAAGCAAGTTGGCCTTGAAACTACGCGTATTTCTCAACTACAGCGAATTAGCCTCAATAGAACTAGTGATATTTTATTTATTACCCCGCCCCTAGTATGTAATACCCGTCTAGCTATACGTATGTGAATAGGTGTCTCTAAGTAAAGGGCTATAAATTCTCGGTAGGAGGCTTATTATTAGGAGACCGACTAAATTTCCTGTGCTGCCCGTATATCCTTCCTGTGTAGAGCAGTCCCTACCACCCATCCCTAGGCTCCTATTAGTTAAATCGGGTTGTAGTCAGAAATCAGTCTCAGCCACGGTTACAAATAATAAAAACGGTAAAAACAGCAAAAACTACAGTTTATATAGCCGGCTCTAAATTACTTAAAACTGAAGTTTTTTTTAATTTTAAATTAAATATTATATCTTTTTTATTATTATAACTATACTTAATTAGGCTTAACTACCTAAGTAATTATATATATAAAGTTAAGAATTAATCCCCCTAGCTCTAGAATTAATAGCCTAATTACTCCCTAGTATTTTAAAGCTTAGTAAACGTCTTAATAGTATAAATCTAACTTATTTTTATTCGTCCTACTTTACTAAAACTAAAACTAATCCTTTTCTATAATCCTAACTATAGTCCTGTTTCTAATATTCTTTATAACTAACTCTATAGCTAGTTCTTACTCTATAGCTGACTTCTTAACTAACTACTACTCTATAGCCTTCTCTATAGACTTAGCTTTTATAGGAATAACTATAGAAATAGCTATATAGTAGAGTAGTTACTAGCTATAGTATAATAAGTAGTTACTAAAGTTCTATAATAATATTATTTTATAGCTACTTAGCTTTACTATTCCTTTTTTAATAAGATAGATCCTAGGTCTATATTACTTATAAACTTTATTAATAGTTAGTTTTATAGAGTAACTATTAAAAAGTATTAAGATCTTAGAATAGGAGTATAGTAATAGAGATATTTTAAGGCCTATTATAAAACTAGTTATAGTCTATAATTATAATAGAATTAAGAATCTAGTAAAAAGAATTCTTATTAAATAAATTATAATAAAAATACTATTATAGGTAGTAGTTAAGGTAGAAAAGTAGGGTATTACTTTAGAAATATTACTTAATAGTATAGGAGTAGGGGAGGCTATACTATAATATAAACTACTATATATAAACTTTATTAATAATTTAATTCTTTAGCTTTATATAAATAAATTAATACTATTTATTAATAAGTTTTAAAGCCTTTTTAGTATAATAGCTTTAAATATTACTTATTTATACTTTAGTATAGTTACTTATATTAAACTTATAAAGTTAATAGGTTTTTTTATCTACAAGACCCAAGATATATATATTCTTTTAATCTTTAATTAACTACTTTATATATTTAATAAAGAAGCGTAAATTAGCTATTAAATTAAAAAGGTAGCTTTTAATCTCTTTATATAAGCTCTCTATACATAATATAACGTATATACTAAAGTTATAGTACTAATTAATAAAGTAACTAATAAACTCTTTATAGAAGGAAAGGTATATTTTAAAAATATAAAAAACATATACCTCTTAGTAACTAAACTTCTTAAGGATTATAATCTAGGCCTCTTTAAAAGTATCCTTATTATTAGTATAAATTATAGCCTTCTATAGTATAAAGAAGTTATTTAGGCTATTAGGGATATCCTTAGTTTGAGGCCGGCTAGTAGTAACTAGCTCTTTTATATTAAGGCCAGCCATAAGCTACTAAAAATAGAGTTAATATAGACCTCTTCCTTAGTCACTAAGGGAGCCTTAGTATCGCTAATTTATTTATACTTAACCTCTTATATAATATTTTTATTTATATACTAAACACATAGCTATTACTAAATATTAGGCTATATATTATTAAGTAGGTTTTTAAGGGCTCTCCTAAAGTCAGTAATAACTATATAAGGATACTTAATATTAAGCTATAAGTAAAGCTCTTTAAGGCACTTAATAGTCCACTTAAATACCTCCCTATCTTTCTTATTAAGTAAGTAAAAGCCGATATTAAACGTAAAGCTAATATTAGTAATACTAGTAATATTTATAAGTGGTATACTAAAGTAGTTTATTTTATAGGTATTATTAATTAAAAAAACAACTAAGAATAACTTTTAAAGCTCCTTATAGTATAGAAAGGTCTAAATAAGGGCCGTTACGTAGCTACTAAGCTACTAAAAGTAATACTTAATACCGCGGGTCTATAAATTATAAATAAGGGCTTAGGTTAGGGTATTACTACTAAGTAGCTTAAGCCTTGCCCTTTACTACTTATTCTTAATATCTTACTACTTCTAAAACTAGTTAAGATAATATATAGCTATTAATATGGTTATAGAGTAACTACTTAATATTATTTTTCTAAAAATATCTTAGATCTCTTAGTACTAACTATTTAAGTACTTATAATAAAATAAATATATAATATTATTATTAAAAGAATTGTAATTATATTAATTAATACATATAGTAAAATACTAGTAGTTACTTTAGAGTTTATATTAAACAGCTTTTACTACCTACTTATAATTAGTTTTTTATAATATTATTTTATAGAGACTTACTATACTAAGTAAATTCTAACTACCCGCGTTATAGTAAAGACTCTATTACTATAAAAGCTTATTTTATAGTTTAATAGTTAATAAGGAATAATTTTATAACTCTTAGTCTTTACCTAATTAGTAATATTAATAAAAAGCTTTTTAAAGGTTTTATAGCCCTTAGGCGCACTAATTAACACAACAAAAGGTATTATAATAGTATTATATTAAAGTTACTAATTAAAAAGGCTAATTATAAAAAAAAACAGCTAAGTTAAAAACGGCTATTAAGTGTAGGAAAGAAACTAGTAGCGGTGGCGCCGAGCTGATCCAACTAATAGAAGCCTAGAGATAAGTGGTAGGGACTGCCCCACACAGAAAGAATATATGGGTAGCATAGGAAATTTAGTTAGTCTTATTATTAGTGTTTAATACGTATTGTGACCTTTTCTGTCTATTATTATTATTATTATTGCTGTTTTTATCATCCGTCGTTATTGTCGTTATCGTCGTTATCGTCGTTATCGTCGTTATCGTCGTCGTCCATTCTATAGTAGTAAGGAAGAAGCCGACAATTAGAGAGCCAAGGCACATAGGGGTTTCAAATAAGATATCCCAAACTATCAGTTATTTAATAACTGTAATATCAGTACTATAAACATCACAGCCCCTAAACTACTTCCAAGTTCTAGTCTTATACCATACGTTTCTATATTAAAGTTAATTATAATATATCTCCCAACACCTACAAAATTCTAGAGCAACACACCTATTAGATTTTATGTATATTTATATATATATAAAGCTATACCTTAAGGGCCATTAACGCGTTTTTCACTTTAATAGTACTATAGGCCTTTAAACCCCCTAAACACAACCACAGTCTTTAAAACTAGTAAAATACTACTCTAAAGTAACTATTAGCTGCCTTAAACACTAAAGTTTACCTATATATTATAGTATACTAGTAGCTTTAAGCTATATAATCTAATATACCTCTTTAATAAGGGCCTTATAAGGGCTTTATTAAATTTAATTATAAATAAAATTACGTACTAACTATACTCTAACTACTCTATAATTACTATTATATAGTTTACTTTTTTAAAGCTATAATACTCTTAAAGTCCTTATCTTAAGTAGTTTTATTATTCTTATTAAACCTTTATCCTTATAGTAAAAAGGGTAATACTATTTTTAAAATACTTAAAAGCTATAATCCCTTTTACTTATTCTTTATTAATAAAATTAAAGCCCTTATAATATTTACTTTAAAGTTTAGTATTATAAAGTACTTAGAGTTATACTATTTAATTTACTATATTAAGTTACTTAAAAAAGAGTTTAAAGTAAGTACTAGTAAGTAGCTTTATAAAGCTATTTACTATTAACTATACTATAAACTAATATTTAACTTTAATATAGCCTTTTTAAGTCTTTTAATATAGCTAGTAGTTAAAAATATTAATATAGTAAAGCTTTATATATAGTTAAACTATTTCTTTATTAATAAAACAAATTATTTATTATTATTATATTAAATATATATACTTAGTATAGTAGTATTAAAAGTAAGAGTAGTACTAAAGATCCTTTTACTAAAGTCTATATAAAGTATAGTTATTAAACAACTTATAAAAATAGCCTTTTTAGTTATTTAAAAGAAAGTAAAAAGCTTAGCCTTAGTTATTAATATAGTTATAGTATTCTATTTATTAACTTACTATTTAATAAAGCTACTAAAAAGCTTAACTATAAATACATAAAAGCTTTTATAGTTTAGTATATTATTAGTAAAGTTAGTATTTAAAGTAATTACTAAACTATTATTAGGGCCGCTTTTTTTATAGTTAAATTTAAGGTAAAAAGTATATTTTATAGTAAGGTATTTAATTATTTACTTAGCCTCTTTATAGTACTTAGGGCTAAGGTTATAGTTAAAGTACATAAGGTAGTTTACTATAAAAGCCACATTTAACTAAGTTATTATTATACTATATATAATTAAACTAACGTTACTTTAATAATAGTTAGTATTTATATATAAAGTAAAGGCTTTATAAAAAAGTAATTTAAGTAATTAAATTAAAAAAGTATATAGTTACTTTATTTATAGGCCTTACGTTTTTAAGTACTTAATAACTTTATTAATATAAACAAACTATAAAAACTAAAAGTACTTTATAGTATAGTTATAAATAACTTTAATCCCTAAAAACTATTATAAGTCTTTACTACTCTTAAGAAAGTATTACTTTTAAAGTACTTATATAAATAAAAGGGCCTTTTTATAGTATTTAAAAGGAAAGTATAAAATATAGCTATTAATATAAAAAAAGAAAATAATATAGCTATATATTTAATAGTAATTCTTACTTACTATACACTCTAGCCTAAACTCTTTTAAACTAGCTTTTAAATAGTATTACTAAAGGAGTAGAAAATAGTATAAACTATAAAGTACTTTATTAAACTTAAGGATATACCCCGGCTTTTAATACTTAAAGGGTATTTATATATATATATATTTATTAAATAGAACCTATATAAACGTATTTACTATATTATATTATAAAAGCTTAAAATTAAAGTAGTTTATAATAATTATAAGTATTTAAAACAATATACTAGTAAGTATTAAAGTATAAGTATCTTACTTATCTCTTAGCTACTAGTTGCTATATATAACAAAGCGCGCTTTAATTTTAAAGAGTCTCCCGTACTTATTTAACTTATATATATATACCTAATAGTATTTAAGGATTTAAAAGCTATTAGTAGTACTTTTAAGAACCTTTTTTAAGAGTTAGTTTTATAATAACTTTATAAATAGTTTACCTTAACTACTTATATCAAAATCGCATAAAAATAAACTAACACTTTTAAATAAAATATAAATAAAAGCTAGAGCTTTTACTAAAAAGTACTAAAAGTAGGATTTTTAGTCTATAGTTAGTATAGTACTTTATACCTACTTAATAAAGTTTAAGTACCTATAACTTCTCTCTATAGCTAAGTCTTACTATTAAAGCGTTTAATATCCGCATTTTAAAACACCCCTATAGTATATTAAATACTAAGGGTCCCCTCTAATAAGTTATAAGTAACTAAATAATTAACCTAAAAGTGGCTTTACTATAGAGTATTTTAAAATAATAATAGGGTACTAGTTAAAAAAGTAGCTTTATAAAACGTTTATTTATACTAGGGTATATAGGCCTTTAAAGTAGCTTAGTTTATAAACTTAACTATAAATATAAACTAATAAGGGTTTATAAAAAAAAGATTTTTATTTACTAACTTAACTATAATTTACCTTTCTAAGTATTAGTCTTTTTTAATTAGTATATTACAATATAAGCCATAGCTATTATGGCCTAGCTATAGTAGTTGTAGCTACTACCGGCGGCCTAAGGTATCTAGGAGCACGTGACCTACAGTGCCCTACCCTTAGTAGCGGCTAACTTCTAGCAGCACTAGTAACTACTACTTTTACTTAAATTAATCTATTTATAATAAGCATTTTTAACCCCTAGGTTTAAGTTAAAAATGCCCTCCCCCTAGTTATTTTAATACTAATTAATAGTTAACCCTTTTGTTAACTACTACTAAAGCTATTTAATAATCTATACGTATTACGTACCTATTTAGCTACTTAGATTAAGAAGTTTAGTTATAGTAGAGACAATATATAGTAAACAACCTTAACTCCTAGGAGCTGGCCCCTAATAATACTACTTACTGTGCTAAGATCCCTTTAACCTTAAAAAACAACCTTAACTCCCAGGAGCTAGCCCCTAATCGACTAAAGACCTTAAAGGAAGCGTTTAAGACGTAATCTACTTATTTACTAAAAGATCTATCCCCTTAGCTACTAGGGACTACTAAAATAAATAATCTACAACTTACAAAACGTTCCTAAATTTAAACTACTAAAATAGACAATCTACAACTTACAAGACGTCTATTCGAAATAGGCTAGGATCGCAGCATCGTTTTTCACCTAGCTTAAATAATCCTATAGCTTTTAAGCCTATAGGGTTATAACCCTAAGGTCGTAGTAGCTTTGTCTCCTTACTACTGCCCGGCCTAATCAATCCTATAGCCCTTAACCCTACAGCCCTTAGACCCACGACTCTCAAGCCTATGGATTAACGACCTTAAGGCCCCTCCTGTCTCTTCCCCTCGCGGGAGGCCTACCTTCTCTATTAACGACCTTAAGGCTCTTCCTATCTCTTCCTCGCAGGAGGCCTGCCTTCCCTAACGGCCCTAAGGCCTTCAGGATTTTTATTCTTCCAACCCACTAGCTATATATGGCTATACGGATCGATCTCGAAACCCTTCTTGTTTCGACAAAAACTCTACTTAACCCCGCTCCCTTACTTAAGCATACGGATCTACGACTTCCCCTCCCTACGCGATGGATCCGACGGCCCCCCCGAGGCCCCTGTCTGCTAAGCTACGGATCCGACGGCCCCCCCGAGGCCCCCGTCTGCCAAGCTACGGATCCAACGGCCCCCCGAGGCCCCCGTCTGCTAAGAGACGGATCCGACGGCCCCCGAGGCCACTGTCTTCTAAGCACGTGGATCTGCGACTTCCCCTCCCTAAGAGACGGATTAACGGCCCCCGAGGCCACTGTCCCTTGAGCCTACTGATCTACGACTTCCCCTCCCTACGCGATAGATCCGACGGCCCCCCCGAGGCCCCGTCTGCTAAGCTACGGATCCAACGGCCCCAAGGCCCCGTTACCCTTACCTGCTTAAAAAGTAAAAAGATATTAAAGGAGACAATAGCCAACTACTTATAGAAGGCTATTACCAACTATTTTTTTTAAAAACTAAAAGCTGCTAGAGGGGTAACAGAGAAGGCAAGGGATAGTAGTACTAAAGGCATTATTAACTACAGTTATAGTAACAAGGCACTATAGATTAATAAGGACTAGTATAGGTAGTATAGTATACGGATTAAGTATACTGTGGGCGGCATAGATGTGTAACAGAGCCAGTAGACGTATAGTAGGCCCTAGCTGCAGTTATACATACCGCGGTTCCGTTAAATATAAAGCTTAACGCCTATAGGGATTTTTTAATTTTCTGTTATTTATAAAAAACAGTAATTTATTAAATTGTATTAATTACCGCCCTCTTTATAATTATAATTATTCTTTTAGGTTAAAGCCTTACACCTTAGGCCTTAAAGTAAAAAGTACTAGTATTATAATATAAGCTACAACTACTACAGCCTAGCTATAGTAGCTATAGCTACTACTAGTAGCCTAAGGCATCTAGGAGTACATAACCTACAGTGCCCCACCCTTAGTAGTAACTAACTTCTAGTAGCACTAGCAACTACTACTTTTACCTAAATTAATCTATTTATAACAAGCATTTTTGACCCCTAGGTTTAAGTTAAAAATACCCTCCCCCTAGCTATTCTAATATAGTACTTAAAAAAATAAAATAAATAAATTAAAAAGGGTAAATAAAAGTTTAAAGTAAGTAAAGAAGTATTTATAATTATAAAGTTTATGATTATTAAAGGCAATATTACTTAAGTTAAGCTTGTTAAAAATATTATTAAAAAAGTTTATAAAAAAGAATACTTTATTATCTTCTTTACTAAATAAAAAAAAGCAGAGCTATACTTAAAAATTAGTTTTACTAGCTATAGTAAGGTTCTTTTAAACCTACTTAGTAATAGCTTAAAAGTTAAAGTTATTATAGTTACTAGTAAGTAAATCTAAGTTACTATTATAGTACTCTCTTTTATTAAACGTAACGTTGTGTATAGTAATAATCTTTATAGTTATAGAGTTCTATATTTAATACTAATTTATAAATATATAACTAATAACAAAGCCTATAAAAGTATAACTATAAAGGTAGTTAAAGTACTTCTTCTTAAACTATATAGTAACTATAAAAGTATATACCTTATAACTATATAATTTTAAATATATAAAACTTAGTTTTATAGTTTTATTACTATAAAGCCACTAGTAGAATACTTTATATAAAGTCTTTTAACTAAAGACTACTTAAGGTATATACTTATAAAAGTAAGTTACTACTCTATAAATATTAAGCTATACTTTATAAAGTAGCTTACTACCTTTTTATATTATTTAAACCTTTATTTTAATTATAGTACTAACGTACTTAATACCTTTATTTTAATTTTAAGTATATAAAACTAATAACTTAATATATTTACTATACTTTTAGAAGTTATTTATAAAACAGTAGTATCTTTTAATTTCTTTATTATACTTAAATATAAGTATTTTAATATTATACTAAACCTTTAAAAGTAAAATAAACTTCTTGAAAACCTTAATAAATATTTCTATACTATAGTTATATAAATAGTAGTTCTATAAGTACTAAAAAACGTAGTTAGTAAATACTAATATAAATATAAACCTACTATAGCCCTTAATATATAAATAAAAGTTAAATATAATATACTTACTAAAGCGGGTATATACGTTACTCTTATATATTTTATACTTAATAATTTACTTTACTTTACTAATACTATAAACATTATAACTTAAAAGTACCTTCTTTAGTACTACCTAGGGAGTAATAAAGATTTAAATACTATAAACTAATAAAAAAAAGCACTAGAGTAGTTTAAGGCTAGAGTAACTAAGCTACTAGTACTACACTTTTTTAAAGCCTTTTAAAGACCTTTATTTTTATTAAAAGTACTTTATTTAATAGTATAGAGTATATATATACTAAATAGTCTATATAAACACCTTGCGTATAGATACTTTATTAAAAAACGTATTATACTTTAATACTCTTTAACTATATATATTTTTAATAAAGTTAAAAGGGGAGTAATTAAATTTATAAAGTATAAAGTACTACTTAGAGTACTTATTCTACTAGTACTTATACTTATAAAGTTAGTTATATATAGTAAAGCGTATTACGCCTTTTATAACTAAAACGGCTCTACTAGGGTCCTTAATACGCGTATATAGATTTTAAGTACTAGAACTCTGTATAAAAGGGTCCCTTTTATAATATAACTACTTTAGACCGCCTTTTAAGCTTCCTCTCGTCACTATAGTTATAAACCTAGCTTTTCTTTTTCTTTTATTTATACTTTAACTACTATAGTATATATTAAGAGGCTCTTTATAAAGTGTATTTATATTTATTTAATAATAGTATTAGCCTACACAACGGGTATTTACCTTAAAGAGCTATAAAACTAGTCTACTTAGAATATATAGTTTATTTTTAAGGTTTATTAATAAGAAGTTTAGGAATATATTAACCCTAAGGCGCTTAATACCCCTAACGTTTTTTAAAGAGGCCCACTAGCCCTAATACTCTAAAAGGCCATTAAGGTAAAAAACGCGTCCTTTTAAGCGGCATTTAAGTAATAATATTAGGTATAGGCCGCCCGCTACTATAAAAGAATACTTAAAAAGAAGCCTATAGTTACTTTAAATAACTCTAAGTTCTAGTAATAAGAAGATTTATATAAGGATAATCCTAAGGTTTAGTAGTTCTATAATAATACCTTAAAACACTACTAATAAAAGGCTATAGACTACTATATTATTTTATAAAGATATTTTATTATATAAGTATAGGTAATAAAGATAGTTAATAAGGGATTAATAAAAGTAGTATAAAATAAGCTTATAGCTAAGGGGCGTATTAGTCTTTAGGTATTAACTTAATCTCTAAAGTACTTCTTTACTTCTATAGAGTATAGTATACTTATAATTGTTAAAAAAAAGTATATTAAGGTCTTTAAAAGTACTTAGTATAGTAATTAAAACTTTAAGAATTAGTATAAAGAGTAGTAGAGAGCCTTTTTATATATAAAGGTATATTAGGTGCTTAAAGTTATACTACTAATTAGCTTAAAAAACTTCTTAATAGTTATATAGCTATAATTTGTACTATTATAGGTATAAATAGAGCTCTAGGTGCTTATTATAGTAGTAGAAATAGGTGACTTTAAGTATATTTAGATGTTTAAGGAGTATAAAAGAACTTTTATAGTAATTATATACTATAATACTATATTAAAGAAAGGCTAAGGGGCTACTAGGTTAAGTATTTTAAGTAGGGGGGTATTCTTAACCCTTACTAGCTACTTAGACGCTATTCTTTTAGTATTAGTAGCTTAGAGTAAAAACTCTACTACCTAGGGTCTCTAGCTTAGCTAAAGGACCCCTTATTAGTAGCCTAAGAATTGGGCTAGTAAATGCCTGTATAGGTGCCCTTATAAGTAGTAGCCTATATAATATAAATTACTTAAAGTAGCTATTAGGGGTACTTATAAGTATTATAAGGCGCTATTCCTAATAGTAGAGTAAAAGGTAGAGATTTTAGAGTATTTAAGAGCTTTAAAGTATAGTAACTTTTATATAGTTTTTATAGAGATAGGTTAAATAGTACTAGGACGCTCTAGAGCTATAAAGGAAGGTACTTTAAATAGACTAGAGTTCTTAGGGGATATTAAATACTAGGTAGATTCTAGAACGTACTAAATAGCCTATAGAATAACTAGCTATTATACTAGACGTAGTAACGGCCTACTAGGAGCTATAGGGTTATTAATTAGGGTATTTAGAGTTTAAGAAAGTAATAGTTAAAACGCTAGACTAGTTAACTATAGAATAACAGGCTATAAGGACTAGGCTAAGTATAGTTAATTAAAGGTTATAGGGTTATTAGCTAGGAACTATAGACCTTTTTATTATATATATAGCCCGTTTAGTATTATAGAGACGTTTAGGGGAGCCTCTTTAAAGTACTTATTTCCTATATATTTAAAGTAGATATTTAGCTTTAAGTAGATACTTAAAGTTAGGGGGGTGTATAGTAAGGTGTATTACGCCTTTTGTGGCTAGGACGGCTCTATTAGAGTCTTTAATACATATATATAAATCTTAAGTACTAGGACCCTTTATAAAAGGGTTCTTTTTATAATATAACTACTTTAAACTACCTTTTAAGCCTCCTCTTATTACTATATTATAAAAAATAAAGTTAGTTACTATAAATATATATAATATAATATTATATAAGTATAAACTAAATTATTTACTATTAGTTAATATAATATATATACTTATATTTCTATATCCTTTAATTATAAGGGGCTTAGAGCTAGTTTATAAGTAGTTACTTATACTAGTAGTTTAAAGGTTACTAAACTATTCTTTGTTTTTAAATATATAAATAGATACGCTAGAGTTAAAGAGGTAAGAGTCTTTAAAAGGGTATAGTAATAGGCCCTTATATTAAATAGCTTAAAACGTTACTAGTAACTACTTAAAACTCTTAATATAGTAACTATATAGTTACTAGTTTTAAATTTCTTTAATATATTAAATTAGCTATTTATTATTTATAAAGTTTCTTTTAGCTCTTTTGTAGTAGTAGTTAAGTAGCTTTTAACTATTATATATATACTTTAAAAAAGTATAAAAGTAATTTTTAAAGTAGTAGTATATAGAATAAGTTAGATAGAAAGGGGCTAAGGGGGTAAAAGGTACTAGAAATACTAATAAGACTTTACTTTATAATTTCTTTAGGTTAGTATTATTATACTTATTACTATTGCTAGATTATGTGGTTTAGAGCTGCTAGTGCGCTATAATATATAGGTGGATTTTAGCGTTTAAAGTGGCCGATAGCTACTTTAGAGTAACGTTTTACTAGCTTTAAAGACTGTAGCTGTATTTAGGGGGTTTAAAGGCCTATAGTACTATTAAAGTGAAAAATGCGTTAATAGCCCTTAAGGTATAGCTTTATATATATATAAATATATGTAAAATTTAATAATTAAGAGTTTTATTTTACTACCCCCTTTACTATATATAACTAATTGTTTTTAAACTATTTTATTAAATATAAAAATTATTATAAACGTTTTTTTAACTTTTTAAAAAACTATTTTTAACGGCCTAGTTATTTAGTACCTATAGCTTTATAACTTTTAAGTACTTATAAATATTTTTAATATATAAAAAGTTTTTAACTTAATTTTTATAGATTTAGAGCTTTTTGTTAGTAATACTTTATTCTAGGAGCTGTGCTTTAGTAACTACTTAAAGTCTATTATTTACTATAACTTTAAGTTAAGAGTTCTTTACTTTTAAACTATAGGATTTAGAGTAGACAAGCTTACTATAAACTCTTTTTTTTAAGTGCCTCTAAGAAAGAACTTTTTACTTTTATTTAGAGTAGTAAACTACTACTGTATTAAAATAACGATTAACCTCTTTAAAAAGGTCCTTAAGTACTATATTAATTCTTTATTTTTATATTATACTATAAAAGTAAGAAATTAAAAGTAAAAAAAGGCTAAGAATACTATTGTTTTTTAATATAGAGTACTATTATTAAAAAGGTTAGGATTTAGTATTACTTAAGTGCTTTAGAGCTAGTAGTTTAGATTTAAAACCTTTATAAATACTTTAAACTTATAAAAAGTATATACTATTAGTATATTAATTAGTTATATATTAACTATTTTATTGTACTTTATAATAAGTAGTTTATAATAAAAGCTACTATAGTAGAATAGTTTATAATATAGGTTAATAATATATATAAGAACTATACTATTAAGCTTAAAGTGGCTTATAAAGGAGACCTATAGATTAATAAGCTACTTTACTTTCTTAACTACTTATTATTTTAATTTTAAGTTAAGAGTTGTTATATAATAATAGGTGATAGTTAGGATAATTATAGTTTTAATAAGGCTGTTGTTAAAATAATAGTTATAATTAAATAAATACTAGAATCTATAAAACGTAAGAGAAGTATATAAGGTGCTTTTGCTGTTAATAGGGTACCTCTTTATAGCTCTTTTAAGTACTTTAGTAGTAACGAGTATAATAATACTAACTTAAAAAAATTATAGAGTAAAGTCTTATTAGTATTTTTAGTACCTTTTACCCTCTTAGCTTCTTTTTATTTAGTTTATTTTATATACTACTACTTTAAAAGTTACTTTTATACCTTTTTAAAGTATATATATAATAGTTAAAAGTTACTTAACTACTACTATAAAAGAGTTAAAAAAACTTTATAAATAATAAATAGTTAATTTAATATATTAAAGAGATTTAAGGCTAGTAATTATATAGTTACTATATTAGGAGTCTTAAGTAGTTAATAGTAATATTTTAGGTTATTTAATATAAGGGCCTATTACTATACCCTTTTAAGGACTCCTACCTCCTTAACTCTAGTACGTTTATTTATATATTTAAAGATAAACAACGGTTTAGTAACCTTTAAGCTACTAGTATAAATAACTACTTATAGGTTAGCTTTAAGCCCTTTATAATTAAAGGATATAGAAATATAAGTATATATATTATATTAGTTAATAGTAAATAATTTAGTTTATATTTATATAACGTTGTGTTATATATATTTATAGTAACTAACTTTATTTTTTATAACTAACTTTATAAGTATAAGTACTAGTAGGATAAGTACTTTAAGTAGTACTTTATACTTTATAAATTTAATTATTCCTTTTTTAGCTTTATTAAAAATATATATAGTTAAAGAGTATTAGAGTATAATAAGCTTTTTAATAAAGTACTTATATATAAAGTATTTATATAAACTGTTTAGTATATATATACTTTATACTATTAAATAAAGTACTTTAAATAAAAATAAAGGTTTTTAAAAGGCTTTAAAGAGATATAGTACTAGTGACTTAGTTACTCTAACTTTAAACTACTTTAGTACTTTTTTTTATTAGCCTATAGTGTTTAAATCTTTATTACTCCCTAGGTAGTACTAGAAAAAGTACTTTTAAGTTATAATATTTATAGTATTAGTAAAGTAAAGTGGATTATTAACTATAAGATGTATAAAAGTAATACATATTCCTACTCTAGTAAGTATATTATATTTAACATTTACTTATATATTAAAAGCTATAGTAGGTTTATATTTATGTTAGTATTTATTAATTACGTTTTTTAGTATTTATAGAACTATTATTTATATAACTATAGTATAAAGATATTTACTAAGGTTTTTAAAAAGTTTATTTTATTTTTAAAGGTTTAGTATAATATTAAGATACTTATATTTAAGTATAATAAAGAAATTAAAAAATACTACTATTTTATAAATAATTCTTAGAGGTATAGTAAATATATTAAGTTATTAGCTTTATATACTTAAAATTAAAATAGAGGTACTAAGTATATTAGTACTATAAGTAAAATAAAGGCTTAAATAATATAAAAAGGTAGTAAGCTGCTTTATAAGGTATAGCTTAATATTTATAAAGTAGCGACCTACTTTTATAACTATATACTTTAAGTAGCCCTTAGTTAAAAGACTCTATATAAAGTACTTTATTAGTAGCTCTATAGTAATAAAACTATAAAACTAAGTCTTATATACTTAAGATTATATAGTTATAAGGTGTATGCTTTTATAGCTACTATATAGTTTAAAAAGAAGTACTTTAACTACCTTTATAGTTATGCTTTTATAGGCTTCTTTATTAACTATATATTTATAAATTAGTATTAAATATAGAACTCTATAACTATAAAGAGTATTACTATATATAATATTATATTTAATAAAAGAGAGTATAATAATAGTAACTTAGATTTGTTTATTAGTAACTATAATAACTTTAACTTTTAAACTATTATTAAGTAAGTTTAAAAGAACTTTAGTATAGTTAATAAAACTAACTCTTAAGTATAGCTCTGCTTCTTTTTATTTAATAAAAAAAACAATAAAGTATTTTTTATAAACTCTTTTAATAACGTTTTTAATAAGTTTAATTTAAGTAATACTACTTTTAATAATAATAAATCCTATAACTATAAATACTCCTTTACTTACTTTAAACTCTTATTTACTCCTTTTAATTTATTTATTTTGTTTTTTTAAGTATTAATTAAAAAAAACTAATACTTAGAAAGGTAAATTATAACTAAGTTAATAAATAAAAACCTTTTTTTTATAAACCCTTATTAGTCTATATTTATAGCTAAATTTATAAACTAAACTACCCTAGAGGTTTATATACTCTAGTATAAATAAATATTTTATAAAGCTACTTTTTTAGTTAGTACTTTATTATTGTTTTAAAATACTTTATAGTAAAGTTACTTCTAAGCTAACTACTTAGTTACTTATAACGTATTAGAGGGGACTCCTAGTATTTAATATACTATAAAAGTATTTTAAAATATAAATATTAAATACTTTAATAGTAAGATTTAGTTATAGAGAAAGGTTATAAGTACTTAAACTTTATTAAATAAGTATAAAGTACTATACTAACTATAAACTAAAGATTCTATTCCTAGTACTCCCTAGTAAAAGCTCTAGTCTTTACTTATATTTTATTTAAAAGTATTAATCTACTTTTATATAATTTTAATATAAGTAGTTAAAGTAAACTATTTATAAAGTTATTATAAAATTAACTTTTAAAGAAAGGTTTTTAAGAGTACTATTAATAGCTTTTAGATTTTTAAATACTATTAAGTATATATATATAAGTTAAATAAGTATAAGAGACTTTTTAAAATTAAAGTATACTTTATTATATAGAGTAATTAGTAGCTAAGAAATAAGCAAAATACTTATACTTTAATACTTACTAGTATATTGTTTTAGATACTTATAGTTATTATAAACTACTTTAATTTTAAGTTTTTAAAATATAACGTAGTAAATACGTTTATATAGGTTTTATTTAATAAAGATATATATATAAAAATGCCCTTTAGGTATTAGAAGTTTAGGTATATCTTTAAGTTTAATAAAGTACTTTATAGTTTATACTACTTTTTACTTTTTTAGTAATACTATTTAAAAGCTAGTTTAAAAGAGCTTAGGCTAGAGTGTATAGTAGGTAAGAATTACTATTAGATGTATAGCTGTATTATTTTTTTTATATTAATAACTGTATTTTATACTTTTGTTTTAAATACTATAGAAAGGCCCTTTTATTTATAAAAGCGCTTTAAAAGTGATACTTTTTTAAGGGTAGTAAAGACTTATAATAGTTCCTAGGGATTAAAATTATTTATAACTATACTATAAAGCACCTTTAGCTTTTATAGTTTATTTATATTAATAAACTTATTAAGTATTTAAAAAAGTAAAGCTTATAAGTAAAGTAACTATATACTTTTTTAATTTAATTACTTAAGTTACTTTTTTATAAGAGCTTTACTTTATACATAAATATTAACTATTATTAAAGTAATATTAGTTTAATTATATATAGTATAATAATAACTTAATTAAATATAGTTTTTATAATAAGCTACTTTATATACTTTAACTATAACCCTAGTTTTAAATACTATAAAAAGGCTAAATAAATAATTAAATACTTTACTATAAAACGTGTTTTTTACTTTAGATTTAGTTATAAAGAAGGTGGTTTTAATAATAGTTTAGTAATTACTTTAGATACTAGTTTTATTAATAATATATTAAATTATAAAAGCTTTTAAGTATTTATAGTTAATCTTTTTAATAGCTTTATTAAGTAATAAGTTAATAAATAGAATACTATAACTATATTAATAACTAAAGCTAAGTTTTTTATTTTTATTTAAGTAGTTAAAAAGGCTATTTTTATAAGTTATTTAATAATTATACTTTATATAGACTTTAGTAAAAGGACCTTTAGTACTACTTTTATTTTTAACACTACTATACTAAGTATATATATTTAATATAATAATTAATAAACAATCTATTTTATTAATAAAAAAATAGTTTAACTATATATAAAGCTTTACTACGTTAATATTTATAACTATTAGTTATATTAAAAAGCTTAAAAAAACTATATTAAGGTTAAATATTAGTTTATAGTATAGTTAATAGTAGATAGTTTTATAAAGTTACTTACTAGTATCTACTTTAAACTCTTTTTTAAGTAGTTTAATATAGTAGATTAAATAGTATAACTTTAAGTACTTTATAATACTAAGTTTTAAAGTAAATATTATAAGAGCCTTAACTTTACTAATAAAGAATAAGTAAAAGGGATTATAGCTTTTAAATACTTTAAAAATAGTATTACTCTTTTTATTATAGGGATAAAGGTTTAATAAAGATAATAGGATTATTTAAAATAAGAACTTTAAGAGTATTATAGTTTTAAAGAAGTAAGTTATATAATAGTAATTATAGAGTAATTAAAGTATAGTTAGTATATAATTTTATTTATAATTAAATTTAATAAAGCCCTTATAAGGCCCTTACTAGGGAGGTATATTAAATTATATAGTTTAGAGTTATTAATATACTATAATATATAGGTAGATTTTAGTATTTAAGGTGGCTAATAGCTACTCTAGAGTAACGTTTTACTAGCTTTAAAGGCTGTGGCTGTGTTTAGGGGGTTCGAAGGTCCACAGTGCCGTTAAGGTGAAAAACGCGTTAATAGCCCTTAAGGCATAGCTTTATATATATATAAATATACGCGAAATCTAATAACTATTAAGGTACTTAGGAGGGCTATAGGGAGGTAGTTTATTAATAATAAAAGCACTTTATATACTTCTTTTATATTCTATAGATTCTAGTATTTATTTAATTATAGTTATTATTTTAATAATAACTTTATTAAAACTATAATTATTTTAGTTATTACTTATTATTATATAATAACTTTTAATTAAAAATTAAAGTAATAAGTAGTTAAAGGAGTAAAGTAGTTTATAAATTTATAAGTTTTTTTTATAAGCTACTTTAAACTTAATAATATAGCTTTTATATATATTATTAACCTATATTATAAACTATTCTACTATAGTAGCTTTTATTATAAACTACTTATTATAAAGTGTAAGTATAGGTATGAGAGTATTAAGGTTAGTATTGAGATTACTAAATACTTTTATAGTAATATTGGGTTTAATAGAGTTAGTAAAGGAATAGGTTTAGTATATAATATATAAATAAAAGAGGTAGAAGTATTGTTATAGTAGTAATAGTGTTGTATTGGTGTTTTTGCTTTATTACTTACTTATTAAGAAAGTAGAAGTTTAGACCCTTATAGGCTAGGGGGAGCCCTGCCTTTTATAGGCTTAGTACTTTATCCTTTAGGCTTAGTTTTTAAAGTACTAGTTTTTTTAGAGTTTAGTACGTTATGTATAGTTTAGTTAAGTGGCTCTAGGCTCTGTGTGTGGTTAGCTGTATTTACTATAGTTAGCTATAGGTACTGTAGTTAGTTATAAGGGTTGTAGTTAGTTATAAATACTTTAAAGGGGTTAATAAGAGATATTTAGAGTAGTTTATTTTACTATTAGTAGTTAACCTAGTAGTTTAGAGTTTAGTTTATTAAAGCTAGAGGTTATAAGTTTAATTCTGCCTTTTGTTTTTTTTTACTTTTATTTTTAGTTCTTTTTAATAAACTAATATCCCCTTTTAAGATGTGTATTAATTTAATTTTATTGTAGATCTTAGTGTTGTTAAGGTATATTAAAAGACTTTTTTAGTATTAAAAACTTTTATATAAAAACTCTATAAAAACCTTTTTTTAAGTAAAAATATTTAGAGTAAAAATAAAAAAATATATATATTAATAAAGAAAACCTTTTTTTTTAATATAATAAGTTATTTATTTTTAACTTATTTTTTAATAAATTTATATTTTTTTTTGTTTTAGTTTTATTTTTAAGAGAAGAAAAAAAACCTTTATAGTTTACTATACTTAAAGTAGTTATATAATTATTAAATACTATTTTACTTATAGGTTTAGTTAAAATATTAGCTAAATTATTTTTAGTAGATACGTAGAACAGTAAAGCTTTATTATTAATGATTGTATTTTTTATAAAGTGATATTGAATATTAATATACTTAAATTTTTTATAAAATTTAGGATTTTTAGTTAGTTTTTAAGCTACTTTATTATTTATAAGAATTTTGGGTTTATTTAGACTTTTAAGGTTTAAAGATTTAAATATATAATCATAAGAGTTATATAAATATATAGCTTTTTTAATAGCTTTAGTAAGAGCTATATATTTAGTTTTATAAGTAAATAAAGTTACTGTTTTTTATTTTATAGTATTTTAAATAATTATATTATAAAATCCTAAGTAAAATAAATAGCTAGTAGTAGATTTTTTATTATTAAGATTTTTAGCTTAATTAGAGTTTAAAAATCCTATTATTTTAAATTTAATAAAGTAGTTGTATAAAGTCCTTAAGTTAGGGAATTTATTTAAATATCCCTATAACTAATTTAGAGTAATAAAATACTCTTTAAAAGGATTACTTATATAATAAGCTAATAATATAACTATAAAGGCTATATCTAGCCTAGTTTTTAAAGCAGAATATATTAAAGAGTCTATTGTTTATTAGAATTGTTTTATTTTTTTTTTAGTAGCTTAACTTATATTTTCTACTAATTTTATATTATTATTTATAAGTGTTAAATACTTATATAAGTAGGTTTTATTATATTTAATTAGTAGTTTTTTAGTATATTTAATTTGATATAAAAATAGGGTTTTATTTTTTCTATTTATATTTACTTTAATACCTAAAAAGGTCTTAGGTACTTTTAGTAGTTTTATATTAATTTCTTTAGAGATATTATTAATTATACTATTAATAATTTTAGGGTTAAGAGTAATAACTAAAAAGTTATCTATATAATAAGCTATAATAGCTTTAACTCCTTTTTTATTAAGTATAAAAACAGCCTTATTATAAGGTATTATATTAAAGCCTTCCTTTTTAAGTATATCTTTTAAATACTTATACTATAGTTTAGGACTTTGTTTTAAGCTGTATAAGGCTTTATTTAGTTTATAGACTAATTCTTTATTAAAATCTTTATATTTTTTATTAAAGATTAATTTATTATTATTATTATTAGAAAAACTAGTAGGTAATTGGACGTATATCTCTTTATTAATATTGGTGTGTATAAATGCACTAGTGACATTATATTATTTAATATCCTAATTATTTTATATAGTTATTAAGAATAATAGTCTATGGGATTCAGGCCTATAGGTAGTACTAAAGGTTTTTAAGTAATTAATACCTATATGTTAATTATAACCCTATACTACCTAATAAGCCTTATATTTATTAGGTTTTTTAGCTTTAGTATTAATATTATTATTAGCCTTTTTTTTATAAATCTATTTACCTTTAAGAGGTTTAATAGATTATAGTTTTTTAATAATACTCTAAGTATTTAATTTAGTTAATATATTTAATTCTTTATATATAACTTAAATTTAGTTTTATAAATTATTAAATTCTAAAACTTATTTATATATAGTAGGTTTATTTAAGTTATTAATACTTAGTATATAAGAGATTTTATTCTTTAAGTTATTAATAGTGGATATTATGTTTAGAGATAGGTAGGTTTTTATTATAAATAGTGTATATTCTTAATTTTTAATCTATCTATAACTTTCCTAGATCTCTTTATCTATATAGGGGATTTTTATAGTTAATTTAGAGTTATTATTATTATTATTATTATTAGTTTTATTAATATTATTATAATTTAAGTTTATCTTAAAGAAACTATTACTTTAAGATTCTTTTTTACTTTTAGTTATACTAAATTATAAATAATTTATTTTATTTAATATAGATAGTTTTTAATTATTACTATTAGTATCTTTTATAAAAATATTCTTAAATACTTTAACGTTTCTAAACTAAAGAGCTTTATTTTCTTTTAAATCCTATATTCTATAAGTATTATTACTATAGTTAAGAATTATACCCTTTTTAGCTTTATTATTAAACTTTTTAATATTAGGGTCTTTATTTTTATAGTAACAAATACTCCCCTAGACCCTTATATAATTTAAAGAGGGTTTTATATTATTCTTAGCTTTATATAGTGTTTTATAAACTATTAACTTATATAGGGTTCTATTATATAGATATATAGCTATTAAAAGAGCTTCTCTCTATAGTTTAAAGTCAATATTAGCGTTTATTAGTATAGCCCTTACTTTATTTATTATATTATGTATTATTCTTTTAATAATACTATTAAGCTTATATGTATAAGGTAGTTTTATATTATAAGTTATACTATTTTTTATATATATAGTTTTTATTCTTTTATTATTAAACTCTTTACTACCGTCTATATTAAATTAATTAATTTTATACTTATTTTTATTATTTTTATTTAAGGATTTAAATTCCTTAAAAGTAGTAAAAACCTCTTTAGATTCCTTTGTTTTTAATAATTTACTCTATATAAAACGGGTTTTTTTATTTATAAATAGTATAAACTATTTATAATTATTATATGTTTTAAGTGTAATTAGTCTATATAAGTTTAATGTAATTTTATATAAGTAAGGGTAGTCTTTTATGTAATTACTAGACTTTTTATTTATAGTATTAGTAAATTTTCCTTTTAAATAGGCCTTGTAGGGTAGTTTATAAAATGCCTTTATAGTAGCCCTTTTATATATAATTTTAGTTTAATTTAGAATAGTAAGTAAAGATTATTAGTTTATATAGCTTAATTAGTTATACTATAACTTTATTATATTAATATTAGGGTCTAGGGTTTAATCCTGACTTTAAGACTCTTTTATAGTGTTTTTTATTATATTAATTACTTCTTTATTTATATTAAGGTTAAAGAAGTAGAGGTTGTTCCTTTTTATTCCTACTAAAAGGACTTTGTCTTTAATTATATTATATAGTATAGGCTTATTATAGTAAATTAAGGCTATACTTATTTTAGTAAGTTTAGTTTAATTTAAAAAATTAATACTTAGTTTAAGTATATAATAAATATTTTTTATAATATAAAGAGTATTATTTATTATAGTAGTTAAATTACCCTTTTTATAAGTAAAAAGATAGTTTACTTTATCCTAATTAACCTTTATTTTAATAGTTTTAATATTATTAAGTAAAAATAGGTTATTAGTTATATAGATTATTATAGCTAAGTCTAAATAAAATAGTTGTTTTTTTTATAAGTAGAAGAATTTAAAAGTTCTTTATTTAACTATTTTATTAAGTTACTTAGTGATAGGTTATTAGTTTTAAAATCTATATTAATAGGGGTTTTAAGAAGTAATTGTTATATTTTTAAATTCTATATTAAAATCTAAGTCCTTTTTAGTTACTAAGTTAATATTTATTAAGTCTAAAGTAACTATAATTTTTTCTAATAAATTAAAAGAGTTAGAATTGTTATTAATAACTATATTAACTTATTGTTTTTTTTTTATTCTATTTTTTAACTCTTTTTTTTTTATTATTTATAAAAGGGTTGTTTTTTGATATTCTTTTAAACTAATTAAGAGCTTTATTAGGATATAAAAATTTATAAATATTTTCTATATAGCTGGTTTTTTTATAGTAGTTATAGTATTAATCCTTAGTTTATTTCTAGGGTTTAGTAGTTTTTTTAGACTTAATTTAAGATTTAAAGAATTATATAGAGTTATTATTACTTTTTTTTTTAGATTTATTTAATAAATTAGTAAATAAAGACTTAATAGTATAGATTTTTAAGTTTTTTTTTAAAGATAAAATTATATTAGTTATAAACCCCTTATAAGAGTTATTTAAACTATTTAAAACTTAAATTATAATTACTTATTTAAGTAAAGTTAAGTTATTTAAAGTTAGATTATTTATAAGTTTTTTAACTTTATTAAAGTATTCTTTAAGAGTATTAAAGTTTTTAAGAGTAGTATTAAAAAACTCTTTATAAGTAAAAAACTTATTTATAAATCCTTTTAATTAATATAGTTCTTTTAAGTTTTTTTAAGCTTCTAAAGCTATTTTAGAGTCTTTTATAACTCTTAAAGGGCTATTTTTATAAAAAAGTCTTATATAACTTAATATTTTATTATTTAAATTTTTATTTTTATTATTTAGTAGTTTAGTAAAATCTATTACTAGATTTTTACTAGTTAGTACTATATAGAATTTTAAAGACTATACTTAATAATTTAATTGTTCTTTTAGTTTTAGAATAGTAATTTTATTTATATTTTATAAGTTTAAAGTCTTTTTTATTTAAATAACTAAGACTAAATAGACTCCTAAAAACCTAAGGGTTATTTTTTTAAAATAATAAGAGTAAACTACTTATTATATAGTTAACTAAGTAGTTTAAATAAATAATTAAAACTATAAAGTCCTACTATATCTTTTTTAACTATTTTAATTAGTTTATTATAATTAATAAACTTAAAGTCTATAACTTTAAAGTTATTAATATTAACTTATAGTAACTTTTATTAATTAAACTAAATAGTAAAAGCTACTATAATTTTAATTTTTATATAAATTATATTAATTAAATATTATTTAAAAATTTATTTACTATAGTAGGTGTATATAAGAATTTGTTTAGAATTTATTAAAAAAGGTTAGATAATTTAAGGATTTTCTAAAAACTAGGTTTTTTAGTTACTTAAGGACTTAAATCGCGGGTAATTTATAAGTATTAGTTATAGATTTTAGTCTTTTATAGTTAAAATAAAGTTAGTTATTAAATAAGTAAGTTTAAATAGACTCTTATAATTAGTTAAAAAGGTTAGGTTAGTTAATAAGCTAGGCTTATAACTTATAAGTATAAGTATAAGAATATTAAGGTTAGTATTAAGATTACTAAATACTTTTATAGTAATATTAAGTTTAATAGAGTTAGTAAAGGAATAGGTTTAGTATATAATATATAAATAAAAGAGGTAAAAGTATTATTATAGTAGTAATAGTATTGTAATTAGGTTTTACTATATTACTTGTTTATTAAGAAAATAAAAGTCTAGACCCTTATAGACTAGGGGGAGCCCTGCCTTTTATAGGCCTAGTACCTTACTCTTTAGGCCTAGATTCTAAGGTACTAGTCCTTTTAGGGTTTAGTACGTTATGTATAGTTTAGCTAAGTAGCTCTAGGCTCTGTGTGTAGTTGGCCGTATTTACTATAGTTAGCTATAGGCACTATAGTCGGCTATAAGGGTTGTGGTTGGCTACGAGCACCCTAGAGGGGTTAATAAGAGATATTTAGAGTGGTTTATTCTACTATTAGTAGTTGACCTAGTAGTTTAGAGTTTAGTTTATTAGAGCTAGAGGCTATAGGTTTAATTCTGCCTTTTATCTCTTTTTACTTTTATTTTTAGTTTTTTTTAATAGACTAATATAAAGTATAATAAAATAATTAATATATAACTAGTTAGTGTACTAATAGTGTATACTTTTTATAAATTTAAAGTATTTATAGAGGTTTTAAATTTAAACTACTAGCCTTAAAGTACTTAAATAGTACTAAATCCTAAGCTTTTTAATAATAGTACTCTATATTTAAAAAATAATAGTATTTTTAATCTTTTTTTATTTTTAGTATATTACTTTTATAGTATAGTATAAAAATAAAAAGTTAATATAGTACTTAAGGGTCTTTTTAAAAAGGTTAGTTATTATTTTAGTATAGTAGTAGTTTACTACTTTAAATAAAAGTAGAAGGTTTTTTTTTAGAAATACTTAAGAAAGAGGGTTTATAGTAAGTTTATTTACTTTAAATTCTATAGTCTAGAAGTAAAGGACTTTTAACTTAGAGCTATAATAAGTAATAGACTTTAAGTAGTTACTAAAGTATAGTTTTTAGGGTAAAGTATTACTAATAAAGGGCTTTAAATTTATAGAAATTAAGTTAAAAGCTTTTTATATATTAAGGGTATTTATAAGTACTTAAAAGTTATAAAACTATAAGTACTCAGTAACTAGACTATTAAGGATAGTTTTTTAAGGGGTTAAAAGAATATTTATAGTGATTTTTGTATTTAATAAAGTAGTTTAAAAATAATTAGTTATATATAGTAAAGGGGGTAGTAGAATAAGACTTTTAATTATTAGATTTTGTATATATTTATATATATATAAAGCTATACTTTAAGGGCCATTAATGCGTTTTTCACCTTAACAGCACTGTAGGCCTTTAAACCCCCTAAACGCAGCCACGGCCTTTAGAGCCGGCGAAACGTTACTCTAGAGCGGCCATCGGCCGCCTCGGACGCCGAAATCCGCCCATACGTCGTAGCGCACCAGTGGCTCTAAGCCACGTAATCTGACAACACCTACGGGCCGATCTTCAGGACCAGGGCCCCGGTTGACAACTCTTCAACCTTGGCACGACCAACTAGGCCCCGCGAATGTTCTCCACCTCTCTCCACTGACTCGACGAGCAACGGGCCGTCTTTGTGGGGTTTCCAGAGCTGAAACCCGTTGAGGAACACCCGCAGTAGCGTATTCTACACTGATAGGTCGTGGAACCCTCGCGGACTTTGTTGGCTTCCCGCTCCGCTGCCCAGATCCCAATGGGGTCCTCTCCTCCAAGACACTGAGTAAGCGAAGACAACCAACGAGATCGACATTTAAGAACCCCCTCAGTTCTCCGCTGCAGTGCCAATGTAGGAGACAGTTCCTTAACTGTCGCAAGTCGTCTCTTGACATCATCCCCCCGCTGAACCCTACGCAATACGCCAGCAAACAGACAGACAACCAGCATCATGGCCCAGGCAAACGGCACCTGCGATCCCAAGTTCGAGGGCGTCCGCGCCAAGTTCGACGAGCTTCTCAAGTCTGGACAGGAGCTGGGTGCGTCCTTTGCCGTCACTATCAACGGCGAAGACGTCATCAACCTCTGGGGCGGTTTCGCCGACCCGGCGCGCACCCGGCCCTGGACCGAGGACACCATCGTCAACGTCTTCTCCTCGACCAAGACGGTCTCCGCCCTCGCCGTCCTGATGCTCATCGACGAAGGCCGGCTCTCACCGGACGACAAGGTCGCGAAGCACTGGCCCGAGTTCGCCGTCAACGGCAAGCAGGACATCGAGGTCCGCCACATCATCTCCCACACCTCGGGGCTGTCCGTCTTCGAGGAGCCCATCACGATGGAGCAGCTCTGCGACACGCGCCTGGCCACGTCCCGGCTGGAGGCGCAGGCCCCGCGCTGGGAGCCCGGCACCGCGTCCGGGTACAGCGCCTGGACGTACGGCTACCCGGTCGGCGAGCTCGTCCGCCGCGTCACGGGCCTGAGCCTCACGGACTTCGTCGCCCAGCGGATCGCCGGCCCCCTCGGCGCGGACTTCCAGATCGGCGCCAAGGAGGCCGACTGGCCCCGCGTCGCGGAGCTCGTCCCGCCGGCCGACTCGTCGGAGCAAGCGGTGCCGAACGCCGCGTCTACCGCGGCGCTGGTGTTCAACCCCCTCCCGGACGCGAGCTTCGCCAACACGCCCGCCTGGCGGCGCGGGGAGATCGGGGCGGCGAACGGACACACCAACGCCGCGGCGCTGGCGAGGATCTGGTCGCGCGCGGCGACGCTGGGCGACGGCGACGAGAGGCGGCTGCTGTCCCGCGAGACGGTCGACCTCATCTTCAAGGAGCAGTCTTACGGGCCGGACATAGTCCTTGGGCCCGTCATCCGCTTCGGCTGCGGTCTCGGGCTGAGGGGTAACGGGGACTCCCTCGTTGACTCGTGGCTGCCCGAGGGCCGGATCTGCTTCTGGGGAGGATGGGGCGGGTCCCTGGTCATCAACGACGTCGACCGGGGCATCACGTTCGCATATGCCATGAACAAGATGGAAAGCTCGGCCTTGGGCAACGATGCCGTTATCTCATACATTGGGGAGGTGTACAGGGCGCTCGGCGTGCCCGTCCCGGACGGTCCGAAATAGGCCTTCTTTGTCGTTATCGAAGAAGGATAAGCGTTGGCTTAGCAATCATACGATGTACTCCACGGCTAAAGCTATTTTCCTGTCCTATGGATAGACTACTAACTATTCGATTGGTCTCCAGTCACGATGTATGATTCAATGTGGCATTAATAGCGATATATACGATACGTTAAAGTATTAGCTCTTCGGAAATGCCACAGGCGTGACAACCGACTTCACAATGCTGCTGCCAGGGCTGCTGGGTGACATCGAACTGCCGGCTTCGCAGTCCTCCATGGCTGTCTTCGTCCCTTTCTCCGGCGTCTCGAACCTCGAGAGCTCGCGATCCACCCTCCTCGCCTCCTCCCTGCTGGCCAAGGCCCTCCAGTCGTCGGTCCGCATCTCCTGTCGGGCATTAGCAGGCCCAGCCCCGGGCCGCGGCTTCGGCCCCTTGCCGTACGTGCAGCCGCCGCCCAAGAACCGCTTGAACACGGGGCGTAGCGTGGGCAGGCTGCCCGCGACAATTCCGACGTTCATCTCGGTTGACGTCCATATCGTGATGTCGCGCGTGTCCCAAAGAAAGTCCCCTCTCCTTCCGTAGTTGACTAGGTAGGCTGTCTTGACGCAGGCGGCCGCGACGGCGAAGAGACCGAGGCCCAGGACGACGATGAGCGACATTCTCAACCTCGCTCGGCGGTGCACCTCGAGGCGCCAGAGCATCGCTATCGGGATCGTGGCAAAGAGGAGGTCTGTGAGGATGGTGATGGCAGCGTTCGTGTAGCTGAGGCCCTGGAGGGTCTGGGTGGACCAGCAGCCCGAGACCACGGATGGGTCCCATAGGACGCGGACGTCGTCGCACTGAACCACTAATGTCTGCGTGAGGGTGTTCGTCAGCATGTGTAGAAAGGATTCGCTGGGAGGGCAGACGTGCTATGCAACAGGCGATGGTGTAAATCGCCATGAAGGCCATGACGGACGCGATGATGCGCTTGTGTATCTGCTGCGAGGCGACGCGGAGGAGAGAGAAGCCGACGGAGAGCTTCACGAGGCAGATGCCGGCCAGGTACAGCTCCTGGCTGACGAAGTTCAGCTTCATCCCGATGACGAAGTCGTTGCTGTCGATGTCCCCCGCGTGGCGACCCGCGCCATAGCGTACAGAGGCGGAGGAGAAGGCCCCGGCGGCAAGCGAGGTTGCCATGGCGAACGTCATGACGGCGTCCTGTCGGCCGAAAGAACAAGTCAGCGGAATGCCGCGACGGGCATGGGCAGTCTCGGGGTGGAACCGACATCGTAGCCAAAGCTATGGACGACGCCGACTCTGACGTAGAGGCGTGCGAGTACGACGATTAGGGCCGCGGTCGTGACGGTTAACACCGCTGCCAGGATCTTTGGCCCGTCATCTTGGGCCGGGTTGGATACCAGGTCCATATGGCGCAGGGATGTTTGGATGGGTAGTCAAGTCTACCCAAGCATGGAGGAATCTCCGTGTGGTCTTGAGACCACGAATCATAGGTCCAGGGATCTAACTAATATATTATACTGCCCACTTGACAGGGTAGTCTAGACCCTAGTAGCTGGTAGGCTAGTAAGACAGCTGAAAGATGCCATCGACGCAAACGGAACGACTACTCTAGATTAGTAATTATCCACGAACCGCTGGACGCCCGGTCCAAACTCTCTTTGTGCTCCTGATAGAGATAATCCCAAGGAGACAGCGATGAAAGTTCACCTAGTAATGAAAAACCACAAGTTATGATATCATGATCGATATTGGGCACAAGATGGACCATATAATTGAATCCGAGCTGCGAGGAGGGCGAAACTTAAAACCTTCTTGATCGTCATTCTAAATAAAGAAGCACCGGGCCGTAGACCCATTCCCTTGGGAATCGTTGCGCGTATTTCGCCACCCGGTCAACTCCCTTCAACTGTCTGCAACGGTCTTGCGTAGTTGTAGTCAGGGTATGCGCTTGAGGGCGCATGTACATGAAGTATCAGGAGATAAGATGTTGTGGCCGTGAAATACCCGGAAGACGTTTCTGAACCAACCGGAAGACTGCAAGCTGTCGAAATTGGACGACACCCTTTGCAACTGGGGTTGGAACTTGGCTGCTGGCTGTCAACGTTGTTGGTTATGCCTTCAATACAAGCGATTCCGATTCGGTCAGGTTGTCATGAACTCTTCCTAACAGGCTCCACGTCCAGCTTCCGGTTGAGGTTGCTCGTAACCAAGGATCAATCTTTGTTACCCCGGAGACTACCCTTGATCATCGGCCGAAGGCATTAAGCACTGGAAAGGTCAACTCCGCGGTGCTTGCCGGGGTCTAATCTTACTGCGGGTCCGTTGCGGGCCCGGGTCTTGCTTGAAGAGTCGTCGCCCGAGAGGATTTTGGCTTGTTTGCCGACGATGTTACGCTCCTGCATTGGCTCCGGTGGATTTGCATCGTGTTACGCGGCTAAGTACGAGTGGTTAAAGCAAAGTAAAAGTAACGGCTTAATCTCTAAGTCCTATAATATAGTAAAGTAAAAGTAAAGGCCCCCTTATAGGGATAAAAGACAGAGTAAAGTCACTTAAGTAAGCTATTTAAGTAAATAGTTGTTTATATATATAGCTATAAATAACTTTAACTATTATAATATACCTTTTTAAACTTAAAAAAAGTCTAAAGATACTATACTTATAGCCTTTTAATATATAGCTAAAAATATTTATATTAATATTTAATAAAAAAAAGTATAAATAAAAGATTTTATATTATAAAAAAGACTAATAAATAAAATAAAAATCTCTTTATTTTATTAATACTGCTTTTACTTTATTATAATACTTTTATTACTATTACTAAAGTAGTTATACTTTTATTTATATAATAAAAAGTAAGTAAAAAAAATAATAAATATCCTTAGGCGCCTTTAATTAGCTAGATTTAAGTAAATACCTAACTTAAGGTAGGTAAGTAATAATCCTTTAAAGGCCTTAATTTCTTTTTTTTTCCCTAGTAATAATATTTATATAAAGTATAAATACTTTTAATTTTACCCCTAACGCCACAACACTCTACTTTATATAGTTTAAAAGTATTAATAGTATTTAGTTTAAAATATAGTATTTTAATAGTTTATATAATATAATAGTTAATAATACTTTTTAAAAAAAGCAAACTAAGCCTACCTACGCGGTACGCGCTATAAAGTATATAAAGGACAAGGCTAATAAAAAAGCCGTAGCTACTACAGTAGCTATAGCTATAGCTACTAAAGCTACTACTAGTATATTTAATTATCTCCTTTTTACGTTATTATTACTTAAATTAATATATATTTTAATCTAAATTAACCTAATAATACTAGTAGTAAGGGGGACTTTATAGAGCCTTTTAAATAGGAAACTACTTCCGCCCCCCCTAATAGTAAGTTTATTTATTACTATTTTAGTTAAGTTATATTTAACTTTATATTTATATAAACTCTAAAAAAAGAAGTACCTTATCCTTATAGCTACTTAACTAACTAACTATAAAGAGTTTATAACTTTTTAGAGTAAGTTACTTTTAGTTTTATTACTATAAATCTATACTAACTATTTTAAATAGCTTTATACTATACTAAAAAAGTAACTAATACTACTTTTACTAACTAGCCTACTATAGCTTAGAGAAAGGTTATAAAAAAAGGAGGTTTAGGGCCTTTTACTAACACCCCTCTCCCTACTCCTAAAATACCTAAGCTACTCTTAAGTAGTTATAGTAAATTTAGCTTTTTTATATTATTCTTTTAGTTTAGTTATTAACTTTACTTTAGTATAACTAAAAGTATAGTAGTCTTTAATAGTAAGGGTATTTAGCTTAGGGCTTTTACTTATATTTAATATATTTATAGTATACTAATTAATAAGAACCCTAGTATATATAACACTTTAACTAACAACTTAAAGTATTATTACTATAAGGATAAAAAAAAGCTTTATACTTTTTTTTTTAATAATAACTTTATTTAGTACTAATAAAACGGGTTCTTTATTATAAAGACTATAACTTAGTATAGGGACTTTAAATATATTATTTTTATAGTTTTTAATAATATAAAGGCCTAGTCTTTACTAGTATTTATACTAAAGAGTAAGAGTAGTAGCTAGGAGTTAATTCCTTTAAAAAAAAAAAAAAAGGCTTTAGTCTTTTTAATACTAGCTTTTAAAGTTAAAATAACTTTTATAAAAATAACTCCTTTAAAGCTATTTAAAGTAACTATTACTCTATAAACTCTTAAAAAGGTAGTTAGAGTAAGTATTAAAGACTATTCTTCTACTTATAATAAAGAGCCTTTATACTTAACTATTATTTAAGTAAACTTTAATACCTTAGTTATAGTTAACCTTAACTAAAGTATAGCCTCTTTATTCTAATTTATATTAAATATATTTAAACATACTCTATAAACTAAATATAAAAAAGTATAAGTCTACTTTAGTAGTAGTAGTATTACTTAACTTTAATTTAGTATAAGTCTACTTTAGTAGTAGTAGTAATAATAAAAGTATAAGTCTACTTTAGTAGTAGTATTAATAGTAGTAGTAGTATTTAGTATAGTAGTGGTGCCTAGCGCAGTATAGTAGCGGCTTTTTTACAGAAGTTTTTTATACTCTCTAGCCCTTAAACTAAAAGAAATTAAATAAATATAGGCCTAAGGCTGTATTTACTTTATATATTTTTTTTACTCTTTATAATATATAACTTAATATTTTAAAAGTTAAAGAGTACTTTAAACTATTTAAACTTTGAATAAAAGAGTACTTTAGTAAAGCTATTAGTAGGTATTTTATTAGTTAGTATATAAATAATATTAAATAACTTTCTAGTATATTCTTAGTAAAGTTATATATTTTATATATTAATATAACAAAGTTTTATTAAAATATACTCCCTTTTCTCTACTATAAAGTATATAGTTTAATAGTTATTATAGTAAATTTACTATACATTACTTAGTTTAAGTTTAAGGTTTTTAAAGAGTTTTTTAAAAGTAATTATTTCTTTTATAGTATACTTAAGGCTAAAAAGCTTAGCCTTAGTTATTAAAGTCGTTATAGTATTTTACCTCGCAGCCTTCTATTAAATAAAACTACTAAAAAGCAAAATAATATATTTTTAAAACAACCTTTACATTTCCTTATTATTTATAAATAAAGTATTTTTAGTAATTAAAAGTACTTATACTCTTTTACTCTCTAAGCTACTGTAGTAGAGTAAGAAGTAGTAAGTATAGTATAAGTAATAAATAACTTAATTTATAGTAATTTAGTATTTATAAAAAGGGTTTATTAGGAATTCTAAAAGAATAGTATAGGTAAAAGCTATATTAGAGCGGATTATAATTATAGTATATAGAATTAAACTAATTTTTTTTAGTATAGCTTTATATTAGTATTAATAGGGTCTTTAGTATTTTTTTAAGGGGGGTAAGTAGTAATAGAGTTAAAGAGTAGTAAGAGTCTATAAAACTAAACTTTTTTATAACGTATTAAATATACTAATTATAGATAAGATAGATCTTTTTTACTTTATAGTTGTAGATAATCTAGATTCTAAAATACTACTTAATAGCTCCCTACTCTTTAAGTTTATACTTTACTTTAATACCCTTAATAATTTACTTTACTTTTATAGTATTGTCCTTATAGTTTATAATGAAAATATTATTTATATAAAAAAGGACGAGTATATAGTGGTTGTGGCTTTAAAAAAGGTATAGGTTTTTATTAGTTAGTATAAGCTTAAGGTTTTAAAGGGTTAAAAAGAACTCTTTATACTAAAAAAAAGGGGTATCCTTTAGATTATAAAGGGCGTAGGAAAGTTTAAAAAGTTTACTACTCTATTTAAAGCTTTTAGGGAGATAGTATATAACTAGAGGGTTATTAGGTCCCTTTTTAGTATTTAGGAATATATTAACTATATTAAACTAGTTAACTTTAAGGTTAAATTATATTATAAGGGCTATAGTAACTCTAAAAGTATAAACTACGAGTATAGCTATATAGGTTTATTTAAAAGAATACTTCTTTTAAAAATCTCTATAAATACAAAACCTTACTTTATAGTACTAAAGATACCTATTCTTATTAAGTTTATATATAAATACTTATTTAAGGGGGATTAGCTTTATTTTAGCTTTATAGGAGTTAATAACTTTTTACGACCCTATCTCTTTAAGTTTAAATACTTCTTTATTAACTATTTTATAAAAGTAGTTCTTTAGTTTTAGTAGTAATAAATAAATACTTTAGTACGTAGTTAGAGCCTTACTAAACTAGCTTAAGTAGACCCTTATATTTAGTGTAGTTAATTTAATTTACTTTATTTTATTAATTAAAGTAAAGACTATATAGTAATATATATAGTATTTTTAAGTTACTTTTTTTAAAGTATAGTTATAATTTAGTATATATATATTAAAAAAAGCGTTTTAGTTATATTTAGTATTAAGGAATATAAAGTAGTTATAGAAGTATAGTAATCTTTATAGCTTTAGTTTAAGTTAGTTTAAATCTTTATAATTATATATTTATTTTAATTCCTTTAGGGGGCTATTTATTTTTTTTAAATTTATATATAGCTGTATTAAAGAAAAAAGTAAGTTACTTTTTTAAAATAAAAAAAATTTAGTTTTTATATTTAGTTCTTATAGGGCCTTAGTATTAATTACTATAATAATTTTATTTTTAATTCTTTTATAAAAAAAATTAACTTTTAGAGTAGAAAGTAAGTTAGGGGATAATAATAGTTTATAAGTTTAATATACTCTTATATTAAGTATAGGGCTTTTTACTCCCTATATATAATTCTAAGTTTCTTTAAGTACTAGTATAGAGTCTAGGGTTAATAGCTACCCCCTATACTAGTTAAATAACTTTAAATTAGTTTTTAAAATACTTTTACTTAAGTTTTTAGCTATTAAGGTAAGTATTAGTAGAAATAGCTCTTTTTTATTATATATTAATCAAGTATTAGTTATTTTAAAGATACTTAGGACTTAAAGTTTAGTATTAAAAAAGAAGATAGGTTCTTAAATAGCCTTAACTATAGTATAGGTTACTTTACTTTACTTTACTACTTTTATATTAGGCTTTAAGTAGAACTTTATTTTATTAAAAGTTATATTATATATAATAATAACTTATTTAAGTAAAAGTACTTAGATTTAATAAAGGTTATAAGTATTTAGAATGTATTCTATAAAGTATTTAAGGTACGCTTTTACTTTTACTTTAAAGTTGCGTCTTTTTTAATTTACTTTATAGTCTTTCTTAAGGGGGTATACTCTATAACTATATGCGTACGTCTAGCCCTAATAAAAACAAAGGTTATATATTAAAAGGGCCTAGTAAAAAGGTTACTACTAGTAGAAGTACTAGTAGAACTAGGCCTTTTTAACTTATATTAAAGAGAGTTATACTCTTTACTTAAAGGAGCTTATATTATAAAGGAAGGCTATAACTATAGCTACTTCTACTTATAAAATAAAGAAAAAGCTAAATAAAATAAATATCTTAATAACTTATAGTATTATTTTTTATTTAGTACACTTACTCCCTTTATTTAGTTTTTTTATATATAATAAAGTCGTTTTAATTTTTATTCCCTTTTTTAAAGCCTATTACTAGTACTTAGTATAACTATATATTATAATTACTATATATTTAATATTTTAATAAATTTTATAAATAAATATACTATACTACTTTACTACTTAGTATTTAAATATCTTTAGTATATAAAAAATAGATTTATATTATTTATTAATGTAGAGAAAGGTAAAGAAGTAGTTAGTATACTTATCTTTAATTACTATAAATTAGTAGCTTTAATTATACTCTTTAGAGTAGTTAAAGAGGTTCTAAAATATTTATTTATATAACTATATAACTTAACTCTTAAAAGTTCGTTTTAAAACTACTTAAGTAGTATAAATTATTATATAATACTTATACTAAAAGTATATTAGGCTTTTAAGTCTTACTTCCTAAGTATTATATAGGAAATAGCTAAGTGCCTTAGATTCTAAGTAGCTAAAGTAAAGATATTATATAAAGGGATTATTATTATAGTTTTTTAGTTAGTAGTAGGACTTTTAAAAGGCTATAGTTAATATAGCTATATTTATAGTTATAGTAAAACTAATAGAGATACATAGGAATATAAAGTAAAAAAAAGCAACTTTAAATTTAAAAAAAATAATATTTATTTTCTTTTTTAACTTTTTAACTATAAAACTCTTTTTATTATTACTTATATAAAGTAAAGTATTATAACTAGTATACTAAATACCCTTTTTTATAAAAGTACTTTAAAAACAATATTTATATAAAAGTTCTTTATATAAGTAATATTTATTAGTATTAAGTTAAGAGTATTTAGTCTATTTAAACTATTAAGTACGTTTTTTATAACCTTTATACCTACTACTAAAATAAAGTATAAAGTAGTTCTTAATTTAATATATTCCTCTTTATTAAAGGGGTAAATAAAGCCCTTTTTAAAAAAAAAGTTATTAATAAAATAAGTTATACTATAGTTATTAAATACTATACTTATACTTAAAGTATAAAAAGTAATTAAAGGAGTAAAAAAAACGTTTATAATATATATAAATAAAGTAGAGGTCCTTAGGGCCTTATAAACTAACTTATTATTAATTATAACTATAATTTAGTATACTATTAAAAGGGTTAACTTAAAAGCGGCTTTAGTATTTAAAGCGTTTACGTCCTTACCTTCCTTTTATTTCTTCTTTTATTTAGTAAAGTATACTATACTTAAGTAATAAAGTAAATTAACTTTAATCTAACTAACCTAAGCAAGTTTAACTAAAAAGCCCTAGTACTCCTTTATATTAAGTTTCCTCTAAATCTCTTTAACTTTATTAAAAGTAACCTTAGTAATAGTATAGTTACTTTTTTTAAAAACTATAAAGTAAATATATTTATAGTTTATAAAAGCTTAACTATAGTTTTAGCTATAAATATACTAAATTCTTTTAAGTTTAGTAATAAAGGATTATAAAGCTTTAAAAATTATAGTATTAAAGTAACTTATAAAAGTTAAAAAAATACTAAATAATTTACTTTTAAACTTAAAAAGTAAGTCCTTATAAAAGAGGTTTTTAAGTATAGATACATAGTCCCTAAGCGAAATTTAGGCTTAATTAAGCCTTTCTCTTATAAAAACCTACTTAAGTTTATTCTATATTTATTTTAAAGTAATCCTTTACTCTATAGTAAAAAAAAAGTCTTAAACTATAAGTAGTTTTATTATATTTAAAAGGCAGTATTACGTTACTTAAAGGTATATAGTATAGAATTCCTTTAACTAAATACTTAGTATAGTACTATTATTTACTTTTTTTAGTATTACTTAGTACTCCTATTATATTATAGTTAAAAAACTAATATTATTTAAAAAGTATTAAGTTTAAAAGCTTTAAAGTAAACTATAAAGGAAAGTATTTTTTTAGTTAAAAAGTTTAAATTAAATTAGTTTAAAGATATTTAGGGATACTAATTTATTAATATATAACCTAATCTTCTTAAGGGCTTTTACCTTTTACTTCTAAACTTTATTATTAGTAGTTTTATTAAAAATATAACTAAAATAATTATTAAATACACCTTTACTTTATTTAGTAAAAAGTAGGTTGTACTTTAACTTAGGTTTATTACTATTAAATATTAAATTACTTAGGGTTTTATTATTTAAAAAGGGCCCTAAAGCGCCTTTAAGCTACTTCCCTTTACTCTAGGAGTAAGTCTATATTTTAGGGACCTTTATAAAGTTAATACTATCTTTATATTTAATTAAAATACTAAGTTAGTACTTAATAGTACTATTTTTTTATAAACTAAAGTAGATTTAATAAATTCTTTTTACCTTTATATTCTAGTTATAAAACTACTAAGTAAATAAAATTAAAAATACCTTTTTTAAAAATTTATTTAATAAAACTAAGTTATTAGAGTTAAATTAAAGCTAGACTCCTTATATAACTACTTTAATTTAAAGGTTTTTAAACTATATAAAGTAGTTATACTACTTTATAAACTTATAAAAGAATTAAAAAAAAAAAGTTAAAGTTAAGTTTAATATAGTTAAATTAAAATAGTAGTTAAAAAATTAAAATATTATAATAAAAGAGTATTTATATAAATTTTTTTTAATAAGTATATTTATTTTAAAAATAGTAGTTTAAAAGTATAGTATAAATTAAATTTATAACTATTATATAGTTAAGTATAAGTAGTTAAAGTAAAGTAAAAGTAATAACTTAATTTTTAAGTCTTATAATATAGTAGAGTAAAAGTAAAGGCCCCCTTATAGGGGTGGAAGATGGAGTAAAGTTGCTTAAGTAAGCTACTTAAGTAAGTAGTTGCTTATATACACAGCCACAAATAGCTTCAGCTATCACAACACATCGTTAAGGACCAAAATTATCCACCGTTGCGTGGTCGGCCAGGCAAGGGTCGGCATTCGCTGGCATTAGGTCCTACCGCGAGTCTGCGCGGCCTGCATGATGGGTATCTTCTTGGCCGCAGTAGTAGCTCGCTTGTAGGGGATGAAGAGCTTTCCGGGTCGACATAAAAGTTTCCTCGACGGCGTTTCCGCCTTAAGATTTCCCCTTCCCGCTCTTCTTTGGCCAGCGTTCGTTGAGCGTCTTGATCTCTCTCCCCCCTTCTCACACCCCTGTCAGGTAGAAAACATGCGTTCTGCTTGGCTTGGCGCTCTCGCTCTGCAGGCCTCTGCCGTCCTGGCGAGCCCGACGCCTCAGACGACCAGCCAAGTTGCCGGCAACGGCTTCGACCAGCTTGCGGCCATTGCCCAGTCGGCCTTCGACAAGACCAAGTCCGAGGTCGATAACGGCGAGATCCAGAAGCGCGATGGTTCCTGTGACTGGGACAACGTCCAGGTCCGCAGAGAGTGGTGCGTCTCAACTGCCCATGCCTAGATCCTTTCTCCGAAACTCTCTCGAACCGTTTGTTGTGGCCATATGAGCTGACAGAGATCTTGTTCTAGGGGTGATCTGAGCCAGGAGGAGAGGCTGGACTACATTGAGGCTGTCAAATGCCTCCAGTCCAGGCCCGCTCTTACGCCAGAGTCCGTAGCTCCCGGTGCCAAGACTAGATTCGACGACTTCGTGGCGACCCATATCAACCAGACGTTGACGATCCACTACACCGGAAACTTTCTGTCCTGGCATCGGTACTTCACGTGGCTGTACGAGGAGGCTCTGAGAAACGAGTGCGGTTACAGCGGAACTCAGCCGGTAAGACATCACATTCCTCGGGTTTCCTCGCCCATTCCGTCGGCTCTCGGCTAACCTTGCTCTTATTGAAGTATTGGGACTGGACAAAGACTGCCGTTACCGGCATGGAGGAATCTCCCATTTTCGATGGCAGCGAGACCTCCATGTCAGGAAACGGCGAGTTCATCCCGGGCCGAGCGAACATCATCCTGGGCGGCCAAAATGACCTGCCCCCCGTCGAGCTTCCCGCCGGCACCGGCGGCGGCTGCGTGACCTCCGGGCCGTTCAAGGACCTGGTCGTCAACCTCGGGCCCGCGGCCCTCGACCTCCCCGGCGGCATCTCCGAGGCCAACCCCGAGGGTCCCCTGGCTCACAACCCCCGCTGCCTCAAGCGCGACCTGACGACGGACGTCAACCGCGCCTACGCCAACATCACCGCCGTGCTCGCCAACATCCTGGAGCCGCAGAACGTGTACGACTTCCAGATGCAGATGCAGGGCGTCCCGGGGTCCGGGAACATCGGCATCCACGGCGGCGGCCACTACGCGCTGGGCGGCGACCCTGGGAGGGATGTCTTCACGTCTCCCGGTGACCCGGCTTTCTACCTGCACCACTCCATGATCGACCGCGTGTGGTGGATGTGGCAGATGATTTCGCCCGAGGAGCGGCAGCACGGCGAGACGGCTCTGAGCGGCACCAACACGTTCCTGGACCAGCCTCCCAGCGCGAACACAACTATGGACGATCTGGTCGAGTACGGCTGGGTTGGTGAGTCTATCAAGATCAGGGACGTCATGAGCACGGTTGCCGGGCCGTTCTGCTATGTCTACTTGTGAAGGAAAGGGGTCCTTGGGTAGGCGTGTGTGTCTGTACAGCGACTTGGGTCTTCGGTCCTTGCCTGCTCATCTCCGCAATCAATAACAGACACTTCATGCTGGTCAGAATGCGGGCAAACAATATCCCTAGACGAGAGGTTAACTTTGGTATCCGTGACTGAAGCTTAGCTTGTGGTCTGTTTGCGTGCCGACAATCATACAGTTTCTGTCGTCGGTCGATGAGACCAGAAAACTTGGATTGAACGTCGACGTAATTGTATTCCGGAAGAACAGGTCAAGGAAAACTTGTGAAGAAACTATAGAATACAGGGAAAACCCCGAACAAATGCTGCATGCTGCAAAGCTTTTGTACACAGGCAAGCCAACATCTACTACGAAATACGTATAGCCAAATAGAGTTGATCCACATACCTAGATATTACGCAAAAGAATTCGACTAAAAGCGAAACTATGTTTGTTGAGATAATAATACAAGCTCTGTCATAACCTGTGCCTTAAAGGTTACCTAGGTGCTGCATGCAGGGTTACTCTCCTGTAATCCTGATTTTGTTTTTACAGCGTCACAGTCTTCATATTCTGTCGATTCTCACTTGAAAAGAAAGATTTCAATCCAACGTGCATGTCGGTAGTGACTTGTTCCTTCGATTGATGCTTATTCTGTACTGGGGAAAGGGGAAACAAGGTGTGGGTTGCCTGAAATGGCAAGTTACTTCTTCAATGTAACCCTATTGGGTTCGTTCCCGAATATCTGGATCAGCCGCATTCCACAACCTCGCTCAACAGTAGACTCGATCGACGCAAACAAGTCAGCCCTGAAGCAGGACAAAGTAAGAAGGCGGTGGATCTGCAACAAGATATCAGCCCTGGGGATCTGTGGCTTTCGCTGTCTGCGAGTAAGTAGCGTTCCCGTCAGCGGAGGGGCGTGCCTGCTCCCCGATTCAGCAGTAGTTGTGGCTGACTCGGGCCATTACAAGGTGCAATGTAAAGCCCGATTTGGTCCCAGCATTGGCACTACGGGTCTGCATTCCGAGACATTCTGTATAAAAACCACAAAGACGGACTTGGCCTTGTTGTCTACCTACCTAGCTGGTATTAGCTCGCAGTGGAGTTGATGGTTGCAGGGTGAAGCGAGCGCGTTCCAAGTCCGCAGTTTCTATTGCTGAACCGGGTTATTTTTACGCTCTGGAATGACTCTCGCCGGGGTTGATTGAAACCCGCCGCAAAGCGGATGACTCAGCTCGGCAATAGCGGCTTCTTCCCTGCATCTTGCCGACGAGTTACAATCTGGCAACAAGCTGTCGTCCGAAGAAAAAAAAAGCCCAAGACGCTCTTAGACCTTCAAACACTTGGGACTTCCGAACACCTCCTACTCCTACCAACATTCCGCGAACCTACCCGGCATTCGAGACTTTGACACGAGATCGTTTTCGTAAGTTGAAAGGTAAAAGAGAGCCGGCACCCGATCGGGTTCGAGCTAGACTAACAGTGTGACTGACTGAGGATCAGCTTCGGACTCCGGCGAGAGGTGCTGCACCGGTGCCGAGCCGGCTGCTACGTCACGGAAAAGCAATTCCAGTCTCCTGGATCGGCCCGTACTACTCAGCCCTTTGCTCTCGCCGTTCATAGCGTCCTTATTCCAGGCCGGGATGGCGTTTTCGTTGCCGTCCATCCCCTACCAACCCTCCGGGAATGGCTACTGGAATCCCGTAACGGCAACCATTAACTGGTGCGAGGAGGTGAGCCTCCCGAACAGCTCTCCGCAGACTTCCGGCAGAGAGCCTCCTTCGTTACACCGTGGATGACCGATGCTGACCGGAGTTCGCAGGACTATTACGTCACGCCGTACGTGGCAGAGATCGTCAACGTGTCCACCAATGCCATCTTCGTCTACCTGGCGCTGGTCGGCATCTCGAACTGCATCAGAAATGACCACCCTCGCGTGTTCCTGGTGGCGTATGTCGGGTACATGACCATCGGCGTCGCCAGTATCTTCTACCACACGACCTTGAAATGTTCGCTGCTCCCTAAGTCCTAGAATTTCACGCTGGGCGATGTAGTGCTGACGTTCGACAGACTGGATGCAATTGTTCGACGAGCTCTCAATGATCTATACCACCTGCATCCTCTTCTACGCGGTGTTCTCCCACGGCATGTCCTTCCTCGGCCAGTCGCTCCTGGGCGTCTTCATCACCGGCCTCGCCGTCTTCATCACGGTCTACTACCACTACCTTGGCGACCCCGTCTTCCACCAGGTCATGTTTGGAATCCTCACGGCGACCGTCGTGCTACGGAGCCTGTACGTCATGGATAAGACGCTCCGGCCCAAGCCTGCGTCTCAGGGCAAGACCGGGCGTCCCGACGCGCAGCTGCTCAAGACCCTGTGGACGCTGATCGCCTTCGGCCTCGCGGCGATAGCGGTCGGCTTCCTGGCCTGGAACCTCGACAACATCTTCTGCCCGCAGCTTCGGGGGTGGCGGCGAGCGCTCGGACTGCCGTGGGGCGTGCTCCTCGAGGGCCACGGATGGTGGTAAGTGTGGTATTCCTTCTGATGCTGAAGAGAAACTAGACGCTGACAATGACACGCAGGCATCTGTTGACCGGCATCGCATGCTACGTCAACGTGACTTTTGGCCTCTGGCTGCGGTACTGCCGGGACGGCAAGAGAGAAGAGGTCGTCCTGGTGTGGCCCTCTGTCTTCGGATCTATTCCCGTAGTCGAACGCGTCCGACGGGGAGTTGATGCTTCGAGGGCCTGTTCGAAAAAGGAATGATCCGGATCGAAAAGCATTCGGATGTGTGGGCTTAGATGATGGGATGACAGCGTGGGCAGCGCTATATCCAGTGATGGGATCTTCGCACTCTCCTAGAAGCTTGAACGGAGATAACTTCGTTGGAGCTAAAGAACCTCTCACATTTGATCTAGATATCAGTAAATGTAGATGGATTTTATTTCTTGCTTTACCCATTATCGCATGATGTAAGTGAGTGAATGACTCTACATCATCCACCAAAGTATCTTCTCGATGGACATGTATCACTGCTTCCTTCATGCTGTATGATCATTACTGTGTCTCGACACAACTTGTTCCACGGCATCCAACTCCACCGGCTGTTGCGCCGCGCTCTCCATCTCCACCAGGCGCTGCTCGTCCTCCAGCTCTGATATTACATGGCCTTTCCGCGGATCCCCGTTGTCTAACTCGCTCACCGCCGCGCCTTCGAGCATGACGTCCGTTCTCTCCGGTTCGACCTCCCGCCCGTCGATCTCCGGCTTCCCATACCCGCCAACGGCACCGCCGACGACGTGCCCCTCCGTTTCATGCTTTCGGCGGCGCCGCCGCCGGAGAAACCGAAAGGCTCCCAGCGCGGCCAGGACCACGATGATGAAGGCGACAACGATCCCGACGATGGCGGCGCCGGATAGTCCGCCGCCGACGAAGCGCCCAGCGCCGTCGGACGCTCCTCCGTCGGCTTCGGTCTGCGCTGCTGGCGGGCTCGCGCTCGCGCTGCCCGTGCTCGTGCTCGACGTGCTGCCGGGCGCCGACAAGATCGTCGTCCCCAGGACGGAGTCGACGGCGTCCAGGACCGTGAAGCTGTCGCTCCTGGGGGCCGTCGTCCCCGCCACGTCCCCACGCACGATCAGGACGAACTCGTGCTCGCCGGCGGTGTCGAAGTCTGCGGGAACGGTCCAAGTGTAGTTCGCCTGCGTGTTCCCGCACGCGTCGCCGTCGGTCCAGTCGGCGGTGGCGTGTATGAACTCCCTGTCCGCTGCACGGAACAGTCAGCCCGGGTTTCAAAGTCTATCCTTGGGGGACAAGGGTTTACTCACAGAAAATGGTCACGTTGACGGCCTTCGCAGCGCCCTGCTCAGTGGCGATCTGGCGGAACCGAAGGTGCTGGATTGTGAGCGACCAGCGCTTCGTCCACGCGAAGTTCAGCCCCTGGACGTCGGGGCCCTTCTTCCCCCCGAACCAGTAGGCGGTGATCTTGTCCCCCTGGCGGAAGACGTCTCCGGTCTTGGGCCTGAAGAACTGCCCGCTGTAGTCCACGCTCTCGCTGCAGGGTCCGTCCTCCACGGCGTTTTCGTTCGTCCGGGGGATCAACTGTTTTTTGGACGGGTTAGGCAATGGGGGAGGTCACAAACCTCGAGTCGAACAGTGACTTAAGGTAATCCCTCTTATAACGATGAGAAAGAATAGACCTAGGAGCATGGCTTGGCTGAGCTGGACGTTGAGATCTCAGCCGCATGTTAGCCCGGAGACAGCTAAACAGCAGAATTGAAGATCTACCAATGGGCAAAAGGAGAAGTAATAGATTCTGGCAACCAACAAGGTCCACTGTTTCAAACGCGACCAGAAAGAGCTTGAGGTGGCATTCTGTCTCTCACCGGCTGATGATGGTGTCAGTCATCCAAGTAACTAGGGCAACAGCGAAGGCTCGTTGACTTGAAATGAGAGAGACAAAGAACCTGAGCGCTGGGCCGATCGACTGTCAAGTCCCTGATAGTGCCAACGGTTTCTTGCTCTAATAAAGATAGCTCGAATGCTAGTGTCATTCGGACGCTGTCATCCTTCCCAGTGGTATGTGTTTTAAGCTCATGGTGTTCAGCCAGTTTACAAGAAGACCCGGAGTTTATCTCGCCAGCATCAGGGCATTCAAGCAACTGACTCTTGTAATCACAGTCACTTTGGATAGACTTGGCCGACGTTTCAATGTCTCATTGAGACAACTACACCTACATAGTGTAGTAAGAACGAAGATCATCGATGCCCTTTCAAACTACCTATCCGTGCTCGTAGATAAAGCAATTATCAACATTAGTCCTTCAATTTCAGTAAGACCCTTATGTCAACAATTCCTATTTCAACTTGTATCAAGTTCCCGAGAATAGGATAAGTTTCCAGCTGTGAACGGTTGCAATGCTAGTATAAAACAGCTGTTGCCCCATATATTGTGTTTATGTTACTATATGGTGGATAATCCGTTTCTCGAAAAAAAGAAGTTGGAATCGATGTCGATATTATAAAGTCCCTAGACAAGGGCGACGCGACTCACCGACCGGGCGGACTACGGTCTCGGAGTGACTGGGTCCAGCCGCGTCCGGAAACAGCCGCTGCAATGCTGACATCCCCCTATCGTCATTGACTTGCGCGATAGAGCGCCGGCAGTAGCTTGCTTGTTCTTGGTGAGGCGTGCCAACTAGTTCCTTTGGGCTGGTTTACAATGATTAGGCCTTCAAACTCCGCCAATTTAGGGACAGGAACTCTTGAACCTTGATCTAAGATCAAAAAAAAAAAAGAAAAAAAGCCTATGCAGAGCCGCGGAAGTGAGACGCACTAGAATCAGAGAGTTACAGACGTCAAAACGGCTAGAGAAATCCGACGTAGCGAATCAAGCTGCAGCATTTACAAAGGAGTAAGTGCGCTTTCGATCTGACCTGTCAAAAGCCGTATTATGGATAACACGGCATGCAAAGCGCCACAGGTCAGACATTGAAGTAACCCAACACCAAAACGGACGACAATGCGTCATGGCCGGCTCTACTACTTAAAAAGAGATGCTTTCATCCTGAGTCCAGCCGCTGGATCTCGCAAACTCCCATGCTCTCACTGACCAAACGGACCCTTTCCATCTTTTCCATCCACTCTTTCAACCGACTATGCGCGTGCTGATCAGCGGGGCGGGCATCGCCGGGCCGACGCTGGCCTATTTCCTGGCCAAGACGGGCGCCCGCGTCACCGTCCTCGACAGGAGCCGCGACCTCCTCCGGCAGGGGCAGAACGTGGACGTGAGCCACAGCGCCGTCGCCGTCATCCGCAAGATGGGCCTGATGAACGAGCTGCGGCGCTGGAACACGACGGAGAAGGGCACGCGGATCGTCGACGACGCCGGGAAGACGCTCGCGAGCTTTCCCCTCAGGGAGGGCTCTCTCGCGAGCCCGACGTCCGAGTTCGAGGTGCTCCGCGGCGACCTGGCCTGGCTGCTCCACGGGGCGACGAGGGAAGACGCCGCGAAGAAGAACGTCGAGTACCTCTTCGGCACGACGGCCACGCGGGTGGTGTCGAACGACGACAAGGCCGTCACGGTGGAGCTTAGCGACGGGGAGGTGCGCGACTTCGACCTGCTCGTCGCGGCGGACGGGCAGCGGTCTGCGCTACGCTCGCAGTGCTTCCCCCAGGAGGATGTGACGATGGTGGACAAGGACATGTACGTCGTGTACGCGACGATACCGCGGGTGCCCGGGGACGACGACTGGTGGAACGTCTTCGTCGCGCTGGGCTCGCGGATCGTCACGCTCCGACCCGACCCGCACGGCACCATCCGCGCCATGGTCACGCGGATGCCGCTCGACGAGGACCAGCGGGCGGCGTGGCGGGCGGCGGCGGCCAAGGGCGGCAGCGACAGGGCGGCGCAGCAGGGGCTCGTGCGACGGGAGTTTGCGGACGCCGGGTGGCAGGCCGCGAGGGTGCTGGACGGGATGGAGGCCGCGCCCGACTACTACTTCCAGGCGGTCGAGCAGGTCCGGATGGCGCGGTGGTCCGCGGGGCGGGTGGTGTGCCTCGGGGACGCGGCGCACGCGCCGTCGCCGCTGACGGGGATGGGGGCGTCGCTGGCGATAACGGGCGCGTACGTGCTCGCCGGGGAGCTGAGCGGGCTGCGGGAGGGGGAACACCCGGCGAGAGCCCTCGAGGAGTTTGAGGCCAAGTTCCGGCCGTTCGTGGAGGAGGTGCAGAAGATTCCGTCCATCTTCCCCGGCAGCGCGCACCCCGCGACGACGGTGCAGAGGTGGATGCTGCACACGGCCATGTCGACGATGGCCCGGGTTACGTCCGTCCCGTGGGTGCAAAAGAGGTTCCTGGACGATAGTACGACTGAGGATACGGACTTTCCATTGCCGCTATACCCAAAGTTGGAAGCTGGCAAGTTTTGAGAAGTTTTGCTTCTCACACGTCAGTTGTATCTCAAGAGAACTCAGACAAACTGGCTACCTAGTACGGCTTTGACATGTGAAGATCGAGAGTCATTTCCATTGGTATCTATCCTGAGACGAAACGCCAGAGTTCCTAGCAGGTATCTAGAGCTGAAAAGTCTAGTTGTCGAAACCGGTTGTTGAACCAAACCCCAATTGCCGCCAGCATTCATGAATCAAGTCTATTTCTTGTTCGAAACGTCTAAGGGATGGTTAGTAAACGTATGGTGTGGAACCTGATTTTCAACATACTGAATTGGAAGTGGATGATATCTCCGTCTTGGACAACCTGGGTGAGAACAAAGTTAGCAGTGGACCGCAGTACATGAGGGAGCCTGAGGACTCACGTAAGATCTTCCTTCTTGCCTGTACTTGCCAGCAGCCTTGATGGGGCCCATGGACTTTCCGCCCTCGCAAAGGTCGTGGAAGTCTTGGTAGGCAACCACCTCGGCCTTGATGAATCCCCTCTCGAAGTCGCTGTGGATAGCGCCAGCAGCTTGCGGGGCAAGGCAGCCCCTCGGGATGGTCCAGCACCTGATCTCCTTCTCGCCAGCTATTCCAAAGGTCAGCGCGAAATTCACCGGAAAGGGGTTGTCAGAGTGCGGACGAACCGGTGAAGTAGTACTGCAGGCCGAGCTTGTTGAAGCCCTCGGTGACGATCTTGTCCAGCTTGGACTTGACCTTGCTCTCCTTGAGGAACTCGTCCCGCGCGGCCGGGTCGTCCCTGAGGCTGTGCAGCTTCTCCTCGAACTCGATGGAGAAGGGGATGATGTCGCGCGGGGTGCCGCCGTGCTCGGTGACCCACTTGGCGATGGACGGCAGGTACTTGCTCTTCTGGCGGAGGTAGTCCTTCATCGCCAGGTTGACGAGGTAGATGGCCGGCTTGGTGGTTATGAGCTGGATCTTCTCGTTGATGAGGGCGATCTCGGCCGGCGTCCAGGTGCCATCCCTGACGGGCTGGTCCTTCTCCAGCATCTGTCGAGCGTTGTGAGCGTTGCTGACCATGTGAGATTGAGAGGCTCTGAACTCACTGCCTGGATCTTTGTTGTCGTCTCCGTGAAGAGGGGCAGCATCTTGTACTTGCCACCCGCCTTTCTGACGATCTGCTCCTCGGCGACAATTGTCTTTGCCAGGATGTCTAAACGGAGAGGTAAGTTTGTGTCAAGCGGATTCAGGGGGGCTGGTACAAACCGAGATCCTTCTTGCAAAGCTCGCTCTGGATGGTGTCTAGAAGACGAGCCTATTAGTTTCGCCATGTTAAGAGACTTGGCAGAACTGACCCAAGTCGCGGACGGGATCAACCGAGTCATCAACGTGCAAGACCTCATCGTTGTCGAATGCTCTGTCGTCCAGGTCAGCATAATGCCTTTAGACGCATCAGTGTGACCTAAATCACGAAATGTCGTACCTGACGATGTGGAACATGCCATCGACGGCCTGGATGTGAGACAGGAAAGCGTTTCCGAGTCCCGCTCCCTGGGAGGCGCCCCTGATCAGACCGGCGATGTCGGTGACCTGCAGATAGGCGGGGTACATGGAAGGCGGCTTCCACAGGTCACAGAGGAAGTCCTATTTCTCCTAATTCAGTTTCCGTGCCATTTCATTCATGTTTTTGCTCCAGAGGCAGAAGTGCTCAACTCACGTATCGGGCATCGGGGACGGCACACCTCGCCTCGTTGGGCTCGATGGTGCAGAAGGGGTAGTTCTCCGCAGCGGCGCTCTGCTCGGTCAGGAGGTTGAACAAGCTGGACTTCCCCACGTTGGGGAGGCCCACGCAGCCCATCTTGAGGTTCTTGCGGACCCTGCCGAAAGCAACGACATTGTCCTTGACGGCTTCGGCCTTCTTGGGAGGCATCGCGATCGATCTCTTGGCAAAGCACAAATCGGTTTTCACTAAAAAATGAAAAAAGCTTGCGTTCGGAGGGTTGCGAGAAGAAAGATTCCTCTGTCAGACTTTTTCAGAAAATGGCCTGATAATTCACTTGCAGGTCCACTTAAAGACATGGGTATCTGGGGGCGGCCCTGCAGGACGCCGCCGCCAACGAGTCGGTTGCGACCTATTATTGAACGTTCTCAACTTGCATTGATGCATTGATTGTTGGTGTAGCGAGGCTTTCTTCTCACGAAACTCGGGACTCAGCTACAACGGCCACTTCCCTCTGCCCTTGAGCTCTTCCCTCACGGAACTCCAGGTCTCGGAGTCGATCCGGTACACCCAGCCGATGATGTTCCGGTCGTAGCTGACGGGCCCCTTGGTCTCGAGGCGCCCGAGACCGAGCGACGCCATGAGCGCCCTCCACGGCTCGTTGTCGTCCGCCGTCTCGACGCGCACGACGCGGCACCCGAGCTGCTCGATCGCGTACTCGATCTTGGCGCACAGCGTCTCCCGCCCGTAGCCCTTGCCCCAGTGCCGGTGGTCCAGCACGACGCCGGTGTCGGTCAAGTAGGGGCGTCGCCCCTTGACATCCTCCTCGCCCTCCGCGCGCGCGACGGACGCGCCGTCGGCGTCCTCGAAGCAGTTGAACCCGCCGGTGCCGACGACCTGCCCGGACTCGCGGAGGGCAACGACCATGAAGGCGTTCTTGCCGGACTCGGTCATGGGTCGCCATCGGCCGATGCGGGCGCGCATAACGTCGGGCGAGAGGCCCGGCTGGACGCTGTCGAAGGGCTGGTTCTCTGGGGTTGACATGAGGTCGTAGAGGGCGTCGGCATCTTCGGGGGTGGCACTGCGGATGATGAGCCGCGGAGTGGTGATTGTGTAAGCGTCTTGCGGGAAAGGGGCTGTCATTTTGACTTATTCTGATGAGCTCAGTGAAGAGTTGATGAGATGCGTGATGATGGGATGAGGTGCTGATGAGACCGAGGGTGAGTTATGTTGCAGATGAGTGAGCCATGATGAGTTCCGTGGTTTGGCGGCACTCTAATATTCGAGGCTATTGGATAAATTTCACTTGCAGAAATCGATAAGAATTGAGGCCAATTCAGGAGATTACAATTTCCTTGATATTTTCCCCTCAGTGAGTCATCAGTCACATTCGGATCCTGCTCCGGGCGTTTATGCATGTTTTCATGTTGGAACTTCTGTTCTTCACCTTCCTGATTTGCACGTTATGACTCAGCCGAGGAGTCATCAACCAACCAAGCATTCTTGTGTGTAAAACCGCGCGGGTGCTAGATACTGTAGTTGCTCGATTGGGATATTTCCAAGCCGTGGGCAGAATTGCCGGCCCTTGAGTCTGTCGACAACGGGGTCGCAGAAACAGTCGTCACCAGAGCTCTTCCCGATTTCGGTTTTCAGCAAGCTTACTGATTACAGAACATTGCCAATGTCATCAGGAAAGTATAACGGTGATTGCAGCTAGGTAGCTCACATCCCGAGTCTGGGATAAAAGATTTGCATTCTACGATTTATGCTGCTCGAGAAGGAAAAGAGGGAATGAACTACGGTGTCACTTTTAGTTGTTGTGTAAAGCATCTGAAGTTTTGCCTTTGAGTTCTTGTCTAGCAGTGAGCAGATCGGAAGGCAAAGTAACAACGGGAGAGTCGTCATTCTGAAATCTATTGGTAACAAGTTTTAAGTTACAACTATCTGTATCATACATAAAGGCTGTCTGCCAAACAGTACCGCGGTCGTCTGAGGAACTTGACACGATACTAGCTCACGATGACTTGACCCAGTCGTTAGATGCTAGCTCGCAAAACCGTAACCTCAGGGTAAGACGCATCACCGTCGTTGGTGAATATCGGCCCGGTGCGGTTGTTGTAAACCAAGTCTGCGAAAGTCTCGACAATGCCGGCAACCACCTCCGCCCCCCGCCCAAACTCTAGAGTTCCCAGTTCGGCCTGCAACAGCGCCTCGGCAGTCTCCGGAAGGCTGACGTTCAGAGACGCAATGAGGGTCGGGAAGTCCGTGAAGGTCGCGTGGACCGTACCAGAGACGCTCAGGTCGGCCTTCTTGCCGCGCAGGACGCTGTAGAACTGGTCCCAGGTGGGGTCCTCGGCGGCGTGGTCCGGTCTGCCCACAAGCGCGAACGGCCGGTCGAGGCCTTGCTCGAGGACGGGGCTCAGGAGCTTGCCGTCGATGCCGAGGCCGCCCAGGATCCGGGGGTCCGTCAGCATGGCGGCAGCCGCGGTGGCGCCGCCGAGGGAGTGGCCGAACATGATGGTGCGTGACAGGTCGATGCCTCCCACGGGGTTCTTGGAGAGGTGGGAAAGGACGAAGGACGTGTCTTGAGCCCGAACCTGTTTCCTTTGTAAACATTTCATCTTACTCTTTTCATGAACTGGGGTATCATCATACCTTGGTAAGCATCTCCAGCTGTGTCGTGTTATCAGTGTCCAACTCCACTGCCATGTAGGCAGTGCCGTCAGGAAACTCGACATACGCCGGGTCGTAGGGATGATCGATGGTGACGACGGCAAAGCCGCGACTCGCGACCTCCCGCGCCATGGCGCCGTACAGCAGTCGCGGATTGCCCCAGCCGGGCGAGAACAGCACCAGGGGGAACCTGGAGCGTGTTCGCCGGCAAGCTCGACTCTTGGTCTTGCAAAACTCCATCTCGAAAGAGGAAAACGTGTCGTTGGGAAGACCCACGGCGGCCGCGAGTTGATCATAAGCCGCGGCGACCAGCGGCGTCATGTACGGCACCGTTTCCCGGCCGGAACACGGCGTCTTGGCCTCGTCGACGGGGAGGAAGGTCGAGATCATCACCCGGCGTGCGTGCGAGCTGTTGCTGGGCGCGTAGGGGTCCGTTCGGGAGTGATCGGTGAGGGCCTGGGTGGACATGGAGACTGCGTAAGGTCCGGTTGGCGGCGAGACGAGGACGGCCTGCGCTGAGGAGGCCAGGAGCCAAAAGATGTAAGTGCTGAACATGGCTGAAGGTTTGAGATTGAGAAGATGTTGCAGGAGTTTCAGGCGGGTGTTTTCATGAGTTGATGAGTTGCTAATTTACCTTTTCCAATTCGAACTACGAAGTCGAAGCCTCTTATACACGATCCTCGCCAAGTCGCGATGCCTTGCGGATGTCATTTCGCACGATTGCTTCCCATATCGGGCAAGCGGAGTGGAGTTGTAGAATGGGGTTCAGAAGACCCCGAATTGACAAGAGTTCCACCTCTTCAACCTCTATTTCAGCTTGGTCTGCCTCTGTGACATGATTGGCGAATGATGCCAGCAACTCTCCAGTTCCGTCCAGTTCGTGGCTAGCGCCGCTCGATTGGTTCCATTTCGGGTTTGGTGTCTCGACACAGCCCTCCGCTTCGAGTCGCGCGTCTCTGCCGTTCCCAATGACTAATACCTCTCGGGCATCGTTCAACGCTCCTTACTTCGGAGCTTGACGACTCCTTTTTCCTGCCCGGAGCATGACAGTACGAGACGGAAACTTCAATGTGACAGAGCTTTTCCTAAACGGTAATCATTCTCGCGATCAATGTCTCTGGGTCCATTCGACCGTCGGACCAGAAGGTCTCGCTGCATAACCTGCGCCGCGAGTCACTCCAAGGTAGGCAGCCCATTTCATCGTCAAGGGGCCACATCCTCTGTCCAGCTCTTCCCAATTCACTGACTGAGTCCAGTGCTCTGGCTCAAGCCCTTGTACAAGATGTCAGAAACGCGGAATTGAGTGTCTCTTTGCGATATCACCCTCGGAAGCCAAAGGTGTCGTCATTAAGCTAGACAGAGGCAAGATCCACACGCCCAAGGACTTTCGGCCCCCGACAGTCTTGCGCCCTCAAAAGCCCCTTCCAGATGTCACGGCCGGTTACCTTTTCTACTTCGACATGTTTGTACGGACAAACAGTTTCACCGGAGGGGAGGCGGCTTTCATTTCCGACGTCCAGCGGTTGATGAAGTACTCAACAGCTGACTTGGTTTCACACCCGAGCCGGTCACTATTTGATGCCATGCTCGCACTCGGCGCCATGCAAGCACACTCCCTGGGCGCCATGGCACACCACAACAACCTGGGGTTCGCGTTGCGACCGTATCAGCAGAGCTGCGCGATGCGGTGTCAAACTTCTCTCCCACGCAGAGGGACTGCATAGCTTGGTCTACTTTCTTTCTTGGTTTGTTCGAGGTAAGCGAGACCCAAGTGTCGTCACTTGAGGTCCACGTTAAGTGCTGACGCAGATACAGCTCTTACAAGACGCTTCAGGCCAGAAGTGGCTTCAGCACATGGTCTTCGGCACGGCACAGGCCCTCGTCGCCAGCGGTGCTGCGGCGTGTAAGTCGGGCACGATGAGGACTTTCTTCGTCCAGGCACGCACGTTCGAGGCCTGCAGGTCGATCATCTTCAACCAGCCCAGTTTCCTGGCCAATCCGGAACGGATCAGCCTGACGGATGGCCTGTCGACCAATCTAAGTGAAATCCTCAAGTTGGTGGTGCTGTGTTCTAGCTTGCGTGTTCGGTGAGTTATTCCTTCCATTAATGCGAGAAACCGGTCAGACTGACGCTGGTCTCAAAATGAAGGACGGCCGAATTCACACGCAAGGCCTTTCCGGTTCAGGCAACGTCAACGTTGGACATCCACCTCAGCGAAGAAGCTCTGGAGTTGGCATTGGAAGGGCTCAGCTTACGGGAAGCACTCGACTCTTGGGAGCTTACCACATCGCTTCTCCCGGAAACGCCGGACGAGACGTTGCTGTCGACGACATACTACGCGGCCACCAGCATCTATCTCTCGGGGAACTACGACTACGACCTGGCGCATTGGCAGGAGCTTGGAGTGATAGTGCCGATGCTGAGTGCAGATCGGATAGAAGAGCACTTTGACGCTGTCATCGCGACGGTTAACGAGGCTCTGAAGAGATCTAGTCTGTCGCCTTTGCTGTTCCTGTATCCGCTCAGAGTTGCGGGGGCGCGAGCGAGGCAAGATTGGCAGCAAGAGGCTGTTACAGAGCTGTTGCAACGTATTCGGCGCAAGTTCATCGTGGCGGATGCGATGTTGGAGGAGCTGAGAGAACTGTGGGCTCGACCTTTTATACAGTCGTAATGTACTGCCTTGACTTTTTGGTGCCTGGGTTGACCACGAGAATTTTACTCCCCGGAAAGAGCTGCTGGCCAGATGACCTATGCTTACAACGTGGGCGACTAAAAGAACATCTGAGACAGTTGTGTCTATCGCGGAGGGGGGTAATACGGACTTCAAGGAAGCTGGATGATGGATCCAACTGAGCAAGATCCGACCAGATGAGGTTCTGGTAGACATAGGTAGAGTACAGTGGCGGCTGCAAGTCAGTATTCCCTTTTCTATTAGCAACGTAGCAGTCAGTGTTCTCATCGTCTTAAGATCAACTGATGGCAGCCCGGTGAAACATGGCGGCTCGCAGTGTTAAATAATCGAGCTACCCAATAATAGTAGAGTTCGTCCTGTCAGCCCTTTGTAAACGCCTTGCTCATGCCAGAAGGAACGTGGTTTGTTTCTGGTCCGTGATAGAACCACGGCGACCCTTGCGGTTCAGCTACGGCACGGCCTGACTCGGCCGCGAGATGGATCGAGTGCGGTTGATGCAAGATCGCCACGAGCTTCGTTGGGTGTACAAGTCTTTTTCGGCATTTTGACATCACGATCTATCTATTCACATCGACTTCGGCGTCAAGGTACCTACGGGAAGGGAGAAAAGCACCTGAGTGGCTACGCCAAGCACAATGCACTATCACTCAAGACGTGTAAAAGCAATACCACTCATCCCATTGAATTTTGAGGGAGACGGACTCGACAAAGTCCAAAGGGCATAGGTTAGGGAAAGAAGAGAGGAGTGGTATTTAAACATGCACCTGGAGCAACAGCAACAGCGGGCCAACAGGGCGGTCGGATGGGTCAAACACTGGCCAGATGGTTGTTTCAGCGTCGTGCGATGACGACTGGCGTGCCGCAGCCAGCGGGTCGATGGTGCTGGGCGATGCGTTTCCATTTGTCCGAACAGCCCGAAGGGGTCAACCAAAGCGAGCGGCACCTGCCTGCCCTGCGTGCCTGCGTGCCTGCGTGCCTGCGTGCCTGCTTCCTGTGTCGCTGTAGCTCTGTACCCTCGTACCTTGTACCTCTGTACTCAGTGCAAGGTTACGGCGTGTGTGTCCGCTGAAGCCTGAAGGGTCGTAGCCCACCAACAATTTCCCCTCTCGTCCACAACTTCAGCCCAACCTTCCTCCCTCTCCCCCACAACGCAATATGGCAGTTCCCGCCGTCAATTTATTAAATTCCCCTTAGCCTCGACCTTATCGAAGAAGCTTGTCTCGAAGATGAGCAAGTTCTGACTACCGAAGTGGTCGGTCCCACGACCCCAACGCCATCGGGGCGGCCTCCCGACCCACCGCCCGGGGGGTGGAATGAAGCTTGTGGCTGGAGGCAGTGGGACGCGCTGAAGTCCACGATGAACGACCAAGACGACCTCGGGTCAAAAAGTTCGCAAGCAAAGACGTTCCAGGCTCGATCACGGGTGAGCGGCTGCGTCAAACGTCGTGGAGCGGCCCGCTGGACTAAATACGCGAAGGCGCAGCTCGAAGCGAAGAGAAGAAGAAAAAGGAACCCGTCACCGCACTCCCCGGCCGTTACGCATTCGTCTCAGAACCGATGGGCCGTCTGAACATTCTTCGGGGGGATACGCATAAGGGGGGAGGAAGGAAAGGCTGCCATCGGAGGTTCGCCGCCCCCCGTCACACGTGTTTGCAGGAGCACTGTCGCCGACGACGAGGAATGAGAACGGAAAATAGGGAACGCGGGAGTGCTACCACGGCGCGCAGGCTCCATTATGGCCCATGGCGGTCCATCCAAAAGAGGCCCTGAAACGCGGCTGCAGCCCCGTTTTCCGTCGGACTCCCAGCGACATCTGCCCATTGCTGCCACAAGCCAACACAACCCTACCGCTCGGGATGGGACGCCCCCTGGTCCTTCTCGGGCGTGTAAACATGCCTCGCTGGGCGCTGTCGTGCCTGTCAGCAGGGGGCGAACAGCCAAACCGGCAAGGTTGGAACTCTGTGCCTGCGGAAGAAGTTTGGAGGGACACACCCCCACGGAGAAGATTCGGCCTCTGTCATCGGCCCTCCACTCGCAAAGAGCCATCTACACCTCCGTACCCACCGCCCATCTCCACCCACGCGACGGCATCCGTTCCAGATGATCGTCGGAGCTGCGGAGAGGATCTGTGCTTGGGGGTGCTTTCCCTGCTTTCTTGGCTGCTAGGAGAAGGAAACAGGCGGAGGAGGCTCTGGTGTCCAGACTTCGACTCTCAGCCCTCCCCCAGATCGGTCAACCATGGAAAGAAAAGAATCAAAGTCCAGACGGTGCCTTGCTTACCCTGGTTCGTACCCACCTGTTCCTGGTTCCTTACAGAGGAAAGAAACCTTGCCAACCTCCGAACTCACTCAACAGACCAAGATTCTCTCTCCCTCCACCGAGAGGCGCTTACACAATTCTCACCCATACGCCGCACACGAGCCATGCCCAACACGCATGCCCCCATGTCGAAACAAGCTCTACCCCGGTAGCGACTCCTCTTGTCATCGTCAAAAGGGGTGGGAGGTCTCGACGCGGCCATGTCAACCATGTCAACCGTCTTATAAAACTTATTAGGCTCGCTCTTCGGTTAAACCGCAGGCCTCCCTGTGCTTTTCCCGTCTGGATCGCTCGCTCGCACTTTCCTTTCGTCGAATTATTCCCAGCCGGTCTGTTTCTCTTCGGCCCATTACCCTTTCGTTTCTCTTCTCAACGCGGTGCTGGACACAATCCCGTTCCTAATCCAATTTTTTGACTTTTTGTTCTTCCTTCGTCTTTTATTTCGCGATAAACCCGAAAATGTCTTCTTCCATGAGGGTTTTGGCTGTCTCCGCCTTGCTGGCGGCCGCTCACGGTCAAGGTGTTATCCTCAAGGCCCAGGGTGCAAACGGCCCTGCCAGTCTGCCGCTCCAAGGTATGGTTGCTTCGATGATGAGAAGGACGGGCCTCCGGATCTAACATCACTGCAGTCGACGTCAAGCAGGCCGACGCGAACGTCATCAACAACAAGGAGATTGTCGATAATGCCGTCAACGAGTGCGGACGTACCATTCTCGGCGGCAACATCGATATCGGCGAGAACACCGAGAACCAGCTGATCGCGAAGACCGTCACCCAGGTCACCAAGGGCAGCACCGTCGACATCCAGATTGCCCAGGTCAGCGCTGACGGCGCCGGCCCTTACACCTGCGATATGGATCTCACCAGCAACTCCAACGGTGCCACGGGCCAGACGCCCCTCCAGGTTCAGGAGAGCCAGCCGCAGAACGGCATCATCAACCTCAAGGTCACGATGCCTAACGACATGGCTTGTGTCGGAGGTACGCTTTTCTTTTAGTATGTTACGTACACCGGCAGACACTGACGCTCAGCAGCCTCCACCGGCGACGTCTGCACTATCCGTTGCTTCAACTCCAACGCCAAGGGTCCCTTCGGCGGCTGCGTTGCTGTCCAGCAGACCGACACCACACCCAAGCAGAACACCCCCGACAACATCGACACCGCCCAGACCCTCGGCGGCATCCTCACCCAGGTTCAGCAGAACGCGAAGGACCTCCCCGCCGCTTTCAAGTCGAATGCCGAGGCCAAGACCCAGGACGAGCAGGGCCTTACCGCTATTAAGGAGATTCTCGGCAACACCGCCACTCTGGAGGCTGCCGGTCCTGCTGGAGGAGCTGCCGGTGGAGCTGCCGGTGGTAACAACAACAACAATGGTAACAACAACAACAATGGTAACAACAACAACAATGGTAACAACAACAACGGCAATAACAACAACGGCAACAACGGCAACAACGGCAACAACGGCAACAATGGCAACGGCAACGGCAGGAACAGAGGCAAGGGCAAGGGCAACAACAACAACAACAACAACAATGCCAACACGGGCGCCGGCGGTGGCAACGGAAGGAACCGGGGCAATGGTGGCGGCAACGCTGGCAACAACAACAACGCTGCCAACGGCAATGCTGGCGGCAACAACAACGCCGCCAACGGTAACGGCAACGGCAACGGCCGCGGCGCCGGAGCGAACACCCAGGCAGGAGGTCGCGGACAGGGCCGCAACAACCAGAACAACAACAACAACAACAACAACAACAACAACAAGCGTGACCTCCAAGACACTCCCCTCTCTCGCCGGACTAGGAGAAACCTCGTTGCCAGGCAGTTCTAGGGTAGCACGTGGAACCCAGGGGCACCTAACGCGTATACCTGAGGGCACGTCGCGGAAGTCTAGCCTCTGGAGGAGGTTGTCGTCTGCGCCTGTGTCGTGAAGTTCTTGTTTGTTTATTATTAGCGAAATAAATAGTGAGAGAGCCGTGAAAGCGTCGGGGGAATCAAAGTCACTTTTACACATGTTCGACGGGGTCGCTGAGGAAGGGGTTCGTTCCAACGTGTGTATTCAAAAACAGCTGAAACTGTCTAAAAACGAATAACAAAAAGTTCATAAGGGCCTGCAAATTGCAGCAGGCTGCGAGGCGGATTTTGAAAAGAGTATCTCAGTGAAGGAGGGGGAAAGGAGGAAAGTGTGTCATCGGGATCGGGTCGATGCCGGCCAGTCTCGGTTCCGGCCCCACCTTCTCGGACGACCATCTGGACAGGACAGCGGGGCCGATCGGGAGGCCGATGTTCACCCTGCCGGGGAACGGCCTACAACGCCCAAAGAATATGACTCGAAACTAACCAATGTATCGCGAAATTGTGGCGATATGAAGTCCCTGCGTCTACAGGGTATCTGAGCTGGCAGATACGATAGTATTTAACAAGATCCGACCCACGGATTACCCGTCGTGTAGATATGATGCACGTCCAGTCCGTCCGTCTCTATGTACCCTCATGCCGCTGTGGCCCTGTTACGAAGCGTCTGCTGCTGCTGCTGGGCGTCGTTCTGCTCCCTGCCGGACGACTCGAGCGGTATCTCCTCCCCGCGGCCCGGCTGCGGCGCCTGTCCGCGGTCGACGCCGAGGACGACGGCCTTGCGCTCGCTGCTGAGGTGGTGCTCCCTGACGAAGAGGTTCAGCACCAGCGACAGGCCCGAGAACGCGACATACTACATCATCAGTCAGCGTGGCAAACCCCTGAGGAATGTTATGTTTCGGTCACTCGCCATGATCCACACGACCCTCAGCGCGTCGTAGTAAGCCCTCCGGACGGGCACCTGCTGCTCCTCGTGAAGCAGGCGTATCCCCTCGACGCGCGCGGTGGCGCTCTCGCCGTCGAACTGCCGCGCCAGCTCGGGACCCACCGCGGCCGCGAGCGCGGCGTTGCCGGCGCGCATCTGGTTCTGGAACGCGACGCCGCCGACGACGACGGACACGGCCGTCGCGATGGACCGCAGGAAGCCCATGGTCGCCACGACGGCGGCGGTGTCGCGCACGCTCGTGGCGGCCTGGGCCGCGAGCACGGGGGCCTCGATGTTGAGCCCCACGCCCACGCCCGCGAGCACCTCGAAGGCGAAGAGCCGCGCCAGCCCGCCGCCGAACTCGAGGCTGACGAAGAGGCCCGTCCCCAGGGCCAGCAGGACCTGCGCGGCGTGCATGAGGACGCGGTAGCGGCCGGTGCGCTGGATGAAGACGCCCGCGCCCGCGGCGGAGAGGGAGCACGACACGACGAGGGGCAGCATGTACAAGCCCGACCGGAGGGCGTCGACGCCGAGGACGGACTGGGAGTAGAGCGGGAGGTAGTAGGCGATGCCGATGAAGACGTACGAGTTGGAGGCGAAGACGGCGTAGGCGGCGGCGCGGGGCCAGGTGGAGAGCAGGCGTAGCGGGAGGACGGGGTTGGCGGCGAAGCGCCACTCGTTGACGAGGAAGACGGCGACGGCGACGAGGCCGAGGACGATGAGGCAGATCACCGTCGGCGAGGACCAGGGGTGGACGGTGTCGCCGAAGTCGAGGGCGAGGAGGACCATAAGGGAGCCGCCCATGCAGAGGGCGCTTCCCGTCCAGTCGATGGCCTTGAGGCCGGCCCAGATCTTGGTGTTGGGGGAGGGGAGGTCGAGGAAGAAGAAGAGGACGAGGAAGACCACGCCGCCGATGGGGACTTCGGGGGTTTGTTAGGTGATGGATGTCTGCGAGGGCGCGAGGGACTTACGGTTGATCCAGAAACACCATCTCCAGCTGCACGGTAGCAAGTCAGCGAGGAGAAAGCAGGATCGGGGAAGAGTAGGACTGACTCCATCCGCGTAGCGAAGACACCACCTAGCACGGGACCGATAGCACACCCAATGGCCCAGATGATGGACGTGATGGCGAGGTACAGCCCGCGGTCGCGCAGGGAGAACATGTCGCAGATGATGGTGTTGACCATGACGCCCATGCCCGAGGCGCCGACGCCTTGGACCGCGCGCCCCGCGATCAGGGCGTCCATGTGCGGCGCGAGGGCGCACAGCAGGCTCCCCGCGAGGAAGACGGCGACGGCGAGCAGGATGATGGGCCGGCGGCCCCAGAGGTCGGCGACGGAGCCCCACACGGGCGTGACGGCGGTGAAGCCGAGGATGAAGGCCGAGCCGACCCAGATGTAGCCGGCGACGGAGTCGAGCGAGGCGACGATGTTGGGCACGGCGGTGGTCACGATGGTCATGTCCAGCGCCGAGAGGGTCGCCGAGAGGCAGAGGGACATCATCGTGAGGGCGATCTTGGTTGCCGAGAGGTTCGGGACGGGGGGTTCGGAGCCGTCGTCGGGGCCTGGGAGAGGCCCGTCGCTGGGGGACTCATCACTCGGAGGCGGTGCGGCGGCGGCCGCGGGAGCATCTGGCTTGGGAATGTGATGCTGTTCCTTGGTTGGAGGTTCTTGGTGCGAACGCGTCGTCGTCGTCCCGAGCTTGTCGCAGCCGTCGTCGGCTGGGTAGATCGCCCCGAGGACGGAAGACATGATGGGCCAGCGCTTTCTTGCTGACTTTGGGAAAAAGAAAGCAAGAACGACAGTTAGAGTATCGAATTAACCTCGATAGAAAAAGTGTGCGCGGTGGTTGAGGCAAGAGACAAGAAGGGGAGAGTCTCGAGATTCTTATGATGTGACGACGTGACGTTCGTTCATCGGGTCCCCGGAGAACGCGCCCACGGGCGCCCGCGGATGGCCGAGCCAGCGACGGTCCGCGTAAACTACGGTGCAAAATGGGGCGATGACTGACTGGCGTGTTGGTTGAGGCACTGTACAGTCCTTGGCGAGATGTCCTGCTTACGTCCCGCGCGGGAGCACGTATGCTAGCCAAGCAGCATGGTTCGGCATTCTGCAGATCCGAGCTTGCGGATGAAATTTATTCAAGGTGGACTGTAACTGGAAAACAACATGTTTCCGCTCTTGCTAACTCTCTGGGATGGAGTGATTCTCGGCCTTGATATGTACATGCTCTTCTTCTGTACCTAGGTATGCAACAAGTCGAGCTTCATAACCCCATAGCTTGTTTTAAGAACCCGCGCTGCGTGACATAAGTGTTTCCTTACCTAGGTAGAATGGGACGTACAAGGCAGTCATCACGGCAGCCCCAAGGAAGACTAATAGCCTCGACAGGTAGTTAGTAACGAATGAGAAAGTAAGACACAGCACGAGGGGTCCCATCTGTACCATCTCTCAGATAATGGGGACGTATTCAGTAGCTCTACGGATACAGATTGATCCCATTATTCCCATTCTCTACCAGTACGTCAGAACGGCACCGCAACCCAGCGAAAGCTCCGACAGGGGTCTTCCGCCTCGTCCCGCTGTCCAACATCTCCGTGAAGGCACTTTGGTATCGCACTGTAGGAAGGCACGGCAGCGCAGAAACGTCTCTGACCAATCGTGTTTTCTGTCACCTGGGCAGGGTTGGTAGTTCGTAAGAAACAGGAGATGCAGAGGGTGAAGTGCGCTGGTACGCCTATGTTGTGTGATAAGATGGGTGCATACCTACGACTGCAACGCCGGTGACGTCTTGATGCGTGCTGTGTGGCCCAAGTCTCGGATCTAGCGATATTTTGCGGAACTTTGGTCGACTCAATGTTGTGGCTGCTGAGAGCTACGTGGGCTGGAGATACAAGGCGGTCGGTGTACTGGCTGAGACAGGCGATAGGTCTCATTCCAGGCGTATTAGTGGCCGCCGGCTCGTTAGACTTCAAGGACTTGAATTAATATCTATATGATTAGATTTGGGTAAAAGAACGGCCCACTTCTCGAATATATCAAATACGGAGAGGGGGCGGCCCGTTATGCTCGCAGACTCGTGGCTTGTGGATCATCCATCCATGCCGAGGAGCTGGCTCACCTTGCGTCGGCATGAGATCCGTCCCTGTCTTGAAGCTGGCTATCGGCGGGTCTTGCGGACTCCCAAAGTCCTCAGAGGCATGGGTTGTGTGAACATTCAAGCTGTTCACAAGAGTACTCAAAGTCTAGCTTGAATAGCATGTACCCCTCGTACTTACTGCTGCTCGAGGGGTCTGCTCGTGCCGCCAAAGAAGTGATTACTATTCAAAACGTTCAGAATTGGAAAGTAGCCGCTTCGCAGCCGGTAAGGCGCCGTGAGAAAGTAAAATAGATTACTTCAATCAAGTGCGAAGGCCCCTATTGGGGGCGTTCCACACGACCTCCTGATCCCGCCCATAAGTCCATAAGCAGCAGGTATTACCCGGCAACTGTAAAACGCTCGCCATTTTGCTAGTTGCGAAGCTGGTTATATATTCCCCGTGCTATATTCGGTTGTCGGAGTCGCCGGAAAGTTTGCCAGTACGAAGACGGACTCTCACGGCAGCCAAGTCCGTATGAATACGCCCTACGCCCTACGCAACTCGCCGGTCACCAGGGCGCAAACTCGCCGACAAGAACAACTATAAATGATGGCAACATCAGTTGCACAATTCACCTCATCAGCAGAATTCATCTCATCGGCAGGCCCTTTCTCGCAATTCGGATACCCGTAGGCACACTCTTTCCACGTCTCCCAACTCTTTCAACGCCAGTCACTATGCAGTTCAAAGTCGCCCTCGCCCTTCTCTTCGCGTCCCTCGCCGCCGCGGCACCTCCCCCGGCGGACGACAGCAACCTCCTGGTCCGCGAGCCCCAGGGAGGCAACTGCTGCTCGTTCATACCGGGCACGTGCAACTGTGGCTGCGTAAGTTCTGACTCTGCGAAATTCGAATGTTGCTTGATAGTACAGGTGCTGGCTGGCTTCGATAGTGCTCCAACGTAAGTTAAAATCCAGCGCGGTGTGGTGTTCGTCGTGCTGATAAAGTGTGTCCCAGGGTCCTTGTGCCACGAGCTCGAACCCGAACGCTAGGTGCAACTGAGACGGTGTTGACTCTCTTACGCCGGAGCTATCTGAGATGGACTGGAATGATAGAACGACTCGAGTTCATATATGCAAAGGGTTCATTTGTTGGCTCACGGCTTCTAAGCTTTGTGAGACGTCCCCATTCATCGCGAAGCAGTCCAGGTAGTATATGTGAGCTGTATACTCACACGAAAATACGCCTTGTTTACTCGCCGGTATAAATTGCTATGATGAAATCGTTGTTGACATCCTGCTCGAACGCCATTGTCAATGGGGCTTCCATTGATGTGCGTGGAGGTCGAACTCAAAACTGCCGCTCGGTAGCGCTGTCGCTCTGTGTCATCTGCCAACGATCACCTGCCGCGTGCTTGAAAACCCCTGCCAACTTCGCTGCCGTCCTTGTCGTATCCCAGGCCCCAATACGACGCAGCTACTGGACGCAGAACGATTGGGGAGGGCAGGAAGTCAACCCCAGGGGGAGACCAGTCGAACTATACACTCTGTCGTGCCCGACACCGGCCCAGCCAACGACATCTCTCCCCGGCCTCCTGCGGTCCGGTACAAGAATGTCACTGGACTGGGCTGTAAGACCATCACGGGCAGGGGCGAGAGGGTAATTCATACTGTTGCCCGCGTATGGAGAAGCAGAGAGAACTGCGGCTACATCACCATAGGATAGAAATGGCCGGTCCTCACCGACGCATCTATAAATTAGCTTCATACCTACGAACAGTCCTTTAGACTGCCAGCGATGAACGACAAACGAGACAACGGGATTAGGGGGGGAGGGCAACAAGACCGCGTGCTTCTTGCGTATCACGTGCATTGCTTAAGCTTGACGTAAGAACGCTGCGGAACGATTTCACGTCTTCTGGATCTCTGGTCCTCACTGTCGACGTTGTATACCACTCCGAGTACCCGAGGACTAGTCAACAGAGCCGACGACGAGGCGACGACCATCTACACTACCTGGTTAAAATGCTAGCCAAACATGGAATAGGCATCAGTCCCTCACGGGGGTTTTTTTTTTTGTTTTTAGAAACCTCAACACACGACAGATATACTGTCGCGTCTGCGTTGCGCCCGTCATCATCTTGGGCCGGCGGTTGACTTACTTTTATAGTCGCCACCACATCCCATCCTTCCCGCGTCTGAACAAGACCCTCCCAGGGAGAAAACGTATATAAACAACACCACCGTCCAGTCTAGATGCCACTTCACACAACTGATTATGGCTGCAGGAAGGTGTCGCCGAGAACAGCCCGGTAGACCTCGTCCGTAGGCACGATACCTTTGATGTCACCGACAAGTCCGCCACTGGAACCGTCGAAACATCCAGCCATCCACTCTCATAGCCATATCCTTTCTTCGTCGTCGAACGTCCGCTGCTGCGTATCTAGGAACGGAATACACCACCGACGGCTGACAGAGCGGGATGAGTGAATAGTAGACACCAACTTCGACAACGCGGAGAAATCCTTTTGAGGTGCCAGCGGCAGTACCTTCAGAGATGGGAAAGAGACCATCGCGCGATGTCGTCTTCGTCGACTAACTCGGGTTGTGGAGAAAAAGAAACGTTGCAAGAAACGCCTCCCGACTCTCTTTTTATATAGGTACTGCCATCCTGTTCGCGATGTGTGTCGTAAGCAGCAGGAGCGAAAGGGGGAAGGAGGAAAAGTAATCAGCGCAGCGAAAAGAACAGACCCGTGCTTTCCTAGGGGCACCGGGGCGGGTGACATTTGAGTTCCCAACCGGAGACCGTTTTACATCGGGTACTCTTAGAACCCCCTTGGACGGTAGTTGTCCAGCAGGCCGGAGGAGTGGATGTACCGGGCGCAAGAGCACCTCTAGAACAGACGTTCACACCTCAAGACTGGTGAACCAGACATATCGCCATCACCAAACCTCAATCATCACGCCTATATTCGAAAAAAACCCAACCTACAACCTCCCCCCCCCTAAAGCTTCGCCTTATCCCCCATACTCCTCCCGACGAGCTCCCAAGCAAACTCGGCCAGCGGGCCCCTCGTAACCGCAAAATGCTTCGCCTTCTCGCTGCTCGCCTGGCCCTGCGCCGCCCTGGCCGCGATGCCCTGCAGCACCGCCGACAGCCGGAAGATGTTGAACGCCATGCCCCAGTTGAGCTCGGGCGCGGGGTCCCAGCCGGCCGCCTGCGCGTACCAGCCCACGACCTCGTCGACGGGCGGGAGGCCCGGGGTCGCGCCGGGCAGGAACCCTTTGTGCGCGTACACGCCGCTCTCGGCGCGGGTGGCGGTGAAGTAGGGGGTGAGGAAGTTGCAGAGGTCGGAGAGCGGGTGGCCGACGGTCGACATCTCCCAGCTGTTTTTTACTTCTGTCAGCATGCCATCCTTTGAGAGAGAAAGGGGGGGGGGGGGGGGGACGACTCACTCCAGGACGCCAATGACCCTCGGCTCCGTCTTGTGGAACACGATGTTGTCAATCTTGTAATCCCCGTGGATCAGCGTGCCCCGGTCCCGCGGCTGCCTCCGCCCGTCCGCGAAGAACCCCACCATCTCCCCAAAGTGCGGCAGGTCCCCGACCCTCTCGCCCGTCTCCCGGTCCACCGCCGCGGCCTGGCTCTCGCAGATGGTCGTCCACGTCGCGACCTGCCTCCCGTAGAACCCCTCCTTCTTCCCGAACCTGCCCAGCCCGACGCCCTCGGGCTCGACGCGGTGCAGCCCCGCCAGCGTCGCCGTCGCCGCCCGCCACAGCGCCCTCCTCTCTTCGGCGGACGAGACCTCCGGCATCGTGGGGTCCTCGAAGATGCGCCCGTCGAGGAACTGCATGACGTAGAAGGCCGTGCCGACGACGGACTCGTCCTCGCAGAGGCAGTACGTCCGCGGCACGGGGAACCCCGTGGGGCCCAGGGCGTGGATTATGCGGTGCTCGCGCTCGACCTTGTGCGCCGCCTTGGAGAGGAGCTTGCCGGGGGGCTTCTTACGCAGGACGAAGCGCGCGCCGGTCGCGTCGGTGAGTTGGTACGTCGGGTTGGACTGGCCGAAGCCGAACTGCGGACGATATGCGTCAACGGAAGCCATCGGGGAGTAGGGGGGGTGGATTGGAGAATGGAGGCGAACCTGCTTGATGTCCAGCGGCGTCTTGATCTCCGGCACGTTGTCCTCGAGGTACCGCTCCAGCGCCTTCTGGTCGATCGGGTGCCGCACGCGTCCCGCCATCTTCTTGTCGTCCGTCCGTCGAGGTGCTGCGGTTGTGTGTGTCTGCGCGTCCCGTGTATTCGGTGCTGCGATGCGACAAGAGACGAATTCGACAGTCGCAATTGCAATTGGCCTGGCCCGCCCGATCCCAAACCCTTTTCGAATTAAAAACACAGTCTCGGATAGTTGGAGAGATTCCGGGGGAAACGTTCGCAGATGGATTGGCAGATGCAGACAGTTAATTCCGAGGCGGAGACGATTTCCGGGGTAATTCAGGTCCCCTCCCCCAATTTCCATCAGCCTCGGCTCGTCCAGGCCGCTAAAAAAACGTCACTTTGTCACTGCTGCGCGCGCGCGGGGGAAGCTGCGAGGGAATGCTTGTCACTGCCTAAACCCCAGAGACATCAGCAGGATGCCGAGGTCCACTGCCGTACCTATCCACCGTAGAAGCAGCGGAGGGTACCTAAACCCCCCGGAGGGGGGAGCAAACCCCAACTTCTCGTCAACCACTCAAAGAGCTTCAGAAAGCCGGCCGACCACCCCTTCTCATCCCCGGCTCCTCGCGGCAAACAGCCTCTCATCATCCAGCCTCACGCCCCCCTCCCCTCCCTTCCCCAGAAACACCAACCGGCGGCGGCGTCCTTCGAGTCAGGCCCCGCGTCTCCTCCATTGGCCGTCCGTCATCGTCGGGGTCCGTCCGCAAGCCACGAGGTCAAGCGGGCCGACCCTTTCTGTATTCCTCTCAAATGGCAATTGCTTCCGCATCTCACTGGTCGTTGGTCTCCAATTGACAATGCGTCCGTGTCAGTCACACTACATCCGCGCATGTCCCATGTAAAGTGTAGATTTACTATGAGTCAATAGATCAAAGTCCAGAGTGTGTGTTTCTCTCTCACCACCAACACATCCGGCGACAGAGTGCCGAGGCAAAGCTCCATCTACATCTCGTCACATCATTGGAAGTTCTGCTGTAAAAATAGAGGAGAGTAAAAGATAAATAAAACGTAAATATAATCTTCAATCATTCTTCTTTGGTCCCGTACATCCGGACGCGCCAAGCTGATTGGCCGTCTTTTCTTCGTTTTTGGGGATTTTTCGTTCTTTTTTTTTTTCTCTTCGTTTCAACTCCCCACGTATAAAATCCGTTTGGTAGCCAGACCAGTCATCCCCTGCATTTTTCTCTCTCTCGTAGAATATAATAAGACGCTTCCCCGCCCCGACAAAGATTGTGACACGAAGTGAAGAAGAAAAGAACAATCAAGAACAACAAGGAGAAGGGGGTAATCGAGTAAACACAAGAGGGGTATCCGTCGTTTCGAGTCGTCCATGCATTCTTCCCTCCCATTTCCCTTGCGGCCACCCGTCTGAACGGGCACCATGCTGTTGCCAGTCGAGTATTTGTATTAGCCGGAAAAAAAAGAAAACCGAAAACGGAAAAAAAAGAGTCGGAAAAAAACGACCGGCACCACCGTGGTGGCGTCGATCAGGCCTGGCAGCCAGAGAGCAACGAGAGTCCTGTGTACCGGCCCGAATGCTGCATGCGAAGACGTCCGTGGAATGGTCCAGCCCCTATAAACGCACCTCATAAGAGAACCTGACATCGTGACTCCCGCCGTCATTATAAACCAATTTCGAAAGAGAAGAGATGGTTGCTCGACGTCTCTGCTGGCTGTCGTGACTTCGTGATCGGAATGCTCGACAAAAAAAGATAGACTCGGGGGAAGGCAGCCCTATCAAGACGACTCCTCCTCCTCCTCTTCCTCTTCGGGGCTCTCCGAGGCCGTCTTGGGCTTCTTGTTGGAGTCGGCGTCGTCGTTGTTGGACTTGCGCTTCGAACCGGCCTTGGCGCCGGCGCTCTCGTCCTTGGGGGCCTCGCCGGGGGCCGCGCCCTTGTCGCGCTCGATGGCGGCGACCTCCTCGGCGGTGAGGAAGCGACCGCCGGGGCCGCGGGGCCGGCGCATGGCGTGGTTGTGTCTTGACTCGTGGAGGTACGGCTTGCGGCCCTTGGACGTAAGACGGAGCTGCTCCTCGAGCTTTTGGCGGGCGACGCGACGCTTGAGGATGCGATGGAACTGCTTCGCGTTGACGTAGAGGGGCGACTCCTCGACGCCGCCGGCGGGCATCTCGGGGGACTGCGGGTGCTGCATGGCCTGGGGCTGGGGCATCTGCGGAGGGGCGACGCCGGGCCGGGGGCCCACGTGGCTCATCATGCCGGGCGCCGGGACGCCGGGGCTCGTGACCTGGCTGAGGCGCCTCTGACCACCGGGCAGCTGCGAAACGTTGTTCATCTGGGTTGGTGATCTGGGGTCGCGGGTGTTCTCCTTCTTGGTGCCCATTCGCGGGGAGGTCTGGGACAGGCTGGGATCCGACGACATGTATGGGTAGTTGGAACCCGAGGCGGCCGCGGTCGCCGCCATGGCGGCGGCCTGGATTTGGGGCATGCCGTAGTGCATGCCCTGTTGAGGGACGTTGTACTGCGGCTGGTACATGTTGTGACCCTGTGCCTGTGTGGGCGACTGCTGCTGGGTAGACAATATGGGTGACGTCTGTACGCCGTGGGGAGAGGTGATGTTGTTGGAGCTGGAGCTGTTCGTGTATCCCGAGTGCGCGTTCTGTGGTTGTTGTGGGTACTGCGCGTATTCCATCATACTGGGAATAAGCCTGTCCTCGTGCGGGTCGTCGAGCGGGTGCGATGAAGCTCCAAGAAAGCCTCCTAGAGTTCTTCGTCGCGATGTTGCTCAGGACCAATGGGAAGCCGAGCAGGAGGATCTAGCTTGGCGACGGTTCCGGGACGCGGTGGTTCGAGATAGCGTGACTTTTGGGTGAGCGCGGTGTCGAATGAGTGAGTTAGGGGTATGGGTCGCGGGTGACGAATGAGTTGCGACGAAAGCTGCCTTTTTTGGTGAGAATCGAGGTTTAAGATGAATGGGAACGGCCCAGTCAAGTCTCCGCCTGCTTGGGTAGAGTTGGGCACACGCGTTGGGAGCGGGCAGTGGCTTTAGGTAGTGGGAGTGGGTGGGTGGGTGCTCTGCCAGTATACTGGGAGCGGAGGGTCTCAATCTATTGGCGATGCGTGGATGAGCTGGCAGTGGTGTGCGCGACGCAAGTGGCCGACCACGGCATATGCAGGCTGATGTAGTCGCGGGGCGGACACCGGGTGGGTGGCTGAGCCTGGAGCGAGGATGACAGCCACGTGAGAGTGACGAGACGGGAATAGTTTGTTGCTCGTGCCGTGCGAGGCGAGGCGAATTGACAGAGGAGGAGGGGAGGAGGCGAGGCGAGACGTTGATGTCTCGTCTGTATCCGTTCCAGGGTTCGTTCAGGGGGCTTTCTGGCTGTCAACTCTGGGTCGAGTGACGGTGGAGGCGGCGATGTGTCGCAACGTTGCTGGGTAAGGATACTGTACTGGTCCTGGTCTGATTCTGGTCCTGAACCTAGGGTTGGTCTCTACCGGCGCTGCGATGCACTGCGGGAGGCGGGTAGTTTTGGACGAAACAGAAGGGTCGGTGCCTTAGTTTCCCCAGAAAATGGTGACGGCTTGGGAATTGCTTTCCACTTCGCGAAACGCGTAAAAGGATCTGTCCAACCAGAGAGATATTAGCATTAGCCTCTACTGTATATAAGCCGATGGGATGCTCAAGACAGAAAAGTCTAGGACAGGGCAGAACAGGGCAGGACAGGATGATGCGACAAGGGGACGGGCGGGCTGGTGGGGTAGCTGCTTAGCTGCTGCTCTGCTCGCGCCTCGGGCCACCACTTGATGCGCTGGCAGACCGCGCATGCATGACGGAATATGCAGAGACAGGGCCCACCATGCCAGCGCCAGCGCCAGCGCCAGCGCCAGCCCGGCGACACCTTCCCCTGCTGCTGCTGCTCGTTCTTGCCGTGTAGAGGTGTGTGTGTGTGTGTGTGGTAGTGGTGGTGGTGATGGTGGCGGCGGGCAACGCAGAGCCAGAAGGCAGTCCAAGCTGCTGTCATGGCAGGAGCAGGCCACCAAGACAGAAACCCAGCCCCAGCTACAGCGCAATTGCCTCCTGTGCTATGCGCTGAGGGGGAAGGAGCAAGGGAAGGGGGGCGTGTTTGTACAGGCGCTGTGCTCCTGCCTGCCTGCCACCCGCGGGACTTCCCAGAGCCCTACTGTGTAGGCTAAGGCTCACTCACTCACTAAGCGCTTCTCTCCCCCAAGAACGTGCGTGCATCCCGCTGGGGCTGCAGCTCGGGTGGTTGGCCCAGGGGTCTCGGGCTTGCCAGTGGCCATTCTCTTCCACCTCACCTCACATGCCAGGCGGTAACTGTGCCGTACCGTGACCAGCCCCGGACCATCGACAGAGGGTGTGCTTCCAGAAGGTATAGAAGGCTTGGTTATGCGGGTGTGCATCCAGCGGGGGACAGCTGAGGCAGCAGCAGAGCAACTGGCAACGACAAAAAGAAAACAGGTAACGTCAGAGTACGAAATGGTCGACACGGCGGGGTGTCGCCGATGTCCGTACATACACATCGACAAGAACAGAGACAGATTGACGTGGACAAGGTGCGGATGGATGAAGAGGGGGGAAAGGGGGGGTGTGAGTGTGCCAACCGAGGAAGGGATGGTTACACCTCCTCCGGGGGAGGACGGGAGGCCGTACAGATGCTGTGAAGGGCGGTGACGATGCGACACGACGACATGCAAAGAAAAGAACAAGACACGTACCGTTGAAGGCTTGAGGTTGCTGCTGCAGCGTGGGAATCGCCGATGTATGTTTGAGTACAAGTGCCGGAAGAGGGGATTATGCGCCCTGCTCGAGGTCAGTCAGCATGCTGCCGGCGTCGGTTTCAGAGGAACGGAAGACCGCGACGCGTGATATAACGAGGGGGGCGCAGAGGTAAAAGACAGCAGAGAAAAGGTACAAGGGGAGGAGGCAAAATAGCAGGACAGAACGCAGAGATGGGAATACAATACACGGCAGCAGCAGCGCCTGTGGTGTTCCTGCCCTGTCTGGGTAGGGGACAAGGAAGCGCGCGACGTTGTCCGTACAAGGCTGGGGAGGAGGGGCGCAAGAGGCCTTCTGTCGAATGGCATGCGAAACGTACCTGGTTGGTTGGATTGTTTATTTGGCTTCCTGGCGTTGTGCTTGCTTTCCTGGACGGGAGGGGTTTGGGGTTTGAATAGGCTCCCGGTCTAAGTCGGAGCGAAGCTTTCTGATAGGCTTTTGACTCGAGTGTCACGATAAGAGCTTGGAGATCGCCTCTACCCAAGGAAGAAGCTTTGACGCGTGTGCTGTGCTGTGGTGCGGGTGCGCTGCGATACGGTTACCGGTTACCGGTTGCCGATGCTGATGCTGATGCTGGTGCTGGTGCTGGTCCTAACGGGCGCGGAAATGGGCGTCGACTTTGCTGTTTTCCGCAGGTCGAGTCCGTCACCTGATTGTTGGTGGTGATGGTATGGTGGGTTTTTGTCTGTGTTCGCGGCCAATAAAGGCGGTGCTTCAGAGAAGACGCGAAATGCCACGGACGACGATGATAGGTGAAGACTGGTGGTCGAAATCGGGAATGATCCAGATGGCCAGTCGCGCGAACGAATCCACGACTTTGGTTCCTGGATTAAGGTCAGGTAAAGGTGGGAAGGGGGAAGCAGACAAGCAAGTGTCCATCCAGTGCGTGGCCGTGGCGTGTGAAAGTGTCCAATGTCAGGTCGAGGACGGGACGTTGGAGAAAGTGCGCGACGGATGTGAGTGGTCGCAAGAGAAAAAGCCGAGCTGATTTGCTGACTTTTGTGGGAGGGCGGGTTTTTTCTGGCTTTTTGCCTCGTTGGATTCGCTGGAGCTTTTTCTTCTGCGCGAACCGGGGCAATGCTGCACTTTGTACGCCTGTTTCGGAGGAAGAGGGGAAGGTGGAAGAGCAAGAAAAAAAAAACGATGTGTGGGGCCTTGTGGCGTCAGCGGTAAATGGGCCACTTGCTGGGATCTGGGTGCTTGGAGCCTGAGGTGCTGAAGGGCAAAAGGCAAGGAAAAAAAGGGCAAGAGGTGCACTGCTGCCTTAGGACATACAGGACTGAGGAGTCGTTCTGTGCAGAGAGAGAAAGAGGAGATGGAGATAGCTTACCGCAGGCAAGTAAGTACCTAGGTACCTTGGTCCTTGGATGCCCTCGGGTGGACTGCGAGGGGAAGGAACCGGAGAGGGGAGGGGAGGGGTGTGGGCCGTGGTGCTGACGCTGACGTCGCAGTCGAAAGTGAGGGCAGGAGCAACAGAGAGAGGTGAGGTTAGCCGCGCCTGCACCTATCAAAGTACACCCCTCTTGTACTGTGGATGTCGGACGGAACGGGGGGGCGGAGGAGGAGGCGCTCTTGCCCAACAATCAGAAAGCAGGCTGGAGACGAGACAGGAAGGAAGAGTACAGGTAGGGTGGGACGGAAGGAGAGGCCCGGTTCGGCTTCCCGCGGTGTTCCCTTTTTCTTTTCTTTCTTTTCGAGATGAGATACGGATATTCTTGCTGCGGTTTTCTTCTGTCGACGTCGAGAGACCGAGCAAGTCCGACGTCTCCTAGGTAGATGTGCGTCGTGGGTGTGCACGCGAGGAACTATTGAGTGTATGAGACTGGAGAGAGTGTGCGCGTGGCTTCCGGGTGCTGCGTTGCTGACGGCTTGCTTGCTTGCTTGACTGCCTGCCTGCCTGCCTGCCTGCCTGGACTCGCGCTAGGTTTGTCGTAGACTCGTACTCGTGGCTTCCCCTCCACACTACTTCTACAGCGCACGCTCTTCTCGTCGTTGCTTCTTCTGCCTTTTTTTCCTCTTGCTCCCCGTTTCTCTTGCGCCGCAGGGCCGTATCTCACGCCCTCGATGCAAGATCGATAAAGTGCTAGATGCGGAGCGAGAAGGCGTCGCTGGTGATTGGCGATTGATTCGATATGATGGCGAGCGTCCAATCGAACGAAAGCAGCCCGGGCGTTCGTTCCCTGGTGTCTGTTTCGAAAGCGCTGCTGATGGTACCGGCGAATCTGATTGACTGATTCGACTGGGCTCTGTTATTTTCTGCCCTGGCGTCCGTCAGGTTTGGGTGGGCCGGAAAGGATTGATTGGCTGCGGGCGGGGAGGTGGTGAATGGCGAGGGAGAATTCTCTGCGTTGATTTGAAGGGGCGGGGCCAGTAGCCATTTAACATCTCTGACTGGCTGATTCAGCGGGTCTTAGTGGGGCATTGCATGTGGCCGACCGCGCCCTCGTCGCTTCTGATTTGCTGTCATGACGTGATGGCGAGTTGTTCGTACTGCACACACCCTACGAGGGTGTATTCCAACACCAGATCGAAGGTGGAGGTGTCCCCATTGTCCAGTCATTTCTACGTCCTCGTTCCTTCACTTTTCGTGATGCCAGATAGCAGTGGCAGCACCTACCGACACACGCAGTACACGTACCACAGCTTCCTTCCAACTTTACCACTAACCATGTACTCTATCTGAAGGCAATCACGTCGGAAGCTTTCTGTATTGCTCTCACATGTTCGTTCAACTAAAACTCTTTTTTTTTTTTTCCCTCCCCATCCTCTGGGGTCTCGCCATCTTCCACTAGGCTCGTCCTCTGTTCAACCGCTCGTCCTGTCAACCTCTCAAGTTCCGCTCCCCTGGTCTCGACTTTTCCGTATGGGGCAAGGTCCCCATCTGCCTGTGTGCCTGCCTGCCACGTTACTTCAGCATTTCCCTCTTTTTAATAAAGCAAGGCTGCACGCCCCAACACCGCGAGGAACATGAGACGAGAAGGGACGCATCACTCTGCTGCTCAATGCCTATCCCGACCACCCTGCAAGTTGCGACTGCCACGGCCTTCCCGCTCGCCTGATGAGTGATGACTCCTCCCGGGTGTCGGTGTTCACTCCTACTGTTGAGCCCAAGCTCTCAAGGGGCGGAAGCGGGAGCGGAAGAGAGCTCTCTTGAACCGGTGTGCTACCCCCCACGGAGCTGCCAGCACCAGTACCAGCGCCAACACGGCACCGAACTACCTACACTGCACCGCACCGCGCCGTACCGCGACAGCTGGTAAGGTCGGGCTGCCTCACGCTATCTCGGGCTCTTCTCTCTGTCTTCCTCTCTCCTGCCTGTCTCCCGACTTTCAGCAACTGGTTTCGAGGCCTGGTCTGCCTGCTGTGTGCGTCCGGGTGACGCCACAATCAAGTCGGTCAGCGTCGGCACACAAGCGAAAACCTGATCCGACTCCCGAGGAATGAGGCCGATCGACATATTCGTGAGCTGGCACTCCGGCGTGGGCTAGATTTAGCGACCGACTCACTCAGGCTTCGTACCGCTTTCAACCTTGCCTCTTCTTTTGCCCTTCTTCGCTCGTGGGCGGAGTGGAACACACGGACAGTGCGGAGAAGGTCGAAGGGGAAAAAAGAAGAGGCGGTGACGACTCCTCTTCCGCCGGCCGGTCTTGACTCTTGCTAGCCTCCCCTCGGCTGTTGGCTCTGCTCTGGGATGGTGAGGGGACAGAGAGGCTGGGGATGGGACGCGCTGTCCTGAGTCCTGACCGTGTTTGTTCCATTTCCTCCAGCCCAGGCAGAGAGACAACGCAAGAGCTTTTCGTGATGAGCCAGGGATACGGCAACCGACGCGCGCCGACGAGCGCTTATTACAGGATGTGATTGACGGTACTCCTCAGCTGGAGATGAGATTGCACACCGCACCGGAGATCACAACAACACCCATCGACAACAGCCCGTCCGTCCGCTGGCGGTTTGCCTGGCTCGCAAGGCTCAGGGCTCCTCACAACTCAGCACACAGCAGTCACAGCACAGACTGTCTGTCGATCGGTTGGGCTGCGAGCAACTGGGAAAGAGAAGAAGACTCACCCCCCTGGTCTCCGCCTGTGCGGCTGGGCCTCCCCTGCAACAGTGTCCGGCCTTTCTGAGAACCAGCTCCGTCCGCGCCGCATCGCACTTTGCTTCTTTCTATCTCGGTTCCACCCTCAGCCACCTCGGCCCCACGTGACACACACCGCATTAATTCTCTGACGAAATTTTTTCGATTCTGAAGCAGCATTTTCCCTGGCGAGCGCACAGGTACCGCCCCAGTGCACGGGGTACCTGCTGTAGCATACCACACCATTGAGGTACCTTTGGCAGCGGAGAACATTGGAGTGACACTCTCGGAGGAGCAGGTTGGTTCGGCTAGAGTACCTACGGTCGGTACCTAACTGAAGTCTGGATAGATACTTGCCTTCGCTACGGCGTGTTGGTACTGTACCCTGGCAGCCTGGCCTCACCCAAGCATCAAGAACCAAGGCACCCGAGCACATACGCAAACCATGGCCCATGGGCATGACGCCCTCCCATCACCTTTTCCGCACAGATCACCACGGGTGCTCGTCGACGTGTCGATACTCTGCCGCTACGGCACATACTACGTTGCCGTATACGAGGCCATGTATTTGGAGAAGACGACATGGCAGATCAAGCAAAGCCCGCTTCCCCTCGAGACTTCTTCAGAGTCGGGATCCAGAGTGTCGGTGAGGCGGGGGAGATGGTGAAGGCGAAGTCCTTCTCTCGTACCGCAGCCATTGCGCGCGTGTCCTCCGAGGTCTCGGAGTCGCAGAGGCTGCATCCGGCCGCTCGGAGATAGCTACTTACAGAACTACGACTGCAGAAAAGTACACCCGTGCATGCAGTTCGTGTATCAGAGGCTTGGGAGTGTCTCACGAGCTGACAACTGCGGTGGGGTTGCCGGGTTCGTCGGTCGTCGCACCCGCGCCGCGTGGGGAGACATCTGCTCATTATCTGCGCAAAGTCGGTGGCAAAGAGACGCCGGAAGCGGCTGGCGGAAGCCTGTACTACAATCTCTGGTCACCGCTGATGAAGGCCTCGCCAGCAGGCGGCGTGGAAGACGGCGTTGGATGGCGAGTTCGCCTCGCTGATTTTCGGTGTTGAAGTATCATTCCGGACTACCTGATGGTCAACGCGGTCACCTGCGCTCGTCGCCACCTACATCGACACCGTACGTTGGTGGTAAGATGCCAGCGCCTCGGTCTGTCGATTTTACCGGACGCAGCAAACGCGCTGGAATATATCGGCGCATATCTTCTGCCATCAATCAGGTCAAATTCATGTTGGGGTTATCCACGCGTGAGCAGGAACAGCCTGGCAGCCAGCAGGCCGGATGGAGATAACCTGGATGCAGACCTCTGGTTGTCGACCATTACCGGATACTACCTATCTCGGCGTCGAACATATCGCCTTTATCCGTGTGCTCCAGCACATGTCAATCAATTATCTCGAGCGTTGTTCCAGGTATGGGCGATGGTCAGGATACATGCTGGAACGGACTTTGGCCCGTACTCTCGTGGCCTCTGAAGTGGATGGATGAAGGTTATTGACTGCAAAGTGCCGTCACCTTTATTGTTTCGAAGCAATCCCAATGCAGATCGCGGCAGCATTCGCGATCCATCAAAGGTTACCGGATGGCAAATCCTCCTCGCACGATTCTTATATGCATGACCAGCAGCCATTTGTTATGGTGACGACCTGTCGCCCGATCTACAGCTGGAACTGGCAGCCGCTGACCAGTATGAGTCCTCGTTACGGACGCGTTTGATGCTGATTATCAATGAACCGGTTGCCGTACTGTGGGCAGCGTCATCGACAGGTCACCGTGACCATTCCAGCAAAGCGTACACCCGTGCAGCTTACGAGCGCTACGCTGACTGGGGACGCCACGAATATCCAACATTGATGGTGGGCCGTTAATCCCTCCCGGTGCCCGTTGGTTTCTCTCTCATCGCGTCGCGCGCGTATATCGATATCTCTAACCAACAGTGATGATGCTCTTTTGAGTTCTAACGACACTTGTAGCCATCGCCATTCTGCGGGTCGTGGAGATCCTTCTGTTATTTGTCGCGGGTACGGACTGTTCAGTTTATTAACCATGTTCAATAACACCAACTAAATGCTAATGAGGTAATGGTATTTCGCCTTCACCGTTTTTCGTTGTGTTTTCCATCTTGCAACTGCCAGGTCGCAGCATCTATGGGGACCCTGTGTTCAATCTATAATGAAGTTCTGCTGATTCTCGCGATGATGAAAGTTCGTTTTGGGCTCTTGAGTTTCTATTCAGCGTGGAGAGGTGCGCAGTGTAGAATTTGATTTCGGCTAAATCCACGCTGCGGGTAATCCGTGGAAGTTTTCCTGTTTTTACACAAATTAATCAGCAACCAGCCCAGGTTGCGCCGCCATGATCGCGAATCACCTGGGACGACGAAGCCGCCAGTACAAATATTGCGGACAGTCGTAGTATATTATTGCCAGCGTCCTCTGTCTTTTCTGCATCATACTGAACCGTATATCTCCCCAGGCCAGATCTGCGCTGAATTAACCATGGGCCGACGTCATGGGAAAGATGTCTCTCGTTCCTGGCGCTTACAGCGGTGGCCCCTCGAGCTTCTTGCTCGGGATGCTGGTTCAAGATTGCTGGCGCGCCCCCTCCGGTCCAGTGACGGCCTCCGTCCGGCGGGCGGGAAGGATGCGACGGGGACGGCGCGCTTTGGTTGGTACGGGACGTCGCCGCTTCCCCCCCTTCCCCCCTCCACTTCAAGAGTTGCGCCCGCCGTTCTTCTTCTTCTTTCCTACGGGTTGCATGGCGCTTGTGACGGATCGCGACGCAGGGCGGATTGATCACGGAATGTTTTGGTATCCTGTCCCGGTGGGCAGGCACTTGAAGACAAACATGGAGGATTGGTTACATTGCTACTTATGATATACGTATGCATTTTATGATGGATAAGATAGCTGTTTAACCATTTTACTGGTGGTTATCTAAACTAATACGTAGATATAGGCAAACTGCGCTAACTTTTGTTGGTGCATGGATGCCTAATATCACCCGGCAAGCGTGCATGCATACATACGGTCTCTTTTCCCATGAGGGGAGATCAAATACTGACATGAGGTGAAAATAACACAGAAAAGAAACCGCAGAAGAAGAGGGTGAGCGCCCCATCCGCACGACAACCTGTCGGCCTTTGAGCCCATCGCAGCTGACCAAACGGAAAATTACCATCCATTCAATGGTCAGAGCTGGAATCAACGGCGCCAACGTGGTGGGGGAGGACGACGTCGAGATCAGCCAGGCCCGGGGATCCCTCTCCGGCGGGAACCTTGGTCCCATCCGCGGTGTATTCGAAGCCATTGGCCAGAAAGAGGCCAACCAAGGTCGCGACCCGCATGCGCTCGCGGATGTCCTCTGAGGTAAGTCCCATAGCTTTCTCGAGGCTCTGATGAAACAGGTCGCGCAGGAATTGTTGGTTGGGGTGGTAGCAGAAGCCTTTCTTCGCCCTGTTGACCCCGAGCATGGTCTCGAGACCTCCGAGCGATGTCCCGAACGGGCCAACCTCGGCCTCCGCCCAGTCACAGACTCCCGTGACCAATCCCGTCTCCGGGTCAACGTGGATATTGTTCTCCAGGAGCTCGGCGTGGTTCGGTACCTGCGGCCAGTCCTCTGCGAAAAGCCGCGGGAGTTGCGAGATGACGTGCTCCAGGATCTTCCGGAAGCGCGCGGGTAGCCCGTCCCTGAGGGTCGCGAGTTTCTCGAGATACCCTCGAGACAGCACGCTCGGATCCTCGCGCGGCATCTCTGCCGGCGTGTTGTGCCAGGCCGAGGCGAAAAGCCTTTTGAAGAACAATCGGGTCAGCCGTCAACCACCTCCTCGAGGGTCGGTCGAGCGCTCAGCGGCGGGCGCGCACCTGGCAAAGCTCTGGACGGTCGTGCCGAGCAAGCGGAAGTCATCCCTATGCAGAGCATCCCGCGCGAGATACATCGAGACGCCGCCCATGTTGGTCATCCCGTACACGTGGAGGTGGCCCAGCCGGCCAAGGTCCTCGTGCCGCGGCGTGAAGCCCTCGTAGGCCTGCTCGATGTGGCGGAAAAACCCCAGGTCGAAGGGAGAGTCCTGGTCACGGAACTGGACAATGTGCGTCCCGGCGGCGACGGTGTAGCTACTCCCGCCCTGGACGGGCGTTGGAGCAACGGCTTCGCCTGCGATGCGTGCTGCAACTTCGTTGCATTGCTGCTGGGTGATAGGCTCGTTCTTCTTGAAGAAGTTGGACATCTGGAATCGCGCCAGGCTCGCCATCTGTTGCTCCATTGTGCTTCGTGCTGATGCAAGCGGCCCGTCTTGCTGGCGAGGCTGCGGGGTGGATGGTGGATGGTGGGTGGTATGGTGTGCAAGCTGTGGTGTAACATGTCTTGTAGAGAAAGACTATAATGGGAGGGAGGGAGGGAAGAAGTTCCCAAAGGGCTAAATGCGGCTTAGCACGTGCCTCGACCACACATCCCCTTCTGTGACTTGGCGTGCGATATGTGACCAGGCCTCTCTCTGTGTTCATAGACTTGGACACATTGATGAATTGAGGCTTTCAAACGGAAGCAGAGAGGCGATGACGGGCGAGGCTACGGCTAGTTGATTACAAAACATACCTACGGTCCCGGATCTGCTCTTTCCATTGCGGTGTCCTCCTTGACCCGATGCCGTCAGGATGCATCTATAAAGACTGAAGTTCTCTGCTCCCGACTGACCGTCTCCTCCATCTCTCCCTCTCCCTCTCCCTCAACCTCCGGCCAACAATTGCCAAGATCAGTCTGCATTACTTGCACGAAGTGTGTCTTCTTCGCTCATCGGGCCTGAGACCTTCTTCTGCGCTTGCACCCAAGTAGTACCGCGGCCATCATCATGGCTGCTGCCGACGTCCTCCTCGCTCTCCATCCTGAGGCCGCCAACGGCCTTGGCCTTGGCCTCAATATGAACGACATGAACGTCGCCCGAGCTACGTCAGTTCGAATCTTGCCGTACTCGTCTCCCTCGATGAACCACATGCTGACTTGGGTGCCATAGGTACAATGGGCTTCCTGGCTTCGAAGGCCAGCGGGAGTTCTCTGTCAAGTACGCCGCCGATATCAAAGCTCTGGTCGGGATCATACACAGTTACTCCGTGGACGACCTCGTCCGCGTCCACACGGCCCACAACCACGGCCCGATCGCCGACGGCACGATCCGCTTCGAGTCGCCCATGGGCAACACTGGGTTCGCCTGGACCAAAGCCGTAGCCCCCGCAGAGCCCAGCAGGATGCACGCTACGCTCTTCAAGATCGACCGGAGGGGGCTGCTGATTCCTTACGAGTTCGCCGGTGGTCCCTCGCCCCTGGGCGAGGCCACGATCCCGGCCGAGTTCCTGCGAGCCTTCGCGGCTTGCGTCCTCGAGAGAGGCCTTGCCGACCTGGTGGCCCTGGAGCTCGGGAACATCCCGGAACAGCGTGCCGTTGGACCTACGGCTGAGTTCGATATCAGATGGAGCGAAGAGGAAGCCTTCACCATCGTCATGCCCGCCTCCGCGGTGGACGAAGCAGCCACCGACCTGGTCATCACCGGCTGGAACTCGGACCCGGATGGTGAGCCGGACCCGGATGGTGAGCCGGACCCGGATGGTGAGCCGGACCCGGGTACCCACTGGGCTGCCGTGGTCACCCCGAAAAACACCCACAAAGTCTTTGTCAACAGCATGGAAACTGCCACCCCTGAGCTGGTGATTGAAAGGCTTGCCAAGATGGGCTACATCAAGGCTTGATCGAGTGTCATGCCGACTCTAGCCCGCTCATCCAACTTTGTCTCCGCTTATGCCAGCGGCCCTATTAGCTAGCGAGTAAATCGAGATTACATGAACGAGTGAATGGTTCGTGTCTTGACCATATCGCCATCCTTGGTTAGGTGCGCCTGCCTTTGTTCTTTTGGCCAAATCGTCCTCGTCGTCGCGATCTCGCTCCTGACTTGGTTGGTTTTGCCTTTGTCCTCTTGGTTCGTGCGGCCAACGGAGGACTGCGGTACTTCTGGAGCCTTTGTTTGGTGCGGGACGCTCTCCCACCGCCCTCTGCTACTTGCGCTGGTCTTTTAATCGTTGCTGGCACACCGGGGCTTGCGATGAATTCTCGGGGAAAAAAAAAGAAAGAGAGAAGAAAGAAAACCGGCCGGATGGATCACGGGATGGTTTATGTCATCCATCGCAATGGGCCGGCTGGTCGGAACGGTGAGAATTACAAGCCGGGGACAGGGGCTGGGAGGCGTGAGCGACAGAGAAAAGAGGGGGCCGGGCAATCAACATATATGTATGTATGCATAGTTAGATCGTTGCATGTCTTTATTTCTCACAGGCTTAAAGTAATGGAGGCAGCGTGTAGAGAAGAATCAAGACAACAAGACAAACAAGAACTATTATGATTCATTTATAAGAGAAATTGGCAAAAAGAATTTCCGAAACCGAGAATCGAACTCGGGGCTATGCCTAACCTCTCGCTGTCAAGATGAGAGGGCATCATGTTGGCCACTACACCATATCGGATTTCAGTGGAAAATTTGCTCAAAATATTGTACTTGAAGGGTTGGCGCTAGTGGGATGGAGGGGCGGAAGGTCCGTCCGCTCTCTCCCCTCGTTAAAGTTCGAGCTCGGGGGCTTCTCGGCGGCCGGCGGCCGATGTAAAAGGCAGTTTGCCATTTGTTTCCTCCATCTTAATGCCAGCCAGAGGTGGGGATGGCGACTTTCTTCACGGTTGCCTTTTTTCGCGCCCATTGATTGCTAAAGCGTTGTTTCTGTGCGTATTGGTTGTCACTTTCCACCACCGACTCTCGGTGAACGGCTCTCTTTTGAGAGCCGTGTTTCATCATGTCCTCGTCTTCTTTCATGTCTGACTGACTCTAAATGAAAAGAGGAGAAAATATTGCGAAAAGCTGCGCTCGATTTTTCCCTTGTTGTGCTTGGGCCGAGAGAGAGAGAGAGAGTTGAGACTCTTTTTTTAGATGAGGAACTTTATCTCGTTCTACAGACAGTTGAGAGAGTCCTTGGTGTTGAGTATTCCTCCGACACCAATGGGGGTTTCGTCAAAAGCTCTTCCCCGCGTTTGTGTGTCGTTCAATCTTACGTTTGTTTGAAAGATCAAGGATACATTTTCTGGTCGTCGTTTACGTCGAGGACGGCTTTTTAGGCTTAACAACAACCTTCTCTACCCAGGCGCAGTTGCCGGAACAGTTGCTTCTCTCACATCTGGCTAGATGCAAACATTGATTTCTTTTGTGGTGGTATTTGGTTTATCAAGACCAGATTACACCGTCGGTTACAAATGTTATCGTTGAAGTCAAAGCCTAGACTCCCCAAGGCTTTCTTGTTTTTAAAGCGCACGTTGTTTCGGTTGCCAGGTCTCATGATGAATGTTTGATCCCTCTTCCCTCCCTTAGAGCATCCGTCCCGAGTTTCTGAACGCAGGGAGACTAATACGGTCAGGAGTTGGACATTGAGCCTGGAGCTGGGAGCTTGAACCAGGGTCGTATGTCTCACTCATCCGGTGCTATGAGACTCACGACTAGAACGGAGAAAGCCGTGATATTGAGTCAAAGTTACGCTTTCCATTGACCGGCAACTTCCAGAGCGTGTGGCTTGCCTTTGGTTCAATATTCGAATCATCATGCCTCCCCTTCTCCCCCTCGAACAGGCCACAATACCCTGTGACACGTCTTTCAACTCATGGACACACGGAAGGCGCTAACGGAATGTGCTTCGAGACTATTGTCCGTGTGGACCCTTCACTTTCGCGGTTGCTGCCGAACGCTACGCCCAAGTCACGAGGTCTCAGGGACAGAGGCCAACAGCGCGCGAGGGAGTTAACCGGGGGGGACGGCCGATAGACTCGGCATCGAGGAGCAGCCCGATCGTCCTCGGGTGGCCCAAGCGAGGCTATAAGCATAGAATTCATAGATGAGTAAACATTCAACAACCCCGAGTCGGCTATTCTCCCGACTACGACCGCGTATCCACACGGCAATAAACGTTGTAAAGGGCTTAAAAGTGCCGGCCGGGGCGGGGACAGGTTTCCCCCGAGGGGAAGCGCGCGGTTTCCGTACTTCAAGGTTTCCGTATTTTGATTAGACTAATCTAAAGCAACCTTTTTTGGTGTCCGGTGCTGCCGGTAGATACGCCGAAGGGATACCTAGCACACTCCAACGGAACCGAATTCCGACGTTGAACCAGCACGTCACCCACCCCGTGAGACAAGACGAACTGCAGCCCTGGGAAAGCGTGTGTCTCCGTGTCCCCTGCGCAAAGGTTCTGATGGCGAACATTACCGGTTCGGGTAGCAGCAATACGCCCTCGAGCCGTTCCCGACGGATGCACCGGGCTGCCTCGTCGTCCGCCTGCCTCGCTTCACCGGAGTGCAGTTCTTCAAGAGATTTCCAACCGGAGCAAGAAACGTGACCAATGATGAGGCCGGCCAAGGCTGTCCATGTCGCCTTTCACAGCCCTCCCCCACACCGGTGAACACCCTCGGGAGTCGGGACACGCCTGGTATGCGAAGGTCGTGGGTGGGTACGATGGTTGATGGCAGCTTACCGGCGCATGTTATGCCCCCTTTCGTGCCCGGTTGCTGGCGTGGGGGGCGAGATGCCACGGTTGAATCGGGCATAAATAACGAGGCCTCGCCCCTGGACCGAACTGGTCGTCTCTGACAAGCAGGACACATCAGGTTGGCTGCTCACCACCTACAAACACTCTTCGACAAGAAGCCACCTACACATCCCCGGACCCCACGAACAATGAAGTTCTCGCGCCTCGCCTCGTTGGCGTGGGCCCTCCCCCTCGGCACCGCCCTCGCGAAGCCCTGCGCGGGACCCATCGAGGCGGACGTGGCCATCATCGGCGGCGGCTCCGCCGGCATCCACGCGGCGATCCGCCTCCGGGACGCCGGCGCCAGCGTCGTCGTCGTCGAGAAGAAGCACCAGATCGGCGGCCACGCCGAGACCTACGTCAACCCGCGAACCGGCGCCCCGGCCAACGTCGGCGTCGTCATCTTCGAGAACCGCGACGTCGTCAGCAGCTACTTCGACCGGCTCGGCGTCCCCATCCTCCGCATGAACCCGCTGACCCCCCCGCCGGGGGCCTTCGAGACGAGGAACTACGACTTCTCCCTGGGCATCCCCATCCCCGCGCAGGGCGAGGCCGACGCCGCGGCGCAGCAGGCCGCCATCCAGGCCGCCGCGCAGTCGTACGCGGCCAACGTGCTGGCCAGGTACCCCTGGATCGACGACGGCTTCCTCGTGCCGGACCCCGTGCCCGAGGAGCTCGCGCTGCCGTTCGGCGAGCTCGCGGCGCGGCACAACTTCACCGCGCTGCTGCCCCTGATCTGGCAGTTCAGCTGGTACGCCGGCGACATCGCGGCGATCCCCTCGCTGTACGGCATCAAGGGCTTCGGGCCGGGCCTGTTCAACGCCACGTTCGGCAACTTCATCCTCTCCGGCACCGGGGACACGCGCAGCCTGTACGAGGCCGCCGCGAAGGAGCTCGGCGACAGCGTGCTGCTGAACGCCACCGTCGTCGAGGTCGACCGCGGCAGCGGCGAGGCGGACGGCGTCTCGCTCACGGTGCAGCAGCCGGACCAGGCGCCGCGGCGCATCCGCGCCAGGAAGCTGCTGGTCGCGGCGCCGCCGACGCTCGACAACGTCGGCGGGTACGACCTCTCGGACACGGAGCGGGACCTCTTCTCGCGGTTCTCCGCCATCGGCTACTGGACCGGCATCGTCACGATCCCCGGCCTGGGGACGAACCTGAACAACATCGGCGTCGCGCGACCCGCCAACCAGCCCGTCATCCCGGGCACCAACGGCATCACGTCCACCGGCTCGCCGGGCGACTTCTTGTTCGGGGTCGGCTTCGACCGGTCCGACTACACCGACGCCGAGGGCGAGGCCGTCATGCGGGACCACGTCGCGAAGCTGGCGGCCGCGGGCGCCGTGCCGGCGGACGCGGCGGAGACGGTGGCGTTTCCCTACGTGTCCAACCACGCCCCGTTCAACGTGCGCGTGTCGGCCGAGGAGATCAGGGCCGGGTTCTACGGGAAGCTGCTGGCGCTCGAGGGGCAGCGGAACACGTACTGGGCCGGCGCGGCGTTTGGCAGCCAGAACAGCGCGCTGGTGTGGTCCTTCAACGAGGGCACCGTCCTGCCTGGTCTGAAGAGGGACCTTGGACTGTGAGGGGAGGGTTTGTAATTTGGGGTTGATCAGAAGAGAGTTCAAGGGTAGCTCATTCCAGCATAATTATCTAATAAACACAGTGTTCGATATCATTCAACGCAGAACGTCCTTTACATTGCGACTGGTCTTTGCCCCTAAATCAGCCGCGAGGGAAGTCTCCAACGTTGACGCATTGCGCATCTATTTGAATGTTTCGAAAGCCGAAAAGTAATAAACATTATGAAAGTCCATGTTGACCGACTCTCGCTCTTGATCACCAACTCTGCTCCCCACCGACAAACACGCCAATATCTGGCCGTTGCTTGTGCTTCTGATCATGACCCTTTACTCCTCCATCTCAACATCGCCCTCGCTTTCACCATCGTAAGTTTCGTAGTCCCCCTGGTTGCGATTGTACACGGTCTCACGATACACCTTGGCAAGAGCCTTGATACACTCCTCCCGGCGGAACTTGTCCAAATCGGGCCATCCGAACTCGCGGTACACGTTGCGGGCATCCTGATACATCGTTAGCAGTAGTTTCTCGACTTCTAGAGTACAGCCCCGGGCCTCACCTCGATTCCCCATCTGCCCTCGAATGGAATCAACATCCTCTCGTCGATGCCCCCCACCTTGGCGAGCACCTTGCGCCCCAGTGACCAGTCCGGCTCGGCCCAGATCCCCGGGAAGAGGTTCACCTCCAGATCGTCGTGGGGGATGGGGACGAGCTCGAGGGACCGAGTCTTGGAGATGAGCTCCTCGAGGTGCGGGACGATCGGGAGCGGCTTGTTCACCAGCCAGGGGCGGCTTCCCAGGGGCTCGTGCTGTTTCCGGTCGTCGAGGGTCTCAACGTAGAGCGTACCTGGAAGAGGAAAAGCAGAAGCTTGTCAGTTGAAATCAAGGAAACCTGTGGGCGGAGAAACCACCAGTCCTGTAAGACACTCACCTCTTTCGGTGTCAATCAGATACCAGTGGCCGAAAATGCCGGGAAAGCCCGCAAGGGCCACCATTCCCGCCGGCAAAAGCGCCTCCCTGTCCTTGTAAGGCGAGAGCTTGAGCTTGCCGAGTCTGTGCCTGTAGAGCTTCGTGGCGTCGGAATTCTTCTTAAAGGGGCGAGTGTCGCGGAGATAGCGTATGGGCCTGCTGTCCTCGAACAGCTCCCACTCGCAGTCGCGCTCGTAGTCTCCCAGGTAGGGCAGGTGCCGCAGGAGATCGATGACTGTCTCGGAGTATCCGAGTTTCCGGAGCTTTTCCACCGGGAAACGGTCGTCGGTCCAGCCGCTCTCGGCCGGGTAGTCGACGAGCGTCGGCGGGAAGTAGGCCATCTGGGACAGGAGCTGGTAGTAACGCTTGACGACGTCCACGACGGCGTCGCGGTCGTAGCCGTAGTTCGGAAGCTCGTACTCCATCTCCTCTACGTCCTTCTCTTGGTCTTCCAGGAGCCCGGCAAGCTCTGCCTTCACCTGCTCTGTTGCCTCCATTTCGTGATCTTCAGTGGTCTCCGCTCCATCGGTGTCCGACTCATTAGAAGATGCTGCCTCAAAGGCAGGATTCATGTCGACGTCCTCGTAATCGTCATCCACACCTTCGTCAATCTCCTCCCATTGGAGCCTCTTCTTTTCGGCCTCGCTCATCAGTTTCACCAACCTCGTCAGCTTGGCATAACACTCCTTACGCCGCCAGGGCCGGGGGTTCGAGTCGTCCTGGCGCCATCCGAACGTGTCGTAGATCCCTTCAACGCCCCTCTTGAGATCCTGGAACAGGCGGTCGTCCCCCCGGCTCCAGCTGAAGCCCATGATCTCCGGCTCGCAGCCCTCCGTGGGCGGGAGCGGGAGGTACGTGCCCTGTGCCACCTGGGTGGTCATGTCGTCGAAGAAGAGCTCGGCTGCGATTTTGTCCACAGGAGGGTCGCTACCGTACACCCACCTCGCCGATCCGGAGCTGCTCCTTAGGACGCCCGTTTCGCAGTCGACCAGACACCAGGCGGCGTCCGAGTGGCGGCCGAGAGCGACGACGTCAGGCGGCAGGTCCTTCGGCCCGGCGGGTGCTTCTTGTTCCGGCAGGTTGGACAGCTCCGAGAGCCCTTCCTCCCCTCGGACAGACCACTCCTGGAAGTCGCCGCCGTCGCGCAGGTAGCGGATGGCCTTCACCCCGGCCAGGATCGGCCACTGGACGAGAGATTGGCCGTTTCTGAGGGGCCTGATGTAGGGGATGTGACGGAGCAGGTCGATGGCCTTATCCGAGCGCTGCAAGGCACGGAGGGCGTCGACATCGAGCTCGGCGTCGCTCCAGCCCTCTGCCGGAGGCGACTGGATGTCGGAAGGTGAGAAGTAGCAGGCGAGGGCCAGTTTTTCATAGTAATTCGTGAGACTGCTAGCTATCGCATTCCGGTCGTACGTTGGTGCGTTTTCTTCCATGGCGGCTGATGAAGCAATGCTGGTTGAAAAGGGAACGTTGGTAGACAATAACACCGTCTGAAGTGCTTGAGCGGGAGCCAAGATATTTATTCCCGGGACAGAACAGGGGTTGTTCAGTTGGTTGCGGGAACTTGCCGGTGTCTCTCACAGACTGTCTTTTAAGCGATATTGTCTTGGCCAGCTAGCATCTAGGCAGCACTGCTGCCTGGTTGCTGGTAAAACCTGTAAACAGTGCACATATATCTCGGACAAGAAAGTTTCAGGCCTCACAAACGATGAGGATGCCTGATACATGAGTTCTCGCAAAAGCCATTGTTGACAATAGCATACGAGTTTCAATTTGTATCAAATGCGACACCACCGAACGAACGCTGTTGGTCTGTTCAAGAGCTATGAAATCCTAGAACGTCCAAAATCCATTCGTGAATGATAACGGTCTGGCTCCAAGTCAGTCTCAGCAGTGAGCGCTTGGCCCGTTCTTTTGTACTCAACTAATACTCATGTCTTGCCCACGATACCAACCTCAACTTGCTCTGTGTCAAATTGCTGCGCAGGTAGTTGACCAGACGTCTCGCCGTCGCTATCAGAGCCACTCTGCTCCCCGGGGAGTCTGTCCTTGACGAGAAGAGCCGCCCAGGTGGTGGCGGGAACTCCAACGTAGAAAACAACAACGGAGACGATGAGGTTCGTCATTAGGGACGCGCTGCGCACTGAACCGACCGCGTATGACAGCGCGGACCCAAGCGACTCTCCAGATCGGAGGACGCCCATGGACAGAGCGATCGTGTCGGCCTCGACGTCAAAGGTGCCGAGGGCCCAGTATAGCCAGACCCCAATAGTCTCGTAGGCAATTCTAAGTCACAGCGTATCAGCAACGTGGGAACTTCAGGGATATTAGACAAGACTGGAGACTCACCGATAGAGGATGAAGATGGCAACCCCCTCACCGAAGCTGGGACTGCTCCAGTCGATCTCACCGGGGCTTTCGCGCGCCCAGCGCTCCTGCACGACGAGGTTCCAGATCCAGAGGAGAGTGAAGAGGGCGAGCAGGAAGTACCAGCTCCAGCTCGCTTGGGTCGTCCGGCGCAGCTGCTTCGCGTCCAGCCACCAGCCGGCCAGGAGGTTGGAGATGGCCCCGACGACGGCGATCAGGAACCCGGACAGCGTGCGGGCGCGGACCGTGAAGTAGGCTGCCATGTAGTTGCCCTGGTACGTGACGCCCCACTGCGCCGTGACGAAGGCAGGAATCAGAAGCAGCACCTCCCGGCGTTTGAACTGGGCCAGGAAGGCTCGCAGTTGCGTCCCGAAGGAGCGCTGCGAGCTGGCGAAGGAGGGCTTCTTCCCGTCTCTACGGACCAGCTTGTCCGGGGGCGCCAGCAGAAGTGACAGCGGGAGACCGAGGCACTGGATTGCGACGAGGACGAGGTACGTCGAGGGGGCGATGGCGCCGGCCGTGTCCCCGTCCTTGTTGATGGCGAGCTGGATGGCGGTGGCGATGATGGAGCCGAGCTTGCCCAGGGCCAACCAGATGCTGACTGCAGAACTGATCAGAGGTGTGTTGTATTAGAGAAGACAGAGACCGACTTACTGCAGACGCCTCTTCGAGCAACTTCGGGATATCCAACCGCGATTGCGGCTTCACCAGGCCACAACGCTGCCGCCTATCTTGATGTTAGAAAGTCCGATAAATCCAAGAGCCTAAGGTGAAGAGTATACTGAAAAGCCGCAGATGATGGCGCCAAAGATGAGGAACCACTGCGTGCCCCAAAGGGAGTTGCAGTAAAGCGCCGCCGAGTAGGGCACGTAGCCAAGGGTTCCGAACACGACGATCCACTTCATGCCGATCATGTTGCCGACAATGCTAGCCAGAGGGGAGAAGAAGACCATGATCCTTTCGGGTCGTCAGTGAGTCTAGTGTCTATGTTAGGGGCTTTGCGTGCTCACTTACACGAAAGTGATGACATTTACGGCGTTGACGACGTACGGCTCGGCCTGGCCACCGGCTCCGAGATCTGTGGGAAGGGCTCAGCAAGCTGTCGAATTTGGTTGGAAGAGCTCAACTTACTGTTCATTGCAGCCCAGATTCCCGGCTGCGTGAAGCTGATGAGGCCCAACAGGACAGCCTGGAAGATCGTTCCACGGTAGACATCGTGTGCCCTGCTCCACGCCGTTCCATGCGAGACTCCATCAGGTTGAGCCATGGTGACAATCAACTTGGTCTTCTCTTGAAGAGCAAGAAAGGCCTGTGCCACAGCTTTTTCTTCATTCTCTAATCTAAGACACCCCGGCCTTTTAAATATCGCCTTGAGGCTCCACGCAAGCGAGCTGTCAAGCGCACCCAGCGATAGCGGCATGGCGCTATGTCAGGAGTCGATGGTATCACTTGCGCCAAGTGGGTGTCCGCCGCCGGGGTTTCGCCGGGTCCAGTGTGCGCAATGCACTACCCACCTTCCCATGTAACATCTTCAAGGCAAGAGAGTGGGAACCTTGCAAGATAAGGATGAAGAACGGAATTGGCAGGCTTCGGCATTCTTCCCGTGTCTACTTCCTATTCTTCATAGCTTATCGCTGCCATGTAGCTGTTCTTCGATTTGAAGTCGTCCTCGCAATGTGCAAGTCAGACAACGTATCCTCCACAATAACGGGCTATTTTTTCATCCTAATACGCTCTGTTGTTGTTGCTGGGCTTTATCGTTGTTACTAGGCTCTATTGCCGTCACTCGGCTCCATTCCTGGATCCTAGGTTGAAACCTACTATTAAACCTAATAGGTGAAAGAAGGCCCCAATAGAAGAACTCATAATATACAATGGAACAGATTGAATCGACTTTTCGTGAGCACTGAGTAGTGTCCCGGACTTTTGAATTAGGTCAAGTTCCTCTTGGCTTCAAGCGCATCCAGATATTTTCAATAGGTAGATCAGATCATATGCATAATGTGAATAGTAAGATGCTCTCGCAAGGAAGTTAAGAGAAAATGTGAAGTGTTCAAGTCGACCGTGAGCCCGGCGCCTATCCGCTTTAAACAACTGTCTTCCTTCCCGCGTCACATCTCCGCGACAGCTCCACGTTAGACCTACATGGCACTACTAGGAGCCACATGTATCCAACCTTCTTCACAGACCATCTGCCAGCACGAATGGGGACTTGGCGATCAACAATAGGTAGGAATCCCACATTTGTTATCGTACACTATCGCTATATAATACCGTCATATCATTCAATCACCCATGCCGACTCAGCGTTCCTTTTGGGATCGGAGGCACCCTTTGCGAACTTTAACCAGCAATAGTCAGAATATTGGCCTTTCTTCGTTTCCGTTCTCTAAGAGACGCCCACGCATGGACCTCTCGAACTTTGCGCAGAGACTCGCAGTGCTGCACACATGTTCAAGCAGTCCTCCATCCGGGTCACTGGGACTTGACCTATGTCTTCTCCCGGGTAGTCTGGCCCACACTCACGTTGGAACCGAATGTTGGATCCTGGTGCCGTGTATGTGCTATTCTGAGGTGTAAGATATGGGCAATGGGTTTTTGCCTGCCCATACACAGCCGAAGTCTGTCTTGGTAATGGAATCGAGGTCATCTTTCCCGCTGCTGTTGGAAAAATCCCCGTCTCGGCAGCTGGTAAGCATGACGTTGACATGGTCGCCTTCGGACTACGAAATTAGCCGTGTTAGCTGTTACTCCAAATGGAGGAGAAGCCAAACTGCTGCTTACTCGCTGAAATCTCGCTTCACGCGATCCCGTGATTCTGCTTCTAATGCGGCAACAATCGATGCTCTTATGGCAGCGAAGAGGAGAACCAAGATCAGAATACCAAGCCAAAGTGTAGTTGTCTCGATGCCGCAAATTTGCTTTTCTTCGAGTGACTTCGTCCGCGTTGGCTCAGTCTTTCCATCAACACCATCCGCAACTCCCAGATCTCGGCCTTGTCGATCTTGGTTTTGTACTGAATGACTGGGAACATTTGCGGATAACTGATGGTGTTGCTGCCAATGGCGATTGACATGTCTATTGGGTTCCACCAACTCGAGATCGCCAAACTCGGCTGGCATCAGTCCGGAGGCATAATCAGTGCCGCGTCCCTTGCCAGTAACATATGTGAAGAGGGGCAGGGGCGATGTGGACACATTTTCGCGTTCCAGTGTATGCGATTAGGCAGTAGAGGGGAGAGGATGTATGAATTTGACCAAAGACAGCACAGTAGCCTAACATCGTGACGGCGCAAGGCGGCGGAACGTCCGGCATTATAGAGACCGCCTCACCAATCAGTGTGGCCAAGCTGAAAACAACCAATATCCGTCTACGTGCGCAAAAGGTATACTCTGTGCGGAGGCTCAAATGAGCATGTCGCCTGGTACAGTATACCACAAGACTGAAGACACTGAATCAAATGTAAGCCAAGCAATACTTGATGCTTACATGTACAAGCTGGAACATACGACATTTATGTGCGTTTGGCAGTATCACGTCTTCTTGAAGATGATGAAACTTCCATTGCAGCTTGAGCAGCTCACCGTGACACACACAGCACATGACCAAACTCACGTGCGGCAGTCAGGATCGGTTGTGTGCGCTTTGTCGGGAGCAAGTCGAGATGTCAGATCTTGGCATATTGCCTCAAATGTCTAGCTCGTCCACCCTACCTTGGAAGGGTAAATGAATGTTGCCGGTTATTTATGCTGACACAACTGTTGAATGGCTTGGTACCATCAGTACGTATTTGGATGTTCGAGCAAGGTAAGGTCGCGCGAGATCTCAATCGACAAATGTTGCACACAACGAGACCAAGGGAGCCCGCCTCCAGCATTCGTCTCTTCGGAGCAGTTTCCCGCTGAGGATAGTATTAGACTTTAGACGAGTCTAACACAGGGGCTGATAGGGTGTTGAAGGATTCGCTTAACGCAGAATGGATATCAGAGCCCCACGATGCAACGGCACATTGGTCCGGGGCATCAATCCGGAGTGACACTTCTGGAGTTGAACCCACGAGAGCTGGGAAAGATCGTGCCATTGGGGAACGATCGCCATGGGTAACAAGGGTTTTCGGCGGTGTTCTTGCCAACCAACAGTGTTGAGTAGCCCAATGCTACGATGCTGAAGACTCGTTGGAAGTCTCAAGTGGATCTTCTCAAGGGTTAGCTTCCAGGATGGCAGGAAGATCAAAAAAGAAGTCGGCCACCCATCTTCTCGCCAATCTGTGAGTTGTTTATCTCGCCATCTTTCTCGTTTTCTTGTTTTTGCGACTTGCCATCACGAAAAACATTGCCGTCAAGAGAGGGACAACTACTGGACGGAAAACAATGGGCTCTTTGCCAGTTACTCAATCCCACTCGGGAATTCCGCAGCTTACTCCCTTGGAGCAAATCAGTCCCAGGGGATGGGTTCGCTACCTCTTTCCTTTCGAGCTCCCGGAGGACTATGCCCCTGAAGTCATCACCGACATCTTCCGCAAGAGCTTCCAGGCTACCAAAGAACGTTTCCCAACGCTGGCGTGCGAGGCCGTTCCCGACCCTGACGCGAGACAAGCGAACGCGCTCAAGCTCCAGCTGATCACGGACAACGAGATCGAGCCCGTCATCGTCAACGACCTGCGCAACTCAACGACCTTCACGAGCTCGTTCGCCGACCTCAAGGCGAAGCACTTCCCCGTCTCAAGCTTTCCGGCCGAGGTCTTCACCCGCTGCCCTATTTGGCCCGCCCCCGGACAGCGGGTGCCGATCACGATCGTGCAGGCCAACTTCATCCGCGGCGGCTTGATTCTCAACTGGAACCTCTTCCACCTGGTAGGCGATGGGCAGGCGTTCTACAACTGGATCCGCGTCTGGGCCGAGGAGACGCGGCGGGCTCAAGGCCTCGAGATCCCAGACCCAGTCCGCTACGACGACCGCATTTATGCGGACCGCGAGATCGTGCTCGCTGCGCCGCAGACCTTGCCCAAGGGCAGGGCGGGACGTCTGGAGGACCATCCGGAGTACAGCATCGTCACGGACCCGGCAACGCAGCTGGCCAAGATTGCGACGACGGACGGCCACGTGGGACAAATCTTCTACCTTTCGGAAGAGTCACTGCAACGGCTGAAGCGGGACTCCCAGCCCCAAACCGGCTACGTGTCCACCAACGACGCCCTCTCGGCGCTGACCTGGCGGAGCATCATGGCGGCGCAGTTCGACGCGGCGCAGCTGGACGGCAGCGAGATCTCGGTGTACAATATCGCTATCAACGGCCGGGGTCGGAGCCGGCCGCCGATCCACCCGGAGGCCATGGGCAGCTTCCTCGGTTTCCTGCAGGTCGAGCTGCCCATCAAGAAGGTCCTTGAGGCCGACAACCTCGCGGACCTGTCGCTGCTGATCCGGAAGGCCATCATCGCGATGGACGAGGACTTCTCGGGGTCGTTCATCAACGACGTCGTGGAGCTGGTGAACAACCAGGACGACCTCGGCACGCTGATCGCCACGTCGTTCCTGGACGTGCCTGGGCGAAACTGCGCGCAGACATCGTGGGAGAAGTTCCAGATGTACGACCTCGACTGGGGCACCGCGCTTGGGGGCAAGATTGCGGCCATTCGCTCGCCTAGCTGCGGTATCTTGAACGGTATGCAGATCATGTATCCTAGGCATCCTGATGGTGGCCGGGAGATACTGGTTGGCGTCTATGAGAACTGCCTGGAGAAGCTTTGTAACGATCCAGTCTGGACTAGATACGCTGAGCGTCGATGATAAAGCAGCGAGTTGTCTTGACAAACTCTCTTCTCTTCAAGTCAATGCCCCGGGAATGACGGTCTCAGCAGGCCCCTTTCTCTAAGAGGATGCAAGGAACACAAATGTTGAGACATCATAATTCGTTAACGCTGTACTACTCGAAAAGGACAATGACCTACAAGTAGGTGTCCCAAAGTCTTGAGTCCGAGGAGTGCGACAGGATTCAACTGGAGGCTAGACCACCCAACACAATCTTGTCACCAATACGACGGCCGTATATTTCTACGCCATGTAGATGCACATCAAGAGGGCACCAATCCGGTCCCCTTCTTAACCCAGCACCCTGAAAACCCAACCTTGACGACCGTCGGCTCGGTGCGGTTCGAGCCGTATATGTCCTTCAAAAAGTCGGCGCAGTGCTCCGTGTGGAACGGGGTGACGACGACGGCGTCGAACACGCGCCGGTCCTCGAACATGGTCCAGAACTGCTTCTTCCACAGCATCGAGCAGTGGTTGATGTGGTCCGGGATGGACGTGTAGTACGAATCCTGGTCGCCCATGTCGTCGCGCGTCAACCGCTTCGTGAGGTTTTGGCTGCGCGTGGGTCTTTGCCTTAGCGATTGCCTACAGCATACGGGGCAGGAATCGGATGCGGGTATAACTTACTCAGAGTATGCGAACCAGGTGTCGTCCTCCAGGTACTCCGTCTCGAACTCCTTGTCGTAGCACTGCGCGGGCACCCAGTGGTTCAGCAGCGTGTCGTACTTGCACCCGTTCTTCCTCGCCTCCTTGGACGAGTTGCCGCACGACACGAGCGTCGCGCCCGTCGTGACGTTGTGGGTGAGGGCGATGTAGTCTGGGTTTATCGCGGGTGTCGTGGTGCCCGCCTTGCCGTCCTGCCCGACCTGCACCATTGGCAGGGTCGGCGACGGCGAAGGCACGGCGACGGCTGCTTCGCAAGGTGGAACGTCGGGACCGGGGATGACGGAGAATACGATGACCCAGACGAGCGACGTCGACAGGAAGACAAGGAGGTCGCGGAGGTACCTGCGGGTTCGCGATGTCTTCAACGCCAGCTGCTGCTGTTGCTGCTGGCTGGTACTCCCCCCGCGTTCCTCGTCGTCGGCCGAGTCGCGCTTGCTGGGATCGTCGCGGAAGCCCAAGAAGGGCTGGTGATCTTCCTCGACTTCAGGCTTCATCATCGTGGAGGCAGCGTCGATTATCGTCGATCCGTTTGGTTTCGAGGTGGGTTGCGGAAACAGAACACTGGACCAAAACTACTACAGAGGAAACGTGGAAATCAAACGAGGGAATCAAACCAGGAACAAAGTCTTTTTTTGGCTCTACGCAAAACATGAATTTAAACGCTCGGCGGTTTTACACGTGTATGTAGCATGCGGGTGTTTTGCCCAGGGCCTGCGCGACATGGCCGCAGCAAACACGGTTTCAGAACCATCCGAAGATATCGCACCCTGATTCCACCCCATGATCGGGGATTTTGGTGAAAGGAGGCCTAAACGCAGAGAACATAAGCTTGCCGAGATCGAGATTGACCCTCCAATAAGGGGCCGTAGGCGTAACCTTGTAAGTTTGCCTTCTCAACTCAACTCCAGAGCCTTCACAACATCGGGCGTGGGTTTGGGATCGTCAAAGCCGCATTTGCTGGCTGCATTTTCTTGACAAGTTGAAGATTATGGCCTCTGGCGCAATCATCGTCGTAACCTTGGACGAAGACGGGCGTCTTTGGGTCACAGCTGGAACCGATCTGGTCTTGTAGGAGACTTTGATACTGGGAGAAGACCCGAGGCTAAACAGAGTCACTGGTCTCATCATATGAATTGCTCCAAGGAGTCTCTTTCCGTGAAAGGTGACATGGAAGTTGACTATCGAAATTGCCATTGGGGAGGAAGAGTGAGAGATGAGGTGGCGTAGAAGCCAATACGAAACTAAAATGTGTCCCACTTTATTGATTGTCAAGCAAAGAAAGCCTGTGTACTTTCAAGAAATTTTCGTCATAGATAAATCCGTCCAACTCTGCTCACCTGACACCGCGCGACCTTGCGGCGGCCAGTGATCTGTGACGCCGCCGGAAAGAGCCCCAGGCCACCTGATGTGCGCCGGTGTCCTACCGGCGTCGGGATACGGAGTGGGGCCGAGCCAGTCCCAGGAAAATAAGGCAAGAAGCTTAGGTAAGGCATCTACGTAGCTGGTATGGTGTACCTGCATCATCACTTGCTGCCCACGGCAGTTACATAAGCCTCGCCACGGTCGTCCTGGCAACGCCCCCACTTCCCCTGGCTTTGTCTGTTATCGTTATCAGGCGTCAACATCACAACATTAATCTCTTCCGCAACCTCCCTCCCCTGTGAACATCGACAATCCAGATACAGCACCTTCCTTTCTGGAGACGCGCCGGCAACCTGCCGCGACGATACTAACCATGGCAGCCTCCGACGACCTCATCAACTTCGACATCATCGAAGCGCAAAAAGAAAACATCCAGGCGCTGCCTAGCGGGCGCTCCGCCAAGAAGCTGGCCGAGCTCTTTTCGCCCTCCCCTCTGCACAAGCTCGACACCCCCACGCCGTCCGACACCAAAAACGTCAACGACTGCATCCGCGCCGAGTACGAGGAGGAGATCCGCAACATCTCCGAGTCGGACGACCCCCTCGACGTCTTCGACCGCTACGTCCGCTGGACCCTGGACGCATACCCCTCCGCGCAGGCCACGCCGGCGTCTGGCCTCCACACCCTGTTGGAGCGCGCGACCAAGGCCTTCATCGGCTCGTCTCAGTACAAAAACGATCCCAGGTATCTTAAGCTCTGGGTTCTCTACATCCAGTTCTTCGCCGACTCGCCCCGCGAGACCTTCCTCTTCCTGTCACGACACAACATCGGCGAGAGCCTGGCTCTGTTCTACGAAGAGTACGCCGCCTGGCTCGAGGGCGCTGGCCGCTGGAACCAGGCCGAGGAGGTTTACAAGCTTGGCATCGAGCGCGAGGCTAGACCGGTCCAGCGCCTGCTGCGCAAGTTCAAGGAGTTCGAGGAGAGGCTCGCACAGCAGCCGGACGAGGCCACCAGGCCCTCGTCACCGGCCCTTCCTACTATGCGACCTGCTCTCGCCGCTAAGGTCGACCCCTTTGCCGCTGCCCGCGCGGCCGCCGAAGCAGACCCCCAAGCGCCTCGCCCAAGCTCTGGCGTCGGTGGTGCTTCCTCCAAGCCCGGAAAGGCCAAGATGGCCATTTTCTCAGATGCCGACGCGGCGCCGCCGGCCCTCTCCTCGCGTGGAGCAGAATCCAAGGGATGGGACTCGATCGGCTCGCTGGCCGACCGGAAGAAGGAGAACGTGATGGAGCCCAAGCCGTGGGCGGGTGAGACGCTGAAGGCGGGTGGAAAGAAGAGCACCGCGCCCAAGATGGCGATCTTCAGGGATACGGTATGTTCCTCCTCTACTCGCACCTCCCAGTGCCCAGATGTTGATGATTATAGGACTAATGGGTGGCTTATGGCGTTATTTGTACTTCAGTCTCAGTTGCAGCAAAAAGCGCAACCTCCTTCACGATCACAATTACGAGCTCAGATGTCAAAGTCTCACATTACCCTCGTGCCATCCAAGAACCAAATAGTAGTGAACCCTGTTAGCGGCAAGAAGGAGCGCATCTTTGTCCACCTCGAGGCCGTGTACCCGACTCCGGAGGAGCCCGGCTCGGAACTTGGCTTTGAGGAGATCTGGGCCATGAACAGGGGCTGGCTGGGCCGCAACTGGGATGAGGAGCCGCTGACAGAAACTGATGTACCCGAAGTGATGAATGATGAAAACGCGGCCGTCGATGGCCTGGGCCAGATGGTGCAGGAGAAGCTCGTAGTGCACACGGAAACGGTCATGATGGACGAGAACGGCTCAATCATCAAGGAGGGAGGGAAGAGCAAGAAGAAGAAGCTGATGGAGGTCAATGAGACACAGATCAGTAAGTCACCTTGCATCCAGAGGGTCCTTATGTTACTAACCTCTATTCAGTCAAGGCAAACCTGGACTCGCCGTCCAGGCCAAAGTTGAAGAAGCGGAACACTGCCGAGCCGACGATGACCATCCACACCAAAGCCGCGACAGACGAGATTTACGAGATCTTCAACCAACCCATCCAAGCTAATCCCCTAGACGATGACGAAGAAGAGGAAGAGGAGAGCGACGATGAGGACGACTACGAGACGGACGGGGACTACACCGAAGCAGAGAGCACCATGACCACCCGTCAGGTCGACATGGGCGACGACGATGACGATTCGGACGATGCGGACGATGCAGACGACGTAGAGGAGGCCTCGGATGCGAAAAGCGTGAGCGAATGGTCCGACTTCTCAACACGGAAGCATGTCCCAGACGTGAGCGGCGACGCGACCAAAGCCGATATCGACCATACTCAAGCCTCTGACCTGATGGATCCGCACGCAGAGCCAACCGGCCCTTTGTCGGATGATCACACCGTCTCTCGGGATGCAAGGGACTCGGACGACGAAGAGGACAATGAGGAGGACGAAGACTACCCCCCGAGAACAAAGACCATGTTCGTCCCGATACCGCCCGAGGACTACGAGCCCAGGACACGGCCGTTTAGGGATGCGGTCGAGATGGCCAACAACCGACTTCCTTTCATGACGCCCATCACTGAGAGGACAGAGTCTTCCCTGGCGTTTACAGAGCGCAGGGCGAGGTACGAGACTCCCAGCCGCGACGACGCAGCGTCGACAATCGACGAAGAGGAAGACGACGAAGACGACGACGCAATGACAGGGCCCGGGAGCAGCCCGCTGAGGGAGCTCAGCGAGTTCAGCCCGGTCAAGATCCCGCAACCGCTTCTCACAAAGCCCAAGATTGCTACCGTCGGCGCCGCCAAGGTGGTGCCTCAGAAGGGCCCCATCATCAAGGAGCTCCAGTGCAACCCGGTGGACGAGGCTGTGCGGAACGAGATTCTCGAGAACATGCAGCCTCCCCTGAGCTCATATGCCGGTTTCTACGACCACCGGAACGAAAAGTACGAGAAGGGCAACGACATCCGCAAGTTTGCCAAGGCCATGTCCAAGGCGGCCAAGGGCGAGCGGACGAGCAACGCGTGCGCCCTCGTTACCGTCGAGTTCCCCGACGTGTCCACGCGCTACACCATCAGGAAGGAGCTCGGCGCGGGCGCGTTCGCTCCGGTCTACCTTGTCGAGAACTCGACCGCGGAGGATCAGGAGGAGCAGGAGGCGGGCGTCGTGGCCATGGGGAAGGGCGCCTTTGCCGTCAACCACCGCACAAGCCTCGAGGCCCTCAAGATGGAGCTGCCCCCCTCGGCCTGGGAGTTTCACATGATGCGCCTCGCCCACTCCCGCCTCGGTCCCCAGCACCGCGCCTCCGCCTCCCTCTCGTACGCGCACGAGTTCCACCTGTACCAGGACGAGGGCTTCCTCTTCCTCCCCTTCCACCCGCACGGCAGCCTCCTCGACGTGGTTAACTTCTTCCGCGCGGAGCCGTCGGCCGTCATGGACGAGCAGCTCGCCATGTTCTTCACCATCGAGCTCTTCCGCACCGTCGAGGCCCTCCACGCGCGCGGCGTGCTCCACGGCGACCTCAAGGTCGACAACTGCCTGCTCCGGCTGGACGACGACGCGGCGGCGGCGGCTGGCAGCAGGGCCCCGCTGGACCCGCAGTACCGCGCCGACGGCTCCGGCGGGTGGGCCGCGCGGGGCGTGACGCTCATCGACTTCGGCCGCGGCATCGACATGCGCAGCTTCGACCCGGAGGTGGGCTTCGTCGCGGACTGGAAGACGAGCGCGCAGGACTGCGCCGAGATGCGCGAGGGCCGGCCCTGGACGTGGCAGATCGACTACCACGGGCTCGCGGGCGTCGTGCACTGCCTGCTGTTCGGGCGGTACATCGAGACGGTGCGGGCCGACCAGGGCGGCATCGGCACCGCCGGGCGCAGGTACCGCGTCCGCGAGAGCCTGAAGCGGTACTGGCAGACGGAGATCTGGGGCGAGTGCTTCGACCTGCTGCTCAACCCGGGCTCCGCCGCAGCGGTCGCCCAGGAGGAGGGCGGGAAGATGCCTGTCCTGAAAGGGATGCGCGCCGTGCGGGAGAGGATGGAGGCGTGGCTCGAGGGCAACTGCGAGCGCGGCGTCGGGCTGAGGAGTCTTGTCGGCAAGGTCGAGGCTTTTGCCAAGGGAAGGAGGTGATTAGATGCGGGTGGTGCTTCGTGTATGACTTGATGAAGAGGTGTGGCGTTCTTTGGGACCGATGGAGGGTTGGTTTTCATCGCTCTCTCTTTTGGACTGACTTCGTATACCACTTGTGCGTTGGGTTTTGTTGGTTTTTTTTTTTTTTAATATTACTCCTTGACATCTTTACTTGATGTGTCTCTCCCAAAGTGTTGGAAACTGGGGATGCATGGGTTTGAGGGCGCTTGATTGCTACCTCAGGGGACTAACATAGCCAAAGACGAAATCGAGATGCGGGAGATTCATTTCTATATCCTGCCGTCACCTTGGTTCTGTGTCTCCTGAGCGCTGGCAAGATCCTGATTGCAAGAGCATGGAATACCGTGTCTTACACCCTTTTGCGGATCTACTGAATTGGCACTATGGCAGCAGAAGGGAGAAGCGTCATGGGTTCCATATTTCGGAGTGAGAAAGGAGCGATGGGGTATCGAGACTATCCGTGAATGGTCGTAAGCACATGTTGAAGCAAACACCATTCAGCAAGAAAGCTTCACCTCATCTCCAACATCGAAACCTTGCCTTCGCCCCCGGGCCCCTACATCTTGAGAACCGAAGGGCTGTATATCCTGCTTTCCTCATCCGGATACCACTCGAGCTTTACCCCGCGACAAGATATAGTTCGAACGGGCCGCAGCATGACGGAAGCCGGCCGGCACGGCCACGCCGACATCTCGGTGTTGCTTGGCCGGGCCAAGAGTGTCGAGCAGACATCCGCGAGAGGGAGGGCTAAGACGTCGCGACACGGCTCAGCCTCCGAGCAGCAGCGCGCCTCCGTCCGAACCGGGTGTGCGAAGACATCCCCCACCACAGCACCACAGCATAACAAGGCACGACGAGCATGTAAACGACGGCGATCGGGTCCCACCGGAGCACCAGGTGGATGACGACGCCCACGGCCTGGGAGATTATCGCGACGAACAGGAGCGCGGTCGCCACTTCGAGGTCGAGGTCCAATATCCCCTCTTCCTCGCTCGCATCGTCGTCGTCGTCGAACGCGCGCCACTCGTGGGGCAGGTTCAGCGCGTTCTGGATCCTGCGGCCGCCCCGGACGATGGCCGGTTTGTTGCGCAGGAACAGCTTGTTCAGGGTGAGCGTGAAGAGGGAGCGCGTGGCGCGGTGGGTTAGGGCGAGGGCGAGGAGGAGGGTTGCCAGGGTTGCCGTGGCGAGGACTAGGAAAATGCGCTGGGCGAAGGTGCCTGGGCTGCTGAATGCGGTCCCGAGGCGGTCTATCCACTGGTGATGATCGTGGAAGTCGGGCGACATGGTTGGTCTTGTTCGGAGTTGCGCTTGTGAATGGCCGAGGTGTGTGAGGTCGTGAATCGGAAATGTCATTCTCGGAAAGAGCGCACTGCCTTGAAAGCTAGGTACCGGATGGTCATCTGGCACTTACAACGCCACAGCATGCACCGGGTTCCCGGCAGAACCACGAACTTTGAGATAAGGCGCCATCGCAGCTGCGAGAGGAAGAAACAAAGTTCAATGTCCTGCAGGGGGCGGCGCCTCCTCAGCATACCTGGGTTCCGATTCTTACCCATCAAAGCATCTCAGGGTGTCACAACACTCGCTATGAGCTGAGCCGTTTGGTATGGCATCATCCGTACCACATGAGCTATCGCAGTGATACAAACTCCGAGACCAATGCTATCCATGACATCCCCTTTCCCTAATGCCCCCAGATCTCGGTATAGTATACACGGGCACCGCCGCCCTATAATACACATCGAAACACACACCAGGCCGAGCCCCTTCACTCGCTCTCCTCGTCGTCGGTCGTCTCGACCTTCTTCTTCCGCCCCTTGCCCGCCGCCGGCGCGGCCTTCTTCCCGCCCCTCGTCCCCTTCTTCGCGTCCTTGGCCGCCTTGCGGTCGGCCTGGTCCTGGAACTTGCTCCGCTCCGCCGCACCGCGCGCCTGCAGCTCCGCCTCGAGCTTCTCGAACTCGTCGCCCTCGGCGTCCATGCCGATCAGCCGCTCCAGCAGCTTGATCTCCTCCGCCCACACCCGCCGGTCCTCCGTCGTCTTGCCGCTGGCCTCGTCGCGCCGGTCGATGGGCGTCTCGAGCACCATCGGCATGTCCCGGAACGTGTCGTCGTTGACCAGCGTATGGAACGCCCGCAGTCCGAGGAAGCCCGTGCCGATGTTGGCGTGGAGGTCGCGGTGCGAGGCGAAGGGCGCCTTGCTGTCGTTGACTTAAGAAGTGTCCCGGTTAGCTTTTCTCCTTACTTTGTGATTATGGAAGCGCTTACGGTGGAACGCCTTGAGGTACTTGTTCCCCACGACCTCGTCAAACTCCTTCATCGTCTCGGCAAACTTCTCCGGCGTCCGGAGGTCGTAGCCCGCCGCGAAGGCGTGGCACGTGTCGATGCAAACCCCAACCCTCTCTTTGTCCTCGACCTTGTCGATGATGTCCCTCAGGTCCTCGAATCGCGTGCCCACGACGTTGCCCGCGCCCGCCATGTTCTCCAGCACCGTCACCACGCCCTCCGTCTCCCGGTGCGCCGCGTTGAGCCGCTCCGCGATCCGCCCGCACGCCTCCGCCCGCGGCGCCCCGCCCGTGTTGCCCGGGTGGAGGTTGTACAGCCGCACGCCGAGCTGCTCGCACCGCTTCAGGTCGTCGACGAAGCTCCCGTACGCCTGCGCCGCCTTGCCCGCGTCCGCCTGCGCGAGGTTGACGAGGTACGACCCGTGGGGGAGCACGTGCGCGCCCGCGTCGTAGCCGTGCTTATCCGCGAGCGAGAGGAACTGCTTCTTGACGTCCGCCGCCATCGGCGGGCTCTCCCACTTGCGCTGCGACTTGAGGAAGAGCGCGAAGGAGTTGGCCCCGATGTCGAGGGCGTTCTGGATCGAGTTGTGGACGCCTGCCGGGAGCGAAACGTTAGCTGAGCATAGACAACACGATTCCGATGGGTTCCAACTTACCGCCTGCGCCGCTGACATGAGCGCCAATGTACATCGCCTTCTTCAGCGATGCTATCGCTGTTCTTGCCACAGGCTCCATGTCGCCCTCCTTCTTTGCCTTGGCCTTGACGGGCGCGGTCTTTCTCTTCTTGGCGGGCTTCTCCTCTTCCTCCTCCTCCTCGGCGCAGCTTCCGCACTCCTTTTCGTCGTCTGTCTCGAGCGCGCGTTTCGCAGCAGGTTTCGCAGCGGACTTTGCAGCAGGTTTCGCGGTGGGCTTAGCAACAGGCTTCGCAGCTAGCTTCGCGGCCTTGGATTCCGTGGTCGTCGCGGCGGCCTTTGCCGTGCTCTTCTTCCCGTCCGCCTTCGCCGTCGGCTTCGCCTCGACCTTAGGTTCGACAACCGCTTGCGCCTTGATGCGGGCGGAAGCTCGGGGAGGCATTGTCTCCCTCTCTCTCTCCTGATGGGAGTTTTCTTTTTTTCAAAGTTTCAGGGGGATATTCGACAGAGGAAATCACGAAAATTGAGGAAAGGTAGTGGGTGGTGGTGTCGAACTTGTTGTCTGGGGGAACCTTGGCTTCTTCTGATAATAGGAGCTAGCAAAAGCTCTCGTCGTTGACGTAGACGCCGACCGGCGCGTCCCTCCCATCGCGACTCCAATTAAAGTGGTGGCCCGTGCACGCGCGCTTGTGTCTGCCTCTTCCCTGAGCGCCATCACCCCCTGGCAGGGCGCACTAGAATCGGCTACCAAGGAGGACTAGACAATGCTTCACAAATCGTTTCACGTGGCATTAGGTTGTTCTCCAATGATGCTTCGCTGAATAATTTATTAAATGGCAATAAATTTCACCGTCTCTGTCCAGACCTGCCGTTCAATTTCCCAGTGTTGCTGCCCCTTTTATCTTCAACGAACCTCCGGACGCCGTTCCTATTAACAAACAAAATCCCCTCTTGCGCTGTCACCAGCCAGGCATCAACAGAGACCAAGACACTTTGAAAAAAAAATCGCGTGCAGAAGCAGCGGCCATCCAACTGATCAGTCGACAAGCAGAGGGAGCTCACGCGATGAACTGAAGTTCGGCCTTACGCTCGGGCGCGAACTGATCCTTGTACGTGTCCCAGATCTTCTGCAGCTCGGCAACATACAGCTCGTGCAGGCGGTCGATTTCCTGCTGCGACGGCTGCGCCGAGGGGGCCGTGGTGACCTTGATGGGCTTTCCGACGACGATGTTGAGGGGCCTGCGGTAAGGCATCATGCCGACGTCGTAGTTGAGGATGCCGCGTCCGTGCAGCGCCGGCAGAGTGAACTTGAAAACGCGGAGCACGAACATCTGGAGGTTGTGCACCCACGGGTGTCTCTTCGGGCTCAGCTGTTCGTAGAGGTCGTTCTCGCCGAAGCCGAGGACGGGCACCAGGTCGGCTCCGGTTCGCAGAGCCATCTTGATGAATCCCTTGCGCCCCTTCAGGATGAGCCTGAGGGTTCCCGGCTGGGCCTCGAGGGATTCTCTTGCTCCGCCAATCACGATGGTCACAGCTCGTCCCATGCCCTCACCGTTGCGTCCGCCCTTGCTCAGGGTGTTCCAGATCGACTCCTTGGACACGGACCGCACGCCCATGGCCAGAATATAGTCTCGGTACAGGGGGATGCGGAAGTTGTTGTCGAGGGTCAACAGAGAGTTCGTGATCTCGGGGAACTTCTCATCAAAACCCAATGCATTCGTCGCAAACGCGGCAAAGGCGCCGTGGGAAATGATTCCGTGGGGGTGGTAGCCGAAGATATACTTCCGCGTGGGGGGGAGGTCGTGGGTCTTGTGAAGCCGGGCCGGGTAGTAGTCGGCAAAGAGCTTCCAGATGTAGCGGGATCGCAGCCATTCCGAGCGATACTTCAGATTGCCGTCCGAGGCAACACTCGAGAGAGAAAGGTGGATGAGATACGGGACCAGAAGAGGCCACGTGAAGGGAATGGCAGCCAGGAAGAAGAAAAGGGCGACAAATGTGAGGATGGACATCCCGTGGAACAGGACGGCTCCCGTCTGCAGTCTGCGTACCAGGGGCACCTGCAGAGGTGCGAACCGGACGTTTCCAGCTTTCCATCCATAGCGGTGGCTGTTTCTTCGGCCGTGCGCAGCGAACGTCAGACGCGGGTAGTCATCGTCACCCATGGCCTTGACCTCTGTCGAATCGGTCTTTTCCAGGTCGAAGCCGTCGACGAGTGTCTCGTCGGCGGTGCCTTCGCTCCCAAAGCTCCTCTCGGGGTCGGCCGAGTTGCCATTGGCATCATCGTCTCCGTTGCTCTTTGTCGGTCCGTCTTCTGGGGTTTCGTTCTTCGCTTCGGTGGTGTTCTAAAGGGAGGAGAATCATCGTCAGCGGGGACCTGGAATATCGCGCGGCGCTTCGGCTCACCTCGACCTTCTCGTCCTGCTTTTCAATCGTAGGCTTCTGGGTGGCCTTCGTCGAGGATTTCGGTGGCCCAAGCTCTGGAGCTTCTGCTACGATGTCAACCTTCCGGCTCCCAGGTTCTCCCGGCTGCGATGCTAGCTGAGAATTGCTCGATTTTTGTGAAAGCCGCCCCTTGGAAGGCGACTTGGACCTGTTGGAGCTCTTCTTGCGACCCATTGCTGCTGGTTGTTTCCCGTGATGACAAGGCGTGATTTTTGTCGACCAAGACAAGCAGAAGGCGCCAGCGCTACGAGGATGTTGCGGGGAGGAAGATATTTATGTGGGCAGGCTTCTTACCTGGAATGACGGCCACCTTGGCCGCGTCCCCAAAGTTAGACATGGCTGCGTCGGCGTCGGTGGGCGACAGGACCGGACCTCGGACGGGCGTGCGGTCGAGGGCGCGAGGGCGTAAGCGGAGCGAGCAAGTCCAGGGACGGGGACAGGGAACAGAGACAAGGACAAGGCCGGCGCAGTTGTTGGCGCTGGCGCTGAGAACAGACCCGACGAGTTCTAGCGGGAGACCTGCGGGCTGGGTTCGGCAGTAAGGGGGCGACGGTTTGGATAGCGGCAATCGGAAACTTTGGGCGCACAGGGTCCGAAGTCTAACAGTTAGGAGGTCGAAGAATGTAGAAAAAAGCAAGGGCGGAAGGTTGAGCGGGTGGTGTGTGCGGTTCGGTGGGATGAGAGCAGAGGGCGTGGTCGTGGTTGCGGAACGAAAGACTTCAAGCTGACAATGCGCTGGCAAGAGCTGGCTGGGTGCGGATGCAGCGTGAGGCAGCTCTTGGGTCACCCGGAGCTGCCGCCAATGACGACGATGTGTGGGTACGCATGCCGGTAAGCGGCTGTGACATTGGAAGTCCAGCCAGGGCTTATCTGCATAACCAGTGCATAACCCATGCACGACACGTATAAATGCTTCCACTGCGATAAATCGGTCAACCCACTCTACTGTGTAGACGGGATGCTGATGAGCTCGCACGATTTGCATGTGATTGACTTTCTCTCAGAGCCTTCTCTCTCTCTTGCGTCTTACCGCAGACCTTTTGCATATACCTTGCAGGCTTTCGTGCATGCTCAACCAGCGGTCAATCAAGTCAACTTCAGGCTCGAGTCGCGTAGGTAGGCAAGTAGGTTATCGCTCAACAGCATCGCGATGGTTCCCCGCGTCGCGCTAATGCTATTTACCACTTGCCCTACACTACACTACCCCTTACCCCTTGCAGTAGAATCTCAGAAAGATCGCCGTCGTGGCTGTCTTGCAACAGCTTCGTTGAGCTGCTAGTCCTAGGTACCTACCTAGACTTGTACAAGTCCCTCAGCTAAGGCGACGCCGGGGTTCAGCAACTGGACGCCCTCCGCTGTCTTCCTCTGTCCGGTCTAGTCAACCACGCGAGCTCCCCCCAGCTTCCTACAAAGCGAGGCACTTGCTGAAAAGAGCTTCAAAGTGGAACCGCGGGAGCTCTGGCATGTGATGACGGCGGCTTTCACGCCTTTTGGGATAGCTCTGGGATCTATCCAGCCAGCATTCGGCCCGTGCCAAGTCGACTGCCATTGAAGGGATCGCTTGAACGGCAAGGGACACGCGACACCGATCCTCCGGTGCTGGCCGTACCTAGGCAACTAGGTTAATTGAGAGTTGCCAAAGTCAAAGTTGTCATCTTCTTACTGATGTTGTCGAGGGAAGACATATCCTAGAAAGTCAACAATCATAAAACTCTCGAGTTGTAAACACAGCCAATAAAGCTCAAGTTCTGCTATTCGCACTGCCTAGTAACACCGAAATAGACGGTAAAACACAGTGACTGCGGGGAATCAAAGACTGTGCCACCAATTGACAATTGCCCCTCCATCATTCGACTTGAAAATTTCCAGCGCGATGAACCCCACCATCAACCACCTCATCCCACCATTCACCCCGCCGACGTCACAAAATCAACACTTATCCTTATCCGCCCGCCCGTATCACGACACCGCCCCAAAATGGCAAAGGCTAAGAAGGGCAAGAGTGAAGACAAGGCGGCCAAGGCAGTACGTCCCCCCAACCGCATCTCAAGCCATCTACTTCAACCTCGCCTGACCTGGTGAACGCGTGGAGTAGGCCGCCAAGAAGGCGAAGCAGGCCAACAAGGGTGAGAAGAAGGCCAAGAACAAGGCCGCGAAGATTGACGGCAGCGATGCCGAGGACGTAGACCTCGAGGCCGTCCTCGAGGAGTACAAGAAGCAGCAGGAGCAGTTCCTCAAGATCACTGAGACCGTCTGCGAGGGCCCCCCTAAGGCCCGTTCTGCCTCCACCATCCTGGCCTCCCCTTGCGACCGTAACAACCTGCTGCTCTTCGGCGGTGAGTACTTCAACGGTGCGCTGGCGCAGTTCTTCAACGACCTGCACATCTACTACATTGACCGCGATGAGTGGAGATGCGTGACCTCGCCCAACGCCCCGTTGCCGCGCTCCGGGCATGCATGGACCCGGGCGTCGAACCCGAGCCATGTTTACTTGTTCGGCGGAGAGTTCTCCTCGCCGAAGCAAGGCACCTTCCATCACTACTCTGACTTCTGGCGCCTCGAGCCCGCCACGAGGGAGTGGACAAAGATCGAGTGCAAGGGCAAGACGCCTCCGGCGCGGAGTGGCCACCGCATGACGTACTGGAAGCAGTACATCATCCTGTTTGGCGGCTTCCAGGATACCTCAAACCAGACCAAGTATCTGGCCGACCTGTGGATCTTTGATACCCAGAACTTTACGTGGTTCAGCCCGGTTCTCCCGCCGGCGCAGTTGAAGCCGGACCCGAGGTCTTCCTTTACCCTGCTTCCCCACGAGCAGGGTGCCGTTCTCTACGGCGGTTACTCGCGTGTCAAGGCCACGGTGGCCGCCAACAAGCAGGCGAAGGGCTCCTCCCAGGGCCAAAAGAACATCCTGAAGCCGATGGTGCATGATGACTGCTTCTTCCTGAGAATGTCTCTGCCCGCCGAGGGCGCTCCCGCCAACGCACCCCCCGTGGTCCGCTGGGAAAGACGCAAGAAGCCCGCCAACGCGCCCAATCCCAAGCGTGCGGGTGCTACCATGGCGTGGCACAAGGGTCGCGGTATCTTGTTCGGGGGTGTCCACGACGTCGAGGAGAGCGAGGAGGGTATGGACAGCGAGTTCTTCAGGGAGCTGTTCGCGTGGAACATCGAGCGAAACCGCTTCTTCCCGCTGACCCTCCGCAAGGCCCGCCAGCAGAAGAAGGCTGCCCCTGCCGAGCAGCGCGGAGGACGTCGCGCGAGAGCCCAGGATCGCGACGAGGAGCTCTTCAAACAGCTGGCCGCCCTGGAGATGGGCAAGTCGATCGAGGACGCCGACAGCATGGAGCTCGACAAAAAGGAGGAGCCCGAAGAGGAACTCAAGCCCATCAGGGACATGCCTGTGACGATGGAGCTGCCTCATCCTCGTTTCAACGCCCAGCTCGCCGTGCAGGACGACGTTCTCTACGTCTACGGCGGAACGTTCGAGCAGAAGGACCGCGAGTTCACGTTTGACGACCTCTATGCCGTGGACCTCGGCAAGATGGACGGTTGCAAGGAGATCTTCAACAGACCCGTCGAGGACTGGATCGTGAGTAGACGCCAGTTCCGAATCGTACTTGATTCTCTGACCACGAACAGGATTCCGAGGACGAGGATGATGACGATGATGACGACGATGATGATGACGAAGATGACGAGGACGATGAGGACATCGAGATGGAAGATGAAGACAAGCCTCGATTCCACACCGAGAGCAAGCGCAAGAAGAAGCAGGTCGACGAGGCTTCAGTCGCCGACTCCGAGTCGACCGCGGCCACGACCACGACGGAGGACGACGACACGGAGGCTACGACGACGGTCGACGACGGCCTGCCCCACCCCCGAGTAAGTTTTGACATCCCAAGACACTCCAACCCACCAGAGACGGGAGACGCCAGGCTAACCGCGAACGCAGCCCTTCGAGTCGAGGCGCGACTTCTTCGTGCGCACGACGGCCGAGTGGCAGGAGATCCTCATGACCAACCTGCGCTGGAAGAACATCCAGCCGGAGACGCTCGCCATCAAGGAGATCAAGGCCAAGGCCTTCGAGCTCAGCGAGGAGAAGTGGTGGGACTGCAGGGAGGAGATCACGGCGCTGGAGGAGGAGCAGGAGGCCGCTGGCATCCAGGAGGTCGTGTCGCTCGCCGAGAGGGGCGATGCCGCCGCCGGCGGCGCGAGGAGGAGGTGATTTGTCCGATTTGGGCGAGGTATATACAGTTGTCTGCACAGGATAAAAGACCGTTTCTATTCCGAAGCAATATCGTAAAGTTTACGCTCAGCACACATTCTGAATTCATGTCTGTTTCGATGCTTTACATAACGCTTGGATTTAAGAACGGCCATCGTTGTACTCTAGATCTGACCAGACATCCGACAGGAAAACCAGAGACAACGTGAACTAAGTGGATGGTGTAATGGTAGGAATCATACACACAATAGTACTTTGAATTCTAGTAGTCTTGGGATACTGACTACCTATGTTGTGTTTGAAAGCATGCTCACATTACGTAGGTAGCCTCCAAGTAGAGATGCACGTGACCTGGCGGCATTCTCGCATTTGCCCTTTTATGACACTGGCCATCGCGTCTGACAGGCAGCAACAGCTTTCGCCACTTCACGTTCAACCAGCCACCCAAAACTTTCAGATCTGCCGGCATTCACTGCTGTCACTTGTTTACTGGATCCCACTTCACCTGCAGCACCTGCGCAACATCGCAGCCATCATGCCGATCGGCATCCAGCGGCTCAACACAAAGCGTTCCCAGCCAAATGACCGGATCATCTTCATCAAGCCGCTAAAGGGCCCCGATGAGAAGGTCGCGCAGGACTTTCTCGAGAGGATAGCGGCTCAATGCTGTGAGTGGCGCCCCGACCGTCGAGCCTGCGCCGCTCACGCTGATTCGGCACAGTGCCTATCATGAAAGACCACTACTTGTCTGTCATGTCATTAGAAGAATACGAACCGAACCCCGAGTTCGTCGGCAGGAACTTCAACGCCGGCGAGGTTGTGCAGCTGGTGCTGAAGTCACGCTCAGGAAGATGGCTGCCGTTTGAGTACGTGCAGATGGTCATGATGCACGAGTACGTGAAGTCCGGCCAGTATCGAGGAAGCTCGACTCTGTTGACCACGATCCAGGCTGGCGCACTGCAAACAGATGAATCACTCGAGGGCGTTCTGGGCCGTCAGGAACCAGTACGCCGAGCAGATGAGAGGGCTTTGGCAGCGCGGCTACACCGGTGATGGCATATGGGGCCGCGGCACGCTTCTTCAGACGGGCGACTTCCAGAACAACATCGCGCTGCCCGGAGAACCGCTCCCGGAGCACCTCTGCGGCGGGACGTATCGATCGCGCGGCCGCAAGAGGAAGGCTAAAGCCAAGCTGTCCTACAAGGAGCAGAAGGAGCTTCGCATCCTCAAGAAGTTCGGCGCCAACGGGGTCGCGCTGGGGGCCGACGAGGAGACCAAGGTCAAGCTGGAGGGCGGAAAGCGCACGCAGGCGAAGCCCCGCGTCGCCGGCAGCGCGAGGGGCCGGGAGCTGCGCGCGGCGGCCGCGCTCGCGCGCTTCGGCGAGCAGAAAAAGGACGCGGACGAGGACATCAAGTTCGAAGTCAAGGACGAGGACATCAGCACCGAGAGCGAGTATGAGGATGATCCGGCGGACATCAAGGCCGAGGACGCGGTCGATATCGACGGAAAACGCATTGTGGATGGCAAGGGCCGCGGCATGGTCAAGGTCTGCGAGGACGAGAACCCCGACGACCAGGATGCGCAGAACGAGCTCCAGGAGCTGCACGCGTCCGTGAAGCAGTGGCGGCAAACGCACCTCAATTTCAAACGCGAAAACGAGAAGGATGTGCCGACATCCCAGGGCCGGGCAAACGGGACAAATAAGCAACCACAGGGCGACGAGCCGACGGTAACACGACCATCATCGCAAACCGCGCCGCACAGAGTAAAGGTCAAGGAGGAGGAGGCGGACGACGACGTTCGAGAAGTACCAATATCAGCCATTCCAAGGGCGAAACCGACGGTCAAGCGAGAACCACACGACGGACCCCGGCCATCGGCAGCCCGTCGTTCGATCCCGCCCGCGGGCGCGACACCAGGCTTGGGCGATGGTGGAGAGACGACGCTAGCGACGACGCGACCGTCGACAGCGGCACCAGAAGTGCCGGGCGGAGAGGTCAGCTGTGGAGTGTGCTCGTTCGCGAACCCGGCCCTGTCGATAACGTGCGTGGTGTGCTCCCACGTGCTGGACCCGGGAAGCGTGCCGAACGCCTGGCGATGCCACAGCGCGACGTGCCAGGGGAGCCGGTATCTGAACCCCGGCGACTTTGGGGTCTGCGGAGTCTGCGGGCAGAGCAAAAAGCAAGAATGATCAATTGTGCATAATGAGAGGCTTGTTTTTCTCTCCTTGTGCATCGTTGTAGGCTTGGGTCATGACAAATTGCGGGTTCTTGCTATATCACTTTACTCTATCGGCGTTCACGGCTTCTTCTGAGCAGGCATGTGTACTACCAAAATATCTACAACCACCCGTTGCCCCTGGCAAGGGGGGCGCGAGAACTGACTAAGGGAGACAAACGGACGGGCCATAGGGCTCGTTTTCTTCTTCTCTTCTTTTCTTGGCAACTTGGCGGGGCTGTCGATGGGGACGACACTTTATGATAGATTGCACACTTTTGTTATTCTGGGAAACGGACACTGGCAGTCTTTGTCAGCCCGCGCAGAGAACTGACCTCGTACGCAATTTAAGAGGGTTTGTCTTTTTCTATCAGCCCCAAATTCATTAAATAGACACACACACACTCTCTGTTTTTTGTTAAGTATTATACTAGGCCCTACCATACGCAAGGGACCGAAGTAAAGTAAAGTTTGCCCAGGCCCGTGGGGAACTCGTCCGCAGCCCGGCGTGGGCTCTCGCCTAAATGGCGACCCCGGGGCCAGGTTCTTAATCTGGACGAAACATGGAGGCTGCGGGGCCCGCGCCTTTTTGTCCTTTTTGCCATCATCTCCCACCAGTGACCAGGTGACGAGGGCCGATCGATGGAGCAAGTGGGCTGTTGCGAGATGTCGACCGCCGACCGGCAGTCCTTCTTATGAGTTGCTACGACGTAGACGTAGTTGGGAATGATATAATGACAATGTTTCTTGCGGACCCTCTTCCGCTGAGGAGGGAAAGTGTAATGGAGAAGAAAAACAAGAATTCGTCGCACGGCATGTGTTGCGATCGTCACGGCCAAGAGTTTATCGTTGAGGCAATTCGCGCGACTCGTCGTTTTCCGTTTGTAAGAGTTATCCAAGCCACGGAAAGGAGAGAGGAGGGCAGGGAGAGGAACAGCTTGGCCCAGATGTTCGCCAAGGTGTCTGATAAACGAGCGAGCGCGACCCGGTTGTCAATAGGTGATCGGCAGCTATAGGGAGCTGGCCGTCGCGGATGGATTGCCATTGGGAACTCTGTGGCTATTCTCGGGGATCCTTTGCTATATCGCTGCGCATCTTATCGAGCGGGTCGTTAATGTGTGGTGTGTGCGTTCGTTTGTTGGGTGCAGCAGCACATCTGTGGGTTGGAAAAGGCAAAAGATGACTGGCATAATAGCGGACGATAGATGGCAGTACTCCGTGAATACTGACCTACTTGAATTCTGCCTGTCCCCAAAGGTAGCTCTGACGTGTTGTCAACTACAGGCTATGAATTGGCAACGTCGTGGCGTCCCTAGGTACCTCTCAGGCTGGCGGGGTGGAGATTTCGCGGGAACACCGGTGCGGGTCTCTTGGCCCCACCTCGCTCGAGTTTCAGAAGGCTTAAAATGGCACCTTCTCGTCTGAACCGAAGCGCCGCGCGCCCCACCCCCTCCAAAAGGGCCTACCTTTCGAGGTTGGCCCTTGTTTCACCTTGCGACTCCGGATGAGCGCCGCCGATGTCGAATTGGTGGACCGCGGCTTCTCGCTCTTGGGCGACATGTTAGAACCGACTAGAATACCACCCAGCCAAGTGATCACCGAAACTTTTGTTCCTTCAAGCAACCCTCCTGCCAGGGCGATGTGACGCTGCCTCTGACGATTCAGAGGGGAGGAGCTCTACAAGAGGCTCAGAGCCTTTCAAGAGGAACCAAGGGACCGCGGACATGCCATGCAACCCTTGCAAACGCGTCTGTATCGAACCTCATGCGCCCAGAGCAACAGCCCAGCGCTAACCGACGATCCGAAGGGGCGTAGGGCATTGCAATTGAGGGTGACATACCCCCTCTTCCTGGAACCCTGGCACACCTCACCAGCAAGCCCGGTGGCTGACAGCTAAGGTTAATGGGAAGCCTAGCCCGCGGGTAGTCAACCCCGGACGAGCTTGTTGTCTATCAGAGGAAAGTGAACGAAGTAAAAGTGGTGAACTCGTGGTTGAAGCTGGGCTGCCGGTTTAACCCTAGCCACATCGTCCTGAAGGCCAGATTGCTTCCTCCGAGCGCCGGCCGGGTATTCACATGCAGACGCGCTGAACTGCGGTCTGCAACTCGCGCGCAAGTGAAGGTCTCGGCAGAAGGCTGATCTCCTCGCGGTTCGATTTCTCCGTTGGGCCCAGTGTTCCGCTTCTCGGAACTCACCTGCCTTGTCAGGCGTCAGAGCGCGTCGAGCTTGAGTCGATGTGACAGAGGAAAAAGTCCTTCCTTGGAAGTTACGTGGGTAGGTACTTATCCGTACCAAGTTGCTATATTGCGTGGATCCATCGGCCATCCCACACCTCCTCCTCCAGTGCAACATGGAGCAACCCGGCTGAATCGAGGTTTCCCTTGCCGGGGTAGTCTCTGCCACGGCACTGACCCTTTTGGCAAACACAATCAATCACACAGCCCATCGGCCTTGCCAAGGTAGGAATGGAAGTGGAAGGCAAGGATCGGGGTGGTGTGCGGCGCGCGGGAAGGAAGGATCTCTTGATGATGGGGTTTGGGAGACGCCTTCCTTGTGCAGTGGCCCAGGTGCCTTATTCGGTGTCAGCTAATCCCTTTGGGGCATTTGAGGAATCTCTACCACAACATACACGTACAGTGACGGACGACAGTAACGGACGACGACGACGACAACGACGACAGTGATGGACGACAATGACAATGACAACGAAAGACAACAGAAGGAATTATAACAAAATTTGCAATAACGACAGCAGTAACAGCAAAGTACTGGCCCAGAAACATTCAGTACCTACCTACATCAGACCAGCAGTGGAGATTCCATCCAGGAATGGTTAGCTGACACCGAATATGGGACCTGGGGGCCCTGTATACCCAATCACGTAGAGAGCGCCTTGGATCTCAAGCGTGTTACAAGCTATTGCTACTTATTAGTGGCTTGCCCTCCACGAGATCTCGACCTCTTCCCCTTCTTGCTCTCTCTCTCTTTTCAGCTTGAATTGTTTCTTCTTCTTTTTTTACACATTCTTTCCAAACACACCAAAGACAGTCTGTCGACCGTCACTTCCCTTCTTTTCTTCAAACAGCTCTTCTTCCAAACGACGATCTGTGATCTGTTCCATTCTTTCGCCTCACCCGCCTTGGGACATTCTGAATTCACACACAACGATCTCGAATTTCCAGTCATTCTCGATCCGCACCTTCCGTTTTTGCAAAAGTCAGATTTTCCAAAAAGGGAAAGAGAGAGGAAGGAAGAAGGCCAACGCCCAATTTCGACGAAACGAAACGAAACGTTCGAGAACATCCACGCCTCAACACAACACCCTCGATATCACCAAACGACGGAAAAATGTTCACCAAAATGCTCATTCACACCCTCGTCGTTCTCCTCACGGCCACCGTCACCCTCGCCGCGCCTGCCCACAAGTGGCCCCGCTTCACTGTACCGCAGCAGCACTTTGAGGTCCTCGACATGCGTTCCCAGACAGACATAAACCCGTCCGCTACCCTTGAGGCCACCTGCATCGACCGCAATGCGTACGTCTCACTGTCCTCTCTCAAGCCTGTTTATTGCATGGGCCACTAACACCAGACCTAGTCACATCGTCTTCCACGACACCAACGTGGCCGAGCTGGCCATCTGCGGCGGCATCTCTGGCGACGTCTCCGCCTGCCAGGGCAACCCCACCACTACCGTCGGTCAGGCTGGCTCCGCGCGCTTCTCGCTCAAGGCCACCACTGAGGGCGCCACGATCAACATCTCCAAGCAGAAGTGGGATCAGTGCGTCCGCGTTGCCCGTGATAAGTGCCCCACCGGCAGCGTTCGCGCCGTCTGCGCTGGCGGAGCTACCTCGGGCGACGTCGAATTCATCCTGGAGGGCATGCCTCCTTCAACCGAGCTCTGAGTGGGAGCTTGTGTTCATGTAAGGGGAAGAGAGGCGTGTCTGGCTGTGGACGAGGTCACCGCGATCTGTCTGTATCGTGGGGTTGTGCTGCCTGTGAAATGGATAGTCCTTCCGTTCATCTTCTTCTGCCGACCGGGTACTGTGGAGGCTGCTGTCGCTTTAGCGGTCTTTTCGGGGGTCAATTTCATTGAGTATCGGTTCAACAACCGGTGGGTGTAGATTCATGTACATACCTATACAATTTCCGCGAGGAACTTGACGATGAATTACGAGCTTTTTTCAATGTGAATACCTGAAGGCGCTTTACTCGATGTCAACTAACCATTCTAGAAGAAAACCTCCACACCTTCTGGTTATAGGTTAGGTCCTTTACTGTGATCACCATCGCCGCTGTCGTCACTATCACTGCTGCCGTCACCGTTGTCGCTGTCCTCCGCTATCGCCGTTGTCACTGTCGTCCTTAACTTAAACACTAGCAATACTACATGAACGGCGCCAATACCAGAGACTGTAGACTGTGGGAATGGGAGACAGTAAGGACAGCAGGGACGGCAATTTAACAGTCATTCATGGGTTTCCCAATTCATTCGATTACTTTATCCTGAATGCAGACCTTTGGGGGTATCATAACGCCTTGTTTGATGAAAAAAAACACCTTTCTCCTTTCCTCCCTCTCTCGACGAAACCTTTCCATCTCGCTTCCATAACATACCCTCATGCCCCGCCCGTCAGATGTACCTCGTAATGCAATCCTCCTGATGCGCCGTGAGGCAGTCGAGGGCGCACACCCTCGTCCCGCACTTCATGCACTTGACGCGCCCCCAGTACCCGCAGACCTCGCAGAAGGCGCGGACGGGGTACCGCGTGTCCTCGTCGTCCCACTCGGCCCGCGCGTCCCAGAAGTTGAGCATCGGGCGCGAGAGCAGCCAGCGCAGCTCCTCGTCCGTCGGCATCTCGGGGACGCGCGAGGCGAGCAGCGGGTCGTCGTCGCCCGGGTGCGCGGGGGGAGGGGGCGCGTCGTAGGGCGCGAGGACGGGGTCCGTCTGCGGCTGCGTCTGCGTCTCCGCATCGTCGGCGGCGCACGACGGCGCGGGGGTCATTTCGACGTCCTCGGGCTCCGGGGCGGGTTTCGGGGTGGAGGTCTTGGAGCGCTTCGCGGCGGCGGCGGCGGCGCGCTTGGTGTGCTGGTTCGGGTGCGGGGGCTTGCTGCAGCCGGCGGCGGCGCCCGGCCTCGCGGTGTGCTGGTTCGGGTGCGGCGCGGGGGCGCTCTCGGCGTGGGAGAGCTGGGCGAGGTAGTCGTCGAGGTGGTTGTGGAACGTCTTTTGGGACTGGAGGATCTTGCGGACGTTGGGGGCGCTCTTGGTCTGGCCTGTGGTTGTCGTGATCGTCAGCAACGTCACCCAGCTTCGTCCTTCTTGCTCGCAAAGAAACCATGGGGAGTGAGAAAAGAGAGGGGACCGACTCTTAGCTCCCTTGGCGGGTATCGGTATCGTCGCGTCCCTGCCGCAGTCCTTGTCGAGCGCCTCGAGCTCCTTGCGGATCTTGGCCTCCTGCCTGACGGTGAGGTCCGAGGCGGACGGGTTGGCCTTGTTGCGGGCGGCACGCTTTCGGCCGGCGGGCTGCAGTGCCGCGGCGGACGGGTTGACGCCGGTGTCCGGGACGTAGGCCCAGCCCGGGGCGGACGTCCTCTTTGCGCTGGCGAGTTCGTAGACGCCAAAATTGTTCATGCTGTACGTGTGTTTTTTGGAGTGTATGTGTTGGGGGAGGTTCGGATAGTGGAGGGGCGAGAGCTGTCCCGGTCGACGTTGGCTTTTTTTTGGTGACGAATCACGGGCGCGTTAAAGCTTAATTGGGGAGTTTGGACCAATGAGATGTACTTGGCGACAGAGCACTGAGAGCTTCACAATGCCTAGGTAATACCTAGCTTACTGCCATTCCTGTTATGAGGTATGCATCTTTCCATTACTAACAACGGAAATACACAGCATTGAAAAATTTACAAAAAGCGCAGTCGAACCCCTTTCGAGCCATGCGATCCGGACGTCATCATGGTCTTTCCCTGTGTGTCTGTGTCCTCCTGAGAAGCCGACCATATGCCGGCAGGCGACGTCCCCCTTCAGTGGATCATGAAGCCACCCACTCAACCCAGGGACGACGCCGCTGATGCCAAGCCAGCCTCCCCCCTTTTGCCAGGAGCCTTGACCGTTCACTCCAAAAAAGGACTTTGGACCAATGGGAAGGCGCCAATGGCAACCCGGCTAATCCCGCCGTGCCGGCGCCGACGGAGGGCAACGGCGAGGCGGTACCTTGCCTAGGTACCTACCTGAGGTAATGCACGGCGCCGGAATACTGGCAATAGCAGCACGCCTGAGCTTCGCCCAATTTATCGGAACCCCGAACCTCATTTGCAACTTTGGTCAACGCATCCCATCCCAACTCCCGCAACCTCCACCGCCAAGACGCTGCTCCCCTTTCTTTCGGTCGTCTTTCTTTTCCTCTTTTAACGACACTTCTCCCCCGCGAGCGAAACCCACACCTGTGCTTCTCTCCGATCGAGAAACCCAAGGCTCCCCCCTCCACCCTCTTCCTCCGACGACACCCTCGAACTCGACGACAATGGCCTCCCGCGTCCTCGCTCGCGCGCTCCCCCGCGCCTCCGGCCTCCCGATCCGCGCCGTCCGCTCTTTCCAGACCTCCTCGCCTCTGCGCGACGCCGCCGCCGCGCCCCTGCCGGCCCGGAAACCCGTTGGCGCTTTCCGCGGAGGGTACGTTTTCCCTCTCTCTCCCCCACCCGCCGGCGTTCGCCCCTCTTCGACGATGACGGAGCAATTGGCTTCACGCAGTTGCTCGGTCGAAGAGGCGTCTTCGTCAGAGATTCGACTTGAATCCACAGGACCTGAGCTGACCCTCCCCGCGCGCGCAGTCTCTTCGGCTTCTTCCTCGGCAGCACCCTCGCCGGCGCCGGCGTCTACTCGTACCTCCTCCAAGAATACAAGACCTCGAACGAGCTCCTGACGGAGGATATCTACGTGCGTCTCTGCATCTGATATTGTTTCCAGTCTTCTTGCTTGGTGCCCTCCTTCGGCCTCCAATACCTCGACACCTTTTGTCCTTCTCTTTTGTCTTTTTTTTTATTCTTCTCTTCGAGGGTTGAGGGGAGCCAGTCATACCCTTTTGCACCGCTGCAAAACTATTTCACATGACTCCAGTAGACTGCCCTTCCAGCGCGGCGCATTCCTGTCTTTTTTTTCTCTCCGATACCCGCCTCGGGCGTCTCGTCCCCCTCCAACTACGTCATACAGGCAAAACCGGATTTCACCACGAACAAGTGCAGAAGCTAACAGCTGTCGCGTGTACAGGCACTCCAGGCCGCCGTCCACCGCGTGACCAACTACGTCCAGACCCTGGAGGACAAGATGGACGCCATCGAGCGCAAGAGGAAATGAGCGGGTTCTCTACCGGCACACTCAATCCAGACACAAGAATTAACGAAAAAAGACGAGAGAATGGGGGGCCGGAAGAACATTGCGGTAATGGAGAACCACCCAGAAGGAAGAACGTTGTATGGATTTGGAGGCGGAAAACAAGCACAGCACACACACACAAACAATACAAACAGCAGCAAGGCAGCACAATGGTCACGATCGACGTCCCTAAAAAGCAATCCTATTTTCCTCGCCCTTCTCGTTCTCTTTCCTTATGGTCTGTTGTCGAATTCTGCATCACGGACGAGGGGGGAAGTCCGCCGACTTAAGCCCGTTTGGGAGGAGGGGGCGCGCTTCAAGGAGACGAAGGGGAGGTCCGAGTTACTCTCTCTGTGTGTATACCAAAGGATGTATCAACAATGCGGCGAGGCGACGGAAGAGGCAATACCATGGCTCTTTTTATCACACATGCCAGACTTTGTATGGCAGAAGCGCTTTTTCGTGAGGACTCGAGGTATGTGGGAGCAGCGTGGGCTCATTCGAGCTCTGCCTTGCTGATGGCTTGACTTTCTCGATGATCGGAACGGCCGAGCATAAGTTTGAAGCACAGCTCGCGAGACATGAGAACGGCGACCTTCATGGTTTACGCAGACGTATAACGGCTATGGTTGTTCAATCCAGGTCACTGGCAAGTGAGTATTCTCCCACGATACGCACGCTGGTATAAATTGCCCTGTCCGCGGCTCGCTTGAGAGTTTCTGTTCAAGCCTCCGCTGGCGTTTAGTGTTCGTTGCTTGCGACGCAAGTCTGCCACGATAGCCGTTGACGGTTGCTTTCTGGGACAAGACACCGCTGCCGTGGGGGATCTTCTCACCGCATCACAGGATAAATATCGCCCCCGGCGTCCGTCATCCCCGTCGTCGACGTATCGCGGCTCCGTATACCACCCGAAGAGCACCCGATTTTGCGGCGGACCGTCTGGTCTTGGCTGCGGGTTCGTGCTGGCGATGGAGATCCGTCAACGCCAACTCCCAGGATATTTTATCTTCTACGTCGTGGTCCGCCTCACAGATTTTGTTCCGTGACGAGTACAAGTCACGGGTGTGCTTCTACTTTCACTCCTCCAACACCATTTCGGTTCTATTATATACAGGGCCACGCTCAGCCCTACGGGGCCATACGGGGGTCTGCCGTCAAACGAAAAGCTTGTCATGGACCCGAGCCGTTCTGATGGAAGGAAGGCAGGAATGACCGGATTTCGTGCCAGTGGTGTTTCCGTCAGAGGCTGAGCAAAAACGTTAGGAGGGTCCTCCTCCCGGGCCAGAGCCCCAAAACGTCCGTGGACGATGACACTTGCATCCTGCGCCATGGGCTTCTAAGCTTTCATTTTTATCCGTAACGCCTTTTTTCGTCTATTGATTGATTGCTCAGCAAGTTCGAGAAGGGAAGGCCCAGGCTAGCGCTTACGCTTCTACGCACCACGGAGCCGATCTTTCTCATGGGTGTTTTGCGCACCCGCTGTCATTGGCGCTGTCATTGGCCACCACAAAGCTGACGCAAAAGCGTCCGTCCGAACGGTCGAATCGTTGGCTGGCGCGTCAGACGTTTTCTCTCCATGTCGAGCGTTGAGGTGTGTCAAACGCGCTCAGCCATGCACCAACGTTGCAGGTCCAATATGCGAGCGTAGCACAGCACACCTGATTCCGCCCCCTCCTACTAGAATGTAAGCTTACTCGGGCCCTGCAGATCTCAGCCACCTCCTGGCGACTGAAGCATCAGAGCGACGGTGAGAGGCCGTGGGATAAGTGGTGGCGTCTTTCCGTCGTGCAAAACCCAGACATTATCCACCCTTCAACTTACACGCTCACGCACACACACACACAAAGACACACACACATATTTCGGGGCAAGCCACCACCCGCGCGCAATGGATCCGAGACCGCAGAGCCCGTTCCGGGACTCCTCGCGGCAGTCGTTCGAGATGCGCAACACGCCCGTCGGGTACCACCCGCCGCCGGAGCAGCAGCTGCCCCCCGGTATCACGTACCACGCCGCCGCCACCGGCGCTCCGAGCCCGCCTTCCTACCCCTCCTCCCCGCCGCTCAAGAGGAAAGCGGTCCCGCGCGTCGGCTCGGCAACGGCCTCGGATCTGGACGGCTACGGCAAAGGCATCCGGACGGAGACGACGAGCACGACGTCGAAGCGCAGCCTGCTGCGGCGCGCGGGCACGGCGCTGCCGACGAGCCAGCACAGCTGGGTGCTCGAGGCGTGCGCCGTGGTGCTCAGCATATCCGCCCTGGTCGCCATCTCGGTGCTGCTGCCGCTGTACAACGGCCGGCCGCTGTCGTCGTGGGGGTTTCGCTTCTCGTTCAACACGGTGGTGTCGATCCTCGGGGCGACGTCGAGGGCGACGCTGGCGTTCGCCGTGAGCGCGTGCATCAGCCAGGGCAAGTGGAACTGGTTCCGGCGGAGGGAGGATAGCATTATGGTGTTTGACCGGTTCGAGGAGGCTAGCAGGGGGCCTTGGGGGAGCATGAGGTTGTTGTGGTGGTCCAAGTTGAGGTATGTTTGGCATTCTGCTCGGGATCACACCTAGCTGACCGATTTCAGGCATTGGATTGCAGTAGGCGCGTTCGCGACGGTGATACTGGTCGGCTTCGAGCCCTTCCTCCAGGCCATCATCACCTTTGAAGGCCAAGAGGTCTCCTCGACGGACCCGCTCTCCCGGGCGCTGATTGGGAGGACCAGCAAGCTGGACGTGGGCTCCCAGGTCGCGCTCACCGGGGCCGCGAGGATGCTGGGCCCGCCGCAGACGTCCCAGGACGGCATGGTCATGGTGCTCTCCATGCGGTCGACGTACGACTTCGGCGTCCTCGCCTCGGTCTGGTCGGGCTTCTCGAACCTGAGCACCGCGGAGGGCCAGAGGGCGTCGTACGCCTGCCCCTCGGGCAACTGCACGTGGGCGCCGTACGCGTCGCTGGCGGTGTGCAGCGCCTGCAACGACATCTCGAGCCATCTGAGCAAGTCGACGGGCAAGGCGAACGTCTCCGGGGCGGCGGACAAGCAGCTCACGACGGTGTACTTCCACTCGACGTCGTACCCGATGGTCATGCCGCAGCTCGAGGTCGGGTACGTGAAGCACGAGCTCGCGGCGCTGGGGATGAACATCTCCAACGTCGACGCCGCGGGCGCGGCCGCCCTGCGGGAGGACGGGTACAACATCAGCAACACGTTCCTCACGGCCAAGGCGACGTCGCAGCCGGCGGACACGCTCTCCTTCAAGGACTCGAGGACGCTCATCGTGTCGTTCGCGATGATGGAGACGGCCGAGGGCTTCCGCGCCAACAGGACCAAGTGGGAGGACAGCGAGGTCACGGCGCGCGAGTGCGCGCTGTACTTCTGCGCCAACGCGTACCGGTCGGACGTCAGGCAGGGCGTGCTGAAGGAAGACGTCCTCGGGTCCTGGGCGGAGCGTGACACGGACTCGTTCCTCGCGAGGGCGCCGCGGTACGCCGCCGCCTCGAGGGCGTACAACGCCTTCGCCAACTACACGCTCGACTTTGACCAGTGGGACATGGAGCGGACGGACCTGCAGCTGAGGATACCGGGCGCGGCGTACCAGGCGGCCACGGGCGCGGAGACGAAGGACGATCTAAGGTTCAATATCTCGCAGAACGCGGCGGGGTCGATCACGGGGCTCTTCATGGGCGAGTTCGCCCGCCGCGCGAGCCCGCTGGCGTCGAAGCAGCTCGTCTACCCGCCCGACGGCGCGGGCGCGCAGCCGCACGTCGCCGACGGGCTGGGCGCGTCGCGGAACCTGACGGCGACGTTCGAGGCCGCGGCGGCGAGCATGTCCAAGTACGTCCGCGACCTGTCGCTCCGCGGCGCCGGCGGGGAGGAGCCGTACGAGGGGGAGTCGAGGCAGTGGATCGTGCACATCCGCGTGCGGTGGGGGTTCCTGTCGCTGCCCGTCGCGGCGCTGTTAGGAGGATGCGCGTTCTGCGTCTTGAGCATGGCGGAGACGAGGAGGCTCGGCCTGCCGGCTTGGAGGGGCAGTTCTCTTGCGGGTTTGGCGCATGGGCTTGACGCGCGGGCGAGGGAGCAGTTGAGGGAGGCGGACGGGGCGTCGCAGATGGATGCGCATGCGAGGCGGTATAATGTGAGGTTCGTGGACTCGGATATGGGGCCCGAGTTGAAGCTGAGCCATGGGCGAGGAGGTTGATCATGGGATGATCGATGGTAGTTTATACATATTTTGGTTTACAATGCTTTGGATTCAAAGGACCCCTGGTGCTAAACTCACGCATGAGACTGACTTGGGGATATTAAGTAAGTGTTGCGTGTTGGGATGATTTGTTAGTGCGATGGCATACTCTCATCACTCCGGGTAGGTTAGAAATGCATTGTCTCCTTAGGCTCGGCCCGTCTTGGCAGGTCTCTTTGCATCACTCGCATCACTTTTGTTTTGCGGACCCTCCCCTCCACCGTAAATTTCGTGCATATCTGGATAAGATACCAATTGTAGGCAGTTCCTTGGCATTTCAACCTCTCGAGGGGGGTTAAGAATGCAGTGAAAGCAAGTTTCGCCTCTCAACTCTGAGCTGCGCCACCGCCCGACGGAAGTGTAGGTACCTCGGCACTTGGACACCTCATCAAGGCTACCAGGTAGGTACCTAACACTGCAAGTACGGCTATTTCTCTCGTGATGGTTTCATGGTCATGGCCGATCTGGAGCCGTAGTTTGTGTTGAGCCGTGCGTGAGGTGCTGAGGGTTGGTCGAGAGGCGAGAGAAGGTTTGATTTGATAGATGGTAGTTTATCACACCTAGTTTGCCTTGAATGGTGCCCCTGGAAACTAGACCAACTTAAGCATGAGCGACATTTTAGAGTGCCGTGACGAATATTCTGTATCAGGGTGAGGTGTGAATAGACTGGTGTACTCCATAGCTCCAAATGTGCGGCCCTTGGCCTCGCCCGGGAATCACTTTTGGTTTCCCGACCCCGTGCTTCTTCTTGTAGTACTTCCTCTGTGCTTCGGTCGCTCGTGGTGGGTTAAAATTGCAGTGAACGGGAACTTGTGCATGAAAAGGACAGGTTCGAGAGGCACATGGTGTAACGTTATCGGTAAGACTCTCCTATCAGATTACACCTGGATATATCTTGGATGTGGTACATAGCCACCTAGCGAAGGGCGCGTTGGAAGGGCGGTGTCGATGAAGCTCCTGCCCAGGCTATTACGCCGAAACATGGCTGACAAACGAAAGCTGTTTATGAACACCAAGATGCATAGAACTTCTCTCGTCTTTTCTAACATCATCACATGTTGATACAACGTGTTGTCTCCCTGACAGATATGTCAAAGCCCTCCTGGCCTAGAGTACCAACGACCTCGAGGTTACCCGCCTTCATACTTGCCGAGGTAACCCGAACGCGACCATGCCGGATCCCAAGCTCCCGCATACGCTTCAAATTGCCGCTCAGAGCAGCGTCGTAAATGTCGCTGTTCCCACGATATCCTGGGCAGAACCACATCTGGACCTCCGGATCAAATCCGCAGGCTATAATCTTAGGCTCTATCCCGCCCCTGTTACCTACTATATTGACGTACCCGGCGAAGCTACCATCACCGTGTGGGGTGAAAGTTAGACTCTTCTGGTTCCACATCCGTGCCGGGACCGCGCTTTTCGCATGAATGGTCCGGGAGAGGATGTGGAACCGGATCGTCCGGTGCAAGACCGACATCATCTGGGTGGCCACCTCGGCGGCGACCTCGGTTTTGACGTGTCTCTCGACGTAGATTGTTCGCGACGATAACGACTGGTATTTTGGGAGTTTCACGAGGGCCTGCGGCTTCGCTCGCAGGAAGACCCCCACGCCCTGGCCTTCGAGGTAGATACCGATCTGTTGTTTGGAGCCGTCTGCCGAATCGTGGCACTCTAGACCGAGGATTTGGAGCTTCCCATCTGCTAAAGTTGTCTCTGTGACTATCCGCAGGCCTTTGTTGGTCATGGTGTACTGTTGACAGAACGGAGTTAGTTTCGAGACTGACACATTTCGGAGATGAGCATACCTCAGGGTTATACTTGGCATCTTGGTTCAATTTCAAGTTCCCCGAGTCCCGAAACTCGTCGGGCGAGTTGGCCAGAATTCCACGATACGCCTTCAGCTCCTGGTCTGCCGATCCTCTGGAAATTTCCGTCCACGCGAACAGGGTAAGGTCGGTTGTGTGCTTCATAATCTCCTCCTGAAGACGCAGGAACGCGCCGCTACCCTCGCCATACAGCATCGGCATGTTAACGCCAAAAATCCCGAGCAGACTGTAAGCGCGATCCTCCTCGCGAGTTGTGACTCGCCCTGCCGCCCACGACATGCGAACCGCCACGGGTATGCTCGAGAGAAGGATCTCGATTCTTCTCGGTCCGGGCCCCGAACCAGAGCCGTGAAGGAGAATTTTCTCAGAAACGCCGGTACGTCCTCGGATAGCATCGCAGAGCTGAGTACGAGTGCCAACCAGGTCCCAGTCGCGATCGAAGAACAGCATCTCCCTCGGCGCCACGAGCTCCTGCAACGTCCACCCACGCGTAAACCAGAGCGACTTCGCAAAGGCCTGGTCTGTGCCTCCCACGTCCGATAGAAACGCGAAGCAGACTGCGGCGTCGGCGTACCACTTGAACATGGAATTTATGGCCTCGGACAGCTCCGCGCTCGACGTCTTGTCGATACAGCAGGTATCAACCCAGGCGTAGTCGTGGCCGCGCTCCAGCGCGATGCGGCAGGTCTGGCGAATCTTGGCCCATCCGTGCTTCTGCGACAGCGTCTCGGGGCTGTTGATAATATCTTGGTAGGTGACTTCGTCTTCTTCCCATCGATGGGAGAGGATGGCGTAGGATTTTGGAATCGAGGTGCCGAAGAACTCCTCGATCTCGAGGGTAGTACAATTGAGGAGCTTCATCGGTCTGCGGTTGAAGCCTCAATCTTGGAAGAAAAAGGGTGTCAAGGAAAGTGAAGAGGGACACAGAAAGACAGTGGTCCTGAAGCCCACTCCCTGCGCACTGCCGGTCGCTCTGCCATTCTTGTGTAACCTACAAGCGGATGTATCGCATTGAAAATAGTGTACTTTCGTAAGCGCTGCAGGGAGGATTTGACTGTGAGACCTGCAGCATTCTGTGTCCAGCTCGCCCAAGTGCACTCGTTTTTGCCCGTTATGTTAGCCATGTCACGACAACACGACGTCAAGTGTACTCTCTCATCAATTAACGATGAACGGTAAAGTAGAAAAGCATTATACTAAGTAATCCAAGAAGCCAGAACAAATCCCTGCATCAGAGGGCGGGTATCATATCCAATCTCCAAAGAAAACAGAACTCCCAAATCAAACACGCTCGAACCGCGAAAGCCTCGCCTCCTCCTCGTGGTGCGCCTGGTACACCTTGCTCAGCTCCTCCAGGTGCGCCCTGTGCTCCCCCACCAACAGCCCGTCAGCCGCACCTCCTCCTCCGCTACCAGCAGTGGCAACGAACGGCTCCGCCTCCCTCAAGCCAGTCGTCCTCCTCCCGTCCCGCAGAAACAGCGCAGGATGCGCGGCAACGAGCGCGGCGAGCGCGTACGCGACCAGGAACCCGTCCAGCCCGACGAACAGCCCCTCGCCGCCCGCGTCCCGGCCCAGCGCCAGCGCCCCGCGGAACCCGCCGGCGTACTCGGCCACGCGGAACACGAGCCGTCCGAGCATGACGGCCATGGCGCTCGGCACGGCGCCCGCGAAGACGCGGAACCGCGCCGGCAGCGGGACGTAGCCCACGTCGCGGTGGAAGGTGGTGTACCCGTACCGGCGGTACGCGGCGGCGGCGCGGAGGAGCACGGAGGCGAGCAGGGCGCCCGCGGCGCAGAGCGCGGCGAGCTGCAGCGCGAGGCCGGCCGTGACGAGCCTCGCGCCGACGTCGTCCGGGACGTAGGCCCCGCCGGATCCCGTGACGACGGAGGGCGCGTCGCGGAGGCCGAGGGCCAGGCCGGCGAGCTGGAGGAGCAGGGCCAGGGCGTCCAGCGGGAGGAGGACGGCGGCGTAGAGGTGCGGTCTGAGGACGGAGTGCTCGGCGCCGAGGACGGTGATCATGGGGCCCAGGCAGACGTGGATGCTGTCGCGGAAATCGTCAGTTGGTCGTCCGTGGACAGAGGATGAGCAGAAACAAACGTACCTTGACGTGATGAATACAGGAGCGATGGTGAGGAGCGCCTTGCTCTGCGTGAAGGGGTACACGGCCCACGGATCCCTCCAGCCGACGGCGCGGTCCGCCCAGCCCACGATCTCGAGCACGCACGCCAGGGTCGCGAGGATCGCGAAGAGCGTGTGCTTCTGCGGGTGGCGCGCGGCGACGGCGGCGTTGGCGACGAGGCAGGCCGCGGACACCGTCATGAAGACGGCGGCGGCGGTCTGGCTGGGCCGGTGGCCCCAGGGGCTGTCGGCGAGGTCGCACGTCGCGAACGTGCAGGGCGAGGCCATCTTTGTTTCGTGTCTGATGTGATGGAGGTCTATATCAAGACCAATGTCGAGATTTCATCGAACGGAGCATCGGGTGTTTTTGTTGTTCGAGAGGTGAGGGGGTTTATCGAGGCGGGTAGTGACACAGCAGATGCAGGCATCTCGGGTGTCCGTCATCCTTATACCTCTTCTCTCTCCCGACTCCCCATGCGTGTGTTGGCGATGTTCATCCTCTCGTCCAAGGTTCAAAGGGGGGAAAAAGACATCGTGGCCGTGTAGGTTTGCTGTCAATCCCGTGGGATTTTGGAGTGTCTATTGTTAGAAACAGTACCCGAGTGAGAGATTCCCAGCGGGGGATGTAAGGCAGGAAGGAAGTGGCAGTGAACCGACCGACCGGGGGCGCGGGGGTCCAGTGTCTTGTTCCAGTTTGCACCTACGGAAAAGCGGAGACCGACCGGCCGGGAACAGCACCCGCGAATCGGTCTCTCACTGGCCCACCGCCAGTGTCACTTCGGTACCTGCTACAGCCTACGGGGGGCTCTGGGGCAGTTTAGGCACCCGACACGCTGGGTACGGCGCGCCAGGGTACCTTGCTGGAAACTCTACCATCACCGTTCACTTCATCCGTGATTGCCAAAAAGTCGTGAAATCAATATTTCCATCCCATGCCACCCCTGGAGAAGAAAGAGCCTCCCTTTTCATCTCGCTTCAAATGAGTTATTCGTCTTCTTTCGGAAGACCAAACCGCTGGAGCCTTCAGTCGCCAGGGTACCTCGGCTGTTAAGCTTACCTATGATTCGGAACTTTTGCCTCCCCTGTTCTGGCCTCGCAGTACCGCCGGCTGCCTAAGACCTGGCTCAGCCTCAGTCCCGCATCCTCGCACCTCGGTCTCGAGAGACAGCAGACTCGATTGGACACAGGCTTCACTGCCCACCTGCGAGGTCTCTCAAGTCTCACCCTTCACCGCCTGTCATTTTCCCCCGCCGAGGCGAGAGCCTCAAGATCATCAGCCCGATTCAGACAGCTAGACCGAGGAGACCGAGTTTCCTCATCCTTTGAGATTGTAAAATTCCTATTTTGGAGGAACAGAAAGTGCACACCGCCCGTTTACAGCCTTGGTCGCTTCTTGCACCATCCTCCAAGAAGAGAGCGCAGAAAAGAGCTCGCATTCAATATCACAGCAGAGACAGAGGTTTAGGCATTATAATTTATACTATGAAAAAGAAAGTGTGACATGGCTATCGCGGCACCGATCGTACCGTATCGTAGATTTACATCATCATAAGTAAGGCGCCGCTTCCAAGCCTTCCAAGCCCGTCATCCCAAACGAGTGTGTCCGATCCCGCCTTACCCCCGTGCTAGGGAGTGGCAGGGACAAAGAATAAACATTTACAATTCAAGTTGTCTGTCCAAAGTAGTAACCCCCAAAGTCTATAGTCTGAGAAGAAGAAAATGTCGCTCGTAAATCAAAAAAGAGGTATCTTAAAACTAATCCCAAGTCCGAGAAGAGAAGAGAAAAAGTAACCCCACGCCAGACTGCCGCACATGCTTAGACACCAGGCGTCGTGAAGCCCTTGACCTTGGGCCAGTCGCCCAGGCCGGCGGGATCGCCGCCGATGCGGACGTAGACGCCGACGGCGGGAATGCCGTTGTCCAGGACGAAGAACTGGTACCACCCCGGAGGAGCAATACCGGCACGCGGCGGGGCAGTGACAGTACACGAAACCTGGTTGCAGCTGACCGCGGGGAAGATGGTGCGCGCTCCCATAGAGTTCCCGTGCGTCGACGAGACGGCTCCGAGGAGGGACGCCTTGATTGTGCCCTTGGCCTGGCTGCCAAGCTGGAAGGTGTAGGTGCCGCCATAAGCCCAGTCCTTGTCGGTGATGGTGAAGGAAGGGCGATCGGGGCTGAACAGGTACGGGGGGCTGAACGTCTCCACGCGGTACTCCTGGGGGTTGACGCCGTCCTCGGGGTCGGAGCCAGTCACGAGAACGCGGCCGTCGAGAAGCAGAATGGACTCGGAGTGGTAGAGGCGAGAGATGGTGGTGTTGGCCATGACCGTGATGCGAGCGCCAAGAGGCTTCTCGGGGTCGTACAGGAGGGCGTTGTGGTTGGGCAGCGTCGCGAGACCGAAACCGGCCTGGCCCTGCTGGGCACCGTTGTTGATGAGGTAGGTTCCGTCGGGAAGGGGAGCCATGCAGGACATGACACGGCGGGTGGGCATGCGCTCAATGGTCCACGAGGGCTTGGGGTCCTCAGGGTGGATCGTGACGCAGTTGTCCAGAGCAAAGCCGGCACCCTCGCCGGAACCACCGCAGATGAGAATGCCGAGGGGATCGGTGTAGGGTGCCTTCTGGGGAAGAAGAACGCCTGTGCCCTCGAGAGGATAGGTTCGTCCTCCCTTGGGGTTGCTGACGGAGCCGGGAATGTTGGGAAGGATGAGCTTGGTCGCGAAAGTGGTCTTGTCCAAGATTCTGGCCTCGTTCCAGTACGCGACGAAGATGTCCTCGCTAGGCAGGACGGAAATGAACGGGTACAGGTTGTTGGGGTCGGTCCGCTGGAGCCAGTCTTGGTACAGGGGCGTCTGGCCGGTGAACGGCAGCACTTCGATGGTCGGGACGGCTCTTCCGTTGGAGCCCTCTTCGCCTCCAATGACAAAGATGGAGCCGTTGGCCATGACCATGGCGGACGGGTACCAACGGCCATCTTGCAGGCGGAGGTTCTGCGCGTCCTCCTGCCAGTCGGTAGTGCCGTTGACACCGGCCGAGCCGCTGGGGATGTAGAGACGGACGCCGTAGGTAGAGTCGCCAGACCAGCCACCAATGTTCATCTGGCGACCGGCCTTGTCGGGAAGAGTCAGACCAGCGGAGCAGAAGACGTCCGTCTTGACGTGCATCTCTCTCCAGGCGCGGTTCAGGTCGGGGGCGAGGGTCACGTCGAGCTCGTAGGCGCCAGTGGAGTTTGGCGGGCCAGTTCCCCATTTCTCGAGGAAGGTGACCTTGCCAGCGATGGTCTCCATGGTCATGAGAGGAATGCACTTGCCGCCGATGAAGAAGTCATATTTGCCAGCCGCATTGCCCGTAGCATACTCCCACGAGTAGAGAGGGGTGCCGGTCCAGAAGTACGTGGACATGACCGCGAGACCACCGCAGATTCCGGTTGCGTTTCCGGCACACGCGATACTGCAACGAGACTCGTCGACAAATTTGGCGCCGGCGGCGACGATGTTGGCAGGATCGCCGCAGTAGCACTCCTCTCCGTACTCGACACCGGCAGCCATGTAGCCAAACTTTGCGCAAGCGTCCACGCACAGGCCCGCAGTCAAGGTGCCCGCGTAGATGGTCTGCTGGCCAAAGGTTCGCTTGCCGCCGACGTTGTCCTCGAGGCAGCCCTCGTAGCTCCAGGAGCCGTTGAGGCCGCTCCTCTGCACGACAGGGGGCGCGTAAGTCTGGGGAGTGCCCTTGGACATGATGGTCATGCGATCGGGACCGCCACACATTTCGCTGGGTTTGCCGCCGCAAGGAGTGCTGCAAGAGCTGGCATCGGTGGCAGGCTTCCCGCCGGCGTAGATGGCGTTGCCGCAGAAGCACTGGGTGTGGTACTCGGCACCGGCGACCGTGAATCCCTTGCTGAAGCAGTACTGGGCGCAGGAGGTAAGGGTCATCTGTTGGTCATCCGGAGCCTGGTTGGGGAGGATGCGACCGTTCTGGCCGTCAACCCAGCAGCCCTGGTTCGACCATCCGTCAGGAAGGCCGGTCGAAACTGGAGCTGGGGAAGATGAAGCAGCAGTGGCAGATCCACTGGCACCGGCGGATGAGGATGAGGACTTCTGAGTGGCATCGCCAACGGTGTAGACGGACAGACGGTTGCCCTCTCCGCAGTACTGGAACGGGTTGCCGCTGCAAGTCATTTTGCAGTCGCTGGAGGGAGCAGGAACGGAGCCGGCAGCAAAAGAGTTGCCGCACCAGCACTCACGAGACCACTCGATACCAGCGAAGGTGTAGGCCTTACAGAAGTCGAGGCACTTCTCGATGGTCATGTCGTCGGCTCCAAAGGTGGCCTGTCCCAGAGCGCGAGCGCCCTGTGCTTCCGTCTGGCAGCCATAGTACTTCCACGCGCCGACAGTCGCCGGCTGTCCGGGGCCGGTGGGTGTTGGGGTTGCGGAGGAGGACGTGCTGCTGGCGATGATGCTGGAGCTGGCAGTCGAGACGCTGCTGACGATGGAGCTACCGGCGGAGCTACCGGCGGAGCTGCTTGATGCAACGGCAGAGCTACTGCTGGCACCGAGGTCGACGACGGCTCCGCTGGTTGATGAGCTGCTAGAGGACACGTGGCTGGCATCGGTGGCGCTGCTTGGGCCTGCGGTGGTGCTGTGGTCGGCGGTGGTGCTGTGGTCAACGGTGCTGCTGTGGTCAACGGTGCTGCTGGGACCGGCGGTGCTGCTGTGATCGGTGGTGCTGCTGGGACCGGCGGTGCTGTTGTGGTCAACGGTGGTGCTGTGGTCGGCGGTGCTGCTGGGACCGGCGGTGCTGCTGTGATCGGTGGTGCTGCTGTGGTCAACGGTGCTGCTGTGGTCGGCGGCACTGCTGTGATCGGAGGCGCTGACGCTGGAAGAGCCGCTCGAAGCGTCGTACTACAGACTGGGCGGCCATAGCGGTGCGGAATCCATGGTTGAGGAACTGGCGCTGGGCTGGTGATCAGATGGTTAACCTGCGTGGAACACGCCGAACACGGGGGCATTGATGATGGGTTTGAGGAGCGCGATGTGGCGGATGATTGTGAAGCGGTTGAGGAACGAGAAGCCGAGGCAGAGGGGGTTGATGAGCGGGAAGTCGACGGTGATAAGGAGCGGGAGTTGGAGGCGGCGGTGGAAGATGAGGTGGGCGAGGCTGAGGGACGCGATGTGGAGGCGGACGAAGAACGTGGGATTGAAGCAGATGCAGAACGCGAAGTTGAGCCGGTTGAGGATCTAGGGGTAGTTGGAGAGGGGGAAGAGCTTCTGCCCGACGATGATGGAGATGATGCAGGAGAGGAAGTTGAGCTAGTTACCAACCTTGAGCTGCTGGTTGCCAGAGCACTGGTGGGCGGAGGCGTCGACGTGGAATACGTGGGAACAGGCTGGTACTGATGCTGGAAGTCGTAGACGTTCAAGCGGTTCGGACCACCACAGAACTCGGAGGAGTTGCCACTGCAGACCATGTTGCAACCGTCGACAGCAGGCGCACCACCGTTGAGAGGCTTGTTACCGCAGTCTGCCAGATGAGTTAGAAAATGTCGCTCTTCCATTGCCATCACACGAAACTTACAGCACTCTCCCGAGTACTCGACACCGGCAAGAATGTAGTTGAGGCCCTGGCAAGCTGATGTGCATTTGGAAACAGTCATGCCGTCAATTCCGTGGATGCCATACTCGAGCATACGTCCAGTCGTTCCCTCACTGTTTGTCGTGTTAGCGTCCGGGTTAAGCTTGACAGGCACATCGGGCCAGTGACTTACGAGTAACATCCGATCGAGGACCACTCGCCCGGTCCGGGGTTCTCCGAGGGGCCGACGATGAGGGAGGTCTTGTAGAGGGTCAGACGGTTCGGGCCACCGCAGGGCTGAGTCGCATTGCCGTTGCAGGGTGTGCTGCAGTCGTCATCGTTGGCAAGGACGCCGCCCTTGGCCAGGGCATTGCCGCAGTAGCATTCGCCGTAGTATTCGGATCCTGCGTAGGGGAAGCCCTTGTTGAAGCAGTATTGCGTGCAGACCTGGTTGGTCATCTGTTGGGAAAAGCTGCCAGCTCCGGTGAGCGTTCGGCCAACGTCACTATCCTCCTGTCAGTGTCTGTCGTACGCCACTCCCAAACCAAGCAGGATTCCATACACGAAGCATCCCAAATACTGGTATCCATTCGTAGTGTTTGCCGGAGGCGTCAAATCTCGCTTGTAGAGGCCGGGCTTGTGGTAGGCGGCGGCATCCGCGAGTGTGAAAGTTGAAAGAAACGCGAAAGTCAACTGCGAGGTCCTCATGGTGACGAAAATGCGTGCCAAGAGGCAATGACCAACACAAGATGAAAGTCAAGGAGTGTAGAGAAAGTTGTAGTGAGGTGAAGAGGAAAACAAGTCATGATGGTCCGGGAACTCGGGAGGTATATATTGTCTAGAATCAAAGCGCAGACAATCCTGAAGTGACGGGGTGGGCACAGCCAACACGAAGCACCTTGGCCGCGGATAGACTTGACTAGTCTCCGGCCGTCTCCTCGCACTTGGGCGAGGTGATCTCCCCCCATGGTGTCTGGGCTAAGGGGAAAGTGAGAGAGGTACTCGCATCGGGAGAGCGACCGAACAGGACTAGACGAATGCCACACTCTCTCGCATGGGCGTGTACGGAAGCCAGCAAGGCTAGGTAGCCGACGGGTCCAAGTTGTGTAGGCGGTTGCAAGTTGCACTCTGGAGGCGACCATTCGGGCTGCCTTGGTGGGATGATGGCATAACGGAACGGAGCCGAAGGCGATGCAGGAGACACGAGAGCCGCTGGGAGCGTGGTGGATGGGCTGAAGTCCACACCCAAGAAGCGAAGGACAATGAAAGAGTGCTGGCGCTAAACCGGAATGGCGACTTCGTCTTTGTGTGCCTGAGCCCTACCCAAGGCCCCGTCACCCGCCGAGGAGCGTTCTAGTGGTGCCGTTCTCGCCGTCGCCGTGACCGCGGCAGTCGATATTGTGCTGCCTCGACCCAATACAGCCCAAGCGCAGAGGGGGGGTGTTGGTTGTGGGTGTGAGTGCGAAGAGAGCGAGAGAGAGGCAGAGACAGGGGCCCGACAGGGGGATTGAGGCTTTCGAACTAGGAGGCGTTTTCCTGCGCGAGCCGCGAGAGGAGGAGACGAACCGCCTGGCTTGGAGACTGAGTCCAGCTCATGGTCCAAATGACAAGCTCGTGCATGTGGAGATTAGCACGAGATGGAGGGGGAGCGGCAGTAGGCGGTGATCGTGTGCGTGCGTCCGTGGTTCGTGTGTTGTTTTCTGCAAGATCCAATGCCAGTGCTTCGTGGGGATCAGGGTCGTCCAATGTTTTTTACACTAGAGCTGCATGAGTGGGGCCAAAAGCAGGGGTGTTCGGTACGTAGCTATTTCTCCTTTGGGCTAGATTCTTTTTTTGGCCAGGGGCAAAAGGCAGGGGCTACCTAGGTACCTAGGCAGGCACCTGGTACCTACCTTCTACGGATGGAGGACACCAACAGGCCATTGCAGTTCTGGGCCACTCTCTTTCGCCAAGTGGACAAGAGAGACGGTGTGACTATGCCTAGGAATAGGATATCGAGCGTAATTCTTGGGCAATTTACATCTGTGTGAACTTGTGAAGCCGCTGGCAACAGCCGAGTACTGAACCTACACTAACAGCCAACAGTGCCTACGCCACAGCAGGTGCCCAGAAGAGAGACATGGAATAGTTCCGTAGAGGCTCAGCAGTCGTCGTCCCGAGTCTCTGGGTAGATCGGCCGCCGTTCCTCCCCATCCTCTTGTCTGGACGCCTACTGTATTCGTCATCCTATACGAACGGATGCACTCTCGACCGGGGTGGCCAATCCTTGGGGTACATTGAGCCAAAAGCAATAATGCCTGAGCGCTCTAATAGGCTCTCCTCTTGCTGCTACAAATGATATCGTTGGAATATGGTTGTTCAGCTCTCTCGTACTCTGAGCAGCAAGACTTTCCCGATTTATCACGCTGCAGCTATGAGCAAGTGAAACAGCCTCTGATCCAGACCGTTTACTCCATCTTGTAACGCTGCACCTTACCAAAGTAGCCGGTGGCTGAGGCTGATAAGACCTCGCGATGTTGGGCCTTTACTACCTTTCGGATAACAAGAGGTTGATATCACGATCCCGAGGCGTCTATGGCTTTTCAACGGCGTTGGAGCAAGCCTTGCTGCTGAAGTTGCTTTAAGGCTCGACCGGCGCGGCTGCCATGTCAGGCGGCAAGCTCTCCTGGTTCGTTGGCAAGGTTACCACGCGAGCTGTCTAGACAGTTCGGCCACGGCGTTTACTCTTCTTTGTTGAGAGTTTGGGGGACACGAAGCCTCGACGCGGCTATCTGGGCTTGAGTCCGCAGGAAGAGCTTAATTATTGGCAGTTTTTCTAAAGGAGATCTGTCACGTGACCTGGTCAGCCACTAGCGAAATCTTGTCCGGCAGTCTCTTGCATGAGCTACCTACCTTGTGGCGTGCGTCGCTGAAAGTTGAGATTCTGCGGCTGTGGTAGCATCCATCTAGAGGACGTGGGCAACAATGGCATTCATCGGTTGCTGCCCGCCACAGCGCTTCCACCATGATGGGCGCCTCGCGTGTTCAACGATGGCGTTGGTGGGGTTTCGTCATGTTGGAAGACAATTCAATATCAGCCAGGCTGCGGGAACAAAGAAGACACGGGCAGTCACCGCCCCCGAGCCAGTTTCCCGGGTACCCAGGCTTGCCAAGACATGCCAACGTCGGCGGTATGCTTCTCGATGCGTTCGCGTGGCTCGAGTCCCAGCTTCGTGAGGCTGGTTTTCCGTTAAGAATGTGGCAGCGCGGCGGGGCACAGCGGGAAAACAGGACGGACTGGGAGCGACACCCGTTGAACCACAGCCTAGCGCCTGGGTGTTAAGCGTGGCCGATGTCCTTTGTCAGTTGCTGTCTTGTTGCTGTCATCGGACGATACGAGGTGCAGACGAGATGGGACGAGTCAGAATGCGTAGGTTGACTTTTCCTTTGACGAGAAATCCCTGCGGGCGGCAGCGACCCGGCGCACGAGGTTCCTGATGATCCGTGTGGGTGGGTCTCTGATCAGAGCCAGGGAGGTACGTACACTGCTACGCTAGTCTTAATATGTCAGCGAGAGAGGGGCCTGCAGCGTGGGAAACGAGAACGGGCAGGGGCAAGCGACGAGGGGGGCAATGGGGGGTCTTTCCCGAGGAAGGCACTGCGCTCGATAGACCTCACCGTGGCCGTGGGAAAGAGCGACACACTTCAATTTCTGCGCCATCATCGGCCGGTCGCTTACCAACTTCACGGCAAGCGAGGCGCCTATGGACTTCAAGCTGATGCGCAAACGCATAGCGCATCCTTGCCCGTCATCTCTAGCACACGCCGGTCCACGTTGCCGACACAAGAGACCGAAAAGCCGGGAGATAACCATACACTACCCGACCAGAGGATCAGCCACTTCGACGAAGATATTATCTTGGCTAAGTTTATGCACAGGCGACGCTCAGCCTACCGGCAGAAGAAACGCTTGCGAAGGTCGTAATTAACCCGCTGCCCCAGTCAGCCTTAGGGATTGAACATCGTCGCCACCAGTTCGTTACACACCGTCCCGTCGCACGAGAAATGCTTTTTCCTCGCCCATCACGAGGGATCAACAGCGGTGAGGTTTTCTTCATTCGAAGCGCCCAGTGTCTGGCGTCCCGACGTGTTCATCTAGGTGGGAATCCCTGACTTCAGCTACGGCTGAGGATCGGTTCCTCGATTGACTCTCCACTAGGAAACCCTGCCAACTTCAGTCCATGCCCCCGCAGCGATCGTGACAGGCATCAAGGGACCCTTATCTGAGCGTGCATTTGGCCGGGGCCATCATAGTACAATGTCCGCCACCCTACGGTTTACCTGCTTCGACCATATCCCGTGGGCCGTCACACAAGAACCTCGGAGAGGCGGAAACTTTTGAAAATTGTTGAACACGTCGTTGGGACTCGGTGTGGACATTGAGACAACCTTATCTCTCGTCCTATTTTCGTCTCAAACCGCCGAAGGAATGTTCGATGCTCCTCTGGTTCCTGCCAGGACTACCTAGGTAGCCATCTCGACCAAGACACGGCTCTGCTGGAAGCGGAAACCTCCGATCGTCTCTATCCGCTCGACTCAGACTTTCCCGAGAGACACCAACCGTTATGTTCCAGACCCCAAAACTCCACAAGAAGAGGGAAGGATCGCGATGGCAACCAGCGAAGCTTCCTCGTCCTCGACTTTGCCGACCCTCATCGGCCGCTGGATAGTCAAACGGCCAGGTTATCCCAAGTCCAATTTAAAAGGCATTAACTCTATTTGAACCGACTAGTAGTTCGGCCGCTTCAATAGCGCAGCCAAATTGGCAGCCTACCTATGGCGAACGGACATAGCTCGCCACGATAACCTGACAAGCTGCAAGCCACCTCCTGGAACGCGATACCTCTTTCTCTTCTCGAAAATATCAACGCGTTTTCTGTCCCCGCCATGGTCCGGCGTGTTTTCTGCGTCAATTTGCTTCGTCCTGCAAGGGCTCGCGGGGTTGCAGTCGGATTGGCGGCCAAGCCAACCAATGCCGAGCAAGGGCGCTGTCAGATGTGCATTGGGGGGCATCGCATTACATGCCAATTTGCCCTCCACATCTCGTATTCAAAGTCTGCTTCATGCGGCGGCTGCGGCAGGCGATTGGTCTGGGTCTGGCTTCGCCAGATGTCCTCGCAGGCAGCAAAGGCTTAGCTTGACGACGCAGCAAACCCGAGTCTATCACGATCACTCAGACCAAGCCCAGGCACGCTGCCGCTCTCAAGCCCATTCAACGACGGCTTTGGCGCCCCGCTCCCATGAGGTTACATGCCAACCCAATGGTCGAATATATCCTGTCTAGGCACTTCTGGTATTCCCCTGTCCTTGGCAATCGAAGCCAGTGGTGCGCCTACCTGCTAATGTGCGCCAGAGTTTCTTGGGATATTTGTCCTCTCATCCAAGCGCCTTGTCGCCACGTCCCGGTGGTTTGGGAACGCACTTGGCGGCGCCCCAACGGTCGACGCCACTCGAAGGTTCAAATTGAGCCCCGATATAGTCCCGTTCGTCTTTTAACACACTCTTGCCTAGATTTAGCAGGAAGCCCCTGGTTGCTGGGCCGTATGTGTCTGCTACCTTCTCTTGTGGCGGCACTTCTGAGCTCGCACGCGATGGCATTAGGCGAACATCGCTCATGGCTTTCCTATTCTCAGCTTCAGTCCAGAACCTGACTAGCGCTGATATTTGAGACGGCCAGAAACGTTGCAATCGACTCTTCCCCTGGGCCGGCACGGGATCCCGCAATCCCGTAGATGGTGGTCTTCGGGCCGTCCGGTCTGATGACTCCAGGCCCAAGTACCTCCACTGATAGAAAGGAGTCGAAAGCAGCAGCCCATATGTCTCCGTCTCTCGGATGCCCCTGATCTAGTCGGTATACCCGCCCACTCACGCCAGATCCTGTCGCATTAGCAGTCTCTCCTGTAGCGTTTCCCCTGGATTTTCGTGGTTCTCCGTCGAGATTCTTTACTCCCAGTCTCTAGGTAGGCCAACTCCAAACTGAACCATGTGGTTGACAGCAGGAGGGCTCCTCGTAAGGCAACCATGCAGCTTGACAGTTGGACTTAATGCTTGGCAAGCCCACATCTTCTTTTCTATCGTGGAGGCACAAACTGAACGACGTACGTGGAAATGCGAATATTGGCCGCGTGCTTCTCGCTGCGTTCGTGCACCTGGCTAACGACATATGGCTTGTTGCTGGCCGCCTTCTGCCGTGCAAGTTTCCGAGACGCCCTATTTGAGTGCCCATAGCACAAAATGCTGACAGGGAATCGTGGCGTTCAGGTGGCCGCAATACTCATTTCCACCGAAACTTCTTTCGGAGGACTTACCGCAATTCACTGACCGCCGAACCGCGGGAGCCTGACGGGAGCTCTGCTGGTCTCTTCGAACCGGGACTATTCACTGTCGTGGGGCCTTGCTAAGTCGTAGCCAAGAAGAACGGCGGGAGTCCGCCTCTCCCAGAACGTGAGGTTTTGGCGATACCAAGCTTTGTGGCATCGTGTTGACGGCCGATGCGGGCTTTCAGGTGGACGAGAGCATTGAGACCGGTCGATACTGCCGGTCAGCCCTTGACACCCGCCACGATGATGTATAGACGGTAGGCGGATAGCCGTCGCCAGGTTTAAAGGGCGCGTGTCGTCCGCCCTTGCCTTTGCATGATCGTCCTGTGTAACAAATGGAGCGTGAGGATCCCAGCCTCGTCCGACGACGAAATTCCGAGTGTCACCACAGCGCTGACCGTACGACATTGACTCGATGGCCGACCCCGTATCCGAGGTTTCTCTCGGAGGAGCCTGCGTAGGCGATATTACCCGCGAGCTTGCCGAGACATCGTGTTCATATATGTGAATACTCCGAGACGCGACGTAAACGGATGATCGCCGAGGGCTGCCAATGCCTTCCACCTTGTCAGTGTTGCACAGGAGGGAAAGCCGGTTGACGGTGGGGATATACGTTCACTACGAGGAGCAGTTGTGAGTAGCGTGGTTTCTACGGCATGACTTATCGAAGTCATCCATCGACGTCGAAGCAAGACGCCCGGAGCACTACGGTTCGGATGGCGGCATACTCGAGTCTACTGCAGGGCTCGACATTCATCCTAGTATTTAAAGGCGATAGGTTGGCTCTTTTGATGCCGAGCCTGACAGAGAAGCCACCGTATGCGCCGAAGCGTTTCTTTCCAATGAATGTATTGATGGGAATTGGTGAGGTTTCTTGGAAACGCTCATATTGCAGCCTTGGTTTTCTCTTCTTGGTTTGTGTTATCCTTGGTTTACTGCCGTCCATCATTCTCCCCTTATTCCCTGCTATTTATGACTGTTCGTTGAAGTTTATATCAAAGCATCCCTCTCCGGGCCAGCAATCACTCAACTTGGCCCAACTGCTACCCATCGCTGCTCACCAATAGTCACCATCAATATTCACCGCCGTCCATCACTGATTTCCTACTTCTCAGGAAGGAGGATAGAGCCAAGTATAAGTTGAGGCTCGTACGCGCGAAAGCTGAAGCTCCTTCGGACCCTCCTGCGCCAGGTCGTCGCTAGTATATAAACCTACCGTCTCTGCGAGACGAGACTTCTGACCGTGAAGGAGTTCCTTTTCAAGAGTGAACGGGGCAACAATGTCCCCCAACCTCTTGGCTTTGAGAGTTGCTAACTCGGCCAGGAGCCGATTCGTTCGCTCCTCTAATGTCGCCCTCAGTGTGTGGTACTCGTCTGACGGTAGTTCGATGCCTGAGTCACGGAGCGTTCTCCTGCCTCTCTCTCACTCTTTTTCGATCTGTGATATGGAATACGTGGACGGTGATGGGCGACATAGGATACGAGAGACGACAAACAGGCAGGTCGGACGTGAAGATGTCCGTTGTTTTGGCTGTGGCTGGGTTGTGGCGATGCGTGAGCTGGACGAGGCTGCCGTGGGCATGCGTTCTAACTTGGTGCCGGGAGCTACGCAATCTGTGACGGTTGGCCGAATAGAAATTAGACTATGTTTCGTCTTTTAAACTATGGCTGTTGTGCTCTGCCTGTTGTCTAAAAGCTGGGGGTTAGATGAACAGTTGGTGGATGTTGAAGAATACTCACGGGAACTACCTAGGCTGGGCCTTGGCAGTGTGTTTCCAAGTCACGCAGGGAGACCTTTGTGGCATAGAGATATTATATTCTGCGTACCTGACGCTCCAGTGAGTCGCGGTCGAGCCTTTGCCGGTTCTTTCAGGTGAGAGACAGGTGCTGATGGTCGCCGGTTAAGCATAGCTACAGCCCTTTTCAGACGTGGGACTCGTGTCGTGACCGAGGGATGTGTCGAACGCGATTGATCCGACCCGCTGGGAGTCGTGAGCACTGATTAAACACACTTGGGGCTTTAATGCAGTGCTTCCCGGAAGCCCATCCGTCGCTGAGGTTTCCCTCGGTTGATGTCGTTCCCGTGATTTCTGTCTCCGTGTCATAGCGCCATTTCACCAAAGTGCGTTACAGTCGATCGGCTTGGCGTCGAGTCCAGTGGCCGGCCGGAAGATTAATTGTATACGAAGTACGTTGCGCTTCTGTATGGATGTGCATGCTCGTTTACTGTAAGGAAGACTCGGGCTCTTCTCTGTCCCCATCTTCTACCCGTTGGGCTTGGCTCTGGTTATCCTATAACTGCTGGTTCGAGTGTGATGAATATTCCACGCTGCGAAATCGGTATACCCATTGTCCAATCGCTGTGGATTTTCAAGCGAGACAGGCTGGTATGCACCGGACCAGGCCGTGTCTGTTTGTTGTGTGGTTTCTCTCGCAGGACTCTGGGTGCGAGTGAGTGCAGTCGAAGTCAATAACAGGAAAACACGAAAGCCAGAGATTCAGCTCAGCCGAACGGTATGCGCATCGCACAGAACCTTGAACTACCTAGTATTGTAACTTCTCTTTAGAATCCCGGGCTATTCTCAACGTAGCCTGCAGGTCTCCCCTTCCACCGACGTTGCCTCAGTCTCCCTCCCACTGAGTCGGCTTGCCGTACAGTACGACTTGCATCTCGCCATGCATGCGTGACCCGGTACCGGCGAGTCCCGCTGGTTGGTAAGCTGCTAGGCCGAGTCCCAATAGCTTCTAGAATACCCGAGAAGGGGAGAAAGAGCAACAAGGACCAAAAACAAAGCGAGTAGGCCAAAAGTGACCCGACAATTACTTCGAATTGCAAAAGAACTGCGCCGAGGGGGAATCGAACCCCCGGCTCCCCGACGCTGCTGGATGGCAACGGAGAATTTTACCACTAAACCATCGGCGCTTCTTCATGGAAATTTCGGCGCAAAACCTCAACTTGTTTCCCTGGGAAGACGGGCATCGCGAGGATTCATCGCCGTTGACGCTTCTGCGCCGGTTCGCGATGTTGGGATGGCAGCGGGCGGGAAAGGGTGCGCAACTCAATTCCGAGAGAAACCTTAATTGCCGACGTTGGAGAATTCCGCGCGCAAGGTTTTGGGTTCCCATTGCTTCACTTCCCCGGCGGCGCCAATCGGCTTCAGAGGGGGGGACCGACGATATGAGCGAGCATCCACTGAGGCCAAAAACCTTCCCGCCATGCAATTGGAAAACATAGCCGACACAGGCGTCCGGGTACTGACTGCCTCGGGGCTTTTTAGCATCTGTGCGCCTTGGGCGCTGCGCGATGATGTGACTCTCCCCAAATGCGCATGTTGAGGCAAGACTCGGAACTGATTGTTGCAATCGAAATTGAGCCGAGCCTCCCTGCAGCCATGGTGACTCATAGTGAGTGACTGCGTGCCCAGCAGGGGCGTTTTCAGTCTGCCCTCCGGGCTGCTTGTTTTGTCAGCCTTACAGCGGGCAGCTTGCCACACCCACCACCCGCGACTGGTGGCCCTTTCACTGTGTTTTCCTGCAGTTTTTTTTTCTTCGGTCCCTGCCCAGATTATTTCTAGCGGGCCCCGCTTAAGTCCGGACCCCCCACCCGTCAACAGCCGCCGCCTCCAAACAAACGTCCATTATTCACTTGCAGGCCGCCCGCCGTCTTTGACCTAAGATCTCTTTAAAAGTCGCCTCCCTCGGCCCTGGAACTGACAACCGAGAAGAGGGAAACGTCAATTCATCTCGGTCACGACTTTCCCGTCTTTCCTTCACATTTGATTAGAGCGCGAGACCGTTTCACTTTCCAGGTCGCAGCCACTCCATTCCGGCGGCACCCGTACGAAGACGCTGTATTTCAAAAAGCGCAATCACCATTCCGACTCATCAGCAGACAACGACGACAGTGACCGGTCTAGTCATGTCTGAAGGCGGAGCACCCCAGCCGCAACCGCAGACGCAGGCTCAAGCGAGCTCGTCTCATCGAGGAGGCCAGTCGGGCAGGAGAGGCAGGTCCGGGAGGGGGAGAGGAGACCGCGGCAACGCCAACGGTGGCCGGCGAGGTGGCAGCAGGAATGCGGCCCCTCAGCCTCAGAACCAGGCCCAGGCCGCGACAGCTCCCGAGAACCCGGCACCGGCACCAGCACCAGCACCAGCGCCTGCACCGGCACAGGCACCTCAGAACAGCGCACCGGAGCAGGCATCGAGCGGTTCCGGAAGGAGAGGCAGAGGCCGCGGCGGCTCGCGAGGGGGCGGCCGACGGGGCGCCCCGACTCGCGGCGGACAGGTCTCTGGACAGGTTTCTGGAACCCAGCGCAGGTTTGGTGGTCACTTGACGACGAACGCCGGCGCCGGTGCTGATGCCGACGACGGTGCTGCTCTCAGTCTGAGTGCAGAGGCACCGGACTTTGTTCCTGGGCAACCTGTCCCTCGGAGGAGGTGAGCTGATATTTGCCACTTACTAAGGCTCCCATCACTAACGCAGCATCAGCGCCCCTGCTCCCAAGCAGAAGAAGCCTCAGTATCCCTTGGCACCAAAGTCCACCGCCCCGGACTTGCCCACGCGGATTCACGAGGATGTCACCAACGGCCAGTACGAGTGCGTCATCTGCTCTAGCGAAGTCCTGCGTCCGTCTCGCGTCTGGTCGTGCACTCTTTGCTGGACGGTGTTGCACCTGTCGTGCGTGAAGAAGTGGTACACGAGCCAGCTCAAGAAGGACAAGGACGACGACACCCATTCCTGGCGCTGCCCAGGATGCAATTCCAACCTGACCGAGGAGCCCACCACGTACCACTGCTGGTGTGGCAAAGACATCAACCCGAGGAACGTCCCCGGCCTGCCGCCCCACTCGTGCGGACAGACTTGCTCGAAGCCCCGGTCGACGTGCCCGCACCCGTGCCCCCTCGAATGCCACGCCGGCCCCTGTCCGCCGTGCACGTTGATGGGGCCGACGCAGTCGTGCTTCTGCGGCAAGCACGAAGTCACGAAGCGATGCACCGAGACCGACTATGGAGAGGGCTGGAGCTGCAAGAAGATCTGCGGGGACCTACTGCCGTGCGGCGAGCACTTCTGCGCCAGCCCGTGTCACTCTGGACTTTGCGGTAGCTGCGAGATCCCCATGCAGGCGAGGTGCTACTGCGGAAAGGAGCACAAGGAGATTCCATGTGACCGAAGGGGAGATTTGGAGATGTCGTTCAACTACGGCCAGGTGTCCGGCTCGGATTCGGAGGACATCTCGGAAGGCAGCTGGTTCGACGGGTCTTTCGACTGCGGTGCGACGTGCGGGAGGAAATACGATTGCGATCATCACGACTGCGACAAGACCTGCCACCCCCAGGACGAGATGTCGGCACACTGCCCGTTCTCCCCCGACGTTGTCCTGACCTGCCCCTGCGGCAAGACGCCATTGGAGGAGCTCCTCGAGCAGCCGAGGCAGTCCTGCCAGGACGAGATCCCGCACTGCAAGAAGACCTGCGGTAAGACGCTGTCCTGCGGCCACCAGTGCAACGACACATGCCACACCGGCCCCTGCAACCCATGCTTCCAGAAGATGGACGTCGCATGCCGATGCAGCCGGACTGTCAGCTCCACCCTCTGCCACCAGGGCGATGTTTCGACGCCCATGTGCATGAGGGTCTGTCAAGCCCAGCTCAACTGCAACCGCCACAAGTGCGGCGAGCATTGCTGCCCTGGAGAGAAGCGGGCCATCGAGAGACAGGCTGCGAGAAGGAAGCACCGGCCTCAGGCCGCGGACGAGGTCGAGGCGGAGCACATTTGCGTTCGCGTCTGCGGGAGGACGTTGAAGTGCGGAACGCACCAGTGCTCGCAGATATGCCACTCCGGACCATGCCCCAGCTGTCTCGAGGCCGTCTTCGAGGAGATCAGCTGCGCGTGCGGGAGGACGATTCTCCAGCCGCCGCAGCCCTGCGGCACCCGGCCCCCGGACTGCCGCTTCGACTGCACCAAGGCTCCGCAGTGCGGTCACCCTTCTGTCAAGCACAACTGCCATACGGACGACACATCTTGCCCAAAGTGCCCGTTCCTCGTAGAGAAGGCTTGCATCTGCGGCAAGCAGAGGATGAAGAACAGGCCATGCTGGCTTGAGGAGGCCCGTTGCGGTCTTATCTGTGGCAAGAAGCTCAAGTGCGGGTGAGTATCAAGACATGGCAGCGAGATGAAGGCACTCCGGCTAACAAAACATCAGAACGCATACGTGCAAAAAGGAATGCCACCGCCCAGGCGAGTGTGAAGATGCCGACATCCCCGGCTCGCACTGCGCGCAACCTTGCGGTAAGACGCGCAAGTCCTGCGACCACACTTGCCAGGACTCATGCCACGCTCCTTTCCGTAGGTTCTCCCTTTTCTCCAAATAGCCGTCCAGCGTCTAACATCCCCCAGAATGCAAAGAGGACCGTCCTTGCCAGAGCAAGACCTTCATTACCTGCGACTGCCAGCACCGCAAGAAAGAGGTCCGCTGTCTCGCCACAAGGGCCAACCCGTCTCCAGAGCGCGACACACTCAAGTGCGACGAGGAGTGCCTCCGCCTGCAGCGCAACCAGCGTCTCGCGGCCGCCCTCAACATCGACCCGGACCACTCGGACGACCACGTCCCTTATTCGGACGCGACCCTCAAGCTCTGCCGAGATCTGGGCATGACCTGGGCGCAGACCCAGGAGCGCGAGTTCCGCGTCTTCGCGACCGAGCCCTCGGAGAAGCGCCTCCGCTTCAAGCCGATGCCCGCCTCCCAGCGCGCCTTCCTGCACAATCTCGCGGCGGACTTTGGCTTCGACTCGGAGAGCCAGGACCCAGAGCCGCACCGCCACGTCTCCATCTTCAAGACGCCGCGCTTCGTGGCGCCGCCCAAGAAGACGCTCGCGCAGTGCGTCAAGATCCGCATCGACGCCGCCAAGGCCACGGCGGCGGCGGCGGCTGCATCGTCCGCGGCAGCGGCGACCGCATCCGCCCCGGAGCCCTTCAACGCCATCCTCCTCGCCGCCCCGCGCTTCGGGCTGACCATAGACGAGGTCGAGTCCGCCCTCTCCGCGCACCTCGCGTCCCACAACTCCCTCGCCTTCACCACGTCCTTCCTGCCCTCCGACGAGATCGTCCTCCGCGCCGTCCCCGTGACGTCCTGGGGCACGACCCCCTCGGCGGTCGAGGCGTCCCTCGCGTCCCTCAAGCCGCTGGTCGCCCGCACCATAGAGAAGGAGGGCCTCGCCGCGTCGGCGACGCTCGTTCACGCGGACCCGAGCCTGAACATCCTGCGGCGGGAGGGCGCGGGCTCCGGGGGCGGAGGCTGGAACGCCGTCGTCGGCCGCGCCGCGGCCCCGCGTAGGGCGTTCGGCCCCGCGAAGCCGGCCGACGCGCGCCCCGCCAGCGGCTTCGTCAGCTTCTCCAAGCTCGCCAAGAAGAAGAAGATTGCCGACCCCGTGGCGGACGACTGGGAGGCCGCCGCCGACAGCGACTAGGTGAGGCGGGTGGCGGTGCTGCAGGGTCCCGGTCCGCAAAGGAGTTCCGGCCAGGGAAGTTGAGTTGTTGCGAGGCTGCGAGCAAGGGCTCTGGACTCTTACCGCCTCACTCGACCGCCTGCGTGTCTTTGGGTGTTTAGAGGGCCGATAAGATAACCTTCGGGGGTCCTACAGGTGAACAGGTATCGAAGCGAGGACGAGAGATGGATTATGAATATCCCTTTCAAGGGAACAGCGGACAAGGAGCAGTTTTATGGGAGTTGAATCAGTTCAAGTATGAAAATGCAGTTAGAAAACTACCCCGGAAAACACTTCCCAACTTTTCTCCCGTTTTGTGAATCTTCAACCGCGAGTCTCGATGACAAGCCGCCCACGGTACTCTTTGCCTGTCTCATGTAAAATCCAAGAACATGTGTGGGATGTCCCTTATCTCCCCCGCCTACCTGCGCGATCTCGACCATGGGAGCGTCGCACGCAATGCCACGTCAGTCGCGACCGAGACCACGGGGCACTCATCGTCGCTCGTCGGTGACGATCCCCAGAACCCATGTTCCCTTCCCTGGCGGGGGAGACATGCGGGAGGGAACCATGGAGACCGCCTCGTTGGCAAGTTTACCACGGTGCTCGATATCGTCGTTTTGGACGGAGGAGCAAGGGTAGTCCCTGGAGACCGTACCCGGCTTTCAACCACGACCTCGTCTCCGTCCGATTACGCAAACTGCCTCTATTCTTGGGCCGGAGAGGAATTATCAAACCGTTCATCTTCTATCTCAACGGTCTCCAAGAGGAGACGGAATGAAGAAAACGCACGGGACGTCGTGGACGACGGACACGGCTCGTCCACATCCCGGCCGCGTCGCCGATGGACGTCGTCCGCGTGGCCTGGCCATCCCTGCCGCGCCCGGTTCCCCCGCACCCGAGCCGTGAGTGCAGGACGGGCATCCAGTCGACTTCACGCCACTACGGGCCTCCTGGACGATGACTTGTTTAATCGTTTCTTCATTAATTATGTATATATGCTACATCTAGTACAGGTGCGGTAGCATCCCGGTCCGCCGCGGGGGAGCCGGGGGGTATCATTCTAGGGACCATGAAAGCTGTGTTGGTTGGTAGGGGACGTCTACGCTCCTCCTCGCCGCCCTCGTCTTGCTTCTCGAGTTCTTCTCGGAATCTCTAGGGCCATGCCGTTCCATAGTGGAGATCCGACCCGAACGAACGAAGGGACTTCCTCCGGGTGGAATCTCCTCCAGGATCCGGGCGTCGTGCGCTTCATTACTGCCTCTCCACCAGGGCCTCCGCTAGGCGCGCTTTTCTTCCTTGGTGGTGGTGCCGGTCACGTTGGTCAGAAAGTCTGATATCGCCTCGAAGTAACCCTCCTCGAGGACGCTCGAGTTGTGGTCCCCGGCGGGCAGGGGTTTCCATATTTTCTGGGGTGCGTTGGAGAGCTCGTAAAGCTGGCGCATGTGACGAGGTCTGAGACATGTGTGTTAGCCCGAGGGTGGTGACGTTGGAAACACACAACAACCGATTGGAAGCAGCCAAATCAGACTCTTTGTCAAATTCAAATCAAGCACCCCAGATGGGGTTCATATTTTGTGGGTGGTGACTTCAGATCATCATTTGGGAGGGGGCGTATGGAAGTTGGGATGTACTTACGGAACGATCTCGTCCTGCAGCCCCGAGAGGAACAGGATGGGCACCGAGGTGATGCTGGGAATTACGGATTCACTCGGCCAGACTTGGTGGCACAGCAGGGTCAGGTACTTGGCCGGGGGCAAGACGGACGGGATCAGCTTCCGCATGGAGAGGAACGTGTTCTCCAAGACCAGGCCGGCGATGTCTCCATGCTTCTGGTTCTTGGCGACGAGCTTGACACTAACAGCACCGCCCAAGCTCTGGCCGTAGACAATCAGCTTGTGTTTGCTCGTCTCGGCGCGGGAGCGCAGGTAGTCCAGCGCGGTTTGGGCGTCGAGAAACAGACCCGACTCGTCGGGCTCGCCGGTCGAGAGGCCGTAGCCGCGGTACTCGAGCATAAACACGTTGCAGCCGATGAAGTTGATGAGCATGCGAGCAATGGGCAGACGATGACCGATATTGCCGGCGTTGCCATGGAACATCAGGAGGGTGACATTGGAGTTGTTGCCACCACGGGGGCCACGGATGTAGAAAGCCGACAGCTTTTCGCCATCGTTCGTGGGGATCACCAGCTCTTCAAAATCCTTGATTCCGTACTGAGATGGTCGTGGAACATCGGTTCGGGAGTTCGGGGGCATATGCGAAGGGTAGATCAAAGCCCTGGAGCGCAAACAATGGTTAGCTTGTGTGTGGGGCGGGAGGAGTTGGTGCGTCACATGGACGCGCGGGGACGACCTTACTTTTGCTTAAAGTAGAGGAGGGTGGTCAAGACAGCCGCGATGCCCTGTGAGAGAGAGAGGGGTGTTAGCTCGCGGCACTAAGGGAAAGGCGGTTGAGCCACTATCTCGGGTGAGCGCCCAAGAGGAGGGGTAGCAGACAGGAAAATTGAAGTATCGGTGTGAGAAGATGGGCAGTCCGTAGGACGAAGAGGCGGGAATGGCCATACCGTCGAGGCTATGGCTGGTAGCCGCATGTACGCGCCAACAGCACCGAGCATAGAGACCGTCTGCTCAAGATAACTGCTGGAGGACGACGGGGGCGAGTTGGAGGAAGACATCGTGAGAGTCTTGGACCGACCGGGAGGAACGGCGGAAGAAAGATTATATTTCGTGTCGCTTGGCCAGCCGGCGCGCTCTGGATAGGAATGGAACCTGACCTGTTCTGTTTGATGGGGAAGGCAAGGCCCGAAGCGAGGAACACTGGAGCAGAGCCCAGGAGGGAGCGGAGCCTCGCAGAGGCGGTGGAGGCCGAGATTAGCGGAGACAAGTAGCTATGCTGACGAAATTGGCGAGGGAGTACCAGCCGAGTGTTAGGACAGGCTTGTACCGGTCAGCATGAGGCGATTGGGGACCTGGACCCAGTATGCCTAGCTCCAGCCAACCAGCAGGGTCGCGCACGGAGCGGAGTGCTGAGGGCCTGTAACGGGAAAGGTTGGCAACACGAAAAGTTCCCTTATCGGAACGGACCCGACGATCGGAGCTGGGCAACGAGGGCAATTGTTGAGAGTTGAGAGAGTCGAGAGGCGAGCGGTGACCAGGAGAAGAAGGAGAGCCCACAGACACCGAGATCTGAGGTACGTGTGGTGTGGTAGCAGAGGCAACAGAAGTGAGGTGCCGTGTTTCGGGAGGCGAACAATAAGAGGTACAGCCGGAGGTAGCTAGGTGGCATTAAAGTGCGGCAGAGGGGGGCCACTACGCGGTCTGTCCTCTAAAACAGTGCTGTATTACGAGCACGTCAAGTAGCTAGGTAGCCAAGCCAGCTTTGGTTCTTCAACAGGGCCGCATGATGCTGATGCAGGTCAGGAGGGAACCAAGTGTTGGGTGGGATCTGGCAGCCGTGCGGCCGGGCTTGGTGTTGTCTGGGGGGCTGCAGCGTGTCTCCCGGAGGGTGTCGAGACTTTGAACGCGGTCTGCAAAAAGAGCCCAGGGGTTTGGAGGTGATCGTGGGACGATGTTGGGGGAGAAAGCGAAGCTGGGCGGGTCTGCTGAGCCTGGTCTTTTTGTCACGGCAGGTGACCTGATTCGGTGGTCGCCGGCAGGGAGCTTCGGAGGCAGGGTTGGTTTGCTGGAGCCAAAAAGGCGGAGGCAATCAACATGAGGACGGCACCGAGAGATGCGGTGCGATCGGTAATGACGGGGTTGGAAGGAGGCGAAATGGCCGTCCTTGTTTTTGTTGTTCTTGCGGTTGCTACTTTCCGGGATGCGATGCCAGCGGGCGAGCATAAGAAAGGAGGGCATCACAGGGATGGAAGTGACTGATGACATAGTATGCGCAGTCGGGTAGAATACCTAGACGGCCGGTTGCGACGCGAACAGACGCGTCGACGGTATTGTGTGGTTTCATTGCGCTTGTTTGTCAAACGCGACAAGCATGAAGCAATAAACAAAGCAACCATTGCATGAAGCCGGCGACGGACATGGTGTTGTTAGTGCCTGGAGATTCGCGATGGAATGCTTGCCGAGCTAATGCTGAGCTATCGATTTACGTGCCTCTCTCTGGTGGATGTGGAAGGCACCTTGCACAACTGTGCCTTCCTGTTTCTCTCCCTTACCTTGAAGTGAGGTGCTTTCCTTTTTTGCTGAAACCGAGATGCTGCTACTATAGCAGTACATAGTACCTGCCTAAGTTCACAATGGTGATGACAGGGAAGGAAAGAGCAAAGCGTGATCTGGTGGGGTGGTCCTTCCTCGTCAATATCTCGGGCCCGGAAGTGCACCGTGGGCTGACCTAGCCGGGGGCGGTGATTGGGCATTTTTCACCAACACAAGCCAACGACAAGTTCGCCGACAGAATCGGGAGCTCCCCGAAGCAGCTTCTGTCCGCCCATACGAGATGGACCTCATTCCAACATCGGAGCTCCAACTGGCTTGAGGCAAGTCGGGGCCTCCAAAGAAACCACATACAACGCCTGGAGGCTGAGCCATGCCAATGGTTCCTGTCTTGGCCGTATGAGGCGCGACCTGATGCTGCATCTGGGCTTGGCGCCTCTGGAAGCGTTGTGGGTATGTAGTGTTGTCCTCTGAACGAACTGTGGCTCACAAACTAACGAATGACAAGCTCTCCGGACGGCCGTTAATCGTGGCTCGACTCAAGCCCGTCTCCTCGTCCCCGGATTGCCTCGCTTGCTTGCAGACCCAACCTGCTCTGCAAGTCATCAGTGACGAGAAAGCCATTCATGTCCATCTGCTGGCCGTCGCCCCCCCTTTTTGCTTCGACGATCAGACGCCAGATTCTCTGCTTCCGTTTGCTCGCTAATAGACGCAGCATATGCCAGGGGAAAAGGGGGGCGTGTGCGGATGCCCAAACGCAACGCAGGGCAGGGGGAGCCAACGGAGCGAACGTCGAAGGATTTCCAGCACCTGCATCCCATCAAAGCAGATGGGAGCGCACGCGGGCAAAGCCACGGAGCCTAGCCTGGCATCCAGGAACGAAGGCACGTCGTCCGTTCTAATTACGACTAACTAACCCGCTGCAGCCAACGGTCGACGAAGAACGAACGACAGCCAACGTCGTCGGCAACTTAGACGCGCGCTTTTGGGGGGGACAGGCGGCGCTGAAGATTCCCGCCGCCGCCGCGATGCACTGCACTGCAAATGGGGGCGGCGGCTGGGCCGTCTCGTGCAGCCCGCTAATCAACGTCCCAGAAGGCAATGTGACGGCCCCAAGGCCCCCCGCGAGGTGGTCGACCTGGAGGCCCAACGCGGCGGCAGCTGCCGTTCCATCCCTCTGGGACGCCGTCGTCATCCCATCACCGGCGGATACGGATAGGGGCAGGGCAGGCCGTGGGTGCGGCCCTGGTCATGGAAGCCGAAAGGCCCCCAGAATAGAAGCAGCAAAGAAGCGCATCGTCGTCCTCTTTGGGATCTGCCCCTGAGCTTTCCCTTCGACTTCAGTTCCAGCAAGGGTTTCTCGTCTCGTCCCGTGAAACCGCGGCAGACGGGGGACGGGGAAGGCAAGACAAGGCCATTTCCGTCGACGGTCCGGCATGCAGCCCCGGTGCTGGTGCTGGTGCTGGTGCTGGTGTTATTAGTGCCGGGTCTTGTCTTTCTTTCTCCAAGTATGAATGGGTCCAAGGCCGGACATTTTCCCATGCCTCCCTCCTTGCTCCATGACCTTTGACTCTGGGTCGGCCCCCAGGGCGGCAGCTAACAACGCAGCTACAAGCCAACGGGCTGTACTGCGGGTATGCAGCGACGCAAAGAACCCACCGCCCTGCGTCTCCTATTTCCACCAGGCTTCGCCCTGTGAAGAAACAGGCGAAGCGCGGGGGGCGGCGGCCTGTGATGCCAGTTGCTAAAGCCGGGAGTCCACCGCGGTGGTTTGCGTTCCGTTGCAGCTGGACGGTAGTGAAAGATTGACTGCACAGCGCGTCTCCATATCGCCCACCGTCCACACTGCAGTGTCTTCAGTGTCCCGCCCGAGTGAGGCGAGCGGATGCAACCACCCCCGCCGTTATAGCCTTGATCCAAATGATTGGTTGACTATGGATTGCCTATCATCTCAATTCTGACCAATGAGAGGTGCCCATAAGACGGGTTTTGTATCCATTGGGCCACTCGCGGCCACTGATTGCCAGTAGGCGACGGCTGTTCCCCTGGGATACCGCCTGTCAACGAAGAGCAGCAGGGGTGCGCCTAACAAACAACATGTCATGCCGGGCTGCCCAACTTTGCTGCACTGCACTCCACGTCTCCACGTCCACGAGAAAAAACGGACAAGATTGGGAAGGAAGGACCCCAGAGGGAAAGAAGGAAAAAAAAAAAAAAAAGGTTTCCCATCTGCGAAAAGTTTCGCCCGATTCCACTCTGCTGTTCGCATAGACTTTTGCGCTGCAGCTTGCAACCTGACAGCTTCTTCTTCACCTTTTGTTTTCCACACCAAGAAAAACACCGGACCAAGACATCGGTGCGCGCGTGGCTCTTCAGACGAGCGACAGTAATCTTATCGTATCATCAGTCCAACGCCATCATTGCTGCCGGCCGCCCCTCGCTTCTACGCGCCGCTCGCCTGTCGCATCCATCTCATCGCCGAGCTTACCCTACGCTCAAAATACTCAAAACTTCACTGCACAGCCCGGCTCCAACAAGACAAGAGTGCTGGAATCTTACAATCACCAGTCTCTAGTCTTTCGGCTCGCTGCAGACCACTCACTCCTTGCTTGGGGGCAGAAATTGTTCAGCGTTCCTCTTCGCCTCAGCTGCTCTGCTTCCCTTTCCAACACAACTGAAGCGCGAAGCAAATTCTCACCCCTCCATCCCCCATCCACCTCGGCGCGCCTACCCCTGCGGAATACGCCCCTTGAGCCCCTCCAAATAAGGGATTCCATCATTGGAGATCACCGGCACGGCTACGCTTTTGAGACGCGAAACCAACACGGGTGAAGCCCCTGACATCTCTTGGAGGTCTCCTGTTTCCACGGCTTGGACGTCTCGCCATATCACCTATCCTCTCTCGCCATTCTCATTCGTCCCTCCCGATTCCAACCGCTCACCATACAACAAACACACAAAACACAACACACGTCTGGGCGCTGTCCATCATCCCGCTAGCTCCTCATCCCTCGCACAGCCGCTATACCACACTGTTGTCTGCACCGTAGGTATTACCTAGCGGATACCTACCAAACGGCTTTCTCGACTCCGCTTCCAGAGAGCTCTCTCCAAGTTCAAGCTGCTTCGCCTCGTCGTCCCCCCAGCTTTCAACTTCGTCTGCCCTGTACTTCTCGTACAAGGCACGTCCCGGCTTGCATTGCAGTCCACTTCTCGACGATCCCCAGAGCCCGCCAGCCCGGCCACTCAGGCGCCGCCCTACATCTGCGTTCTGCAAATCCGCCTGCCGACATATCACCACGGCCGTTCCGTCGCCTCCCAAAATCGCACTTCTGTCTGTTCCGTTAAATACCGCGACCCAGTCAGAAACGTCCCCAGCCCAACGTTTCGCGCCCAATAAGAACCACCAACAAGGACAACACATCATCGTACAGCGTCGCTCCCTTCACCATGGTGTCCTTCTCTTGTGAGGTAAGCCGCCTCGCCCTCTTTCTTTCTCTCCTTCTCCTCTCCCCCTCCCCTCCCCCTCCATTCCGTTCCTCCAGGGTCCCTTTACTTTTTCTGTGCTACCCCCCGTCGGCAACCCCCCCGAGGATCCCCATGTCGTCTTATTATAACCTCCAAGGCCTGACATCACATCCTCACACCACACACACACCTTGCGAGACATCAGACACACACCCCTCCAGCAACAGAAACAAACACCCCTCCACCTCCCTTTGGATGTTGTCTTTAATACTCGCCGTCTCGTCCCGTCCCTCCCAGACCATACACCCCTCCTCGTCCTCCAAGAATCCAATAATCTTCCTACGCCTCCTCCTGCGCAACACCACTAACCTCTCTGTTTGCTACACCACAGTCGTGTGGTGATGTCTTGACCAAGAAGAAGCTCGACCCGCACAGAAACCGCTGCCGAGGCGCCACCTTTACCTGCATCGATTGTATGGTATACTTCCCCGGCACCGATTATCGTTACCACACGGTACGTTTGACCAGTCCTTCGAGCTCCCAGGCCATGGGCGCTGTTCTCCGGCAAGCGTTTGCTGACCCCGCCACAGAGTTGTATGAGCGAGGCCCAAAAGTACCAAGGAGCCCTCTACAAGGAGAAGAACAACAACAACAATAACAACAATAAGAAGAACAAGGGAAACAACTACCAGCCGCAACGCAACCCCGAACCCGAGATGGCCCAGCCCGCCTACGTCGAGGACGTCCCCGAGGACGTCTTCGAGACCTACCCATACCAGGGCGGCGGCAGCGACGACGGCAAGTCGCCCGCCGACCCCATGCCCGAAGCCCCGACGCCCCCCTCGATGAACGAAGGCAATGTCAACGTCTTTGACTTCCTCGACGGCTCCGCGACGCCGAACCCGTCCACCCTCGGCCACAAGGAAGCGCTGAACGAGGAGACACAGCTGGTCCGCTACGAAGCGAGCGCCTACCTCGACGAGGCCGGCGCCATGGTCGACGAAGACCCCCACGCCCTGGTCCAGTACGGCAGCGGCCCCATTCCCATCGACCCCTACGAGACGCCAGCCCCCAAGCACGAGCGGAGGAGGAAGGACGGCAGCGAGAAGAAGGACAAGAAGCGCAAGCGCCTCCACGTCGACACGGATCAGATGATGGTCGACGCCCCTCCCACCCTGGCGCACTCCGGCCTCACCGGCAGCCTGAACCGCATGATGCGCCCGCCCGTCTTCCCCCCGTCGCCCGACTACTCGGGCGGCGACGTCGCCGACCCCTCGCCCACAAGCCCCCTCAAGAAGAGCAAGCACGCCAAGCACAAGAAGTCCGAGGGCGGCGGCATCGGCAACAACATCCTCGCCATGATGAACATGGGCACGACCAAGACCAAGTCCAAGAAGCGCAAGGTCTCGTCCTCGTCGTCGTCCAAGAAGCACTCGTCGTCGCACCGCCACCGCGACGGCGAGAAGGACCCCAAGCTCATCGAGTACCGCCCGGGCTCCCGCGACAGCAAGAAGGACGGCGACGACGAGGCCAACAAGATGGTCGTCTACCGGCCCCGCGCCGACCTCTTCCTGTCCTTCGTCAACAAGGGCCCCGAGAGCGACCGCGGCTGCAGCATGAACAAGGCCCTCAAGCGCTTCCACCGCGAGCGCACCTCCTCGGGCGAGAGCCTCGGCAAGCTGATGGAGGAGAAGGAGCTCTGGCGCTCGCTGCGCATGAGGCACAACGACCGCGGCGAGATTGTCCTCTTCACCGTCTAAGGGACGCATTGTACACACACGCACATACGCATACACAGCATCTGGAGAGGGGTCATTGCCGCGCCGGAGCGGACGGATAATGGGAGTGGAAAGGCAGGCGGGGTGGGCGGAGGCAACTCATAAAGGATACGGAGTTTTCTGAGCGTCTGATATCACTTTTGATTTTTTATTTCTTTTCATTCCATCACAAGAGTCTTGTTACGGAACGCAGTTTATTGGCACATGATACCTTATGGGGGAGGGATAGAGAGAAACGATTGCCCGAGAGGGAGAAACGCGAGGAACCCAAGGCGGGAGTGTGGTGTTGGGGAGTGTCCGGATATCTCGTCTCGATCGACGCCAGGTTTTATCATCACATTTTTCACTTTTGCACATCTTCTCTTCTTGCCATTCGCTGTTGCCGTTGCCTGTGTGAACGACTGCGGTGCTCCTGGCTGGTCTTTTGAGCCTTCCCGCACCGGGTCATACAGAGGCGAAGAGGAGATGGAGAGGTAGAAAAGATGTCGTATCCTATTTTCCTTCTTCCCTTCTTGTCAGCATACTTTATCAGTGTACATGTGGTGTACGTATGTATCGAGTAGCAAGGTCGAACCGAATGAGTCTTTACGTCTTCTCCTCTCTCACTTCGCCGAGTTTCCAAGTTGAATTATGCGATGTCTTGTAGTGGTATATACGTGATTCTCCATTCGTACAAACTTGAATATGTGAATGCTCTCTTTCCATGCTGCGAATGCCCACCTATTTTCCCTACGTTTTCAAAAAGAAAGGGAAAAAAAAGAAAGAAAGAAAAAAGAAAGAAAAAAAAACTCCAGTCCTGTCTTGTGACATCAACAGCATGCTCGTTTCGCTCAGTTCGCAACCCCCATCACCACCCCCAGCTCCATCCTCCCATCTGATAAAACCTCGTAAAACAGAGAGACACACTCCCCACGTTCCGTCCGTCCCCCGCCTTCACGCCACCCGCAGCGGCAGTATGTGCTGCACCAGGGCCTCCCGCCTGCACAGCGGGCACTCGGGCTTCTCGCGGACCCAGTCGCCGATGCACGACCAGCAGAAGACGTGCCCGCACTGCGTCGCCGACGGGTCGCGCAGCTCCTCGAGGCAGAGCGTGCACTTGCGCTGCGCGGCGCCGGATATGTACGCCATGACGCGGCCGTCGGACAGGTCGTGCCTCGCGCCGGGCGGGGCGGGGGTGTGCGTCGCGGCCGACAGGTCGAGCTTCCCGCCGCTGCCTCCCGGCGTGCCCGTCTCCGAGAGCAGGATGGCCGTGTTGGCGGCGTAGGCGTTTTCGTTCAAAGATACGTCTGGGTGCGGAGCCAGGCGCTCCCGTGCGTCTGCTGCCGTCGCAGAGGAGGAGGAGATTGTGGAGCGGATGTGCAGGTAGGACTGGACGGCGAGCTGGGCGACGAGGAGCACGCCGAGGACCTCGTAGCCGGCGCGGTCGGGGGAGTCGGGGACCTTGCGGGTGAAGACGTAGCGCAGGCCGAGGAGGCGCTTGGCGAGCTCGTAGTAGGTGCCGGTGAAGTAGAAGACGGCGAGGGTGGCGGCGTGGAGGGGCGCGGCGGAGGTGAGGGAGGGGAGGTTCGCGAGGAGGTAGGACGCGAGCCTCTGGCGGGCCGTCGGCGGCGCGGCGCTGCCGGGCTTTGCGGAGGAGGATTGGAGCGCGGCGCGGAGGCGGGACCGGACGGAGGGGAGGAGCCGGCCGAGGAGGTAGGGCAGGAGGACCGAGGTCGCGATGTAGGACGCGCGGCGGGCGAGGGTGGGCAGCGCGCCGGAGGGGTCGTCATCCGAAGAGCCGACGTGCAGCTGGACCAGGTCGCAGTACTCCTCGCCCAGGGTGCGGTTCCCCGGGAGGGTGGTGAGGCAGAGGTAGAGGGCGTCGGCGAGGAGGCGGTGGAGCGAGGTGGCGGAGTGGGCGGAGCGGGCGCCGAGGAGGAGGCGGTGGAGGGAGTTTAGGGTGTTGGAGAGGTGGCCCTTGTAGTAGGCGTCCTTCTGGTGGGCGCGGATTATGTCGGGCGCGGAGGCGTAGGGGTACGGCGAGGAGGGGAGGGTCGGTGGTGGTGGTCGTTGGGAGGTCATCTTGGGCGGGTGCGCATTGCGCGCTGGGGAGGTCTGGTTTGACGAGTCTGAGTTATTTGGTCGAGGGGGCTTTCGAGACGTGGAATCGTTTGGGTGGGCGTTATGGTATCGACAGGTCGGGGTTCGTGATATCGTGAAGAGGTTTCGTGGTGGTTGGTGGTTTTTTGGCGGTTGGAGGTTTGCAATTGAGCCGAGGCGCGACTTGCTGCCGCTGGTGTTTACCGGGGGTGAGGTGCTGGAGCTCGGCCGGCAGTTGTCAGCAGCAGCAGCATGTGTCCGGCGCCGACGGCTGGGGGGCGGGGGGGGTGGGGGGGGATGTTCGGGCGCGATAACAATACCCCAGCGATAACGATAGCGATAGCGGGGGAAAGCGGCATGGATGATGGGGGGAGACTGCCACTTACAACCCATGGAATTGTGACCCCAAAGACGATGCTGGGATGAACATACAGTTGGTTTTACTGAAGTTAGAAGGTCTTAGAGTTTTTTTTATTGCAGATTTACACGATTGTTTTTTTTTTCTATGTTTGGTCGCTTCGTATCAACGATGGTTGACATTTGAGAAGCTTGTTAGTGCTGCCGCACAGGTTTGCAGGGCACACTAACAGCAAAGACTGGTGAGGGGTTTGATAAGATGGACGCCCGAGTGTGAAGCCCGCCAACTGACCCGTAATGCCGAAACTCCTCCGCCGCAACTTCCTCTCAACTTGACTGTGTCATAAGCCCTGAGAGGTTGGAAGTCAACTTCATTCCACTCAAAACTGTCATCGTCAGAACCTCAACCATTGCGGTTGTGGATGACTCATCGGCTCATACAGGTAGGTACCCCATAACCTTATCGTTACCTCCCCGAACACTTTGCAACCCTCAAGAGTCTACGTCCTGCGTCTCACCCCATCATCTTCTCCTCGTCATGCTCTTTTAGCACTCCCAACCTACTGAGGAACATCGTCACAGTCAGAGGTCCCGCCCTGTCTCTTTAGCCCCACTCGTCCTCTTCTCAGCATACGTTGTTGTCTCCAAAGTCTAACCTTTGCCAGGTTCGCGCAATTCTCATCCCGTCAAAATGGGTCATCTTGTGACCGTCGCGACGTGTTCGCTCAACCAGTGGGCTCTGGACGTGAGTCTTTGACATTTGGTCTACCTGGGGTCAACCATATTCCGAGGCTGGCCGTCCCAAAGGTGTGAGATTTACTGACCCCGATGTATGCAGTGGGAAGGAAATGCTGCTCGCATCGTTGAGAGTATTCAGAAGGCCAAGGCTGCCGGAGCACGGCTGCGTGTCGGTCCTGTGAGTCTCTTATCCGTCACGCAAGATCCTCAGTGTTACGAGGCCCTTCATCTCCAAGAGGCTGCCCCGTTAGAACCCGAGGACCGCAGTGAAGTCATGAGAGCTGACCTCGCCAGGAACTTGAAATATGCGGCTACGGCTGTCTCGACCACCTCCTCGAGCAGGACCTCTACCTTCACTGCTTTGAGATGCTGCGCCGCATCCTGCTCGACGAGACCTGCCACGGCATCCTTCTCGACATCGGCATGCCCGTTCAGCACCGCAACCAGCGCTTCAACTGCCGCGTGCTGTGCCTCGACGGCAAGATCCTCATGATCCGCCCCAAGATGTGGCTCGCCAACGACGGCAACTACCGCGAGATGCGCCACTTCACCCCCTGGATGCACCCTTGCCAGACCGAGCAGTACCACCTGCCGCGCATCCTGCAGGAGATCCAGGGCTCGACGCACGTCATCTTTGGCGATGCCGTGGTGTCGACGCCCGACACCTGCTTTGGCGCCGAGACTTGCGTAGGTGACATCTCGCAGAGTCAAAGAAGCAAGGAGACTGACGATGCTCGCGCAGGAAGAACTCTTCACCCCCAACGCTCCGCACATCGCCATGTCCCTCGACGGCGTCGAGATCATCACCAACTCGAGCGGCTCGCACTTCACCCTGCAGAAGCTCGACACCCGCCTGAAGCTCATCATGGAGGCCACCCGCAAGTGCGGCGGCATCTACCTGTACGCCAACCAGCAGGGCTGCGACGGCGACCGCCTGTACTACGACGGCTCGGCCATGATCATCGTCAACGGCGACCTCATCGCCCAGGGCTCGCAGTTCAGCCTCAACGACGTCGAGGTCGTCACCGCCACCGTCGACCTCGAGGAGGTCCGCGCCTACCGCTCCGCCATCTCCCGGGGACTCCAGGCGGCCCGGTCCGACGCCAAGTACGAGCGGATCCAGACAATGTTCGAGCTGAGCTCCGAGGACGACGATGCCGACGTCGAGAAGCGCCCTTCGCCTCCCATCGAGCCCAAGTTCTTCTCGGTCGAGGAGGAGATTGCCCAGTGTGCTGGCTGCTACCTCTGGGATGTAAGCATTTTGAGATTTCACTGTTGTCTAGTTGATGCTGATTTACCATAGTATCTGAGAAGATCCGGCACTGCAGGATACCTTGTCCCCCTCAGTGGAGGAATCGACTCCTGCGCGACCGCAAGTACGCGATACCCGCCCCCTCTTCTCTCCTCGGCATTAACTAACCCCCCCAAGCAATCGTCTACTCCATGTGCCGCATCGTAATGAAGGCTGTCGAGGAGGGCAACGCCCAGGTGATTGAGGACGTCAAGCGCATCGCAAAGTACGACGGCGACGGCGTCCTCCCCAAGACGCCCCAGGCCCTCTGCAACCAGGTCTTCTCGACCATCTACATGGGCATGAAGACGCAGAGCTCCGCCGAGACGCGCCAGCGCGCCAAGGACCTCGCCGAGGCCATCGGCAGCTACCACATCAACCTCGACATCGACGACGTCTACAACGCGCAGAAGAGCCTCGCCGTCAGCGCGCTCAACTTCGAGCCGCGCTTCAAGGTCGAGGGCGGCACCGTCCAGGAGAACCTGACGCTGCAGTGCCTGCAGGCGCGCATCCGCATGGTCACCGCGTACGAGTTCGGCCAGCTCCTGCCCACGGCCCGGGGCCGGCCCGGCGGTGGCGGTCTGCTTGTGCTGGGCAGTGCCAACGTTGGAGAGGTGAGTGACTCGATGCGACAACTCCTGTGAGACTTGCTAACGGCAGAAGTCCCTGAGAGGATACTTCACCAAGTAAGTAGCACCTGCAAACGTAAGCCCTGACATTTACTGACTGGACTCTAGATATGACTGCTCCAGTATGTCGACATGACTCCGCAGCACATCTGCCCCTGAATCCAGACTGACTCCATCGCAGGCGCCGACATCAACCCCATCGGATCCATCGACAAGGCTGACCTCAAGCGCTTCATTGCCTGGGCCGAGAAGGACTTTGGCATTCCGTGCCTTCACGACTTCCTCACGGCGGTCCCCACGGCAGAGCTCGTATGTGGCCTCCCTCTCTCATTCTTCTACACCGCAAGCTTACATTTGAATGCCCCACAGGAACCCATCTCGGAGACGTACGTCCAGAGCGACGAGGCCGATATGGGCATGACGTACCAGGAGCTCACCATCATGGGCCGCCTCCGCAAGGTCAACAAGCTGGGCCCCTACGGGATGTTCCAGCGCCTCGTCCACGACTGGAGCGCCGACCGCCAGCGCGGCCCCGACGACGACGCGCCCGCGTACGACCCGAGGCAGACGGCCGACAAGGTCAAGAAGTTTTTCCACTTTTACGCCATCAACCGTGAGTATCCCCTCTCGCTGTGTTTTCCGTGTGGGGATGCTGACGAGGAAATAGGGCACAAGATGACGACGCTCACGCCGGCACTGCACTGCAACGATTACTGTAAGTCCCATCGATCCTATTTCTACGGCTGTCCCTATCAATAGAGCGGCGCTCGCTGACACGAAATGTAGCACCCGACGACAATAGATTCGACCTGCGCCCGTTCCTGTACCCCCCGTTCTGGAAGAGCTGGAGCTTCAAGAAGATTGACGCGGAGCTGGAGAAGATCGAGAAGAGGAAGGCCAAGGCGGCCAAGGCATAGACGGATAGATCGCCAACGTGCACCAATATAGAAATTTCATTTTCACGTACCGTTCGTTATCTTGGCGAGAAGAGGAGCAGAAATTGGGCTTCTTCGCTATTGGCGATGCGTGTTGGTTAGAGGAACCAGGGGTGGTGACATGGGTGCGCTTGAAGACCTGCTGCCTAGCTCACCTCCTCCCATCGTCTCTTCTTCACAACAAAAATAGCCACCTCCCATAAGAAATCATGCCAACCTTCGATCCAATTGACATGGCGATAGCCAACCCAGCGCCCCGCTACATCCGAGACCCGGAGCCCAAACGCTTCCCGAGAGAACTCCTCCAACTCCTCGCCGGCCATGACGGGAGCCACCGGTACCCCTACTGCTGGGGCTTCGCCATCTTCCGCACCGTCTACACGCCCGGCTCGCCGACTACGCGTGGGGCTTCGCGCACGGCGACCTCGTCCGCCGGCCGAAGCCGAACGAGGAGGCGCCCGACCCCCTGCCGAACCAGGAGCTCTGGCGCCGGTACTTTAGCGAGGTCGTCGAGGACCGGGAGGCGCTGGACGCCGCGGACGTGCAGGAAGTCGGCAGGCGGTTCGACGCGTAGGTCGGGAGGGAGCTTGAAGCAAGGCCGGGGAGGCGGGACGTGCCTAACTCGCGGTTCCGGATTTGCATCATGCTCGACGCGCAGGGCGTGGACGACGTGCTGGCCATGCCGGAGGACCCGCGGGATTGGGGTGAAAGGGAGGAGGAGCGCTGGGTCAAGGTCGTCACGAACGAGATGTGGGACGATCGCGGGTTTCCCGGGCGCGGGAGGTTGTGGCTCCGCGCTGATGTTAGGCTTGCAGTGTGGTCGACGTGGTTCGGGCTGGAGGACCCGGATTTTGTGTACGAGTATGTCGGGTGGAGTGAGGACGAGGATGACGGGGCGTTGAACTTCTGGGGGAGTCCGCCTGGGGTTGATGTTTAGGTGTCCGTCGCTTCTGTCGCGCTCGTATCGTCTGTGTTTATTCCTCATTAGCGACGGATACCGCGATTCGAGATCTCGAGAACGTCAAAAGATGGACTAAAAGACCATGGGACAGCAACGGCCGAAAGAAATGGAATGCTACGGAGCAGTACCGGATGGATCGGCTGATCACAAAAGGCAGAGGGGTTGGACTCCATAAGACCACGGCCGTTGCGAACGGGGTCGCCTCGCCATGGGGAGCCCAGCCTGTGACCGTGGAGAAGCCTGTAGTTGGCCCGTGGGGAGAACACAGGTTGAAGATCAATTACCGGAAGATGATGAGAAGCTCCCAGCATCTCTGATCCCGTTGCTGAGGTCGAACGTTGGCTGGTTGAGTAGTATCTCGTGCCAACTGTCCAGTGACAGACATCCTAGCAAGGAATTCGTGTACCTGCGGCACGATGCGTTTGCAAGGCACATAAGTGCCACACTCTTGCTGAGGTTTATGTACTTGGGCTGTAGTGAGCAGACACGAGTAAACCCTTCTATCTGTTCCCCGCAAGAAAGTTGACTCGCTGTCTCATAGACAGCTTACCTGAGTGACAAAGCGTAGAAGTCAAGGCACGTTAATCGGTAACAAATTGGTGGGCTTTGCTTTGAGTGAAGGAAAAATCTGATAGTACCCCGGACGACGGTATAGGATGGAAGGTGTAACGATGGCATCCCTCCAGTAAGGTGCATCTGCTTGCCATTAAAGCCTCCACTCTGTGTATCACAGGCTTCCGGAGGAATCTATCATGTCTCTATCCCGTCCTTCAAGTCTTCTCAACTCATGCCTCGGGTGGCCCCCAGAACCATTCTGCTCATAGGAAACAGTACCGACGGGAATCTTCGTATCTTCATTTACTCGGCGCGTCTGAAAACTTGCCATATCTCCGAGGAAACCCTCACCCATCACACATTCATCTGTTCACGCAACTAAAAAGCGTCGCCACCAGGCTGAACGTAAACCAACCAAAACCAACTCTCCCCTATAACCCTCCCTCCTCAGGCCCCGACGGCCTCCACCGCCTTCTCGGCAAGCTTCTCAACGACGCCGGCCGTCTCCCCCGGCATCGACAGGAACGGCGAGTGCGACGACTTGAGCGTCGCGACCAGGGCCTCCGGGCCCAGGTGCCCCGCCATGGCCTGCTGCGCGGCCACGGGAATCGCCTTGTCGTCCTCGCAGACGAGGTACCCGCAGCACGGCACGTCGTTCCAGGGCTCGTGCGGGACGACCGCCTCGAACGTCCTGGTCGGCATGTGGCGCAGGAGGGAGACGGCCTTGGCCGCGGCCTCGGGCGGCACGTCGCCGTAGAAGACGTCCACCGGGTCCGTGACGAAGCTCTTGTCTTCCTGGTTTGGGGTTTCCGTCGCGTTAGCTCCAGAATCCTTCCGTCTCCATGAGGACATTCTCATTATCCAGGAGGGGGGGGGGGGGGTAATCAGAAGGGGGGAAGAAAGAGAAAACAAAAAGAGCGCGTACCTCGACCCTCAGCCACGGCACGACCTCATCGCTCGTCCTGCTGAACACGCTCTCCCCCTTGTGCGCGACGAACGCAGCGATATAAAGAATCGCGATCACGCCCCCGGCCTTTCCCTCCCTGGCCCTCTCCGTCTGGGAGAGCCCCTTGACGGACCCGGCGGTCACGATGCCGCCGTACGAGTGCGCGACGACGACGACGTGCCTGCCGCCGCCCTCGACGAGCCCCTCGACGACGGCCCTCGCGGACGCCACGTCGTCGTCCAGGCCCTTGGTCGGCGGCTCCGAGCCCACGGACACGTTCGTCGTCGCGGCCGTCTCCCACCCCCGGCGCCGGAGCTCGGCCTCGAAGGACTCGAAGTGGGCGGGGGAGTGCCAGGCCCCCGGGGTCAGGACGATGACGGGCTTGCTGGACATCTTTTTCTTCTTCTTTTGCCGCGAGGATTGGGGGGGGGTTTGGGAACGTGTTGATGCGTTGAGGGCGGTGTATTGGTGAGTGACGGGGGCAAGACTGAAAGGGCTCGGAGAGACACTGGCGCCGGGGAAGGGGGAACATACATGGTCCAACGCAGATATACGCGAAAGAGGCTTTTATAAGAATGGTGCAAATGTCCGCCGAGGGGGGGAGACAAGGATGCGCTCGTTTAAGTCCACCTTCCCCACCGAAGGCAGGAGGACACAGTCAGACGGTGACGGTAAGCGCTACAGAGGGCCTCGAATCCATCCGTAGGTCTGCTAGCAAATGAGCCGTCGTTGAAGACACGCACGATCTTGCTGGAGTAGAGCTATCTGACAGGGGGCCATCTCCTATTCCCTATTCGACAGCTCTCGCTCCCTTATCTGGTGCCGGCTATATGCTTCCATGTCAGAACAGCTTGGGCGATGCCCTTGCTGTTCCTGCCATCTCACTGCTGGCTTCCCTACCCTTGAAGACAGCGGCGACAGCAACGACAGCGGTGAAAGGCGTTTAGAAGCAGACCGGATAGGGGACGAAGCGTCATCAAATATGACGCCTCACATCACGGGGACGACAGCTCGCCCTCCTGCACCCCTGTCCGTCAGCAGCTAGCTGTCTTTGGGGCGGCGGCGAGAGGGAGGGTGAGCTCGGACTCATGCAACATCGAGGTCAGCATCGTCCAGTTTGATGGGGGGGAGGGGGACAAGAATCGTTTCCCGGCTATTTGCCAGTAAAAACAAAAACATAGCTCAAGACCTCGGCCCAAGAGACGGGTATCCTGCCGAACACTTGGTCTGGTATGTTCGCACGCACTTGGCAGGTATAAAATGAAAAGGAGAGGCGGCCGTGCCAGCGTCTTTTCCTCAACCACGCACCTCCTTTTGCACCACGATCAGGACGTCGGGGGAAAGGGATTGAATCGTGGCCTCGTTCTTGTTTGCAGAGAGGTAGAATGGAACAGAAGCGATGAATTAACACCCGGGTGGTGCCAAGTCTCCGTTCGGCACCGTCCTGGCCATATTCCGCCCGTAGAATCTACCCAGGCCGGTGAGGGACGGAAGAGGGTTGAGGCTCCGCCTACAAAGAAGGGAAAGAAGAACACGGGAGGAAAATCGAACCCGCACCCTGAGAGCGATGAGCAGGTAGCCTCTGAGCCTCGCTGAACTATGGTTGTATGCTCCGTGTGCGACGAACTGGCTGTCCTTTTTGCCGAACTGGCCGTCGTTTCCGCCTTGAAGACCGACCCCCGGAAGCCAGTTACCAATAAATACACCGTGCCGAGCCAACACCGGGAATGTGCTGACGTCCTGATCGATAGCTGCAGTCACATACAAATAGTCCCAAATACATCGCCCTGGATTCTGCCGGTCTCGCCACAGTGTCATGGAGAGCAACCGCAATGTCACGGGCAACGGGAACAGGGTCAAGTGCATTCTTGCCTCGGTCGCCGAGGCGTACAGCGTGACGGAGGGATGAATTAGTCAACACCCGGGTGGTGCTCGGTCGCCCCGTCCGGCGCCATCACGGCCGTATTCCGCCCCCGGAATCCACCGAGGCGGACGCGGGACGGAGGAGCCCTAGGCAAAAAAAGAAAGCAGGGCGGAGAGTCAAGCCGCCGTGGCTACATAACCGAAAATCAAGGCTGAGTATCAGAGCCTAGGTCAGAAACGGTGCAGGTCTCAGCACACCAACCAAGACGAGCAACAAACGTCATGCTCCTGCTACGACGAAAGTCAGCTTACACCCAGAGTAGTTGGGTTTATATATGGCGGGTGGATTAGGGGGAAAAGAGCCTTGCGGGTTCAATTCGTTCACATGATTCCGGCACGAGTGGGATGTATGGACACCGGAGGTCAGATTCGCTGGATACTGAAGAAGCCCCCGTGTCAGGCCAATATGGGGTAATGGCCACGACGTGTACCTTTAGCTCCGGAGCTTAGCCCCGTCGCCAATGCCGGAACGGCCGTCTTTCATTCAAAGCAGTCATGTTGGGCAGTCACTGACGTTCTGGCGATGACGACAGCTCCAGAGACATTCACGCGTCACAGATGCAGCGAGATTCGTGTCATAACTTCAATTTACCAGCAGTCCATAATGCAAAGACTCGACCTAACGCGCAAGAGGTATAAAGTCCCAATCCCAAGGGACGTCCCAAAGTTTCATTTCGTTTGTGAACCCAGAAAAAACCTTTTACAGCTCATCGTGACCGTCCTCCTTCTTGGCCTCCTTAGACTCCTTGGCCTTCTCCTCGCCGGACTCGGTGGCGGCGGGAGCGGCCTGGCTCTCCTCGGCACCCTCCTCCTTGACGGAGACCTCGGCCTTGTACTTGCCGTTCTCCTTGATGAACTCGATGAGGTCCTCAATGGAGCGGGAGCCAGAGTAAGTGACGGCGGCGTCCTTGCCACCGGCGGGGTAGAGCTTGATGGTGGGGAAGCCCTGGATCTCGTCGGGGACGTCGTTGGCGGTGGCGTCAACCTTGGCGATGGTGACCTTGTCCTTGAACTCGCTCTTGGCGAAGAGCTCACCAAGCTGGTCGTACTTGGGGGCCAGAGCCTTGCAGTGACCGCACCAGGGGGCGTAGAACTCGATCAGGACGTCCTTCTTGTCGTCGAGGACGATGTCCTCGTAGTTCTTGGCGACGACGATGGTGACGGGGCCGTCCTGAGACTCGGGGATGGGCTCAGACTTGATGCTGGGCTCGATCTTGCCGGCGGAGAAGTCCTCGACGAACTTGGCGATGTCGTCGTGGGTGATCTTCTTGTCCTGGTCGAAGGGGAACTTCTGGTTCTTGACCGTCTCCTGGATGGCGAAAGAGGGGAACTGGTCGGTCTTGAGGTTGAGGTTGCCGGCGTGGGCACCGAACGACTTGGCGTCGATGGTGGCGAAGTTGATCTTGCCGCGGTACTTCTCGGCAATGGGCTTCAGGGCGGCACCGAGCTCCTCACGCTCCTCGGGGGTCTCGGCGAAGATGTAGGCCAGGGGAATGCCGGCGGACATGTAGCCGGAGTAGGTCTCGGGGCCGACCTCGCCGATCAGGGGGGTGGCGGCGGTCTGGGCGAAGGCCTCGATGGCCTCGGCGTCGAACTTCTCAGTGAAGGTGGCCTTGCCCTCATCGAAGGACTTGTAGAGGACGACGGCGGGGGCCTTGACGCCCTCAGCCTCGGCGACGGCGGCATCGTTGATGCCACCGAAGAGGTAGGTGTCGCGGAGCTTCTCGGCAACCTTGGTGAAGGTCTCGTTGGAGGCCTTGTCCGAGGCGTCGATGTAGGCGACGAGGACAACCTTGTCGGCGGTCTTGAACTCCTCGAGAGTGTCCTTGGTCAGGACGGAGACGGCAGGCAGGGACTGCTTGACCATGTAGGAGGTGATGGCACCGGCCTTGCGCTGGCCAGAGTAGGGAGAGACGCTGTCGGGCCCGCGGAAGACCTTGAGGGTGGGGTAGCCCTCAACGCCGTACTCCTGGCAGAGGTCGGCCTCCTCAGTGCAGTCAACCTTGACAAGCTTGATGTTCTTCTCCTTGAGGGAGGTGGCGGCCTCCTCGTACTCGGGGGCGAGGGCCTTGCAGTGACCGCACCAGGGAGCGAAGACTGTCGAGGGAGCGTCAGTATTCTGAATGGGCTAATTGCTTCTAGGGTGGCAGGACGACTCACACTCGGCAAGGACGAGGTCGTTGGCCTTGATGAAGTCGTTGAAGTCATCCTTTTTCAACTGGGTAACATCAGAGGCAGAAACCGCGGCAGCGGCGGCCAGAAGGCCCATGGCAATGCGCTTGCAGAACATTTTGACCCTGGTGACGATGTTAGTGGCCTGTAGCTACTTCGAGTCGCGTAGAAGCAGCTCTGTCAATAAATTGACTGCCGATGGGAAGGAGAAGCGGGATCTAGCCAGTGTGGTTTGATCGACCAGCTGTCCCTTGCGACCGTGACAGCCTTTTGCTCTAGGAAGCAAAGAAAAGCAAGCACGCTCACAGAGCTTCGGGAGGGAAGGAAGGCGAGGTGAGCTTGGGATGAGAGAACAGAGTGATGCTTACCTTTCTTGTCCGGAAAGAAATGAACAGTGAAGAAGGAAAAATTCACGCTTGGGGAAGGGGAGGCAGACAAGTCAAACTCCGGATCGGTGAATGGGAGGGACTGGTCTTAAGTAGGTGGTGGAGTGGCCAGCTGGAGTGGTTCTGAAGAAAGATTTCGGATTTCCAAAGGGCAATTGAGAACAGGTGTCCCTTTTTCCAGGAACCGCCCGTCAGCTCATGCATTCACTAAGGCGGCTGCAAGTCCCGCCCAGTGCCAGTGTGGGTTGGGTTGGTGGATTTGGGGGACGCCCTCCCCCTCTTTTTTTTCTTATCCATGTAGCGACTTGTCTCCCTATATGGAAAGTGGTGTAAGGAAATACCTCCAGGGACAGCTGTGGTACTTACCCCAATACAACACACAGTCTGTGCCTCCCTCTGTGTGAGGGGCAAAAAGTCGCCCACTCCCCTCCTCCCTGCCCTTCTGGGTAGGTGCCGAGCAGTACTCCCCCACCGTTCGCCCGGTGAGAGGAACTTACGGTGAATTGATAATCAAGAATCAAGCCAAAGCCAGCCTGACCTCAGACGAGGATAAGTGAAGCAGCCCGGCTGGAAGGTGTTGCCTAGCATTACCTAGTTAAGAGTGAAGCAGGCAAGGTAGTAATTACTATGTCTCCGTAAGCTCGGCCATATAATATCAGACCTCCGTGCCTGACCTGGCGCACCGGCCTGTCTGCCTAGCTTATTGTCCTCTTTCGTCCCGTCTGCTGTAATTAGCATCAACCAAGACATGTAGTGTAGCTACGCAGGTACCTAAATGGTCGACATAGATCTAATGCATCAGTGCGGGAGTTGATTGTCAATCAACTCGCCCTGGCTTGCTTTATCCCCCAGAGGCAAACGCTCGACCGCGTGGGCCGGGGCTGGCATGGAAGCCACTGTATCCGTATACCGCATTGAAGTGCTGATGTTGCCCCCTACTCTGTGCATTCCATACGCCCTGCGCCGGCGTCTGGGCGGCCCTCTGAGACACAGAACATGGCAAGAAGGCGCTGCTTCCCCTCAGTCCATCCCATCTTTCCCATGTCTCTTCTTTGCAAAATAATCCAGCCAGCCTGCTCTGGAACCTCCCAACTGCCTACGGTACGCGATTCGGTAGACCCAACCCTGTCCCGGCGCGCGCGTGCTTGTGCTTGGTGGAAGGAAGGAACCTTGGTCCGGCTGGTTGTGGTCTCATTCGCGTGTCTCCTCCTTCTCGTCGCTGGTATTCGTACCACACGCACATACGAGCTAGCCTAGCCTCCCGCCTCCAACCAACAATGGCGCCGGGCCCGTTGTTCCTGGAGGCAAAGCTTCCTGAGGACACATTTCCATCTTCTCCACGGGCTGTAGAGCTCTTGCGCCGCCGCCTGCCACCACCAGGTGCACCCATGAATGCATCCTTCTGCTTCTGGGACCCATTCCCCACCTCCCGCCAAGCTGCCCTGCCGGCTCGAGATCCAGCGGCGATGCTACCGCACAGCTGATCACTAACCAGATCTGGCCTGTCTCGGCAGGCGCTTCGCTCACTGTCCGATAGGACCCTGGGAGACGCGATGGAGGGCGGAGGTGGCTCGCGCGGCTCCAGCTCCAGCTCCAGCCACCCAAGCACCCACGGTGTTTCTGCTCAGCTCCGTGCCGCCACCGCGTTGGAAACTGTATCCTGGATACGTGCGGAGTAATACGCCGCAAGGCATACCGGTCAGGGTCCAACATGAGGACAGTGTGGTATCGTGTGGTCCCGTGGTGTCGTGGGCCGGGCCCAGTGATGCTGCATTTTGACTTGTGGATTTTCGCCGTCGCCGTCGGGTCGACTGCAGCTATCTGTACCTCCCGGTGACATTGCAAGGGACAAAGGGCTCTTTTGTCTCCGGCCCCATAGTGGAAGGCCCTGATTGCAGCAGCTTACCCAGGCTTGTCTTGTTGGTCGCCAGGCTGTGTCGTATCCCATGCCTGCATCTCTCTGGGCAGGTGGCAGGTAATGCCTGGAGGCTGAAGGGCGAAGGAGCTGCTTGGTAGAGAGAGTGGAACCGTGTCCAGAACGGCGTAACGGCTGAAGTGCTCCGTGTCGCCCCAAACCTGTTGCCTCCGTCCCCGAACAATCCGGCAGCGGGTGGGGTCTGGAAGCTTTCAACTTCCGTCTCGGATCCTGTGACCTGTGCTAGGTAAATGGCCCGCACAGAGCACGCTTGTCAGAGCTAAATGCTGAAGGTCTCACATACAATTTCCCGCGACAGGCTTGACGGGCTCGGCGGTAGGCCGTACCGGGCTACCATCGACCCCGACGAGACGACCACTAGCAGTAGGATGACGGAGTGGGCTGCTGAATGGGAAAAGGCCAGTTGTTCGTTCCCATGTCGGGAGGATCTCGGGTAGCAGTCAGATCGACCCATGCACGATGGGGGCGGCCGGGCCGCATCCTGGATCGTTCCTAGGTAGACAGATGCCTAGCAACTCCCGGAAGCTGTCCAATCAAGTCAGCCGCAAAATTGCTTTGTCTTCCCAGGTATGGTTGGTATCACTTACTCTCCGTGCTTTCCCTCCGCCATCATCTGAGGTGAGAGCTCAAGGACACATGGCCACTTGGCGGGTTGTCGATATGACCAGGGTTCGTCTTTGGAAGGCCTCCCCACGCCTATCTTTCTCCAAGAGAAGTTCGTTTCTTCGAGGTATCGACATCAGAAAAAGCCCAAGGTGGTGCTCTGTCTTGTTCGGAGGAGTCGCGGGCGACATGGCAAGACATTGACTCGCCACGCCAACATGGCAACGAGCTGTTGCTGATTTCCTCCGGGATCTCTCACTCGTCACCCCCTCCTCTAGTATCCAAAACCCCCTCCAGCTACAACCACGCGGCCAGATGTCGCTAAGTCGAGGGTTATTCATATAGGCTTATTCTCGTCTCTCGTCGTCGTTGTCGTCGTTGTCGTCGTTGTCGTCGTTATTGTCATTGTTGTCCGTTATGACTGTCTGTTGAGGAGAGGGCCGATAATTAGAGAGGTAAGCCACATAGGGGGGTGTTGAATACTAAAAGAGGGGGTGATGAACAAGATCTTCCTTTCCAGATCATGGGGATGTCCAAATTCAAAGGTGCGGCCTCTCAAGGGTCGTTGAAGGCTGTCTTGAACTTTTTTTGGCGGAACTTGCTCAAATGGCATGTTGGAAAAGATTGAGGGCGCGACTTCTTTACGTGTTCTCCTGCCTTCCACGATAGGTTGCTGAGGCTGACACCGAGGCAAGACTTGCACCTGCCCCGCCTTTTACTTTGAGGCAGGTAGCGACGGCAGGCGCGACCTTCGGCAGCCTCAGCAGGTCGTTCTTTCCTGCTATCGTTCACAGATGGAAGGGCTAGATGCCCAACGTCCACCCTCAGATGCCAGGAAGCATGACTTGCTGAGACCGTCTGCCACCGTCAACCTACATCCGCATCGAGACGAGATGCCATGTCGGTATAGCTTCACTCGTCGTCTTGGCGTCCCGACAGTACTCCCAGCGTCTGTTCTGTTGTTCCTCAATTATACTTCTCATCATTTTGTCTGTCTGATCTGCTGTTCAAATCCCGTCTTGGTCTGATGGAAGACTACCACGTCCAACGACGCTCTGCCAGCCATGGCTCGCTACGTAGCAGTTACAAATCGCATGGCCGCCCTCCCACTGGCTTTCCACGATCCCACCGGCCTCTGAGAAGCGTCAATGAAAACGCGGGTCTGCTTCCGTCCCCGGGGCCCCTCGAGAGTATGCTAAAAACGACCACCGAGACCGGTGACATTGGCATTTTCAGCATCAAGCCTATTGCCCCCGCGGCCACCACCCATCTCTGCGCCCGGTCGAGGCCAGGCATCGACGCAAGCTCCATCTTCAGGCCAGAATCCCGTGGAAGTAGCAGAACCGAAAGCCACATCGGCTGCAGGCGACAGTGCTCCGACCGGGACACGAACTCCGAAATCATCTCCATGTACGGCTCCGAAAGGACTTTATCACCCCGCGTTGCCTCACTGTCTCCTCGATCAGGTCAGTCGTACCAGCGCTCGTTTTCCTTGACGTCGAACGTGTCACGACAGCTGCCTCGCCAGAGGTCCTCCAGCACCCTCCGGAGTCCATCAAGTGGTGGGACCCTGCAACGGCCTCGTTCTCCTTTCCCTTATCCCACTCGTCTAAAACGCCCTGGTATACGGCCGTATTCGCCTGCCCTCACCGAGAATGGGCATGTCGATTACAGTAGGATGGTCGAAATAGATCGAATCTCACATGTAGGCTCTTCCCCTTTTTGCCATGTTTGGAGGTTCATTTTCTCTAACATGCCCGAAGAGGACCGTTCATGGATCGTACAAACCAGCTTACGAAATCGCGCAACGCCTCGCACCTCCCACTTCTTTTCGCAGCAGCGAAATCCATTCGATGCCTGCTTTGCCGCATCAAAGCTCTTTGAGCTCTGTTAGTCCGGCCGTTCGTAACCAAGGGCTTTGGGCAGGCTCTGCCCACACTGGACATTACGGAAGGCCGGCCGGCGCGCGCCGGCCTTCGGTCGGTCGAAGTCGCAGGTCGTCAAGCCTGACGTCAGTTATCGATATGTACTACAGACCGACTTCGGCAATGGATTCGCAGTCCATACGTACGGTGCGACCGGCAGGCTCATTCTACTACGATTACTCCGAAGGTTTCGGAACCCCTGAGAAGCAGGCAGACGCTCACGACTCGGGCTCGGCCACCCCTTTGGCACCTGTTCCTCAGAGAGTCTCGAGTTTAGCCAGAGCCTTGGTGCTTCGGGACGAGACGAAGGCACGCCTGGATGCAGTTGTAGACATATCTGTCAAAGACTCGAGCGAAGCATCTGGGGATGATAGCCGCATCCCATGCGAGGTCGCATCCGGCAGCTTCTAGCAGACGCCACTGAACGATCTTGATTTCAAGAATGACCTCCCCATTTTGGAGTTGTTTTCGTTCGAAGTTGACGGGACCTCGGCGTCCCGATCGCTCGGTTCTCACAAGGACGAGAGACATACCAACACCCAGTCCCGTAGTCCAGACTGCGCGGAAGTTCCATCTCCACGAGTAGAGGGCGCTAAGATAGATGCCGACTGCCACCATAACGGGCCTGGCGCGCCCGAGACCATTGCCGGGCCAAACTCGGGAAGCACGGCCATGGCGCCTAAACAGGTTGAGTCGCCCCCGCGGCCCGGAAAGTCGACTCAAGGTGAAGACGACGGCCGGGCTGAGGCGGGAACTACTTGCCAAGAAACTACGGCTCCCGCGCTGCTGCCGAAGTCCTCCAGTGCGCCGGTTGCCTGTGACCTTGGGGCCAAACGGGTCCCATCCCAAGGGGGTCTCGCAGCACTGCTCCGGTCAAGCTTGCGCCAGTCGGTCGACCCTGGGCTCTCCGATCTGGCTGGTCTGGTTGCCTCTTTGGAACGAATTTCCAGGACGCCATTTTCTAGAAAGGACAAGGATAGTCTAGAAATCACTACCGATCCCGGTTACGTCGATCCGAAATATTCCGAGGATAGTCACCAAAGAGACCTGCATGACGGAAAGTCCAAGAGTTCTAGGGACGGGAATGTCACGTCTTGCCAGTTGGATGCAAAGAGCTCGGACAACAAGCCGTTCTCCAAAGGTCATCGAAGGAACAGGGCGATAATGCGCATCAGCACGTCGAGCCTTCGATCTGCAATTCCCAAGTTGACTGGTAGTGCAGACACCCCTCTCATCTGTCCGGAACCGATTTCCCCGACACGCATCCTGAAAGTCAGAAACAGCATCCCACAGCTCATGAAGGCGCTTCCATCCACCCCGGATGATGCCCCGGACCAATCGCGAGAGGTGCCGGAAACATCCGCAAACAGCCTCAAGCTACCCGTCACCAAGTCGCCTTTCCAACTTGAGATTCTCGCAACTCCCCGGTCTAGTCCGAAGATCACTGCGAATCTTGATGCAGGAGAACACAAACCCCTGATGGCGAGCATTGAAAGTGAGGTGGGCCCGGAAATATTGACAAAGAACATTCCGGATTATTCAAACAGTCCACCGGAACTTCCCACAGATCCCGTCATCGGGAACGGCGCCTCAGTGGCTTGTCAGTTGGGCGAGTCCTTAACCTCAGGCAATCATAGAGGAGCAGCAACAGAGATCCGCGCGAGGTCAAGGCTGCGATTGAGCACGTCTCAACGCATACTGGACCAAGACAGCAAAATCCAGAAAGGTACCGACAGTAACTTGAGACGCAATGCAGAATTCCCGAAGAGAAACGTCCTCCATAAACTAGAGGAGCAGCGACCAGAGAGTCGTTCCAACCCACCGCAGGAGACTGCTGATCGAAACAGCTTGGTTTATAAGCGCAAAGGAAGACAGTTTCTTCTCGTTGCACAAGATGGACGAAGCGGACGGGATTTCAATCCACACGCATCCTCCGCGAGTAACTTCAATGACGGATACATTCAGGAAGGTGATATTCCGCTAGCGCACCCAGTACACTCGACTCGAACGAATAGCTCTATTGACGGCTACGATTTAACCGCCTCACGCAGCTTCAGCTCGGACCTGACATTCCGTCGCCCGCGGATGCTTCGAAAGAAGTTCTCAGATCTGAGGATCCGCATGACCAGATCGCGCCTCAACCTAAAATATCGCCCTGCCAAGGACTCGGGATGCACTCCCCAACCTAGCGGCCACATCGGGACAGCTAAGCCTGACGCTGCCACCCGGCTGCCAGTCTTGAGAGCGAGGGGAATGAGAAGCTGGTTTCGGCGAGCTGTTCACATAGTGTCCAGGAGGCGACAGGCTTCTAGAAGATAGAGGCCACGATTCACTGACTCAGGCCCCACCAACCATCAGTATCTAAAGTATTGGCTGCCTCTGGCTGTAGAGTGTGACGAACGCGATCAAGGGGTCCATAACGTGGGAAGTAAACCTTCTCTTTGCAGGAAATAGGGCTGGTGGCTAGCCAATGACCGTATGCGGGAGGCAATAAATAGAATACGAGGGTGTTGAACGCACTGATCTGTGTCCTTGCCTCTCCGAAAATTGTTGAGACGTCCAGATATCTATGCTTTAGAGTTGAAGGAGGCGCTGACCGTGACGTGAAGAAACAACCCTGATGGCCACGATGGTGGCCTTGGAGTGCTTTCTGGTCAGCCGTGTTCAACGAGCAAGTCGCCCAATCAACAACACTACATTAACAGTCACCCATCTGTCCATCGCGACGCGTCCCTAGGCTCGCGGTCTCCTGTTACCCAAGACTCGTCATCCCGAAACATTTAAAGATCCCATCAGCCCAGGCAGTCGGAAAAGCTTCAGCACCCTCCAACGTCGATAAGGATTCTTACTTTCCAACAACATAAGATAGTCGCCGTGGAGTCGGTTCCAGCAGCACGCTTCTCTACTAGGCACAGACGGTCTCCGGTCTCTCCCTGTGTCTCAAGAATTCTTGAACACGGTCTCCTGTCTATCCCATCAACGACGCTTGAAAGTGCGGTGATATAAGCTTTCAAAATCGTCGGTCACGCGGTACAACTCCACAGGAGGTCGCTCCCCAACCGTTGAGGTGATATAAGAGAACACGTTTCTCTGTCACGCGGCAGGACAGCACCTTTTAACGCCAATACTCGAGACTCTGACCTCTCTCAAACGGAAACAGCAGCCATTGAGACCAGATCGAACAGCAGTCCTTTCTACCACGCGGCAGACCAATCATCCGTCAATCGCCGCCGATCAAGAATCCCAGCTCCACCAGAAGACGATAGCCGTTGAGCCCAGGTTGAACAGCACACATTCTTATCTGCTACGCGGCAGAACAATCCCCTTTCAACCGCCTTCCGTATCCAAAACTCTCACACAATCACTACACAATGTCATCGCCATATACAGGATTCGGATCATTACCCAAGCCGCCTTCCATCCAGCCCGAGGTGGACTGGATGAACAGCAACCACAGAAGGAGCCTCTTGCCCACGGCAACACCGCCGCAGCGACAACTGACGCCGTGGGACGGCACCCCGCAGACCATGGACGTGGACCCCCCCTCGGAAGAGGCGCCGTGGACGCCCAAGTTCGACCTGAAGGTGCCGTCGCTCACCTTGCGCATCCCCACCACCACCGCCGCGGCTTATGGCAAGACCAAGACGGTAGGAGGGATCGGCGACGACGCGCCCCCCTCGGCCAGGAGCCTGTGGCCCCCGGAGGGGGAGAAGGGCGAGAGCAGCAAAAGCAACGGGAGCCCCACGGAGATGGAGGTGGACGCCGTCGTCGGCGGCGGCAGCAGCAGCACCGCGATGGCGGTGGACAGCAGCAACGACAACAGCCCCACGGCGATGGCGGTGGACGGCAGCAGCGTGTGCACGATGGACAGCGGCGCGCTGCGCGAGTCCTGGAGCACCGCGGCCACGGTGCCCTGCGGCGCCGAGGCCGCGGAGGCCGCCGGCGCGGGGAAGCGGAAGAGGAAGGACAGCCGGTTCGCGGAGGACCTCCCGGAGGCGCCGGGCGGCGGGAGCTTGCTCGGCCGGCTGCGCTCCCGGGGCGGCGGCGGCGCCAGCCCAAGGAGCGGCAAGACGCCCTGGCACCTCCCGAACTGGAACGAGCCGAGACACAGGGGAGCCGTGGGCGACATGCCCCTGTCGCCGAGGTCGCAGCCTCCGCCCCTGGCCGCCGCGCTCGCCGCGATCGTCAGCCGGTCCGAGACCGGCGGGCCGCCGGCCGGGGCCCGGTCGAGGAGGGACGCGGTGCTGGCGAGGGCCAGGAGCATGAGGGATGCCACCTCGGCGAGGTGGCGGAAGCTGAGGCGGATCGGGAAGGAGGACAAGGGCAAGGGGAGGGAGGTCCCGGCCGGTCCTGCCTGAAGCCTGTCGCCGCCGGCTCCATCGCGGGCCAGAAGATGTGTTGGTGAGGGTGGTGTGTGAAGAAGAAGAAAGGGAACGGGCTTGTTTCGTGATGATTCGGCTGTTGCGTTCTTCGGGGTTTGATGTTTTCCTTTGGCGCCCGGCTTCGATTATGGATGGGGACGTCTTTCACCTTGCGGATGGAGTTTCATCGCAGAGATACCCGGACATACAAGACATGGAAGGGGACAACAAGGGATCGGCTGTAGTTTTTCTTTTTTTTCTTTTTTTCCTATTGTCAATATGGGGCAGGCTGCGTCGGACTCGGAGCTTGAGGGGATCAAGTTGGCGTTTTATCTCTGTTCTTTTCTTATCTCATGCCAGACTGGAAACTGCATGGATTGGGTTGATGAGTTCTCTGTGTTTTTTTTTCTTTTTTTCGGAAGCGGTTTCGTTCTCCAGAATAGATTCAGATCTCGAGGAGCTGGGAGAATTATAATGATTTGGGTCGCAAAAGTTCCTTCTTCACTTGACGATGTGGCAGCCGGGCTTGAGCGAGTTCTCTTTCAAAAAAAAAAGGTTGCTTGTTAATAAGTAATATCTACTCCATCCCCGAGCTGAGCTTTTCGGGAAACATGTGCTTCCCTCCACGTCACTCCCGCCGGAAATGGAGGCGACAGTGGGGGAGAGAAGGCTTAATTTGTTGGGGTGTTGGGTCGTTTTAGTACCGCAGTGTTCGGCACGTGTCTTTCACATTTCTTCGTTTCGTTTCGTTTTTTGTTTTTGCGTACGGGCTTGGTTCAGAAGACGCCGCCGCCGATAATAAAGATGCGCTCCTCCTCGCGGCGCGCCCACTGGATGATCTTGTTGGCGCCCTGGGTGACTACGGCGCGGCTCACGTTGGGGCCGGCGACGCAGTAGAACTCGAAGACGGGCGTGATCCAGGCGAGCGAGGTGGCGTCCTCGGCGACGGAGTGCAGGACGCGCATGTGAGAGTGCTTGGCGTGGACGGCGGCGTGGAGCTGGTGATACAGGGTCATGAGGCGGCGTCGGCTGATGAGGGAGGAGAAGGCGGGTTCGAGGGCGGACATGCTGAACTGGACGTTGGCGCGGGACTTGTAGAGGAAGTGGGAGACCTGGCCGCCGGGGGCGACCTCCGCGGCGCGGGGCCGGCCGGCGCGGGCGGCGGCCTGGATGATGGCGAGGTGGCCGGACTGCGCGAGGGATGCGGCGACGGCGTCGCGCATCTGCTTGAGTTCGAAGAAGGACTCTTTGTCCGGGCTGATGAGGATGATGGCGAGCTCCTCGTCCTTGTTGGCGGAGGGGTCCTGGGCCGTGGCCTGGTCGCCGTCGACGCCGTCGAAGAAGCTGACGTACATGTAAAGGTAGCCTCGGTTGTTGAAGGCGGGGAGGCACAGGGGGATCCAGTTCTCGCCGCCGCCGGACTTGATGCCGCCCGACTCGAAGAGCATGTTGAAGATGAGCTGGAGGTCGCTGGGGTGAAGGGAGTGGCGGCGGGGGCGGATGACGCTGACGAGCTTGCCGCCGGCGACGATGAGGCCGTACAGCAGCTTCGGCGTCCTCTGCTTGAGGAAGGCGTTGTTAACGGCGTGCCTCTGGGACTTGCGCAGCTTCAGGCACTCTAGCGCGCCGAGCAGCGCGGACGGCGAGCCCTTGGTGAAGTTGTCGGCGAGTGACGAGATCAGGGGTTCGGTGCCCTCGAGGGGCTTGCGCAGGTCGGTGGAAGGGCGGTTTACGAAGATGTTCTGAAGGACCGGCAGTGTGAGTGTTGAGAGGATTTGCATGTATAGAGCCTCAAGCTGCGCCCGAAGCTGGGAGTCGCTCTCGCCGAGGCGACTGATTGCGACAAAGTATAGCGGTCCCTGGATGGCAATGACGAATCGCGTTTGGCCAGCTGTAAAGCCTAGCAAGGGGTTCTTGGCACCCTCGTAGAACGAGATGATGGTCTGAATGACGCCCATGGACGAGTTGATGAGCCCCAGGTCCCCGTGCCGGCTGTAGATGGGCTTGCCCGCCGAGGAGAGGATCATGTAGTGCTTCAGCTTGGACTTCCAGATGGCGACGCGGTCCTCGTCTCTAAAGTTGACGTCGGCCTCGTCTGGAAGTTCGTCAAACTCGTTCTCGAAGCCGGCCAGATTCCTGGTCGTATCGTCCATTCTAAGACTCTCGAACGGCGGTATCGACGCCGACTGCGACCGAAGCAGCTTCCACGCAGGGCTTCTCTTGTGGAACTCCCCGACGAGCAAGCTCGCAATGTCGCCGGCGGGGCGCAGGGTCGGCGCGAAGCTCGCGATGCTCATGGAATCCTCGGCCTCGTTTAGGGTTCTCGTCGGCGTCGCCTGGCCGCTGCTGCCCTGGCCCGGTACGGGCGTCGAAACGGCGCGCACGCCTTGCGACGAGAAGGTGCCGCGCGAGCCATCGGGGAAAGAGAGAGTCTGGATGTCGAGGGGTGTAACGGCGGTGGTGGCGGCGGCCATGGCCATTCTTGCGTCTATCGAGTGGTTCGAGTCGATGGAGCGCCTCGGGGGCAGAGGAGGGGGCTGCTCCTCGCCGGGACTGTGGTCGTTGTCCTCGGCCATGATCGCGGTCGTGGCGGAGGCGAGGGCATTTCAGGAGAGGTTGTGCGGTTAAATTGGATCAGATGCGGCTCGCCAGGATCGCAAGTCGCTATTCGTGATATGACGGCATGGTGGAACGCGACAACCTTTTCTCTGTTCGACGGATAGGCTGAGGAGGTTGAGGCCTGATGGAGTGAAGTCCGGAGAAAAAGGTCCAGGTTCCCTATCGGCACCTCTAGGCTCTAGGCTCTTTGCTCTGGTTCGCTGTAGCGGTGCGGTGGCGCTAATTACGAGGCACCTTACCGAGTCATGCCCCCCACACCTCCTCCCGTCACGTCGAGCTTAAGCTGCTGAGGCTCCGTCGCGCGTCGCGGGGCTTGGGGCAGGATGGAATTTGCCAAATCCCATTCCTTGTTATTACCTCGGCGTAAGGCAGCTACGCTACTGTGTACTGTCTTGGTATCCTTCTGTGACCAGCCAGCCAGAATGCATCAAGTTCTGTGTTACGGTACATGCGGGTACTGTGAGCCTTCTAGTTTCGTTAGGCGCCACCTAACAGGAGGATATCGCCGAAACCAATTGCCAAGGGACGACCAGCGCTGCAGGGAGACTCCAGAAGCTGGCAGGGAGGGGAGTCAACGGCAACTGCCCGTCCCCAACCCCCCCCTACAAGGGCACTCGGTGCCAGTTACTCAAGAGTTCATTGTCGTCCGTCACTGTCGTTGCTATTGTTGCTATCGTCCGTCGCTGTTGTTGCTATTGTCCGTCTCTGTTGTTTCTGTTGCCCGTCGCTGTCGTCCGTCGCTCTTAGCACGTCACTCTCGTCGCTATTGTCGTACCTACTCGTACGCGCTGCGGTAGGTAGCTTTAGATGTACCGTGCCAGGGAAGCCACTTTTGATCAGGCCACATTGGTATTCTCGTGGCACCTGCAGGCGCGCCAAAGATACCAGACTGTCGATCTCTTCATCAGGCCTAAACTAGGTACTGGACGTTGATCTTCGCAGGATGGATCATGGGGCCCGCTGTACCCAGATGGCACCTACACTTACAGTAGCGTACCTATGCAATGCTAGGAGGGCGTACAGACAACGCATGCAGCGACGCGCAGGCTGCGAAGGTTCTCCGAAATGGTTTGCTTCTTATTCTATCTACCTATGAAAATACACAAGCTGTCGGTAAAGAAAAGTGAGATTTCCCTTACCAAGAGACGAGGTGCTTCGAGATCCTAGCCAGATACCTAGGTAGTCAAGTTGGCGCCTGATGACGTTGTGGGTTATCTTATCTTATCTCGCTTCCTGAACCTTCAAGTACCTGTGCACCACCTGTAGGTGAGGTAGATACCTAATGGGAGGGTTGCGCCAGCCTCGCCCAGCGTAACGGTCACTAATTTAGCCCACCCAATGGGGAGCTCGACAGCTTACAGGGTGCACCCCACCCTCCACCTGTCGTTTGGAAGGAGACATGGTAGCCTCTCGAGCTCACCATCTTGACGACCCTGTCGAGACGAGCGATGCGAGGCCGAAGCAAGCAGCAATGAACTCACCATCCCACGATACCAACCTCGCCGGAACAACTTGATGTCCCAGACTGTTCGAACAAATTGCAAACCACGCAACCATGGCTCTTGAGCCGGGCTCAGGCCGCCGCTCCGTCTCCCCCGAGAGCTCTGGCCGGGACTCACCCCTGCCGCGCCAATGGAGGAACCAGCTTGGTGCCGGTGAGAGACGTTCCCGTCTGTTCTTGCGCCGAGAGGTCGGACGCTGATATTATAGTTAGAGGAGGCACCGTCCAAGGATAAGCACTTTCGCAGGTATGCATCTGGCGTCGAGAGGGCCTTGACGCTCTTCGAGACTGCCCTGCAGGAGTGGGCGGACTACATCTCGTTCCTGAACCGACTGCTCAAGGTGAGAAGGCCGTGGTTCAAGTCTCTTTGATGGGTGCCGGAAAGACTAATTGCATGGAAAGGCACTGCAAGCCCGCCACCCCTCCATGACGACCATCCCTTCGAAATCCATCGTCGCGAAGCGTCTGTCGCAATGCCTCAACCCCTCCCTGCCGTCGGGCGTGCACCAAAAGGCCCTCGAAGTCTACAACTACATATTCTCGACCATTGGCAAAGATGGCCTATCTCACGATTTGCCTCTGTACTTACCCGGCCTCGCATCGACCCTCTCCTTCGCTTCCCTGTCCGTCAGGACGCCCTTTCTCGACCTCCTGGAACACCACTTCCTCGAACTCGACCCGCGATCCTTGCGACCGGCTATGAAGTCCGTCGTCCTTGCTCTTTTGCCAGGTCTCGAAGACGAAACTAGCGAAGACTTTGACCGTACGCTGCGCCTTATGGAGAGCTTCAAGAAGTCGATTCGTCCCCCTGGGAGCGAGGACTTGGACGGACCGCATTCCACCGGCGACGACTTCTTCTGGCAATGCTTCTTTTTGGCTTCCATCACTGGCTCGAGTCGCAGAGCGGGAGCACTGGCATATCTTGTGAGGAACCTCCCCAAGCTCGGGGAACCCATAGCCCAGGGGAAAGTGGTCAAGAATGGCGCTCAGGAGGAGGAACATTTCGCGCAGCTGGCCCAGATGGTGGCCTCTCCTGAGCCTGGGCTGCTTCTTCGTTCCTTCGCCGCTGGTCTGGCTGATGAGCAGCTTCTGATCCAGCGTGGCTTCCTGGACCTTTTGGTCACCCACCTGCCGTTGCACTCCAAGGTGCTGCAGACCAGTGTCAAACCCGGTGACTTGGAGCTGCTGTTACGGGCGGCCGCTGGTGTCGTGACCCGGAGAGATATGAGTCTCAATCGCAGGCTATGGGCGTGGCTCCTCGGACCGGAACCAGCACCGGCGGAGAGCGAGAGCGGCATGGACTCGCCTTCGTCTGTCGACCCTCACCACTCATATTTTGCTTCCAAGACGAGCTATTTCGAAGATCACGGCCTGCACCCCTTGACACGAGCCCTCCTGAGCATGATACATGTCGACCGTGAATCGAGCCCGGCGGAGAGAGCCAGGCCGTACAGGATATGCTTGTCGTTGATGGATCGATGGGAAATTGGCGGCCTGGTCGTCCCCGAGTTGTTCCTCCCCATCGTCAATAGTGTGCGCCAATACCGGGATCAATCGCCCAGCAAGGCAGACTTCAACGAGGTCTTCCGCAGTGCTAGTGTGTTCTTCGATGGCGTAGAGAGTGGCCTCATTTACGGCGAGATCGTCAGTCTACTGGCCCAAGCCATTGGACCCGGCAACCTGCCAGACAAGGACCGCCTGGACAAACTCGACTTGGTTAACTTCATCTTGGCCAATTTCAACGTGCGAGAAGAAGAAATGATTACGATACATGCCCCGCTCACTGCCTTGTCTGTTCTGTGTATGCTGGAAGATACTAGAGAGAGGCAAAAAGCCTCCAAGGCGTCGCCCCCGAAGGGCTCCCCCAAGATCACAGAAGAAGCTTTGAACATCACCCTGATCTTGTTGGATCTCGTGCCAGATAGGGCCTTCCCTTCCCCCACCGGCGCGAAATCCAAGAGAACGGTGGAGGCCGAGGTGTTGGCAGGCTTGTCGGCCGTTGAACTCCTGAAAAGAATCAGGTCCTTCTACGTGGATGAACAAGGCAACTTGGATGCCGGCGTCCCTCTCACCCCCATCGAAGTGGGCGAGGTCCTTCTGCAAAGGTCAGGTCAGCTCATCTGCGACGGTCTGAGAAATACCGACTCGGACTCGGACCTTGGTGCCAAGGGGAGGATCCTCACCGCTCTCCTACTGAAGGCGCAGCCGGCCTATGATCTCGACGCTGCTTACCTCCTGAAGTGTCTTCATGAGCGCCTTGGACACTCCGACAAGCTATCTTTCATCTCTTTCAACTCGATTTTGTACCTGTCTGCCCATCTCTACTCCGCAGAGCGTATAGAGCTACCTCATTTGTCTGAGCTTGTCACCCCATTGGTCCGACATGCATGGGAGTTTTTGTCTGCCTCGGAGCCCAAGTACCATGTCGAAACAGTCCGCTCATTGTGGCAGCTTCAGACTGCTCTTACGGTCCAAAATCGAGACATTGAAGCGGCTTTGGCCAGTCTCATAATCGAGAACGACGTTCAGGGGTCGTTCGCATCGCGCCCAGCTGATGCCGGCCGGCGTTTCGCCGTGCTGTGGTCCCACACGCTGCAAGACTCACACGCGGAGAGGCGCGGATCGAAGACGCCGATGATCGAGAAGCCGCCTCAGATAAGACTGGCTGGGTCCGACAACTACGATGTAATGCTAACACGACCGCTGTTTCTGATGTTGGACGCCCTCCTGGACGAACGGACTCAGCTCTTCATGACCGTCAAGGGATGGCTGAACAGCCTGGTAGGCACTGACAAGTAAGCTCTGCCGTCATTTGTAGCGACGTTCTAGATACTAACAAGGTGCAGATTGTTCTTGATCTTCGTCAGAAAGTTTGCAGATCTGCCGTTTCTCAGAGCCAGCCATGAGATTGGCTCGGCTGCGGCGACGACGACTTCAACAACATTCACAGCCGATGATGACTTGGACCTGGGTCTCTACTACCTGAGGACGCTATCGAATGTGTTCCGCTGGGCCCCTGACGTTATCTGGGCGGTTTTGGCGTCAACATCACTGACCGTTGATTCCGAACACCCAGAAATCACACAAATGAGTGAGTTGCAAGCCAACGTAGTCGGGGCACGAATGCTAACGTACGCAAGCCGGGCACGAGGGCGAAATTTCCATGCAGGAAGTTTTCATCCACGTCTGTCTCAGATGCATCGCGGGAAACAACGAGCCGACAGACCTGATTCGAGTACGGTCAACTCAACTTCATCGCTACGCCTTGACGGTGATGCACCAAATCCTTCTGAACCCCTACGCCGAACCCCTCGCCAGCCTGCATCTGGAAAATGTCCTCATCGAGCGTCTGCTTCAGTCATTGAGCGGAACGGATCCCTACGTCCAGGTGCTTCTCCTGGATGTCGTCTTCGACGCCTTGAAGCTGCGAGACATGATCATTGCTGATGTGCCCGCCTCCCCGACCTCGGAGAAGAGGAAGTTGAGCATCGATCCTTCAAAGAGCATGCGGGCATCAGCACAGTCAGAGTCCAAACCAACTGCGCCGCCACCCAACTTGCTCAAGTGCCTGCAAGCTGGACTGAGCTCGCCCAGCAGCCGCAGTGTTCTCGATAGCTGGGTTAGCTTTTTGACGGAATGCCTGCCTTTCTATTCGGACACGATATTCCAAGTCCTCATACCTCTTGTCGAGACGCTCTGTCGACAGATTTCCAACACGTTCCAGGACCTTCAGTCGATATTCAGACACAACGGCGGCTCGAAGAATGACGAGTGGAACGCTCCCGAGTCCACCCTGATCTCGCTCCTGAATGCTCTTGAACAGGTCTTGGCCCGGGGACACGAGCGCCTTCTGATTGAAGAGGCCAGAACGCAGGTTGTCAAGGGGCCAGACCAGCAGCCGGGATTCTTTGGAAACATGGTGTCTGGCGTCTTCAACTCGGATGCCCCGCAGCCAAGAAGCGCGACGGCAAACGACAGACTCACGGTACACCTTGCGTTCCAGGATGCCGTCCGTATCTGCTTCACAATTTGGTCGTGGGGCCAAGGGAATGATGCGAATGCTCAGGACACGACCTCGGTAGCGTCATTCAACTACACGTCCCTCCGTATGAGGAATCGGGCCAGGCGACTTTTGGAGCATCTCTTTGCGGCTGAGACTCTGGAGTGCCTCGAGACGGTCATCGACATTTGGAGGAGCTCAATCAACATCACAACACCAGTGCCCCAGTCGGAGGTCTTCAACTTGTTGCCTGCGCTGGACGGATCGCGGCCGAAACACACCATCCCGGCCATATTCAATGCCATCTACAGCAGAACAAATCCGGGCGCATTGGACGCCTCTCGAAAGTCGACTCTAACGACGTCACTGCAAGACATCGATCTCGTTACGTTCTTGGTGGAGTACGCTCGCACGCTTGAGGACGACGCGATGGACGAGATTTGGCTTGACTGCATGGCGTTCCTCCGCGACTTGTTGACAAACCCGTTCCCCCACCGACAGACCCTGCCCAGCCTCTTGGAGTTTGCGGCCATTTTGGGCGAGAAAGTGGATAACACAAACTTTGGGGAGCAACGGAAGATGAGGCGTGAGCTTGGGGTAAGTGGCGCACGATATTAACTCAACACTTTCTAACTGTCGATAGGACCTTTTCCTGCGGCTTCTGACGGCGATCTTCACGACGAAGCCCATGACCTTTGCAGATGCCGCTCCGTACTATGAGAAATCGGAGAAGAATCGCGATGGAATTCGGCGGGCGACCACGATTTCCCTGGCCAGTGTCCTCGATAGAGCCGAGGACGTGGTAGCCATTCTGGCCTCGATTGTGCCCAACCTACCAAAGATCCTGGTTGAAACCGACCGTGTGTTGACCGCAGCAAGCACCATCTCGATCAACGTCATCGGCCCGGCTTTCAGAGCCAAGGCGTTCCCCGAGACTGTGTCCAAGAACACTCTGGACTTGCTGCAGGAGCTGTCTCGGCTTCCACAGAATCAGAAGACGTGGAAGAAGGACGTCGGCGATGCTTTCAACGACGCTAGGTTCTTCAACTCGAGCACCGATCTGGTGCGCAGCGACTGGCTGCCCTTGCTGAGGCAGTGGACCGTGAGTGACAAGGAGCGCATGCCTGAGCTTCTCAGCCGCATGAGCCCTCCCACCACGGCTGGAATTGTCTTCGGCGTTGGTGCTACATCTGCTCGTCTCGAAGCGGACAGGAAGACGCAACTAAACCTTCGTCGGACGGCCACCCTGGTGCTTGCGTCGAACGAGGATGTTTTCGTGGCTGAGCTGCCCAACATCCTGGACAAGATTGTGGAGCTCCTTGCTGCCACGGCAACTTCGTCTCCGTCGTCCACGACGCGAGCGGAAATCTACATGCTCGTCCGCGCACTGGTTCTGAAGACCAGTGCCATCCACCTGGCCATGATCTGGCCGGTCATCAACGCCGAGCTCCACGCCGCCATAGCATCTGTGGTTGCGGCCGACCACAGCACTGCGTCCGACACGTACAACAACTTGTCGATACTGCAGGCCTGCAAGCTGCTAGACCTGCTCATTTGCGTCGCGCCGGACGACTTCCAGCTTCACGAGTGGCTCTTCGTCACCGATACCATCGATGCCGTGTACCGGGCCACCAACTACCAACCGGTGGCGCTGGTCGATGAGCTCTCAGAGGAGCTCGGAACAATGGGCGTCAGCTCCTCCCTGCAGAGCAACCCGGCCGCGCACCTGGCGGCAAGCAGCTCCCACAGGCGGCCGCTGCTGGGACCGGGCGGCATCAACGACGACGTCATCATCGACAGGAAGGACGAACTCGTCGGCAAGATTCTACGGCCGTTCTTTGGCCAACTGAGCATCTTCGCGTTCGAGTCGACGTACGCGATGGCACCACTAGACAGGGAGTTCTGCATTCAGGGGCTGCTGAAGGATTTGTTTGACGAACGTAGCGTGGTTAAGGCGTTGTAAAAGTAGGTATCGCATGTCATTATTACGTGAAAGAAAGCTTTAGCCGAATGAACCCTTTTTTCCTCTTTCCCTTTTCCCCATTCCCGGTGTTACCCGTCCTGTGGCAACCCTAATGTGCCTGGTATAAACGCCACCATCGCCTTGCTCGCGCCCTCCATGCAGTACTGCACCACCTCCAGCTTGTCCCCTTCCGGGGCCAGCTTGGCGATCTGCCGCAGGTCGCTCGTCCGCGGCAGGAACAGCGCGTGGTCCATGGGCCGGCACGCGTCGTGCAGCTGCTGCAGGTTGTACGGCTCCATCCCGCTGAGGTCGAACACCTCGGCGGAGCGGTACCCCGGTCCGCCCCACGGCGGGGACGCGAAGACGACGGCGCGGGCGAGGTCGTCGACGCGAAGCTCCTCGGACAGCTCGCCGGGCGATTTGATGAGCTTGTCGAGGTACTCGAAGCAGTCGCCGTGGACCCAGGTGACGTGCTCGCCCACGCCGTAGAGCTCGGCGTTGTGCTGGGCGCAGGCGAGGGTGGCGGCGTCGCGCTCGACGGAGACGACGCGGTCCCAGCGGCCGGAGAGGGCGAAGGCGATGGTGTTGCCGCCGGCGCCGCCGAAGATGTCGATCAGCACGCGCTTGGAGGGGTCGGTGTGGGAGAGGTCGGCGGCCACGGCGTTGGCGACGGGCTCCGGGGTGACGCCGAACCAGGCCGCGTCCGTGAGGTGGACGCCCTCGTCGTACCAGGAGAAGATGGAGTAGCGCTGGGAGAAGTATCTGGGGAGGTGTTAGTTTTTTTCCGCGGCTGCAAGAATAGGAAGGAGGGGGAAGGGGCAATGACTGTACTTTTGGAGATCCCAAGGCACCTCGGCCTTGGAGTTGTAGTGGTGACACTCATCCGTCAGGGGGAGTCTGGTGGCGGCCTTCATTTTGGAGGTGATGCATGAAGCCTGGACGGAAGTCTCCTGGTTTCTGGTCGAAATAGCAGGATTGGTTAATGTAGTTGTTCCAAGCACTTGGTGGCCGCGTCACATAACTGAGATTTTCAAACGTGAACGGGCGTTGAAGCCGTTGATGAAAATGAGCATGAGCGAGGCTGGCCGCAAAGGTTGAGTCCCCAGGAACGCCCCACACCGAGAGCCCCACTAAAGGCGGGAAGAGCTTGGACCCCCCCTGCAAGGCTGACGATTGGTTCCCTGGATGACAGCTTGCCCCAAGCAACGGGCGATACGTAGCGGGAGCTCCAGAGGCAGTCACTTTTGCACGACAACAAATCCAGCAAGCGTCACGAACTCGAGCGTTTTTTATTTTCTCCCCTCTCTCAAGATACACTTCAAAAAAACTACCATCGTATCCAAAAACCCAGCTCGGCCACCGGGCGCGAACACCATGTTCAATGCGCTGAACCGCTTCATGTCCCGCCTGGACGGGCAGCAGCCCACGCAGCAGAACAACCGCGAGGGCTCGTTCGGCTTCCAGGTGCTGAGGAATACCAACCTCGAGCTCAACGTGGAGCCGTGGTTCGACTTCATCATCGGCATCAACGGCCGCCCCATCGTACGTCCTCCCCACCACCAGTCTTCACCCTTGGGAAACCCCTCCCTTCACCGAAGACCGCCACACTAACACGCCCCCCCCCCCCCCAGGACAACCCCGACCCGAGCCTCTTCGCCCAGGAAGTCCGCAACTGCGCCGGCGGCACCGTCCTCCTCGGCCTCTGGAGCGCAAAGGGCCAGCGCGCGCGCGAGCTCCACGCCCCGGTCCCGCGCGACACGGCCTCCCTCGGCCTCTCGCTGCAGTGGACGCCGCTCGCCGCGGCCGCCAACATCTGGCACGTCCTCGACGTCGCGGCCAACTCGCCCGCCGACGCCGCCGGCCTGCTGCCGTACGGCGACTACATCCTGGGCAGCCCCGAGGGCGCGCTGCACGGCGAGGGCGGGCTGAGCGAGCTCGTCGAGGACCACATCGGCCGCCCGCTGAGGCTGCACGTGTACAACAACGAGTACGACGTGACGCGCGAGGTGACGATCCAGCCGAGCCGCGAGTGGGGCGGCGAGGGCGCGCTGGGGTGCGTGCTGGGGTACGGCGCGCTGCACAGGCTGCCGCCGCCGCTGAACGAGCCCGTCTCCGCGCCGGGGGAGACCATGTTCGACGGGGAGGTCCCGGGCCCCGCTGCTGCGTTCGGCGCCCCGCCGGTGGGTGACGGCGGTGCGCAGCCGGGGATGTTCGTGCCGGCTGATGCTGCTGCGGGTGGTGACGTTCCTCAGGGAGGAGACTTCTTGGTGCCGGCGCAGATGGTGGCCGAGGGTGGTGGCGCCGCGGGAGCGCCGCCGCCGCCTCCCCCCGCGGGCGCGGCGACGACGAGGAAGAAGAAGGAGAGGCACCACCACGGCGGGAACCAGTTCATGGACGACTACTTCAAGGAGGAGGAGAAGAAGAGCAGGGAGCTGGACCACACGCCCAGCGGGAGGGCCACGCCGGTCGCGCCGCCTCCCAAGGCGGGGGGCCCTCCGCCGCCGCCGAGGGCGGGCACCACGTCTCCGCCCAAGGAGGAGGCTACAGGGGGTGGCGAGTGAGGGCGCAAGGGTGTACGAGGTGTGCATACACTAGACTTGTTTTTTCGTGTTCCATGATGATTCCCAGATTTGCAATTCTTTTCCTTCGGTTCAGACTCCTCTACCAAGTTCTGGTGATGCAACGCCTGCTTCTGTAATGTACAGCTTGTTTGTTTGTTCGTCTCGCACGCTCGCACGGCATGCGGCGGCCGTGGCCCACGCGGGCTGCGGCACCCCTACTTTCCCTTTTCCACGCGCACTCCGTCCCCTGATCTTCCACCTCAGATGATCTGACGCCCCCTTTTTGTGGTGGTATCCGTGATATGACCCCTTGGATCCGAGGACTCAGTTTATGAAGTTGACGCAGAAGAAGTGGAGGATCAAGCTGCAGGCCACGTAGTCGGCGAATGCTCTGCGGTTCTGTCAGCTTTTGGTCTCTACCAGGTCGATCAACGTGGGTTTTCGGGCTGGCGTACCTCTCGGGTGATACAGAGGGGAAGTCGGCCTTGTTGGCCTCGGTGGTCTGGATGCGGAGAGAAGCTGATCGGGAATTAGTTAGCCATTGGGGCTTGCGGGAGGGAGGCTGAGCTACTCACCGGTGAGGACAAACTGTCCAACGGTAGCGGAGAAGCCGGAGAGGAAAGCGTTGAAGGGCTGTTGGAACAACAAGGTTAGCAGCTGAATTCCAGAACGGCTCTTCCAATTCCTTCAAAGACAGGGCAACTGGACTCCTTCAAAGACCACAAACGCCTCTCCTATCCTTCCTAAAAGAAACCACACAGAGTACGTACGTAGTTGCCGGCCAGGACGCAGTAGAGGAACTGCAGCGCGCCGACGACGACGAGGAAGGCCATGAAGACGTCGATGAGCTTCGTGCGCTGCGGCGTGTTGTTGAGGTAGTGGCTGTAGATGTTGCCGATGACCTTGTCCCAGTTCTGGGCGCCGCCGCTCGCGACCTTTGTGTTGGGGACGGCCTTGGGCTGCGAGGTCATGGTGCCCGGGATCGCGGCCGCGGCGGTCGGTCCTGCGGGCGCCGAGGGGGGTGCCGCTGCGGCGGGCTGGGCGGCGTTCTTCTTGGGAGCCATTGTGTTCTTTTTTTTTTTCTTCGGCCTTTCGTTGTGACGTTGTCGAGGGTTCGAGGGTTGGGGGACGGGGGGATCGACGGAGGAGGAGGGTTTCGTGGGGTCGTGACGGTTCGTGATGGGGTCGAACTGCGCGATACGGGCTCGTAGGTGAAGCTCAGAGCTGTCCTCTGGAGGACACGACAGCTTGAAGCCACAGCCTCGATAAGGTAATGTGTGGCTTAGGCGCTCGACATGGCAAGGGGTAATGGAACTGGCGCGGGACCCACAAATCCGGGGTGCCGCCGCTGGTCCCCTGAACGGCAGAGCTTCGTTTGATTAGTCAGTCCGTCGAATGCATGAGATCATTCCCTCCACAGCTCTCTCTGGTCGCCCGCCGGCCGAACTGTGGAAGCTTGGACTCCCGAGGCACCGAGCCACGTCGGAACGTTGCCCCCTCCACTTCCGCTCCTTCAATCATCTTTCAACCCGCGACGGCCGAGTCTTACAACTTGAAATAATACCAATTGCTCTCCCAAAAATCCCTGATTCGAATTCAAAGAGACATCTTCCGCTCAACAGAACATCTAAAATGGTACGGCGTCCGCCGTGAGATCCGTCCTTTCCAAATGCGGCACGAAGCTGACAAAACGACGTTGCACACTGCGCAGGCATCCAAGGACCTCCAGATCCCCTCCTACGCCCTCGCCGCCCTGACGGCCGGCGGCGGAATCGCCGGATACGCCCGCACGCGCTCCGTCCCCTCCATCGTCGCTGGGTGCGCCGTCGGTGTCCTCTGTACGTCTTCCCCCCCTTCTTCCGTCCTTCCTCCCGTACGTCTGAGACCAATTGACCCCCGACAGATGCCCTCGGTGGCTACCGCATCCAGACCAGCGAGCCCTACGGCGTCGAGCTCAGCCTGCTCGCCTCCGTCGTCCTCGGCGGCTCCGCCATCCCCCGCGCCATCCGCCTGCGCAAGCCCGTGCCGATGCTGCTCAGCGTGCTGTCCCTGTTCGGCCTGTTCACCTTTGGCAACGAGTTCCGCCAGAGCTTGTAACGAGAATCCGCAAGAGACGGGAAATGGGAGGATGTGGAGGGGCTTTGTACAATTGTTGTTTGATGAATGCGCTGTAGATGTACACCAGTTCAGGACCCAGGAGAGACTGAAAGAAATAATCAATTCTTGCTCCGGGTATTCCGGGTTTCTCCCCCCAAACCACTTTTGTTCTTGATATTGTACACTGTCCCTCGAAGGACAATAGTTTTCTCCCGTGTTGTTGGTATCCCGTACGTCCCAATGACCGCCGAATCCAAAGTAAGGTGTGATTTTTTTGTCGTATAATACAGCTCTCAGCCCTCGTCCTCCTGCTTCTCGTGTACATGTTCGTCCTTTCGTCCGCTCGATCGATCGTTCGCATATTCGCTCCGCCCGCAGCCTAGTCGAGGCCGAGGGACTTGTCGAGCTCCTTTATCCTGTTCTCGCGCTCCTCGCGCCTGGCCTTGGCCGCGGCGCGGTTCGCCGCCGTGCGCGCCGCGCGCGCGCCCTTGAGGCACTCGTTGACCTTGGTCTTGGCGTCGTTGCAGCCGCCGAGGGCCTTGTGCATGAAGCCCCTGGCGTGGCACTCCTCGAGGGCGACCATGACGTCCTCGCACTCTGTTGCAGCCTCCGGTTAGCCGTGGGCTTTTCGGGGGGCGGACGTCGCATCGCCGTCGGAGAGGCGGTTCGGAGGTTCTGGGTGAGCGGGTTCACTCACCGAAGTTGTCCTTGGTGTGCAGATGGGGATGCATGGCGGGCGAAGTTTCCGACTCGGGTACTGCGTGTAGGAGAATGTGGAGGACGGCGATCGGGGAGGTAGAGGTTCTGTGGTCGTGCGTGGTGCGGACGGCGCAAGAAGGGAAAAAAGTTGAAAGGCCGATGGTTCAGTGCAAGTGAAATGGCCGGCGAGGGATTGGATGAGACCACTGGTGGGGGGGAGCGAGCGCGCGCCGGGGCGCCGGGATTTGAGGGACGGCAAAACCTCGGACCAGCCGACGCCCGCCCTTCTAGAAGTTCCATCGCAGTTGGGCCCAAAGTCACAGGCCCGTGGAGGGACGCAATCCAATTGCTCTTCTCACTCACTTAATCACTTGCTCACTCGCTCACTTCGGGACAACCTCTCACCACTAACGCCCTTTCTCTTTTCTTCCACCTCACATTTTACAGGCCCCCAGGGTCTCACAGAAACAGCCAAAATGTCGGCGGCACCACCAGCAAGCCAGCGCAAGCAGCAAGGTCTGTGTTCATCAACCCCTTAGGGACCCTTGAAAGCCCGACCTTCAAACCCCCCGCCATCCAGTGCGTACTGACCTGCCACTCTAGACCTGCAAAACCAGTACGGCATCTACAAGAACACGCTGCAGCAGATTGCGCAGAAGATCGGCGACGTGGAGCAGGAGGCCGAGGAGCACAAGTGCGTCTCACCATCTCTTCCTTTTTTTCCCCACCGCATCCGCCATGTCTGCCCACCCCAACCCAGATGCCATCTCTGTTACCATGACGGCCCTATGACGGTTCACCAGAGTGTAACCGCGCAGGCGCGGAGGCAGAGAAGACGCCGGCCAGGGGCAGGGGTTTAGAAACCTTCTTCGATGCCGGGTCCGCGGGCGGCGTCCTCGATTCTGCGTCTCACCGCTCTTCAGGGGAGAGAAGAAAAGGCAAAAGCAGGCACAGGCAGCGCGCATCACACCGCTCATTCGCTAGGTTTTGGAAAAGGAAGTACGAAAGATCTGTGGACTAACGACTCGCGCAGGCTCGTGCTGGAGACGCTGCAGCCGCTGGCCGAGGACCGCAAGTGCTTCCGGCTGATCAACGGCGTGCTGATGGAGCAGACGGTCAAGGACGTCATGCCGGCGCTGACGACCAACTCGGAAGGCCTGAAGAAGGTGCTGGAGGACCTGGTGAAGCAGTACAAGGCCAAGCAGGACGAGCTGGAGAAGTGGAAGGTTCGTGATGGCCTCGGCGCACCACCTCCCTTCCCCCCGCAGACGTCATCGAGGTGTGGTGATGGGACCTGGTTTTTGCTGACGCCGCGAACAGAAGAAGAACAACGTCCAGGTCGTCCAGAACTAAGAAGGGCACGGCGGAATACCAAGAACGAAGCGGCTTGGAGGGACGGAGCTCAAGGTCGTAGCCCTGCCGAACCTGCCGCGTGGGAAAGGAAAGTGTGGCCGGAGGTTTTCGGGGTCGAGACGCGCAAGATTTCTCTCTTGACGTCTGAATCCCTCCCCTCCCCCCTCGATGCTGAGCTGTCTCTGCATGCCATGGCCACGCCACGAGACGTCGGGTGTCTCGCAATCTCTGCAGAATAAGTGAGGCTAGCACCGCGCATGTTGTTGTTCGCGGGCGAGGGTCTTCGGTCAGGAGATGGGAAAGGGGAAAAGAAAGCAACTCTCGGTCGAGACCATCACGATGAAGAAGGGCACCTTGTACAATGTAAGGTGGTGTAGTAGCGATGCGCTGTACAACGCCATAGGCACGCTCAGGCGCAGAGGAATACAGTCCCGGCGGCAAGGGCGTTTCGGTGCCCAACAGATTGCTGCCCTTTTTTTCTAACGTCATCTGACGAACACACCACCTCTGTCTCTCTCCCCCTCCCTTCCCGGTGTCGGCTTCTGTGTGTGGCTCGGTTGGCTGGATGAGAGCTTCCCGATTGACGAGGCGTGCTTACTGGCTGCTTCTCATGCGGCCCTTGGTGGTGAGGGTGGGTGGGCGAGGGGGACGTCAGTTTGCTGTTGCGACGGTTTACGAGACTTTGTTACCCTTACCCGCTGACAACGCTCTGAGGGCGAAGTAACCACATCACGATGGTCTCCTTATGGTGGTACCTCACTCCGGGGGAGCGGGCGGGTGTGGAGGCGCCGGATCGGGGCCACCCGGCCGAGCGACGAGCCGGTCGAGCCCGTTCCGATATCATACGTCAGGTGCTATGTTGTCATGTGCCGATCAAGCCCTACGTACCTGGGTAGTCACCAACGGGGGGAAGGGCGGAGACGTGCCGATTCGCAAGTGCCGAGGTGTGAAACATCTGGGGGGGGGGGGGGGGGGGGGGGGGGTGTCTGGGTACGCTACAAATGATCGACTGATGCCGTCCCCGGCGTGATATCATGCGTGTTCTAGAAAGGACATCCCCCGGGTCGAGCTCCCGCGGCTGGTGCCCAACGAGCGGGCGACGTTCGGAACCACGGTCGATTTTGCTTGGCCTTTTTTGGGGGCCTAGATGTGGGAGGCATCCCATCCCATTCATACCCGCCCCGCCTAAACCTGTGGATGTGTTCAAGATGGAGGGCCACTCCCGCATGGTGCCCGGCATCACCTGGAACGTCGTATCTGCATCGCAACTAACAAGTCCTCGAGGAACGGCCCCCATCACATCACACCTTCGATTTCGGGGCAGTGGGCGTTAGAGAGCACGCAGGGCGAGGCACACCGGTTGCATCTCGGCGAGGTCGAGAGAGACCGGGGTGGTTGCGGGAAAATGTGGCTCTGAGTTGTCAAAAAAAGGTCCCCCAGGATGTACAAGAAGAAGCGAAGCGCAGCCAGCTCATGCAACCATTACGTGCCGTGCGTGCCAGGCTCTTCGAATTCACCCGCAGCGGCGAAGAGAGGCCCGAACCCCTCTCTTCCGCTTCTTGCTGTCTCTATACTTATAGCCGTATAGTCAGTCTGCCTTGGCGAGAGAAGAGAGCGGAAGGGTGTGGGAAACAACACATCACCCGGGCCGGGGGTTTGTGGGTTTGTGGTGGAAGAAGAAGTGGAAGAGAAAGCCGGCGCATTGGCAATGCGAGGCATCGCATGTCATCGCATCGCATCGGATATGGTGACCCTTTCGTCCAATCCGAGCCCAACCCAGATAGAGGGTTATTGGCTCCCAAAGACGGGCGACGCTGGAGGGGGAGAGCCCAACCGGGCGCGCAGGAAGATGATGGGCCTGCCTGCCAGAGTCTCTGCTGCATGCAGGGTCAGACGTACGCAGCAAGGCGATGGGGTCGCCGATTGGGAGGCCCAGCGACGGTGTTGCGGGTGCCTCGAGGGCATTGGAAGAATTTCTCCGTTGGTGTTGCAAGCGCCATCGCAAGGGTTGGGGGAGTGGGAAAAAAGGGCAGTCAAATGGAATGTCGAGCGCAAAACACGACTTCTGACGTAAGGTAATCTCGTCAAAGGGGATTTTGTGCCAATCAAGAAATTGAGAAAATGGGAACGCTCATGACATTTTTGATTGGCTTAGAAAGCTCGATCAGAGCTCTTGTCGCAGCCTCGTTGCCCAAAGCTCCCGGTAGGTTGAGAAAGAAGGTGGTGTCCAGCCGCCGTGAAGCTCTACAGCTCTAGGGGGAGGCACAGTGGGCAGTGGCTGCCGGCCAACCAAGACGCCATGTTTCGGCCCAAACGGCGTCATTTCTTAGGCTGCCGTCAGCCTTCCCGTGCCTGACCGAGAGGCCGTTACAATCCAAGCAAGTTAGGTAACTGAAGGTTTGGGGGTGGGTGACAGGCTGCGCCGGCTCGTTCTTGTTTATCTCTGACGCTGCCATTGTCAAATCAAGCCGCGCCGTCACCCTCCTTCACCCTCGTCCTCCTCTTAGAGCTAAGTACGATGTTGTGCTGTCGCCAAACCCAATCCCCGACTCCGTAGACGACGACGACTGCTCTTTCCCTACGAGGGCTGCATCGTTTCGCCAACCTGACGATGATGCCGACGGGGATGGTGATGGTGACAATGGAACAAGGCCCAGAATCTACTACTCCATCCAGCAGTCTCCCCAGGACGTCCAACTGCATGAAGAAACAGGAACTTAGGTCGCCGGCCCCCGTCTTCATCCGTCGTGCGACCTCGCATGGCCCTGCTTGGCGGCCGCCATCCGGTGTCAAGCAAGGCAAGTCGTGTTTGCTACCCTCCGCCGGGCCTAGTGGATTCTGGTCGTGCCGTCCACACCGCCAGGTCAATATACACCCGACCTTGACGTGAAAGAGCGTCCGGTCCGGTGTTGATACAGCAGGATATCGCATGCAATGACACATCAAACTCTGCTGGGCGGGCCGCGGGAGTGTCGGTGCCTCGGGAGGGATGGTCCTTCTTCTTCATCGATGTTCCGGGCCTCACACCTTCACTCAGACAGGTACCTATGTAATAATTACTGACTGGATGGAATGACAAGGCATTCCTCCCGCCTCGTGGGCTGACTGACAGCACCCCGACAGCTTCCCCGCGATGAAATGTCGTCAGACGCCCAAACTCACGGCCGAGGGACATCCGAGCGCGCGAGAGCGGAGCGGAGAGCGCGAAATGGAGCTGTCGCAGCGCAGCGCAGCGCATCTCAGCCGCGCTGTTAGAGAGCAGGATCGGATGGTGGGTGGCTGGATGTACCGTGCTATTCCTGGGATGGCGTCCTGACGCTGACAGGTACCTAGAAACCACGCTATGCCATGCGCTAATCTAATGTACCTACCCTGCCATCGATACAACGGATGGTGGGTCTCGCGACCAGAGGGCGACTTGTGCCTTGTTGTTGTGCCTAATGCGCTGGGCGTCTTGTTGACCGCACCTTTTCGCCCACCTTCCTCCAATTCTCCCTTCTGCACCAACCCCACGTTCTTGCAGCCATCAACACGTACAGGTGCATCCGCAAGACCAGGCGCATTGTTAGGCTCGACTACGACCTCGATCGAACAACTCAGACGCCCCGAATTCTTGTAAGGAACCCAATCCACGGACGAGAGACCCTGTCCGACGGCACTTGCTTTGGACCACACCCCATCTTCGTCTCTTTGCCCCATTCACACACACGAGAGCGCGCGCGCGCTTTCGTCCTCTTCCCGTCTGCTTGCCCTCTCTCCCACCAGTCGCTGTCGCGGCCCCCCTTCGTCCCCATCGCCCTCTATCCCGTTTAGGTCAAGTGGACAACAAAAAAGCTCTCTCTGACGCGCATTTGCAGCTGTTGCCTCTTCGAGTTCGCTGCTACGGCCTTCCCGTCCGATAGTCCGGTGTGTAACCACAGGTCGACTGTTCCGCGCCCAAAAAAGCTCGGCCAAACGTCTCGACGACGCACGCAACTGCTTCCACGCTGGTACCAAGTCCGGCTGCCCACGCGCCTCTTCGACGCAGCACTCCGCAGCTCTCCGCCCGCTGGCAAACAAAGTACCTGCCTTAGCTACCTCGCCTCGGGCATACTGATTCGACCTGATCTCACGCCCACCAACCCGTTCTTTCCGTTGCGACTTGCGAACCCGTCTTTGCTCTATCCCGCGCGCCGAGCTTGGAGCGCGTATACCCACAGCTGCAGCAGGGCGATCACGAAGCATCTTAGCCAGGCCAACGCTACATACTACACAGCACCTTCGTCTTGGAATCGATAGGACCGCCGTTCTTGTGGGGCCCCCAGACGCAGACGCAGCCACCCTCTTCCCGCTTTTTTCCCAGTTGCTGTTTCCAACACCCTCTCGGACAGGGCAGCAGACAGGCCACCCCCAGGACGATCCGTCATAGTGCCAAAGTCAAGACAGGGCCTGCCAGGGGACCGCGAGTAAAAATAATCCATCCCATACCAGAGGACAAGCCGAGGGCTCCACGCCAGGATTTGACGCACGTTTCTGCAGCTAAGCCGCGAGACTTGCAAGCCTTACGCTCCTGCAACGTGTCAGGGGACACATCATCCCAAGCCCGTCTCGTCGCCGTGTGTGTGTGCGAGCTGCAAGAACCCAAGCAAATTACAAGAACGCCAGCAGCCGCTGCAGGTAGCCAAATATGTCGGACTCCCCCCAATCTCCTCCCAAGGATGTCGACCAAGGTGTACAATCACCCGAAGAGGAACAAATGAACGAGCCTCAAGACCCACAGAATGCTGGCCTGGCCTATGCGGAGTTCGAGGTCAAGGAGCAGGACCGGTGGTTGCCCATAGCAAACGGTAAGCCGAAACTTCCCCTTTCCCCGTGACCCTCGAGACGGCGGCGGCGACGGCAGACGGCGACGACGGCTACGACGACTACGACGATGCTTGGACCTTTGGCTTGTGCGCTCCAGCCGCTTCCGTGACCGGTGGTGGTGTATTTCAACTGCGCCGGCTTGTCCGCCCACGAGACGCTTTCCTCCTGGCCGCCGCCGTCGTTATTGGTCTTGGTTCAGGCATCGTCTAGCGAGGAGCAAGCATACGCCGTGCGCTGTTAAGTTTCCATGTCTCACGATTCGTCGCCAAAGTCGCCAGAAGCGGCCGGAGCTTCCAGTGGCGAGAAGTATGATGAGCTTGATGCTAACATACGAAACTTTGCTCCAGTGGCACGTATCATGAAGAACGCGCTCCCCGAGAACGCAAAGATTGCAAAGGAAGCCAAGGAATGCATGCAAGAATGCGTCAGCGAGTTCATCTCTTTTATCACTAGCGAAGGTACGTTGGCTCGTTGACTCGTTGGCTCGTCGGCCTTTTCCCCTTGCGCCGGCGGGGGTGGACGCTCTTGCAGAACAGAAACCTGACCTATCGCAGCATCGGAGAAGTGCCACCAAGAGAAGCGCAAGACGGTCAACGGTGAAGACATTCTCTTCGCCATGACATCGCTCGGATTCGAGAACTACGCCGAGGCCCTCAAGATCTACCTCTCCAAGTACCGCGAAGTGAGTATAGCAGCGGACCACCTCGCCCCCAGCCCCGCACGAATCAGGTCGAGTCGATGGGTCGAGCATGGCTAACCAAACCAGCAGCAATCCCAGTCCAACCGAGGGGAGAGCTCGCACCGCCCGGGCAGCAGTGGTTATGGCGCCAACCCTCCCGCAGGTGCCGGCAGCTTCCAGACGGATCCCCAGAACAACGTCCTCGGAGGCCAGCAGGGAGACGGCGGCGCCGACCAGAACTACATGTACGCCGCTCAGCCCGGACACAACGGCACGGGAGGCGCGGATGGCTACTAGTTATCCACTGTGCCGAAGCCGTTATTCAACGTGGTTCAGTGGTCAGCGATCGCGATAGCGCTTTCAGCGATCATGTTGACTGTCCTCTCGATCCTGATGTGTTTCTTCGCTTTCGTGTTGTTTGTCTCCTCGGTCCTGCTGGGAAAGTTGGCGCTCAAGCTGGTGCCGCAGCATGTGCAGAGGCGTTTTCCCTCTATTTGAAGTATATGAACATATTTTCAAGTGTGTATAAGTACAGGGCTGGGGTGTGTTTGAGAGGAGAGAGACGAAGACAGTTTTACCCAAAAGTGTGGACTGGAAGGGAGGGGGGTTTCGTTTTCTTTTTTCTTGACAACCACCACCACTACCACCACTACTACTGTTAATAGATTCCCATTTTTTTTTGTTTCGCGTCGCGATTCAGGCAGCCATTCCACGCCATGTCGGTGGTCCAAGGCGGGTCTCACCAGGCAGAGGCAGTGAGAGGCGAGATAGCAGTCCAGCAAGCATCAAAAAGCCGTTGGGACGGACCCGGCCTGTACTCCCAACGACGCCAGTTGGGCCACAGCACTACTAGATAGCTTCTAATTCCAGTTCAGTCGCGCATCTATACAGGTTTCTCGTTGATGACTCTCCTGCTGGAGGTTGACTTTGAGGCGTTTCGCATCCTTTCTCTCGTATTTTTGAATGCGTACCAGTGTGTAGGTTATACTGACCAGATCGCGCCTCAACCTGAAGTATCGCCCTGCCAAGGACCCGGGATGCACTCTCCAACCCAGCGGCCACATCGGAACAGCTAAGCCTGACGCTGCCACCCGGCTGCCAGCCTTGATATAAACTTCAATATGTGAGGCTGTCTTTGGCATCAATGCTCTGAGGCTTGGAAAATCGAGTGACTAACAGACGATTGTGACGAATGTCAATGTGCACGGTCCACGACAGGGCCACTTTTGATGTCCAGGGGTTGTGATAGAGGCACGTGCGCAGCCCCTCCAGTCTCAAAATTTTGCCCAGTGCGGGCCGAACAAAGACTGTGCTAGTGCTGCCCGCTCGCAGGGGGAGAAAAAAAAGTAATCGGCAGCCTCTCATCGGTCGCCAACTTCTCCCAGGCAACAAACCGCCGAGTAGGATTATCGGTCGGCCACCACCCCAATCCCGTCGACTCTCGAGGACAGGAAGCAGCTTCGAGACCAGATTTTATCGGAAGGCCTGACATGCTTGACTTTTTTCTGCAGCAGATCCTCGCGCAACAAATCTACCAGTCTATGAGAATAGCAGGCCGCTCCTCCGCCACCACGCTGCGAACTGCTTCCTCGGGCGCTTAGGACGAGACCGAACCTTGACCAACCCACACGACATCATCCCCCATGAGACCCTTCACCCCCATTTCCAGACATCGGTCTGGTCCACCACCGAGAACGGCCACACCAATTAAGAGTATCCTGCGGCAAGCTTCTGTCCTGGGGCGAAGGAAAGCCGACGAGGCAAGGCTCGACTCGGACCCCGCAGACCCTCCCTCAAGCCCAACCAAGCGACGCAAGGTCTTCATCAACGAAATGAACAACCGCGTCTTCGAGTACGGCACGCGGTCGATGGACGAGGTCAACGCAGAAGTGCGGAAGGCCCTGGAGGAGCACCTCATGGGCGAGGACGAGGAGTATGACAACCTCAAGGAGATCTTCGCCAACGACAAGCAGCGGTACCTGCCGCCCGTGGCTGGGGAGGACGAGGACACACTCAAGCCTCAAGAGCTCAAGAGTTACGTTCTGGCGCTGACTAGCTGCGTCCCGCTGCTGAAGAACAAGGCCTGCAACGGCCTCGTGCGGACGGTGCTCCAAGTCTCATGGCTCGGCCGCGACGAGGACTTCTTCAAGGTCTACATCCAGTTCCTGGCGGCCCTGATTAGCGCCCAGGGTTCCTATCTGACGCACGTGCTGTCCATGATTGTCGAGAAATTCTGCCACTCCAGACAGTCCGAATGGAATGTCGCCGACTTCCCCCCCGTCTCTCGTTCCACGATGCGTGAGCGCCTGCACACGGGCCTGCAGTACATTCTCCAAATGTTCCCCGCCGCCACCCCTGTTCTCCGAAACTTGCTCGACGGCAAGTTCCCCTTCGACGACGACCCGAAGCGGATGTTCGTTGCGTACGTCAACAACCTGTTGAAGCTTTCCGACTACGCCGGGGACCTGGACCTCGATATCATCGACGTCCTGCTGTCGCGCCTGGTCAAGATCGACGTCCAGATGCAGACGGACCTGGATGACCTCGACGACGACCTCACGGCGTCGGTCGCATACGCGCTGGGCAAGTCCCTGAACACTGGGTCGTGGGAGGGCGACGAAGAAGCCGAAGACGAGGACAGCGACGACGAGTCCGTCGACAGCGACGATTCGGAATTCGACGATAAGGAGGAAAAGGTCCGCGTTGTCAAGGGCAACGTCGAGAAGCTGGATGCCATCCTTGACACGCTGTTCGATCACTACACGCCGCTCTTCGAGGACCCCGACTCGGACGAGGCCTGGGAGCGCTACGCCCTGCTGGTGCAGTCCTTTGGCAAGATCGTTCTTCCGACGTACAAGTCGCGCCACACGCAGTTTCTGCTCTTCCACTTTGGGCAGATGTCGGCCCGCTTACGAGACACGTTTGTCGGCAGTCTGATGCACATTTTCAGCTCCCAGAACCGGCCAAGCTTCGTGCGACAGGCAGCGGCAACGTATTTGGCTGGGTTCATGGCAAGGGGCGCCCACGTTCCGTCCGACCTCGTTCGCACGGTGTTCGCCCTCCTGCTCAAGCAGATGCAGATTTACCGAGTCAAGCACGACGCGGACGCGCGAGGACCGGACCTGAGGCGGCACCAGATCTACTACGCGCAGGTCCAGGCCGCCCTGTACATGTTCTGCTTCCGCTGGCGCGACCTGATCGTGTCTGCCCCCGAGTTCGTCGACCACGACGACCCGGCATCATTCCTGGGCCACGAGCTGGAGTGGATGCAGGGCATGCGGGAGGAGCTCTCGGCGAGCGTCTACTGCAAGATGAACCCCCTCAAGATCTGCGCGCCGGCGATTGTCGAGGAGTTTGCGACCCTGGCGCACAAGCTCGGGCTCATGTACATCTTCCCGCGCGTGGAGGAGAACAAGCGGATCCGGCTGTCCCAGTTTGTGTCGGACACGTACGGCACCGGAGGCGCCCTCAGAGACACGGGCTCCGGAGCACAGGACGAGGAGTCGTACCAGCTCGATCCCTACTTCCCCTTCGACCCGTACCAGCTGCCCGTGAGCAAGCGGTGGGTGCAGACGGACTACGTGCACTACCAGGCCATCCCGGGCCTCAACATGACGGCGGAGGATGAGGACAGCGACGACGACGACGAGGCGATCCCGGAGACGGACGTCGAGGAGGACACGGCCACGGCCAGCGAGGATGAGGATGACGACTGAACTGTCACGAAGGAGGTGATTTTCTTTTCTAGGGGATCTGCATCAACAACGGCGTAGGGCGGCAAAAAAGTCAAAAGCGATCTTTTTACTTCGGAAGGGAGGGGCCAATTTGGCAACTGATTTTATGGGTTTCCCGCAAGGCGTTGGGGCGTGTCGAGGAAGGGATGTTATTGAGCCATACGACGACGAAAGATGGGGAGGAAAGCTGGAACGAAAGATGTCAAAGATAATTTTCCCAGCCTTCTCATCCCCGGAGCTGCGAGCAAAAAGAGTCTGTCGATATGCACAGCGAAGACCAGCAACCTCGTTAGGCATTTGAGAAGAGAATTGAAAAGAGTTTCTATTTCAGATTATGTGATCCATCTGCCCCCGCCCCTATTTGTTTATTTAGCTTTTCGTTCTCGGTTCCCGCCCTGGACGAGATACGGTCCGGGTTGGTTTGACGTTTGACAAATTGTCTCGGGCAATGATAATAGAAGGGGGGTGGAACGTGTTCATATATATGACAATGTCCAACACGGGCACATTTCAAATTGATGGTCGCTGAGTGAGGTGACACCAGCAAAGCAAGGGTAGTGCGATTCGGGGGAGGACCACGTGAGGGTGGCGGCTTTTTGCGTGTCTACCTTGTTGGCGCTTGCCGCCTCTGCTGCTGGTGTCGTTCTTCACCCCCCCCCCCCCTCTTCGGCCCCTGGACTGGACTCTGGCAAGCGCCGAGGGTAAGGTACCTCGATTTAGGTAGGTGCTTTACCCAAAGGTTAAGTAGCTAGCGGGCCGCGGCCTTCCCTCTCTCGCCATCTCTCACTTTGCTGGTGGTTTGACTCGTTCGTTGGTGGAGAGGAAAGCGGCAGAGAGAGGGGCGAAAAAAAAAAAAAGGCGATGGGAATTTGGAATTCGCCCATCTTTCTCTTTTAAGTTGTTTGCGGGGGTTCTTTTCCCGCATCTCTTAACTCATCATATCATCTATCGCCTATTATCTTCTTACCAAGACGGACGCTGCTTCTTGCCTTTTCGTTTGCGTCTTCTGCATTTTTTCCCTGCGTTGCATAGCACTTGCTGTCGCTTTTCTTTCTTGTTTCGTTTGAGCCTGCCGCGACGTGGATTCCTCCTCCTCCAATCGGCCACCCCTCGCATTCAAAGTACCGCCTTCTTGCTGCATCAAATTACCTTGATTCCACATCGCCTTCGACGAGCGGTGGAGATTGAGCGAGAGGGAAACCATGGCGGATCGTCAGCTGCGGCTGTCGGGAGAGGCGGCTGCGGCGGCGGCGGGGGAGGGGCAGCAGCAACAGCAACAGCAGCGGTCTGGCAGCGGCGGCGGCGGCGGCTGGGGAAGCGAGGACGTCGTCGTCCGGCCCTCCTTCACGGAGTACTGGAGGGGGGAGAAGGAGGGCGAGAGGGCGGGACGGGTGCAATTCGTGAGCGAGGGGCAGCAGCAGCAGTCGTCGTTGTCGGGGATGGTGATGGGATCTCCTCCTCCACCGCTGGGGGAGCAGCAGCAGGGTTCATGTGAGTGACCCCCCTCCCCGGTTTCTTCCTTTCACCCACTTTCGATCCCTCCTCCCCCCCGCGATGATTCCATCTCCTGTCCTCATTCGCCCGTTCCGGATCGACGAGCTGTCGGTATTGCGCATCCCTCTCAACGTCTCGGAGATATTTTCTCTATGGTTCTGTTTCGTTTCGAAAAGTGGAGGAACGACCCTGTCTTTTTCATTCATCCCACCCCTCGTTTTTTTTTCTCTTAAAAATTTCGGGGGCCGTGGTTTGTGGACGACGTTCTTCCTTTGGACGACAGTCTCACTGCATTCTAAGAGGAGCCTTGGCCTGATTCGTCACCGTGGCGGGAGGGCGGGGCGGGCTGGCGACTACAGGTACCTATGGAGGGAGGTTAGGTCTCGTCTCGTCTCGGTGAGCCGATGATTCCTCATCGCAGCCCGCGTGGCGCAAGTCCCGACGCCGCTAAGACGGGGATGGCGTGGGGCAACTCGGCGTTGGGAATCCTCCGCGCGCTTGCGTCCCTCCATTCGAAAAAACCGGCCGGCCTTGTTGTCCTAGGGGAGGGGCTGAGAAAGATTCCTAATGAGACAGACCACTGGCAACTCGTGGGGCCCGGTCCCCCGATCCGTCCATCCGCTGCTCGTCTATGCGGATCACGGTCTGATCGTCCTTGGCTTCTGGAATCATTCCGTCTGTATTCGGATCCGGCTGCTTCCTGACCGCGTCCACGGCCATGCGCTTACACCACTCCCTCCCCCCGACATTTTCCAATCTCGGGACCACACACAAGAAGCCCAATCATGTCTTACACAATTTCCTGCGACATGCCGTTTTGGTTGATTCCACATTATCCCGAAGTCTCGTGATTTGTGGCATCTCGTCGTCGTCGGCTCCGAAAGACCGGTGGCCACACGAATTCTAGCTACATGAAAGACTGACACTTCCCCCTGCAGCAGAGTCGCCGCCCGGAGCAGGAGCAGGAGGACCGGACAAGTCCAAGGAGAAGGCCAAGCTCAGACGGCAGCAGGTCCGCAAGGCGCAGATCCAGCACCGCACCCGCAAGGCCAACTACATCAAGCAGCTCGAGCTCGACGTCTGCAAGTTCCGCGACCTCATCGCCGCCGCGGAGAAGGAGGTGCTCGCCTACAGCCGGGAGAACGAGGGCATCAAGGGCGCGCTTAGGGCGGCCGGTTTCAAAGTTCCCGAGGAGTCGGGCAAGGGCAGACAGAGCGAGGTCGTCGTCGACGAGGTCCGGATCTTGGAGGAGGCTCCCGCCGAGGCGCCGATTCACCACGGGCAGGAGGCGCGTATCCACGAGCAGCGTGCGCCAGCCTACGTCGAACCGCAACAACAGCAGCAGCAGTACGAACCGCAGCAGGAAATGGGGCAAGCAGAGCTTCGGGGGGCGTACCCTCAAGAGACGATGGTCGTCGAGTACGAGTACGACCCATATCCTCCGGTCGACATATTCCCCGACGTCAACATGGGCGACATCACCGTCACGATGCGCAAGGACGACACCCTCGGCACGCCGTGCTTCCAGATCAGCCCCTCGGCATCCAGCAGGATCTCCTCTCCCCGACGGCCCGCGGCGCCAGACCAGCTCTCGCCAGAGCAGGAGATCATCGCCATCAACCTCATCCTATCGTAAGTCCTCCTCTCGTTATTTTTCGCACTATACTCAGTCGTGCTAACACCACAAAAGCATGGAGCACATCTGCTGGAACCACTTCCACCCGCGCCAGTACCCCCGCCACGCCGACCCCGTCAAGGCCGCCTCGGGCCACACCATGATGGCCTCGACCATGTGCATGTCCAGCGCGCCGGAGCGCGTGTACCGCTCCATCCGCCGCCGCGAAACCGAGGCGCAGCACGCCTGGGAGGCCTCGACGGGCGCCGGCAGCGCGCTGAGCCTGCGCTCGCTGCTCGCGCTCGCCAGGACGCTCAACCCGGGCGACATCGAGCTCACGCCCGTGCAGGCGTGGTTCGAGCTCGCGGCGCGGTACGGCGCGGCGCCGCTGATGGAGGAGCGCGTCGTCGAGGCGCTGAAGCGCGAGTTCTGCGGGGTCGTGGACTGCATCCACTTCGGCGCCATCATCGAGCGGGACGCGTTCGAGAGCGTCGTCGCGAGGGTCATGGGCGAGGCGGGCGTGCCTGAGCTGCCGTACGAGATGGACGTCGAGGAGGTCGACGCCGGGACGTGGGTTGGGGGGATGGATGCCGGGTCGCAGCGGCAGATTGCTGCTTGAGGGCTTGAGGTGAAGGAGGAGATATGACGCTTATGACTTGTTTTACGACTTTGCATATAAAATGATACACTTGGGGTTTCTATTGTTTCTGTCATCTTTGTCCTTGCTATCCCCTGGAATCGAGAGAAGGGATGCACTTGAGAATCATCTTTTCAGTCAAGGGAGGACGAGTTTGTGCCTCGTCCTGACGGCTTCCTGGTGCTTGAAATGGAGGATCTTTGCGTCGAGTGATAAGTGACAACTTCCGGAGAGACTGCGACGCTGGCTCGCGAAAAGCATCCAGCATGGGGAATGGTGCGGCTGCTTCCGCTCCTGCGTTTCGCGAGGGAGAGTTGGAGGGGGGAGGTCCACATTACGACATTGGAAGGGGGACAACTTCGCCGCCGGCCTGCATGATAATACATATCGCTGCGTTGTATTGGATGATTTTGTTTGCTTTGCCGATTCGGTTTTCGTTTTCGGGGTAGGGAGGTTGGAAACGATGAGGGGCTTGCATCGCCAAGGCGTTGCTTGCTGGCTACTAATACTGCTTTTCTCTTCTTGCCCCCCTCCTATCTCTCTCAGGAGGGAGAAGACTGCGGCGTCGTCGGCTGATCAACACCTCGAAATTTCTCCCGGCCCTGGCTATTCGTCCCTCGGCTTCTTTAGATTTTAAGAAACTTCAGATCTTGCAACTCGGCTACAGAGATCGCGAGCGATTGTTAGATATCCGAGGCTTGCAAAACAGAGAAATCATTTCCGAGGCACCGCGCTAGCCATGGCCCAAGTCAACCACGAGGTCCAGATTGCTCCCGAGGAGAATGTGCGTTGCCCTTTCTAAGCACCGACATGTTCGATCCCACTACCCCGCCTCCTCGGGAGGAAGAAGTCTGGAGAAGCGTGTATCTGACAGCATACCGCAGATCCCGGACGACGACAGCCGCTCGGAACTCGAAGTGAGCATCGAACCCTGCTTTTTTGTTTTTCTCGCCCGGGGATTTTGCTTTTTTGATGGTATCCTGACGCCTGACAATTTTCTCTCCGGCTTTCTCAAGAGCATCGCTTCGTCGACCGCGAGCCTCGCCGACTCCATCCGCAACTACCACTTCGAGAACGGCAGGTCGTACCACCGGTACAAAGAAGGCAGTGCGTTTTCTTACTCTTTTTTTTTCTCCTCCCGTCATCGTACCGGCAGGTTGAAATATCAGATTCGCTAATCCTGCGTGTGCTCCCGAAGAATATCACTTCCCCAACGACGAGAAGGAGAACGACAGACTCGGTACGTTGGAGCCTCCCTCCCGCTCCGAAAGATATCCGCGCTTTTGGGGGATCTCCCGGCCGCGCTGCTCTGACCTTGGGCCTCGCCAGACCTGCAGCACCACCTCGCACTCCTGACCCTCGGCGGCAGGCTCGGGCTCGCGCCGCCCAACGACCCGGACTACAACGTCGGCCGGGCCCTCGACGTCGGCACCGGCACTGGGATCTGGGCGATACAGTATGCAGACGACCACCCGGAGACCGAGGTGAGATCCCCCCTTCCGAGATGTGACGCTTCAATTATCGCGGCGAACGAGCACCGTTACTCAGCGAGACTTGGCCTAGGTTCTCGGCGTTGACCTCTCCCCGACGCAGCCCGACATGTAAGTGTTTCCCATGCAGGCACCTGGAAGAAGATATTTCAAGAGTTGAGAGCTATCGCTCGGTGGATTGACTTCTGACTGCCTAGGGTCGCTCCTAACCTCAAGTTCGAGATCGACGACATCGAGGAGGAGTGGACGTGGTCGCGGCCGTTCGACTACATCCACAGCCGCCACATGACGTCGAGCCTCGCGGACTGGAAGGAGTACATCACCAAGTGCTACAAGTAAGCTGCTCCGCCCTTCCAACTCCTACCCAAGCCTTCTAAACGCACAAAACGCCGGAAAGAGTTTGAAAGGCCCTTGAAACCCGAAACGCTGACACTCTCTCCCCGCAGCCACCTCACCCCCGGCGGCTACCTCGAGCTCCAGGAGGCCGAGATGGCCTTCCTCTCGGACGACGGCTCCCTCCCCGCGGACGCCGCGCTCGTGCGGTTCGCGGGGCTCCTCGAGGGCGCGGGCGCCAAGTTCGGGCGCCGCTTCGTCGTGGCCTCGGAGCTGAGGGAGCTGATGCTCGACGCCGGCTTCGAGGGCGTCTCGCTGAGCCGGTACAAGTGGCCGATGAACGACTGGCCGCGGGACCCGCGGTACAAGGAGCTCGGCGCGTGGAACCTCCACAACGGCATGGCGGCCGCCGACGGGCTCGCGCTCGCGCCGCTGACGCGCGCCCACGGCTGGAGCCGCGAGCAGGTCGAGGTCTTCCTGGTCGACGTGCGCAGGGACATGAGGGATCGGACGTACCACACTTACGTGCCCATGTGAGTGCTCTTCCATTTTGTTCTCGGCTGCTTGAGGGCTAGCACGAGGCTTTGGGGTTTTGCTGACGGTTGGTTGTAGGTACTTCCTCGTGGGACGGAAGCCGTCGAAGGAGTGATCTATCGCCATCGAGCCACCAGCAGCACGAGTCTCTGGTGATTCCTGCAGCTTCAAGAGTTCGACATCGCGAGTTTTCACGACGACTACGCATACGATGTCGGGTCCTGCAGGGATGACAGGAGTGACAAAGCCAATTGGAGAAGACAGTGATGGCCAGCGTGTGTAGGAGTAGACATCCGCTCGAAGATTATGAATGCTGGAGTAGACGCCAGTGCCGCGGTATCGACACGGATTGGGGGCTTGAAGAGCAAATGGATTAAAGGCATGCCATGAGCGGTTGTAAGGTGATGTGTGTATGTTTTGTCGAGGTTGTGGTGACCAGGCCCCGAGACCAAGACAGACGATGCGGAGGGAAGATGTCGGACACTTCACATCAATCTCACTAAAATGTAGCAAGCTACCTTGGGGGAAAGAAGATAATTCGTCACGAACGGCGGCTTCTCTGCCGCACTCAACGCCCGCCGACGTTCCTCGCCTTCAAGAAGGAAAACGAACGCCGCCCATGCCAGGGATGCATGCTCGTCAGTGTTGTGGCTAGATTCTCCCAAGCTTCAAATGTATCTCCATCATTCTTTTGCCTCTTTCGCCAGATGTTCCGGTGTGAGGTAGCCGCTTGTGGAAGGAATCGACTAAGAGATGGTCGAAACGGCCAAGCGGTAAGTCCAGTTGCCTTGTTGGGACACGGTTGATTGTAGCTGACTGCCTGTGTAGGTCCTCAAACGGCCCCGGAGACTTCTCCCAACCTACCTACTTGCCTGATATCTCCCGAAGACTTGTAGCTGTGTATCTTTCGTCGTATAGGCTACCTATGGCCCCACGTACGGGGAAACGGTAAGGGGCAATGGTAAAGGTCGTGTGTACTGCCACTTGAGGTCCTAGGGCCTGCCGCTTACACAGGGACGGTTGGGACGACGGGGACGGACGACAGAGACGACAGGGACGGTGGGGACGGCGGGGACGGATGACAGAGACGACAGGGACGGACGACACAGAAGAAACCACTGAATACATCAGCTCTTCGGCCAGGAGAGTGACTCTAACAAGGCAGGAACAGTGGTCCCAAGCCAGCATCACCATTGAGGTACCTAGGGAGAAGGTGCCCGACGGAAAGAACGTTAGTAAAAGGGAGAACAGAAGATACGGATGAGTGGTATTATAACGGATGTACCAGCTTGCCTCCTCCCAACACAACGACGGCGGTTCGAAGGCAGGACCCGTGGGTTCAACCGACATCATCACGGAGACATCCAGACGGAAAAGGAACCGACTGAAAGAAGAGGTACAGTAGCTGCCTAAAGGATACGTACCTAGCCACGGCCGGTCCTGGAATGAACACACCAAGTTGCTCCCCTTGGAAAGAGGTAGCTGTGAGGCAGGAGCAGGAGCATTCGAAGCCTAGTGACAGTTGCAGCCCCGCCCAGGGTGCTTGGTCGGGCATGGAGACGAAATACCTAGAGACCTACACTCTACGACCGATAAAAAGGCCGGCAATGTCAAAGATTCGTAATACCCTGTCCCGTGGGCAGACACCTGCACAGAGATGAAGCCAGCTTCGTCAAAATTCCTCTGAAGCTTTTCTTGATTTACCGAGGACGGCAGTGTTGCTGTCGATGCTACCGCCTCGACCGCCAAATATATCGGTGTGAAGCACCCTCTCGCGGAAGCAGCCAACCCAAAGATGGTCGAAACTGTCAATAGCACCCAATGGTTCCTGCCGTCCCAAGTCATGGCTATTCGTTCTTGTTGTTCCTAGGTACTGTTTGTTTGTTCCTGCCTTCTGTCGCTGTAATCTATGTTGTTTCTACTGTGTCGTCCCTGCCACTGTGGTTCCTGCTGTTTCTGTCGTTCCTGCCGTTCCTGTTGCTTCTGCTGCTCCTGCCGTTCCTGCTGCCACTGTCCTAATCCTCAGACCTGTCTGGCCTACTTCTCCGTCTCCTCTGGTTTCCCCCCCCTCAATGATGGTTGCGAGTGGTAAAGTCCCCAAGCCTGACCAGCTGCAATATCTTTCCAAAGACCTCGATGAGAAAGATGGGGAGGGCAAACAATCCAGGGGCTCCATCGTCCACCAAGAGGGCCTTGTCGATTCCATACCGCTGACGTAGCCCCTGGCTAGGACTCTGTCCATCTACTGCTCCCCGAAGAGTGGTGGCGGGTACCCTGAAATATGGGTTGCTCGCCCCAGCGATCAGTTCGCACCTCAACGTGGTGCTGGGGTCTAGTACCCTCAAGGGGAAGCCAAGACGAACTGACATTTTACGCTGGGTTCTCTTCCATCTCCCCCATTCACAGTATACAACTAACAAGTGCACCCATGGACAGCATCCTACCACAATCAACGACGGCGAATGCATGACAATGACGGACAGCAGGAATGACGGACAGCAGGAATGACGGAAGATGGTGATGTTGGGAAATCGGGACAATGGTCGATGAGTGAAGGACGATGGAGATGGTCGAAGTCTCGATAATAGAGATGGTTAACAATGGAGATAGCAGTCACAAACGCTACCTTCCGTCCACGGACAGTTTGCTCGTTAAGCCTTCTCCATCCACTTACCTACCTACCTTTAGCATTTACACTGTTGGTCTTGTCCTACGAGTAACCTACTAAAGATCATGCTTACCTACTTACCCAATACAAACAACTACTACTAATATATACAAGTACGCGCCCTATCTAGGGTAGCTGACCTATAGGTTCCTGGCCCCAATACTACTAGTACCGCCCTACTCTGCGCCGACGTTCCCTCTACTAAATAACGTATTTAATGTTTATGTTTAACTTTGTCCCTATGAGTAGTAATGCGAGCAGCCGTCCGAATAGCTGTACGATTAGCAGCTGTATAACTAGAACTAGAGCTTGTAGTTAATGGGGATGGTCGACAATGGAGATGGTAGTTAATGGGGATGAACTTTCTTGCTTTTACAAAGTACCTGATGTTGAGACTATTTAGAAACACCTATAATACGCTTCTGATATGTCTGCCTTTAAATCTCTATGGGCTGTGAGGACCTGATGGTGTTGCAATAGCCACTGCGCCGTCAGCCACCGTACAGCGCTCGGCGGAGCTAGACCTCCGAGGGTCACGTGCCCCCACCTACGCTGGCACGCAGCCCACCCTCAACCTTAGCAATCTATCGGCTTCTACCCTCAACTCTAAATACCGTACGGTTCGATCAATTACCCCTACGAGTAATCCAACAGATGGATATCTAAGTAGGTAGGTAGGCTCCTAACATTCAGCACCAGCCACGGAGGTCGCCGCAACTGTGGCGGGGGGAAGGCGCGTGCCTCGGTACGTACTTCGCGCCACAGCTGCGTCACCTACTAGGTACCTAGGCATCTCGCGGGCCTTCGAGAGGCCTACCAACTCATCCATCTCCAACCACATACTTTGACCTATACCTATCGCAGGATATTTCTTCGTTCGCCTCCCTGCGTAAACCAACAGTCTCGCTCAATCGAGCACGAATAACAACAACTGCATCCGCAATCACTTTGAGAACGACGGTGCGTACCGCCAGCACACATGAGTCAACCAGTGAGTCTTTCGCGTCGTTGATTTCTTGTGAGTTCAGACTGGGAGCTTTGCCGTTCGATCTGTCACTGTCACTCCAATTACCCCAGTCACTTCTGCTCCGATTGAAGTCTGTCGCCGTCTCACGGTCATCGGGATGTTCATACCTCGAGGTGTGTTGGCAGAGTTGGGCTCGTGTTCGACGAAGATGGGGCTGGAGGTTGTGTATCTTAAGTTTACACGGGCTCCACGGGTGCTTGAGGCAATCGCCCAGCGCTGACGTGCTTCTTCTCCAAGGTCACCAGACCTCCAGGCCTTCTGTCTAATAAGACGACTCACAAACTTAATTTAGCACTGCCTCTCTCGTCACTCGTGGCGATGTCGTGGCTTAAACAACTGACTCTCAGAGATTGTCAAGTCTAGAGGGCCTCAATTTCTTGCACCTATGTATCTTTCCAAGTCTCAAACTCCGTCCCAAAAGTGATAAAAAGGCCGCCATTCCCCCCGTATGTATACTCTCCATCAATTCCTCAATATCGTTCCTCCACAAAGAGCAACGCTTACTTCCGGTACCACCACGCAACACGTCAATACCACAGCACACATGGTCGCTTTCAAGCGCAGTCTCCTCAAGTCCGGGCACGGTTATGCACGCATCCCAGACAACACCTCTAGCGGCACCTCACAGAAGTCAACTGAGAAGAATGGAAAAGCAACTCCGGAGCGGAAGCCGAGCATCGAGCAGGAACAATCGATATTCGGGGCGCCAAAAATCAACACCCCCAAAGACGATGCCGATACTCTTGTCGCCCAGTTGGCCGCCTCGAGGGACGAGTCAAAGGCTTTGAAGGCTGAGGTCAGCGCCTTGAAGAAGGAGCTGAGCGTCTTGAAGGAGAAGTCGAACGGCCAAGGCAGCTCGGTTCAAGCGACTCAGAGCATTAACCAGACGGGCGGAGGCCGAGAGGCAGACCGCATGATCAGGGAGGGAGGAGCTCAAGGACAGGCCTTGAAGAGAAATCTCATTCTCCTGAAGGAATCCCTGAACTCATGGAACCTGGATGAATCGAGCAACGAAGACAGCTCAAGCGAAAAGCAAGACGTCGCAAGCAAGAATGAGGGACCCTCGGGGTCTTCCTCAAGGAAGGAGCCGAGTGTCCCGGCCAAAGTGAATCGTATATCCCTCTTTTTTAGGAGACTGAGGCAAAATCTGAATAAGAATGAAGCGACATCGAACGAAGCACCATCGAACGAAGCACCATCGAACGAAGCACCATCGAACGAAGCACTATCGAACAAAGAGCCTCTGAATGAAACACTATCGAATGAAAAGTACTCGAAGGAAGAGCCTTTGAAGGAAGATTCGCCAAACAAAGCCTCGTTCCTCGAGCTACCGACGGAAGTCGTGACTCATGTCGTCGCCTGCCTGCCGCCCGAGTCGGTCATATCGTTCGCCATGACCTGCCGACGGTATTACCTGGCTTACTTCCCCGAGTGGCCATCAATGGACGAAAAGTCGACGGAGGCCCTGCTAATACTGCTGGAAAAAGACGTCCCGAGCCTTGTGTACTGTCCACAGTGCATCATTCTCCACTCATGGCGGTTGCAACCTTTCTCCAACTTCGGTGGGGGAGTCTACCCATATCGAATGTGCCAATCAACTTCCTCTTTCATGCAACCCAGCTGTCGACGCGCTTTGGACTACGGGAGCGCCCGACTTCCCATGAACTGCCACCTTTACGGACCCTCTCACGGGCTATCGTTGGGAATGGTCGGAAGAGTTGATGAACGGCGTTGTCAAAAGACGGGGCTGGCCTTGGAAGACATCTGGCGGGCGCGCATCGTTGACGATGAGCTCTTCCTCTGCATAACGCGGAAGGCACACAACCCCAACGGCGGCATGAAAGCACTGGAAAAGTTTCTGAGGGACAGAAGTGAGCAAAAGATCTGCCACCACCGGACTATTTGGGGCGCCCTCCTACGCTCGCCCACGGATCCGGCTGCGGCTGCGAGCCTTGCACCGATGGTCTACGAGGGCTGTCTCGGTCCTGTTTCGCTGCCTCAGTTTCTTGCCGATCTCCCGCATGGTATCGTCCTCTCCTGCCCGATATGCCTCACGGATGCCGAAATCAAGATCAGCTGGTACGGAAAAGCCGAGCGATGGGCCGTGAGCATCGATACCTGGATTCAACTCGGAGCATGTCGCTCACCGTCTGACCTAAAGTGGAAAGGCACAAAGTATAATTATTCTGGTCCAGGAGCCAGAGAGTCCGAACCGATGGTGCATCCCGCGGGGGCAGTCAGACGGAGATGGGCCACAAACGATGCCGAAGATCTCTCGGACGTGAAAGCTTACTTCTTGAAGAAGTAGGAGCCAGTGAATGGTCGTAACATCGGAGCTTGAACCTGAAGCCCAGACTTCAAGGAAGGAGGTGGGAACGTTGTGGTTGGGACTTGGATAGATATTGGGACAGGTGCGGAAATGCGGAATAGAGCCAAGGGCAGAGATGAAAGCATGGACGGAGGTGCCGCGTTCAGGACCGATCACCATAGCCTTTGTCGACTATCCTAACACAAAATCATGTTTGGAAGCTATCGCAGACGTTGAACCCATCGAACTTTGCAGACCGAGCACTTGCTTGCTTAAAACGGTAACAGATGACGGGTCAACTTTTGTTGGTCTGAGTGAACCATTTTCGCCAACGGCAACGCCTAGCAGTCCGATGAGTAGAAGTTGGGTCAAGTATTATTCAATGCCAGAACTACGATCCGTTGATACGAGAAAGGTTGCGAATAACATGACAAGCGTTCAGAAACATAGGAATATTACCTAGGTATGCAGAACGGTAAACGCTGCATTTTAAAGGCCCATACTTTCACCATACTCAGCAAGAAACGGCGCAATGAACTCGCCAGCTTCTCGGAATATCTAATCCCCGCTGCGTGCCGGAGCCGACGGTGTAAGTAAGCAGGGACCTGATCCCGATGTCTTGCGTGTCCGACCTCAACAAGAAGTGCCCCTCGTGCCGTGGCGTCTGTCTTACTGGCGGAAGGAAAGCTGCGCCATCGTCGGCCCGTCAGGGAGGAGCAATCTGCGGCATGCCCGGCTGCGCCAGTATAAAATTCGACGTAGATCTCGCTGTCTTTTCCCCCTACGACGCCGGGTGTGTTTGTCGAGAACGTAGGGATCTTGGGGCAGAGACTCTGGAATTCACAAGTGATAAGCCTCAATGGAGGGAGGGGCTTATACCTACCTCGGACCTACGTCGTGACAAAAGTTACTATGCAATGTCATTATACAGATAGACTTTCCACTTGGAAGTCAAATCCCCATTGAATAAGATTCAGCCTCCTAGATTTTCTTGCCCTAACCCTCTTGCTACGAATGCCGATGTTGTCACATACTCTTTTTCTCATCAACTCACGATGAAAGATTTGCAGCCGGTCCAAGACCAAAGAATCACCTCTAGCCGACTCGGAAAAAAACAAAAAAACATCGCCTCCAGTCCGAGTGCCCAGAGATGTCTAACATTCGCCCCTCTTGGACATATCTACCCCCCGAGCTCCGGAACCAGGTGCTCAACATCTTGCCCGATATTTGTGGTGATTGCGCCCTCCTTGCTACCGTCTCACGGGAATGGCAATCCGTTGTCGAGCCCATAAATTTCGCCGAAATCCATTCAACGCCAACCCGCCTCTCCGATCCCGAATCCGAGGCTATTCTCTTTCGTCATAGAGATCAAATCAATTATATATGGTATCGCATAGAACTAAAGCGTTATGACTGTAGTCGCTGCAACCCAGAAGAACCTGAAGACTTGGGACTGGACGATGCCGATAACAGACTGATCTCGGATGCTTTCCAGAGCTTGTTCGCGGCCCTCAGCACATGGGAGTCTGGTAGGAACTTAACTCTTGATATCAGCGTTTACTCGCCAAGTGATACACAACACTGGTTCAAGTACCTCACCTTCCACCCAGACACCCGCCTCGGCAAGTGTCCGTTGGTGCGTCACAAGGAGGATAAGCAAGGTACCACGATTGATGACCTACACCACGGCTGGGTTGGTGGGCGCCACACATATCCTCCCAGTGGTTACTGCATTGACCATATATTCGAAGAGATCATGATGGACGGGCCATTCCCAAATGAAGAGCCGGAGATGGAGTGGTGGCGGACAGTTGCCCTCGTCCCCGTGATTTCAACTGTACTGCTTCGTCAGCAAACCCGCCGGCGATGGAAGCTAGTCGCCCTTAAGAACATGCTCACACGCTTCCCCAACCTAAAGGAACTTTGCTATGAGCCGTGGAGAGAATGGGGTGGTATAGAACTACAAACTGATAAACGTAAGTACTCAAGCTGGCCATCTGACTTTGACTACTTTGACTAACCCCGATCATAATATAGGTAACCAGACGCTGATAGAATCGTTTGTCGGGACAGAACTGTCGAAGCTAAGTATTTTCGAAAACTTCAACCAGTGGTACCCCCAAAATATTCCCTTCTGTCCTCCGGTCAGGGTACCGGATCCTGCCGTAAGCCGCACACTTGCGCGATCCAGTCTGGAACTCGCGACACTGTCGGCCTCATTCATGGTTGACGCCAGCTACTTCTTCGAGGCGACCAACCGGTCGTGGAGGTGGGAGATTCTGACAAATCTAGCGCTGACATCGAGGGTACTCGCTCATGATCTGGATATTGCGACCACCGCGAACATCAACGAGATGCTGCGAGATGCCGCGACTGCCGCGCTTCGGATGCCGAAGTTGAGGATGATGGAGATTTGGAACGGCAGAGAAGGACTGGCGATGGTGTTCCGCTACCAGAAGGGCCGGGACAGGCAAGCGTCGACCATCACGGTGCGGGGGACATTCGAGCTCGCTCTTGTACCCGAGGTTAAGAAAGCTTGGAACGCTGTCGCAGTCCAGAATGACCATGACGGGGTTGTCTATCGGAGCTCATCGATCGACCCGAGCACCATCCGAAGTCACGGTGATGCGATATGTCAGCTGGGACTCTCGATAGACGTCGTCAGGCCCGTCTCGTTGCAGCAAATCCTTCACGAGCGTGAACTTCGGGCCTGATCGATGTTGGGCTCTCTAACGAGATCTCAAATGGAGTTGTAGAAGGGTATTGAGACTTGGACGAGATTACAAAAGAGTTCATGAACAAAGTCTTAGCTACCGTCTTAAACGAGACTGAAATTTAAACTTTTGAGTCGATCATTCGGGATCAATTGACTAATTCCAAACGTTCAGGAGCCAGCCTCTGGCGTACTCTGGGTGAGCTGGCTTGAGCAGCTCTGCGCGACCTTCGTCCCAAAACAACAGTCCTAGCCGTTTCCAGCGTTTCAACACCGCAGTACACTTGCGGCGGTGATCACTGGTTATGCCACACGGAAGCGAATAGGGCAAGTCCCTGCCCCAACGGCGGCAATCAAGCCCAGCCAGTGCGTCGATCCAGCCGAAAGGCGGATCTGCCACAGAGGGGCCGGCGGCGAGAGCCGGCATGCTGCGTTCCTTGACATAAAGCTCTGATCGCAGACCTCTCTTCTGCCTGTGAGTCTCCGCCAGCTGGTCGGAGTACGTCCGCGAGCCCATCCTATCGTTTGGGAAATCGTGGCTTGCATTGAGAAAGCCGAGACCGCCGTACAAGCCACGAACGCTGCGTTCCTCTACCTTCTCCGAGACCCTTGACATCAGGCCAGGGTCCTCGCCGATGGCCGACCGAAAGGCCTTGCAGAGGGAAACCAGATCGTACATGTAACCGTTGAGATATCGTCGATTCACCTGACTCCAGGGCTCTTGCGCGTCATCCATCTGTAGGGCGTCCATGACAATGCACAGCTGGGTGATAAAGAGATTTGCCTGGTGAATCTGCTCAGCTTCCCACGCGGCGAAAGCGGAAAAGAAGGGCACGAGAAGCTCCGTCATCCTGGCATTGGAAGGATGCAATGTCGTCGCAAGTTGGTGGCGCAAGAAGGCCGCGGAGAGCCGTTGGCGCTCGTGGGAGCTCAACGGAGCGGCGGCGGCGGGCGATACCCGCCGCAGGTCGCGCCGGCGCAACTGGAAGAATAAGTCGGCAAGGTACCAAACCGCGGTCTTGATACGCACGGCGCTAATGATCTCGTTGATCTGCAACTCGGCCGTCGACTTGGGGCCACGACCTAGGCTTTGACATCTTTCCATCGCGAGCCGGATCCGTTGTTCACGCCCCCACCACGTCAACGGCGGCGTCCGCGGAGTCGTTGCGGCAGCGACGGCGTCTCTCATGACGGGCACGAAGTCGTAAGAGAGAATTCCGAGGAATGTTGTTCTCTTGTGTAGCTGAATGCATTCATAGAGACTTCGCGACGTTGATACAACTGAGCTGAGGTCGGCCAGAGAATGCAGCCTGGAGAAAATGGCGATGAGGACATCCGCGGGCAGTGATTCAAATGAGCACGTCGAATTGTGTTCAACCGTAGTACCCTGGTTCATGATTTTGGTACGATTTAAGCTGCGAAAAAGCCTTAAGTTTCTGAGATGAGTTGAGCCAAGATAATATCCCAAGCAGTTGATGTGGCGTAGGTAGTTGGGGTCTGCTGGTGGAAACTCGCGATGAGCTAGGCAGCAGGCATCGAGAACCCGACCCAGCCAATGAGATATCCCGGTTTTGATCGAGCTAAAGCGAAAGGGGGACGCGATGAGTGGTGATCGGCATCTTGCTCGGAGAGCATCGCGCTCAAGAACCCGAAATCGACTGCCTGATTCACGGGTGTGGAAGGATTCCAGCTTTTAGGCATCGTATTGTGCATTGGTTGACAGTTATCTATGCATTGAGGACGGTTTGATGCCTGGAATTCTGAGAAACAGGCTTAATTGAGTTCATTCCTGCCTGATCCTAGATATTTTTCCGTTAAGGCTCAACCTGATTAGGCATGTTGGAATGTTCTCTCAAATCTGGGCACGAGAGTCCGTCGTTAATGTTCATGATGTCCGCCGATGATGCAATTGTCTATTTCAAAAAAAAAAACATACATTTGAATAACGACAGGCATAGCAGCTGGAGTATCTATGATCTGCTACAAAACCATGATGCGATTGGCCTCTCAAACCTACCTATGCAACCATTCCAACTACCTGGCTCAAGGAAAACGCGCGTACCTAAGAAAGGGATAGCGTGGTAAGACATGTCAGACTTGCATATTAGGTAGGTATGCCACACGAGTCGCCCACAAAATAGAAATGGTGTGGTGAGATGAGGCAACCGTGCATATGGTTCGCCTTGCTTATGGCTACCTATTAAATTGAGGACGCTGCGGCATTGGATCGTTTTCAACAGACAAAACCGTGATCTCATATCCCAGCTCCCAACGCAAACAGTGTGACTTTGAAACTGAAGCTACTCCCCGACACGATTGGCACGGGCTTTGCCAAAACTAGGTAGTATGTTGACTAGAGGTGGTATTGAGTCCTCTTTCCCCAGTCCCAATGATTCCCACGAACTTGCCGAACGTAGGTTCAGCGTCAACAACCACACTAGTCAGGAGGGACTGAGTGGTAATCGAGGTGTAACAGATCCCTCTGCACTTTCGATCAAGCCTAGAACGCAACGGACTGTCTCGGCCACTGGTTCATACACGTCCATTAACGCCCCAAGCATTGATCCTGAGTTGGAAACAACACTCCTCGATGAATCCCAGCCCCTGAACAAGTCCGAGACGGCCACAAAGTCGGATGAAGTATCGGCCGCCAGTCAAAGTACGGAGCCACGTCAAAAAACGAATCGAAATGGCAGACGTGGTGGCTAGAAATACTGAGTAGCCTCCTTGCACTCGGCAGTATCATTGCGATCATCATCATCCTGTCGCTCCACGAAGGAAAGCCTTTACCAAGCTGGCCAGCACTCATCTCGGTCAACTCTTTGGTCGCCATTTTTACGGCAATCTTCAAGGCCTCGATTGTGATGCCCGTTGCTGAAGGCTAGTACCCGCCGAATTGTCACTACTTTCACCTGGTCATTCATGCATCACCCGCATGCTCTTTTTTCTCGCTGGATTTCCATAGACTGACTGAGTCTTTAGGCATAAGTCAGCTAAAATGGGACTGGTTCCGCCGCCCAAAGAAACTGTCTGATGTCGTTCTTTTCGACGACGCCAGTCGGGGACCTTGGGGCTCGCTGCTCCTGATCATGAAACAAGTGGCACGACCACGAGAAGCGTACGTCATTTTGGACCGATCTCTATCTCTATCATGTTGAAGTTTTGTATCTGATCATCTACTAGTTACCTGCCCGTACTTGGTGCCTCTATCACCATCGCAGCTTTGGCGATTGACCCAATATCCCAGGCCATGATTGAGCACAGGGGATGTCTTCTCCCCATTGAACCTTGGAGCACAGACGTAGCCGAGGTGTCGAAGACGAATAACTACTTGGGTTCTTACACCGAATTTACTGCGAATCTAGTAGGGTTAGGGGCTGATCATGCCATGGAGAAGGTCCTTGACAGAGGACTTCACTACCCCCAAGAAACGGCAGGTCTTGTGAACTTCGAATGTGGCACGGGGAACTGCACCTTTCAGCAGGGAGCGAAGGACAGCAGCTGGTTCTCATCGCTGGCCATCTGCCACTCCTGCCGGAATATCACCGACCAGGTCATCTCGGAAATGGTACCAGGAAAGGAGCCGGGCTACGACAACAGGAGCTGGTGGCTGCCGACCTACACACCAGAGTTTTGGCAGCAATTAAACCTATCCGTGCCCGATCCGCTGGAGGTGCCGGACCGGTGCAAGACAACCAAGGTGACTACCTGGGGAAAGACGCCCAAGATTTCCGTCAACCCGCGCTTTTGGTATGACACTTGGCCAAACAAGCCGTTCTATGCTTTGGATGTCCTGATGCTCAGCAACCCCTCATGTCAAGACTGCCCGAGCACGTCTCCGGGTAACATGGCGACTGCCTTTCGATGCAATTTGAACCCCTGCGTAAAAGGGTACCGCGCCGAAGTCAAAAACGGTGTTTACTCCGAGTGGGAAGATAGAAGGCCCCCTCAATTTCTCAGGGACACATCCAGCGCGGGGGAGGGACCGCCGCTTGGTGACAGCCATATCAGAGGCTGGGTTCTTGTGACCAACACCAGCCTTGTCGACGGCCAGGAAAGGCCATGCGTCGCAACACAGCATTGGGAGCCAGGGTCCGTACGTGTGGACTTCTATGCGAATCGATCGCTTGGTATTAGCCAGTTCAGCTTCACGGCCCGGGAGTTGAAGCCCGATTCGAAGTTCTACCGACAAGAGTGTGTCTGGGCACTAGACTATACCACCTGGACGGGTCTGGGCTTCTCTCTCGACAAGTTCCTCAGAGCCGAGGGGGACGGCACTTTTAACAGCAAGATTGGGATGGTGGAAGGCCCGATGTGGCTCAAGGAGATGTACGCATCCGGTTCCGGAAACATATCTACAGTGGAATCCATGGTGCGCGGCCTGGCAAACGCGATGACGGCTGCGATTCGGAACAAGCCGTACGGAAACTTCACTGCGAAAGTCGAAGAGGATGTCAAAGCTGCTCTTCATCCAAGCCTCGCCAGGTCCCGCGGGACGATGAGAAGCATGCAAACGTGCGTCAACGTTCACTGGGGCTGGATCGCTTACCCTGTCGCGTTGCTCGTTCTGCAGTGGATCTTCTCAATTATGGTTTCGACAAGAAGATACTCGGGTGCCGCGTGGAAGTCTTCGCCGCTGGCTCTCTTGTTCCATGGTCTCGACGATAATTTGCGGAAGAAGCATAGCCACCTGGACACAGTGAAGAGTATGAACAGGGTGGCGGGAGACATCTATGTGCAACTTGCACCTTTCGATGATCCAAAGGGGAAAGATTGGCGGCACTGCGAGACTTAATAACGGTTGCTGCGTAGTATCATAAAGCCTAGCGACAATAGTAGCGCCCAGTAAGAACATCAGAGTCCGTCAACAACAACAGAGCCTAGCGACTACATACCAAATAATAGCAACTCTATTAACCAGAACCGAATATTATTGGACAGTAGCCCTGTATTGACAAAGGTCGCTACTATCTTATTGTGTTATCAACCAATATAAAGACAGATCAAGCATCTTAGCCGGTGGTTACAGCTGTGACAGGAGGCAGGCTGTGCTTGAATTCGATACCTCCCTTGGGTATCAAGATGTTGTTCCTCGGATTCGATCAAATACGTCGCGGGGTACCCCCAACTCTGTTGCCCAAATGGAGTTGTGATCCGTTCCATTGATAACACGGCAAGAGAACTGGATCACCTCGTCGTTGCTGCCGTCTTGTCTCCAGCAGCTTTTAAACCACTCCGGGCCGACTGTGCCAGGATCGCCAATCATGGAGTCTGCCTGGCTAAAAAAGCACTCAACCACCAGACGTCGATTCTTCTCAGCCACTGCGCGCCGAAGCCGAGGCACCAAGGTGTCGTAATCTCCCCAGTCCGCCCATCCTGACGCACCCTGGGTCTTCTGCATGAGCAGGATCGACTCCTGGGACACGCCGTGGATGGGGCGGGCGTTGATAAAGCCGGCCAGTTTATAACCCAGGGCGTCCGCAAATGCAGCCTCGCGATCGGGGGCGGTGGCGGCGGCGTCCTCTGCGGGTGGCGGAGCAGCAAACCACCGCCCGAGAACCGAGGTGAACCCGAAGCTGGTGTCCAACACAGGAGCGGAGACGACGGAGAATAGGGAAACGAGCTTATCCACTTGTCCCAACAGTGCATTGGGAAGGGCATGCGTTACGGACATCTGCCAGGTTCGAGAATGGGACGGGTGAATCCACGGAGCCCCGATGGCAAGATATGCATTCTCCGGATACAGCATCTCGGGGTAGTGAAGTATGAAATCCAAGGCGTATATCGTGCCAGCGCTTTGCGCGCCCACATGTACGTGGCGGATCTGCAAGTGTTGCAACAAGGCGAGCATGGCTTCTGCTGCCGGTCAGCCACGACGAGAACAAGAATGATAACCAGGAGGAACGGAAAAAATGGTAATTACTGCGCCAGAAAGCCAACCTCCCCTCTGCTTCCACGTCAGGTGTATCGCCAAAGCCCGGCCGGTCGGCGGTGATGATGCGCACCCCGTGTTCCTTTGCCAGAGCATCCTTTGGAACAAAAAGCATTCGAGACGCTAGGAGAGGCCCGAAAAAAAGGAAGACCTTCTCTGGCTGAGAGTTCTCCGTGCCCTGATACCCATGATCGGCATAGGAAATGGAAATGGGTTTCGAATGTTCCTCGGTAGGGCCCGCGGCATAGGTGAAGACTCGGTTGAACCGTTCATCAGCCAGGTATCGTTCCAGCTCCTGATCTTGGACAGCCATTATGTAGACAGAGGTTGACGGAGGACGCCCTCAAGACGTGCAGACTGGAACGAGGATTGTCTTATTGAATGGAAAAGAGGGGTGAGGCTGATGGTAAGGGATAAGAAGTTTTGTTATTGTTAAGATCGGGTAAGGGGTCCAAGCAGGGGATATGGTTGGTGGCAGTGAATCCAGCGCTGGAAACAAGCTGTTGGTGCCAAAGGTAAGCCCAACGGCCCGTTAATGCTTGACACCTGCCTTTTATAGTTAAGATCCGGTTGCCTGGCTTACAGAAGAACCAAAATCTTACCGTGAATTCGTCGTTACCGGTGGCGAGAAACTGGCGATGTTTCCCTTTGCCTCTACAGGTTTCCTTCCCACGATACCGGACACCCTACCTGCTAGCCATACATCCATACTGTCGACTGGCCTCTCTTGATCCTGCCAGGAAGAGATTCACTCTACATTTTAGAGTACTCCTGCCCGCGGTCCAGAAACGAGATGAACGACAGAAGAAAGTCCTGTAGCGAAGAACATGGGAGCTGTTTATAATACGGGACTTACCGGACGTGGCCTCCTATGCGGTTACTATTTCCACAGTAACTCAATAGCTGGTGTATGATCTGCCTAGCCTTAGGCCAGCATATTATTTCGTCTTTGCAAGATGACTGTGTTTAATATACTCTAATATTGGGAGATATCACATGCATTTTTTGACGCTGCAAGACTGGAACTACAACCGCAACGCTAGTAATCGCGAGTCGCGACTACCTAGTATAGGAATAAGAGCATTCTAGATTCACAGTTATATACTATCTAACCTTAACGACTACAATCTCGTTATACTAAACGACAAAAGCACACACCATTGGTCTTTGATACTTACGTTGCTTGCCTCAACCTTGAGTTTCCAGCCCTGGCAATTGCGAGGGCACCCCCAAGGCTCCTAAGAGCAAAAAACATACAACACCAGGTATTCGCTGGTCGTCACCGACCCAACTACTAATCCGGCCCTCATTGGCTTATCTATGGGAGAGCGGACGGGATCCCGAGTTTTCCAATGGGTATGGTCGTATGTGATAGCTTGAGGCTCGGTTAACGAAGAAGAGGGAGGTTGTCGTGGTGTTCACAGGAAGCTCAGCAAGCCCCCAGCGCTTAGCAAGCTCACCACCGACTGACTTTCACCGCTGCCGCCGTAAACGCCCAAAAAGCCCAAGAAGACAAGGGAAGGCATGAAACGAAAGAAAACATCTGAATGATTCCCGTCTTGTTTTGCTTCCGGCTTGTCGATCAAACAGGTCATCATTCCAATTGCCGGAGCGGAAACGTTGCAAGATGCGGGGATATCTGATCTGCCGCCCAACAACAAGGTTTCGCCTGATGTTTTGCAGCGAAGGGTAGCAGTGTCATCCAAACTTCCGGCGTTGCACAGGTCGAGGAAAGTTTGGAGAAATCAAATGTGGTAGTGCAGCGAACGAACGAATGTTCGAACGTTGTTTGCAGAGAAGCGAAGGGTATTTAGAACCAGCCCTCCGCACCTCAGCCGTACGATGAGTTTGCCAACCAACCTCTTCATTCTTTCTGTGTGACGGACTGTTGCACATTCAACCACTCCTTTGCCAAACTGGCGACTATCCAGTCATTCTTGAAATACTTCTTTTCCTATCTCTCGCTTCCTCGACCTCCCTCTCTCTTTGGGAGTTGCACGCAAGCTCCACATCGGTCTTGCTCTCGAGGGCCACTCTGGGAATCCCGCCCCCACTCTCTGGGCGTTTTGACGCTTTCTTTCTCACGTCTCTACGAGTGAGTTCACCTACCTTTCTTGCGTGCAGGTCCAGCTTCAAGCTAATGATCCCGATAGCCTTTTCTTAACACCACTCCAAAGTTTCGATTCAAATTTACGTCGAAGCCAACAATGTGAAGGATCTATCATTCAACCACCCGGTGTTGACTGGACCCCGCAGCCGAATGAGATGTCGCGGCAGTTCCGGTCTCTTGGCTGATGCAATCGGCCAACCGTCATTACCATGAGAATAACGATTATAACTTAATAAAATCCCTCCTTCGTTTTGGAGCAAACTGCTGGTTAATTCCTTCCTTCCGAAACCAAACCTTTGTCATCAACTGTAAAGCAGTCTCCCTATTAGTGTTAGTTCCACAGAACAGTCTCGCCGGGATGCGGCCAAAATCTCGAATTGATTCATCGGGCGCCACGCCGGACGAAGAAAAGTGCCCGGTTTGAGATAAAACTTCACAGCCTTATAGAAGTTCGATATAGGGTCGGACATTGAGGTGGAGATCTACGTCATGCCAGCGGCCGCTAGGATTACCCTATTAATAGTCGCCGCCGACTCCGACACCAAGCCCTAAGGTCTGAAGAAACAATCCAGCAGCTGTTCGAAAGAACAACAAGCATCTGTTGGATTGGCAGAAGAAGTGACGGAGGGAAGATGTGGTAAGAAGATTTTTCTCAGAAGCACAATCCTCACTTTCGCCAGGGTTTCCGCCACCTGCTGGCCTCAAGAGTCCAGGTCGTCGCCGAGCCGGATTGTGATGCCGGCCAGTGCAGCCCGTGTCTGTCGTACGCTAACACGGCAGCGCGGAGTAGCGGCAGTAGCATGAGCCCTAGTCGCCTGAAAGGGTTCACGCCTGGGACGGGATGGCATGTTGGCCACCGTGATTGCCGAGAATTAATGAATTCGCGACAGAAATTCGAGCCTACTCCTGTTATACCGGGCCGTCTTAAGGAGAGGAGGCCCTTGAGGAGAGTTCACGGAGGGCGCGTGCCCCTGCCTAAAGACAGGAGAGACAGGGGGTTTTTCGCTTTCGCTATATGAGGCCTACAGGGGAGCTCCCTGATATTTCCAAAAGGGGCGAGCGTTTGGAATCATAGGATCGCTGACTGTGGACCAGAGAATACAACGACTTCCGCGTATTCATCTGAGCCTGAGAATACGGGCGTGGTCTGCTATTCTACAGAAGGTATCCGTAAACCGAATAGATTTAGAATGGAAGGATCGTAGAAACGTTACGATGGAGACCAAATCAGTTGTGGAAGGTGTGTGTAACCTAGGCAGGAGTTCTCCGGGCTAGCTATTCAACGTGGAGAGGCAACTTGAACAGTCAAGTTCAAATGCCACAACTGAGCTGCCGTCGTTGGCAGTAAAATGTCCGATTGGGAACCAGCGATCTCCATGTCGGGGCACAGGGCTAGAACAGACGATCGAAAACTCCCAGGAGACATCTTCCATCCACTGCCAATGTCCGATGCTCCGACCTACTTTGTCCGTTGATGCAAACGACTACCACACTCAGCAGCGGACTAGTCCGCCACTAACGGCTCGTAGTAACCCAGCTTCCCTGTCAAAGTCGTTTCAATCGAAATTACAGTGCGCCGCGCGCGGCGCATACGGCTCCCATCGTGGCCACGGCCCCGTTCAACCAATGCCTTCAATTCGCTGGCGAGATGTTGGCATCTGTTTCAGCTGCCCGTGCTCACTAGAGAAGTGCGTTTGCCCTTGCAAACCCTGCCAGGATCGATACTGTATTCGATATCGCGATGGGTCATTGGGGGCGACTAGGGGGGCCGATAGAGAAGCTGACAGGACGAAGATATGTTGAGATGATATTTTAGAAAAGGCCTTTTGACCTCCTTCTGCGAAGTTGGGTCTCTTGCTTTTGGTTGTTTGAGCCCGTCCTTCTTTTACCCTCTCCGTCTGCGTCATTCCTTTGAGCTCTCTTCGAGTCGTTTCGTTCGTTTCTTTACCCAAGACAGGTTCTTTCAACATGCATCCCACCACTTCCCTTCTGCTTGCCGGTGCTGGCATCGCCAACGCGTACACAATTGCCGTGGCCGAGCCGTTTATGCGCAAGAACATCGATCCCGTCGTCATCCCTGGCCAGTACAAGAGCCACATGCACACCTTCTTTGGTTCCGATGCCGTCACCGTCAACACAAACACTTCCGCCGAGCTCCAGGCCGGATGCTCGAGCGCCGAGAACCCCAACGACTACTCGTCCTACTGTAAGTACTCTCGTATCCAGCTCGCGTCGTCTTCGTCGCATCTCGATCAAACCCGAGCTGACATGACCCAGGGGTTCCCACCCTGTACGTCAAGAACGACACGGGCATGACTCCCGTCCCCTTCTCCCGCTTCAGCGCCTACTACGTGTCTATCGAGAACGCCGAGGTCGCCATCCCGCAGGACTACAAGACCGTTGCCGGTAACGCGGAGGCGACCTCGCAGGCCGACGTCGAAGACCTCGCGGGCATCCAGTGGTTCTGCGAAGGGGACGCCTCCGAGACCAAGGACGCCGCCGCCTGGCCGACCAAGACGTGCTCGACGCACCTGCAGACCCTCCTCCTTTTCCACGACTGCGTCAACGAGGCCACGCTCGAGTCGGCCTACTCGGGCACCCAGAACTGGAAGGACGGCTTCAAGCCCGCCAACCGGTGCCCGGAGGGCATGAAGCGCATGCCGCAGCTGCGCTTCTCCATTCGCTACGACCTCCGCAAGGTCCTGCCCGACGGTTGGAACGGCACGCCCCCCTTCGAGCTGGCCTGCGGCAACTCGTACTGCACCCATGGCGACTTCATCAACGGCTGGCTGCCCGAGGCCGCGACCAACATGCTCAAGGCCAACAGCAAGCGCGAGTTCGCGGGCGTCGACGGACCCAACGGAAAGTACAACGCCGGGTCCAAGTGCGGCGCCGAGAACGCCAAGGACGCTGACCCGAGCAACGGCACGAGCGACTACGAGGAGAGCGTTAAGATGATGAGCGGCAAGCGCAGCATCGGCCAGCGCTTCCAGTCCCGCCGCAGCGCCTCTGCTTAGAAGTTGAGTTGAGCCCGGGTGTGACGATAACATCTGATCGAGGAGTATGTCGGTCGATTCATGTACAAAAGCTTCCATTGCTCATTCTGGTCCATATCAATTTCGTGTACATAGTACTTTTAACTACAAACAAATGAGGGCTAGAGGTCTTGTCCTGGCGTTGCCGGCGGCGACTCTTCATATCTCTCAACTCCCTCGGGAATAGGCATCACGGCCTTGCTCGTCCATATGTGCTTTCCTTTCCCCAAGTTGAGACCGACAATGGCCCCTCCCTTGATGCTGACCGTCGACTTTGGGATGCCCCCGCTGCTGCGGATGCGGTGGAAGAGGCGGGTCCCGCAGTTCCGGCACAGATAACAGTCCATCTCCCCTCCGCTCTTGGTAGGGCGCGTCCACACCTGAAGCTTGGAACCGAGGTCGTCGGAGAGCGGGAAGAGGCCCTCGGCTGAGAAGATCGCAGACGTGCCGAACGCGGACGCGGATTGCCGGCGGCACTGGGTGCAATGGCAGCAGTAGACGTCGATCGGCTCTGGCGTCGGCGTCTTAAAGGTGACAATCGCGCACTGGCATTCGACATTCATTTTATCGTAATAGCTAAAGCTATTTATAGCTGCGTACATAAGTAACTACTTACTTAAGCAACTTACCTAAGCGACTTCACTCTATCTTCCACCCCTATAAAGGGGCCTTCACTTTTACTCTACCACATTATAAAACTTAAAAATCAAGTTATTACTTTTACTTTACTTTAACTACTTATACTTAACTATATAATAGTTATAAACCCAGTTTATACTATACTTTTAAACTACTATCTCTAAAGTAAATATACTTACTAAAAAAATATTTATATAAATACTCTTTTATTATAATATTTTAATTCTTTAACTACTATTTTAATTTAACTATATTAAACTTAACTTTAACTTTCTCTCTTCTATCCTTTTATAAACTTATAAAGTAGTATAACTACTCTATATAGTTTAAAAACCTTTAAATTAAAGTAGTTATATAAGGGGTTTAATTTTAACTTAACTTTAATAACTTAATTTTACTAAATAAGTCTCTAAAAAAAGTATTTTTAATTTTATTTACTTAATAGCTTTATAACTAAAATATAAAAGTAAAAAAAATCTATTAAATTTACTTTAATTTATAAAAGAATAGTACTACTAAATACTAACTTAATACTTTAATTAAATATAAAAATAATATTTATAAGTATAGGTATAAGGGTATTGAGGTCGGTATCGAGATTACCGAATACTTCTATAGTAATATCGGGCTTAATAGAGTTAGTAAAGGAATAGGTTTGGTGTATAATATGTAAATAAAAGAGATAGAAGTATTGTTATAGTAGTAATAGTGTTGTATTAGTGTTTTATTATATTACTTACTTACTAAAAAAGTAGAAGTTTAGACCCCTATAGGCTAGGGGGAGCCCTGCCTTTTATAGACCTAGTACCTTACCCTTTAGGCCTAACTTCTAAGGCACTAGTCTTTTTAGGGTTTAGTACGTTACGTACAGTTTAACTAAGTAACTCTAGGCCCTGTGTATAGTTAGTTATATTTACTATAGTTAGCTACGGGCACTATAGTTGGCTATAAGGGTTATAGTTAGCTATAAACACCCTAAAGGGGTTAATAAAAGATATTTAGAGTAGTTTATTCTACTATTAGTAGTTAACCTAGTAGTTTAGAGTCTAGTTTATTAGAGCTAGAGGCTATAGGTTTAATTCTACCTTTTATCTTTTTTTACTTTTATTTTTAGTTCTTTTTAATAAACTAATATCCCCCCTTAAAATGTGTATTAATTTAATTTTATTACAGATCTTAGCGTTCTTAAGGTATATTAAAAGACTTCTTTAGTATTAAAAACTTCTATATAAAAACTCTATAAAAACCTTTCTTTTTAAGTAAAAATATTTAGAGTAAAAATAGAAGAAAATATATATTAATAAGGAAAACCTTCTCTTTTTAATATAATAAGTTATTTATTTTTAACTTATCCTTTAATAAATTTATATTCTTTTTTATTTTAGTTTTATTTTTAAGAAAAAATAAAAAACCTTTATAGTCTACTATACTTAAAGTAGTTATATAATTATTAAATATTATTTTACCCATAGGCTTAGTTAAAACATTAGCTAAATTATCTTTAGTAAATATGTAGAATAGTAAAGCTTTATTATTAATTATTGTATTTCTTATAAAGTAATATTTAATATTAATATACTTAACCTTTTTATGAAATTCAGGATTTTTAGCTAGTTTTTAAGCTACTTTATTATCTATAAAAATCTTAGGTTTATTTAGACTTTTAAAGTCTAAAGATTTAAATATATAATTATAAGAGTTATATAAATATATAACTTCTTTAATAGCTTTAGTAAGAGCTATATATTCAACTTCACAAGTAGATAAAGCTACTGTTTTTTATTTTATAGTATTCTAACTAATTATATTATAAAATCCTAGGTAAAATAAATAGCCAGTAGTAGATTTTCTATTATTAAGATCTCTAGCCCAATTAAAGTCTGAAAATCCTATTATTTTAAATTTAATAGAGTAGTTGTATAAAATCCCTAGGTTAGGGAATTTATTTAAATATCCCTATAACTAATCTAAAGTAATAAAATACTCTTTAGAAGGATTACTTATATAACAAGCTAATAATATAACTATAAAGGCTATATCTGGCCTAGTTTTTAAAGTAGAATATATTAAAGAGTCTATCTCTTATTAGAATTATTTTATTTCTTCTTTAGTAACTTAACCTATATTTTCTACTAATTTTATATTATTATTTATAGGCGTTAAATGTTTATATAAGTGGGTTTTATTATATTTAACTAGTAGTTTTTTAGTATATTTAGTTTAATATAGAAATAGGGTTTTATTTTCCCTATTTATATCTACTTCAACACCTAAAAAGGTTTCAGGCACCCCTAGTGGTTTTATATTAATCTCTTTAGAGATATTATTAATTATACTATTAGTAATTTTAGGGTTAGGAGTAACAACTAAAAAGTTATCTATATAATAAGCTATAATAGCTTTAACTCCTTTTTTATTAAGTATAAAAACAGCCTCATCATAAGGCGTTATATTAAAGCCTTCCTTTTTAAGTATATCTTTTAAATACTTATACCACAGTCTAGGACTTTGTTTTAAGCTGTATAAGGCTTTATTTAGTTTACAGACTAATCCTTTATTAAAATCTTTATAATCTTTATTAAAAATTCATCATTATTATTATTATTAGAAAAACCAGTAGGTAATTAGACGTATATCTCTTTATCGATATCGGCGTATATAAACGCACTAGTAACGTCATATTATTTAATATCCTAATTATTTTATATAGCTATTAAGAATAATAGTCTATAGAATTCAGGCCTACAGGTAGTACTAAAGGTTTCTAGGTAATCAATACCTATATATTAATTATAACCCTATACTACCTAACAAGCCTTATATTTATTAGGTTTTTCAGCTTTAGTATTAATATCATTATTAGCCTTTTTTCTATAAACCTATCTACCTCTAAGAGGTTTAATAAATTATAGTTTTTTAATAATACTCTAAGTATTTAATTTAGTTAATATATTTAATTCCTCGTACATAGCTTAGATCCAGTTTTATAAATCGTTAAATTCTAAAACTTATTTATATATAGTAAGTTCATCTAAGTTATTAATACTTAATATATAAGAGATTTTATCCTTTAAGCTATTAATAGCGGATATTATGTTTAAAGATGGGCAGTCTTTTATTGTAAATAGTACACATTCTTGATTTTTAATCCATCTATAGCTTTCCCGGATCTCTTTATCCATATAGGGGATTTCTATACTTAATTTAGAGTTATTATTATTATTATTATTATTATTATTATTATTATTAGTTTTATTAATATTATTATAATCTAAGTCTATCTTAAAGAAACTATCACTTTAAGATTCTTTTCCACTTTTAGTTATACTAAATTATAGATAATTTATTTTATTTAGTATAAATAGTTCTTAATTATTATTATTAGTATCTTTTATAAAGATATTCTCAAATACTTTAACGTCTCTAGACCAAAAAGCTTTATTTTCTTTTAAATCCCATATTCTATAGGCATTATTACTATAGTTAAGAATTATACCCTTTTTAGCTCTATTATCAAGCTTTTTAATATTAGGGTCTTTATTTTTATAGTAATAAATACTCCCCCAGACCCTTATATAATCTAAAAAGGGTTTTGTATTATTCTTAGCTTTATATGGTGTTTTATAAGCTATTGACTTATATGGGGTTCTATTATATAGATATATAGCTGCTAAAAGAGCTTCTCCCCATAGTTTAAAGTCAACATTAGCGTTTATTAGTATAGCCCTTACTTTATTTATTATATTACGTATTATTCTTTTAATAATACCATTAGGCTTATACGTATAAAGTGGTTTTATATTATAAGTTATACCATTCTTTATATATATAGTTTTTATTCTTTTATTATTAAACTCTTTACTACCGTCTATATCAAATTAATTAATTTTATACTTATTTTTATTATTTTTAGCTAAGGATTTAAATTCCTTAAAAGTAGTAGAAACCTCTTTAGATTCCTTTATTTTTAATAATTTACCCTATATAAAACGGGTCTTTTTATTTATAAATAGTATAAACTATTTATAATTATTATATATTTTAAATATAATTAGTCTATATAAGTCTAACGCAATTTTATATAAGTAAGGGTAGTCTTTTACGTAATTACTAGACTTCTTATTTATAGTATTAGTAAATTTTCCTTTTAAACAGGCCTCGCAGGGTAGTTTATAAAATACCTCTACAACAGCCCTCTTATACATAATTTTAGTTTAATCTAGAATAGTAAATAAAAATTACTAGTTTATATAGCCTAATTAGTTATACTATAGCTTTATTATATTAATATCAGAGTCTAGGGTTCAATCCTAACTTTAGAACTCTTTTATAGTATATTTTATTATATTAATTACTTCCTTATTTATATTAAAGTTAAAGAAATAAAGGTTATTCCTCTTTATTCCTACTAAAAAGACTTCGTCTTTAATTATATTATATAGTATAGACTTATTATAGTAGATTAAGGCTATACCTATTTCAGCAAGTTTAGCTTAACTTAAGAGATTAATACCTAGTTTAGGTATATAATAAATATTTCTTATAATATAAAGAGTATTATTTATTATAGTAGTTAAATCACCCTTTTTATAAGCAAAAAGACGGTTTGCTTTACCCTAATTAACCTTTATTTTAATAGTTTTAATATTATTAAGTAAAAATAAGTTATTAGTTACATAGATTATTACAACTAAGTCTAAACAAAACAGTTATTTTCCTTTATAAGTAGAAGAATCCAAAAGTTCCTTATTTAACTGTTTTATTAAGTTACATTTTCAAATTCCATATCAGAATCTAAGTCCTCTTTAGTTACTAAGTTAATATTTATTAAGTCTAAAGTAACTATAACTTCTTCTAACAAATCAAAAGAGTCAGAATCGTTATTAACAACTATATTAACTTATTGTTTTCTTTTATTCTATTTTTTAACTCTTCTTTCTTTTTTATTATTTATAGAAGGGTTGTTTTTTAATATTCTTTTAAACTAATCAGAAGCTTTATTAGAATATAAAAATCCATAAATATTCTCTATATAGCCGGTTTTTTTACAGTAGTTGCAGTATCGACCCTTAGTTTGTTTCTAGGGTTTAGTAGTCTTTTTAGACTTAATTTAAGACTTAGAGAATTATATAGAGTTATTATTACTCTTTCTCTTAGATTTATCTAATAAATTAGCAAATAAAGACTTAATAGTATAGGCTTTTAAGTCTTTTTTTAAAAATTAGGTTATATTAGTTATAAACCCCTTATAAGAGTCGTCTAAACTATTTAAAACCTAAGCTATAATTACTTATTTAGGTAAAGCTAGGTTATTTAAAGCTAGATTATCTATAAGTTCTTTAACTTTATTAAGGTATTCTTCAAAAGTATCAAAGTCTTCAAGAGTAGTATTAAAAAACTCTTTATAAGTAAGAAACTCGTTTATGAATCCTTTTAGTTAATATAGCTCTTCTAAGCTTTTTTAAGCTTCTAGAGCTATTTTAAAGTCTTTTATAACTCTTAAAGGGCTATTTTTATAAAGAAGTTTTATATAACCTAATATTTTATTATTTAGATCTTTATTCTTATTATCTAGTGGTTTAGTAAAATTTATTATTAGATTTTTATTAACTAGTACTGTATAGAATTTTAAAGACTATACTTAATAATTTAATTGTCCTTTTAGCTTTAGAATAGTAATTTTATCTATGTTTTATAAGTTTAAAGTCTTTTTTATTTAAATAACTAAAACTAAGTAGACTTTTAAAAACCCAAGAGTTATTTTTTTAAGATAATATAAGTAAACTACTTATTATATAACTAACTAAGTAGTTTAAATAAATAGTTAAGACTATAAAGTCCTACTATATCTTTTTTAACTATTTTAGTTAGTTTATTATAGCTAATAAACTTAAAGTCTATAACTTTAGAGTTATTAATATTAACTTATAGTAGCTTTTGTTGGTTAAGCTAGATAGTAAGAGCTGCTATAATTTCGATTTCTGTATAGGTTGTATTAATCGAATGTCGTTTAAAAATTCGTTCACTATAGTAGGTGTATACGAGGATTTATTAAGGATTTATTAAGGAAGGTTGGATAATTTGAGGATTTTTTGAAAACTAGGTTTTTTGGTTGCTTAGGGACTTGAATCGTGGGTAATTTATGAGTGTTAGTTATAGTTTTTGGTCTCTTGTAGTCGAAATAAAGTTAGTTATTAAATAAGTGGGTCTGAATAGACTCTTGTGATTAGTTAGGAAGGTTGGGTTAGTTAATGAGCTGGGCTTATAACCTGTAAGTATAGGTATAAGGGTATTAAGGTTGGTATTGAGATTGCTAAATATTTTTATAGTAATATCGGGCTTAATAGAGTTAGTAAAGGAATAGGTTTAGTGTATAATATATAAATAAAAGAGATAGAAGTATTATTGTAGTAGTAATAGTGTTATATTAGTGTTTTATTATATTACTTACTTACTAAGAAAGTAGAAGTCTAGACCCCTATAGGCTGGGGGGAGCCCTGCCTTTTATAGGCCTAGTGCCTTGCCCTTTAGGCCTAGCTTCTAAGGCACTAGTCCTTTTAGGGTTTAGTACGTTACGTATAGTTTAGCTAAGTGGCTCTAGGCCCTGCGTGTGGTTGGCCGCATTTACTGTGGTTGGCCACGGGCGCTGTGGTCGGCCACGAGGGTTGTGGTTGGCCACGAGCACCCTAGAGGGGTTGATAAGAGACATTTAGAGTGGTTTATTCCACTATTGGTAGTTGACCTAGTAGTTTAGAGTCTAGCTTATTAAAGCTAGAGGCTATAGGTTCAATTCTGCCTTTTGTCTCTTTTTACTTTTATTTTTAGTTCTTTTTAATAGACTAATAATATTAACTTTATAAAGGCCCCTAAAATACAAACTTATTCCTAGAGTAAAGAAAAGTAGCCTAAAAGTGCCCCGGGGCCCTTTTTAAGTAATAAAACCCTAAGTAATTTAATACCTAATAGTAATAAACCTAAACTAAAACATAACCTACCTTTTATTAAATAAAGTAAAAGTATACTTAATAACTATTTTAGTTATATTTTTAATAAAACTACTAATAATAAAGTTTAAAAGTAAAAAGTAAAAGTCCTTAAAAAATTAAGTTATATATTAATAAATTAGTATCCCTAAATATCTTTAAACTAATTTAATTTAAACTCTTTAACTAAAAAAACACTTCCCTTTATAACTTACTCTAAAGCCTTTAAACTTAATACTCTTTAAATAATACTAATTTCTTAACTATAATATAATAAAAGTACTAAATAATACTAAGAAAAGTAAATAGTAGTACTATACTAAATATTTAACTAAAGGAATTCTATACTATATACTTTTAAATAACACAATACTACTTCTTAGATATAATAAAACTACTTATAGTTTAAAACTTCCTCTTTACTATAGAATAAAGAATTACTTTAAAATAAGTATAGAATAAACTTAAATAGGTTTTTATAAAGAAAAAACTTAATTAAGCTTAAATTTTACTTAAAAACTATATATCTATACTTAAAAACCTTTTTTATAAAAACTTACTTTTTAAGTTTAGAAATAAATTATTTAGTATTTTTTTAACTTTTATAAATTACTTTAATACTATAATTTTTAAAGCTCTATAATCCTTTATTACTAAACCTAAAGAGATTTAGTATATTTATAACTAAAACTATAGTTAAGTTCTTATAAACTATAAATATATTTACTTTATAGTTTTTAAATAAAGTAACTATACTATTACTAAAGTTATTCTTAATAAAGTTAAAAAAATTTAAAAAAAACTTAATATAAAAGAGTACTAAGGCTTTCTAGTTAAACTTACTTAAGCTAGTTAAATTAAAGTTAACCCCCCTTATTACTTAAGTTTAGTATACTTTACTAAATAAAAAAAAAAAAAAGGTAAGGATATAAATACTTTAAATACTAAAGCCGCCTTAGAACTAACCCTTTTAATAATATACTAAGTTATAATTATAATTAATAGTAAGTTAGTCTAAAAGGCCCTAAGGACCCCTGCCTTACCTACACACACTATAAACGTTTTCTTTACTCTCTTAACTACTCTTTATACTTTAAGTATAAATATAGTATTTAATAACTATAGTATAACCTATTTTATTAATAATCTCTCCCTTCTTAAAAAGGGCTCTATTTACCCTTTTAATAAAAAAAGATATATTAAATTAAGAACTACTTTATACCCTATTTTAGTAGTAAGTATAAGGGTTATAAAAAATGTACTTAATAACTTAAATAGGTTAAATACCCTTAACCTAATACTAATAAACGTTACTTATATAAAAAACTTTTATATAAATATTATCTTTAAAGTACTCCTATAGAAAAAGAGTATTTAGTATATTAGTTATAATACTTTGTTCTGTATAAGTAATAATAAAAAGAGTTTTATAGTTAAGAAGTTAAAAAGGAAGATAAATATTATTTTTTTTAAATTTAAAGTTACTTCCTCCTACTTTATATCCCTGTGTATCCCTATTAACTTCGCTATAATTATAAATATAGCTGTATTAACTATAGCCTTTTAAAAGTTCTACTACTAACTAAAAAACTGTAATAATAATCCCCTTATATAGTATCTTTATTCTAGCTACCTAGGACCTAAAGTACTTAGCTATTTTCTATATAATACTTAAAGAGTAAGACTTAAAGGCCTAATACGCTTTTAGTATAAGTATTATATAATAACCTACGCTACTTAAGTAGTTTTAAAATAAACCTTTAAGAGTTAAGCTGTATAGTTGTATAAATAAATATTTTAAAACCTTTTTAACTACTTTAAAGAGCATAATTAAAGCTATTAACTTATAGTAATTAAAAATAAGTATACTAACTGCCTTTTTACTTTCCCCTATATTAATAAATAATATAAATCTATTTTTTATATACTAAAGATATTTAAATACTAAGTAGTAAAGTAGTATAGTATATTTATTTATAAAATTTATTAAAATATTAAATATATAGTAATTGTAATATATAGCTATATTAAGTACTAGTAATAGGCTTTAAAAAAGGGAATTAAAATTAAAATAACTCTATTATATATAAAAAAACTAAATAAAAAGAATAAGTATACTAAATAAAAAATAATACTATAAGTTATTAAGATACTTACTTTATCTAGCTTCCCCTTTATTTTATAAGTAAAAGTAGCTATAGCTATAGTCTTTCTTTATAATATAAGTTCCTTTAAATAAAAAGTATAGCTCTTTTTAATTTAAGTTAAAAAGGCCTAGTTCTACTAGTACTTCTACTAGTAGTAACCCTTTTACTAGGCCCTTTTAATATATAACCTTTGCCCTTACTAAAATTAAACGTATGTGTATAGTTATAAAGTATACTCTTTTAAAAAAGACTATAAAGTAAATTAAAAAAAACGTAACTTTAAAGTAAAAATAAAAGTATACCTTAGATACTTTATAGGATATATTCTAAATACCTATAACCTTTATTAAATTTAAGTGCCCTTACTTAAATAAATTATTATTACGTATAATATAACTTTTAATAAAATAAAGTTCTACTTAAAGCTTAATATAAAGGTAGTGGAGTAAGGTAAAGTAGTCTGCGCTATAGTTAAGACTATTTAAAAGCCTATTTCCTTTCTTAATACTAAGCTTTAAGTTTTAAGTATTTTTAAAATAATTAATACTTTATTAATATATAATAAAAAAAAGCTATTTTTACTAATACTTACTCTAGTAGTTAAGAACCTAAGTAAGGGTATTTTAAAAGCTAATCTAAAACTATTTAACTAGTATAGAGAGTAGCTATTAACTCTAGACTCTATACTAGTACTTAAAGAGACTTAGAATTATACGTGGGAAGTAAAAAGCTCTATACTTAATATAAAAGTATATTAAGTCTATAAGTTATTATTGTCCCCTAACCTACTCTCTACTCTAAAAGTTAACTCTTTTTATAAAAGGATTAAAAATAAAATTATTATAGTAATTAATACTAAGGCTCTATAAAAACTAAATATAAAAGCTAAATCTTTCTTATTCTAAAAAAGTAACTTACCTTTTCTCTTAATATAGTTATATATAGATTTAAAGAAGATAAGTAGCCCTCTAGAGGGATTAAAGTAAATATATAACTATAAAAATCTAAACTAACCTAAATTAAAGCTATAAAAATTACTATACTTTTATAACTACTTTATATTCCTTAATACTAAATACAACTAAGACACCTTTTTTAATATATATATACTAAATTATAACTACGCTTTAGAAAAAGTAACTTAGAGATACTATATATATTACTATATAGTTTTTACTTTAATTAATAAAGTAAAATAAACTAAGTTAACTATACTAGATATAAGGGTTTACTTAAGCTAACTTAGTAAGACTCTAACTATATACTAAAGTATTTACTTACTACTACTAAAACTAAAGGACTACTTTTATAAAGTAGTTAATAAAGAGGTATTTAAGTTTAAAAAGATAAGGGTATAGAAGGTTATTAATTCCTATAAAGTTAAAGTAAAGTTAATCCCCCTTAAGTAAGTATTTATATATAAACTTAATAAAAATAAGTATTTTTAGTACTATAAAGTAAGGCTTTATATCTATAAGGATTTTTAGAAGAAGTATCCCTTTAAGTAGACCTATATAGCTATACTTGCGGCTTATACTTTTAAAGTTACTATAGCCCTTATAGTACAATTTAACCTTAAAGTCAACTAGTTTAACGTAGTTAATATATTCCTAAACGCTAAAAAGGGACCTAATAACCCTTTAGTTATATACTACCTCCTTAAGGGCTTTAAATAAAATAGTAAGCTCCTTAAGCTTTACTGTACCCTTTATAGCTTAAAGGATACTCCTTTTTTTTAATATAAAGAGTTTTTTTTAACCCTTTAAAGCCTTAGACTTATACTAACTAATAAAGACCCGTACTTTTTTTAGAACTATAACTACTACGTATTTATCCTTTTTTATATAGATAATATCCTTATTATAAACTATAGAAATAATACTATAAAAGTAAAGTAAATTATTAAAAGTATTAAAGTAAAGTATAAACTTAAAAAGTAGAGAACTATTAAGTAGTACTTTAGGATCCGGGTTATTTATAACTATAAAGTAAAAAAGATCTATTTTGTCTATAATTAGTATATTTAATACGTTATAGAGAAGTTTAGTTTTATAAACTCCTACTACCCTTTAACTCTATTACTACTTACCCCCCTTAAAAAAAATACTAAAGACCCTATTAGTACTAATATAAAGCTATACTAAAAAAAGATTAATTTAATTTTATATACTATAATTATAATCCACTCTAACGTAGCTTTTACTTATACTATTCTTTTAAAATTCCTAATAAACCCTTCCTATAAACACTAAATTACTATAAATTAAGTTATTTATTACTTATACTATACTTGCTACTTCTTACTTTACTATAGTAGCTTAAGGGGTAGGGGAGTATAGGTACTTTTAATTACTAAAAATACTTTATTTATAAATAATAAAAAAACGTAAAAGTCGTTTTAGGGATATATTATTTTACTTTTTAGTAGCTCTATTTAATAAAAGGCCGTAAGGTAAAACACCGTAACGACTTTAATAACTAAAGCCAAGCTTCTTAACCTTAAGTATACTACAAAAGAAATAATTACTTTTAAAAGGCTCTTTAAAGACCTTAAACTTAAACTAAGTAACGTATAGTAAATCCACTATAATAACTATTAAACTATATACTTTATAATAAAAAAAAGGGAGTATATTTTAATAAAACTTTACTATATTAATATATAAAATATATAGCTTTACTAAAAGTATACTAGAAAGTTGTTTAATATTATTTATATACTAACTAATAAAATACCTACTAATAGCTTTATTAAAGTACTCTTCTATTTAAAGTTTAAATAGTTTAAAGTGCTTTTTAACCTTTAAAATATTAAGTTATATATTATAGAGAGTAAAGAGAATATATAAAGTAAATATAGCTTTAGGCCCATATTTATTTAATTCCTTTTAGCTTAAGGACTAAGGAGTATAAAAAGCTTTTATAAAAAAGCTATTACTATACTATACTAAATACTACCACTATACTAAATACTACTACTATTATTAACACTACTACTAAAGTAAACTTATACTTTTATTATTACTACTACTACTAAAGTAGACTTATACTAGGTTAGAGTTAAGTAATACTACTACTACTAAAGTAGATTTATACTTCTTTATATTTAGCCCGTAGAGTATCTTTAAATATATTTAATACAAACTAGAATAAAAAAGCCGTACTTTAGTTAAAGTTAACTATAACTAAAGTATTAAGGTTTACTTAAACAACAGCTAAACACAAAAGCTCTTTATTATAAGTAAAAAAATAGTTCTTAATACTTACTCTAACTACCTTTTTAGGGGTCTATAGAGTAATAGCTATTTTAAATAGCTTTAAAAAAGTCGTTTTTATAAAGGTTATTTTAACCTTAAAAGCTAGTATTAAAAAGGCTAAAGCCTTTCTCTTCCCCTTCTCTAAAAAAGTCAACTCCTAGCTACTACTCTTACCCTCTAGTATAAATACTAGTAAAGGTTAGGCTTTTATATTATTAAGGACTATAAAAATAATATACTTAAAGTCCCTATACTAAGTTGCGGTTTTTATAATAAAAAACCTATTTTATTAGTACTAAATAAAGCTATTACTAAAAAAGGAAGTATAAGGCTTTTTTTTATTCTTATAGTAATAATACTTTAAGTTATTAGTTAGGGTATTATATATACTAGAGTCCCTACTAGTTAGTATACTATAAACGCACTAAATATAAGTAGGAGCCCTAGGCTAGATACTCTTACTATTAGAAACTACCGCACTTTTAGCTATACTAAAGTAAAGTTAGTAACTAAACTAAAAAGAATAATACAAAAAGACTAAAACTTACTATAACTACTTAAAAGTGGCTTGAGTGTCTTAGGAGTAGGGGAAGGAGTATTAGTAAAAGGTTCTAAACCTCCTTCTTTTATAACCTCCCCCTAAGCCGTAGCGGGCTAGCTAGTAGAGGTAGTATTAACTGCCTCTTTAGTATAGTATAGAGCTATTTAAAATAGTTAGTATAAACTTATAGTAATAAAAATAAAAGTAACTTACTCTAAAAAGCTATAAACTTCTTATAATTAACTAACTAAGTAGCTATAAAGGTAAGGCACTTCTTTTTTTTAAAGTTTATATAAATATAAAGTTAAATATAACTTAACTAAAATAGTAATAAATAAACTTACTATTAAAGAGAGTAGGAATAGTCTCTTACTTAAAAGGCTCTATAAAGCCCCCCTTACTACTAGTATTATTAAATTAGTTTAAATTAAAATACGTATTAATTTAAGTAATAATAACGTAAAAAAGAGATAATTAAACATACTAGTAACAGCCTTAGTAGCTACAACTATAGCCGCTACAGCAGCCACAGCTTCCTTATTAACCTTATTCTTTACATACTTTACAGTACATACTATATAAATAGACTCAGTTTACTTTCTTTTAAAAGTATTATTAACTATTATACTATATAAACTATTAGAATACTATATTTTAAACTAAACGCTATTAATACCTTTAAACTATACAAAGTAAAGTATTATAGTATTAAGGGTAAAATTAAGGGTATTTATACTTTATATAAATATTGTTACTAGGGAAGAAAAAAAAAAGAAATTAAGGCCCTTAAAAAATTATTATTTACTTACTTTAAGCTAGGTATTTACTTAAATCTAGCTAATTAAAGGCGCCTAAGGATATTTACTAATTTTTTCACTTACTTCCTACTATATAAATAAAAGTATAACTACCTTAATAATAGTAATAAAAGTATTATAATAAAATAAAAGTAGTATTAATAAAGTAAAGGGATTTTTATTTTATTTATTAGTCTCTTTTATAACATAAAATCTTCTATTTATACTTTCTTTTATTAAATATTAATATAAATATTTTTAACTATATATTAAGAGGCTATAAGTGCAGTATTTTTAGACTTCTTTTAAGTTTAGAGAGGTATATCGTAATAGCTAAAGCTATTTGTAACTACGTATATAAGTAACTACTTACTTAAGTAGCTTATTTAAGCGACTTTACTCTATTTCCCGCCCCTATAAGGGGGCCTTTACTTTTACTCCGCCACATCGTAGGACTTAGAAATTAAGCCGTTACTTTTACTTCGCTTCAACCACTCGTACTTAGCCGCGTGACACATTTTGAAGTTGGTTTCCGTTGTTCAGTATGAGTTATGTATGGGGTTCAGGATGGTGACATGAAGAGACTCGGATGAGCAGTGACGGCTCATTGCCGTCTCCTCACTTTCAACTCATCGTTGTCACTCAAAGGGCGCGCCAATCAGATTAGACGCGCAGATGCATGAGTGAAATGACGAGGTCTCGGCCGAGTGACGGGGCCGAATTACTCACGGACAGGCCCTAAGAATCCAATGTCACTTCTCATCATTTAAATTGAAATGACATTTTGTCAAATGATTGAGTGAGACTGAATGACAACTGGGCTGCTGACGGCGACATGAAAAACGTTTCATTGAAGCCTTGAGTTGAGTCGCTCCTCCCCGCATAGCGACAAACAAGACCACTCCGGCGCTCATTTTCAGCACGTCACGTTGCGGCAGGCTTCTATTTAGCCGGTAGACTCAGTACGACGCTATTGATCTCACCTGAACTCCATCCGCCGCTACGATAGGCCTCCCCCAGATTCCGGAAGATCTCCCTTGGCCATCATCTGCCGGAGTGCCGATTCAGCCGCCCCTCAACCGCATCAACGGGTATCATTTGGCCTTTTCTCGTGCGGAGAGAGTGAGTGCGAGCAAATGATTCTCAAGACTCGAACAGCCGGGCTGAAAAACTCACATACCCCTGGCCGAGTCCCCGGTCGATCCCCGTGCTTCGCTTGCTCGAACCCCAGCCAAAAATCTCCTTTTGACCGCGACTTTCCGTTCCAGATTGAGCGCTGGGGGCCTGCAAAAGAGCCTAAATGAGGCCCGCTAAACCAAATGCCGTCCTCTCCATTAACATGTCACCCAGATTTACCACGCGATCACACTATGGCCCGGTGCGACTTGCTCGCACCCTCGCGGAGCCCCTCTTACTACCGGACAGTTCCCTGATACCGTGGCATTCTGCCCCTGGAAGAAGCAAGGTTTCCCTCTAATAACCGTGAGGCGAGATCCCGAATCGAAGGCTTTCCGGCTGTTTGCCCCATGCGCGCTCACAAAGGAGCTTCTCCCGCGCCTTCTAGTTTTCTGGATCGACGAGATTGAAGTGGTTCCGGGTGGGCTCATCATCGTCTGTCTCCCGTAGTCAGAAGCGAGTATATAGTCTTGCTTGAAGCCAGGGTCATTCTTGTTCTGTCCAGTCGCTAGTTCCCAAGACCTGGTGTCTCGAATATTCACTTCACTTCTTTCATCTTCGCTTCTACAAAAACACCACCACCCTCCCACAATGCTCTTCCTCAACAGCATCGTAGCAGCCCTGCTGCTCGCCACCAGCGCCGCGGCCGTCCCCATCTCCAGCCCCATCGAGCTCATCAAGCGCGCCCCGAGCCCGGGCGTCGTGATACAGAAGTGCGCCAAGCCAGGCGTCTTCGCCCTCGCCTACGACGACGGCCCGTACCAGTACACCTCCCAGCTCGTCGACATCCTCAACGCCGGCGGCGCCAAGGCCACCTTCTTCTTCACCGGCACCCTCTACGGCTGCATCTACAACCAGCGCGCGGGCGTCAAGAAGGCCTTCGACTCGGGCCACCAGATCGCGTCGCACACCTGGACGCACCCGCAGAACTTCGGCAGCCTGGGCCAGGCGCAGCTCACGACCGAGATGCAGCGCCTCGAGCAGGCGCTCGTCAACATCGTCGGCAAGAAGCCGGCGTACATGCGCCCGCCCTACCTCGCCACGGGAGGGTCGGTGCTGCCGACGATGAAGACGCTGGGGTACAAGGTCATCACCAACGACGTCGACTCGGGCGACTGGAACGGGCAGTCGGCGGCGCAGAGCCAGCAAAAGTTCCAGCAGGCTGGTGCCGGTGGAAACGGTCACATCCCGCTCATGCACGAGACGTACGCCAGCACGGTGCAGACGCTGACGCCGTGGTTGATCAACTGGGCCAAGCAGAACAACCTCAAGCTTGTTACCGTCGGTAAGTACTCGTAGTTCGTTTCGATGGTTCTGTGGAAAGATACTGACCTGTGCGCTAGCTGAGTGCCTCGATGATGCCAGTGGAATGTACCAGCCTGGTAGCTTTACCGGCAACGGCCAGTCTACTTGCTAAAGGGGGTAAAAGACGGAGCATCGTGACAAACGGAGAGGCTGGCAGACAGAGATGCAGTTGGTGATCGAAGGAAGGGTAGCATTCGATTCTTGAACATACAAATGATTCCCTGTACATAACTTGGGCAGAATAACACCTTGGCATGTCCACAACATTCAGTAACAAGCTTCATTACAATGAGTGGGCCGAGGTCTGACCCCATTCTCGGCGCATGGATGAGCCCCCACGATGGAAGCAGGAGGATCTGTCTTTATATACTCGGCAAGTGGTTTTGCCTGCCACTGATTCTTACGAATTGCATGACCAGGACACAGAATTACACCGAATGAAGAAGAACACATGAGGGCATCGCGAATGGGGACTTGAATTGTCTATCCCTTCCTAATCCATATACATCTACTCTCTACACTATACAGGAAAGCTCTATATAAGCTTCATTCAAAGTCCGAAGGTCCAAGGGCGCGTTGGTCCAGGATCCGGCCCACATGAGTCTTGTCGATTGACTCGCAGTTTCTGCGTATCTTCGTCATGACAACCTTCATGAACTGCACCAACGCGTCGCCGCCCATGTCACTAGTGTCAGAAACGCCCGAATCGCTATCATCGCCCTCGGACGAGAGCCGCAGGAACTGACGGGTGCTCAAGTACTCCTCCATCGACTTCAGGTATAACTGACCCGAGAAGAGATTGAGCTGAGTGGCGAGCGACAGAGAAGGAACGGAAGAGACGCCACGGTGCGGGACCGTGTACAAGTCCAGAGTGTCGAGAGGCCGGAAGCCCATGTTGGGACGCGGGGAGTACAGGTGTAGCGAGACAAACCTCGACGTCAAGACGTCGGGGAGGAGTTCCTGGGCTTCGTACGGGCTGATGACTATGGCCGTCTCGATGACGCCGCTTTCCGAAGCGCGTGTCAAGATCCACTGGATAGATCTCTGGAACAGGTCCGAGACGTATTCTCTGCCGATCGGCTTGATGGTGCGAACGAAGTCCGAGGTCACCAGGAGATCTCTGGGCAGCTTGCTGACGTCGAAGTGTCGCGCGGCGGTGGTGTCTGACAGAGCGTTGAACGCCGGAATGCAAGCCTTGGAGTCTTTCGGGGCGATGCCGTGTGTGACGAACCGCCGTATCTGCGGGTGAAGTGAATGGCCTGCGGGCTTTGCGGGCGGCGGTCTCTGGATCTCCCTCTCCTGCTCGATCTCGGGCGACAGCTCGCGCTCCTGCTCTTCGCGGAAAGTAGACGAGTCTTGGTCGAGGCCGCCGAGCTCGAGGAGTCGCTCGGTAATGGGATCGGGACATATTTCGGTTATCGGTGCGGAACCCTCTTCGGTCTTCACTTCGGCCTTGGGCCTGTACCTCGTCTCGAGGGTCTGGGCCTCCTCCTCGAGAAATCTCTCCGCGCGCTTGGTGTCCAATTTGCTAGACCCGCCTTCTCGGGCTTCGTTCCACAGGATGTTGTGCTCCTGATGTCGTCGTCCCTGGTTCGCCCACAGCCAAATACCACGACGGAGGTCGGTGATCGTCTCGGAAATAGCCCATTCGAGGATGTCAATAACGGCGATCGCGTCTGCTCCTTCCTTGCGTCGTGATCGGATCTTCTGCTGAATCTCGTCGGGAACGCAAAAGGTGACCGACTGTCCCTTTCCTAGTTTGCGCATTCTCATACAGGCTACGGAGACTTGTTAGCATTCAATCGCGCAGTATAAGTCTGAGTTCTGGATCGGCTTACCTTGAACCAATCTGTCCTTGGTCAGACCCGCGCCGAGAGTTACGGCCGCTCGGTAGCTCGCCGGCAACTTCAGGTCCGTCCCTCTGGTGTGCGCCTCGTCCAGGAACACAAGGCAGACGTCGGTCTGGCCAGCGAAAGGGGAGGTCTGGAAGCTCTCAACACGACCGCGTCGGTCCACAACACAGAGCTGGTCGTTCTCGTCGCAAAAGATAACCGCCTGCGTGTTTTCGTGGTCGTCGGCCATCTCCAGCCACCGCCTCGCGACTCCGAGATTGTCGAGCTCTAAGATCTGAGCGCCGACGTCGAGGATGACCCTGACAGGCGGCTCCAGCTGCGTTACCATCTCCAGAAGAACTTCCGCATCGGTCTGGCCGGCCGTCTTTCGCTTCGGCATCAACGCCACGGAGGTCTCGTCTTGCAAGAGGTACTCGAGGACCAGGGCGTTGGTGTGCTGTTGTCCCTTGTCGTCCAGTTGCTCGACGGTGAGGGGGAGGAAAGCCCGCGAGTCGTTGGTACCGCTGAATCCAGTCGTCGGCCGGGGCTTCTCTTCGCCAATGTCCCAACCCGATGCCGAGAGCTTGTGAGGGAACTCCTTCAGCTCCTTCGGGAAGACGATCTTCGCGAGGAAGTAGTCTACAGTGCCCTTGGCGTGGCGGAAGCACGGGAAGACCTGCTCGGCGCACTGCCTCTCGTCGTCCAAGTTGATTCCTGCAAGCTGTTGGAACGCTGCGGGGAGACGGTCGCTGTCCGCAACCCAGACCTGGTACTCCATGTCCGCTTGGTCGGATCTCAAGAGATGGGAGAAGGTGAGGCGGAGGGCTTCATCGTTCAGGCCGCCATAGTAGTAACTCAAAGAGGTGAGAGTGATGATTACCTCGGGGTGGCTGAACTCGGAACGAGCGCTCGGGTTATCCTTGGCGCGGTAGGGGACGGTGAGTCGAGTCGGCGGCTTTCTGTTGGGATCCAGGCCGTAGTCAACCTTCCACCGCTTCTGACAGAAGACGAAGGTCAAGACATTTGAGGCGACTAGGCCGCGGAGGAGGAGAAGCGTGTTCTTGGTCAAGGGGGACCACAACCTGGAGTTTTCGACCGCATCGATCTCTGCCTGCGAAAGTTTGGCCTTGGAGATGTAGTTGAAGACGGCGTCCTGCATCTGTTTCGACTGAGTTGCCATGGGAAGTCCGGTAGAGCCTTCCTCGCTAAGTTGACGAGCGACGAGGTTGACCAAGTTGTCCTTTGCGTCCTCTTTCAGAATCCGAAGTCTGGGGAAGCATCCAGGATGACCAGGAGATACCTCGACGGAATCGGGATGACTCTTTTGGACTTGAGCGATGGATCCCCGGACAATGTCTAGCACGTGATGAATGCAACCCCATCGATCAGGACTGTGCTCGATCGGACGCTGAGTTCCCATGGTGTAGACCAGCTCAAACTTGACGCTGAAGTTCTCGTCGCTCTCGTCGACGATATCGCGGGATGCTGCGTCGAGGAAGTCCTTGGTCTTGAGAAGAGAACGGCTGACAGCCATATCGCCGTTGATTGCCGTCTCAATACCCATCAACTGGAACGAGAGGATGTGCTCCGGCTGAACAAGGAGAACACCCCCATAGTCCCTGCAGTCCATGCAGATCGACAACAGCGCCGCGGCCTCGGCCTGTCCGACCTTGATGGCCCGCGAGAAGGGGAGGTGGAACACCCGCCGGCCGACGAGCCCGCCGAGCTGGGACTCGAGCATCTGCTGAGCCTGCTTCGCCTGCGGCTTGGCGACGATGATGCGGGCGAGCGCGGAGCGGTCTGCGACGGCGGCCGCGACGATGGGCACAATGACGGAGGACTTGCCCTCGCCCATGTTGAGCTGCATTACTGCATTCTTGCCAGAGGGTGGGTTGCGCATCTTCTCGGCGATGCTCTCTTGAACCTCGCGCACCATCATTCCGCTGTCGACTTCGAGGAGGAGAGTGTCCGGATACTCCAGCGCTTCCCAGTTGGTGTGTCCCGGGTTGCGAAGTTCGTTCTCGAGAGCGGCGGGGTCGTTCTGGCACGCTACCATTCTCTCAGCTCGCTGGAGCTGCGTCAAGGCAATTCCGTAGGCCGCGATCCGTTGCCTCCACTTGATCGGAGTATTTTGAAGGTTGTCTTTGTTGAGTCGCTGCAGAATGAGCGCCGGCGAGACACGAGGTCTGGTGTAGAGGTCGAAAATATCGGCCGTTTTCGAAGCATGCCCGGGTCCGAGACTGAAAAGAGCGCTGGCGATGGCGATTTGCTGGCGGCTAGCTTCCTCCTGGCAAAGTCGGAGATTCTCCGCGATGACAGCTCTCATGTCGGCTCCTGGAGTCGTGGCGACGCCACCAGTGCCGCCTCGTCGAAGCGCCTGATGGCTGGCATCGAGGTCGTCGACGTAGCGCCGTTCATATACACCCTGGGCACTTCGGCGCAGCCTTCCAAGCAGCTCTGGCATCCTGTAGTCTCGTTCCTGGGACACCGAGAGAGTCTGAGAGCTCAAGGTCTGTTGGGTTTCTGGCAGAGGAGGCGGGATAGAGCGTTCGAAGCTCTCATCGGCGCTTACGAAGCGAGAAGCCGTTGAGGGTGCCCACGGCCAGGTGATCAACAGTGAAGTAGGCCATTTAGTGCCGGTGTTCTGCCGGGGAACATTCTTCGCAATGCGGTCGAGATACTCCACGAAGAGCTTGTTATCGTGCCACAGTTTGAAGCGCTCCCGGATGTCAGGGTGAGCCGCGCTGATGTTCACGTAATTATTCCAAAAGGCTCGCTGTGCGTGATTTGATGGCACGTTCGGCGTTGAACAGGGCCATTGGGACCCCAGACAGTCTACGATGCCATCCAGCGCCTTGTGTTTCTCCTTATTGATCTTCGTGCGTCGTTGTTCGTAGGCACCATTCGTCTCGTTGCGAAGCCGGTTCAAGTTGCCAGATTGGGCGACGTGCGACTCTAGAAGCCTTCGGATCTCGTGGCGTTTAAACTTAGCACCTTCCGAAAGCTTGAAGCTGACGCCGGCGGGACACTGTACCTCTTGCACCTCCGGAGTCGTTCGGAAGGCGGCGAGTGTGTTGATGACGCCCATGCTCGCGTCTTTGGCGAAGGCGAGGGTAGCAAGCCAGATCATGAGCCTGTACTTACAAACCGCCGGGACAAGCTCCTTGTGAAGAGCAATCCAGTTCTTTGTGATAAAGCTGGCGGATTCCATCAGGAGGCCCGCGTCGTAGGCGATGTCGGCAGCGGTAGGTGCACGGGAATGACGTAGACCAGAAACAGCCGGGCCTTGCTCTATGTAGCGTCGCAACTGGTCGTGAAGCCCTGGAGAAAGCAAATAGGACAGCATACGCCGGTTGGCGAAGACGACTTGCGCAATCGAGTGAGACTGCAGGCCCTCAGAAGAAGCAGCTCGATCTCTGGGTTGGTACTCCACGTCCCAAAGGGTCGAATGCAGTTCCGCGCCAAAGCCGGAGACCCGGAACGTGGACGCTCGGATATCGTCCCGACGAAGCAGATGGCTGTTGACGTGGTCCAGGTCCGGAAGGTCGGTCTCCAGCTGCGGGTAAAAGAACGCCGACCTGGAAGCGTCCTCGAAGATGGAACGCACGCGTTCCAGGAAGAGCCCATGCTGAGATAGGGGACTCAGGTTCGTATCCCACTGCACAGTTTGCATGACACGCTTATCGCGAGGGTAGTATGTTCGTCCAGGTGTCAGTAGAGCAAGTTGCTTGAGGGTCTCCACATTCTCCGGTGCCAGATAGTCAAAAGATCTCACAGAGGCCGAGGAAAGAATGGTCAAAGCCTCCTCCGTGCCGGTCTTGCCCGTGAGCGGATCCGGAAGACAGAACGAAGTGAGGGCGTGGAGGTAGCCGAGGAAAAGCTTGCTCTGGCGGCTGCCGTTGCTCACCAGTCGACCGAGCTTGCCGTCCACGTCGTAGGCGTGCGCCTTCTGACCGAATCCCTTGGCGATGCTGACTTTAACGTAATCATTCGTGCGGACGTAGGAAATCTTTCCCCCCAAGACCAAAACCTTGCGGCGCGGAGGGAGGACAGAGTCACGAGACTGGTTTGTCTTCAACACCAGCTTGTCGCTCAAGCCTGCCAACGTGCCAATAGACTGGAGAGAGTCGACTGACATGCCGCGATACTGTCTTGAGACCACCACTGAAGTCCCCGGCTTTAGGGTGAACTCCAACCCGGATCGGGGGATGTCGATGAAAACAGTTTTGGAGTTTCGAAGGATCACGTGGATCCAGTTGGCGGTCTCCAGTGGCTGTAGTATCTTGGCCAAGAGCTTGTACGACTCTTTATGGATGCAGACGAGCACGTCTTCGTCGCGGGATAGCACCCAGCCGCTGCGGTCCTCGCACGGCCAGAGTTTCCAGTTTGATGCCGAGCGTTTCCACGGGGTCCGGATGTCGCAGAACTCAACGCAGCCCTCGTCGTGGTTGTACCAGTGTACGTGGTTGTCGACGAACGAGGTCGGGAAGCGTCCACTCAGGTGGCGGGACGGTACCAGGTCGAACTTCTTGCCGTCTCGGACCGCATGAACGAGGAGGTCAGGCTTGGCGTTGAAAGCCACGTGAACCTCGTGCCCGGCGTAATCGGCTGTCGAAGAGTACTGCATACCCGGAACGGGACTGAGCATGATGTCAAGAGACAGGCGACCAAAGAGTGCTCGGTAGGCCGGGTGTTTGCGGTAGTCCGCCGGGAGGTGATCAAGAGGCACGCCGTCGACGAGAAACTCTCCTGTGACGAGACCGAAGTGAACAGACTGGGGAGTGGATGATGCAGTGTTGCTCACCAACCAGCAATCGTGTTTCCCTGAGAGAACCTTCCAAGTGCCACTGGGACTGTACGCAGGCCAGCAAGCGAGTATGGCATCGTCGAGCGCGGCGCTGGTCTCTGATGTGACTTGACTCGCAACGTGCCGGTAGCAGCTGTACAAGGTCCTCTGCCATCTGGCATAGAGAAACAGTATCGGGGCGGCGAGAGAGGTGAGCAGCTCATCCGAGTACTCCTGGACGTGGGTAGCGCATTGAAAGTAGACAGAGGCCTCATCTCTTTGTGCAAGTACATCGCGCTGGTGTCGCGTGTCGAGGTTGAAGGTGTCGGCGCAGATCAGCAGAACCTCCATTGCCCTGCGCTGGAACGCGATCTTCTTGCTGTCACCACTGTCACTTCCTTCCCCGCTGTCGGCAATCGTGTTCCGGGCCTTCTCTCTAAGATCCAGAGCCCAGCGAAACGTGATCTTCCTTGCCTCGCGCAAGTAGTCGAGACACTGCTTCTCGATGTCGGAGGATCGGGTAAGGGTGAGGAGCCGGCGAGTGATCGAGATAAAGGCGGCGAGCGCAGTCGCAGACTGCCAGTTCTCCTCGAATCGACTGGTTGCTTCCCTGATGCCTTCCAGAAGTTGTCCCGCAAATCGCTCGTCTTCGCAAATGTTGTGGGCGGCTCTGGACGCCGAGTTGCTGGGCGGACCGGTTTGGTGAATGCACTGCCAGATTGTGAGCGCCACTTCCCACTTCTTGAAGTCGACCGCAGGCGAGAAGAGCTGGACGAGTATGTTCTGCCACTGGATCTTGTGTCCGAGCGGGATGGATCCCAGGGCCTTGTACTCTTCGACGGTCATCTCATGCGGGCATTCGCTCTGAGAGGCGATGACGGAGTTTGGCGGGGGGCCGTCTGGCTCTGACGCTGGACGGTAGATGAACTTCTGCACAGAGGCTGAGCCCGAGGGCAAGATGTACGTGCAACCAAGTGGTATCTTCTCCGTGATCTCGAATCTTCTGACGAAATGGGACATGGCGTGATCGAAATAATTGAATCGAAGCCCGTTGTTGAGGAGCACGTTAGATTCACTGGCCGAAGCGACGGGAACGGGATTCCGATGAACGACGACGTTCGGCTTTGTCTCCGATAACAGGCCAACGCGTGGGTCAGAAACATCGGTCTCTACATATCGCCGGAGAGCGTCGTAAGTTAGCAACGAATAGCGGGTGTGGGGTTCACTTTGGTCGCCGTGCTGAAACTTGAGAACATCCATGAGGACGTAGAAGCTGGCCTCTCTCCAGTATCCAAACGCCTGTGGAAGAGCGAGTTCAAAGATGACCGACTTCTTTTCGTAGTCCTTCGTTGGAACTGGCCATTCGTGAACGCCGATGTGAAGGCCCTTAGCCCGGCTTAGATATTCGCACCTGGTGCACAGGTCGGGTACGTGTTTCTCAACGTGGCCGCCCTCCGATCTGTCCCAGACACTGACGTTGTTGCAACTGGTGCGTGAATACTGCGACATGAGCGATTGGTATTCGGACTTGAGCCTGGCCAGCTCGCGCTTCTTCTCTTCTCGGTCGGCGGTTGCGTTGGCTTCAATCTTGGCCAGGATCTTCTCATGCTGTTCTGAACCGTCGAAGTATCGAACGGAAAAGCTGTCTGCCCGTCCAAAAGACGTGTACACGTGGAAGCCCGAGCAACCTGACTTGCAGTTGCGAGAGCGATTGGCGAGATGCTGCTCAACCTGAGAGAGCCGTTCCATTTGCCTTCTCGACGGTAGCAAGAGATTCTGGAACAACTCGCTTGGGACCCCAGTGTCGTAATTCGCCAGGAGAGGATGCTCGTGGATGGCAGCCTTGTCGCAGGCAACCCAGAGCTCCAGTATGGTCAGCAACATGATGGACGTCGACTCCGGGTTCCCATCGTACTCGGGACTGGCAAGGCGGTGATAAGTCTCGATGAGCTGCCGCAGCTGGGAGCAACTGTTAGTGTACCCATTAGCCAGCTGCGACTTCATCCAGCGATCGAGCATCGTCTCGACCCAGGACTCGAAAGACGCGAGGTTGAGCTGCATGTGGTCTCTGTCTAAAGATAGGGAGTCCAGACAGCGCGGCAGGGAAGGGCTTTCGTCGTAATTAGCCAGTTTCCAGGACGGAGTGAAGTCTCGGCTGGTCCTGGCGTTGCTGCGCTTTTGGAGACTCGCAAGGAAGCTGTCCAGGGTGGAGTTGACGACGACGGTGTCCTGCGAGAAGTCCATAGGCTCGAGACGAGAAAGGTCTTGGCTGAGATCGACCGAAGTGTCCTTCAGAATGTTCGACCATTTTGTGAGCAGAATTTCGTTCGCGGAGCGCATCTTGTCGCGGACGTATTCGAGGGCGCTCGCATGAGTCTCGGGCCCGATCTTGATCAGTCTGCGTGAGAGCTTAGCCGTCATGGGATAAATCAAGTCGGAGTGCAAGCCGGCGTCGAGTCCTTTCTGGAGTATGTCGCCCATGAGGAACGCCATGAAGGTTTTGTAGAGTTGGACACCGGCTTCCGGAGACGCAGCAGATTGAACCAAAGTCAACTGAACGGCCACGCGAATGAGTAGCCACATAGGCGATCGGCGCCAGGGGAGACGGGCGCTGTGCCAGAGAACCTCTTCCCGAGTGTTCTTCCAGATGCGGTTGCAGATGACGGGCTGCCCGACCGCCAGGAGGAATCCGTTCAGCAGCTCGGTGACCAGCTTCGGGTGAGTCGTGTCGCGGTTCTCATCCTGGAGCTGGCCGGCCTTCTTCGCCTTGTGCTTTGTGTCAGTAGCAGACTGGGAGCTCATCTTGCTCAGGGTAGCTGCCAAGGTCGTGATGAATCCGGATTCCCGGGCGTCCTCGAGCTTGACGGCGACGGCCGTCCCTGGGAAGGTGCGACGTAATCGTCCGGGGGCCGTGATGGCTGCCTCATTCGAGGGCGACAGCTCGAAAGCCTCGACGCGGAGCGAGGAGTCAACTCTGGCGATCAAAACGCCCGCATTCTGCTCTCCGATGTAGAGAGCAACGGAGCCTCCTGCATCGTGGGGTTAGCATCTGAGTGACTTCCTCGCGTTCGTCGGGAAAGCTTACCTGAATCGCAAATTTGACGCAAAATGCTGGTCAATTCTCCCTCATCTACGGCCGAGCTTCCGCCTAGGGACTTGTGTACGAGGCAGGCGTTGCGCAGCAGGCCCGCGGCCAGGGTGACGGGCTCCTTCTCAGACTCCACGACATGGTCTCTCAGCGTCGCGAGGGCGTTGTGGGCGTACTTTATAAGGGCAGTCTCGTTGCCATGGGATGCGTCGTCAGCCTGTGGAAGCTGCGATGGCAGAAACACATGCCGAACGAGGTAGGATGTGGTCTCCATCGCAGCATTCCGAGGGCTTTGGATGGCCATTTCGGAGATTTGAGGAGGAGGAAGAGGAGGAGAAAAAGAGATTTGAAGTTTGATTTTGTGGGATGGACCTCTCAGGGCTTTCGTCCGTCAATCCGCACGTATTCCGAGTCCCGATAGCAGCGGCAAAGGCGAAATGTTGGACAGTGATCTTCTTCGAGTGGTTAGGTACGTGTAGGATTGTGAGTGCTGGGGATTGGAACAGAAAGCACATAGACGGAATGCCAGCGAGTGCTACTGTTTAAAATAGTCGACACAAAGATAGCTGATGACTTTAAAATGTGACTTTGGAACGTGCCTTTAAACACTGACATAGAAAGAAAAGGGGAACCTGAAGGAAAACAGTTTTAACACAAGGTTCTCTACACAAAAGCCATCAAGGTCTGTAGGAGGCCCACTATGCAGGAGGCCGCCATGTGTGATGCTGGACAACAAGGTTTGTAAAGAGTTTTGCCAACTTCGAAGAAAGTGTATCAAGCAATATGCACCAACCAACGTGTTGTAGGCCTCAGAAGTCGGGCAGTGTTGGTGCATCTCAACACTTTGTCTTGTGCATTTTGCTTCCAACATGGTACCTAAAACCCTGGCCACTTTGGACCTGGTTACCAGATGAGGCCTACCATCTTGATGTTCACCCAACCACACATCGCATGTCTATAGATACAGGATCTCAAGGCTAAGGCTCCCACCAAAGGCTCGACTCAAATAAGCTTGAAACTTTGTGGATCACACAGCAGATTCATGCTCAAACACTTTTCTGAGATGTACAATACGAGAAAGAGTTTATTTACATCCAATGCATGGGCTCAGATTGGTGGGGCTGGACTTAATACACTTTGTGCCGAGGCCTTGGTGGTGACGAGACCTTGCCAACAGAGTCCTCGAACAGCAGAAGACACAACACATATCATGAAATCTTCTCGAATTGTTCAAGTTTGAAATTTGATCTTCTTACCCCTCAGTCGAGTCAGCGCGGCTGTCATGCCGTCAGTTGACCTTCAGAGATCCATCGCATAGAAAAGGGTGGCCCACTGTCGCTTTCACAGTGGAGAGCAACATTGGCCTCTGATTGGCTCGTGTAAACACCAATGGCATTGCGGATATCGCACTTCAGAGAACTGTCACCATCAACAGCAGATATCCATCCCCGACATTACTTGCTGCTCCTTCGGCGACACCGTACAATCGGTCCTAGGAATGGCAATAGTGTCTAAGTAGTTGAGTTGGACAGGTGTACTCACCTTGTATATTCTATCGTTCTGCTTGACACGTTCATTCTCGACTCACTCTTAAGTCAGGAGAAGCAATTCGAGTAACCCTGAGAGGCAAGGAGCGACCGCCTGGTTTGCAAACCGGGTCTTCCAAAGGTGACATCAAAATACATTCTGCTTAATTGAGACTCGCTTCGTCCGACTGCCTGTTTGCGGCCTAATATCAATACACTGAGATGTGATTGGTATGGAGAGCCCAGAAGAAAACTGAGTTGTCTCTGAGTCGTTAGAGAAACGCTAGAAACCTTGGCAACCGGGAACTAAATGACATGCCCATGTAAAGAATGTGCGTGATGTTAGGAAATTAGTCTCACCCGCCGAAGGTACTCATTGCATATTCAATCGATTCGTTTATTTTCCCGCAACCCTAAAACTACCAGCCCTATCGCCCTACCAGCGAATACAGACATGTATCTAGTGCCCCTCTCCTACAGTGAAGCACTAGTCTAACTGGAATTGCACTAAGATTCGTTGCTGCCCTCGCTGCCGGTTTCATCTTCAATATCTTCGGCGTAGGATATGTACCAATGCTTCCCATCCTTTCGAAGCCTTGGCCAAAGTCCGTCACTGTAGGGTGCATCGGGATTGTAGCCTTGTGGATGAATTCGGACCGTTTCCTGTGGGACAAGACAGGAACGGAATACCGTCCGTCGTCCAGCACTTAACGGGGGGATCTTTCCTCTCATTTCCACCTTTTGTTCCATCAGCCGGGACCAGTATTCTCGACTTGATTCATGATGAAGTCGTTCCATCCGGCCACTGATGACCAACTCGACCTTCACTGGACCGCTCCAGCTGAAAGATTCAGGAGTCACATCGTCATCAGAGTGTTCGCAATGGGGACCACCCGTAAGCTTCTTTTGATCAACGAACCGGTCAACCAGCAGCCAATGCAGAATCATTCTATGTCTTTTGGCCGACAAAAATGCCGAACGGAAGCCGTTTGGTCCGGTGTATGACAGAGCGGCTCCACGGCGGACGAGGAAGTGGATGGCATCCTTGGCTCCAGACTCGCAGGCTGCCATCAAGGCTGAGCCAGAAGGACAACCTTTCCGGTCCATCGACGCACCAAGCTGGAGGAGGTTTTCCAAGACCAACACCGAGCCCTGTCTTGCAGCTTTGCACAAAGGGCTATCCATGGTGGCTGGCATGAGGTTTGCGAATGTTTGGACCGCCAGTCGTCCATACCGCCTCTGAAAAAGCGGATATGCCGTGGAAATAAAAGCCGCATCTTGTGCGGACTGAATAGAATTCCATGGGTAAGGGGTGGCAGCTTCAAGACGGAAAAGATCTGAGTTGAGAAGGAGCGAAACTGAGGCAGAAGTGTCCGCAGCATCGTGGAATGCGGACCAACCCCTCGAATGCACTGTGTGAGGATTCACCCCGAGACGTACGAGCTCAGTGAATGCCGTCCATCTTGCCGCATGTTGTGAATCGATGATTTCGTCAAGGATGGTTTCAGCGCGCTCACTAGTCGTATGTATGTTAGCCCGTGCCCTGATCAGGGCTCGAAGTGACCGCATGCGCCCTTTGTCCGCCGCCAGATTTGCGGGAGTCCTGCCCCAGTCGTCACGAAACTCGAGGTCTGCGCCTTGCTCAATCAGAAATAAAGCAACGCTTTCCAGAGGATCTTCTTGTGACTCAATAGCGCGGTGCAGCGGAGATCCTCCGTAGACTGTGTCAGAGGGATTGATATTGGCCCCCCATTCCAGCAATGACTTGACGGCTGTCAGGTTCCCGTCGTATGCTGCCATATGCAAGGATGTGTGCCCCGTGGTTGCTTGCTTCTCATTGACCAGAGTAGGGACTACTCTATCGGGGTGCATTGACCAAAGCCTTCTGTATCCAAGGTTCAGTATGACGCCCGCTTTCATCTCAGAATTATGCAGGCACTCACCCATAATGACCCTGGTTATCCTTCACGTGCTGCAGGAGAATCTTCAACCCTTCGATATTGTCGCCTAGCACAGCTGTTATGATGACGCCAGGGGACTGTCCCAGAAGCGCCCCCCCGTTTTTCATCTAGTTCTGCAGACTGGCAGATAAAACTTCCACCAGATCGGTCTCTTCCAACACTAGGTGAACTACTAGTTCAGCAAACTCAGAGTCAGAGACTGGAGTTGTCATGGAGACCTCTTGCTGTGTCATCCATCTTATAATCTCGACCTGCTTGAGATCTATAGCCTCGACCAGTAATGAGCCTCCAGGACAGTCGTTGAAAGGGGTTTCAAGGTCAAAACCGTTTGCAACCAAGCATTGGCAGAGCTGCCAATTTCCTTCCCTCATAGCCTTTCTAAAAGCCAAGTCCAGTGCATTTCGTGGCGACTTTCTAATTTCGCTGTTGTTTTTACCAGGCCCAGAACCCTCCTCGACGGAATTGAGCAAAGTTTCTAGTCTCTTGTTATTGGCCAGGTATGCATAGAACAAAGGTGTCATTCCAACTGAATCTAGGAAGGACTTGCATCCTGCTTTGACGAGTGCTTCGACGGCCCTTGCCTGGTTGTTTTTAACCGCAAGGTGGAGGGGAGAGCTTCCGTCTTGCGCACGCGCGTCGACATTACAGCCACGGGCGCATAAGTAGTCGATATTGCTGAGCGTTCCGCACGATGCTGCAAAGTGTAACGGTGTATATCCTTCATCGGAATGGGCGTCAAAGTCTTCCATAAGCTTGCGGTCGCCGTAAAAGCAAAGTACGTCGTCAGAGTCGCACACGGCTCCAAGATGCAATCCAGTCACTCCCGTGCATGTGATGTCGGTTTCCGCTATTTTGATCAAGAAAGAGCAACGTCTACCCCAATTCATCTCGCTGTGCCATTCGTTTTGAATGCGATGATGAGTTGCGTTGTAAATCTCCACCAACACGGGCACTTGACCATTCAAGGAAGCAAGCAAGGCTGCATCGTACCCGTAGTCGTCAGTCATTGTCGGATCAGCTCCATTCCTGAGAGTCGCTATGGCATAATCCACCCGCTTTTCACTGATATGGTAGAGCAGTGCGGGCTCGTAAGGGGGCTTGGCGACGCGAAGATTGGGATCCGCGCCGTGGTCCACCAGTTTCGGTACAAGCCAGTCAAAGAACCTAGCTCCTGGTCGATGTATCAGTGCAAGCCCACTTCCGTCCGCACCAATCTCATTGAAAAGTGACTTGTCTGAGTATTTGAGGAGGAGATCAAACATTTTTTCGCTGGTCGGGTTCGAGACGAAGCTGTCCAATACAGAAGAACCGTCGCATCGTTGATGAACACTGACACCTTTCTCGAGCATTAATGCTAGAAGCTCGAGCTCTCTTGAAGTAAGTGCCGCTTTCAATAAACGCACAACTTGGGGGGATTGACGGAAAGAATCCCAATGCCTCGTTTGACTGAGGATCTCGCAGGTTGAGGCAATTGATAGCGGCCAAGGTTGGGAAATTCGATCCGAAGCGCCAGCATGGTGCAGCAGGGGTAGGAATCCTGACTTTTTGAAGAAAGATTCAAATGATTCCAAGTAACCAAGTCTTATGAGAGACAATATTGCCATGTCGTTCACTGTTAATTTTGTCCTTATCTTGGGAAGATTGATCCATCCAGGTTTGACGCTAGGCATGGCTTTGAGGATCAGGGATGCTGAACGGCCCCAGACAGAAGCCTTGACAGTCTCACTGTCGGACGCAGTGCCTGATATGGACAGTTCGGCCATGATTGGATGCTGGAAGCTTTGATAGGACCAGGTGTTGAGGTAGCGTTTCAGGTATGATTCCAATGGCGTGAAACCATTGTGTCTACTTTCGCATGCCCCTGGGTATAAGGACTTGAGTCGACGAACAAAAGGCAACCTTGTATTCAGGCCAATGTAATGGAGGGGAGTTTCAGTGCCACAGGACCGGAACTTGGTTCCTAAGTGAAGGAGAACCTCGAACGATGCTTCATCAATCGCTGAAACTGCGAGCGACAGTACTGGGGTTGGACTTTGGAGCATCTCCGGTGTGATTCTTGCTTGCTGAGCAAAAAGAATTAAAGTGGCTTTTGTGCACTTCTGTCGTAGTGAAAGGGCGAGTGGTGTGTAGCCGTAATTATCCACTGTCTCCATTGCTTCTTTGATGCTCTCGGGTGACTGATACTTGAGTAAAGCCTCTAGCTGGACAGTCCGGAGTATGTGGCAGTGGAGGGCATTTAGACCTTCAGAGTTCCGATGTGTACAGCTTGCTCCGCCGTTGGCAAGTAGGCGGGCTACCTCGTCAAAATATGTTATCTCGTCGTCAGGCTGCCAATTCCATCTCTGCAACGGATCCATTCCATTCCTGTCAGGCTTTGTAGCATCACACCCAGCCTTAAGCAGTAAATTGATAACTTCCACACGGCCCTTGTTTGCACGTCTGTGCCAACATATGGCCAGGTGTAGCAGTGAGTCCCCATTGTTGTTAACACAAAGTGTTGGTTCAAAACGCGGGTCGCACAGGATTCTCTCTAAGCCCTGAGAGTACCCTGTGGAGGCTGCAGCTGCGGCTTTCTTTTTGAGTTCGTTTACCGTAAGTGATATTTGTGTGTTTACTCTCATTGGATCCGAAGTGATACGGAGGCCCTCAGAGATTGCATGCCGCCAGAGCATGGAGCTCAATTGATGATATCCAGATCCTTGAGAGCCGTAACTGTCCAGGAACTCCAGGAATGCCTGCAAATTCTGTTCGTATGTGTCTCCTGAGCTCTTCTTCCAGGACTGGAGAACGGCCCTTTCTGCAAAGATAGTGTTAGTTTCTTTGACACATGCTCCTCCTTCAATCAGAGCTATCAAGATCTGGAAAGTGTGCCTCTGAGGAACCCTTTCGAAGGACAGCTGGATGAGACTCAATCCAGAGAATGGAGAGCAACACACAAGATCAGTGGATGCCCCGGCTCGACAGAGAGACCTGATTGTATCACCAATGGCGGCAAATTCTTGGGAATCTTCCTCAAGTCTTTCAATAATCCATTGGAATCGACGAGAACGGCTTTGCTTGCAAAATTGCACTCCGTGGACCGCACATTGTAAAGGCCTACCGACAGGGCTTTTTAGATCCACGGCCATTCCCTCCGCAGCCAGGAACGAGCATATTTGGGGAATTGAGAGTGCCGCAGCCATATGCAGAGGCGTATAATGAGCGCTCTTCAAGATGGAAAACATACCCTTTACTTCTTTTTCCGGGAGCCTGGAAGCATATTGAAAAGCGAAGTGAAGTGACCATGAAGTAAAGTATGATGTCTTCGACGGGTGGAAGAGAGTCGCTGCAAGATCGAAAACCACCTTACTTTCCCACTCTTCCCTGGCATATAAAGGCCATCGTTGGGAGGCGTAGCAGTACATGGGGTGAGTTTCGTAGCTGGCCATGATCTGCTCTTCTTCCTCATCTCGCTCGTAAGACCGGTCGAAGTTCTTGAGCTGGACATACTTCAGGCACTCAACTGCCAGCAGATGATAAGCATGTCGCCTTGAGACCTGTATCCATTCAAGACCTAGCTCTTCCAAGGAGGTTTTCTCCAGAAATTCCCGGACCGAAAAGTGGGAGAACTCGAGATACTCGCAGTTTTCGTATGTCGCCTTTCGGACAAGGCTGCTGCAATGTCTGGTGATTGCCTCCTCTCGAACAATGGAACTGGCTTGAAGAAATTGTCCCTGGACTGGAACCGAGAGAATTTCCCGAAGTTGACGTATTGTAAGCATGGGAAAAGCGTATGCGATACAGTTGAGGGCCAATTCTGTCAAGGCTTGTTTGCGCTTGGGGACTCTGTGGAGTATTCGCGCGTAGGTCTCGTCCAGAGTTGGGGGCAACGACTTGAGAGCGTCGCGGCATTCTTGATCCGAATCGCACTCTCCTAGGTGGTCCAGCTGACAGGCTACCCATCAAAACCTTAGATGCATCGTCAGTGTCAGAAAACATCAACAAAGGGTGTAAAATGGTAACGGGACTACGCTCACATTCCTCTGGCGCCGTCAATCAGCCCTTGAAGGACTTCCCCCTTGAGATTCTGGCCGCTGATTCGCAGCTTTTGAGTCCGGATTCTCTCTTCGATTTCTGCCGTGACGTACTCCGTGACGTCGCTCTTGTGCGCTGCGACCTCGATGGAGACGAAGTCACCCTCGAGCCGGTGGCGAATTTCGCTCTCGTCCCGACTCAATAGCGCAATTGAGATGTTGTCGACGTCGTCAGAAAGACCGAAAAGAGTGCCCACGACGTCCTCTGTCGACTTACCGCACTCGTCAAGACCGTCGATGACGAAATACGCGTGATTGTAAACCGTCAACATTTTGCAGAGCAGTTTCTCGAGTTGTGTTCTGCTGGCTTGTTTTGGAAGGCCAGTCTTCGGATGTAATTCGTCGTAGTACTGTTCTAGCATCCCGTAGGCATCTTCCTTCTGGATGGCAAGTTGATAGACCAGTGCGCCGAGTATGTTTTCAACAACCTGTGTTTTCGTGTCCTTGTAATCACAGAAGAAGAATGCAGTTGGTGTTGTTTCTGTGTTCTTTTCTAACGCCGTCTCGATGATCGTCGCCGCGAGAATAGTTTTGCCCGCACCCGGAATGCCCTTCAACCACAGTTTGGAGTCGGGGGTGTTCAACCAGTGCCGAAACTTGGGAAGTCGGGTGAGCCACAGTCCGGTTCTCGGATGTCGCAATCGCAAACTCATGTCGTAGTTCAGTTGAGGGTTACACTTCAAGAAGAATTTTAGTACCTCCCGACGGTGTTCGTCTTCACGGATCCGGCTGGTGATCTTGCGTGTTTCCTTGATCTCTGCAAGAATCTCTGTAGCGTGGAATTCCTCCTGGGCCAGAATTCGCATCATGGCGTCCAGGGAGTTGGCGGAGAGCGCCAGATTGATGTTCGCTTTGTGCTGAGACAACTCCTCGAGCCACTCCTTGACGCGGTTCTTGGTGAAGGGCCACAGGAGCTTTTGCCTCTTCGATGGAGTTTCCAGTTTTTTCAGCTTCTTGTTCATCTCCTGCAAGGTGTCGTCGCAATCTTCAATATTGTGCATCCGCAGGTGCGTGTCGAAAGAACGGTCTTCCAGAGCCCGGGCCAGCCGAGCAAGGCTGTTGAGGGCTCCCCCCAGAAGGTTGACCTCCCTGGAGAGATCGTCAATCTCCTTGTCGGCATTCTTGACGGATCGTTTGAACTTGACTAGGCGGTCGAAGACAATGTCGGCCAGGGTCACGAGCCCCGCGATGCTCGCAGCAATCGAGAGGGGGTCGGCCATGGTCTGGCGAGCGGTGCGAATGAGCTTGAGGAACTTAATTATACAACTGAAGCTGGGTCTGGAAGACAGGTAGATGGAAGTGAGGAAAGAAGTTTGAGGGGAATGAATGCAAAGCTGGGGGAGGGGACTACCTAAACCCCCAAATCTCTCTTCGTCGACGGCAGAAATTAGGCTAGGTGCGGGCGTTTACACAGCCAGTCGGGTAGTGCACAGCCAGTCGGTTAAAACTCCAGGGCCAGGTGTTCTGGGCCTGGTCTGTCAGACCACAACGTTTGGGATGCGGTGGAGAGGCGCAGCCTGCTGATACTCACAGAGGCAGTATAGGTACCAAGGCCATAATTGGTGCCTCCATTGAGTTGGCTGCAGATTATGAGGCTGCGATCAATTGAGTGGTGCACAGTTCCTCTCTGGACCGAAACGCCCGAATAACAAGAAAATCGACTCGGGCGATATAAAGGATCAACGGCCACTAACGCCAACCTGCCTACATATTCCTGCAGACCAGACCGAAACAGTTTCGGGAGTACTTATGCAGACATAATTGATCTTGGGCCAGGACGCCTAGGTGGCCCAACATCCATTATTCCCGCTTCCGCGTACCTAGCTTAGCTGAGATCTTTGCAGCCAGCCTGCATGCAAAGTGCAGGTTTACCGCCGATGTATGCACATCAGGCTGTTCGAAATGGATTGAAGAAGGGCCTAGGTATGGGACGTGAAGCCGACTTGGCTTGAAAATCAGGGACGTTAAATAAATTTTACAGCTGTAACATTTGGGAAAAAATGTTCAGTACCTAGGAGCAATGGATCGTTGTACATGAGGGTATAGTGTTTTTTCACTTTCAAGAGCGAACCCCTGCGGCTTGGATTCTAGGTTATTTTACAACTTTCCCTAGTCTATTTCGCAACAAACCCGCTCTCCCTCTCAACCCAATCTCCAAAGCTCAACAACCCAGGAACCTCCCTTCTCGCAGCCTCAACATCAACCTTGAACCCATCGGTGTAAAACCACCGATACATCGCCCCAAAGTCCCCGATAACCCAATGCAGGAACCTCACAAAGAACTGGAACGTCTCCGGAATCCTCCCGCCAGTCTTGCTCTCAAACACGGTATTCGCCTCCTCCAGCGTAAGCTCGTCGCCCGCCAGCGGCACCTCCCTCCCCGCAAACTCCCCCGGCTGCGAAAACGCCCTTGCAGCGGCGCGGCCGACGTCGCTCACAGCGACGAGCTGCAGCGGCCTGTCCTTGACGGCGATCCTCCACGAGGTGGCGGTGACCTTGGCGCCCATGCCGGGCGTGATGTTGTCCATGAACGCGACGGGGCGGAGGATGGTCCAGGACATCCCGCTCCCGCGGGAACTGTCGACGAGGTGGTGCTCGATGTTGTACTTGGCCTTGAAGTTCTGGACGGACACGACGTAGGCGTCGTACGAGGCGTCGCCGCCGCGGTCGATGGAGCTGTGCACGAAGTGCTTGACGGAGTTGGCGAGGGACGCGTCGACCAGGGCTTTGCCTTGGCGTTCTTCGGACTCTGCGGATGCGCCTTGGCCGATGGCTGTCTGTGGTGAAGTTAGAACAAGTTGCGGCTCAAAGGATTGAGTTGCTGGGACTTACCTGGACACTAAAGACTCCCCAGATTTCTGTTTCAGGACCCAAGACGGTCTTTGCTGATGCGAAGATGGCGGGGACGTCGTTGAGGTCGCCCTGGACGACCTTGATGCCGCGCGCCTCGAGGCTCTTTGCAGACCCGGATGCGGGATTGCGCGTGACGGCGAGAATGGTGTGAGTCTCTTGCACACCGGCTTCCAGGAGTGCTGTGATGACGGCGCCGCCTTGCTTACCGGTTGCGCCGGTGACGAGGATGGCTTTGTTCTGGCTAGACATTGTGATATGTGTGTTGGGATGAGTTAGACTTGATTGTTTTGGTATGGTTGAGATTGAAGGTTGGTTGTAGGATGAAGTGGTCTGTGTTGTGGTTGATGAAGGTGATTATTAGCGGTGTTAATGTTGTTGATGGTGGTGATGATGGATGCTACTGGTTGTGATGCTGATGATGATGCTTCAGTCCCAAAACCTCGATCCAACCTCCGAGTTTAATACAAAATCTCCAGCACCCCATCGGCCCTTCGCCCTTTCGCGTCATCGCAACTGTTCGGATTTGATCCAGCACCTTGAATCCATCTCCGAACCCCCATGCGGGCTTCAAAACAGGGAATCTGATGGCACCATACGACTGCACCCCGAATTGACTGACAAAGCCATCAAAAGAACCAGCCCGAAAGAAAGCCGCCCGCATGCCAAGACGCGCGCCCGACGACTTCTACTGTCGGTGGTCTGTCAGCATGGAATGCTTAGAAATCTACGTGCCACGCCGTTGATGCTGTCAGCCACATCTGACGCGATTGGACGAGTGGCTTCAGGGAGATGAATCCTTCCGCTTCCAGACGGCGGGTAAAAGCGTGCGGCGCGTTGCGGAAAGGCGTTCGCCATAACTGCCCGTCTCTCACTTCAATGCTTACTACACGCAGCCGGAGCGGCTTTTAGGGCGGTATTCTACGGTTTCGCCGACTCAAATCCCAAGAGGCTTCGCAACTCCTTCCGCACAGGAGACGAATACACCAAAACACTAAGAGCTTCCAAGTTCCGCCTCGCATTTCCAAGCCTCTGGAGGAAGAACATTCTAGCTACAGTGAAACCCCTTGAACTCAACCTCCACCTCCCTGTCAGCAACAGCAAAAACCCCCAAAACAGGCCCAACAAAGTCCGGGTCCGTCACCTCCAGCGCATCAACGACAGCAAGTTCAACCCAGGGCCCCGTAAGTCTCGACTCGGTCGAATACACCATCCGAAACTCCTTCTCAGTGTACATGATCCTCACCGCCACGGCACCGAACGTCTTGTCTAACGTCCGGCGGGTGGTCCTGTGAATGCCTTGCGCGTTGCTCTTCAGCTCAAAGACGACCCACAAGCCTTGCGCATCGGCCTCGAGGAAGATGCGAAAGTAGCGGTGCTCGTCTTTGTAGTACCCCAGGCCGCATTTCAGTCGGGCGGAAACCCATCTAGGGTCCGAGACGCCGCTGATGGCGACACCGCTGTCTCCCATCATCGATCTCTGCCGTTTGCCGACGAAGGTCGGGGATTTTTCCGGGTCAGAGAGGTCGGTCGAGGATGCGGCGAGTTTGATCGTTGACGGCTTCTCATTGAACGTGTATCGGTCTAAATGAGCGTCGCGGATGTAGAGGTAGTCGACATCTCCCCTCGCGGAGAGTGCAACATTCCCGCTCGCTCCATGCACGGCATTGGGGATCTGGATCCTAACGGGTTCAAATGACGGCCACTCTCCGCTCCAATCAGCCCTTGTCAGAAATGTTTCTCTGCTCATCGCAAACCTCACGTCCGCGTCCTTGCGGACCCCCAGACACACGGCCCACCACTTGCCATCGTTGTCCTCGAACAGGTCCGCGTGACCGACGTGTTGGACGTATTCCTCGGTTCCCCTAGCCGTCAGAACCGGATTGCCCGGGCACGCCTCGTAAGGCCCCCAAAGATGCTCCGACCGGGCCATGGTGACTGAGTGTGTGACGTGCGTCCCTCCCTCGGCGACGAGAAGGTAATACCACCCGCTCCGCCTGTACAAGTGCGGACCTTCGGGATATACCCCGCCAGTACCCGTCCACAGCGTCCGTTCCTCCGATAGCTTCTCCCCCGTCTCGATATCAACCTCGAAGCATCTTATCCTCGTCCAAGGCCCAGGTGCTGCCGAACCGGTCACGTACACCTTTCCATCGTCATCGAAAAACAGGTCCGGGTCGATCCCGACGAAGTCAAAGTTGACCGGGTCGCTCCACTTTCCTGCCCAGATGTCCGTCGTCGATATGATGAAATTCAGCTTATCGACGGCACCCTGAACTTTTGGGAAGATGGCGTTGGTGCAAACGATGTAGAAGCGGCCGTCGCGGTGGCGGATCGTCGGGGCGTAGAGGCCGGCTGTGGCGGGGAGCGTTTTGTCTCCGGTCTCCGGGGCGGGCGGGCTTAGTCTCGTTGAGGACTTGGAGAGATTCAGCTGGGTGCGTCGGTTGATGGCGTTGCCTGATGGAGATCGTCTTAGCATGTCTCAAGGCCCAGATTGTGTGAAAAGAGCAGTTCATACTCACCGATGTGTTCCCATGACACCAAGTCCTTGGAGGCGTAAATCGGCAGCCCAGGGAAGAGGTGAAAGGAGGAGTTCACGAGGAAGAACCAACCATCAACTCGGACGATGGATGTGTCAGGGGCAAAGCCCGGTATGATGGGGTTGGTAATGTGCGACATGACAGTTGGAGAGCCTGCCGAAGAGGTTCGTGGTTGATGGACGACTGAAAGACGCTCATTTCTGATTTGTCTTACTCCCCCTCATAAGCCTCTCCGCACCAAACCTCACCACCCCAACCCTGGTCGTAAGCTAGACCTGCAGACCGCACACCCGACTGCAGCGTCGTGGCTCGGATCAATGATGACCCTAGACCAACCAACCGCCGAATGGACGACACCTGGAAGGTTCGGGGGTTCTTTCATCACGATGCCGAGCCGCTGGCCACTCACGGCGTCCCGAGTACGGAGGATGGTACGCGGAACGCCGTATACCCCGTACCGCAAGTAGACTTGCCTCGATCCGTCTGGAACCCCGACCGGCCGACATGGATCTGGCCCGCGTGGAACGACTTCTCCGCATTCGGGTTCGCAAACTTCCAGCCAGCTCGTGTTGCGAACGTGCAACGGTCGGCTTACCGCGGGCATTTTGGTGATGATCTATTGGACGTCGGGGACCGAGTCTGGAAAGCTTAGGCGAGCTTTACCATTCTTATTCCGACGTCAAGTGGCCTCCGTCACGAGACGTGATCAAGGAAAAAGCTGATGTTCCCCATGGGGACAGCTCTCCACTACCCCATGGTCGGTGTAGATCTATCAGGGAAACCCACTCAGTGGACTTTGAGGGACTGTTACTTACCTCTTGAACAGTCAGATCAAGCGCTTGTTGGCTGTTTCTTCGTTCCTCCAATGTTCGAACCACGCCACCTCCTTCGGTCTGCTCTTCTCCAGGCCCGAGGATGGTGCCAACAGCCGATTTCGTGCCAAGATCACATATGCAAGACCTCGGTCCCGAGTACACGGTAGCCCAGCCTCATAGGCATAAATAACCCGTACCCGTCCATGACCAACGTATTTGACAGACGACCACCGGCCTCCCTCAGCAACTCGACCTCCCACAATGACAAGGAACGAAGAACCCATTGTGACCGAAAAGGTCCCAAACAGCAATGCCGACCACCTGGACCGCGTCGAGACGGGGCCGTTGAAGCCTGCCGAGATCGTCTCCGAAGCCCTTGCCCAGGGTCAGATCACGTCCGGATATGAGACCCTGACGCTATGGGAGACGGTCAAGAAGTTCAAGCTTGTCAGTTTCGTGTGCTTCATGGCCGCCGTCAGTGCCGCCACCGACGGATACCAAGTAGCGTAAGGGCCCTCGTCCAGTCTTCTGTCTGTGGACAACATGACGCTGACCTGCTGCAATCCAGAATGAGCGCCAGTATCATTGCAAACAAGGGCTTCGTCGAGCAATTCGCAACGACTCGAAATGCGGCCGGCGCGAAGTTCATCGACTCCCCCATCATCAGCGCCTGGGGTGCCTGCATGAGCATCGGACAGATTATCGGCCAGCTGACCATCTCTTTCGTCAGCGCACGGCTCGGCCGGAAGATCGCCATGTACTGGTTGTGGTTTGTGTTGCTCACGAGCGTGCTGGCCGAGACCTTGGCCCGGAATTGGGGCGTCTGGCTCGTCGCCAAAATGCTTGCCGGCTATGGTGTTGGCTGCCTCCAAGCCGTCACACTCGGATACATCAGCGAGATCGCGCCTCCCAGAATCCGCGGTGGTCTTCTCATGTGCTACAGCTTCTGGTGGACGGTGGGATCCTTCCTCACTCATGTCGCGCTGCAGAGCATGAGCCGGAGGGCGCCGTACAACTGGCTCACGCCCGTGTACACCCAGTGGGGTCAGGTTGGCTTGATGATCGTCATCTACGTCTGCCTCCCCGAGTCCCCGGTCTGGCTCGCGACCGTCGGGCGCGAGGAGAAGGCCAAGGAGTGTCTGCGTTGGCTCCATCGCGGCGTCGAGGGCTACGACGTGGACCACCAGTATAGCCTCATCACGCTGAACCTCGAGCACGAGCGTACTATCGCGTCGGAGCAGCGCAAGGAGTCGTGGACCAATATCTTCCGCGGTACTGACGGCCGACGCACGCTGACGGCGCTGTGGACCGTCGTCGCACAGCAGTTCACGGGTCTCGCGCTCTTTGGCACCTTTGGCACGTACTTTTTCCAGCAGGCGGGATTACAGGATCCCTTCGCCATCAAGGCCATCACCACTTCGCTCCAGATCGTCACGGTCCTCGCGGCAGTGCTTCTTGTTGATAAGCTTGGACGTCGGCTCATGGCTTGTCTTGCGACAACGCTCATGTGGGTTACCTGTCTGGTGGTCGGCATCCTCGGCGTCGCGCCCCAGGTGAACGCGACCACCTACATCTTTGTATTGTTTGCATCTCTATGGAGTAAGTCAGCCCTGGAATTCAATCTGAAGTCGATTAAAATCATCTTATGACTGACCAACCTTCCAGACGTCGGTATCGCTGCCAACGGTGCTGCCGGATGGGGCTTCATCGGCGAGATCTCGTCCCAGCGCCTCCGGCCCTACACTTCAGGCTTCGCGGCGTCGGCCAATTCGTTCGCGGGTTTGATAATGTCCGTCCTGATGCCGTACATGGTCAACGCGAACAGGTGGAACTGGGGCTTCAAGACGGGCTTCTTCTACGCGGGCGTCGGTGCCCCGTTCGTGCTGGGCATGTGGTTCGTGATTCCCGAAGTTGCAGGGTGAGTACACTCTTCGCTTGAGACCTCAGGCGAGAAGAATGAAAAATTTGCTAACCGATGACAGTCGCTCCGCTGCGGAGTTGGACGAGCTCTTCGAGAGAAAGATCAAGCCGTGGCGATTCCACAAGACTGAGACGGCGACCCAACGGTTGGTCAAGGCCGAACGAGAGGAGTAGGAGCGAAATTACAGATTGTCAATATGGTAGATGTCAGCGGATTTCAGCCAGTGCGAAGGGAGTTGACCAGAACCATATTGGCAACCACAGAGTCGAAGGTACCATCCGTTATTCCTAGCCAGCATGCCAAGCCGTCCGTTGCGTCGTAGGATCTTCATGTGTCCAGATCCCAAGCATGAACAACTCGTAATGCAGTTGCATGGAGAGTTTTTCCTGGAGCGATGTAGGGCAAAGTCGTCGCCTCGAGAAAACCGGCCCAAGAAACAGGTTGGGTGTTAGAAAGAACCAAATTCGACCAGCGGCTACCCTCGCATCCTAAACAGCCAGTTCTTTGACAACCAATATGGAATCGGGCAATGTCTCTCACCTGAAGATGCCAGCAATGCCATTTTTGCATTGGTCGTTTCTACTTGGTTCCAGTATTTCTCGGTAGTGGTTGTTTGTGAGATGCAGGTTCTCATGGAATGCACACCTACCTCCCATGGTCTCTTGCACCTGCCTGCCTGCGCTGCACCCCAGAAATATCTGCACTGTGGACGTACCTGCCGTACCCTTCCAGAACTTGCTCTTTCCGTCCAAGGCAAGAACCTGCAGCTTCCATCCCAGTCACAATCTGTTCTTTCCTCTCGATAAATTGGACCATTGACAGCAGGTCCTTGCCATCTTCTTCTCTCATCAACCCACGCAGCTGCTTCTTCATCTCTCTGCACCATCCCACCGCATCATCAAACTTGGTTCTAGCCACAAAGCAGCTCTTCCCACAGTCTCTGCTCCTAATAACAAATTCATCCCACAGCAAGTACCATCGCCGGATCTTCCCATATCTCGCTATCTTCAACAGCCAACCTCCCCCTTCGCCAGCCTACCCTTCCACAACATCCACGATGCCCCCCAAGAAGGCCACCGCTACCGCCAACGGCGACGCTGCCCCCAGCCACAACTGCAACGACAACGAGATCAAGCTCATGCTCGCCATCCTGCAGAACATGCCGCGCCCCGCGTCCTGGGACCTCGAGAAGATCGCCGCAGCCGTCGGCGCCACCAATGCCAAGAGCGCCAGCGAGCGCATCCGCCAGGCCACCAACAAGCACAGCTGGTTCGCCGGTGGTGCGGCCGAGGACGGCGGCGACGCAACCCCCAAGACCCCGCGCGCCAGGAAGACCCCCGTCAGCCGCAAGAAGAAGCAGCCCGCCGACGAGGGCGACGAGGACGCGCTCGAGACGCCCACCAAGAAGAAGCCCAGAGCGACCAAGGCCAAGTCCGAGGCTGTGGTTCCGAAGGAGGAGGATGATGAGGAGGGCGAGGCCCCGGAGACCGCTCCCAAGAAGGAGGAAAAGGAGGGTGACGCGGTCAAGGCCGAGGTGGCTGTCAACGAGGGCGAGGTTTGAGAGCATTTGGATTCAACAATGTCATTGGTTTGGATCTGAGGAGCTAATCAGTCGCGATGGCTCCGCTTCCTGAGGTTTGGCATTTTGGCACGGTCTGAATATCACGGAAGGGCTCTCTGGATGGCATGGATGGTTGAGGAATTTCGCATAGACACGCACACACATTGCTGAAATCAACCCATTGAATGGAACTCTGCACAATGGCTGCGAATTTTGGGGATGCTCAGGACACTGATGGCTTCGGGGAATAGCTTAAAATGGCGGATCACAATTCAACTCCGGGTCTACTGCGTTGGAGGCAATGAAGCTCGAGGTCTAGGTAGGCGAGGTGATTGACATCGTTGACAACCTCCCTCCATTGGCATGGTACGTAGGTACTTAAGTACTTACCGAGGCCACGAGGTGGAGTATCTTGCCCTGGGTAGGTACCTTCAGCGCCCAGTCCACGGCCCGGCGGGTTTGTCTTGGCCTAGAACCTTTGGAAGGAAGGAAGAAATAACCTTAACATTATCACCGCCACTCTATTTCCACGACCAACGTTGCCCATCTGCACCCCGCCAATGAGCATCTAGGGCTTAGGGCTGCTGCTGTTGCAAGTGGACAGAAGTGCCTCCGACTTCCCTTTTGCGAAAGACGACACTCACCACCAATTCGTCAGAGCAAGGCCCATTAGCGGGGAAATGCGTATGGCTTCCTATTCAAGAGGGCTTTTTCTCGGAAAACCCGAGGCCATTGGCGCTAGCGGTACCCCACGACCGACAAAATCCGCCCGCCTGCAGCTCACCAATGACGATAGCATTTCCCCGGGCGTTTTTCCCCAGATTTGGACGATCTGCATGGCCAACCTCCGCATTGTCATTTACCAGTGCCGGCAACGGCTGCCGATATGAGTTGCCGAGTCATGTAACCCTAACTAGTTGTGAAAGAGGACCAAATTGAGAAGTTTAACCACCGTCAAGTAACGAGGAGAACCGGTGTATAAAGCCATGGCCATCTAACCACCCAGATTCACTCTTCCACGTCGCAGCATCCACGTCAACCAACATGCTTCTCTCGCAACTGCTGCTCAACGGCCTCTTGGCCTCGGGTGCCGTGGCGGGCGTCGTCCGCCGCGCCAGCAAGTCCTCCAAGATCCGCACAGTCGTCACCACCGACATGGAGTCCGACGACCTGGCCTCGCTGGTGCGCTACATCCTCTACGCCAACGACCTCGACAACCAGGGCCTCATCTACACCTCCAGCAAGTTCCACTGGGAAGGCGACGGCAACGGCACGCGCTTCTTCCTGCCCGGCCGCGAGTACAACACCTCCCAGACCTCCTGGCGCCCGACCGGGACGACGACCATCGAGGACCACCTCCTCAGGGCCTACGCCGAGGTCTACCCCAACCTGCAGCGCCACGACCCGGACTATCCCACGCCCGAGGCCCTCCTCGCCGTGACGCGCATCGGCAACGTCGTGTTCGAGGGCGAGATGGCCAAGGACACTCCCGGATCGGACCTCATCAAGGACCTGCTCCTCGACGACGACGAGCGCACGCTGTACCTCCAGGCCTGGGGCGGCATCAACACCATCGCCCGCGCGCTCAAGTCCCTCGAGGACACGCACGGCTCGTCGTGCAGCTGGGAGACCCTCAAGCAGCAGATCTCCAAAAAGGCCGTGATCCTCGCCAGCGGGTTCCAGGACGACACCTACCAAGACTACATCGCCCCCAACTGGCCCGCCGTGCGCGTCGAGGAGCTGTCCGCGGCCTACGACACCTGGGGCTTCAACTGCAACAAGGGGCTCGGCAACGTCCGCGGCCTGCCCGACGACAACGCGTACTTCCTCGGCGCCTGGACGAAAGCCCACGTCCAGACCGGCCCGCTGGGGAGCCTGTGCCGCTCGTGGCTCGACGGGCAGACGACCATCGGCGGGGGCGACCAGCTCGACGTCTTCGGCGACCCGGAGAAGGCGCCCGGAGGGTGGTGCAAGCCGATGGAGAAGTACGACTTTTTGTCCGAGGGCGACAACGTCGCGTTCAACCCGCTGCTGCGGACAGGTCTCGAGGACCCCGAGAATCCCCTGCTGGGCGGCTGGGGCGGGCGCCGGAGGCAGAATAGCACGAGCCCGGACCTCTGGGTGCTCGTTGACGGAGAGACGGCGCGCAATGGGAGCGTGGTGGAGAATTACTCGACCGACCGCTGGATTGCTGCCGCGCAGAACGATTTTGCGGCGAGGATGAAGTGGACGCTGACGGCGGACTACGAGGAGGGCAACCACGCGCCTGTGGTGAGCGTCAAAGGACCCAACAAGATTCAGGCCACTGCTGGGTCTAGCGTCGAGCTGCAGGCGGAGGCGAGCGATCCGGATGGAGACCAGCTTGCTGTCAAGTGGTGGCAGTACCAAGAGGAGGGAACTTACTCCGGTGCTGTTGAAATTGTTTCTGGCGAGAACAACGGGGCTACTGTGAAGGTGCCTGCAGATGGGAAGAGTGGACAGAGCATTTCCATCATCCTGGAAGTTACGGATGATGGCGAGTTTCCTCTGACGAGGTACGACCGTGTTATTATCGAGGTTGCCTAGATAGAGACTGTGCGGAAGACATAATGTTTCAACGTTTACGACAGCGGAGTGTTTTCCAAGCCTGGGTTCATGGCTTGGTCCATCGAAAATGTCAACGTTATGAACGGATTGGATGATGTCACAAGGAAGCTCAACGTCAAGCCACACGGGCCACACTCACCTACGGGCTCTGTACAGAATCCTTCACAGCTGTATCTAGCTGTTATTCTATTGTTTTCTCTTTTATAGGCAGGCCTGTCTCTTCATCTCATCCTCCTTGTCGCTTGCTGTGTGTTCCGACTGGTGACATGTGAGACCGGTCACCAAACAGATCTGAAAGCCAGAGAGCGCCTCTCAACCTCAAAAAGAAAAGAGACTAAGTTGGCAACCAAGGATTGTTCAGGCCCGGGGCGTCAGGTACACATTGACGGGCCCCTTCTGCCACAGGACGTAAACCTCGCTCTCGTTGGCCCAGTTCAGACTATCATCTGCGATGCGGATATCAAAGTTCCAGACCAGTCTTGCCAGGATGAGTCGCATCTCGGCGTAGGCGAGACTGTAAGATTTTCGTTAGTTGCCTCCAGAAGATGATCCTCAAGTAACTTGGAGGGTAGGTAAATACGGATATGAGGGTACTCACTTCTTTCCGAGGCAGTTTCTCGGACCAACTCAGAATGGCTGGAAAGCCTGCTTCGCATCATTCGCAAAGCGCTCGTCGCCAAGCCACCGCTCGGGCACAAAAGCCTCTGGTGTCGTGAAGTGGTCGGGGTTGTTGAACACAGCCCACTGCCAGACATCCAGGGCGGTCTTTCTAGCCGAACACACAAGTTAGCAAAATCCCGAAACAGACCATGAACCACAGAATATCGGGTGTTGGACTTACACCTTTTGGAATATCTCGGCCCAGAATCGTGTCTCCACCCTCCCTCGCCATGCGCGGGCTGGAGGCTGGGGCCGGGGGGTACAAACGCATGCTCTCGTCTAAAACAGCCAGCAGGTACGAGAGGTTCTGGACGCTGGTCATGTCGATCTGGTCTTCCGTCTTGTACGCAGAACGTACTTCCTCTGTGAGCTTTGCTAGGGAATCCGGGTTCGTGGCGAGAAAGTATGTCGCTGCCGTCAGCAATGTGGCCGTGGTCTCGGAGCCTGCGACGATGAGGATAAAAGCGTGCGAGGCGATTTCTTCAAACGTCATGGCCTTACCATCAATCAGTTCCCAAAACCCATAGACGCTCTCGTGATTGAAACTCACATTCCCTGCAGACTCGGACTTGCGCACCATCGCGTCCACGAAATCAGGCCGTGCTGTCCCCAGAGCCAACCTCTTCCGCACCTTCTCCCTCGACAGCTGCTTATTCATCGCAAGCTTATCCGCCAGACCGCGGGGTAGCATCGTCAGCAGCAGCAGAGGTCCGATCCAGCTGAGGCACCTGCTGCTAGCGATGAAGGCCATGTTCTTGATGCTCTGGAACACGAGCTCGACCCAGGGGTGGTACGTCCCGTCGTCAAGACAGCCGAACGGCTCGCCGAAGGCCAGGTCGCCGACGACATCAAACGTCGCGAAGTTGAACCAGCGCTCGACATTCACCGCCTTCTCACCGTTTTGCGATTCCTCGTGGAGCTTGGCCATGAGCTTGTCGACGTACGACTGGATGATGGGCTGCTGCGCCAGCATCGCCTGCGCGGAGAACCCGTGCGCCAGCGCGCGGCGGAAGCGCCGATGGTCCTCGCGCGCCGAGCCGACGATGTTGCCCCTGTTGGGCAGGGAGTGGAGGCGCTCCTTGGGGTTTTCTGCGTCATTGGCCTTCCGGTGGCCGCGGACTTGGTGCATGCCATCTGGGTGGTTGATGGAGATGTGGTTTGGCCCGACGCGCACCACGGGTCCGTATTTTTGGTGGAGGGATAGGATGCGTCTATGGGCCTGGCCTGAGACGTAGAGGCAGGCGTAGGGGATGTAGGATATCGAGTAGAGGATGGGGCCGGGGATGGTTCGGAGGGGGTTGAGGAAGATGTGGTAGATGCAGTAGGAGAGTTGGTATGCGGCAAGCTGCGTAGTGTCAGAAGCTATCAACTACCGGTAGTTCTACTCAAGGCTCACTAAAAGGATGGCGAGAGCCGGCAAGATCCAGGTTAGAGACATCTTTCGCTCCTCCATCTTCTCGAGCAGCCACGTCGCATTGGAGGTTGGAGGTCGCTGGCAGGAGGTTATCTGGCGGGGTAAAGAATAGCTGACCGGGTCCAGGTTGTGTAACCCTTCTTATCTGACCAGATGCAACGCACTTATACCCCCAAACCGGGTATGACAACCCGTGTCTTCCCAGTAGGCTATTCGGACTGTGAGGGGAGCGGGTTTCGAGATCCACCAATGACGATCGTTCTTACTAAGAGCCACTTCGACCTCAAGATGACGAGGTACTATCGAATTATCACTCAAGAGACTAGCCAGACACGATAACACAATTGTTAGGGGGCATGTGGGAGTGGGTTTCCCATGAGCCGATGATCGATCTGCCCATCAGCCGAAACCGAAGGCCCTGCACCGCGGATTCCGCCGGGTGGGGCCGGGCCGCGCTACCATGAGATCCGGGGCCGAACGAAGTTCCAATCCGACTGTCGTTTGCGGGCGATGCTACAGTCCCTCCACATACGACGACACCCATTGGAGGACTCGGGATCCCGTCCAATCTCCAGCAACTTGAAGGAGGCACCTGCTGAGGATGACATGCAGTAACCGGAGGTAAATCTGCGTTGGAACCGGGGGCCTCACAGCTGGCCAAGCCTTACCCTATTCACAACGCCTTGCTGGAAAAACACACTCAATATGTATCATAGAGGGGCGCAGTGACTACAGTGCTGCAATCAACAGTGCATTCCACTTGTTTCTTGGCTGCACATAAGCGCTAGCATCATGCGTGGGCACAACCTGTGCCAACCAAAGTGACACAGCCGAGATAGCTGGAACCCAAGATGTTGCGGACTTTGTCCAATAGAAACTTCTCATTCGACCAATTTCTGCCTAACGATGGAGAGCATTAGATCTCACAAGAAGCAATAACCCCGCCACCCAAGGAAACTTTCATCTTCCTCGCGTTTTCTTCGATGTATTGTGTGTCATATCTTCTCACCATCTTCACCCGACGTTGTTAGAAGCCTATGCCTGGGAGGCAGAATAGTGGTAAGTCTCCCGCTTCTATCCTGATCACGAACGCTCTCGCTCAGCATAACGTTGGTAGCTTTGACGCGAAATGGGGCGATCTGGACAGGGCTTGGAGCAGAGACGCACTCGCTGCTTGGTGTTCTATCGTCAGCCGCTTTTCGTGAGCACCTCCGACCCCGATCCCCAGCCTGGACAATGCTCGCCCGGCTCGTGCCCAAAATTCTAAAGCAAGGCCAGCATTGCCTAATTGGAACGAGCCGTCCCTTCAAACCCACGATCAGCCCTCGCCGGACGCGCAGCAAGCACCGGATCTTTGGGCAGAGGCTTTCCAGGGCCTTGACGAAGAGCATAAAAATTCCATCTCCGCAAACATGCCTTCTATGAATGGCAACCCAGTCGAAAAGCTGATAGATCTCGTACGGGTCCGCGAAGACGATTTCAAGGATCATTCATTAAGATCAAAAGGTGGAACAGAGAGAATTCTCTGGAGGAGGGGACAGCGCGAGTCGTCATTCGTCTGATATCGGATGTCCTCAACGGTAACAATTGCACCTGCCCCTGGGTCGGTCGTTTGGTCGGCTCTGAAAGTACTACTAAATGTAAGATCAATACCTATGGTATCTCGTTTCGACATCTGACCAGAGAACCTAGGCACATGCTAGTGGATGCGAAGGACTGCCATATTTGGATGTGCTGACAAGGTTCTGTGCGTTTTGAATCGCGGTGCGACTTACGAAGAATTGTTCCTGCAATCAAGACTCGACGACCTTGATGCTTGTGCGAAGGACTTGCGCAAAGCCCTCATCGACACATACCAAAAAGCATTCGAGCTTCTGGATTATGCGACAACGCAGCTCCGGGACGGCATAGCTGTGCGTCAGTTCTTCTAAGAGCTTTGGACCCCCAAAAAGGCAGAAGGCCAAGCTGGTCACTCCAAGACAACTGAGCAACTTGATGAACGCTGCGTAACCGTACCTATCAAGAACACCGCTTCAAGGTAAGCCTACGGCTTTTTGAACGACTGGACAAACCACTACGATACGCCGACGAAAGAGTTACCAAGATGCTCACAGAGATGGAAGACGACAAGCTGTTGTCCATGATTTACAACCACAATCCCTGTTGGAGATCAACTTGAAATGACAGCCAAAAAGACTCAAGGAACAGGCGAGTGGGTATTACAGCATGAAAACTTTCGTAGATGGGAAAGTTCGAGCTCATCTAACATTCTCTGGCTCACCGGAAAGAGTATGTTACCTGATATTTCTATCGACCTCTATTTTGCATGCTAATACTTCATAGTTGGTGCCGGAAAATCGGTACTTACATCAACTGTAGTCGATCGTTACCAAGTGAAGCAAAATAACGCAGGCCAAGTTGATATTGTTGACAGCAAGGTTGACGATGGCTTTGCATTTTTCTATCACAGCAAGAACAACCAAGACATCACAAACGACCCAGTGACCAACATCCTTCGAAGCTTCCTACGACAGCTAGCTCAAGTGCCGCACTACTCAAATAGGATATTCCATGACCTAGCCAGTCTATGTCAAAAGATGAAAAAGTCCCAACAGGCCTTTACCCCAGACATTTGCCGAGATAAGATATCAACCCTCATCAACACGCTACCACGGACTACCCTCGTACTTGATTCTTTGGACGAGCTGGAGCCTCGGTATATGCAGGAGATCGTCAGCTTCTCTGTGGGCCTCGTCAATAGTTCTGAGCGACCGGTCAAGATATTCATATCCAGTCGATTCACATCAGACATCTCTGATGAGGTTTACAAGGCCAACAACGAACCTATGCGCATGGAAATTGCTCAACAGAACCAACGGGATATCGAGATCTTCGTTCAAGAGAGGACACTGAGCCCTGGTTGTCGATGGAGATCCGAACCAGTGAGGGGCAAGGTGATTGAAAAGATCAGCAAAGATGCCGATGGAATGTATGTGTTACTCTCATACAAAACTACCCTCGCATTTAAAGGAAAATACTTACAGTTTCAACAGGTTCAGATGGGCGTTCCTCCAAATTGAGCAACTCCTCAAGTATCATTCCCCCCAGGACGTCGACAATCGACTCGGGAGACTCCCCAAAGATCTGACAGCAGCATATGATCAGTTATATGCAGACATAGAGCCTGGGTCCTACGACGAGATCTGTCTACAGCGAGCTGTAAAATGGGTCATGCACACTCATCGCCCACTTTCCACGGAGCAACTTCTATCGGCAGTACAACTGCGTTCAGCCTATGAGCACGATGACCTAGTCTTGAGCGGTAGGGACCTTCGGCTATCGGAGCAGACACTAGAGAGCATCTGCCGTCATCTCATCGTCAAGGACAACCAGGGCAAGTGGACCTTTCCTCACGCATCCGTCCAAGAATATTTTGTCAAGAGGCATACCGAATTAACAAACGACAATGCCCGGATTGAGGTGGCCAAGTTGTCGCTGCTGGTGCTTATCGAATCGTATCAGATTCCTGACACCACACAATCTTCTTGTTTAGAGCGAGTGAGTCAGGAGACTATAGAATTTGAAGGCGTTATAGGGGAGTATATTTCAGCAAATTCTCTTGAAACTTATTTATTCCACCACTATTTATCTCACATTAGAGATGTACAAGATGTGCCTGAAGGATACAAACAGATCTCGGGACTTCTTAAACGATTCAAGGTCCTCCAAAGCGTTTAACACCGCTCAACACCACTGTACCAAAGATAATTAAACTATCTGTTCTCATAACAATACAACGACCACTCCAGTCGCAATAGCTTTTGGACAAGATATAACAGACTTGATGCCTGCTAAATGCCCGGCATTCGGGATAGTGACTCTTTGTATTACTATTGATGAGAAATAATGCGTGAACCACTGTTCTGAAACCAGCCTGGAAGAGCTCCAACATCTTGGGCTTGACACTCTCTCATTAGATGCAAAGAATGAACACGCTGAACTATGTGTTTCACTCATCGCATTGGGAAGCAATCCAAACAATATTCTGCCCTACAAGACCAGTAACCTGGACCAGGCTATAGGTATTGAACAAATAGAGGACAGCTGTTCAAGAGCTTCTGGTGCACGGGGCCGATCCCAACGTCGATACACAGCCCAGTGTCGATACAAACCGCCGTCCGTTATATCGAGCGGTGTATTAGGGCACCGGGGCGGCTGTTCTTTTCGGGTAAATCTTGAGTCTTTCCTGGTGTCTTTAGATGCATACAGTAGAAGCATCTAGTCCCCCGGATCTCCCAGGCCAAGACTCACCAATCAACGACCAAGCATCCGCAGATAGAACTTGGGCTACACATAAATAGACTTCCTCTACCGGCGGACGACAGTCATGAACGGAAAGAAGCCCTCCTATAATGCATCATCAAACTGTTAAAAATAGTGATTTAGAAAACGTGGATTTTATAGGATTGACCCCCAAAACCCTCTAATAAAGAGGAAAGGGGAAGAAATACCTTCTAATATACATCGTTAAGTAGTATAGGGCCTTAATAACTACTATAAAAACGCCCCTTTTAATACTCCTACTTATTCTAAAGTAGTCTTAAGTCCGTTTTTTTAAACTATAGACCTTACTAAAAACCCTAGTATAAAAAACCTTATAGGAAAAACTAGTACTAAAAAAAGAGTCACTAGCTACGTACTTTTACTACCGCGTAAGCGTTACTTTTTAGTTAGGTATATAAAACCCTAGGTATGTTAATTGTCTTTTATTAGGGGCTTATTTATACTAAAAAACCATTACTATACCTATTTTAAAACGTATAAAAGGCACTTTTTAGTACTGGAATATTAGTTATTAATAGAGTACTAGATTATATACTTTCCTTACTTAACTACTTTATTCTAAAGGTTCTTTTAAAAGCCCTATAAAATACTAAAGATTTAGGAGTCCTCTATAACGTTTTAATAAAAGTTATTATTATAAATAAATAAGTACTTCCCCCGTACCTTATTAAATATAACTATTACTATAAAATAGTACTAAGCTACTTTTTTTTAGTTATTCCTAGTACTTACTTAGTTACCCTAAGGGCAGCTAAAAAAACTAATTTAGTAATACTTACCCTAGTATAATACTTAAAAGAATCTATTTAAATAGTCTTTTTTATTAGTAGTAAGTAGTTCTAACTTCTAGGAGTTTTTAATTTTTTTATTTTAAAAGGAGATTAGTATAGAGTAAATATAAGGGCTATTAGGATATTAAAGGCCTTTAAGTATAGTACCTAGTCTTTTTATAGAAGTATAGGGATTGTTTAGAAGTATAAATAGTAGAATTCTATAAAGTAACTAATTATTTTCCGTTACTATAGCTACTGGCCCGGCTTAATTACTAAGATTTTTATATAGGTATATAGAGTAGAAAAATAGCTATTAATTAATATAAAAAATACCCTTATTAAGTTAAAACTAATAGAGTTATAATAAGTAATAAAAGCTAAGGTTCTAAAAGTAGGTCTTAAGTATATTAAGAGTAAGGAAATTAGGTATATAAAGAGTATAGTAAATAAGACTTTCTTTTATAGTAGGTTAAGAGTGTCTTAATAAGAAAGTACTTTACTACCTTAGTAACATAAACAGCAAAACACTCCCACTAATTCCCTTACTATAGAGACTACTTAATACCCACTACCTTTCTAAATACTTTAAATACAACTCTTAGTAGTGCTTTAGTAAGCCCATTAGCTACTTAATTAGTTATTATAATATACTAAAAATTAACTATATAGTCTATAACTAATTCCCTTATATAGTAATACTATACTTTAATATATTTAGTTTTAGTGTAAAACTGCGGATTCTTAGCTAAAGTAAGTACTCCCTAATTATTACTATAAATAATAGTAGCTGTAACGTCTTTAGTACTATTAAACTTACTAAGGAGCTTTTATAACTAAACTACTTCTTTATTTACTTATATTTATACTATATATTAATATATATATATATACACATATATAGAAAAATTATAATTACTGCTAATTGTAAGACTAGTTAATAGTACTACTACTAACGTTAAAGAGGTAGCTAGCTATAGAATACTAAGTACTATAATCTCTAGCCTGATTACTATTAGTATAGCTAACTAAGGGCTCTAAACTCCCTTTATATACTAACTCTATATTATAAGTACTATAAAAGTATTATAGTATATACTTTACGTATTTATAGTACTCCTTAGTTAGGTTTCCTAAGTATCTACTAAGTAGGGAAATAACAAAAGCAATATCCAGCCTTATACTTAGTATTATATATATAAGGGACCTAATAACTTAAGTAAATTAGCTTTTAATGTGTGTGGTGAATATATCACTCTAGAATTATAAGCTTATTTCTAGTTTCTACTAAAGTACTTACTAGCTTAGAGTCCTCTATATTAAAGTCCTTAAGTAGTTTCTTAATATAAATATACTACTTTAAAAAAATAGTTTAGTTTACTCTATTATAGTATACTATTATACTAAAATAAAAGGTATAGAAGCTAAAGTCTATCATTTTAAAATAGTTACTAAGTACTTTTTTTAAGTCTTAAATATGCTATTTATTAACTTTAGTAATTAATAGGTCGTTAATATAAATAGCAATATAAAGGCTATTACACATAAATACTCTATAGTTAGCTAGTAATAGTTTAAAACTAAGGCCCTTTAGCTAGCGTCTTATACTGATCTATGGGCCTGTGCTGCAACTATGGTACCCTTATTAAGTTTATAGACTTACTTAGATCCTTCCTTTAGTCTATAAAGCTACTTAATATATAAATCCTTAGTATTAATAGTACTATAAAGGAATACTATTTTAACATCTATCTATTCTAACTCTAGATTAAATACTACTATAATAGTAAAGATAACTTTATAGCTTATAGGTTTAACTATAAAAGTAAAGGTCTTATTATAGTTAATACCTTCTTCTTACTTAAAACCCCTAACTACCCAGTAGGCCTTATAGTATAGTATATTACTATTACTATTATACTTAATCTTAAATACCTATTTTCCTCTAAAAACACAGTAGTTTAGTGGTTTATTAACTAGCGTCTAGGTATAGTTATTAACTAAGGACTTCTACTCATCCTTTATAACTATATACTACTAGTGCTAATATCTACTATCTTTAGCCTACTAAACGTTTTTAGGGTCTAAAAGGCTAACTATAATAGTAGTAAATACTAGTATTATAGTAAGGAGCTAGAAGTAAAGAGTTGTTAGAGGTAGTAGTAATATAGTTAATTATTCTACTATTAACTATTATATACTAATAAGTCTATAATAGAAGCTAAAGGCCTATCTTAGGCAGAGCGTTATACTATATTATAATTTAAAGTAATTAGCTAGAGCACACTACTCTATAAAGTATTCTATTAAGGCCGTAGTAGTAGTATCTACTTATTTAGTATTAATAGTAATAGAGTTTTAAACTATTATACTATCTAGGTCTAAGAATAGTAGCGTACTATAGCTTATTAAGGAAGATAAAGGAGTTAGTATGCCTTTTAGTAAAGTATTACCACTATAGCTACTAGTTTATACCCGTAAAAACAGAGGTTATTAGGATACTAAATTGTCTAAAAGAAGAAGAATATCTCCTACTAGATTAATAACTACTAGGAAAGAGGGTGTAAAAAAGGGTAAAGAAGTAGTGTTTTTAGGGGCTAAGTACTTATAAAGAGGGCTAAAGTAGGGAGTGTCCTTATTAAATACAATATCATTAAACTAAAAAATTTAACTAAAGGCCTCCTCTAAAAGGATATAAATTATACTACTAGTATAACTAAATAAGTAGTAATTATAGATATAGTCCGTAAGCTTCTAGTGGTCTTAAAAGGTCTTTAGAGTATAGTAAATGTAGTTAAAAATATAGAGGTAGGCAAAGTCTAGTTTAGTATTATACCAGGCCTTGTAAAGAGTCTTTTAGGCAGTATAGGAGGGACTAATATTTTGTAGGTAGTTAATAGTAATAATAAGAATACTCTAGAACTTCTTATTTAAACCACTAAAAAGTAGTATAGTAGTAATACGTTTACTAAGTATACAATTAAGGCACTTAATAGGGCCATTAAATTTATATTACTCCATAGGTATTAACTAAAAGAGCATACCACAATAGCAGTAAAAGTTAATAACCTCCTAGGAGATGTTCTTACTAGCGCAGTTAAAGTAAATAGTATAGCACTATATATCGGGGCGCTCCTCTACTAAAAAAAAGTCTTTTAAAACACTAAAAAATTAAAACTTATTAACTAAGAAAAATACCCAAAAGCAGTGTATTGTAGTATAAAAAAAAATAACCTAATAATACTTACTATTAATACCTAGAGTCTAAAACGGGCCGTAGATATTAGTATAAATCAAACTAAATAGTATTATTATAAACCGGGCTGTATTACCCTTATATAGGCGTACTATTAAGTAACTTTTAGTATAATCGGCATAGAAGTAAATATTTAATTAGGGAGTTATTCCTATTAATATACTTTAAAGCTTCTAAAAACTATTAGTTCTAAAGTAAGTAAGGCACCTATACTAAATTTCTATAGCAGAGTTATTAAAGGAGTAAGTAGCTAAAGCAATAAAAGTTATAGTTTCTAGTTCATTAATAATATACAGCTTACCCTATAGAGAGGCAGTAAAAACTAGTCTGCTGTTATAATATACTACTACTCCTAAATTAGTAAAAGTAAAGGAGACTCTTTTTGCAGCTAGCTGGGAGACAGAAATAAGATTAACGCAAGAGTTAGGGTAATATAAAGTATTAAATAGTATAAAAGAGGGTAAGGAAGTACTATAAATACAGAAGGTATAAGTACTAACTTCCCTAGGTATAATAGAGCCCCTAATACTATAAGTTGGGTCACTAGTAAAAAGTATAGTGTTCTGGAAGCTACTATAGAGGCATAAAGAGTACTAAGAGCAACTAGAGTCTAATATATAAACCTTCTAAAGGAGCGCGAAGATCTAGAAGGTACTAGTAGTAGTATATAGAATAGTAGTAAATTAAAAGGTATTAGTTACTAGTGGATTCTAAAAACTAACATTTTATATTACTAAGGGTAAATCGCTATTACTAGTACTATCCCTTACTTTTTTAACTTTTTATTTAATATATACTTCTTTACTAGCCTTTTTTTTAGCTTTAAAGGCCTTATAAAGCTCTAAGTATATCTTCTAGTATTATATAGTAGTGTAATAAGGTTTTCTGTAGGTTGTATAGTAGATAAAGTGGCCTAACTTACTATAAATTAAGCAGGACTTAGTGCTAAGTACTACTATAAATAATAATACTTAGGTAGTTTAAATAGCTCTAAAGTACTATTAAATTACCTATTCTTCCTACTTAACTATAATAACAGCTTATTTAAAAGTAACTACTAGTTTTTTAACTCCTACTATATCCTAGGATAGCAGAGGACTATAGTACTAATTAAATAAAGTAAAAAAGATAATATAATTATTTCCTAGTCTAGATAGGAACTTATAAATAAATAGGGGCTTATAAATAATAATAGTCTTATAAAAAGCCTATAATTTAAACTAGGCCTCCTAAAGCTTACTAATAAAGCTATTAATAGTACTGTATATTATAAGTAAAAAATTATTATAGTTCTAATAGAGCTTATTAAAAATAGTAGCGCTAGTAGGCTTAAAGCATTCCCTAAGTATAAAAATAGCTATATTAACTATAAAGTAGGTCTTAATAGTACTAAGTAATAAGTTACTAGTAGTAATTACTTAGGACTTAGTATCTAAATAGTACCTTAAGAGGTTACTAAGTTAAGTACAAACAATACTAAGGGCCTTATCCTAGTAATTTAACTACTAATTAAAGTGTTTAGTATAGTCTATGTCGCTTTTACCTATAAGTTATATAGAAGCGTCCTTCTAGTGAGTAAATAGGTCTAAATAACTTAGTATTACTAAGTAGTCTATTATACTCTAATTCTAGTAAATCCAGCCACAAAAAGACTCTAACTTAGTAATAGATATTAAGCTACTATAGCTAATTATTACAGTATTTTTTTCTATAGTTTAGCAATTACTAGTAAAGTTAAAGTATATTCTATATTACTTTATAGTATTAATACTATATAGCTTATTATTATTTAGTATATACTAACTTTAACTTTAATAGTTATTATTTTAATAATATAGTAAACTTAAAAGGTATATAGGAGGGAGTTTAGCGGAACCAGTACCTATTAAAATAAACTACTAGTACTATTAGTCTATTCTTAGGTTTATTTAGGTCTTAAATTATTATTCTAACTATTTTATATAAATTATTACCTTAATAGTAAATATTAACTTTAAAGCATTTAGGTACTAGCTAGTTAAATAGTAGTATTATTATAGTATATAAAAGTAATACTATAACGTTTAAAATATTAACTAAAGATAAGTTAAGGCTATAGCTTAACTTAAAGTATATAGTAAATTATACTATAAGTCTAAAAAGGTTATTAGAACTGGGTATACTTAGTATACTCTTTATAACACTAGTTTCCCTTAAAAGTTTTAAATAAATAAAAAAACAAGCTAAAAGTAAACTAAAAAACCTATTTAAATTATAGTTTTTATTAAATATTATAAAGTATTTTTTAGTATAGGTATATTCCTAAATAAAATAGGGAAAGAGAAATTTATTTAAGAATTAGTATACCTAAAGAGGATTTAATAATCTAGGCCTAAGATTATATAGTAGTAGTAGAAGGCCAGGTCCGGGGCTTAGTAATACTAAAGAAGTTAATAATATATTATTTTTAGTTATAACTAAGTAATTCTAGCTAAAAACGGTAAATAGCTTATACTTAAAAGCAAAAATAAGTAAAGAGAGTATCCTTATTTTAGCTCTAACTAGGGAAAGTTTATAATTATAGCTATTTTTAGTACTCTATAGTACAGCTAATAATTAGTATTATTTACTAAAAGTAAAAAATAGCTACTTCTAGAATCTAGTTATAGGCTTTAGGAGTAGTAGTATAGTTAAACACTAAAAAGGAGAAGCATATAAAAACACTTAACTTCTTTAGTCTAGCCCACTAGGCTTATAACTTATTAAAAATAGTAATTTAGAAGATATGGATTTTATAGGATTAACCCCTAAAACCCTCTAATAAAGAGAAAAGGGGGAGAAATGCCTTCTAATATATATTATCAGGTAGTATAGGGCCTTGATGACCACTGTAAGAACGCCCCTTTCAACAAAACACCATTGCAACGAGTATAACCTTCGAGCCCCCCGAGATTTGTAACGGCAAGTCCAAGCCACAAAGGCCCCAGAGCGACCGGCCCCGAGACTCATCGCGCCCTGGTCCGGCCCGAGCCCCCGATGTGGTGGTACCCATCATGGGCAGCTTCCGGCTCGAAGACCGTCACATACGACCATACCCATTGGAAAACTCGGGATCCCGTCCGCTCTCCCATAGATAAGCTAATGAGGGCCGGATTAGTAGTTGGGTCGGTGACGACCAGCGAATACCTGGTGTTGTATGTATTTTTGGTCAATTTTCTTTTTTCTTTTTTCGGTGCTGGTTGGTTAGAGGGTGACGATGTTTGGTTCAGTCGGATACGAGGGCCCGAGTTTAGCCGCCCCTAATCTCAACCTTAATTTTAGACGATACAAAGACCTACAACGCGGGCGGCCTTTTGACTCTGCAACTCAACCAAACCGGTCGGTCAAGATGGCCAAGGTGATATCCAGTTGATGACGTGAATATTCCAATTTTCGAGTCCTTGACTCAAGTCGCACGCTTGTAATTTGGAGCCGGGAAGAATATTCAAGCGAGCAGATGAAAATGAATTGATCGCCATTGACTATTAAATGCATGTTTATCTCTGAGGCCATGGAGCTTGACAGTTCGCCTTCCAGAGCCCTCGATCAAACCTTGCTAGTGGCATGCTCCGTCTCCTCGACATCGTCCGGACCCTCGCCCTTCCCCGACTCGTTCATCCGGACATTCGCATCCTCGCCGTCAAAGATGACGGCAATCTCCTCGAGCGCCTTGCCCTTAGTCTCGAGGAACCAGCCGTACGCGACGAAGCTCTCGACAGCCAGGATGGCAACGTACACGATGTAGAACCGCCACCCGATGTTCTGGATGCCGATCGGGTTGACGTACTGGTTCACAAACACAGCAGCCTTGGTCGCGAAGACGTACGTCGCCATGCCCTTGGCGCGGATGCTGAACGGCAGGATCTCGACCGAGTAGGCCACCGGCAGCGGCGAGAAGGCGATACAGTAGAACACCTGGTACAGGAAGATGAGCGCCAAGACGGCGATACCCGCGGACGAGGCGTTGGTCTCGGCGAAGCGCGCCGACGCGATGGTCCAGCCGATGAAGACGGTGAGCATGCCGATCGTGGAGATGCGGAAGAGCGGGCGGCGGCCGACGCGCTCGACGAAGAAGGCCGTCGTGAGGGCCAGGCCGAAGTTCCAGATGTTGAGGAGGCCGTTGACGAGCGCCTGCGTTGTCTTGTCCGTGATGCCGACCGTGTCCATGATGCGTGAGAGGTAGTAGGCAATCAGGCCGTTGCCGGACCACTGGGACATGAAGCCCATGCCTTTGATAGTTAGCGATGATTCCGACTTATCTGGAATTGGATGTTGCTTACAAACGACGAGGAACATGCGGTAGCGGTTGCCCTTGGTCTGGACCATGGACTTCCAGGTAGTTGCGCCGAGTCCTGCGGTAGTTTGTCAGCTTTATGCTCGCCGCGTATCTCACAGTGTTGTAGTGTCTCACTCTTCTCGTTGTCGATGGCGTTCCTGATCTCTTCGTACTCCAGCCTGACCAGCTCCGTCTCCTCGCCCTCGCCGTGGTATCGCTTCAGCGCCTTGAGCGCCTCTTCATCGCGGTCTTTGGAGATGAGCCATCGCGGAGACTCCGGGAGGAACCAGACAGCAGCGAGCTGGACAACACTGGGAGCCATTTGTAGCAGAGATGGAATTCTCCAGGACCATGTGCTCGGGATCGTGCGGGTGCCGAAGGTGATCCACGCGGCGCAGATGCTTCCGATGTACCAGCTGTTGAAGCAACAGACGTTAGCCCAGTCCTCCCAAATATCAAGATATTATCAGGATAAACCAAGATACATACCAGGTGTTGCAGATAGCCGTAATAGTCACGCGGTCCTTCGGATGCGAGAGTTCACTGACCAGACTCGGGGCAGAGGTGGTCGCAAAAGACAAACCAAATCCAAGAATAAACCGACTAACAACAAACATGGAAAACGCAGTACTCTCGCACTGCAGAATAGCACCAACGATCATGATGCAGCTGCCCACCGTGATACCCCATCGTCTCCCGAACCGGTCCGCGACCCACGGCGCGATGGGCGTCGAGCAGATGCTGCCGAGCGACATGACGGCGCTCATGAGCCCCAGCACGGCACCGCGCGGGTTGTCGAAGAAGTCGTCAAAGTACGACACCGTCTGCAGCGAGTTCATCATCGACCCGTCGTAGCCGCTCGTCGCGTACGAGACGACGGCCGCGGGGAACAGGAGGAAGTACAGCCGCCGCCGGGCCGCGGAGGAGTACCACGCCGGCGACTCCTGGGCGAGCTGGGCGATTCGCGAGGGCTGGTAGGTCTCGCTGGCGGCGGCCGGGCCGCCCTGCTTGCGGGCGCGGCGGGCTTGTTGGTCCTGCCTGGGGGCGGGGAGGCGCTGGCGGAGGAAGTCCATTGTGATGGATGTTGACGAAGAGGACCCAAGAGACGACGTTGGGATGCGAGTATCCCAGGGGTGGGAGGGAGCGATGAAGGAGAGAGGTTGACTCAGGGGGTGGAGAGTTGAAAGAGCCGTTACCAGAGAGTCGGGATCTCGCGTGTTCTTATATACGCTCGTCTCGTATGTGGCACGATTCTCAGTGAACGGCGTGTTTTCCCGAAAATCTGGTCGTGTCAATGACGCGGAGTTGCACGCTCAGCTCGGGGATATCGAGGTCGTTCGGGAGATGTCGCCATTGGCGCGGGAACTCCTTAGCCTGACTCTCTTCCTGTCCCGAGACCGAACCGTAGACCTGGGAACGCTTCTGTCTGTCAGACTATTGCCGGCTGAAGAGAGGCACAAATACGACAAGGGGGCGAAGTCGTCGACAAGTCGGATGATGGGATGCGGAGAAGCAACAAGTGGGGGACGATCCGGGGGCTGGGGTAAAGGTCAAGTTGGTCCCCACACGAAGGACATCATGGGACGAGACTGTTGATCATTCGGATCCCGTTTCCGTGGGGAAAAACAGACGATGTACGGTTGAAGAGACACACTGGTCTGACTCGGCGTGGTTCCGTGAATGTGGGAGGATTGAGGGGGCGCAAACAAGAGTTGCCGAGAATCAGCAACAAGAGCCACGCCGAGACTTTCCTGGAGTTGTGTAGCGTCGGAGATGCGTGTGGAGAAAAAGTCTTTGGATCAATCCACATTCCTTCTTTAGGAGAAAGACTTCCCCCCTTTTTGTTGCGAGTTGACGAATCATGACTCGTCGGGGCATCTAAAGTCTTCCCCCGACGCTCCTACGGGTCACGTCGGGGGATCCAAAATCTTGCCCCTAGCGTCGTTTCTTAGTCGAGTCTTTCCAAACTAGAGGAGACTCTAGCAACCTTCATTTCTTGTTATTGCCGTCCTTTGGTTCTCTATGCGGGGACTTTAGCCGGGAACTGTTGGTTTCGGGGGAGAGTCCGACTCTGCCCCGACAGGAAGCGGTCGCGTTTCCCTTCGCCTCGGCAGCGCGTATGTACGAGACACGAGTCTTTCCCTCCGAATCACGCTGGAGAGTGGCTCCAGACGTCATGGGGAAGGTGGGACGCATGCGAAGGACCCCGCAACCCCGGCGACGACTGGATGGAGAGCTCGAAGCTCGGGTTGAATACTTCTTCGGGGAGCACGTATTTAGGAGCTGGAGCTATCCTGCCCGTCGAAGATTGACGACGGCTTTCCGTACTGCAATCATCTCTTTCTTTTCCTGTTCTTACGCCCGGTTGAGCTCTCAATCGCACGACCATAATGTCTACAGGAATCCTGAGAACGTCCGGCCCCGACATCGTCGATGCGGCCGGCAACCCGGTGCGCCTTCGCGGGGTAAGTCTACAGCACATCGCGAAATTAGTTTCTTTGCCCTCTTCGAAGTCGCTGACCACATTCCTCTTCGCAGACGGCCCTCGGCGGCTGGATGCTCATGGAGAACTTCATGAACGGCTTCCCCGGCCGCGAGCACCAGATCCGCGCCGCGCTGCTCAAGGTGCTCGGCCAGGAGAAGTACGACTTCTTCTTCGACAAGTTCCTCGAGTACTTCTTCACCGACAAGGACGCCGAGTTCCTCGCGTCCGTCAACTTCAACTGCGTCAGGCTGTCGTTCAACTACCACCACTTCGAGGACGACATGAACCCGTTCGTCATCAAGGAGGAGGGCTTCAAGCACCTCGACCGCGCCATCGAGATCGTTAGTCCCCTCTCAAATCTCTACCCCTTTTCCCCACTCGCCTCTTGAGCAGTCGAGCTGACATGGCACCGAACGAAGTGCTCCAGGTTCGGCATCTACACCATCCTCGACCTGCACTCCGCCCCCGGCGGCCAGAACCAGGACTGGCACTCGGACAACCCGACCGGCTACGCCGCCTTCTGGGACCACAAGCACTTCCAGGACCGCGTCGTCAACCTCTGGCAGGTCATCGCGAAGCGCTACCGCGGCAACCCGTGGGTGGCCGGCTACAACCCGGTCAACGAGCCGGCCGACGTCGAGTGGACGCGCCTGCTGGCCTTCTACGACCGCATCGTCCCGGCCATCCGCGAGGCCGACCCGGAGCACATCCTCTTCCTCGAGGGCAACACCTTCAGCATGGACTTCTCGGGCTTCTCGAGCGTCTTCCCCAACTCCGTGTATGCTGTCCATGATTACTGCGGCTTCGGGTTCCCGAACCGTATTGGTCGGTACCAGGGCTCCGCGGACCAGGACGCGTATATTCGGCAGATGTATGACCGTAAGGTTGCGTTTATGAAGGAGCACAACGTGCCCATCTGGAACGGTAAGCTTGTGGGCATGCCATCGACTAACTTGAAAGCAGCTAACAAACTTTCTCGCAGGCGAGTTCGGTCCGATCTACGAGCGCGAGGAGTACAACCCCGACTGGAAGGTTCACAACGAAGAGCGCTACGACATGCTCGACAGGCAAATGGCCATCTACACCTCCGAAGGCATCGGTGAGTCGTCCCGTCGTCCCAAACAACCCCTCAGTACTAACGCATCCCAGCCTGGAGCATTTGGGCCTACAAGGACGTCAACGTAATGGGCATGACCTACCTCTCCCCAGACTCGGCCTGGCTGAAGCTCCTCGGCCCCATGATCCGCAAGAAGCGCGACCTCGCCGTCGACAGCTGGGCCTACGACGACGCGCACCTGCAGCCGGGGCTCTTCGGCCCCCTGCACAAGTGGTTCGAGGACAACGTGCCCGCGCAATACAACAAGAAGTACCCGTGGCAGTGGCGCATGCACATGCACGTGTTCCGCGGGATCCGCGGCATCACGATGGCCGAGTACATGATCCCCGAGTGGGCCGACTACTTCAAGGGCAAGACGCTCGAGGAGCTGGACGAGCTGGCGGCGAGCTGGAAGTACGAGAACTGCTGCCAGCGCGAGAGGCTGAACGAGCTGCTGCAGCTGTACGCGCCCATGGCGCCTGGGGACAAGAGGCTCGAGGGCAAGGTGATTCAGTCCGTGGTCGAGGGCGACGGGGAGAAGCCCAAGGAGACGGTCTCGGGAGTTGGCGTGTTTGAGCTGTCGCCTGAGGAGAAGGCGAAGAAGCTCGCGCAGACGAACGGCACTGATGCTGCTGCTGCTGCTCCGGCTTCGTAACGACATCATGTGTTTTGAGAGGGAATAATGCATAGAACGGCGTTTGGGTTTTGTAGAACAACAAAGTTATATTGACATTGATGAAACGGATCGAGTGATGCTTCGCCCGAATCATTCGTATTTAGGGTATCTGAAATCAAGGCACAATTATGTACACTGTCGACCTACCTCCGTCCTACAGGTAAAGAATATTGTTCCAGTCACATTGCCATCCTATTTTTGCAAGATGCCTCCAACCTGTCCAACACGCCCAGGTGCCACTCAAACTCCTTCACGCTGATGCTAAACCTCCGCAGGTTCCTCGTCCCAACAAACACGGACTGCTCAATGTCGGCGGGCAGAATGTCCCTGAAGACGGGGCACATGGTCGCCACCCTCAGAATAATGACCATGGTGAAAGTCCTGCAGCAACATCAGCATATTCAACGTCAAAGAAGACGACGGGGAAGAAACTCACGCCATGCCGCTGGCAAACAGACACGTGACGCTGTTGGCAGGGTCAATGTCGAACACGTCGATGAATCCCCGGCACCCCTCGAGACACATCCTACACCTGTCCAGTATCGCCTCCTTGCACGGATGCGTCTCGAAGTGCTCGACGTTGAGCAGCACATACTCCAAAAAGGGCCGGTGGATGATGTACTGCCCAGCGTAGTACCGCCCCTTGAGCCGCAGCACGTTCCACGGATTGTTCCCCAGCTCCTCGAGCCTGATGATACCCGGAGTCGCCGGAGAACCGCTGCTCTCCTGGTCGCCCGCCCTTCTCCTAGGCTGGCTGGTGAGGAGAAAATCAGGTAGGTTGCGGTACAGCGCGCCGTGGTACGACCATAGGTCCTCGGTGATGCGCAGCAGCCAGTTGGCGTAATTTGCGCGCGTCATGCGGAACTGGTCCTTGCTGTCGTACACGACGCTGTTGACGCGGTTGAGGAAGCGCCGGATGGCCGCGTTGGTGCTGACCTGGAACGCGACGAGCTCCTCGGTGCGGTAGAAGGACGTGGCCGTCGGCGTCGTGGCCTGGTCTGTCGTTGATGAGGAAAATGCGGCTGCGTGCTCTTGGCGGTGCTTGGGCGTCTCGGGGGCTGGGTAGGGGACCACGTCTTCGTATCGCGTTATGCCCGAGGGCAGGGTGATGGAGATCTCCGAGACGAAGTCGCCTTCGTAGATGAGGGAGACCCAGAAGAGACGGCGGAAGGCGTCTGAGAAGCGGTCTGTCCCGTCGGTGCTGATCACGGCCCTAGTTGGTGTTAGGTTTAGAAGATGTTGATATCACAGAAGTTGACTCACCTCCGTGCCAGTGCCTCGCATTTAACTGCTGTAGCATGTGCCCAGTGAAACGAGTCGGCTACACGGCCGTTGGATCCCATGTAGAGTCTATTCTGTAGTCAGCTCTGAGATCCAAGCGAAGTACGGTCGACTCACCCAGCCAACATGGTACACTGCGCCGCCTCAAGCGTCGTCTCAGACGAAATGAACCCCAGCAGCAACCTAGCCTTATCCCACAACCTCCCGTCGATCCCGGGACACTCCCGAAAGAACCCAGACCCGAGCGACTGCGGATGCTGCCCGCCATCTTGGCCGGCCACCTCGTCCAGCGAGATGCGGTACTCCCCAGTGCACACGAAGCAACCAAGGCAGAGCACCAGCAGCAACAGGCAATACCTCGCAGGCGACACGACGGGCATCGCCTCATCCTCCGAGGCGGTCCTCTCCCGGCGGACGACCTCGTCGAGCGTCGCCATCACGTCGTCGAGAGACAGCAGAGGGAAGAAGGCGTTCACCTCGGCAAAGTACTCGTGCACGACCTCGCGGTAGCGATCGGCCGCGTCGACGGAGACCGGGAGGCCGCGGTCCCGGAACAGGCGCCATGATTCCGGAGGCCAGGATGACGACGACTGGTTTGGAGACTCGCGGAAGAAGATGTCCGTAGCCTCGGTCGAGCGCACGCCGCCCGGCATCGCGGGCCGAGGGGCTAGCGCCGCGGGCTCCGCATCGGAGAGCAGCTGGCGGACGATGGGCCACTCAAGGACGTGGTTCGCGTTGGCCGTGTGTGACAGGGGGATAGGAATCTGCCCGTCGTTGTCATGTCCGGTGCCGCCCGTCTGTTGCTGCTGGCCTGGCTCGGTATGCGTCCCGGACCCCGGGGTCGCGGGTTGCTGTTGTTGCCGCGTAGCCTGCGGAGACGGTGTGTTCACCACCGGCTGCTGCTGTTGTTGCTGAGGAGAAGCAAATACAGGCGACGCAAACAGCCGATCCTCGAGCATCTGAATCCGCACCAGCAGGATCCGGGTGTTCTGCTCGATGCGCGGCTGGTTCGAGTCGCGGTAGACGCACTCGACGTTCTGGGACATGCACAGGCTGCACTTGGGCTTGGCGGCGTCGCACCGCGTCTTGCGGGCGCGGCAGTTGGTGCAGGCCTGCCAGACCCGGCGCCGGGCGGGGAAGTAGTGCGCCGCCGAGAAGGACGACGACGGGCCGGAGGAGGTGTCCATTCTCGGTGGTTCTCGGGGGCTGCTCGCGCGAGTGTTCGGAGGGGTGGCCGCCCGGCGTTGACGGAGGGTGAGACTCGAGATTTTTCAGCGACGTGAGTGGCTGAAAGGCCGCTAAAAGGCCCCGGCGGGTTAGGGGCGCCACGTGGAGCGGACGCCACCCCGCAGTTCCCCGCCGGATTAGCCGTCTCGGCGCGGAGGATATCCGGCGACCTTCCGGGACCTTCGGGGCTCATTCGGAGGGGGCTTCCGGATTTCAGCGCGGCAAGTAACGGCAACCCACCAGCCAGCAAGACGAAAAGATGAATCTCAGAGCAATTGATTCGTCTCCATCGTATAGAATATGTTCCAGATCCAGCGTGCGCAATGTTCAATCCAATCCTTGGATCCCGACTCTGGTTTCTGCCCATTGACTACCTGGTTATCCGATAATCACCTGACGATCAGATACCTCACATAAACCAAGAGAGAGCGTTTACTTACAAGTCGATCACGGAGTGAAGCCTGCCGCTCTTCAGCTCCGTCCGAACTTCCGCAGCGTGAAGCAACGCGTCCTCTTTGCTCCACACAAGCAGGCCGCAGAACGTGCTCGGCGTGAACCCCTCGACGCTGTCGAGCATCTGGACGAGATTGTGCATACCGATTTCCTCAAACTCCAATTCTTGGGTCGCGGCCCGAGCGGCACTTTGAACTTCTGGTGGAAGACATTGGTGAAGCCGGCCTCTTCCACGTGGCTCTCCCCCAAGTCAGTCAGCTTTGTCGATGGTTCGGCTCTTGCAACAAATTGCTTACTCGAAGATTTCCCTCATTCAAGGTCCTGCCAGCCTTGGACCGCCGCAACCATGTACTGGCGCATCATGTAGTCGAATTTGGCATCATCGACCCACGTGCTCTCGACGTCGTCAATGTAGAACATGAATACCGGCGGAGTCCTGGCTGCGAGTGTTCAGCTAACCAATCAAACGTAAGTCTAACGATGCGTGAGATCCTAAGGAGATTGCACGGCGCTCGGGCCGTCCGAGACCAGTGGGAACCAAGCGAGGGGGACCTCGTCGGCAAAACCCTCGCCATTTTGGAAGATGCCGCTCATCTCCAAGATGGGGCTTACAGCAAACAGGGGTCAGGAGGAATTTAGCAAGGGGATAGAATAGTACCGTAAAGAGCCCACCTATTTCCACGAGAGTGGCCATACTGGCCAGACAGGTGTATGGTTACGACTCACGTCACGCACGGATATAGCTACTGACATCGTGTTCCTTTTCGGGGCCCCAAAGCTCGGCTCAACTAGGCGGGTGTAGCCGACCATAGCTTTAGCTCCCTAAGAGCCACCGTTACCGACATTACCTAGTTTATATGACCCCAGGTGAGTTACAGGTTCAATCTGCCCCTTGCGCGCGAAAGTCCTGGGATTATAGAATTACCGTAGAGCGCCAGCACAGGGTCATCCTGGGGGTGCGAGACTATGTACATACAACATCGCTTGCAACCTATTGTCTTCGTACGTCTCGTACCATATCGGGCTAACCCGGGGAATGTCACCGTTCTGGTATGAGGCGCATGCTCTGTAAATGTGTAGTATGGTCACCTCAAGTACGGATACTAGCGAACCATCTCTCGTTGCTTTTGACTGCGAGGCCGCGTAGCTCAGCTCGATTGGGCTGGTGTAGCCGACGGTAGATCACCACAAATACTACGAATCGGGTAGGGATAACTATCGCAAAAATGGGTTTCCTTATCGCCTTTTGTGACCCCTAGACACATGCACCCTAGCCTCTTCTACGCCAAGAAATCTATATAGCTTCGCTTCCTTCTTGCAAAAAGAGATATTCCAAGAATCCAAACACATATCAACCGTCCTTACCTACACTCAACAAAGATCCCTCCCACCCAAGACCTCATCCATCCCCTCATCTTCATCTTCAAGATGCAGCTCAGCGTGAGTAATAATATAGACAGACTTTCCATCTTGGAGCAGTCCAAATGCTTACCTCCCGCGCATCAGCTCGTCGCCCTCGTCGCCATCCTCCCCGCCACGAGCTGGGCCTGCGCCCTCTACTCGTTCTGCCTCTGCCAGCAGGCGGACGGCAGCTTCAACGACGCCGCCACCAAGCAGGCCTGCAGGAGCAAGAACGGCAACTACATGACATTCGACGACGGCCGTCACTACTGCAGCATGGGCGTCGCCAATGCCGGCCTCGGTGGGGCCCAGCCGCTGCTGTTCAGCAACTGCAACTTCAGGGATACCTGCCAGAACTTTGGCGCCACCGGTGACTCCAACTGCTGGGCGAAGCAGTGATGGATTGAGATGGGAGGGGTTGACAGCAGCGAAGGAAGCGTCAGTTCTGAAGGGTCCTTTGGCTTGTTCATGTCCTTGTGCGGCGTCCGATACAGTCCCAGCATCTAATTCTGTACTCAGTGTCTTCGTTTCCGGAATGGTTTTACGTGCAGTCCGCCGGCCCGCAATTAGCCAAGCCACTAGGCCAGACGGTATGTACTTTTTACTGTCAGATTACGTAGCTTAGAGCCGCTGGTATACTACGACGTATAGGTGGATTTTGGCGTTTAAGGTGGCTAATGGCCGCTCCGGAGTAACGTTTCGCCGGCTCCAAAGGCTGTGGCTGTGTTTAGGGGGTTTAAAGGCCCATAGCGCTATTAAAGTAAAAAAATGCATTAATAGCCCTTAAAGCATAGCTTTATATATATATAAATATACGTAAAATCTAATAATTAAGAGTTTTATTCTACTACCCCCTTTACCACATATAATTAATTATTTCTAAACTACTCTATTAAATACAAAAATCACTATAAACGTCCTTTTAACCCCTTAAAAAACTATCCTTAACGGCCTAGCCACTTAGTACTTATAACTCTATAACTTTTAAGCACTTATAAACACCCTTAATATATAAAAAGCTTTTAACCTAACCTCTATAAATCTAAAGCCCCTTATTAGTAATACTCTACTCTAAAAGTTATACTTTAGTAACTACTTAAAGTTTATTACTTATTATAGCTCTAAGTTAAAAGCCCTTTACTCTTAAACTATAAAATCTAAAGTAAATAAGTTTACTATAAACCCTCCTTCTTAAGTGCCTCTAAAAAAGAACTTCCTACTTTTATTTAGTATAGTAGACTACTACTATACTAAAATAATAGCTAACCTTTTTAAAAAGGCCCTTAAGTACTATATTAACTCTTTATCCCTATACTATACTATAAAAGTAATGTACTAAGAGTAAAAAAAAACTAAAAATACTATTATTTTTTAGATATAGAGTACTATTATTAAAAAGTTTAGAATTTAGTACTACTTAAGTACTTTAAAGCTAATAGTTTAAATTTAAAACTTTTATAAGTACTTTAGACTTATAAAAAGTATATACTACTAACGCACTAACTAGCTTTATATTAATTACTTTACTATACCCTATAATAAGTAGTTTATAATAAAAGTTATTATAATTAAATAGTTTATAATATAAATTAACTATATATATAAGAGTTATACTATTAAGTTTAAAGTAGTTTATAAAGGAGATTTATAAATCTATAAACTACTTTACTCCTTTAACTATTTACTACTTTAATTTTAAATTAAAAACTATTATATAATAATAAATAATAGCTAGAATAACTATAGTTTTAATAAAGCTGTTACTAAAATAACTACTATAATTAAATAAATATTAGAGTTTATAGGACGCAAAAAAAGTACATAAAGCGCCTTTACTATTAATAAAGTAGCTCCCTATAGCCCTTTTAAGTACTTTAATAGTTATAAATATAATAATATTAATCTAAAAAAATTACAAAGTAAAGCTTTATTAGTATTTCTTACTCTCTTTACTTTATTAGCCCCTTTTTACTTAGTATACTTTATATACTACTACTTTAAAAATTACTTTTATACCTTTTTAAAGCGTGTGTATAACGGGTAAAAGCTACTTAATTACTACTATAAAAGAGCTAAAAAGAACTTTATAAATAATAAATAATTAATTTAGTACATTAAAAAAATTTAAAGCTAGTAACTATATAGTTACTATATAAAGAATATTAAGTATTTACTTATAGTATTTTAAGCTACTTAATATAAGGGCCTATTACTATATCCCCTTAAGGACTCTTACTTTTTTAACTCTAGTATATTTATTTATATTTTTAAAAATAAATAATAGTTTAATAACTTTTAAGTAACTAGTATAAATAATTACTTATAAGTTAACTTTAAATTCTTTATAATTAAAGGATATAGAAATGTAAGTATATATATTATATTAGTTAATAGTAAATAATTTAGTTTATATTTATATAATATTATATTATATATATTTATAGTAACTAACTTTATTTTTTATAACTAGTTTTATAAGTATAAGTACTAGTAGGACGAGTACTTTAAGTAGTACTTTATACTATATAAATTTAATTACTTTTTTTTTAACTTTATTAAAACTATATATAATTAAAAAGTATTAAAGTATAATAAGCTTTTTAATAAAGTACTTATATATAAAGACTTTATATAGACTATTTAGTATATATATACTTTATACTATTAAATAAAGTACTTTTAATAAAAACGAGGATTTCTAAAAGGCTTTAAGGAAATGTGGTATTAGTGGCTTAGTTACTCCAGCTCTAAACTACTTTAGTACCTCTTTTTATTAGTTTACAGCATCTAAATCTTTATTACCCCTAAAACAGCGCCTAGCAATACCCTTTTAAGCTGTGATACTTATAGTATTAGTAAAGTAAAGTGAATTATTAACTATAAGTTGCCAAAGAGTAATACGTATATCCGCCCTAGTGAGTATATTATATTTAACTTTTACTTATATACTAAAAGCTATAGTAGGTTTATATTTATATTAGTATTTATTAACTATATTTTATAGTACTTATAGGACTACTACCTATATAACTATAGTATAGAGATACTTACTAAGGTTTTTAAAAAGTTTATTTTACTTTTAAAAGTTTAATATAATATTAAGATACTTGTTTTTAAGTATAATAGTAAGATTAAAAGGTACTACCGCTTTATAAACGACCTCTAGAGGCGCGGTAAACGCATTAAGTTATCCGCTCTATATATATAAAATTAAAATAGTAGTACTAAGTACATTAGTGCTATAATTAAAATAAAGGCTTAAATAATATATAAAAATAGTAAGCTGCTTTATAAGGTATAGCTTAATATTTATAAAGTAGTAACTTATTTTTATAACTATATACTTTAAGTGGCCCTTAGTTAAAAGACTCTATATAAAGTACTTTACTAATAGCTCTATAGCGATAAGACTATAAAACTAAGCTTTATATACCTAAGATTATATAGGTATAAGGTATATGCCCTTATAGCTACTATATAGTTTAAAAAGAAGTGTTTTAACCGCCTTTATAGCTATACTTTTATAAACTTTTTTATTAACTATACGTTTATAAATTAGTATTAAATATAGAACCCCATAACTAGGAAGATTGTTACTATACGCAACGTTACGTTTAACGAAAGAGAATACTATAACAGCAACCCGAATTTGCTTACTAGTAACTATAATAACTTTAATCTTTAAACTATTACTAAATAGGTTTAAAAGAGCCTTACTACAGCTAGTAAAACTAACTCTTAAACATAGCTTTACTCGTCTTTACTAAGTAAAAAAAATAATAAAGTATCCCTTTTTATAAACTCCTTTAATAACGTTTTTAATAAACTTAACTTAAGCAATACCGCCCTTAATAATAATAAACCTTATAACTACAAATACTCCTCTACTTACTTTAAACTCCTACCTACCCCTCTTAACTTACCCGTTTTATTCTTTTAAGTACTAATTAAAAAAAACTAATACCTAGGGAGGTAAATTATAACTAAGTTAGTAAATAAAAACCTTTTTTTTATAAACCCTTACTAGTCTGTATTTGCGGCTAAACCTATAAACTAAGTCGCTCTAGTGGTTTATATACTCTAGCGTAAATAAACGTCTTATAAAGCCGCTTTTTTAGCTGGTACTCTATTATTATTTTCAAATACTTTACAGTAAAGCCGCTTCTAAGCTAGCTACTTAGTTACTTATAACCTATTAAAGGGGACCCCTAGTATTTAATATACTATAGGGGTATTTTAAAACGTAGATATTAAATACTTTAATAGTAAGATTTAGTTATAGAGAGGGGTTATAGGCGCTTAGATTTTATTAAGTAAGTATAAAGTACTATACTAACTACGAACTAAAGTTTTTACTTTTAGTACCCCCTAATAAAAACTCTAACTCCTACCTATATCTTATTTAGAAGTATTAGCTTACTCTTATACAATTTTAATACAGGTAGCTAAAGTAAACTATTTATAAAGCTATCACAAAACCAACTCTTAAAGAAAGGTTCTTAAAAGTACTACTAATAGTTCCTAGATTCTAGAATATTATTAGGTATATACGTATAAATTAAATAAGTATAAAAGGCTCTTTAAAATTAAAGCGTACTTTATTATATATAGTAACTAGTAGTTAAGAAATAAGTAAGATACTTATGCTTTAATACTTACTAGTATGTTATTTTAAATACTTATAACTATTATAAACTACTTTAATTTTAAGTTCTTATAATATAACGCAATAAACGCGTTTATACGGGTTCTACTTAATAAAGACGTTTATATATAAATGCCCCCCAGGTATTAAAAGTTTAGGTATATTCTTAAATTTAATAAAGTACTTTATAGCTTATACTACTCTCCACTTTTATAGTAACGCTATTTAGAAGCTAGTTTAAAAGAGCTTAGGTTAGAGTACGTAGTAGGTAAGAATTACTATTAAATATACAGCTATATTACCTTCTTCTTCTACATTAATAACTATATTCTATACTTCTCCTCTAAATACTATAAAAAGGCCCTTTTACTTATAGGAGTACTTTAAAAGTAATACTTTTTTAAAAGTAGTAAAAACTTATAATAGTTCTTAGGAATTAAAGTTATTTATAACTATACTATAAAGTACTTTTAGTTCTTATAGTCCGTCTATATTAATAAAGTTATTAAGTACTTAAAAAAGTAAGGCCTATAAATAAAGTAACTATATACTTCTCTAATTTAATTACTTAAACTACTCCCTTATAAGGACTCTACTCTATATATAGATATTAACTATTATTAAAGTAATATTAGTTTAATTATATATAGTATAATAATAATAAGGCTAGATATAGCCCTTATAGTAAGCCGTTTTATATACTTTAACTATAACCCTAGCCCTAAGTACCTTAAAAAAGTAAAACGAGTAATTAAATACTTCTTTACAAAGTACACTTTTTATTTTAAATTTAGTTATAAAAAAGGCGGCCTTGACGATAGTTTAGTAATTACTTTAAATACTAGCTTTATTAATAATATACTAAACTATAAAAGCTTTTAAGTATTTATAATTAAGCTTTTTAATAGCTTTATTAAGTAGTAAGTTAATAAATAGAATACTATAACTATATTAATAACTAAGGCTAAGCTTTTTACTTTTTTTTAAGTAATTAAAAAAGCTATTTTTATAAGTTATTTAATAACTATACTTTATATAGACCTTAGTAAGTAGACTTTTAGTACTACTTCTACTTTTAATACTACTATACTAAGTATATATATTTAATATAATAATTAATAAATAATCCGTTTTATTAATAAAGAAATAGTTTAACTATATATAAAGCTTTACTATATTAATATTTATAACTACTAGTTATGCTAAAAGGCTTAAAAAGACTATATTAAAGTTAAATATTAGTTTATAGTATAGTTAATAGTAAACAGCCTTACAAAGCCACTTATTAGTACTTACTTTAAACTTTTTTTTAAGTAACTTAATATAGTAAATTAAACAACTTAGTTTTAAGTACTTTATAACACTAAACTTTAAAATAAACACTATAAGGGCCTTAACTTTATTAATAAGGAATAAATAAAAAGAATTATAGCTTTTAAGTACTTTAAAAATAGTATTACTCTTTTTACTATAGGAATAGAGGTTTAATAAGAATAATAGAACTATTTAAAATAAGGACTTTAAAGGGATTATAGCCCTAAAAAGGTAAGCTATATAAAAGTAATTATAGAGTAGTTAAAGTACAACTAGTACGTAATTTTATTTATAATTAAATTTAATAAGGCCCTTAAGAGGCCCTTACTAGGGAGGTGTGTTAAATTATATAGTTTAGAGCCGCTAGTATACTATAATATATAGGTAGATTTTAGTATTTAAGGTGGCTAATAGCTGCTCTAGAGTAATGTTTCGCCGGCTCCAAAGGCTGTGGCTGTGTTCAGGGGGTTCGAAGGCCCATAACGCTATTAAAGCGAAAAAACGCGTTGATGGCCCTTAAGGCATAGCTTTATATATATACGAATATACGCGAAATCTGACATTTACATATGTAGAGAACTGAGGCTTTACCCCGTGTGAACACACCTTCATGCCGTCAACTAGGTAGTTGCATTCAATGAAACTTGAATGTGGTACCTAGCAGTGCCTTTCACAATTTTAGCCTCGAAGCTTGTCAGCGGTTCTAGCACCACCTAGGAAGTAAGATATGTCGTATGGCGTTACGTACTATGACTCGCTACGTAGCTTTACGGCATTTCTTCATTGGTACAAAAAATAGAAGCAACCTTTACACTTAGCCAAGGCTGAATGTAACCTAAAGCTCCGTTGTGGTCTTGCATTTTGGCCATTTGGAAAACACGTTAGAGCCTGCCTCATCATACAGGAACATGTCTCCGTCTAAGTCTGACGTTGAGACCCTTTTGCATCACGAACCAGCTGCAGCGATTGTCAGATGGGTGCTTGAAACCATTCCTGAAGACGAGGTAAAACTCACTGGCACTTTTCTTCTAACGGCGTTTTCGGGTCTGCCAGTTCCAAGTCGAAATGCAAGAATAGGGTGGGAATCAACTATTTCTCGGTTAGCTTCCGCTCCGCAGAGAGGAAAGTGCGGGGAAACGACAGACCTTGGCCATTTCCATCCAGCTGATGTCTGATTCGCGCGATGTCAGTAACACTCTTTTACGGAAGTGGGACGCGACGATTGAAACTTACTTTTGCCGAGGCACATCCGAGCTCCAGATCCGAAAGCGAAGAAGAAGCGATCTGTCGCGGCCATCAGTCACCGTTTCCGAGCATGATGTTTAAACAGCACATACGCATGTCGCCGTTTTCCTGCTTGAGCCACCTCTCAGGCCGGAAGGCGTGCACGTCCTGGCCATAGACGTCTTTGCTGCGGTGAACGACCCACGGATTGACTCCGACGACGGACTACGGAGATCGTTAGCCAGGGAGGGGTTCGGAATCAAAGACATCGTGATTCGGGGATAGCATACTCCGCCCGGTATGTGTCGCCCGCTAATCTCGTACCCACCCTTCGGGACGACGCGCGGGAGCGTCATGCCGACGGCCGGGTGCAACCTGAGAGCCTCGTACATGGAGGCCTGAAGATACGGCATGTTCTCCGACTCAGAGACCGTCACAGGGTCGCTGAGCAGCCCCCTCCTCCAGCGGTCGTCAATCTCCTCGACCAGCCGGCGCTTGGCCTCGGGGTTCCTCAGCACGTGGTACACGACGGCGCGCAGGGATATCGCCGTCGTGTCGCTCCCGGCGAAGACGTTGGACGTCGCCATGGACACGACGGCCGGCATGTCGAGCTGGTCGGGCTTCGCGCGGTGCACCTCGAGGATCCTGCTGAGGATGTCGCGGCGGTCGGAGCCCCGGTCCGCCCGGGCCGCGACCTCGCGCGCCGCGAGCTGGCGCAGGCTGCCGTGGCGCCTGCCGACGCCGAGGCGGTATCCGATCACGGGGGAGAGGTAGTCGTGCAGCCAGTAGAGCCAGGGGACCTGGCCGACCCAGGCGGCGGAGTGGAGGGCGGCCTCGATCTGCTGAAACGAGCCGTCGTCGGCGCCGGCGTCCATGAAGCCGAAGCGCTTGGAGAAGGTGACCTCGCCGATGACGTCTGGCGTTGCTCCGTTAGCATTGTGTCAACAAGCGACGGATGGGATCTGCTACAAACCAAAGGCGTAGAGCTGCACCCAGTTGCCCATGTCGACCGTCCGTCCGACCATGGAGTCCATCTTGTCGAGGAAGAGACGGATGGCGCTGTCGACGTAGGGCTCCAGCTCTTTCAGCGAGGACATGGCGTACGGCCTTGTGACCATGCGCCTTTGCGCGGCGTGGATGCCGTCGTCGCGCTCGGCGAAGAGGTCGAATTTGCGGCGTCCCTGCCAAACGCTGTACCAGTCCGATTTTCGAAACTTTGACCCCGCGCCTGTCCAGGGCAGTCAGCACATGCGCCGTCGAGTCCTGTATGTTTTCGACCTACCGTAGATGGCCTTGATGGCATGGAGGTCCGAGATGCTCCTAAAGGCACACGCGTCAGCTGCCTTGGATTCGTCGTTTCTTGTTGGCAATGGCCGCTCTGGTGTCCTCACACTTCTGTAGGGCCTATCCGGATCAGCGGGCCAAACTTCTCATGCAGGCCCATCATGATGATGTGCAGATCGCCTTTGTGCGAGTGCCACGCGATCCAAGCCCGGGACAGGCTGGCCCAATACGGGCCCGGGAGCCCCGCGAACGGGGACAGGTACCGCTGGTAGACGAGCCATGACACGAGGGCTATGACCGGCCAGTATCGGAGCGCCGAGCGCAAGAGTTCCCGCGTGGAATCGTCGAGTATCTCGATCATGACGGTCGAAGCACCGGTCGAGGGGAGGCAGTATGTGATACAACAACAGTCACTGAAGAACGAAAAGACGACAAAGAAACGAGGGAGTGCCCCGCCATCGTATTTGAGGAGTTGCACACACAAGCCTGTGACAGCTGAGGGGATCCCGAGGGCTCTGATTCCCAATCAATCGCAGATTACTGGACAGCCCCAGGGCGGATGGGCCGGACATGCTGGGATGTTCCCGATGAGCCGTTGCTTGCGAGGCTTGCGGGGTAAGAGAGAGCTGGTGGTTGTCGAGCTATGGTCGTGGGCTGGAACGTTCGCTCAGCCAACGGCCGTGTCGTGTCGTGTCTGCAAGGCTTCCCCCGGCATCTGGGATCGGACGTTGTGAATCGGCCCCACAAGGATCCACCGGCCCCGCCCCCGCTTTCGCCGACGGGTCTTCGCGAGAGAGACGCCCAGCCTGATGACGTGTGGACGGGGCTGACATTCGAGTCGCTGCAACTTTCACCCGACACTCAATCCCTACGTTAGGTTGTGATGCTAGTTCCCAGTGGAATGAGGCTCAACATGGTAACGTACCTATTCAGCTGTTCCTGCACGGTCAGAAAACTGCGCAGTTCAGTCCGGTGTCCAGAGCTGCTGTTGGGGAGATGAACGTAAGACGTCTCCTTCTTTTCTCATCCGTACATCAATGAACAACTCTACCCTCTCAGATCACAGGGCCGAAATCATTTGCTCTTGTTCGGCTAAAGGAGTGCAGGTGGCTGTTCCAGACCCCGATGTTTGGTCATGAGAGGAAGTTGTTTGGGCAACCTTTACATATTGGACTAGTCTGCTTGGCCCCTGGCTCTTTGTAAACGAACATGCGGTCACGCCCAGGAAAGTATTTGAGTTGGAAAGTCAGCATTTTATGTTCCACAAGCACGTTAGCAAGCGCGTAGTCGTGTCCTTGGTGCTCGAGGTGTTGCACAAAGGTTGAGATGGTGTAACCTGATTCACTATCAGAAGATGTCCAGTGGCTGGATCACATTCCCACCGATTCTTTGCTGCCTGCTGTATCGAATGTGAATGAACATCGGGCGTCTGCGAGGCAGTGATTTGCTGCCTGCCTAGTCAATCTATAAAATCCTCTTTCCTCCTCCCAAAAACAATTCTCAGACCAAACACATTCAACATCCAAAGTCATAACGTCTAAAGCAAATTTCAACTTCATTACTCAAACAGCACACATAGCTTTACTTGTATACTCACTGCCAAATCTCAAAATGCAGCTCAGCGGTCTTTGCCTCTTTGCCTTCGGTGCCATGGCTGTCCAGGTAGAGCATCTTCTTCGCCTCCGCCAGCGTTTCTTGGTCAAAGCTAACATGAAATGCCACAGGGCGCCGCCGCCAACGCCGCTTCCGCGGCCCCCATCGAGGGCTACAACGTCTTCGTCCCCCAGTGGGAGGTCCAGGCCACCCCCGGCGGCGAGACCCTCCTCCTGAGCGGAACGGTTGAGGAGGTTCTCGACCAGCTCATCGAGATCAACCCAGACTATGAGGCCTCCTTCAGCCTCAACTTCACCGCCCCCCAGCAGGTCGCGCGGGAGACCATGGCTCAGCGCGACGACGTTTTCAAGAACGCCCCGGTCAACTGCGAGGGCTTCGAGAACGCGGACCGCGATTTCCTCGCCCAGGGGGCGCGGTACCTCATGGACGTCCAGGGGAAGCCTGCCAACGGCGCGGGTCCTAACAACTGCGGCCGCGTGAGCTGCAGCTGGAAATCAGCCATCTGGTGGTGCAACTCTGTGAGTAGATGCTGGTCTTCGAACTGTTGGGAGAATCAAGCTGACTTTATCGCGAAGGACAACAAGCCCAAGACGCTCAACTCGTTCAGGGACATCTCTGATGGCGCGTACCACGTCATCGGCAAGTGCTACACTCGAAATGATCTTCAGGTCAGCGGCCAGGCCTTTCACAAGGACAACTGGAATGTCATTGCCCGCAAGGGTAATTGCTAGATGGTGGCAGCACGGGTAGCTTTCCTAAAGGGGATCGTTTCGGGAATGGTGATAGGTAGTTAGTCAATCAGTTACCTAGGTAGCCTCAGCAAATGGACATCACAATAGCCTGCGTATTGGGATCATCTGTGCCACGATTGAATGGTGTATTGCCCCGATCCGTTGTCCATGTCGACATACCTAGGTACATAGCCCATCGTTCTACAACAGCAGGCGTGGCTTGTTAACTACAACGCACTTTCTTGCCCTCGAATTCAATACTTCTCAGGCATATTGCCTCCGCAAATCGTCAACCTGCAGCTGATCTCCCGGTCCGAATCCTGCTTTGGCTTGGCGTGATTGGTGGAAGAAGCCAAGCCGTGGGCGTTGAAGTCGAACCCCTCAGCTTCCACAATTTCTTGGCAGGGGTCATGATATGTGGCAGTCAAGACGGAGAGACACTTTAGTCATTTCCTACTTGGGCAATGCTGGGAAGTCGTTGGCGGATAAAAGCTGTGAGGTCGTTTTGCCACGACTCGGGACCTTAGCCACGATGCAGGTCGCAGCAAATTTGAGGCTATGCCAACCACCAAGTCGATCAGTTTACAGGAAACAAGGCAATAACCGTAGTCTATGAGACTGCTTCTTGTTCTATAAGTGTTGCCATTTCGGCAGCTCTTCGTCGAGTTTGGAACATCCAGAGCCATACATCGTGACAACTCCACAACACAAACCCAACATGTACGCGTCCGCAACGACAGCCATCCTCCTCCTCGCCTCCCTCGCCTCGGCGCAGTCGCGGACCAGCTCCTCGACCCGCCGCGCGACGTCCACAAGCAGCATCAAATGGCAAGCATCAGGCGGCGTCTCCTGCCCGCACCCGTCGGTGAATACCAACTGGCCGACATCCACGGGCAGTACGTCCTTCCCCACGGCCTCCGTGATCCCCGCCAACGCCGTTTTCGACGGTAAGATGGCGCTCTTCGACCGCAAAGGGAGCGCCGGCGACTGCAAGGGCCAGGCGGAGCAGGACGAGGCCGCCGCGGTCTTGTCCTGGAGCCCGGCGCGACGCTGAAGAACGCCATCATCGGCCCCGCGCAGGCCGAGGGCGTCCACTGCCGCGGGCCTTGCACCATCGAGAACGTGTGGTGGGAGGATGTTTGTGAGGATGCGGCGACGTTCAAGGGCTCTGGGCCGAGGTACGTCCGGGGCGGAGGGGCTAGGGAGGCCAGCGACAAGGTCTTTCAGCACAACGGCAGGTCTCACTATCTAAGCCTAACTAGTTTGTGGAAGATGGGGTTTGCTGATCGTAGGACGTATCGAGGAGAGGGATGGCTTCACATCGACGGCTTCTACGCCAACAAGTACGGGAAGTTCTACCGCTCGTGCGGCAACTGCAGCCAGCAGTTCCAGCGACACGTCAACATCACCAACTTTGTCGGGATCCAGGGCGTCGTCAGTAAGTCATCCCCTATCTGGCCTGCCTTTACCCTTGTTCTTCACTGACGTTTCGTGTAGTGGGCGTCAACCAGAACTACGGAGACACCGCGACGCTGTCCAACTACTGTCTGGCAAAGGTTGGCGTCATATGCGTACGGTACAACGGCTGCGTCAAGCCGTGCGAGGCGGGTGAGGTTGGGGAGGGCGCGCTTGCGCCTTACTGCGTCGTCAACGGACAGGATTGGGATTAAGTGCAGACTGTAATAAACGCGGTCGACTAGTGAACGGTTCAAAGTTTGGTTAGCTGTCGCTACTGTGTGGTGTCTCTGCCTATCGGTTCGGTCGTGAACGAAATACCATTGGCTGTGCTACTCCAGCACGAGAGGCAGGCCATTGAAAATAAGTCGTTATTAATTAAATACTCTGTGGTAAGGTTAGGGCGTATGAGTATACATTAAATTAAGGTTGTATTAAGAAGAGATCTATACTGTGAGGCGCTGTGCTCGTTAGAGCGTTATATCTATACTTAGTCACCCTAGTGCCTGAGGCGCGGCGCGCGAGGCTAGAGCCTTAGAAGGCTTATAACAATACACTCCCTAGTAATAGTAACGTTACTATTGTTAGATTACGTGGCTTAGAGCTGCTGGTATACTATAACGTATAGGCGGATTTTGGTATTTAAAGTGGCTAATAGCCGCTCTAGAGTAATGTTTTACTGGCTCTAAAGGCTGTAGCTGCGTTTAGGGGGTTTAAAGGCCTATAGTACTATTAAAGTAAAAAACGCGTTAATAGCCCTTAAAGTATAGCTTTATATATATATAAATATATATAAAATCTAATAATTAAGAGTTTTATTCTACTACCCCCTTTACTATATATAATTAATTATTTCTAAACTACTTTATTAAATACAAAAATTACTATAAATATTCTTTTAACTCTTTAAAAAACTATCTTTAATAGTCTAGTTATTTAGTACCTATAACTTTATAACTTTTAAGTACTTATAAATACTTTTAATATATAAAAAGCTTTTAACTTAACTTTTATAAATCTAAAGCCCTTTATTAGTAATACTCTACTCTAGAAACTACACTTTAGTAACTACTTAAAGTTTATTATTTACTATAGTCCTAAGTTAAAAGCCCTTTATTTTTAAACTATAGAATTTAGAGTAAATAAACTTACTATAAACCCTTTTTTTTAAGTACTTTTAGGAAAAAACCTCCTACTCCTATTTAAAGTAGTAAACTACTACTATACTAAAATAATAACTAACTTTTTTAAAAAGGCCCTTAAGTACTATATTAACTCTTTATCCTTATACTATACTATAAAAGTAATATACTAAAAGTAAAAAAAAGCTAAAAATACTATTATTCTTTAAATATAGAGTACTATTATTAAAAAGTTTAGAATTAAGTACTACTTAAGTACTTTAAAGTTAGTAATTTAAATTTAAAACCTTTATAAATACTTTAAATTTATAAAAAGTATATACTATTAATATACTAACTAGCTTTATATTAACTACTTTACTATACTCTATAATAAGTAGTTTATAATAAAAGTTACTATAGTTAAATAGTTTATAATATAGGTTAACTACATATATAAGAGTTATACTATTAAATTTAAAGTAATTTATAAAGGAAATTTATAAATTTATAAGCTACTTTATTCTTTTAACTATTTACTACTTTAATTTTAAACTAAAAGTTATTATATAATAATAGGTAATAGTTAGAACAATTATAGTTTTAATAAAATTATTATTAAAATAACTACTATAATTAAATAAATACTAGAGTTTATAAGATACAGGAAAAGTATATAAAGTACCTTTACTATTAATAAAGTAGCTTTTTATAGCCCTTTTAAGTACTTTAGTAGCTATAAATATAATAATACTAACTTAAAGAGATTATAGAGTAAAGTTTTGTTAGTATCTCTTACTTTCTTTACTCTATTAGCCCCTTTTTACTTAATATACTTTATATACTACTACTTTAAAAATTACTTTTATATTTTTTTAAAGTATATATATAATAAGTAAAAGTTACTTAACTACTACTATAAAAAAGCTAAAAAGAACTTTATAAATAATAAATAGTTAATTTAGTATATTAAAGAAATTTAAGGTTAGTAACTATATAGTTACTATATAAAGAGTATTAAGTGTTTATTTATAGTATTTTAAACTACTTAATATAAGGGCCTATTACTATATCCCTTTAGAGACTCCTACCTTCTTAACTTTAGTATATTTATTTATATTTTTAAAAATAAATAACGGTTTAGTAACTTTTAAGTAGCTAGTATAAGTAATTATTTATAAACTAATTTTAAGCCCCTTATAATTAAAGGATATAAAGATATAAGTATATATATTATATTAATTAATAGTAAATAATTTAATTTATACTTATATAATATTATATTATATATATCTATTGTAACTAACTTTATTTTTTATAACTAGTTTTATAAGTACGGGTACTAGTAGGATAAGTGTTTTAAGTAGCGCTTTATACTGTATAAATTCAATTACTCTCCTTTTAGCTTTATTAAAACTATATATAACTAAAGAGTATTAGAGTATAATAAGCTTTTTAATAAGGTATTTATACATAAAGACTTTATATAAGCTATTTAGTATATATATACTCTATACTATTAAATAAAGTACTTTTAATAAAAATAAAGATCTTTAAAAGACTTTAAAAAAATATAGTACTAGTAGATTAGTTACTCTAGCTCTAAACTACTCTAGCACTTTTCTTTATTAGCCTATAGTATCTGAATTTTTATTACCCCTAAAACAGTACTTAGTAATACCCTTTTAAGTTACAATATATATAGTATTAGTAAAGTAAAGCGAATTATTAAGTATAAGCTATAGGAGAGTAACGCGTATACCTACCCTAGTAAGTATATTGTATTTAACTTTTACTTATATACTAAGGACTATAGTAGGTTTATATTTATATTAGTATTTACTAACTACGTTTTATAGTACTTATAAGACTACTACTTATATAACTATAGTACAAAGACACTTACTAAGGTTTTTAAAAAGTTTATTTTACTTTTAAAAGTTTAATATAACGTTAAAATACTTATTTTTAAGTATAATAGTAAAATTAAAAAGTACTACTACTTTATAAATAACCTTTAAAGGTACAGTAAATATATTAAGTTATTTACTCTATATACATAAGATTAAAACGGTAGTACTAAGTATATTACTACTATAATTAAAATAAAGGCTTAAATAATACGTAAAAGTAGTAAACTGTCCTATAAAGTATAGTTTAATATTTATAAAGTAGCGACTTATTTTTATAACTATATACTTTAAGCGGCCCTTAGTTAAAAGACCCCGTATAAAGTACTCTATTAACAGCTCTACAGTAACAAAACTATAAACCTAAGCCTTATATACTTAAAATTATATAGGTATAAGGTATATACCTTTATAGCTACTATATAGTTTTAAAAAAAGCGTCTTAACCACTTTTATAGCCGTGCCTTTATAAGCTTCCTCGTTAGTTATATATTTATAAATTAGTATTAAATATAGAACCCCGTAACTAGAAAGATTATTACTATATATAACGTTATATTTAATAAAAAAAATACTATAATAGTAACTTAAATTTACTTACTAGTAACTATAATAACTTTAACTTTTAAGTTATTATTAAGTAGGTTTAAAAGAGTCTTACTATAGCTAGTAAGACTAACTCTTAAACATAACTCTACCCGTTCTTACTAAGTAAAAAAAATAATAAAGTATTCCCTTTTATAAACTCCTTTAATAACGTTTTTAACAAACTTAACTTAAGTAATACTACCCTTAATAATAATAAACCCTATAACTATAAATACTCTTTTATTTACTTTAAACTCCTACTTACTCTTCGTAACTTACTTATTTTATTTTTTTAAGTACTAATTAAAAAAGACTAGTACTTAGAGAAGTAAATTATAGCTAAATTAGTAAACAAAAACCTTTTCTCTACAAACCCTTACTAGTTTATATTTATAGCTAAACTTATAAATTAAGTTACTCTAGTAGTTTATATACTCTAGTATAAATAAACGTTTTATAAAACCGCTTTTTTAGTTAGTACTTTATTATTATTTTAAAATACTTTATAGTAAAACTACTTCTAGGCTAACTATTTAGTTACTTACAACCTATTAAAAGGGACCCCTAGTATTTAATATACTATAGGGGCGTTTTAAAACGCAGATATTAAATACTTTAATAGTAAGATTTAGCTATAAAAAGGGGTTATAGGCGCTTAGATTTTATTAAGTAAGCACAAAGTACTATACTAACTATAAACTAAAGTTCCTACTCCTAGTACCCCCTAATAAAAGCTCTAGCCCCTACCTACGTTTTATTTAAAAGTATTAATTTATTTTTATATAATTTTAATATAAGTAGTTAAAGTAAACTATTTATAAAACTATTACAAAACTAATTCTTAAAAAAAAGTTCTTAAGAGTACTACTAATAGCTCCTAGATTTTAGGATACTATTAAGTATATACATATAAGTTAAATAAGTATAGGAGACTTTTTAAATTTAAAGCACACTTTATTATACATAGTAACTAGTAGCTAAAAGACAAGTAAAATACTTATACTTTAACACTTACTAGTATATTATTTTAAACACTTATAGCCATTATAAACTACTTTAATTTTAAGCTCTTATAATATAATACAGTAAACGCGTTTGTATAGGTTCTACTTAATAAAAACATTTATATATAAATACCCCCCGGGTATTAAAAACCTAAGTATATCTTTAAGTTTAATAAAGCACTCTATAGCTTATACTACTTTCTACTTCTATAGTAACACTATTTAAAAGTTAGTTTAAAAGAGTTTAAACTAGAGTACGTAGTAAGTAAGAATTACTATTAAATACATAGCTATATTATCTTTTTTTTTTATATTAATAACTATATTCTATACTTCTCCTCTAAATACTATAAAAAGGCCCTTTTATTTATAAAAGTACTTTAGAAGCAATACTTTCTTAAAGGCAGTAAAAACTTATAATAGTTTCTAGAAATTAAAGTTATCTATAACCGCACTACAAAGCGCCTTTAGCTTTTATAATCTATTTATATTAATAAAGTTATTAAGTACTTAAAAAAGCAAGGTCTATAAGTAAAGCAACTATATACTTTTTTAATTTAATTACTTAAATTACTCCCTTATAAGGGCTTTATTTTATATATAAATATTAATTATTATTAAAGTGATATTAGTTTAATTATATATAGTATAATAATAATAAGGCCAGACGTAGTCCTTATAGTAAGCCGTTTTGCGCACTTTAACTACAACCCCGGCCCTAAGCACCTTAAAGAGGCAGAATAAGCAATTAAATACCTCTCTATAAAGTACACTTTTTACCTTAAATTTAACTATAAAAAAGGCGGCTCTAATAACGATTTAGTAATTACTTTAAATACTAGCTTTACTAATAATATACTAAACTACAAAAACTTTTAAGTATTTATAATTAAGTTTTTTAATAACTTTATTAAGTAGTAAACTAATAAATAAAATACTATAACTATATTAATAACTAAAGCTAAGCTTTTTATTCTTTTTTAAGTAACTAAAGAAGCTATTTTTATAAACTATTTAATAACTACACTTTATATAAACCTTAGTAAGTAGACCTTTAGTGCTGCTTTTACTCTTAATACTACTGTACTAAATATACGTATTTAATATAATAATTAATAAATAATCCATTTTATTAATAAAAAGACAGTCTAACTACATATAAAGCTTTACTATATTAATATTTATAACTACTAATTGTATTAAAAGACTTAAAAAGGCTATATTAAAGTTAAATATTAGTCTATAGTATAGTTAATAATAAATAGCCTTATAAAGCTACTTACTAGTACCTACTTTAAACTCTTTCTTAAGTAACTTAATATAGGAAATTAAATAGTTTAGTTTTAAGTACTTTATAATACTAAGCTTTAAAGTAAATACTATAAGGACCTTAACTTTACTAATAAAGAATAAATAAAAGGAATTATAGCTTTTAAGTACTTTAAAAATAGTATTACTTTTTTTACTATAGGGATAGAGGTTTAATAAGAATAATAGAACCACTTAAAACAAAAACTTTAAAGGGATTATAGCTCTAGGGAGGCAAGCTATATAAAAGTAATTATAGAGTAATTAAAGCGTAATTAGTACGTAATTTTATTTATAATTAAATTTAATAAGGCCCTTAAGAGGCCCTTACTAAAAAAGCGTATTAAATTACGTAGCTTAAAGCCACTAGTATACTATAATATATAGGTGGATTTTAGCGTTTAAAGTGGCTAATAGCTACTCTAGAGTAACGTTTTACTAGCTCTAAAGGCCGTGGCTGTGTTTAAGGGGTTTAAAGGCCTATAGCACTATTAAAGCAAAAAACGCGTTGATGGCCCTTAAGGTATAGCTTTATATACATACAAATATACGTAAAATCTAATAACTATTAGTTATATTAAGGGTATATCCCTTACCTCCTTTTTTATTCTAAATATAAGTAAATAAAGTATTTAAAATACTCTTTAAAGTTATATAAATAAAAATATATAAAGGAAATATTTTTTATAGTTATATAAACTATAGGGAGTACTTATAACTATAGTTAAAATTATAGTTACTATCTTTTAAAGTATAGAGATTTTTTTACTAAGTAAGTTATAGGTAGTAGGATATATATAATTTTTTTAGTTGCTATTTAAAATCCTCTTTTCTTTTTTTTTTGGGATACCTATTTTAATAAATTATAAGTTACTACTTTACTACTCTACGCTCTACGCGCTACTTCTAAGGTATTTTTATTAATAAAGATATAGAAAAATAAATATTTAAAATACCCCTTAAGTATAAAATAATAGAGAAGTATAAGGTGAAAATTATTAAGAGTAAGAAGTATACTAAGTTTAAGTATAAGTATATAGTGTATAGTGGCTTTACTAACTTTATTAACCCCTTTAATACTATTAGTAGCTATAGTTATAATAATAAGGAAAGTAAAGATAACGATAATAATTGCCTACTATTCTAGTTAATTACTCTACTTACTATAACCCCTTCCCCCTATAACCCCTTTCCTACTCTAGCTCCTTTTTATACTCTATATAAAAAGAACCGCGCCCTTATATTATTTAATAAGAACGACCTTAAGTACGACCCCCCTTATAAGGGGTATACTAATTCCGGCCTTAAAGGCTACTCTTCTAGCTACTACTTTATTACTAAAGGTAATACCTAGAACTACTATATATATTATATTAATAGCTATAAGTAGTATACTAACTTATACTAGGACACTATTTCTTAGTATCACTACTTTATTAAAGTATACTTTATAGGTATATTATATTATATAAGTCCCTTTAAGTATTTATAATAGTTTAAAGCTAATTTAGTTAAATTATAAGAGGTTTATAAAGTGTGTAATAATTTCTGGGTAGTACTTAACTCCGCTACTGTGCTTTTTTTTATTAAGAGTAAGGTTAAGGAAGAGGAGGAGGAGGAGTTTAATAAGAAGAAGGATAAGGAAGAGATTACTAGTATGCCTATAGGATACACTATATACTAAGTTTGTGCTAAGGCTATTATAGAGGGTATTTACCGGCTTATAAATAAGCTCTTTACTACTTATAACCGTACTTAAGTAATTTAAAAGAGTATTTATTAGCTCCTTATAAAGTTAATTAATACCCTTATATATTAAAAGTACTTTTTAGGCTATTATATCTATCTCTAGCGTTTAGGGCCTCTAGGCTATAATTACTTTACTTTTTTTTATACGCCCAGTAAGGTAGTGCGGGCCTTTTGGCTTAATATAATAACTTACTTATAGGCCGTTCTTCTTTTTTAATTAAGTACTCTTTTTTTTTCTTTATACTATTATAATATACATTAAGGTATTATAGAGGTTAAAGAGTACTTTAAAGTACTTAAACTTACTTTTTATAAGGTTTTTAGTAAGTTTATTAGTTAGTATTTTGTTTATTGGTATATATATAACGTTAAAGAAGTGCTTAGTATATTTTTAATAAAGTTATATATTTTAAATATTTATATATTTTAAGTGTGTAGTTATACACTTTTTTTTACTTACTATAAGTTAAATTATTTATTAGTTATTTTAGTAGACTTTTTAAGTATTTTTAAAGTTGAGATTTATTTTTTAAAGAGTTATTAAAGTACTATTAATTTTTTAGTAGTATGTTTAAGTATTAAAAGCTTTACTTTTATTATTAATATAGTAACTATATTTTATTTTTTTACTTTTTAGTATAGTGAACTGCTAAAGAGTTTAATAATATATTTATAAGATAATTTCTTTGTTTTTTTATTATTTATAAAAGAAGTATTTTTTATTATAAGAAGTACTTTTATATTACTTTCTATATTACTATAGTATATAGTAAGGTAATATATTAAATATAGGTAGTAGATAACTTAGTTAGTAGTTTTAAAATGTACTTAAAAGGGATTTATTAGGAAGTGTAAGAGTTATAAGGTAGTGAAGGCGATATTTAGGTGGATTATAATAGTAGTATAGAGAATTAAGTTGACTTTTTTTTAAAATCCTTAACTTCTTAATACAATACTTAACTTGGGTTTTTAATAAAGTTAACTATTAATAGTAGTGTAGTTGGGTGTAGTGCGTTAGTAAGGTTATACTTTTTAGCTATTTTATTAATATACGTGTTATAGACTAGGAGAATATATTATTTAAAATAGTCTTTAATTATTTTAATACTAAGGAAATACTCTATAGGGCCCTACTTTTTAAGCTTATATACATTCTTAATACTCTTAATTAATATTTAAGTATACTTAGCTTTATTTAAGTAGTATATTATAAGTATATTATTAATGTAGAATATAATAAGAACGCGCTTTTAAGAATCCTAAAAGAGGTATAGCTCCTTATTATAGTATTTAAGATTAAAGCTATAAAGAGTTTTTAAAAACTCTTTATACTATAAAAGAGGAGTATTATATAGTTTATAAAGTGCTTATTTAAGTTTAATATACTTTTTTAATTAATAAAAGTTGTTTAAGAGTTTATAATAAATAGGTGGAGTATTAGGGTTGAGTTTTGTATTTAGAAAGGTGTTTATGATATTAAACTACTAGATATTATAGTTAAACTATACTTTAAGGGATATTAAAAGGTAAAAGGATTATACTATAAGAGTAGTAGTATAAGTATATTATAATAGATTTATATTTTAGAGGTTTTTTTAAATATAGATATATGCTTTATAGTAGTTAAAGACTCTATTAAGCTTAAACTTATAAGTAAAAACCTACTTTAAAGGGAGGGGTTATCATAAGGCCTTTTAATAGTCTAGCTTTTACTACGTTTTTATAAATATAAGTTTATAAATTTCCTTATATACTACGTCTATAAAGAGTTTTTAAAGCTTTAAAGAAAGCTTTTTTATTACTTTTTATAACTTTAGAGTACTAATAAGGTTATTTATATAAAAGTTACTTTTTTTTATAGTGTGTTTATAGTTATAGGGTGTTGTATAGACTGTATTTTAGATAATATAGTATAGGTAGGTGTAGTTATATCCTTTATCCTTAAATACCTTTTGTTAATTAAGTATAAATGTTGTAAAAAAAGTGTTGCTTAAGTTATTATATAGTATTTTATAGGTATTATTAATATATATATAAATAATATAGTTTTTTTTTAGATTTTAGATTAAGTCCCTTAAAATACTAACTACTATATAATAATAGAGCTAGTACGTCTTAAGGCGTTTTTAGGATATTTAAAGGGATTATATTATTTAAGTTACTCTTACTAGCTAGTTAGGCCTTTTTTTATTAAGTAGTTAGAGGTTTATACTTAATAATTAAAAATTCTAAGTATTTTATAGAATCTTTTATACGCGTATAGGCCTAGTTATCTATAAGTTTAACTAGTTTAGGAGGTTCTACTAATTTAGCCTTATTTATTTTAGGTTCTTTAGTATTAGTAGTTACTTTATATAGCCTTTTACTTTTAAAATATTATAGTATTAGTAGTTTAGGAGTAGGATTAAAAGTTAATAGTCCTTTTAAAGGTAATATACTATACTTTTTATATATAAAAGTACTACTTAGTTTAATAACGTTTTATTAAGTAAGTTTAGTAAATTATATATTAATAAACTTATTATTAGCTTTTTTTAAGTTATTTTTAAAGTTTCCTAGGGTTTTATAGACTTTACTTTAAAACTTAAAGGGCTTTTTAAGTTTTAAAATTATAGTTTTTATAATTTCTAAGTAAAGAGTGTATTTAGTGTTGTTTTTTAAGTAGAATTTTATTTTATTAAAGGTGATGTTATGTGTAATAATAACTTACTTAAGTGTAGGTACTTAGATCTTATATAAGTTTGTTATTTTAGGGATGTATTTTATAAGGTATTTAATATATACTTTTAGTATAACTTTAAATTATTTTTTTTTAATTTTTATTTTTTTTTTGTACTTAAGGGGATAGGTACGGTATTTATAAGTATATAGTTTATTTTAGTAAAGGCGCGGGTTATAGTTTATAAAGTAGTTATAAACTAGAGTCTACTACTTAAAGTAATATTTAAACTATTTTACTTTAACTTTATTTAGGGAGTACTAAGAGTTTAATTAATATAGGCTTATATTATAAATATTAATGCCTATAAGTGTTAATTTTTTTTAGAAGTACTTAGGAAGCCCTGCCCCCTCCTTTATATAAATCCCCTAGTTTATACCTTTTTATTTAGCGCACTCTTTACTTCTTATAAGCTCTTTAGTATAGACTAGTGGCGTTTTAAAATTAATTCCTTTTTTTATACTTATATTTAAAATATAGTAATACTCTTAATAGTAATTATAGTATACTTATTTTTTATACGTATTTTATAAATATTAACTTTTTTATATTATTTAACTTATTTTTTAAATATTTAAAGGACTTTAAATACTTTAAAGTAATTCTTTTTAGAGAGAGTAAAGCTAAAGAGTTTACTAGAGTACTTATTCTTAATAACTAAGAGTTAGTTATTATTATTATATGCGTATAAGAAGTTAAAAAGGTTTTAAAAGATATAGTAGTACAGTTTACTAGCTTTACTTTTAAATACTTAGTATAATATTTATTATATTATATATATAACTATATAGTTTTAGTACTTTATATAAGTTAGACTATAAATCTTTACCCCCTAAGTACAGTATACTAAGTACTTAAAAGCTTTACGACTAAGGTAGCCTACTTTAAAGTACTAGAGTATTATAGAGTTAATATAGTTATATAGAGGTTAGTAGCTGGAATAGTATTATACGCGTTTAACGAAATAGGTTATATAGATTAAAGTAGTATTACTAATAAATATAGAATATAAGTAAAAGGAAAATAGTTTATATTTAAAGAAGTAGATATTATTGTGGTATTTTAGAGTTTTTACTATAATATTACTTTTTATATTTTTAATTTTAAGTATATAGTTATAGTTATAGTACTAAATACTAGCTTTAGTTAGGAGTGCTTTAGAAATAATATTAATATAAAACTCTTTAATTACTATAATATTTATAAGTATTAGGTTTAATATTAAGTTGCTTTTTTTATTTATTAATACGTTCTATATAATATACTTATTATATCTTAGAACTAGGATTCTGTTTATGCTAGTATTAATATAGTTATTTAGGCTAAAGGGCTTAAATATGCCTAGCTTTATAAATACTATGTAGTTAATAAGATAGGTTAAGTTATAGTTATTGTATATAGTACTCTAAGAGAGTAGATAAGTTAATGTAATAGTTAAGAAGATTAAATGTTTAATTATATTACTTTTTAAAAAAGTATTAAGTAAGAGGATAATATTAATAATATTTTTTAGGAATTCTAGCTTGTTATTTATAATAGTTAAGGGTTCTTTATTATTACTACTCCGTTTTTAATATTACTTTTTAGATTGTAAGTAAGTTATTTTATTAAGCTAGCTATACTTAATAAGCTTTTTTTTAAGGTCCTTTTACTTTAGATTTATAAGAGTTGTTTTGATTTTATTGATTTTGGTGTTTAAAAGGGATAAGATGTATTTAAAGTCCTTTATTAAGGCTTTACTAAAATGTCTATAGGTATAGGTGGGTTATTAGTAAAGCGTTTTATAGAGATATTCTTAAATACTAAATAGTAAGTTAGTTTAGCCTATAAGAGTAGAGTAAGTAGCTTTACTACGGCCCTTTATTTAATATATTAATTTATTCTTAACTTTTACTAAAAAGAGCTTTTTATATTAATATAACATTAAAAAGTTTTTACTAAATTAAAGCTCCTTTTAGATTTTATTAAACTACTAGTGTTCTTATATAGAGTTATATTAAGTACTAACCACCTTAAAAAAATTCTATACTACTAGGATTTTTTAAACTTTTAAAACACTTTTATATATAACTTAAAGGAAGTAGTTGTACTAGTGGTTATATTATTTTATAAAATTAAGGTTTGTGTATATAGTGTTTTTAAAAATAGTATTATATTCCTTTTAAAGTAATATAAGTATAATAAAGTTATTTAGAGTAAGTTGTGCCTTAAGCTTATAAATAAAAGCTTAAGTTAAATATAATCCTAGGGTAGTAAGCTTTTAATAAGCTAGATTAGTATATAATAAGTTTATAAATAAATATATTTAGTACTAAATACTTTTTAAAGTAGCTATAATAGTTATATAGCGTACTTAATATTACAAAAAGTACTTAATACTATTTATATAGTTTATAAAGATGTTTTTTAGTATTTATTTATAAGGGTAATACAGTAGTACTATAGCTTTTTTATAGATGTTTTTTGTATTAAAATTAGTCTATTTTTTAATTTAAGTTTTAAGGTCTACTTTATATTATTTTTTTATAGTTTTATTAACTTATATAAGGAATTTATAGTATATAGAATTAATTAAGTAGATATAGTTTATACTTAGTACGTTAGAAGTATCTAAATTAATATATTCTTAAATACCTTAAAGCTCTATTTAGTATTATAACTTTTTATAGAACTATAATTAGTTATATAAAGTTTTAAGAATAATTATTAAGTTTATTAGAGTATTATAAAAAGTAGTTAAAACGTTTATTATAAAATAGTATAAAGTTTTTAAAGAGCTTAAGAGAAATAAAAAGAAAGGAGCCTAATACTTATATACTTTACTTAAGTAGTTAGGGGTAATAGATACTAGTTAGAAATAAGTTAGGCTTATAACTATAGTAAGGTTAGAGTATATAAGTATATATTAAATTAAGGTTATATTAAGAAGAAATCTATACTATAAGGCACTATACTTATTAGAGTGTTATATCTATACTTAGTCACCCTGGTGCCTGAGGCGCGGCGCGCGAGGCTGGAGCCTCAGAAGGCTTATTGCGACATACTCTGAATACCGAAGATTAAGCCACATGCTCCTAGTAAAAGCAAGAAGCGGCAGCCGTGCGTTTTTTCTGCTTCACGCCACCCGTTTACTGCTGAATGTCGAAACGATCAGGGCTGACAAACTCCAGCGCCTCCTCTCCGGTGACGCCCTCCAGAACCTGTCCCTCGGCCGTGCGGCAGCAGTAACCGGGAAACTGCGAGTTGCTTCCGGCAATGTAGCCCCAAGGGGGGTCGCAGCCGTGGCGTCCGTTGTTGAGGTTGTCCTGGTTGACCTGGTAGATGGCTCCTGCAGATCTCAATTTTTCAGCATAACCGTCCTTGATCTTCGTGTGGAACCCATTGCGGGCGGAAGTGGTATTACCGTTGGCGCACTGGCAAACCGTGGGCACGCAGCATCGGGGCGCGGCGCTGGGAGTGACATGTCAGTCGATGGTTCATACTCTGTGATGGAGGCGGGAAAGCGTACAAGTAGTTGCAGCCGCTGGCGGTCTGGCGCTCTGTGAGGCTGGACGTCTCGGCCAAGGGGGTGGCGGTGGCCTGGCCGGCCATGAAGGCAACGAGGGAAAGAACGGATGTGAATTTCATCATGATATCGGATAGCTGGATGGTTTGGCTACTGAAGAGGTGGAAGGACACGTTTGGGCGCGGACGTTTGCCACTTATATGGCATATTATACCTTGATATGTGCGTGCCTCGGCCACAACGGTTCTAGAATACATAGGTACCGCGAAGCGGAGAATGACAGTAAGAATTTCCCTCCCTCATACATCCGGCAATACGGTAGCCGATTTCCACACCTTACTGACTGCTACAATGTTACCGCCGAACATGCAGTACGTGTAGGCTCCCAGCACATATGTCAAGCGCAACGACGGGGGCATACTGGCCTCAGAGCCGCAGTCCCGAGTGATACAACGTTACTCTTGGCATGCATCTCCTTCCTTCGCAGGGGGGGGGAGGGGGGGAGGGGTTGTCCAATGTCTCCGGCGAGTAAGTTAGCAAAGGGCCAGAAGCACATGGAGTAATCGGCATCTTTGTGCCATGTAGACGCATCTCCAGTCGGCTAGGGCTTCTAGGCTGCCTCGAAATCTGGCTGTGATACTACCTCGTCGAGATATCACCGGCGAAGTCTGAAGATCACAATTATTCTTACACATCCCGGTTCCAACGGCATGAATGAAGTTGATAATAGCTGTCTTGGCATCTGTCCTGGAAATACCCATGTAGTTAGTTGTATGCCCTGCGATGCGGGTGTGACAAAAGCAAAGGTTGGTTTAACCAGGTTCACAATCCTCAGTCATAAAGAACTAAGATACGCCTGGCGGGATTCGAGGCTAGGCCGGGGGGAGGGATAGTATAAGCCTTTAGCCAAGCCCCGACCCGATGCTTGTTGGAACTTGAGCAACTGCTGCAATTGGCAAGGCAGACTGATGAGATTGCACTGAGACTGCCAAGCCTGCTCTGGTACATTGGTGATGGGATTGAGTATCCTTCTAGCTGGCTTCGCGTTGGTTCCGGTGGATACGGATCCCTGGGCTGCGTGCATTCGCCAAAAAAGAAATCAGTGTAAATTACCGCAAAAGACTATGTTCCCAGTGCAATTATAAGTCGACTTCGGGCCAACAGCTCGAACCGTTGACATTTTGCAAGGATCTGGGGCAAAGATATGGATGGATACCAACATGGGGCTTTGCTCTGAAAGCAGCAGGGATGATCTTCACGAACCAACATTCAAAAGCCTCGACCAACCGTCGAATCGCCATCTGGATGGGAAAGGAGTCCAGTCCACATGCAACACCACCCCCGACACCCTTGCCAAGGCAGAGGGGCATGTTCACGTAGGGCGGCGGGCCCCCCGAACCCCGCCGAGCTGCGGTTATGGCGGGTGCCCGATCCCTGCCGCACCCCAATCCCGGGAAAACCAGTCGATGGATTCACGCAGAGGTGTGCGGGACAAGCGAGGCGTTCGGATGATGAACCATGCGAGATCAAGGCCAGGGGTCCAGTCATGTTCAACGTCTTCGGTCAATTTGAAAGTCGCCGCCAACACCGGCAACTTCGTGCTCCGCACTCATTGGCCCTCATGTCGCCGAAGGATCCGGGACTAGCAGTTGAACTCGCCAGAAACGGATGCTTTCCTCCAATCACAACTGGCCGGGCGAGCGTCGAGAACGGACGTTGGTGCATGCCTTGCGACAATATGTGATCTCCTGTTGGTAGCCACAATCAACTATGGGAAGAGAAGCGGCAGTGCGTGCTAACTGCCAAGTCCGTGATGAGTTCATTAAGATACTAATTGAGCGAGGTGACATCGGCCGTCATCATCTCCCCTCTGTTCGAAACGCTCGTTGAGCATGCTCTCCTCTCCGATCCCGCTTGAGTCACCGAAAGTGCCGCTGACGTTGGTTCGCGTCTTCTGCCTTCCAACAACTAGAAACGGTTTTCTGCTCTAGCCGAGCTGCTTGAGGCCGAAGCATTCGAGATCTCCGTTGTCGTTGCCGATAGCATCGTCTGTAATTCGCAGTCAGCGATTCCATCTCCACGAGAGCGACACGAGATCGGGGGCCGCTCATCAGAAAGCGAAAGGGAACCTACTCAAGTTGAGGCCACTGAACTGGGTGTTGCCGTTGCAGTCCCTGCAGTTGCACTGGAACCAAGAGCCACTGAGCGCGCAGTAGCGCTTGTCGCAGGAGTCTCCGTAGCGTCCGCTATTACAAGTGTTCCACCGTCAGAAGAATGTCCTCGCAGAGACTTTCCAGAGAACGGGCGGGGCTTACCGCAGGGCAATCACGAGACGACCGCAGCTGTTGGAGAGGCAGAGGTTCAAGTCGACATGGCTGAGCTTCCACGAGCCGTCGCGGGCGAGGCAGTTGGCGTAGAACAGCGTGTAGTAGCGGCTGTTCATGCTGAAGTCCTTGCAGGTGGCTGTGAACTGCGAGCCCATGAGCTCGATCTGGCGGCCGCCCAGGTTCATGTTCATCGACATGTCGGGCTCGGGCACCGGCTCGGGCGACGGGGCGGGCGCGGCGGCGACCCCCATGAGGGGCGCTGCGATGGCGGCCAGGGTGGCGAGGACGACGTTGAATCTCATGGCTGCGGATCTTACTGGGGGCAGTGGAATGGAGAGAGTGCCTGGAGAGTGGACATCTGCTGCCAGAGGGTATTCTTGGTCCATTTATACATCCTCGGGAACGGCTCCCGACGCAACTTGACGAACTTGACGAACTTGACCATCTCGGCCTGCCTTGGCCTCGGCGTCAGCAACTATTGGAAGCTTGCATACATGCGAGCTGCAGATGCCGTTGCTTGATGAATCCGTGGATGTGGTTGGTTGGTTCCCGGCCAAGGCGGCGACATTGATGCTTATTTCGGGCACATTGAACGGCGCGGGGTGGACAGTCCAGACCATCTCGGCCAACTCTCATGGATTTAGAATCTTCTGCCCGGAAAGAGGAAGAATACGTTGAGTGATAGCGTGAGAGAGATTTTGCACCACAGCAGGGGTTAATACTAAACCGAGTCCACCAATGATGGAACGTCAAGACAAGCATGCTGCCAGCTTTCCCATGCTTCCACCCCTGGCCTCGTATCCTTGCTCTACTCTGTACGTTGGACCGCTTCTCCGATTTACTTAAGGATGGGATTCTGTAATGCAAATTCCAACAGCATCTCTCCTGGCAACGTGATCGTACGCTGTATGATAGAGAGACGTTCAATGCCTACACTAAAACAGGGCTGCTTAGTACGATGAGCTCTGCTATTGGGGCGAATATCTTTGGCTATGGGATTTGATTACTGCCAACCCAGCGGGGATAAAGCTGACTGTTAAAGCAGACAACTAATGGAACTTTTTAACATCTAGAAGCTACCTGGAAGCAAAGGGGGGAAACAGTGACGACAAAAGGCGGCTCCTCCGCTTCCGTCGACAAAGGCTGGAGCTTAGAAGACAAATTGACAATAAGGCAAAGGAAATATCAATGAAGGAAAACGAGGTCAGACTCTCCTAATCCTGTTCAACATCAACGCAACCAGTATCTAGATTTGGGTGAATCAAAAGTCTGATCAAAAGTGGGCTCAGCGTGTGAGGAAGGAGCATTCGAATTTCGAGGAAGGAGCATGTGAGGAAGCAGCCTGCCAAGGGTTCCTTCCCTGGAAACTAGACAGTAGGTGCCAAATTGGTATCTTGAAAAATATCGCGGATATCTCAACTTCCCTCTTTTCAACCTTCCTCCTTCCAACCTCAACCGCGAACGGACCGTCCGAGTCGGGGCGCCATTTCGCAACAATCACGCCCGTTTGGAGCTTCTTGAAATGTTTTCTTCTTGATTACCCGCATTCGCTCTTCACGCATTGCCAAGACAGCTTTTGGTTGCGATACTTTTATTTACTTTTTGTCGACCGATCAAAACCTGATCTCGCGCCTTCCCAAATTCGGTGTAACCTCACATCACAACTGGCTTCAGCATCACATTTCTGACAGCAACGCAAAATGGCCAACAGACCGGAGTACGTGCCGATGAACGTCGACCCGGAGCTTCGACCGGCAGCGACCCAGCCCATCTGTCCCGAACCTGCGCATGCCGGGGCCCTGGAGACAGGGATGGAACAAGTCGTTCGACATGCACCAAACTCAATGCCCATCCGGTTGCGAGAACTAGCACGACCGCCACCAGCTTTGATCGTCCAAGAGCCGTTCCCTCCTCCGAAGGTCGACTGCGCATGTTGCCTCGTGGGCATCCCTGAGCCCGAATTGACCCATCACCTAGCGGAACACATCACAGCAGCGAACGCGACTGAGCAAGCGACAGACGTTCACATCTATGCAAGCCCGGCTGTCATGGAGTTTGTCGAAGGCATGCGGAACGACGCGCGGCCAGACGTGCAGTGCGCCGAGGAGGTGTTCGCCGGCATCGCGTACCTCACCGAGTCTCAACGAAAACGAATCGCGATGGATCACGCCGCCCGAACCGCCATGGCTCAACTTCATCCAGACGGAGTATACGAAATCCCCAGGACGACGGCACTGGCGGAGGCCCAATTGGCAGGCCTCTATGACGAGAATTCAATCGAAATGCTCACACAGCAGGTCCTGATCTTGCGAGATGACTTCGACGAAAACCGCAAAGAGGCCGCAATGCTTGCTACTGCGACGATGACCACAAAACGACGCTCAAAATGTGGCTGATTCATCTGCAAACCGTTCATCCTCTGGCATTGATAGTTTGTGCGACAGGTTGTCAAAGGGTTTTCTTTCCCCATCAGTACCTACCTCACAAGCGCAACGGAACATGCAATCCGGCAAAATCAACCATATGCTGCGGTCCTGAGCACGGTCTAGCCACGTTCATGTTCGACACCGCCGACTACGATGCTACATGCGCCTGTCCAGACAAGCAAGCCAGGCAAACGGCAGACACGAAGTTGTCCCACCTGCTACAGTGTCACATGGCAGACCAACCCGCCAATCGGCCGCCTCTTCCAGTGGCCTGGTTGTTATGCCGGTTGTGTGGCGAGAGAATGCTGGTCGCAGTATGGCTACGGCATGTCACTGCTTGCCAGGAGAGGATCGGCCATTTTCCTAAATGCCCAGGAACGTACACAGTCCCAGCTCTGCGGTGCACCACGTGCAATCGGTTTTTCGACGCATGGGAGTCGCCTGTCGGAGCAGTTCAGCCCCCCGCGTGCTGCGATTACCACCACCCTGATCGACGTGCGATTACGATTGCGTATGTGCCGCGAGAGGACGTCGAGGATGATTGGACGAAGATCACCCAGGCTTACAAGTACCTGGGCGATCCGCTCATCTGTTGCAACACGGCCTTTTGGGGGCCAGCCCGAGAATGGCACCAGAGCGGACACAAAGCGGACGTCCGCCCGACTGGAGGAGGACGACGAAAGCATGTCCGACGCTTTCGAAGACGACATTGAGGGGGACTACAACACTTCTGGAAATTGGGGAACGTTTACGGAGAACTTGTGATTTTGATTTCTACATTGCGGCATTTCAGTTTGAGGTGGGAATTTCGCAACTTACACGATCGGGAAGCATGGCATTCCCCGTTCAGAGGGCAAGCAGGTGTTGACACGGACAACACACCAGGCAGCATTTTGAGTTTCACGCATTTCCTTTTGGTATCATCACAAAACATGAGAAGTACCACTGTGTCGAGGGCGACACAATTCCGCCTCTAGGATGGGGGGCATTCAGCTATTTAGATCACTGTGTCGAGAACGACACAATTCCGCGAGAAGGCGGAGGGCATTTAGATATTTAGATCAATAGGACAGCTAAATAGGGCAAATGCTTTGCTTATCGGTAACATACTACCTATATTTTTGCTCTTTCCTATGATATGTAATATAAATACACTCGAAGTTTGTCTAGTTTCTAGCCTAAGATACTAACAGAACAGCTGCATTAAGAATATGTTAAGAGACTATATACAAGGGAGTCAGAAGCTATCTCGAGCTTCTTTACCCTAGCTACTCATAGTTAATGTAGAATTTGCGCAAGACGAGCTTGACAATCTGCACATCCGACCTCTGCCCAAGTTGAACTTGGGTTGTCCAGGACAGCCAAACATCTGCGACGCGGCACTCGACACGGCTTTGGGGGAGCAATGTGGCTCGTGGTGGCGCACGGATCCTCCACCTCCTCCCATCGTGGGGCGCAAAACGCCACTCCACTTCACTGTCATTCCATTTCCCTTAGCATTTCTCGCAATCGATTCGTCCCCGCCATGTTTTCGCCAGACGATTTGGGAGGATTAGTCTCGAATGCTGCCTGATCCCCAGACAAACCTTGACGATGTGAACAAGACACCAGTCGTCCAAGAACCTTGGAAGTCCCGTCTGGTCAGAGTGGCAGACGAGTAGGTACCCCGGCTGAATGGTTTGACGCGGCAATTCAGGCTGAGCTAGTACGCGCTCAGCTGGATCTGTTAATGTATTGCAGGCGACAGCTATGCGTACCATGTACTCTGCAGCATTCGTGGCATTTTCACTCTTGGCAAGTCCAAAGACCAATGAGCATTCTCTCCCCAACACCACACTTTCGACGACATCTGCTGACCCCGCCCCGGGCGCGATGATCACAACATATGCGTAAATATAGCATGGGGACGTTGTCATGGCCATGAAGAATGTCAGCCTATCTTCTCGCTCACCATTGTCTACAGTTTCTTGTTCGGAACCGGCTTCATCCAGGGTCGCGGTAATGGGTGACGAGACTGAATATGGCTACAAGCCCGTAGGAGATGACCAGATCCGGCTGATGAAGCTCCTCCAGGATGGAGACGATGCCGTGGCGGCTGACCTCTCCATCTTCACACTCGACGACTCGATACCTGCCTACCAGTCCTTGTCTTACACGTGGATGTTGGGCCAGTACGACTTCGCGAAAACCCACGCACTCGCGATTGGGGACCAACGACTGCCAATCCTCGGCTCAGTACACACGTTCATTCAGGCGCTGCGGTCCAGGGGTATGCTGCTAGACGGCACCTGGTGGTGGATCGACTCAATCTGCATCAACCAGAGGGACCTCGAGGAGCGGAACCAGCAGGTGCGGCTCATGCAGCAGATCTACCGGCGTGCCCGCAAGGCCATCGTGTGGCTCGGCGAGCGGTCCCACGATAGCGACTTGGCCGTCGAGTTCATCCGGGCCCTGGAAAAGGTCAGCCGGCAGCACCACGACGATGTGGGGTTTCGGCCGGTGCTGGACCGGTTTCGGGGCCACGACGCGCAGTGGGAGGCGCTCAAGAACTTCTTCCTCCGCAAGTGGTGGACGCGAGTCTGGACAATCCAGGAGTTCATCATTCCGGAAAGCGCGTCCTTCTGGTGCGGCGAGCAAAGCGTCAGCCGGACAGCGGTGTGCCGGGCGCTGTGGCTTGCAGACAAGTGTCCCTGGAGCGGCTTCAAAGAGACGCCGGGCTTCACCTATGGGTTCAACCGGAGGAGGCTATGGATGCTGTACAAGATCGCGAAACGAAAGAACAGGCTTGGAAGGGAGATGACCCTATCACTCCCGGCGCTGGCCGCATACTTTTCCCACTGCCACGCCACCGATGACCGGGACCGGCTCTACTGACTGAGGGCGCTCTCCACCGACGGCTCCCTGCTGCGCGTCAGCTACGCACACACCGTCGAGGACGTCTATCTGGACTACACCCGGGCCTTCATCGAGCATCATAAGTCGCTGGACATCATATGCTTTGCCTCTGTATACAACGACGACGGCAGCAGCAGCAGCAACAGCGGCAGTGAGATTTCTTCCCTGCCGTCGTGGGTGCATGACTGGCGGCTCGCAATGAACAGCTTGGTCATGCCCCTCATGGCCAGCCAAGGCTCCAAGACGCACATTGGGAACATGAGGCCACCCCATAGCCTGGAATACGCCGGCGAGCCGGCCGTCTACTCTGCTTCTGGTGGTAGAGAGGCCGAGTACGCCTTTGAGGGGCGGGTGCTCCTCACGCGGGGGACCGTGATTGATACGATTGACGGGCTGGGCGGGTCCAGGAATGCTCCTTTGATCCAGAGCTCCCACCGGAACAATGTAGAATCGTCGTCATCGCCAGACGAGGGACCCTCCGGCTGTCCGGCTATCGAGGTACTGAGGAAGATTTGCAAGGCGCTAGTCCTGGACCGCAAGAACCGTTACCTGCAGTACGCCGCGCCGGAGGCCTTCTTCGACGACTTTATCCGACTCTGCGAGCTCCGTCTTGAGGACTCGCCGGACCTCGTGGCGGACGAGTTCAAGGAGTGGTTCGAGTGGACGAGCCGTCTTCTCGTCCACAAACAAACCTTTGAAAGCATCGCGCGCAACGGCGTCGAGGCTCGCCGGCGCGACGACGTGGGCCGGGACGGGGACACGCCTGTGAGGCCCCTGCCGAACCAGGCCGAGTTCGTTCAGGACTCGTTCTTTGGGAGGCTCGTCGACACCGTCGGCAGGATGTCCCTGCGTCTCATTGTCGGTTGCGACGGGCACATTGGCCTGGCGCCCAAGAGGGCGAGAAAGGGGGATCTGATGTGCGTCCTGTTTGGGTGCAGCATTCCTGTCGTGCTGCGGAGGTGCGAGGCCGGGGACGGGGACATGGACGGCTTCGTTGTCATTGGAGAGTGCTTCGTCGATGGTCACATGGAGGGGGCTGGTGCAGAGCCTGGTTCTGCCTCGGAAAGAACATTCTTGTTGATTTAGGAAGTACGTGACAAGCAAACTGGCCAGCCTGGCCAACCAAGGTCACATCGTCATCCCTGAGAGGCTGAATACACAGCTGCTACTATCAAACTGTAGCATGCGATGCCAATCGTGATGACATGCAACGACCAAATCGCGCATCGTGCCCCCAACGGCCCATCAAGCGGCGTGCCTGTCCCGCCAAGGCTCTCATCGTTCGATGGAGAGGTGAAATGTAGCCCTACTGCATTCGGTACTTTTTCAGCTCGAGGTCAGCCTGCCCGTTGAATTGATCATGCTGGCGCTCAGAGTTGTAAAAAAAGATCAGGCTGGCGCTTGGCAATACCGAAGTGATCAAACATGTGCATGGCCGGGCGTCCTGCACAGCCCCCAAGGGCTGTCCGAAAGCTGACCGAGATGGATCGGCAGCCTTGTCTTGAACGGTCATGTGTCGAATGGAACCCAGGCTGGACGGCATCCAGAAGCATCAATCGCATCGGTACTCCCACGAAACTGTCCATACAAAATACGGCCTCTGCAGTCTCTTTTCCGCCTTCACCGTGCTTTATATCCAGTCTTCCTAGCATGCAACTCTTTCCTTGTCGTTATCCTGGGAGTCGATAAGATTCAGCAACACTCAACCGGCTCGATTTCACCATCTCATCATGAGCAGCAACATGAGCCCGAATCTCTCAGCCCCGGGCGCGGGCAATCCAGCGTCTGTGTCCAGAGTCTTCGTGCACCGCCGAGAGTGGCCTTCCCTGCCCGGAGGCTATGGCTGGGAGGCGCAAAAGGCTCTATACAGTCCGAGAAACTTGCTCGATGCATCCGGTGGCCGAGATCTACACACCAAGTTTGGTCTCGTCTTCTGTCATCGGGGACTCTACGAGCGGGCCTCCAGGATTGTCGAGAACTCGTCTGCCGCCATCGAGAACGGCACCAAGCAGGGCCTGTTTCTCCACGAGGTTGACGGGTTCGTGCCGGAAACGCTGAGGTCGTCGCCCGTGGCACACGACAAGGTTGCGAGGCGCGTCACCCGCCACGACAAGCTCTGGGCCGATATCTCTGAACACGAGAGATTCATGACAAACCTCGTGACGAGGAACATCGAGCGTCCGATTGCCGGAAAGAACAAACCGGGCCAGCCGACATTGCCAAGCCGGGCGGGCACCTTTGGGCCACCCGACTTTGCCAGCTCGTACCTGAACACCGACGAGAAGGTGCTTGCGCTGTTCGACGTGCTCTAGAAAGAAAGGTTTGAGCCCGGGGGCCTCACTCTCCAGTACGACCTCCGGGACAACGACCTGGCCAGCGCTATACCTTATTACTCGTTCCACCTCTCCAAGTTGTCTGCCACCTACGACAAAACCTCAAACGCAGGCGGGTCGCTTGTCCATAGCCTGTTCCAGTCGGTCATATTCAAGGGATACAATATGTTCTACAAATCGTTTGACCATCTCGTCACCTTGATCGAGGCGGCGTCGTGCGCACAGTACGGGTACAACTACTTTGAGAGGCAGCAGCTGCTTCTCTTCCCGCCCATGGTCATGGTGTTCCACGCCCAGCCCATCATTGACCTTGCCAGGGAGACGGAGCCCGTCACCCCTTCGTGGGGCCGAGAAAGCTACGAGCACATCTACTACATTGCAAAAGAGCAGATTATGTCCTACGTTGGCATACGCATGGGTGACGGCGAAAAGCCGTACAATTTCATACTCGAAATCACCCATAGCGGCCTGGGGCTAGGCTATCGACGAAAAGGAGGGCCTAGGAACCCGCTCAACGGCAAGCTGATCAAGGACAGAAAGGTCGTACTCGAGAGTCTGGCTGATCGAGTCTTGATCGATATCATCTTGGAGCTAAGGGAGAAGAACCCCAACCTGCTGTTCAGTTCGTGCACGAGGCTGCCTGACTACATTGTAGACTAGCAGAGGAAGAAGGCCAACTGGAAGACGTCACGCCTGGAGGCGTGGAAAGATCCCAACCAAGACGAAAGCGGAATCTCGGCCGAGCTGCGTGCCATTCACGGGGGCCTGTATCCGCAATCGAACATTGTGGTTGCGGATGATCCCATGGCAGAAATGGCCGCGCGGACGTGGATCGATCAAGAGTTTGGCCTGGACCGACGCGAGCTTCTCACCGAGGACATCACTTACCCCGACTGGCTGAAGAAAGCCAGTGGGCGTGCAGGCCTTCAAGGCCCCGAGCATCGGAGGAGGCTCGTTGATGCTGTGGAGAGGCTGAACGCAAGCTTCAAGGCAAACACAATCGAAGAGCCTGTCCTCTTCGACGTGGGCGCAAGTCTCACACCCCCGAATCCCAGTGCAAACGTCCCAGGCGAAGTGACTCGTCAATGGGTAGTGGACCTGCAAAGGCAAGAGGGTTTTGAGAACCCTGTCAGGGACCTGACCTACCAGGAGGACCTGAGGGACGACCGGAACACAAGAGGCGATCAAGTCGGGCAGCTTTCGTATGGGATCCGGGTCAATAGCGGCGGGAGTATCGATTCCGTTTTCCCCGAGGATGCAAACCGCGCCTTATCCAAGCTATCCAGCCAAATGGCACTCAGTGAGCATCTACCTGGAGCACCTGATGATGTTGCCCTCGAGTTGAAGGCCGCAATGGGACGCCCCGTCACCACTATCACGGTTGGTGACACTCAATTCAGTTTCATCGCCAAGAGCAGCGAGTCCGACCAACGGTATGGTTCAGAAGGTCAGAGAGCAGCATTCGAGGGCAACGATAAACGCCTCCGGGAACTCATTGCTGACCCGACGAGCGCCATGAGCGACCCCGAGCAGCGTGCGACCGCGCTGGGGATTGCTTGTGAGCAGGGCCATTTCAAGACCATCGACTTGCTGCTGAAACACATACGGGACATCAACACTTATGGCATGCACGAAAAGCCGCTGGTCCTGGCCTGCGCCAAGGGACGCGAAGACGTTGTACGAAAGCTCCTGGATCGTGGTGCATGGGTCAACGTCCCCTCCTTCCGGAGCGGTTCGCCGCTCGCTGCGGCTTGCGAAAAGGGCCACCGGAGCATCGTCAGTCTTTTGCTCGACAGGGGGGCCGACCCAACGTTCCAGCCACATCGCTGCCCCATGACTAAAGCAGCGAGCAACGGCCACGTGGATATTGTCAAGATGTTATTCGACCACCTGATGCGCAGTGGGAATATCAGCCCAGTGACAGAAATGGTCACAAGGGCCCTTCATGGCGCGTGCCTGCACGGCAAGAGCGGCGTTGTCGACCTGCTACTCCGAAAAGGAGCAGACGTCAACCGCATCCCCCGCGAACCTATTTGGTTCGGTACATATATTCCCCCGAGTCCCCTCCAAGCGGCGTGTTTCCATGGGCACATGGAGACCATTCTTGTTCTGCTCAAACACCATGCCACCATAGATCTCGTGGCAGGAAACACCACAGCATTACATATGGCATGTGGTCGGGGCCATTACGCCGTCGTCAAGTTGTTGCTGGACAGGGGTGCCAGCTTCACAGGCTGGGGCGACCTAGTCGGCAGTCCACTCCGTCAGGCATACTTCTTTGGCAACACAAGCATCGTCAAGTTGCTGCGCGAGAGAGGGGCGCCGGCGGATATGGCCATAGGCCTCGGCCAAATGATGACTGGCACACGAAACACCGAATGTGAAATGGCCCTGCTCCTCACCCTCCCGCCCCTACCCGCGGCTGAGCCGAACCCGCGCAGCCCGCCTTTACGACCTCAATACCGAGAACGCTGATTCTGGGACCCCACGAAACTTGACCCAGACCCGCAGCCCAGCTGCGGCTGTCTGGTATGCTGGATGGATTCTCATGCTAGTTACCTGGATCGCGGGCCCCTGAGGAAACATGAAGCTAGACAGCGGGTGTGGCAAGCAGGATCCGAGCCAGAGACGGCCCGCGAAGCCTGTAAGCAGAAAGACGAGCATGTCGTCCCATCCATCAGACCTGCGGAAAGCACCCGAGGCCTGGTCCACGGACCCGGCGCCAGAAGTCATTCGACTGCGACATACCAGCCATCGGCCCCAAGCCCCGCGCCAGCAGTGTCCCGTAACCTTCCGAGTGCTAGATCCGTCGCTGGAAGTATACCACGAAGACCAGCAGCACAGCTACCGGCTTCGCGGCATAGTCCAGGGGCCGATTATCTGACAGGGAGAAGTCGGGCACCAGCAGCCACCACCCAGGGCGGAGCGTCAACCCAGTTCTTCGCCAACGGTGCAGCTCTAAGGCCATCTCCAAGCCCCCTTTTGGCTGATGGCCAGAGGCCGCCCGCCCATCATGGACCCTCGAATCAGGGTCAGCCCTTCCGCGCGAACCAGCCGCCGACTGTAGCAGCAAGTCAACGGCAACTACCCTCGGGCCCACAGCAGAGGATGGGCCCAGAGCAACAACCGGTCATCCCAAGCCAGGTATCCTCTAATCCAACGCGCACACGACGAATCCGTCGGTTGTTCGGTAGAAAGGCCGCAGAAGAGAGCGAGATGGGCTCTAGAAGTAGGCAATAGCGCATTTCCTTTTGGTGCCCATCATCACAAGACAGGAGAAGTACGACTGTGTCGAGGGCGACACATTTTCGCCTCGAGAAAGGGGGGGGGGGGGGGGGGGGGGGGTGGGGGCATTCAGATAGGCATTACAGCCAGACAAAGCAAATTCTTCACACAAACCTAAGCACTACGCCACCTACATTTGGGCTCCCAGCCATCGTACTCGACTTGAACGTACCCTATGTGGGTTTGGGTTCTGGGCCAAGTCGCCGACGGGACAGCGTGATCAAGAATGTGTTTGGCGACCGTGGATGAGAGCGTCAGAAGCCATCTCAAGCTTCTTCACCCTGGCCGTCAATAGGCCAAGGCAGACTTTGTTCAAGACGAGCTTGACAACCTGCACATCCGACCATACATGCCCAAATTGGAACCAGACACGAATTCAATAGTGATTCCTTGAATTCAAACCGTACAAGCCTTTGTAAGTTATAAATTCCAGTTGAGACGTTACTCTAAAAGAATGTGCCCGTTTCCACCAGTATTGCTGTTATGACAGGCGCCGGTGTCCCCCCGGCGTCCCCCGTTCCCAAATGCAGCGAAATCAAACATCGACAATCTTGAAACGCAAATTGAGCCAGTTTTCTTCCATGTCGACACCAAATGGAAACGGACCAGTCGATGACCAGACTGTTACTTCGGTAATTCTCTTTCAAGCCGAGCAGAACCTTGTGCTGGTTCAAGAGATACGCGACGCCTGCTCCGTGAACGGTACCCAGGATCGCCATCCCTTCAACTTGGTCCGCCTCGAAAGTCGCACGGTTCTTGTAGTCGGGTATCTGGTGTCCATCATTCCCGGTGTCTGTCTTCTCTCGGCCGTTGCTTCCGTCAACTCCGGACTATACGTCCGCGGTTCTGAACCTCAAGTCTGCCAATTCTCCTCCATGCCGGTCTCGAACTCAAAGGGTCCCATCGCAGACCAGACTGTCACTTCAGTCGTTCTTTTTCGGCCGAGTGTAGCCTTGTGTTGTATTGAGAAGAAGGCTACGCTAGCGCCGTGCGCACTGCCAAGGATAGCAAGCCCCGCCTCCTGCTGCATTGTGATAACCACACGGTTCTCATAGTCAGACACCTTGTCGCGTCCCGCTCTTTCCAGGGCTTTACAGACGAGATTGAAGGTTGTGTCGAGGGTGATGTGAGCCCGGAACGCGTACTTGGTGTCCCTGGGATCGGCGTTCTTCTCTTGACACGCGGCCAGCCACTGAAAAAAGGCCACGTCGGACAAGTTCTCAAGCTCGGGGACGACGCCGTTCTCCCAAGTTTCCGGGCTCTACTCTGGACTGTAGTTTACGTCAAAGGCGATGGCGCCGAACTCGGGGTTCACAGTCTGCCCATACGAGGCGCCCGTAGGCCGAGACTATCAAGTGTCGTGAGCAAACTCTGCTAAACTGAGTGAGGGTATGGTTCCTCTTACTTTCTCCTGTCCACTGTTCTCTCGGGAAAAGCTCACCGAATGTTGGAACAGAGAGTACCCGTTACTTGTCTTGTCGACGAAGTTCCTTCGGTCACGCCTCGTCCAGACTATCGCCGTGCATTGGATGTCTCTAGTGTTGTCCACAAGATGGACTACCGACGACGAAGAAGAAATGCTTGTACTACCCGTAGGAAGGCTCCACGACAGTGTGTCGTACCAGCCCCATCTCCGTAGGGGCTGCCCGAGGGAAAGCAGCTAATAAAGGCGTTGACGAAGACTGTCCGTTGTCGTATTGACATGGAACGAGGTCAAGAAAGGTGAGAAGGACAAAGGGTGATGGGGATGCATGCCGAAAGTATTGATGTGGAAGAGAGACAAGTGCTGGGTGCGGAGCCTGGAGATGGGAGGAGGCCCAAGAGGCATGAGGGTCGCGTGGCTCCTCGTCCCAGCAGAGGAAGGCTAGAGAAGGACCTAACTTCTGTACGAAAAGGTGGGATATAGAAACTCAACCAGTCAAAGGTTCGTAATGTATTACTAACCTCATATCTGTCGTCCCTGTCGTCCTTCATGCCTGTCGTTGTTGTCGTCCGTCATCTCCGTCGCTCCTATCGTCTGTCCCTGTCGTCCCTCGTCCTTGGTGCTTATCAATTTTGTTGTATATCGTTCCTGCTGTATTCCGTCTCCATCGCCGTCATGCTCGTTGACTGTGTGCCCCTGCCACCTCATAACCATGCCAGGTCTTATCCTTGCCGCCCCTGAAGCCACTGCCGCGTTAGGTCATCACTCTTACGAACCCCAGTTCCAACACGATGCAGACCTGCTCCACCACTGACTCTAGCCTCCCATACCTGAGTCTGAGTCACCGGCATGATCAGAGTCGAGCCATGTAGTAGCTGTTTAAGCTGCAGCATTAAGCCCAGGCCTCGTGGGTCTTGCAGGGACTTTTGCCCCCCTTCCGTGCTGTGCCGCCGGTGGAAGTTGGGTCTTATCAGATGCGATAAGAACATGCGGGCGGATAGGTACCTATTGTTGTAGTAAATGATTGATGGTGGGTTTGATTGACGGCTCTGCTGGCTCATTTCTGGTTCTCGTATTGTTAGTTATCTTCTTGGTTGCCGGCTTAGCTGACAAGTCCGAAGCTTCTAAGCTATACACGAGGCTTCCGACTTTGCTGCCTGGATTCGAGGCCTGTGGCTTTTCTGAGTGGAAAGTATATAAAAATGTGCAGTATCAGTAGATTCTGGGAATCTGGCTGACCCAAACGCTGATTGGGGGAAAGTTGGCCCAAAAAGGTGGCGTTGCAAGCTTGTCGAGGTTATTTATTCTGTTGGTTGAGAACCAGCATCCTTGCAATGTTTCTGGGCATTTAATCCCACGATCCATTGCTCTGGCCTGCATCATTACTAGCTTCACCAACAACCAAAGCCTCTTTAGCCTCGACAGAAAACCGCAGCCTCCATCGGCATGGCGTCTGGAAGGGTCCCCAATCTGGACCACCTCCCGACCGAGGTGCTTGAACGCATCTTTTTCTACATCGCCGATCTCCGCTCCATCTACCATCTTGTCACGGCCAGCCCGACCGCCTCCCGCGTCTTCGAGTCATCGGAACTTGGGCCAAAAGTCCTCGACCATGTCCTCGTTCAATCCACGTCGCCCCATGTGGTCGACCTGATGCGACTGGTTGGCATGGTCCGCACTGCGACCCCAGGTCGTTCGCCGGCACCATCGCTCGACGCCTTCGTCGAGACTTACACCCGCTGCCGCAACTACGATGATTCGTCTCACATCCCAGCAGCCCCGAGCCTTGCGCACACTCTCCGCCACCAACCCCCTCATCTCGTTCGGGGAATGCTCCTGGCCGCGAGGCGCAGCTGCTGCCTGACCTGGGCCTGTCTCGAATACTACCACAAGACTGCCTCCTCCGCCACCCCTTCACATCTCCACGAGCCCTTCGGCTGGGGGGCCGGGTACCAGAAACCGTGGCGCCAGGAAGTTCCCCCCGGCAAGCAGTACAAGCCGCGGCCTCTCGGACCACCTTGTTGGATGGAAGAGCAGCGCGTTATGCGCGGGTTCTGGAGGCTGCAGTTGTTGGTCGACCTGAAGCTCGCAGCCTCCGACGGGCGACTGGACTGGGCCGTGGAAGACGACCAGCTCGAGATGTCTCCGGAGATTCTCTACGCGCCCTGGACGTGGCAAAAAGAGGAGTTTCTCACCGTTGTGGATTTCATCGACCACTTCCACGGCGGTTCCATGCTCACGCAACACTGCCAGAATCTACCCGCCCCCCCTTCAAACTACGCATCCGCGAGCAAGTGGCAGGACCCGCCTCCGCCGGGAGTGGTCGATCCAAGATGGAGTCGAGAGGAGATCTCGAAGGGAGGACCACCGTGCTGGCTCTTCTACTGGGTTAGAATTCTGAACACCCCGTACTCGCCCATCCGGGGGTGTCCGTTCTGGCCGTACCGCCAGCTGGGACTGGGCATCTGGGAATCTGACAAGCTTGAAGCGCTAGAGCTACTGGCCGATCCGTCAATACCCAGAAGAAACCCGCCGTCGTGGGGAAACCCGGTCTTCACCTGGAGGAGTCTCTTGAGCCAGGAACTGATAGACGAGCTCACTAGACAGATGGAGGAGGACTTTCAGAAGAACGGGTTCTCACTCAACCGTGCTAACCCAGACATGTGATTGTCCCGGGGTAAAGAGGTGGTCAAGTCCGAGAAGAGGCCGGATCTGAGGCCAGGGTCAAGAAGACTGTGGGCAGCAAAGGGCATCGCATTAGGCGTTGACCACAATTTGCGTAAGAAACTCAAGTTGGTCATTTGATCGACGTCTACGTCCTATTACCACTCTTTGGGAACTACGACCAACGTATCTGGCGGTGCGACCTGGACATCCCCCATGGACCAGATCACGTCGACGAGAGCTGGGAATGCCGGCAATGACGACGGCGACGACGACGATGACGTACTTCTGAGGCCCTGCGTGAAAGGCAGATGGAACCCTGACGACGGCGCATTGCATTGTATGTAGACGTTGGACATCACTGGCGCCTTCAATGTTGTTCACGACGAGGCATTCATTCCGATGATTCCTTTGCGTTACTGGTAATCTGTCGTGATTATCTTTTCGAATCTTCTTGTACAATACTCGCATTACTTTCTTCTTCGAATTTAGTCGAACAAAGTTATAGCAACCTCATCATCATGGCCTGATCAAGATTCCCCAACACGACATAATTACAAAATTCCCGACAACCAGTGTTGCAACAACCACGAACTCTCAGATGCAGTACGGAGAGCCGTTGAGTGCGTTGAAGGAGCACGTCTCCCCAGCCTTGCAAGACCCTCCCGTCACCCACACGCCCTCCGTAGAGCACACGTCCCAGCCCCAGCTCTGGTTGAAGCTGCACTGGTACGTCCCCGGCGCGCAGACCCGCCCGCCGGCCTTCGCCGTGCAGTACGGATACCCGGCGACCGCCCCGTACGTGCACGTCTCGGACGCCGCGCAGTACAGCGTGTGCTCCCACGCGCCTCCCGCGCTGCACGTGTCGATGCCCCACCCGCGCGAGGGGTCGTTCTTGCAGCGGTACTTGCCCGGGTTGCACTCCCTGCCCGTGTCCGGGGCCGGGGCCGTGGGCGGCGTGGGCACGCAGTAGGGAGACCCGTTGAGGGAGTTGAAGACGCACGTCTCGGAGGCGGCGCAGTTGCCGCCGTTGACCCAGCGGGAGGAGGTGTCGCAGACGTCCCAGCCCCAGGTGTTGTCGGCGTTCTGGCGACACTGGTACCGGGCAGGGGTGCAGACGGCGCCGGGGTCCGGGTTGGTGCCGTTTGTGAAGCGCTTGTAGTTGAGTTTGGGGGAGGCGAAGGCGGCGGTGGAGAAGAGGAGGGTGAGGATGGTGGAGGACTTCATTGCGGTGGTGAGATGGCCTGGTTGGGTTGCAGGTTTGTATTGAGTTTAGCTGGTGAGGAAGGCCTTGAACGCTAGAGTAGAGCACGGTTTCTGAGTATGGATTGTTTGACTGATGTTCTGATATCTCCATAGCACATTGGAAGGAGATATCATCGACTCTTATACTTTCCTCTGCATATTCAGCATTTCCTCCCGCTCTTGGGCAATACGTACATCTCCCATCACCCCTCTCGACTTCGTACAACGTTGAATCTTGAGTTCTGCCAGCGCCATGACTCTCAGCCACCGCACACGGAAACCAAGAAAGCCCTCGATGGCTAAACACTTCGTAATGCTATAAATGGCACCAAGCGACGCTAGCGACAGTTGTCTCCGACGTGACGCATGGTCTACTAGACACCTAGACTAGCCTCGGGACCAACACTCTTCACCCACATGGGCTGGCAATACGATGCGGCTGTCTCTCGTGGCGGCACAGCCGATGGGAGATGACCCGAAGAATTGGTGTGAGACGCTGTCGTCCAGTTGGCCGGGCTCGTTAGGGCTGTGTTGACGAGCTGGGGGTCAGCCGCAACCGGAGGCTGAGACATTGACGGCGACTTTTGAAGCCAACGCTGGAAGGCTTCCCACGTGATGAGGGATATCATTACCCAAGTTGTGACTTTGACTTGGAGCCTTCTCCTGTGAACAGACGTTGCTTACCTCGTCACCTCGTGTTCTCAAGCCACGGTAAGTGATCCCCCGCTTCGTCGTTGACTGATTGGTCTTGTGTCGTGTGCCAACCACTTGGTTGTCGGATCATCCTCTTGAGACATCGTATCGACAAAAGATGAGCACTTTCCCATTCTCGATGATTTCCTGAGACCTGAGGGATAACTACCTAGTCAACTAGTATACGATAACTACAGCATCTAATGTCTCAGAGAAGGATTCTCGGCGAACCGCATCTCTGGGCAGCTGAGAAAGTCGGATCGGCCGCAAGCGACTACCACAAGGTGGCAAAGGCACCAGACTTTCGATGTTCGCCCAGACGACAGGTTAGCAACGATTCCGCATCTGGATGAGATCCGTTCAACCCCTCATGCAAGGCGGCGTGGTAGTCGGATGATTACTGCCTCCAGCCCTCGGCCTTGCGCCTCCTCCGCGTCTATACGCGGATAGAATCATCGCTGTGTCGAACGAAGAAGCGTTCTACCTTCGAGAGCCGGGGTGTAAGGTTTTGTTGCTCCGATGTCTCCCCGGACCATTTGGCACCGAGATGCTGTGGGGTGTTCAAAAGTTCATGTTCTCGACGTTTTTGCACACTGTTGGCTCTTAATAGCGTGCAATTTCTTCATCGTAAGCCTCTGCAGCTGCACAAAGATGGAGTCCGTCGAGTCTCGGGCCGACTTTCTCAGTCTGTAGCACGCGGGGTATGAAGAACATAAGGGCCGTTCCCCGTACCTAAACGCCGGGTCTCGTGAGGGGTCGACGGCCCATTCCCTCGGGTCGCCGGGGTCGCGGTGGGTTTGCGGCTCTTGGCTCTTCCCCATGGGGAAACACATGGCCGTGTCTAGGTCTGTTCAGGTCTGGTTGACAAGCACGCAGATTGCTGACGACAGGGCAGGGCAGGGGTCCGTTCGGTCCGAATTGCTGCATATCAAAACTTCTCGTCCTAGTCGGACTCAAATTCCACATGAGAGCTCGGCATACCTACAGAGGCAAAATACGATGAGCGGTCGGCAACGGTTCGCGATGGTATCTACTGCTTCTGCCGAGAGCCGTAAGGTATAAAGTCGTCAAGAAGAAACGAAATTGGAACGATGATCAAGTCAGTGCAGCTCACATCTCCATCGTCTTCTTGGTCCTTCTTCCACAATGAGGCCAGTTCTAAGCTTCCTCGGACTCTTGGCAAGTCTCCCTTCTCCCTTCGTCAATGCCTCGCCTGCCAACAACAATCCCCTCCACCCGTACAAAGACCCATCCGTGGACGTCGAACTTCGAGTCGAGGACCTCCTATCCCGTATGACGATCCAGGAGAAGGCCGGCCAGATGTACCACGGCCGCGACCTCCCCGGCCGCCAGTCCGCGACCAGGGACATGGTCACAGACAAGTTGATGGCGCACTTCGTCCACGGCAGCGGCGTCAACGACGCCGACGCCTTCATCGACTGGCACAACGAGCTGCAGTCCCTCGCGCTGAACTCGACCCGCCTCGGGATCCCCGTCACCATCTCGACGGACCGGCAGCACGGCTGGACCCAGGACGGCGCGACGTCCAACGTCGGACTCTCCTTCTCGCGGTGGACAGAGCCGATGGGCCTCGCGGCACTCCGGTCCTCCGAGATGGCGCGCGCCTACGGCGACGCCGTGCGTCAGGAGCTCGCCGCCGTGGGCATCCGGCAGGTGCTCTACCCACAAATCGATCTCGCGACGGAGCCGAGGTGGGGTCGTGTCGGGCTGACGATGGGCGAGGACGCGGAGCTGACGAGCTCCCTTCTGGTGGCGATGCTCCGCGGGTTCCAGAAGTCCGACGCCGTCGGGCCCGAGTCCGTCGTCGCCACCGCCAAGCACTTCCCCGGCGCGGGGCCGATGCAGGACGGCGAGGACGCGCACTTTGAGTGGGGCAAGTGGCAGGTCTACCCGGGGAACAACTCGGCGTACCACATGATCCCGTTCAAAGCGGCCATCGGGCACGGGGTGCCGCAGATCATGCCGTACTACTCGCTGCCCAAGGGCACGGAGTGGGCGGACGTGGGGTTCGCGTTCAACAAGGACGTCATCACGGGCCTCCTGAAGAACGAGCTCGGCTTCAAGGGCATCGTCCTCACCGACTTTGGCATCATCACGCTGACGCCGTGGGGCGTCGAACACGAGACGGAGCTGGAGCGGACGCGGCTCGTCGTCGAGGCCGGCTGCGACATCATCGGCGGCGAGTCCAGCCCTGAGCTGATCGTGCAGCTGGTCGAGTCCGGTGCCGTCTCGGAGTCCCGCATCGACGAGTCCGTCCGGAAGCTACTGCGGCAGAAGTTCGACCTCGGCCTCTTCGACCGGCCCTTCGCGGACAAAGATGCCGCGCGGGCGGTCGTCGGCGGCGCGGAGCTCCGGCGGCTGGGCGAGGGGACGCAGCGCAGATCGCTCACGCTGCTGGTCAACAAAGACAACATCCTCCCGCTCCCGCGCGCGGCGCGCCGGTCTCGGGTGTACGCCGAGGGGATCGACAGAGACACGCTGGAGCGGCGCGGGCTGGTTGTCGTCGACGACCCGCGGGACGCGGACTACGCGCTGCTCCGGCTGGCGTCGCCGTTCCGGCAGCCGGACGGGTCCAACTACGCCGCGGCGATCATCAACAACGGCACGCTCGATTTCAACGCGACGGAGCGGGCGCGGCAGGCGGCGATCTACGCGGCGGTGCCGACCGTCGTCGACATCAAGTTCAACCGGCCGGCGGCGGTGCCCGAGGTGGCGGAGCAGGCGGCGGCGCTGCTGGGGAGCTACGGCAGCGGGCCGGACGCGTTCCTCGATGTGGTGTTCGGGGTGGACGGGTGGGCCCCTGAGAGCAAGCTGCCGTTCGACATGCCGCGGTCGATGGAGGCCGTGGAGCGGTCGTTCGAGGATGTTCCCTTCGACACGGAGAACCCGCTGTTCAAGTTCTGCCATGGGCTGAGATACAAGTCCAGGCCCTGTGTCAAGAGGCCTCGGCCATAACGAGGAGGCGTAAGTTTCGGTAATTACTTGTCAAAGAGAATTATATAGTTACATGTAGACTGTTATACAAATAACAAGAACAAAGTGCTGTCGTTTTACATCCGGGTAGCCCCTTTTCTGCCTCTCATCTAAACGCGGCATCAGACCACGCGTTCCAGTGCTCAAAGTTCAAAAAGTTCCACACGACGTTGGGATCGACGAGATTGGCGTCAAAGTCCCCGGGTATCAGATTCTCCCCCATCTCCCCCTCGCGGTGCAGGCCGACCAGGTCCTCGGCGGGCACGAACATCGGCGACGCGTGCACCGCCTGCGCCGCGGGCGTCTCGTCCTGCATCTTCACCGCAGGCTGCTGGGTCTGTGCCTGCGCCTGGTGCTGGCTCTGCTGGTACAGCTGCTGGTGGTGCGCGGCGGGCGTGTTGGCGGCGCTGGTGCTGCTGTTGTTGTTGACATTGGCCGGGCGGGCGGCGACGTGGAGCAGCTCGGCGACGATCTCGGCGCAGCGGCGGGCGACGGCGAGCATCTTCATGGCCTTGAAGATCTCGATGCTCATCTCGAGGTTCTCGATGACCTCCTCGGCGGGGACGGGGCTGATGTTGGAGATGAGGACGTGCAGGAGGACCATACATGCGTCGAGGAGGTACATGCAGTTGTACCACCTAGAGTTGTCAGTATGAGGTTATGTCGATCGAGAGAAAGTGAGGAGTTACCATGTCCTGAAATAAGGTCGGTGGAGGTAGCTCGTGTGCATGAACCGGATGGTCTCGGTCGCGGCCTTGACGCAGGACGAGACGTGGCGGGACAGCGTCTTGCGGTCCGACTCGAGGGTCTTGAGGATGATGAACTGGCGATGCAGCAATATCCTGGCATTCAAGAAGCCTACGCAGTGTAAGTAAAGCCGTAGTTCAAGCAAGTTTATGACGAGAAGAGAGCTCATACGCAGCTTCAGCACCGTCTTCTGCTTCATCGCAAACTCGCTGTCCTCGAGCGACGACGTATCGAACCGGAGCTCCCGCGGCAGCCCCGTCTTCCAGTCGTGCAGCTCGCGGTCCAGGTTCAGCGCCGTCTGCGAGAGCCGCTGCAGCGACGTGTGGCTGTTGTGCAGGCTCAGGTTGTCCGTCATCCACATGAGGATCTTGGCGAGGTCGACCATGGGGTTGATGAGACACGACGACGAGCTCACGAAGCCCTAGCAAGACAATCAGAATTAGGATGTGTCCTGAGAGAAGTCCTCGGGCTCACTTACAGCCGTCTTTGGGAACGGGATCGAGTATGAACTCGGGCCTCTCAACCCGGACTGGCGACCGGCTGAGAAACACATCTCACTGGGTCACTTATCAGCATCTCATCTCGGTCTCACTCACTCATCGAGGACATGAGGAACTCGACTCACATTTCGTGAGAGTAAAGCGACCTGTGAAGTACGTTAGCGGGATGAGACGGCTTTTTGACGAAGTATCACTCACCACCACAGCAAGCTCTCCTGGCTCGTCTCGGATCGGATGTTGGTCGGGATGCCCATCGCAGAGGCGGTCCGAATGGCCATGCCGCTGTACATGTAGCAGCTGTGCGGCTTCAGCGCGTTCTGGCAGAAGACGGACTGAACAACGTCAGTCAGTCAGCCTCGTAGCTTTATCCACAATATCCGACTCAACGCACCATAAGAAATAGCGTCTGCGCCGTCTCCAACGAGCTCGACTCGCAGATATCCTCCAGATACCCCTTGGCCTTCTCGAAATACCTCCTCGCCAGCCGGATGGGCGGGTACGCCGTCTCGTTCTCCCCGGGCAGCTCCGTGCGGTCGAGGAACTGCAGCGTGTGGTCCTCCATCAGCAGCGACGTCTCGCCCGCGGTGATGGCGCCGATGGCCAGCACGGCGTTGAACAGCGACAGGAACCGCGCGCCGCGGCGGCACTGCTGCTGCGACGACTCGTCGAGGAGGGCCGACGACGCCGCCGACGGCTTGCGCTGCCAGACCTCGTCGTCGCAGCGCCGCGCGAAGGACGCCTGCTCGAGGATCGGGTGGATGTTGTGCAGGTTCTGGAAGTACAGGCGCACGCACTCGCGCTCCACTTCGGCGGCGAACGCGGCGTCCGAGGGCGAGAGCGGCCTCATGGCGCCGGCGGCGATGGCGACCTGCTGGATCGACTCGCGGCGCGCGACGCTCGAGGGGGTCGCCTTGCCCGGCGTGCCTGCGAGGCGGTTGTCCGGGGACGTCGAGTAGTCGGAGCTGTGCAGCAGGTTGACGACGGAGGTCTGGTTGATGGCCCTCCCGCCCGGCGAGGTCTGCGAGTCCGGCCTGCTGGCCTGCGGCTGCTGCTGCTTCTGCGTGTTCGCGCGCGACCGGAGCCGGGCGAGGAAGTAGAACGTCCCCGTCGGGCCGTAGAACTCGGCGCCCTCGGTGTGGTCGTTGACCTGCCCGAGGCCGTCGACCTCCTGCTCCGAGGACATGGAGGAGCCCCTGTCGACGCGGTCCGGCGCGGGCTCCGACATGAAGGGCGCCGCCGCGGAGGGGTTGTTGTGCGGCGCCGACGGGTTCTCCGTCTTGAGCGGCTCGTCGAGGCTCACGGGGGAGGGGTGCAGGTGCTCTGCCGGCGTGGGCATGCTCTGCGGGCGCTGATGGATGCGTCCGGTTGGGTCAAAGACTCTCTTGCTGAGAGAAGCATTAGCCGTTGCCGATATGGAAAGCCTTCATGATGTGCCAAGGATACGTACACCTCATCTGGCTTCTCCTTGTACGAGCACGAGAACTCGTGTCCTGAATCAAGTCAGCCATGATGCCATCGACGGCTACGACGAGACGTGGACGGCGGCATTACTTACGAACGCAGTTGGAACACGGCGAGCTCCCGTCACACTGAACCCTGTCGATGTCAGCCTTCGTCGTCTTCATGATCAAAAAACAGCACCCATGGCGACTAGCCTTGACTTTGCGCGCGCGACACGTCCCGCATGCCACGGGCGCGCGAGGCCGGCGCTTCCTCTTGAGCGAGCCAGGACCCGAGTCCGGGGTATCCGAGGCACCGGCGGCGGCGGCGGGTTGCAGTGTGGGGGGTACATTCGCCTCCATGATCCTCGCGTTCCTCGCTGGAGGCTCGGCTTCTGAATGCTTGCTCGTGGGTTTGACACGCGTTCAAGCCGGCCGCCCACAACCCGAGGTCGTATATCCCGAGGTCGTATTGGCAGAGACCTGAGTCACAAGGAGTGTGCGAACGGGGTTCGATAAACGTTTTGTCAAGGCAAGGGAAAGAGAAGAGCGAGAGACGGGGGAGGGTGGGAGAGGGGGCGGGGTCTTTCGGGGACATGACCAAACCTGGAGACTGGGTTCGAGACCGCAGAAGGACTTGCTTCATGGATATCCGTCCGTGTGGTGCATTATCTTTCCTCTTTCTCTCTCCTCTGTCTCTGTTTCTCTCGAGTGTGTGTGTGTTTTACAAAGTGCGGGAGAAAAGGTCTATGCAGACCAGAGGGCTAAGACGTAAGTGACGGCGCGCAGACCACGTTTCCCCGGGCAGAAGTTACAGGAAGCACGTGGCGTAACAGACAACGTCGCCGCTTTGACGTCGGTCCTCGACGTCTTCGACGAATCGGATGGTTTGCTTCGGGTGGTAAACGAGCGACTGGGACATGGAGGGTCGGGGAGAGGTTATGTGTCGAGCCTCGGTACGATATCATGTTCTCGTGGGCCGCCGTTTCCTGCCCCCCGGCCAGAGACGTCAGATGTCGGGGAGACGGAGGAATTCTTTTAGGAAAGCATTATTCTCCTCTCTGGAAATTCATGTTTGCTCAAGAGATTCATTGCTCTCGTCTTCCGTCGTTGTTCTGATGCAGCGGTAAATTTGCCCGTTTTAAGCTCAGTCCCATCTATCTCCTACAGAACATATACATGCTTCCATTTTCGGACTTAGACTGCGACGCCGAAGGGTACAAAATATGGGAGATGTTTCAGTCCATGTACCTGTTCTCGTGGTAGGCGGCGGACCGACCGGTCTGTTCACGTCCTACATGCTGTCCAGGCACGGAGGTTGGTCCCCAGATCTGATAATTCTTATTTATGTCACCGATGATAAGATCGCCATGAGCTAGCCAAAAGAGACTGACAAAAACATCAGTCAAGTCCCTCCTCATCGAAAAGTACCCCCAGCGCCTGGCTGCGCCGAAAGCACACGCACTATGCCCGCGGACGCTGGAGATATGCAGGCAGTACGGCCTCGATACGAATACGCTGCGGCGGCTTGGGACGCCCCGCGAGGAGGCGTACTGGGTTAATTTCCTGACAAATTTGAGCGGAGAGAGAATTGGTTACCTACCGTATGAGAGGATGGACGCAGGGGTCTTGGAGAGCACGCCAGAGGTAGCCATCGTCGATTATTCGTTACGGACTTGTAGCTGATGTTCTACAGATGATTCACAACATCCCACAGCCAGACTTTGAAAGATTTATCGCGCAGGAGTTGATGTTCGACTCTAATGTCGAGCTTCGCAAGGGTGTTGCGTTTGTATCGTGTACACAGGCATGTCCTGCTACGACATTTACCTTCGTCACGCTGACGGACTCTCAGCACGGAGATCGCGTATTCTCCATTCTCGAAGAGCGCGCCACGAAGCGGCGGTGGACCGTCGTGTCAAACTACGTGATCGGCTGCGACGGCGCAAAGAGCCAGGTGCGCAAGTCGCTCAACATCGAGACTGAAGGCGAAGATGGATGTGAGTGAGCCTTTTGACGTGAACCATTTGCCCGTCTTAGTACTCATCACTACCGGCAGACGAAACGATGATGACGATACACTTCAACGCCGACCTCAGACCCGTCGTGAAGGAGCGCGTGGGGATGTTGCACTGGATCGTCGACCCGGCGTGCTCCGGTTTCGTCATCGCGTACGACCTCGGAGGGAACCAGGTGTTGATCAGCAACTTTGACGTATGAACTTCCAGTAAACCTACTTCTTCGTGAAGCTTACCTCCGCAGTCGAGAAAACACCCCGCCGAGGCGTGGAGCAAAGACCTCGCACGCGAAACAGTCGCAGCAGCGATCGGCCAAGACACGCCCTTCGAGATCCTGAGCTACCGGCCATGGGTCCTCAGCCGCAAGGTCTCGGAAGAATACAGACGCGGCAACACGTTCCTGTAACCCTCCCCCTTTTCTCGTTCTTCTCACCTTTACTAAGAGAGGCAACAGAGTCGGCGACGCGGCGCACTCGTTCCCGCCCACGGGCGGCCTGGGCCTCAACTCGGGCCTCGCGGACGCGCACAACCTCGTGTACAAGATCGCAGCCGTCCAGCAGGGGTGGGCCAGCCCGAAGATCCTGGAGACGTACGAGGCGGAGCGGCGGCCGATCGCGCTCGTCGCCTCGGCGCAGAGCGTCAAGAACGGGCAGACGATCTTCTCGTTCCTCAAGGCCGTCGGCGCGGCGGCGGGCGCGGAGGACCTGGAGGCGGCGAGGAGGAGGATGTACCGGACGATACGGGACCCGGGGAGGAAAGGGGTTATTGCGAGGGAGGTTGAGGGGCAGAGGGGGCACTTTGACAACGTGGGTCTTCTTGGGGATGATGTTATGAGATGAAGGCTGACGAGGAGAACAGCTTGAGATTCATATCGGGTACGTGTACGGCGACAAGCGCCCTCCAACGCACGCATCCCACTACACGCCCAAGTTCCGACCCGGAGCGCGCCTCCCGCACGCTTGGATTACCATCAGTAATCCCTCGGAACACCTCCCCCGCCGACCCATCGACGTGTCATACGTCAAGGAGCTCTCGGACGAAGCGGTCGACGCCCGGCGGTTCTCCGTCCTGGACCTGGCGGTGCCGGGGGCGTTCAGCCTCATCGCGGGGTCGCGGCCGCTCTGGGCGCAGCGGTTCGGCGAGTTCGAGGCGAAGCTGGCGCGCAAGATTGGCGCGCGCGTGCACCTCTGGGCCGCGGGCGAGGACTTTGTGTTCGCGGGGGAGGGGCAGAAGAGGATGTTTGACAAGCAGGCAAGGTTCTCTCACGGCGGGGCGCTGCTTGTGAGGCCGGATCAGCATCTCCTGGGCTGCTTAGGGCCGGAGACGTCGGCGGAGGATTTGATATCGTTAGTAGTGAGACATTTGGGTTTAGAGACATAGACGGGAATCAAACAATGGGTTCTTCTTCCAAACATGACTTGGTCACACAGTGATGGTTTCGTTTTGTTTATTCATCTCGGCATCTAACCCAGAAACCCGTGCTGCCTCAGCCAAGCCTCGCACATCGCGGGCCACTTCGACACCGGCAGCCCCTCCGTGTCGATCCCGAACCCGTGCGGCGCGTCCGCGAAGACGTGCAGCTCGACGGGCGCCCCGGCCTCCTGCAGCGCCTGCGCGATGCGGTACGCGTTCACGACGGGCACGATCGGGTCGCTCGCGCTGTACACGACGAAGCTCGGCGGCGCGGGCCGGCGCAGCTGCGCGTCCGGGACCACGGCGTCGTACAGCTCCTGCTTGGCGGGCGGCTCCAGCGGCGCCTTGTCCGGGATGATGGTCCGGCCCTTGGCGTTGGTGGAGATCGGACCGTAGCCGATCACCGCGAACTCGAGGTCCGGGACGGGACCGCCGGCGGTGGCGGACCAGGTGGAAGGGTACTCCGCCAGCAGCGCCGAGGCGAGATGGCCTCCCGACGAGAGGCCGCAGACGGCGAGCTTGGCGGAGGGGTTCTTCTCGGCGATGAGGCGGAGGGCCTGTCGCGCGTCGTCGAGCGGTGCGGAGGGCCCGGTCTCGGCGTTGGGGAAGCGGTGGACGAGGACGTGGGCCTCGAAGCCGAGGGACGCGAGCCAGCGGGCGACGGCGACGCCCTCGCGGCCGACCATGAGCTCGACGTAGCCGCCGCCGCCGAGGACGATTATCGCGCGGCCGTTGGGGGATGTGGTGGGCTTGTAGGTGAAGACCCAGGGGCGGGCGACGGCCTTGGCCACGGCGTGGTCGATTGTGCCGCCGGGGGCGTCGAGGGTTATGGCGAAGGCGTCGCAGGGGGAAGAGTCCCAGAGCGGGAAGGCCGAGTCGGCGGCGAAGAGGCCTGATGGCGAGGTCATGATGCTTGTGTGTGTGATGACGATGGTGAGTTGAGAGTTGTGAGAAGAGGAGGAGTTCAGACGAGTTGTGTGTCTGTTGTCGTGAGGAGCGAGTCGTCGGTTTATGTGGTTCTCGGGTCATCTTGGACCGAGATGCCGAGGCCGCGGTGAAGTGATTCCCGGGCGAAGCGGAACCGGAGACGTTGTAAACGGATTTGTTTATAATTGTGGTGATGTGTTTATGGATGTGACGATTGTGCAAGTCGCCTGGTGAGTTGAGTGTTCCGGCCTCATAAACAAAACAACAGGAGCCAGTCCATATGTGGCGGGGTAAATGAGACCGATCAACGGAACTCCGCTCATTGCAGTCAAGTCAAGAGAGCCGGAAGAAAAGATGAAGTATGTAGTTTCTTACGAGTTTCGACAACGCTCGTCGTCTCGGTCAGAGTTGGCAATATCTACACTGAACAGAAACCATCCCCAGGGCCCTTCTCAACCAGGCCATCTACGGCTCAAGGGTATACGTGACGTTGTTCCCCGGGGATAAAACTCAAACGTAAAGACAGTCGTCTTGCCACCCTTAGTAACAGCATCGACAGTGGCCTGCGGGAGAATGACCTTGGCGCCGTCGTACCTCCACTGCCCGTCGTACGTCTACACAGCACCGTCAGTAAACAATCCCTAATTCGAGACTTGAGAAGAAACTCACAATACGCGCCTGCTGCAGCGGTCCAAGCACACTCGTCCACTCGTCAAACAAATACGTCCCGTCGCTCTTCACCGCCTTGACCGTGGCCGGCATCCTCAGCCCCTTGTACTCGATCGGGATGTTGAGGTCCGCGCCGGCGACGGCCTTGGACGCGCCCGCCGACAGCCGGGGAACGTCCCACTGCACCAGCTCCACCTGCGCCGTCGACCCGGCCGAGAACTCGAGCGTGAGGTTCGCCTTGCTGCCCGGCGCCGCCGTCGCGGAGAGGTATTTCCCGAGGAAACTAGCTTTCAGCGTAACGTCCGACGCCCCCGAGGTGAAATCCTGGCCGGCGACTAAAGCGGCGCCGGAGGAGGTTTTTATGCCCCTGAGAGTGTTGCCGTTGAACTGCCAGGGGAGAACGGCGTCTTTGACGCTCTCGCCGGCCTTGTTCCACACGAACGCGGAGGAGGACTGCGTGATGGCCGATCCGTCGACGGTGCTATCCGGGAGGGAGTTTCGCACGCCCTGCGCGGCGGCCTTGACTACCCCCAAGGACGTCGGGTCGCGCCACGTGCCCGCGTTGCGGTCGAGGTGGTCCAGCCCGTTGTCCCAGATGACCACGGCGGTATTGAGCTCCGTCGCGGTCCGCACGAAGGCATCCGTCCACTTCCACCGCGCAGCAGGCTCCGTGTTCAGCGGGCTCGCGTCAAACTCCCCGATGATCAGCGGCACGTCGGTGAAATTCCCCCTGACGACGGCCAGGTCCGTCCTCATCTGCGCCTTGTCCGCCTCGCTGCCCCAGATCGTCCTGCCCCAGGCGCCGAAGACGAAGTCGTAGGGACTGTAGTAGTGGTACTGCAGCGCCCAGGGGTTCTTGATGCTCGCGGGCGCCTTGAACCACTGCGTGGTCTTGTACCCGTCCATGCTCCCGCCCACGAGGTTCACCACGCGCCGCTGGTTGAACCCGCCGCTGTCGGCGAGCGCCTTCAGGAAGATGTCGTTGAGCTCGTTGAGGTGCGCGCCGTGCTCGGCCGTCGTGGCGGGCGGCTCGTTGATGGGCTCCAGGGAGACGAGGGAGGACTTGCAGGCCAGCTTCTGGGCGATCTGCAGCCAGAGGGCGTAGAACTTGTCGTTGAGGGCCTTTTTGGCGTCGGGGGTCGTTGCTTTGGTCACGTCGGCCCAGTTCCACGAGTCTGGGGGATGTGAGCGGAGGGAGGCTAGAAGATTAAGAAAAAGGGGGGGGGATTACCGTGGTGGACGTTCGTGAGGACGTAAAGCCCCCGCGCGGTCGCCATGTCGACCACGTCCGAGACGCGCTGCAGCCACGCCGCGTCGACGGTGTAGTTCGGCGCGGCGCTGGTGAAGTGGTCGCTGTACGTGACTAACATCATCATCATCCATCGTCAGCAAACTACACTCTACTCTCTGCTCTTACACGCACTCCCCCACTTACCCGGGATTCGGACGCTCTTGAAGCCGGCGGCTTTCACATCGTCAAACGTCTTCGCGACGACGGGCGGGTTGTTCCACGACCCCTCGTTCGGAATCGCGTCGAGCGTGTTGCCGAGGTTCCACCCGGGGTTCATCGCCTTGACGTAGTCGACGGCCGAGATGTCCGTAAAGCTACCCGCGCAGCCTGCCGTCGGAGCGGCGCTGGCGGAGGAGGACCTGGTGGTTGTGCTCGTCAGTCGGGCTGAGCTGCTGGTAGACGCTCTCGAGGTGGTCGTCTGCAGCGTGGTGGGAGCCGCTCCCTGGAGCACTGCGAGTACCCTGGCCCCATTTGTCAGAATATGAGAGAGAGGTTAGGGGGAGGGAGAGAACTCACAGTCGTTCTGCTTCTGGCACGTCCAACCCGCAACGCAAGTCGTCGGCCCCGTCCAGCCGGTCCCGCCGCACTGGCCGTACGGCGTCTGCTGGGCGGAGGCCAGTCCCACGAGCGCCAGGAACGCGGCGAAGCCAATATCGGACTTCATCGTGACGGTTGGACGAGAGATGGAGAAGCAGAAGACGACGGTATCCCGAGCGTTCCTTGGGAGCGGCGCGGCTTGGGTTATACTACACGCCCGAAGCACTCGCTCCGTCGAAGGCATTCCCAATCCAGGCGACGCAGCGTCTACCGCCGCCCCGCGGCTCCCACGGCATGCCGCATGCATTATCTGGGCATGACATGCGAGAAGATCGAGGAGAAGAAGACTTACAGGGCCAATCCAGCCGCCAAAGCGTGGAGCGCCGCCCTTGGTGGAAAATCGCGCGGGAACATTGGCTGCAGCGACTGATGGGTAAGGAACGTGTGAGCCGAGAAGAGCTCGGCAGAGAACGAATGAAAAGGCGTGGTTGAAAGCCACCAACGAATGATCACGGCCTTCGAATGTCTGCACGACGGCGGGAGGACCTTGCCCTTTTGAGCAGCTCGGAGGCGCCTCTCACGATAACTGGCCACTCAATACGGACGAGCGTGAGATGATGGGTTGCATCACGTATATTGAGGGGGGAGAGAAGCTAACCAACTGCTATCCGAAATAGGAAACTTGACGACTTGCCTCCGCGGCGGGGGGAATTTCCCCTCATCCAACCCGGCGGAGTCGTACGTCTTTACACTGGCAATTCTTGTAGAGATGGTTGCAGCGAGTTTGTAATTGAGGTTAATTCGTCGAGTAGCAAGTCGACCCATGAACGCGGTCGCGAGGAGCGGAGACGGAGAAATTTCCAAATAATTCAGGGGAGCTGGAGAAAAGCTTGTTTTGCGCCGCCCATCCTGCTGCAAACCGACTCGGCCGGGTAATTGAGGGGAGATGTCGTGTGGTGTGGTGATAAATGAGCTGCCCGTTTCTCGAATTCCGAGTCATTCCCTGCGCCGACCGATCAACATCAGACGAAGCTATCGATCACTAATCCCCTGGCCGCGATATTGAGGGGTTCTTCTGAACGAGGCCAGACCCCACTCGGCATGCTGAGCCGTTCCGATGCGCCGGCGAGCAGACGGGACCCCGGACACCGGCTCCGTGATAGTCCCGAGCTCCGTCAGCCATTCTCTCTGCAGTTGTAGGGGTATTCGGTCGTCGCGTAGGTAGCTGAAATAAGCCAGCCCTTCCGTCGCAGGTTCGAGACCTGCCAAACCTCGGTCCTCAACCCAATCCTGTATCATGAATGCCCAGTACTCCGAACGCCGCCGCGCAAGTGGTATATCGTGATAAATCAAAACCTCTCGAACCGGGGAGGACGTATTCTTTTCGCGGCCTAGATGGCAAACCCGGTCGTGGATGGTTCCGTCTGCGCAGTCCATCCATCCGCGGCCCGGCGCGCCTGGGCGGTGCATGCCGTGCTGCCATCACCTCGCAGCCCGTTCTCGCATGATTGGGGTATTCGTTTCATCCGTTCGCGTTTTTAAACCTCCTTCGTTCTCCCATCGTGATCTCTCGGCCTCATCGCTTCGGCGGCCCCGGCGGCGGCGGCGGATCCGTCGGCGTCCCGCGGAACTGGTTCTTCAGCTCCTGAAAGAAGAAGTGCGCGAACCCACGCCCTTCGGGATCAGCTGTTGTTGCACCAGCGTCAGCAACCCTTCTGCTCCCCTTTTGTCTTTCCTTCCTCCACGGCTCGTGGAGAGAGCGGCTTACCCGAGGCCTCGCCCTGGCGCAGCGGCTCGTGCGGCATCGGCCCGTTCTGCTTCTCGTCGACGAACCTCTGGATGCGGCCCACCCCGCGGTGGAAGCCTGGGCTTCGGAGGATCTGCGCAGGGAGGGGGATTGTCAGTTGAAGGTTCCACGAGGGGGGGGGAGGGGAGATGGAGGGGTAGGGCGGACCTGGCGGATGATGACGTCCTCAAAGGCGACGAGGGCGCGGAGGAGGATGTTCAGAGGCGGCGCCATTTTGGAGATGTGTTAGTTTTCAACACATTCGAGGAACGAGTCGACGATGTCGCGGTTGCGGGTTCGAGGTCGAGGTCGATCGAAGGTTGGGGGATTTGGATTGTCGATGGTGGCGACCGTGAACTTCAACTGCAGGACCCACTTCGATTTGTCATCAGCGAATCATAGACTTGGAAGCACCCAGCATCAACGAGAGGTGATGTCTATCAGTTTCTTCTTGTTTGCGCTACAATTCTGTCTCTCTACGACTCTAAGCATGCGGATATTGCCGCTTGCTGCGGTAAATGATCTCGCTCTTCCACATCATCATTCGTGTCAGCCCTCGAGCTCCCTCCTCGGCGTCTTCATAGTGAGCCGGTATGGTCCTTGTGCGGTGATGAACACAGGTATGAGACGCAGGCGTACACATCCTACACCCACGAAAGACTGTCGCCGGATGCCAAACTGAGCCGAAGGGGGGAAAGGCCAAGCCACATCGTCCGCGACGCCGATAGAGTACCCTTGACGTCTGGGGGAATGCACCAGCGATATACACTGGTCAGCAAGGTCAATATATATCTATACGAATCGGGTCAACTGCTGAGAGTGGACAGGCCCCGACCGGGAACAATGTAGACGGCAGGGCTAGCGGAGAGCCACATCGCACACCCACGTTGCGACTGACATGGGCCGTAGTGATTCTAGTAGGTCACAGTCTTCTGTCGGGCCTGTAAGGAGGTCGTCGTCGTCGTCGCGCCGGTCCTCCGTCGGGACCTCGTCGGCTAATACGCACTACCTGCCGGTATCCTTGGCCATGATTTTCTTCTTGGGGATCTAGATTGGGGACTCCTCATCCCGCAAACTGGTCCCAATCGGTCCACTTGAAAGGCAGCCCAATGTCGAGGTTCGCCTCGAGCGCGTTGTCGACCGCCGGCAGGTTGAAGCTGGGATCGAAGTGACCAAAGACGTCCAGGTGGGGCATGGCATCCACCACCGAAAAGTCGATGTTATCCATCGCCGGCAACTCCGCCGAGGTGCCCATGGGAGCCGCTGGCGCTTGGGCGACTGCCGCGTCTAGCACCGCCGAGGGGGCAGCAGGCTCCTCAGCCCTCCCGTTGGACGGCAGGTCGACATGAGAAGACAGCGGCGCACCGCCTGCGCCCTGAGCCAGCGACGTCGCCGCTCGCTCCATCTCTCTAAGAATGCGCTCGCCCAGCCCGGCTACTACCTTCGCGCTCCAGAAGACGTCGCCGAAGCGCTTCATGAGCTCCGAGTTGGACTTGAAGGCGCCGCGAGCGCGGGTGCGGAACATGGGCAGCGCGCTGTGGCGCATCTTGCGGTACTCGACGCTTAGCGCGAGGGAGAGCGCGTAGGGCACGAGGGGCACGGGACTGAGGTGGTCGCGGCGGATGGCGGAGGCGATGCGCTCCGCAGCTAGGGAGCGTCGTGCGTTCGCGGAGGCGGGAGGGATCGTCTGCGCGTAGTGGGACGGCGGGCCCGGCCGGGGTAGGCGACACGACAGAATGATGACTGCGTGGTAGAAGGTTTCAATAGTTGCTGGGAATGGTAAGCATCAAACACTTGCCGACACAAGTAGAGAGGGACGCACCGAGGAGCGGAGTGGGAACCTCCAAAGCTCCGGCTTCCAGAATCATCGGCTCCAAGACGGGCAGGTCGATGAACGGCTTCGCCTCGAGCGACTGCGCGATGACACCCGGCCGGTACAGCTCGATCACCTTGTCAAGCCACTGGACGACCGATAGAAGAAGGCGAAAGCATGGGCTCTGCCTTCGGAAGCAGTCCTCCAGGCCAGGTCCAATGTCCCCTTCGTGCAGGACGGACGGCCTTCCGTACGTCGCGGCGTTGATTCGATCGAGCGCCCATACGGCGCAGAACAGGGTATCCAACGAGTCGTCACTAGTGTGGAACAGCTGCAGGCCTAGAGTCTGGGAGTGGTGCACCGCCCTGGCACCCAGTTGCGCCGGTAGGTCGGCCTCGTCGGCGCCAGACGGCTGGATGTAGAGCGACAGCATGCAGAGGGCGCGGATGTGGATCGTCCGGTCCGGTATCAAGCTGGTCTCCAGGATGGTTCTGATGGACCCCGAAAGCTCCCGGTGGAAGTCTTGGTAGCTCATCTTCTTATTCCCGTGGTTGGCTAGGCGCAGGTGGCCCTTCATGTCCGGGTCAGAGGCAGCGGCCAACGCAACAACCTGTCGCATAACAATCGCCGCGGGAGAATCGCCGTCGTCGATGACATCTTCCGGGACGAGGGAGAAGATGGGGTGGATCTTCTCCCGGTAGACCTTGTGCAGGTACTTAAAGTCCTTCTCGGGCGGGACGCAGGCGAGACAGTTCGCCTTGACGAACGGCAACAGCACCTTGTCGATCATAGCGGGTGGGCGTGAGACGACGGTGCTGGAGGCCTGGCCGGTGGCCGCGTTGCCGCTGGGGAGCCAGACCCCGACCTCAGCATTTTGCGTAGGGTTGGCTGCTGAGTCCATGTCGGCGGCCTCGGTGAACATGCCCACGGGATTGAGATCGCCAACGAATCGCGTCTGCGCGCTCGGGGCATCTGCCTTGCCCTCGGTGGTGTTGGAGTCCCGGCGGTTCGGCGTCCCGATCAGGCTCTGGAGCCCGTCCGGGCCGGCCGACGCGGATTTGCGGTGCTTCGCGGGCGAGCCGGAGCCCGCTGCGACATGTCTTGGGAATGTGTCAGCTCAGGACGCGGGGACTGAACCCACTGCCAGATCGGGAAACGAACCCATCATTGCCGGACGGCGATCCCCCGGTCCCGTCCTGGGCGTCCGAATGTGCAGGCTCGCCATGAATGCAACGTTTCTGAAGAGACTGTCAGGCGAGAACTTTCACTCCGAAATGAGGCGCAGAGGAAGCAAACCTTTTTCTTACGGCAAGATTCGCAAGCTTGCTGGACTTGCTTGCGCTTTAGAGGAAGACCCGAAGCGTCGGAGCCGACGAATTTGACGCCTTTGGCCAAGCTGTTCATCGTCTCGGTCGAGTGGTGTTTTGCCGGGGGAGGTAACGAGGGTTCGGCATTATCAATACGGATTTTCGGCCATCAGGAGTGGTGTAAGAGGGTGTGAAAGTGACAGACGGTGAGATAAGGCACGAACCATTGTGGCAGCAGGTGTGACTCGATTCGGCTTAGTCACCCGCCCCATTTTCTCGGTGTAGCGTCGGTGTAGCTGTACCCGCTCACCGAAGTATCTTCACCTCTGCCTTGGCTGGTGGGTGACTCCAGGGTTAGGAGTGCCCGCTCTTTGAAGTTGCTTTACCGATAATTGAGGAAGCGATTCACACAGAGATGAGAAACCTTCATTCGTATCACTTCGAGGAGATTTTTTGATCCCTAGCCAAGAGATTGGCCCCAACCTCAAATTGCACAAATTATCTATCACACCATACCCTACCTAGGTAGGCAGAGATGAACATGCCAAACGCCGACGCTATGCCAACAACCCAATTTTGTCGCTGAAACTTCTTACAGAACACCAGCATGAGCAAGCTCACTGCGTCCGGCCTCCAAGTCCGCTCTTGACCCCTTCCAGGACCGCTCCCCACTGGCCACCCAGGCCCTTCTGCGTGGCCGCGTCGCTGTAGCGGCCCGTCACGAGCTTGCGCATGAGCAGCGTCTCCTTGGCCTTACTGAGCTTCTTGCCCTCCTCCTGAGCGAGGAACTGCTCGAACCACTCCTCCTCTGTCGCGTCAAACGGCAGCCCGATCAGCTCTGTCGCCCTGGCCGCCGTCTCTTCGCCGGGGTGCGCATCGAGCACGCAGGTAACCAGCTGTCGGAAGAGCTGCGCCTTGATGGGCTCGGCGTGCGTCCTGGCGTAGTAGAAGGCCTCGGTGACGCTTGTCCTAGCCATGGCGTTGAACAGCAGCTCCACGGCCTCGGAAGTCTTGAGGATGGGCTGCACCGTGTGGAAGTAGGACAGAGGCAGGGTGTAGTCGCCCTCGGGGGAGTGTCGCACGAGCGCGGTCATGATCTCGTCGGAGAAGTCGGTCGTGAGCGAGGGATGTGCGATGTACTCGAGCGCTTTCTGTGGACCGGGTCGTTAGCATCGAACTCATTGTGGGGATGTAAACAGTCGCACCTCGAATTGCAAGTGGTCCAACAGCCAGAGACCCTTCATGAAGATCTGATAGCTCTTGGGGACACCCGACGTGACGGCAAACTGAGAAGAGGCCTGCGATCTCGACTGGTTCGTGTCAAAGTCGAGGAGGATGTAGTAGAAGATGGAGAGGCGGTGGTGCATCGACATGTTGGCCTCGCAGAGCTGCTGGTGAAGAGTGGCCAGCGCAGTCTCGGATTTGGGAGGGTACGTCTTGGCTGCAGTACGGTCAGTCGATCGTCAAGGAGAATAGAGGCGCGCGAGACGTCGCACCCTTCGTGAGGCCAAGGGCCTTCAGCACCCGGTCGATAAACAAGACGCCATCGAGGCTCTTGCGGCATGTCTCGATTTCCTGGTTCGACTTGCGGTCGTACGGGAAGGACTTCGAACCGAAGATGCCCGCAAAGTTCGTGTAGTCAAACATGGCCATTTTGACGGGGTGTAGTATCGAATTGAGTCGAACGGGGCGTGGTTGAAGATTCGATCGCGACGATCAAAGAATCGGGATTGACGATGGTTGCTGCCCGCTGGACTTTTTGGCGGGGGGCAACGGTGCTGCACGCCTGGGGACAGCACCAAGCTCTAGGTGCACTGTAAGTACGTACCCCAAAGACTGTCGCGCTACGCCTGTGGAGCCGGGCGCCAACCACAGCGCTCCAGCCACAGTCGCGGCTGCGCGTAAGGTCAACTAGCACGGCGGGGAAGGCGGTGTGACAGCAGAATCGTGGCTTGTTTGTTTACAATCGACCCAATTCGTGAGCAATTCAAACAAACCAAAGTGGGGGAGCCAAACAACAGACAATTCGCACGCCCATCCCACCATCCGGCTTTCCGTTTCCATCATCGCACATTACCGACCGACGCGGGTTTTTTTTGGCCAGCAAAGTTGCTGCAGCTTCCGCGCTCTCTTTTTTTGTCTCGTTTGGCTTCTTATCAACTCTTTTGATTGAGATACCCCCGAGTGCCTCACATAGGTACGGTACCTACTTATTCGCAACTACTCCCCATTTCCACCGACACACAGACCGCACACAATGTCGTCTCGGCCGCGCCGTGCGACGCGCCGGCAGGCGATAGTCGACTCTTCCGACGATGATGAGATCGTAAACGCCACCATGAAGGTCGAAAGCGAGGACGACTTCGAGCCAGAACCCTCCAAGAGCCCCCCGAAGCGCGCGACACGTTCGCGCAAGAGCGCCGCACCCGCCGCATCCGCCTCAACTCCCGCTCCCGCACCAGCAGCCGCCCCCCGTCGTCGTGGCAGACCAAAGAAGAATGCCGACACGTCGGTAGTTGAAGCGCCCTCGACGATTGAGCCAGTCGTCAAGACCGAGGAGGAAGAGCCTGCGACGTTGCTGGAAGAGCCCACCGCGCCCCTCGAGGAGGCTGCTTCGACTATCGAGCCCACCGAGATGTTCGACCCTAACCAGACTGTTCCGACAATCGAGCAGGAGAACGAGCAGGAGAATACCCCCAGGAAACCATCGCCGACGCCCCGGAAGCCCAGGAGGAGCGTCGCCCCCCGCGCGGGCACCAGGTCCGCGACCCCCGAGTCCGTCGCATCCGCCTCCGCTGGCAAGCCAAAGCCGTCTCCCTCGCCGGCGCCCTCCCAGCGCCGTAGCGAGCCGCTGGCGGACATCACGGCGTCGAGCGTCAACGAGAAGCCGTCCGTGATCGACGAGACGCAGGCAGCTGTGAAGCCCATCCGCGCCATGGACACCATCATGGAGAAGCCGATGGATATCGTCCTCAAGTCGCGCACCATGGCGCTTCCCGTGGTCGAGGACACAACACCCAAGCCGCGCCTTGTCATCACCTACCTCATCCTGACCAACTTCAAGAGTTACGCTGGACGGCAAGAAGTCGGACCCTTCCACGGCTCCTTCTCCTCCGTCGTCGGCCCCAACGGTTCTGGCAAGTCCAACGTTATCGACTCTCTCCTGTTCGTCTTCGGTTTCCGAGCCAGCAAGATGCGTCAGGGCAAGCTTTCCGCCTTGATCCACAACTCCGCGCAGTACCCCAATCTGGACTACTGCGAGGTTTCCGTGCACTTCCGCGAGGTCATGGACCAGGTAAGCCAGCGTCATTCCATACCACTTGTCAGCAGTTGCTAACGAGCCCCAGCCCGGTGGCGGTCACGAAGTCATTCCCGACTCCGATCTCATCATCTCCCGCAAGGCCTTCAAGAACAACTCCAGCTCCTACTACATCAACGGCAAGACCTCCAACTTCACCTCCGTCACGACCCTTCTCCGCGAGCGCGGCATCGACCTGGACCACAAGCGTTTCCTCATTCTGCAGGGTGAGGTCGAGTCCATTGCCCAGATGAAGCCCAAGGCCGCCAACGAGCACGACGACGGTCTTCTCGAGTACCTGGAGGATATCATTGGCACTTCAAAGTACAAGGCACCCATCGAAGAGTCCGCGGCCGAAGTCGAAACACTCAACGAGATCTGCATGGAGAAGAGCGGCCGCGTCCAGCACGTCGAGAAGGAGAAGAACAGCCTCGAAGACAAGAAGAACAAGGCCTTGGCGTACATTCGCGACGAGAACGAACTCACTCTCAAGCAATCCGCTCTATACCAGCTCTACATCAGCGAGTGCAACGACAACGTCGCCGTCACCGAGGAGGCCATCAGCCAGATGCAGGCCCAACTCGATGACGAGCTGGAGAGGCACCACGGCAGCGAAAAGGTCATCAAGCAGCTGCAGAAGGCGTACTCCCACGGCAGCAAGGAATTTGAGGCGGAAGCGAAGAACGCCGAGGCCCTTGTTAAGGAGATGGCCAAGTTCGAGCAGGAGCGCGTCAAGTTCGACGAGAAGAAGAAGTTCTTGAAGGACAAGCAAAAGAAGCTCGAGAAGTCCATGGCCAACGCCGAGAAAACTGCAGAGGAGGCCGACGAGACCATTGCTCAGTGCACCGAGGAGATTGAGACGCGCGCCAAGGAGATTGCTTCTCTCGAGGTCCGCGTGCAGGAAGAGGAGGCAGAGCTCGCGACCATTCGCGAGAGCCTCAAGGGCAAGACTCAGAAGTTCTCCGACCAGATCGCCGTCAAGCAGAAGTCGCTGGAGCCGTGGAACGAGAAACTCAACCAGAAGCAGTCCGCCATTGCCGTTGCTGAGAGCGAGATGAACATCCTCGAGGAAAAGGCCAACGCCGGTGCTGTCGCCATCTCCGAGACGGAGGCCAAGATCGCAGCCATCGAGGACCGCAGAGCAGCCAAGGTCAAGGAGCTGGAGGAATGTCAAGCCGAGAAGGTCAAGTTGGAGCAGGAAGCCAAGGAGGTCGAGCACGAGCTGGGCCGCTTCAACGCGCACGAGGCCAAGATGCGTGCGAAGGTCTCCAACGCCAGACAGAAGGCCGACGAGGCGCGCTCGAGTCTGTCTAAGACGCAGACCCAGGGCAACGTCCTCACTGCCCTGATGCGCATGAGGGAGTCGGGTCGTATCGACGGCTTCCACGGAAGACTCGGCAACCTGGGTGCGATCGACCAGAAGTACGACGTCGCCATTTCCACCGCCTGCGGTGCCCTCGACAACTTCGTCACCGACACGGTCGAGGCTGGCCAGCAGTGCATCGAGTACCTTCGCAAGACCAACCTCGGACGTGGAAACTTTATGTGCTTGGACAAGCTTAGAGTTCGCGACATGAACCCCATCCAGACGCCCGAGAATGCGCCTCGCCTGTTCGACCTGGTGAACCCCAAGGAGGAGAAGTTCCGCCCCGCATTCTACCACGCTCTCCAGGACACGCTCGTTGCCAACGACCTTGCCCAGGCCAACAGGATTGCCTACGGTGCCAGGAGATGGCGTGTTGTGACCCTGGCCGGTGAGCTGATCGACAAGTCTGGTACTATGTCCGGTGGTGGCAACACTGTCAAGAAGGGCCTCATGTCCTCGAAGCTCGCTTCCGACACCACCAAGGAGCAGGTCGCCAAGCTTGAAGAGGATCGTGACGTGCTTGAAGAGAAGTATCAGGACTTCCAGGAGCAGCAGCGAGAGCTCGAGAACAGGCTGCGCGACCTGAACGAGCAGATCCCCAACCTCGACACCAAGATGCAGAAGATCAATCTCGAAATCGACAGCGCCGCCAGGAACCTCGCCGACGCCCACCGCCGCATCAAGGAGCTGAGCAAGGAGCACCAGCCTTCCGCAAGCGACAACAACCGCATTGCCGCCCTCCGCAAGGAGATTGCAAAGCTCAACAAGGAGGTTGAGAAGCTCCACGAGGAGATGTCTGGCGTTGAGGACGAGATCAAGGCGCTCCAGGACAAGATCATGCAGGTCGGTGGTGAGAAGCTCCGCATCCAGAAGGCCAACGTCGACTCTCTCAAGGAAGAAATTGTGTCCCAGAACGAGGAGACTTCCAACGCCGAGGTCCGCAAGGTCAAGGCAGAGAAGCAGAAGACGAAGCTGGAGAAAGATCACGCCAAGGCAGCCAAGGATATCGAGGCGGCGATTCGCGACCTCGAGAAGCTCGAGCACGAGATCGAGAACCAGGGCGAAAAGGCAGAGACGCTCCAGAGCCAAGTCGAAGAGGCCGAGGAGGCATTGGCAGCGAAGAAGGAACAGCTGTCATCCCTCAAGGCCGAGCTCGACGAGAAGACGGCAGAGCTCAACGCCACCAGGGCGAGCGAGATCGAAATGCGCAACAAGCTCGAGGAGAACACCAAGGTGCTGCAGGAGAACCAGAAGAGGCTCATGTACTGGAACGACAAGCTCTCGAAGCTGACGCTCCAGAACGTGGACGATCTCACCGGTACGTCGAAGCCGTCCAGGGTTACGCCTGCACCCAAGGCTCGCGCCGAGGGCGAGGAGGGCGAAGAAGGCGAGGACGACGAGGAGGGAGATGACACGGTGGTACCAGCTGCCAAGGCGGAGGAGTCTCGGCATTCTGCAGGTGACGAGGACGAGGACGAAGAGGAGGAGGAGGCCCCGTCGCAGCCCGCGAAGCAGCCCTCGGAACTGCCCATGTACACCCCCGACGAACTGGCCGACATGAGCAAGGAGAAGCTCAAGGGCGAGATTGCGGCGCTGGAGGAGAAGACGCAGAACGTCAACGTCGACCTCGGCGTCCTCTCTGAGTACCGTCGCCGTGTCGAGGAGCACGCCGCGCGTTCATCCGACCTGCAGACCGCCGTCGAGCAGCGCGACGCCGCCAAGAAACGCTGCGACGAGCTCCGTCGCCTGCGTCTCGAGGGGTTCATGGAGGGCTTCAGCACCATCTCGCTCCGCCTCAAGGAGATGTACCAGATGATCACCATGGGCGGCAACGCCGAGCTCGAGCTCGTCGACTCCCTCGACCCCTTCAGCGAAGGCATCCTTTTCAGCGTCATGCCCCCGAAGAAGTCGTGGAAGAACATCAGCAACCTGTCTGGTGGCGAGAAGACGCTCTCCAGTCTGGCGCTCGTCTTTGCCCTGCACCACTACAAGCCGACGCCGCTGTACGTCATGGACGAGATCGACGCCGCGCTGGATTTCAGAAACGTGAGTTGGCATCCCATCACCCTGTGATTACCCTTGATCCTTTAACTGACACTTCGCCACCGCAGGTCTCGATCGTTGCCAACTACATCAAGGAGCGCACCAAGAACGCCCAGTTCGTTGTCATCTCGCTCCGAAACAACATGTTTGAGCTGGCCGCCCGTCTCGTTGGCGTCTACAAGGTGAATCACATGACGAAGAGCGTGACGATCGAGAACCAGGACTACATCGTGCGGACGCGTCAGGTGCCACCGGGCAGTCAGGCGACGCAGCAGACGGCGGTGGCGCGGTGAAATTCTGGAAAGGAGGGGAAGGAATAGAATCCTTTCCCCTTATTTACATGGAACGAATAATGGCTTGCTCTATGCTTTCTGAAGGAGTTTGGACTTGATATCTTGTTTGGTTTTTATTTGTTCGTCTCCCCCTGCCTCGGCAGCTTTTGGGTCGGGTGTCTTGTTTGTGTCATGGGCTATAATGACTGTAACGAGAGGCGCTGGTGAGATGGAGACAGCGAGATGTAATGGCTCTGGCTGAAATGATATTGGAGGCTTCGTGTCTTTTCTGGTTCGTGAGACTCTGTCACCACCCTGTGAACGTCTTCTGTGCGCCTTCGCTTCCTGGGCCTCGGCCTGGGAAGTGCGCAATCTCGTGGCACGTCTGACGGTGTTTATGGATTGTGAGTCAACGTTCCCCTCTTAACGAATGGCAACGTGTTGGGCGCATGGGCTGAAACGAGATGCTTCGCTGACTTGGGTGAGTGATCTCGGCCGAGTCTCTTGTTTATTGACCGAGGGGTGATCTCCTGGGGTCGGTCACATGGTACCTTGCATGATTTCGACGAAAAGGGGCATGAGGGACTGTCTCGGGTGAGGGCATGCAGCTGACGTGCGACGGGGAGAGAGAGCTGTGTTCCCCGGATTCTTGTCTGTCGGTCTTGGGACAGGGATTCGTATCATGGCATCTGGGGAGGGCCAGATGGACGACGGACTTAGGCGAGGGGGGGCTTCGATCGGGGGATGGGGGAGGTCTCACTCAGGCTTCGGTCCGCCATCGCAGGGTTTTGGTCTCGCTCACCGACTCTGTGTTCGTGAAAGTTACGGGGAGAGCGATGTCTCGGAGGGCGGATGCCAGTATTGGGAGACTCGGCGAGAGGGACGCGCGGTGAGTTACCTGCGTCGGAAGTTGTATAAATGTCCCCCCCGTGGTTGGGGCAGTGAAGTCCTTCTTGTCTCTGAGACCAGCACCACGCTCGCTGTCTTGCTTCTCTCTCTCTCTTTCCATATCATTCTTTTCTTCGAGAATCATGTTCCTCCCGTCCGTGCTCGTTCTCGCCTCCGCCGCGGCCGTCGTCGTTGCGGAGGGGTGTCATGGGGATAACCTCCTCCGCGCGATGGAGCGGCACAACGGCACGGCCTACTGCTCCGCCCTCCTGGAGCCTACCGCCGCCTCGACTGTGGGGTTGCCCGTCGAGGTGCCGACTACGTATCCCGCTGGGGATCTCTCTTCCGCCGTGAGTCTTCTCATTACCCCTTGGATGGGGATCAGGAGATACTGACTTGAAGCAGTGTTCGTGTCTTCTAGGCGTCAGCTCTACCTCCCGCACGCCGTGCCACTCCAAGACTCTGACGGGAGAGTACGCCCACGCGAGCAGCAGCAAGAAGTGCTCGTCCACGCCCACCGCCTCGGCGCACTCGGACCTCGACGGCGGGTACTCGTTCCTCCCCGTGCCGCCGCCGGCGACGTGCGGGACCGCGGAGGCGACGACGACCGTCCAGGTCACCGAGACCAGCGTCCGGACGGTGTACGTGACGAGCCTGCCCTCGAGCGAGGACGACGTGGGGCGTCCGGCGCCGGAGACGTCTGCGGCGGTCGGCGTGACGCTGACGGGAGAGCCGGTCGGGTCCGAGTCTGCATTGGTTTCAACCGTTACTCTGGTTGGAACTCCGGGTGTGACGACTATTACCACCGACGGGGAGGTCCTCACGAGGACTCTTACACCGATTTCGCCGCCGTTGAGCGTTGTCACGGTCACGGGCGAGCCGAGCGGCACGGAATCTGGGTGGACGTCGACAATCACCCTCATCAGGGAGACTACTTCCTCCGGGACGACTGTCGAGTCTGTGCTCGCCACGCCCGTCGTGACGACGTTCACCAGCGGAGGCTCGGTCGTCACCAGGACCATCACGCCGAGCGCTTCGCTGGACAGGCCGCGGGTGATTTATACCGTCGTCATCGACGGGCGGACGACGACTGTCACTGGGGAGGTGCCTGGTACACCATCTACCACTTCGTCGACGAGTTCTCCTAGTTTGGGAGCGTCGTCGTGGACTCTTTCGTGGCTTTCTAGCTCCAGCTCTCCCGTCCCGAGTTTGAGCACGGTTACGAGCGATGTTGGCGGCGGTGTGGTTTCTACCTGGGTCGTGACGCTCCCGGGCACGGCTTTGCCGAATGTCACGTCTACTACCACCTCGTCGTTTGCGTCGTCGACGGCGAGTGCTGGGGTGATCGTCATCACCAGCGTCATCGGGGGGGAGGCCTCGACGTGGACTGTTAGCGACGGCGTGACTCTTACGCCGACTTCCAGCTCTTCGTCGGCAATCACGCCTTCGCAGACGATTTCTGGTGGTATTGTTGTCGTTACGAGCGTGATCAGCGGCGTTGCGTCGACTTGGACCGTGAGCGATGGGTCGACACTCGATGGCTCGGCAACTCCCACAACCACGCCTTCTCACACTGCTTCCGGAGGAGTTGTTGTTGTCACGAGCGTCATTGATGGTTCGCCTTCTACCTGGACTGTGTCGAATGGGGTGACGTTGGGCGCGTCGAGTACCTCTACGGCTTCATCCTCTCCGACGGCGACTCCATCTGGGGGCGTCATCGTCATCACGAGCGTTATTGACGGCGCGGCTTCTACGTGGACCATCTCCGACGGTTCTACAATCACCCCTGAGAGCAGTACCACACCCACCACAACGGCTTCGCCGACTCCCTCGGTGATTGTGATCACCAGCGTCATTGAGGGGACGCCGTCGACGTGGACCGTCTCTGGCAATTCTACCCTCGTGCCCTCTTCCACCAGCAGTACCAGCCCGTCTCCGATTGCCACTGGTCTGGTTACAATTATCACCGTCATCAACGGCCTTACTTCGTCCTGGACCGTCTCGGACGGGTCTACCATTACTCCACCTACCAGCAGTCCGACCGCGACATCCACGCCGTCTGATGGTTGGGTGGTGATCACCAGGACCATCGACGGCGTAGCCTCGACGTGGACTGTCTCTGATGGTTCGACGTTGACGCAACCTGTCTCCAGCACGACTTCCACGCCCACGCCAACTGAAGGCTGGGTGGTGATTACAAGGACCATTGATGGGGTAGCGTCGACGTGGACGCTTTCGGATGGGTCTACTGTCACGCAGGCCCCGAGCAGCAGCACGACGTCCACTCCATCTGATGGCTGGGTTGTCATCACGAGAACTATTGACGGCGTTGCCTCGACTTGGACCGTCTCTGACGGATCGACCCTCAGTGGCGTCACCACGAGCACGACGTCGTCGTCTCCAACCCCGACCGGGGGCTGGGTGGTTGTCACCAGCACGATCAACGGCCAGGCGTCTACGTGGACCGTCTCAGACGGGTCGACGCTGACCAGCCCGACAGGCGGATGGGTAGTCATCACCAGAACCATCGACGGCGTGGCATCTACATGGACTGTTTCCAACGGCTCAACTCTGACCGGCAGCACAACCGGCTCCGCGACGTCCACCAGCGTAACCGCGTCGTCGACGTCGTCGGCCTACGACTCCGCCTTCACCGGCATCAGCATCGTCGTATCTCAGAACGCGACGGAGTGCTACAAGCTCCCGCATCCCACCGAGTCCCTCCACGAGTCGCTCCTGGACGTCGGCAACCAATCGGCGCCGTACATTGATGCCTTCTACCTCGACGACGAGGACGACTCGGTCAAGTACGTCCGCGTCGTCGACCGCTCCTCGAACCCCTTTCTCCTGGACGTCTCGGACCCTTCGAAGCTGGCTGTCGTCGACAGGGACGGGGATGTGCTCTCCATAGACAGCCAGGGGCTGCACTTCACCTCGGCCGACTGCTCGCCCAAGATCGACGTCATTATCTCCGGCTTCTTTAGGCAGATCGACACACTCACAAACTCTACCTGCGCAAGGGGGAACAGCGTGTTCACGACGGGCGGTTTGGCTCCTAGACAAGAGGACAGAGCATTTGATGTCATCCTTCGACTGAAGGACCAGTGCGGCGATCCTGTCCGCGCCGACTTGCCCGTCTCGGTCTCCCTCGGCGAGACCCCGTGCAACGTCCAGGGGAGATCAGACCCGGGCAGCTTCGTTGCGAGGTGCGAGTTTCCCGGGGCGGGCAGCTCGCCGCAATGCGAGACTTCCGTCGAGCAGACGCTGGATCGCCTCACGAATGGATCACTTGTGGGGACCTGTCCGTCCTTCTCATCGACATGGAGTCTGTTGTCCCAGCAGCTCGGGAACGTCGTCAATGACACCGCGCTCCTCCAGCCCTTCCGCGACGCAGGCCTCGACGTCGGCTCAGACCTGATCTCCGTGATTGACGATTACCTCAGCCTGTACGACTTCTCGACATCTACCTTCATAAACGCCACCTCGGAAGACGGCTCGCGCGTGGGGGACATGATCGCCAGCTACAGCATCACATCCATCACCACCCAGGTCTGCAGCTCCCTCCAGGCCCCGTCGAGCGCCAACCTCACCTTCACCGCGGGGACGGCGACCACGCCCTCGCCCCTGGCCGAGTTCTCCGCGATTCCGTCGCCGTCGCCCGAGTACGACCGCAACGCGACCGATCCGTCCGCGCTGGCCTGCTGCCCGAACAAGAGCGCCTGCAACCTCGAGGGCAGCCAGCCGTTCTACCCGCCCGAGGCCTCCGTGCCGGGGACGAACTGCCTCTGCGGGATCGCGTCGGACGGCAGGGGCATCGCGTTCGGCAGCGGGAGCTGTCCCGAAGTCTCGCAGTGCAGCGAGACCCAGGCGTGCCCGGAGGGCCAGGTCTGCCTGACGCAGAACTGCTGCGGCAACGAGCCGGACGGCGACAAGATCAATGTTTGTGTCAACGGGACGGAGTGCTCCGCCCGGCTTCCGGGGAGGAGGTGGCTGAGCGTGTTTGAGACGGGGGGTGTGGCGGGGGCTCGTTGATTGGGGTTGGTTTGTTTCGTCGTGCTTGATGGGCATGGTTTCCTTTTTGTGGGAGGTTAATGTTTGTGTTCTGCTCTTTTCCTAAACCTTGTATCATGTAGCTATCTTGAGTTTGTTGGGTTTGTAGAGTACAATGCATGTTCTTGGTCGATTGGTATCTACGGCTGTCTTTGATCATCACTGTGGAAAGAGCTTCTTTCACGTTACCTTGTGTTCTGAAACTTCGTTTACAGTATTTTTCAACTTCGCAGCTAATCGTTCTCTTAGAACTTGACTCACACAACTAGACGCTTGGTTGAAAACCGATGCAACTTAGCGTAGAGTTTGAGCAGAAGTGATCTGTGAGTTTCGAGATTGATAATACGAGACTCTGAAATCTGAGTTCTAAGACTGCTGAGAACCCGGTCTTTGTTTGCAACTCTCCCAGGTCTCTTTCTCATCTCATTTGAGCTGCCGACACCGCTTGCACCACCAAGTCTTTCGACTTCAAGAGCGGAATAGTCGAGCCGTAGTACTCAAAATCTCCCTGCAACAGCACGGGAGGACTCGCCTCGAGCCCCTGCCGGTTGTGCTCCGCGGCCACCCTTCGCCAACTCTGCAACACATCGTTCTCGAACGGGTCGCAGTACTGCGTGCTCTGCCAACTGATCTCTGCGACCCCGTTGTCCTTGACCTCGTACCGGAAGATGGCCGCCGTCCCGCGCCCACTGTTCCAAATCTCCATCAGGCGGAGCTTCGGCATCCCCATAGCCACCCGCGCAGCGCGCAGGAGAAGCTGGCTGACGCCCTCGATCCAGAGATCCAGGTTCCAGTCCTCTTCCATGTCTGCCTTGAAGTAGGTCGACGTCAGGGTCAAGGATGTAAGTTCTTCGTATCCCTTTGGGGGACGCTCTGGGTCTTCTGGACTTGCCTCTCTGAAGTGGAGAGCCTGGAAGAACTCATCTGCTTCTATGAAGAAGCAGATTGAGAGGTGTTCTAGATGAAGAGTGGCCTGCATGATGTCTAGGATGAGCTTGTCTTTGGGGATCAAGCGGAACCGGGGGTTCCTGACGCCCTTTTCCTCAAAGAATGAGAGCATCTTGAGCGAGTGCGGAATACTGGACTGGAAGGTTTCTTCCATATCTGAATTGATGAAAAATATTAGCATGACAGCCGGCGTTTCCTTTCCTTCCCCTCCCCAATCTCATGAGTTGGCTTACCCAGTAGCCAGTCGTCCTCCGTCTTGACAAGACCCAGTCGCCACCGCTCCACCCTGAGCTCTCGTAGCCGAGGCAGGCTCTTGAGCATGACCGACCATGCTTGGGGCCGAAGGTTGCGGGTGAACGCCCTCCTCGTGAGGAGCCTGGTCACCACCTGCACCTCGGGGAGCTGTTTCGTGCGGTATATCGTTCCCTTGCAGAATACCTGCTTCTTGGCGTTGGAGACAGACTCTATCCTCGTCTGCTGCGCTTCCGATAAGTAGAACCGGTCTTTCTCGCCGTAATCCTCTACGGACCCCGACTCGAGGTACTTGGAGTAGGCGCCCAGGTCGTCCCACGGCGCAAGCGGCTTGTGATCCGGCCCTATTATCGCAAACGAGCTGATCTCGAGCGTCAGGCCTTGGGGGTCGACCTCGTCGACGTCCCAGGAAGCCAGGGTCTCCCAGAGCTCCGTGTTGCCCAGTTCGAAGTTGTTCTTCAACGGGCCCTCTTCGTTGGGGAGGGTCACGCGCCGCGGGCCGCCTGCCAGCGGATCTCTGTACCGCAGCCAGATATGCTTGACCAGGCGTCTCCGTCTCCTGTCCCGGGTGAACCTGTAGAACTCGTCCAGGTCCTCGTATGCGACGACGAGGTGCTTGAATGTCAGAGGCTCGAAGAACAGCTGCCAGTCTCGGCACACGCTGGCGTAAGCGGCGATGCCCCGCCGCCGCGACCTGTGGACGGTGTGCGCATCGGCGAGCTCCTGCAAGATCTGGAGTCTGAGCTCCGCCGGTAGCGAAGAGTAGTTTGGCGGCATCGGGGCCATCTAGACGCTCTGCGTGTTGGCGAAGTCAGGTTGATGAAGCTGCCGCGCGGGGAATGTCGTTTCAGTTGGTCCTGCTGACAGCCCACAACCAACAACGCCGTGTGATTGATCACGATCTGGCGGTCTGTAAAGATCCACCTCATGCTAGTGAGATTGTTAGTGCAGAGCCTGGTAATCCACCGAATCCATAACAGTCGTCGTGGTTCGCCTAATTGTCAGACGCCCATTCCTCCTGTCTTCATGCGGCACAGCAATGATTGGCCGGCTCGAACCGGCCTGCATCCAATATGCAAGAGATCTTTTGTGCTTATCACTGTCAGAATCCCGTTGGAGAATTGGTCAACTGCATGTGGGCTCTCGTTACAGCAAGTTGTAAAGCCCAACGGACGGAAGACCGTTATCACCACATCGAATGCTATATTCAACGCACTTCGTAAAAACGTCTTTCCTATTCGACGTTAACAGCAGTCCAATCCATAAGCCTGTCGGCATTCAGCCGTTCTTCAGGTTGAGTCCAGCCAGGTAAAATAGTCCCATCGGACAACTCCTAGCCCCGTACTAGAAACCATATGAGTATTCGTCCATCAACGAGATTGAAGTGTCTTCGCAACCTTGTACACATTAGAGGCTATGACACATTTCCTCATCTACAGACTGCAAAGCCTACGAAACCGGTAGCTTGGTTTGAGCTGATGATAATTGCCCAATGCCAATGACCGTGGAAACCGGTCCAGTCCGGATACTGTAGCAATTCCGCCCTCTACAGGTTGCATAAGCTTCGTAAATTGTTCCCAGCATCTGGTTAAAGGACGCCGCGTATCCAAGTCGAAGATGCTCAGGAGTTAACACAAAATCGACTTCACTGAACTTGCTCAGTTGTCCAGACTTGATTTCCTTTTGAGTTATATGACGTTATAACCTAATGCGGCTAAGCTTTGCTCCTGCCTCGAAATGAGGTTGTAGGGTTATGTCAGTCGACACATGCTTTTTGGGATGGGCTCAGGCCGAAGATACCGAAACTCTGGGGCACCGTTCCCTGCAACGAAGTCCGTGCAGATTTCCAACGACAGTCGTGCATTGCTCGGAAGCCCAAGGATCCAGTTTTGGTGTTTATTACCTCTGCATGAGCCAGCCATATTGCTTTTAAAGACTCACAGGAACCAGGCACAGAAAACTCTAGCGCAAAAACCACCGCCAGTATTGAAGTGAGGCGGGCTGCCCAGGCATTGTTGGCAACAGCCTCATTCCACGCATAGACGGGGGGCGTAAGTTTCCTTCAAAATCACAGACAACCAATGCACGTTAAACGTTCCTCTGTGCTCGGCCCGTTGCGCACCAACGCTCGCGCATCAGCATCTCGGCGCACTAGGCCGCCAGAAGCCCCGAGTGTTCTCACAACCTGCTCAGCAGTCAGATGTCCAAATAGTCGTGTCATTGAGACTATTACTATTTACCAAAAGATGTGCTCAATACAACGCGTGGCAGCTGTTGCGTATGTGCTGTTTGATATGTGCTGTTCAACCATATTGCCGCTCAAACAAGACTCCAAACCGCCGTGCCTGCTGTCATAAACTTCCCGTGCTGAGTAAATGACGTGTCTTATTTCTCGCCACCCTCCCAGGTCTTCAAGTCCCCCTTGACCTCGCGGAAAATACCCCTCCAGTTGCCCATCTCAGATTCCGTACGCTTGCGGCGGCTGAACGCCGTTCTCCTGAAGCTTACGAACCAGATCATGAACCAGTAGGTCGAAGCCGCCATGGCCGCAACCGCTGCAACCCACACCATCGCCAAAAATGGTCCTCCTTGCTTGATCTGGATGCCGAAGGCGTCGCCTTGCTTGTTGAGCATTTTCCGGCCGCCGACGACTATGCCCGTGGTCATTGCAGCGAACAACGGCAGAACAGTACCAGCGATCATGGAGAAGACGAGGGAGATGATGACGAGCACCCGCCAGAAGCCGACGATGATAATAGGCAGCGTTGCTAGAAGCGTAATGCCAGCGGAGGCTGTTCCGATCGCCAGAAGGGCTGTCATGGCTTTCGCGCCGGTGCTAGCTAGGGAGACAACTTGGTCAATCGTGCCTCTCATAGCCGAGATCAGCGGCACCGACACATTAGCCGTAGCAATGACAAACGAGGAAGGAATAGAGTCAGTGATGTTTCGGAGGCCTTGAACTTATATTAGCAGCTGTTGAACTGTTCTTGTCATCGAATAGTGGCTTACCAGATCCCTTATCGTCGTAGCTGGCGCATTTGACAATCTTGGTCTTTGTGCTAGGGTCGTTCTCGTTTTCATAGTTGCCCTCGCACATCTTGGTCAGGAAAAGGTTGTAAGTATTCTTGACACCCAACGCCTGCGTCAGGTTGCCCATCAGCTGCCCCTCGATATCCTGCACCCCGTTTCCGAGCTGGTTTGTGAGATTCCCCAAGAGTCCATCCAAGATGCCGGTCAGGCCGTTCACGATGCCGGTAGGATCGCTCGGTTGGGGGAGACCTGGAATAGTAGGAGTAGGTAGACCAGGTAGACCGGGGAGACCACCATTATTACCATTGCCATTCCCGTTCCCGTTACCATTCGTGTTGTTAGCGGCCTCAATCTTAATGAGTTGTTGACCGATTTTTGACGTGTTCAACTATGAGACGCAACTTGTCAGCCAGGGTATTCTTGGTTATGGAGTCTGGAGATGGTACTAACCGACATCCAGTAGTTCGTGTTGCCATTACTGGTGTTCTGGCCGGAGGCTAACAGTACGATGGAGAGAGCAACGGCAACAGCCGAGGCAATGATGGGGATGATCGCAGATATGCGACCGCCAATACTAAGCATTTTGTCGAATTTTAACGTGTCAAAAAAGTGATTGTACTGAAGATAAAGTTGTGTTTTCAGGGAGCCGTTAGGCCAAGAGGCTCAGCTGCAAGAGTTTTGTGCTCGAAAAAGAAGCTTCAGAGCTGCTTCATCCAAGATACCGTGACCCGGGCCCGCCGTGCTCTTAATATGCCTTCGACGGGCATCACGCATTTTTCGATCGGGGGACCTGTCAGTACGTCATTCACCAATCCGGACAGCTTCGCATTGGGATGAAACGCTGGGATGAAGGCTGTTGAACACCAACAGTCGCCCAACGGTCCTTGTCCACGTCTTAGGGTCGAGAGGGCGGAATAACCGAGTGGATTCGCAGTGGGTAAAGGCCACACGGGAACCAAGTGGTGGTTTACAATCTTTAGGACTCAGGAGGCGGGAAGTTGCTGCGCTGTCCGAGAGCTTCCTTGGGTGCTCCCTGCGCCCGCGACGTTGGTCTTACCGCAACGGGCATTTCATGAGAAACTAACGTCATGCGCCGTCGCGCCGAGTGATGCATAACGTCCAATGGTTCAACGGGGACCACAGACCAGAACCGGGGGCTACCCGCCTCGTCCAGGTTGTCTTCGGCAGGTTAGACGGTCGATAGGCTGGGTTGGGCTGGGCTGCCAAACGGCACCTTTCGAAGCTTGTCGAATCGGCTCGCGTGTTCGTACCCGTATTGATCGCGTGTCGACGAGCCGAAATGGGGGTTAGGACGCACGCGATGATGTGCCCTAGCTTGATGTGCGCGCAGATCTTATCCCAAGACTTACGTGCATTGCCGATTAATTCGTTCATAATTCAACGTCAGACGGGCAGGAGAAAGCATCACTTTAAGTTTTCAGGCCTTCATGGAGGGTATGGGGACCGTAATACTCTTCGTTGCGCCAGGCTTCTCGTTACGGAAAATGTTACCGAGGGCGTCTTCAAGCAGATTCCAGAACGTCTGCGATGCACGGAGAAGAAGGTGGTCTAGATCGGGAGCCCTGACCGCATGTTTGCCCCGGTCTGTTTGGTTTTCGTGCCTTTGTCGTCCGGACTGGTTGGCCTCAACTTGGTCGGCCAAGCGCAACCGGCAGTAAGACGGCGAGTCGCGATAGTACCAAATTTCATCATTGCAGTATTGAGACGACATACTGTCTGGTTGTCCTCTCGGGTTTTCACACCCTCAAGCTTGGTAAAACTATGATTATTGCCACTGTATCAAGATTGACTCGATTCCACGGCACGAGTATCCGGAACGGTTTCGACTGATGAATCAGCAAAAGACAGCTTTCTTTGCTCGTTGGGGACGAAGACCCAAAGATGAGGGCGGCAGATCACCGTATTCGTGATTCGAAGCGTGCAATCTGCCGCCTGAGACTTGAGGTTGTCGTCATGCTTACTCGACTTTCCGAGTGCAGCATTTTGGTTGATTAAAACGTCGAAGACCGGAGGCAACTGAATTCAGATCTCAAACTACGCTTACCTGCTGGTCACATGACTCGATCAGAACGACTCATCTGTGAGAAGCGTGGTCCAGACTTTAGGAGCCGAGGTAGGACTTCTTTAGCCCGTGACTTACACTGGTTCTCGACCCCTTTCTTTGACTGGCCCGCAGCCATCAGGGGTCTATCCACTGAGAAAATCTATCAACCGAGAACAGAAATCCTTGGCACGATTCCATCCGATGACTGTAGTTCTCGAGATCATAGGAATCGGCGTATCCTTGCAATTCAGGGGTACCAGGGAGGTCTGGCAGAGAGCAGCAGCTCTCACTCAAGAACGCTAGAAGGGATGTTGGTAAATGAAACGCTTCAGCCCACATCATTGCAAACCAGCTAAGACCCGTGACTTTGTGTCATTCGGTAGGATCTTACGGAGATCTCAAAGAAAAGGCTTCTTACTGTTTGGGCATTTTCTACTCTCCTGCCTTTCTTGTGTGATTTCCTCGATCCTGCAACTCACTATGACGGAAGTCCAAATCTCTCATCGATCTAGACACAATACACTCCCAAGGTTACTAGTATAAGATAAAGTTGCTCTATTACAGTATTTTGAAACTCTACTCTCACCTGAGGCAAGGTAGACGCTAAGCTGCTGTTCCCCTACGTATCCTTGTTACTCTTACTTCGCTGCGTCATGTGACCCATTAACTACTACTGAGTCTCGTGCTTTAGTGAGATGCATTGCATCTTGTTATCGCAACGGTTGATTCAAACAATGGAAGAAGTAGTATATTCAAGATCAACTATGGAGAGAGATTTGAAGTTTTCTGTTATCTTCGTGTCTCCGAGACTTGATCTACTGTGATCTGATGAATGAGATATTATGTTTCTCGATGAGTCCGGCCTAAGAACCCAGGCTAACTACACTTTCCGTCTTTAAGGGGTTCCATCAAGGTGCCGATCAGTGCATGTAGGAGAACCGAGATCCGTAAGTCTGTTCTCCGGTGCTACTGCTAGTTGCTAAGAGCTAAAACTCATCTTCTGTATTCTCTGCTTGCCCGGGGCAGTTACAGAGGACGCTCTTTCTGCTTCGAGGTTTTCATTCTGTTCATGTACAAAGAGGCACCATGATGATCATGGGATTTGGGCCTGGTTAGGCCCGAGGACAACAGGTGTATGCAAAGGTTTCTGCGCTGTGATATTTCAGCCTAATATCCGCATCTTCAAGAGGCGCATCGATGTTCCGGCTGGCCCACACTTGATCCGACTGATAAGGATTTGCAGTTCCTCTACGGATCGCGTATCTTCTCTTTCAAGGCGGTTATCATCATTAACTCCGGGGTGGGTCGGGAGCGTCAGCAAGTTGCAGGTGTCATCAAGTTGCAGATTTCAGGTGGACTGATCCGGATGCCCTCCACCTCCCGGCCTCCCATGAAGGCGCTGCCCGGACAGCACCGCTATCCATCCCGGGCTACCAGCGGACGTCATGTCTTTCAAACAAGGAAAACCACTCGACCTGTCTGTCTATATAACAGCACGTTACCCACGATAACCGGAAGAACAAACACCGTCAACGCCGTTGTCCCGTCGAAACCACCGCCGACATGTCTTTCTTCCAGTACGCACCCAAGCCCAAGACAGCCCTTGGCTGGCATCGGATCCTCTCCCCCAACGCTGCCGTCAAGGTCTCCCCCATCTGCATGGGCGGCATCGGCCTCGGCACCTCCTGGAGCTCCGTATTCGGCCAGAGCGAGGACGCCTTCGCCCTGCTCGACGCCTACTACGCCCTCGGCGGCAACTTCGTCGACACGTCCAACGTGTACAACTCGGAGGACTCGGAGCGTCTCATCGGCGAGTGGATGGAGGCCTGCGGCGTGCGCGACCAGATGGTCGTCGCGACGAAGTACACGGCCGGCTTCCGCGCGTACGATCGCGACCAAGAGCCGCTGCAGAGCAACTTCGTGGGCAACTCGGTCAAGAGCATGCACATCTCGGTGAGGGAGAGCTTGAAGAAGCTGAGGACTGATTATATCGATATTCTTTACGTTCACTGGTGGGACTTTGCGACGTCGGTTGAGGAGGTTATGAGGGGTCTTCACGCGCACGTCATGGCGAAAGAGGTCCTATACCTTGGCATCTCGAACGCGCCGGCATGGATCGTCGTCAAGGCGAACGCATGTAAGCCTCCTCAGAAATCTGCTCCGAGTTTTCTTGGAGCCTTATACGTGACGCTGACTTGAACCAGACGCCCGCGCCAACGGCCTCACGCCCTTCTCTATCTACCAGGGCAAATGGAACGCCGGCTTCCGCGACATGGAGGCCGAGATCGTCCCGATGTGTGAGGACCAAGGCATGGCCATCGTGCCCTGGGCGGCCCTCGGTGGCGGCCAGCTCCTGACTGCTGAGCAGCGTAGGGATCCCAACGCCCGCAAGCTACGGAACAGACAAGAGCCACCCCTTGCGCTCTGCGAGAGGTTGGAGGAGATGGCGACGGAAAAGGGCACGACCTTGCAAGCTATCGTGAGTGCTTCTCGTACACTTGTTTCCAGCTCGAGTACTGAACCCCCAAAAGGCACTGGCCTATCTGTTCCACCAGTCGCCCTATGTCTTCCCCATCGTCGGCATCAACACCGTCGCCCACGTCCAGGCCATCCCTGAAGCTATTGGGATCGAGCTGTCCAAGGTCGACATCGAGCGCATCCACGAGGCGTCCCCGTTCGACCCCAGGTACCCCATGAACTTCTACTTTGGCTACATGAGTGCCCAGAAGTACGACTTGAACCTTACGGCTTCTGATAACCACCACTATCGCATGGTGGCTTGGATTGACGCGCCCCCGAAGCCATTGGTGAGTGCCGAGAAGGTAGTCTTTCGTGTGATGTTGCTGACGCTTTCAAGCCCTACAGGCCCAGGAAACCAGAGACGGAGGCTGGGGCTGAGGCATGAAGGATTTCTTGTATCCTGGATAACCCGAGGTGTTACGAAGTCTCCAGCGTGACCGGCGTAACTACAACTAACATCGCGGAAAGTAACCACCTTCTCGAAATTGTTTTCGGGTCTCGGCATTCGGGCAGAATATCCCTCACGGACGGACGATGATCTCGGTGACGCCGCATCGGTTCTGATGTCGAGATCGAGCCCCATAAGCCGACGGGATAGATGGGACTCTGGAACAATGCATTCCAAATACTCGGTAGTTCAATAGGAGAGTCCCTCTCAAGTCACACCATCGCAGATTCTGACGGTGACAATTCCCGGAGATCTGGAATTGCGTGCTATTAACCCCCATCAAACAAACAAGCGCATCAAATCGCGAACATTCGACGAGGACTCGTGACGTCCCTCAACTGTCCATGTTTACTAAAGAGAAACCCAATTTTGGATCTGGACCGAAAGTTCGGTCCGCTGACGTTCGGGACTTGACGGGACGCGGGGCCACAAGCCTGTTCCGGCAAGAGATTCGACAACTCCGCGGACGCATGCCGTCCCTCCCGCGGCACGTCAGCGCCCTCTGCAGATTGCCGCAAGCACGGTTTCCCCGGGCGGTGAAGTTGTGGACCAACCGCGTGTTGCGTATTACAACGGCGATGCTTCGCGCTTAATCAGACCACGCCCAAGCCCGTCAGGAAGGGGTAGCACAACATCACGACATGTCACTACAGACGCCGAACAACATCCGTAACGGGGAGACTTTCTCCACTGAATCGAAACTCTGCCACGTGGTGACGTACATTTTGCTAGATCTGTGAGAAGAAAAATGATATAAACCGCGGGCATGGCCTCGTCTGTTTCTCAACCAGGCCACTCGCCATCCAAACATCTCATGATCTCAACACCATACACACTGAACCAACTCCTCAGATCTGTCATCCCATCTGAAGCACCAAACACGTCGCAATGACCACCGAACCCCCCAGATTTCCCTTCAAGCGCACCTCCGGCCTCGAGCCGCCGGCAGAGTACGCCCGCCTCCGCGCCACGGAGCCCGTCTCCCGCGTCAAGCTCTTCGACGGCTCCGTCGCGTGGCTGGTGACCAAGTACAAGGATGTATGCGCCGTGGCGACGAATCCTCGCCTGTCCAAGGTCAGCTTCCCTCCTCCTCCCTCGTCATCATCCCCGCGGAACAAGTTCCTGAACAGGTCACGCAGCAACGCACGAGGCCTGGCTTCCCCGAGCTCAGCGCCGGCGGCAAGGCGGCGGCCAAGAACAAGCCGACCTTCGTCGACATGGACTCGCCGGACCACGAGCGCCAGCGGTCCATGGTCGAGCCGCTCTTCATCCGGGATCACGTCGAGACGATGAAGCCGTACATCCAGCGGACCGTCGACGAGCTGCTGGAGCAGATGATCCAGAGGGGCTTTGGGGAGCCCGTCGACCTGATTGAGAACTTCGCGCTGCCCGTGCCGTCATACGTTAGTCTCTTCTTGATGCGAAGGGGATGTTACTAATGAGAGGCAGGTCATATACACCATCCTCGGCGTCCCGTTCGAGGACCTCGAATACCTCACGCAGCAGAACGCGATCCGCACCAACGGCAGCGGTACGGCTCTCCAGGCCCAGGCCGCAAACCAGTGAGTCCTTCCCCTGTACGTTCATCGCAAGCGTAAACTGACCCATGCCAGGGAACTCCTCGACTACCTCGCCAAGCTCGTCGACAAGCGCTTCGAGGAGCCCAAGGGGGACCTCATCAGCAAGCTCGCGGTCGAGCAGCTGCGGCCCGGACACATTGAGAAGTCAGACGCCGTGCAGATCGCCTTTCTGCTCCTTGTCGCCGGCAACGCGACCATGGTAAACATGATCGCCCTCGTACGTACCACCCCCGTCGTGTCTTGCATGGCATGAATTGCTGACGACGACCCTCTCCCTAGGGCGTGATCGAACTCATGCGCAACCCCGCGCAGCTCGCCGACCTCAAGGCCGACCCATCCCTGGCGACGGCGTTTGTCGAGGAGCTGTGCCGGTTCCACACCGGCTCGTCCATGGCCATGAAGAGAGTCGCGAAGGTGGACGTCGTCATCGGCGGCAAGGTATGTGGATGTCGCATCGCGAGAAGTCCCACGGCTTCAGGAGGAATGCTAACGCGAGCACCAAAGACGATAAAGGCGGGCGAGGGCATCATCGCCGCGAATCAGTCCGGCAACAGGGACGAGGACGTCTTCCCGAACCCGGACGCCTTCGACATGCACCGCACCCCGGATCCGAACCACGCGCTGGGCTTCGGCTTCGGGCCGCACAGGTGCGTCGCTGAGCCACTCGCGCGTGCTGAGATGGAGACCGTCTTCGGTAAGCAAAGCTTTCCTTCTTGATTGCAGATGAACGAACTCTGCTAACGGACATTCGCAGCCACGCTCTTCCAGAGGTTGCCAAACCTCCGCGTCGCCGTGCCCCTCGCCGAGCTCGAGTACACGCCGCTTCACAAGGACGTCGGCGTGGCCAAGCTACCGGTGACATGGTAAGAGGGGCGCGCGGCATCCGCGGGACTTGAGGCAGTAAGGTTGGATTGGGGAGAGATGGCGTGTAAACTCTCCCCATTTTGTCTTCGTTAGCTGTGTATGATTAGCAGTTTTGAGAGGTGTAAATGGGTCCAGGATGAAAGGCTCTCTCCTCATTTCAGCCCCTCCCTTCCCAGGAAGTTCCCTTAATAGGGATTGATTATCACTACCGCCTCGTCCTCCAATCTTGTTCCGGTGAGTCGGCACAAGGTGAAGAAGATCAGACGATCTCGTAGAGTTCGAAGGAAGTCGCCAGTGAGGGCGCGGTCCGGCGTTATCGGTGAAACGAGACTAGGTCGCAACTTCGGCAGACAGTCTTTTTCCGCTGGAGGCCGAGTGTACATAGCATCCTTCCATCCCATATCTCCGCAGCCACAAAGTATGGCGGAACCGATCTCGGCAAGACGACGAGACGACCGGCGGGACGGAAATGAGGGGAAAGGACGGAGAAGGGTGGGCTGCGAGATCATAAGAAGGGTGCCATAGACGCCGAGGATATCCAGATTGGAGGGTAGAACACAAAAGACTCTAGATATCAAAAGACATCAGCGGGAAAGAAAACACCAAAGATGCAGGCCGTGGACACAGCCAATGCCGTCATCGGGGACAAGGCCAAGACGGCCCCGTGGTACGTCCAGACGCTCGAGGACGAGCTTTCGCCCGAGGCGCTGGAGCTCATGGAGAAGTACGCGCACGTCGCGCCGGCGGACATCAGGGACCACATCATCACGATGGTACGTCCAGCCTACTCTCTCTCCGTGTCTCTTCCACGTCCCACTGACCAAAAGCCCGCAGCGCGACAAGATCTGGGACGTCTTCCCCTACCCCTGCGTCGGGCACTTCAGCTTCCTGAACCTCAACCTCTCCACCCGGCCGGCCTACCCGCGCCTCGTGGCCCGTCTGCGCGACGACCCGGACGCGCGGCACCTCGAGGTCGCCCCCTGCGTCGGCCAAGACCTGCGCAAGCTCGTCTACGACGGCGTGCCGTCCGGGCGCATCACCGCCGTCGAGCTGGAGCCGGGCTACATCGAGGCCGGGTACGACCTGTTCCGCGACCGGGACACGCTCGAGTCCCGCTTCGTGAGCGCCGACATGCTCGACGACGGTAACGCGGACCTCAACGCCATGGAGGGGACGTTCGACACCGCGCACCTGGGGCACTGCTTGCATTTGTGGACGAGGGAGGGCCAGATGGTCGTGCTGAGGCGCGTCATGCGGTTGCTGAAGCAGAAGCCTGGGGTAGTCATGGTGGGGACGATGGTCGGACACGCGGACGGGGTGGAGCTGCCGGGCATCTTCAACAGGCCTAGTCTCAGGCACAACCTGCAGACGTGGGAGAGCTTGTGGGCTGACCTGTCCAAGGAGACGGGAACTAGGTGGAAGTTGAGGACGGAGGTGGGGGATCGGATTGGCGTCGGGCCGGCACTGCGGAAGCCGGAGTGGTGGGACAAGAACTGGCGCTTCGTCGGGTTCGAGGTGGAGAGGGAGCAGTAGCAAGGAGGGAGCAGCCCAACAGTGACATCACACACAGAGAGCTCAAGATATGAAGGCGGACGAGAGACAGTGTCATGAAGCATTTCCTTTGCTAGCCTAGGGCCATTGCCCGATCCTCCTAGTTGGTCATAAAGCCGATTCCGGTTCCCAAACCATGCCTGAAAGGACAACTTTTTCATCCACTGAACTGTCGTAACGCCCGAAATACTGATGCCAACCTCTGTCAGACATTGCTTTACGCAGTCTTGGCAGCAGTGGGGACGATCTTCTTGCCGTCCTTGTTGTAGCGGACGCGGGGAGGGGGGGCACGGTTGCGGCGGCCGTCGACGGAACGGACACTGCGAGGAGAGGTCAGCATTGCATGTTCTCAAGACGCACCTCGAGGCAAGCGGACGCCGCCGCCACTGCGACAAGCAAGGCCGAGCAACGGCAGGGCCGGAGCCTGAGGGTGGAGGTTTTCGGGGAGGCTCGGATTGCGCCAAGGTTCTTCTAAAGCGCCTGCGAGCCGTCGACCCGGAGGTCGAGGCAGGCAGTCGTCCCTCCCCCGGACGAACGTACCGAACAATCTTGCCGTGAATGGCGCAAGAGACACAGTACTGCAGCTTCAGGTACATCTTGGGCACGGTGTACTCCGAGAAGACGGAGGCGTCCGAGATATCACCTGCGATGGTCAGCGAGCTGGTCGTTTAATTGTGTCGGAAGGAAGGACTAACGGATAGCAGCAGACTCGACCATGTTGCGGATGGTGAAGCGCTTGATGGCCTTGTCCTTGGGCGTGCAGCGCGAGCAGTTGCTGCAGCGGATGGGCTTGACGTGGCCGCGGCCCTTCTTGTTGCGTCCGCTGGAGGGTCAAAGTCAGCAATCATTGTCCCACTCGAGGAAGCTCTCGTCGGCGAGGTCGAGTCGGATCATGGCTCGCGGCGGCGCGGGTGGCATTGCCATCGCCATGATGCTTCGTCGACCGGGCCGGGGAGAGGTGAGGGCTAGGCCGTCGGCGAGGGGAGGAAGTCGTACTTGTTCTTTCTCTTCTTGACCATTTTGGCGACGTCTGCTGGTGTTAGTATCCGTGAAGAGGAGAAGGAGAAGAGAGAAGTCAAATTTCGGCCGGGGACATACTTGGGCTTTTTTTGCTTGCTGAGTAAAGGGAAGTTCCAATCGATGTGGGTGCGCTCGCAGCGAGATGAAGTGCTTCAAACGTCAGGAAGAGAGGGCTGGTCAAGGGCTGGCCGGGACCCACTGCAGATTGAGTGCGCTTTCCCACTGATACCGCAAAAAAAAAAAAACTGGTTCAGGAAAGCGCGTCCCGGTGTGGGTTTTCGACCGCGCACAAAGCAGTTTCCCGTTCTCCATCCAGCCAATCAACACCGCCATTTATCATGTGCCCTCGCTTAAAACCGACACTTTCCAGAGTGGGTCCCCCAGGGCGAGGGCGCCCGCGCGCGGGCCTGCAGCCGGTAAGAGGTTCTGGCAGGCGTTCTCGCACTTCCTTTTAATTTTCTCTTCATCCCACCCAAACCCATCTGAGGATCTGCTTAGGAAGGCAATAGTCATATTGTCGAGGTACGTCTGAAGATGCTTCTGCTCACTCTTTGCTGGCCTTGAGCCTCACCCTTCCCGTCTCTGGCTTCTTCTTTTCCGGAACCGCCTGCACTTCTCGTGCGGTGCGTCCTGTGTGCGTATGCGCGCGCACCAACACCACCGACGCAATCGCGAAATCGAAAGCGTCGGTCGTCGGTTGCAAGCGCATGATGCTGCCAATTCAGCGTCTGCGGTGCGCGGGCGTTGTGAAATTCGCCCGCCATCGCTACCACCGAAAGCCAAGCCAGCCAGGGACGGAAGGCGGGAGACAGACAGCATTGCTCAAAACCCGTCTGGAAATGTTTCTAACCATCGCGCAAAGTAGGCAATCATGCAGATCTTCGTCAAGACCCTCACGGGGAAGACTATCACCCTTGAGGTGGAGTCTTCCGACACCATCGACAATGTCAAGTCCAAGATCCAGGACAAGGAGGGCATCCCCCCCGACCAGCAGCGCTTGATCTTCGCCGGCAAGCAGCTCGAGGACGGCCGCACCCTCTCCGACTACAACATCCAGAAGGAGTCCACCCTCCACCTCGTGCTGCGTCTGCGTGGTGGTGCCAAGAAGCGCAAGAAGAAGGTCTACACCACCCCCAAGAAGATCAAGCACAAGCGCAAGAAGACCAAGTTGGCCGTCCTCAAGTACTACAAGGTCGACTCCGACGGCAAGATCGAGCGTCTCCGCCGCGAGTGCCCCTCCGACACCGTACGTTCATAACTCCTTCCCTCTGTTCTCTCAAGGCCATCAACTAATTCTTCCCAGTGCGGTGCCGGTGTCTTCATGGCTGCCATGAACGACCGTCAGTACTGCGGCCGCTGCCACCTCACCTACGTCTTCGACAAGAAGGAGTAAGCGAGTCCCAGCGATTCGCGGGTGCGATTGTTGGACGTCAAAAAGCAAAAAAGGGTTTTCGACTATTTTGGGGGGATTGGTTCAGGGTTAGCATTCTAGTCGGCAGAGAAAAGCCGCAACAAAAGGGGCGTTTGATGTAGATACCACCACATCACTGGCTGGCAATGACGATGCAAATTACGACAACTCATGATAATTCCTCCACACTTGTTCCGTCGCCTGTGACACGATGACTCGAAGTGCCTTGGAAATGGTTCATTGATTCATTCAGTCGTTCTCTGTAACTACACGATCTACTGATTCGGAAACCCGTTGCGCAGGTTCTCGTACTTAGTCTCCGGGTACGTGATGCAGTTCGCCCGCTGCATCAACTCGCGCGGGCCGCCCAGCGTGTGCACGACGTTGCCGATGAGCGACTCGTGGCCGGGCTTGTCGCCGCTGCTCTCCCACCACATCCCGCCGCCGAGACCCCACTCCTTGATATACTGCGCCTTCGCCCTCGCCATGTGCACGTTATCATAACTGACCATCTTCCTCTTGCCGGTGTCGTACGAGTAGCTCGCACCCGTCGCCTCGTCCACGTACTCCTGCGACCCGGGCAGCGGCAGCACCTTGTAGTCAAAGATGCCGTTCTCCCAGCTGCCCTCCCCGATGCCCGAGTACGGCGCGCCAGGGCCGTCGGTGTTCTCGAACGCGCGCCCGTACAGCGGCATGCCCAGCACGATCTTGTCGGGCGAGACGCCGCGGGAGGTGTAGTACGCCAGCGCGGAGGCGGTGCTGAAGGGCGTCGAGCGCGGGTTGGCCTCGCAGCGCTGCAGGTTGGCCTGGTGGCCCGCGACGCTGTCCCAGGAGCCGGCGTAGTCGTAGGCCATGAGGTTCCAGAAGTCGAGGAGGCGGTCCATGCCGGGGACGTCGAGGCGCTCGTAGTTGGTGGCGCCGGCGGGGCAGGCGACGGTCAGCTCGAAGTGGTACCACTCGGGCAGGGAGGAGGCGTAGCGGTCCATCTCGTCGCGGACGGCCTGGAGGAGGGCCACGAAGTCGGACGCCTCGGAGGGGTTTTGGGGGTATTCCCAGTCGACGTCGATGCCTGGACGCCCCGTGCGTGTTAGTCTCGGGAGGGACTCTGAAGAAAAGGAGAGGAGAGCACCTACCATCGAAGCCCAGGTTCTTGATCAGGTCGACGCAGGTCCGGGCAAAGGTGTTGCGGCCCTGCGGGATGCTGGCCGGGCTCTTGAAGTTGGACGAGTAGGTCCACCCGCCGACGGAGAGCAGCACCTTGAGGTTGCGGTTGCGGCGCTTGAGGAGGTTGAGCTGCTTCATGCAGCCATACAGGTTCGTGCCGACATCGTTCCAGCTGTCCCCTTCCCAGTGGATGTCGGTGTCCGCCCAGCCGTCGGTCAGGTGGACCTCGCCCGTGTCGGAGCGGACGTTGGCGAACGCATAGAGGACGTGGGTGAGGTTCTCGACGGGGAGGTCCTGGGGGCGATGCTTGCGGGCGTAGATGGCCCTGCGGGTGTGTGTTAGTTACGGCGGCTTCTCTCTGAGGGGTGGGAAGGTGGTCACGAACCAATTGACGAAGTAGGCCACCGAGCGGAAGCCTTCACCGGGACCGCCGCCCATGTTGTCGGTGGGCGATTTGAAAGAGGGGATCGAGAGACGGGAGAAGGCGTCGGTGTAGGTGTGCGTCAGGAAGAGCGTGGTGAGGAGAACGGCGATGGAGGTAACAAGGCAGAACGGTCGCTGGAAATGCATGTACTGGCGGTGTTTATGCCAAGAGAGCGGTGACGATGGAACGAAGAGGCACTGAGCGAAGTGGGAGGACGAGATTCTTTTATTCCGATTGCTGATGGCAAGTTGTTTGTCTAGCTGCTGCTGCTGCTGCTGGTGGTGTGTCCATCTCTGAGAGGTAGCCCGCTAGGAAGAGCCCCGCGGCCAGGTGGACGAATCCATTGCACTGCCCCTCCTCCACATCCATCCAGCCAGCGGGCGAGGTGAGGTGAGCTGTACGTAAGTCCAGCCCGTCAGGAATCCATAGCAGAGGTTCAACGCGTTCGACGTTCCCTGCCCAGCTCCAGCACGGTTGCCGTGTGCCGTCATACCTGTGGTCTGCGGGCCGGGTGTGTGCTGCGACTGGAGCTCGGGAGCTGAGTGAGGCGCGAGGTGTCGTCAGCCCCTTGCCTCGCAGCCACATGTCGACATGACGGGGGAAGACGTGGCGCAGGCAGATGATCTGCAATCCATGTGTACATAGAGAGCCCAAGCACCGGGCTGAAGTGTTCCTCCATGGATGTGGGCTGGCCGGGAGGTCGGTGATGCTGAGACTCCGTGTGGGTACGTATACGCGGATAGTTAGGTAATCGGGGCCTCGGTATCCGTCACTAGAACACTGTGACAGCGCGCACTGGGCAGTGACATTGGATGAGAAGTATTTCGTAGTGTGGACATGCGGCAGTCGGTACATCCGGCCAGTTTACGCTATAGGGGAGAGTGACGACACCGACCCCTGAGTCCGAAGTTGGACTCAACAATTGTTCAGGGGTCCAGGGCTCGTCTCAACAGTGACATTTCACTAGACAATCAAAGGGTTGCAAACAACGTCAAGCAGCAACAAAAGACAAGAAACTCAAAATGCGTACTTCAATAGGCGTTGTCCAACTCGTGGTAGCACACAGTTGAGCAGGCAACAGGAAAGTGTCTTGCGCGCCGCAGCCGACATGATCGATCGGGCATTTATCGCAGTAGCGCATGCCGCCACTGATGCACCCCAACGGCAGCATCCCAGCCAACAAAACAAGAGCTGGAGCACACAACACAGCAACGGCTAGTTTGCTTATTTCTCGCAATGTCTATCCTTTAATCTCAAGACGCAGCCAAATAGTTTACTGATGAGAAACTCGTCCTACCCTCGTGCCACTGTACATGTACCGGCAAGTTGAACAAGGCATTTCCGAAGAATAAGGATGCCTTCCACGGAGAAAGACGTGAATACCCTCAACAACAAGCAAGAGGAAGAAAATCTTGACTCTTCACCCTCGACTTTCCACGTCTTCCCCTGATTCCCACCGGGTGGGCCGGATAGAAGAATTAGGGGGGAATAGAGGTGCTTATCCTCATTATCCCTGATTCCTTCCACTCAGATTCTGCTTACCTCAACACTGCAGCAAACCCCCCGGCGGATCCAGAGGTCATCCGCGTACAGGCGCGCTACGCGATTCGCCAGCCCGCTAATTGACACCGCCGGAGCATCCATATAGCGGCCCTCTCAGCGCACCGCTGTTGCGGCCTTCGACCGGTGAGAATCGTCGTGGCCTTGGCCGCACCCCCCCATGTTCGCCGTAAAATTGAAGTTACCCACCCTACTAATTCCGCCTCCGGTGCAAGCCACGGGAAATTGAAGCATGAGAGAAAAAAAAAAAGGAAGGCGGCCCCAAACTCCCCCCGACGACGCCGACCGCTTCCCTCGGCTTCTTTTTCTTCCTTCACCCTCCTACTCATTGCTCCTACAACTCTTCCCCAATCTCGAGGTTGTATGACCGACTCCTGTGGCTCGTCAATTGCAAAGGACGACGACTTGCGCTGGCTCTGACAGACGACCCGTCTGGAACACACGCGCCTCGGGTCCGTCTCAGCCGCCGAAACACCACAAACACCTATCACCAATAGCATCGTAATCGAGTGAGCACAAGGCAACAGCAATAACACCAGCATCAGCACCAGCTTTTGCTTGCCGCCAGCCACATCTACCCGCGATACGAGCGACAGTCAACCCTCCTGAACACCTCGTCGCAATGACCGCTCCCGAAGAGCTGCCCCACGAGGCCTCGCCGGCCGCTGCCGCTTCTCCCGGCAAGGACCAGCACGTCGTCCGCCGACGCAGAAAGTCGAGCGTTCGCGGCCACCACGGCCAGCAGTCGTCCGTCGCGTCCAAGCAGGACAAGCTCGACAAGCTCTCCCAGCGCAGCCGCGCCCGCGCCCTCCTCCGCCGGTGCAAGCACATCGCCGTCAAGCATACCTGGACGACACCCCTCGTCCTGCTCCTCCTCTTCCTGTCCGCCTATGCCGTCAACCCGACCGAGTCCAACGTCGTCCACAACTTCATCTTCCTCTCCTACAAGGTGCCCCAGGCGGCCGACGACGAGAGCCCCGTCCAGTACGGCAAGGGCCTGTGGGACGTCGCATTCGTCTTCTTCTACTCCATCGTCCTGACCTTCACCCGCGAGTTCATCATGCAGGAGCTCCTCAAGCCCCTCGCCAAGTACTGCAACATCCGCTCCCGCGGCAAGCAGCTGCGCTTCATGGAACAGATGTACACCGCCATCTACTTCGGTATCCTCGGCCCCGCTGGCTTGTACGTGATGAGCCGCACCCCCGTGTGGTACTTTAACACCACCGGCATGTACGAGTCCTTCCCGCACAAGACCCACGAGGCCGTCGTTAAGTTCTACTACCTGTTCGAGGCCGCCTACTGGGCGCAGCAGGCGCTGGTTATGCTCCTGGGCATGGAGAAGCCGCGCAAGGACTACTACGAGCTTGTCGCCCACCACATTGTGACCCTCGCCCTCATCGGCCTGAGCTACCGCTTCCACTTTACCTACATGGGCATCGCCGTGTACCTGACCCACGATATCAGTGATTTCTTCATGGCTGTAGGTACCTTCCTGTCCAAATCAGCGCGAGAGCAGGTGCTAACTACCAATCGCAGGCGTCCAAGTCCCTCAACTACGTCGACCACCCCATCACCGGCCCGTGGTACTGCCTATCCCTCTGCTCGTGGATCTACCTGCGCCACTTCATCAACCTCAAGATCCTCTGGTCCATCCTCACCGAGTTTAAGAGCGTCGGTCCCTGGGAGCTCAACTGGGAGACCCAGCAGTACAAGTGCTGGATCTCCCAGTACATCACGTTCGGCCTGCTGGGCCTGCTGCAGAGCCTCAATCTCTTCTGGCTCTTCTTCTTGCTGCGCATCGGCTACCGCTACGTCTGGCACGGCGAGGAGAAGGACGACCGCTCCGAGGCCGAGGAGTCCGAGTATGAGCCCATGGAGACCATCGAGGAGGTGTCCAAGGTCGACGTGGCGCCTCTCGTCAACGGGGAGGTTGCGGGCATTGCGAACGGCGTGGCCAAGGCCACCGCGTCGGCTGCGCCCGCCAGGAGAACTCGCCGCGCATGATCTCCAGGCGCGGGGGGAAAGCGGCTTTTGCCGCTGTACCCAGCATCGAATCCTATGTTGGACTACCACTGTACATATAGCATGGCCTATCTAATGTGTAATGTGTAATGATCATGAAAGAAACAAAGTCACTCGCTTGAACAATTTGATCCCTTTCCGCGCTGGTGAAATGACAGCTTGGATGGATTATGACATCATGGGCGCATGAGGAGAATCCGTCAAAGAACAATTTGTTCGGGAGACTCGGGAATGCACGTCGTCGGTCTGCCAACGGTGGCCCATCTGCCGGATTGAGAGGTTGGCGTTGGCTTAGGCTGGGAGGCTTGGTTGGTTGGTTGTTTGGTTGGCTGGCGGTGACATGTGAACCGTATGCATGTGTTGGATGGGTGTCTGTCAGTCTGCTGGCCGAGCCGGAGGGGTCCCCCCAATGGTGCGTTCGACGGTCACATGGTGTTGTAGTTACATCAATAGTGTCAAAAGACTTTTCGATAATTCTTTCAATGGCGGTGATATGTTTGGAGAAATGTGGTGTTGTCTTGATGCCGAGTTAAAGCACTGGTCATAATAAAATCGTACGTCTGATTCGAATTAAAGACAACATTTAAACCGACGTGAAAATTCATTGCTCCACCATGACAGTATCTACGAGTCCAAAAATTGGTAGAAACACTCAAAATGCTAGGAAGAGTATGATTCTTCCTTATAAATTAAAATAAATGGACTTTCAAGAAAGACATACGTTGTGAAGTGCACTCACACTGCTGATGGACTCGACTGAGACCTGCAATGCGAGATGACCTGCTGCAGAACAAGGCTCAACGAAAAGATAAGCAGCTCTAAAGGCTTCTGATATACGGGAAACTAGAACCTATGGGGAGAACTTTAGGAACGCCAAACCAACGTCGAACTGGCGTCTGTTTACAAAGCCCTACGTAGAGCTCAAGGTTCCCGCAACACGGCGCCGCGACCATACCACCAGCCACCCGAGTCACCGCCACAATGCCCCACGTCGGCACCGGCTCCAAGCGAGGCCGACACAGTCCACGTGACCAGCCCGCCGGGTGGAATTGGACCGTGCGCCAGCTCCAGCTCCAGAAAAATTTCCAATTGAACACCAGTGGGGGTGAGGAAAAATTGTAAGAAAAAAAATCCGAACAGTCTCTCGACCTTCGACTTGTCTCGCGATCGACTCCCACCACTCCTCCTCCTCCACCCGCCTCTTTCCCCGCGCGAGGCAATAGTCGGAACGACGTCGATCTGACAAGACACTAAAACGAGAGCGAGCGAGAGAGAGACATACAAAATGGCCGCCGTCAACTACCTCCTCTACGAGGCCCCCATGGGCTACGGCGTGTTCCACGTCGAGCACCAGCCCGACAGCATTGGCCTGCGCCAGAAGGAGGCCCAGGAGACCATCGCTGACCTCGCCCGCTTCGGCAAGATGGTCAAGCTCGTCAACTTCACCCCCTTTGAGTACGGCAACTCCCAAAACCCTCCCGCTATGCCGTGCCCCGCGAACAGACGCCGACACGCGCAGGCGCGTCGTCGATGTGGTGGAGACGGATGCTGGGGAACAGAAATAAACAACGAACGTATGCTAACTGACGCCCTCGCAGCACCGGAAAGCAAGCCCTGGACGAGATCAACCACATCTCCGAGGGTCTCATGTCCGACCACCTCAAGTCCGTCCTCGAGCTCAACCTGCCCCAGACGTCGGGCAAGAAGTCCAAGATCACCCTCGCCGTGGCCGAGAAGAACCTGGCGTCCGTCATCAAGTCCACCTTCCCCGGCGTCAGCTGCGAAACCTCCGAGACCTCCGAGGTCGCCGGCGACCTCCTTCGCGGCGTCCGCCTGCACGCCGACCGCCTGCTCAAGGGCCTCCAGACCGGCGACTCCACCGCCGCCGGCCTCGGTCTCGGTCACTCCTACTCCCGCGCCAAGGTCAAGTTCAACACCACCAAGAACGACAACCACGTCATCCAGGCGTCCGCGACCGTCGAGTTCCAGGACAAGGGCGTCAACCAGTTCTTCATGCGCGTGCGCGAGTGGTACGGCTGGCACTTCCCCGAGCTGGTCAAGATCGTCTCCGACAACCTGACCTACGCCAAGCTCGTCCTCGCCATCGGCGACAAGGCCACGCTCACCGACGACCGCCTCCACGACATCGCCGCCCTCGTCGAGGAGGACGGCGAGAAGGCCCAGAACATCATCGACGCCGCCAAGGTGTCCATGGGTCTGTCCATCACCCCGGCCGACCTCGAGATCGTCCGCGGCTTCGCCGAGGCCGTCGTCCAGCAGGCCGAGGCCCGCCGCTCGACCGCCAACTACCTCGACAAGAAGATGTCTATCGTCGCGCCCAACCTGCAGACGCTGATCGGCACCCCCGTCGCCGCCCGCCTCATCTCGCACGCCGGCTCCCTGACGGCGCTGTCCAAGTACCCGGCCTCGACGCTGCAGATCCTCGGCGCCGAGAAGGCCCTCTTCCGCGCCCTCAAGACCAAGAGCAACACGCCCAAGTACGGCCTCATCTACCACTCGAGCTTCATCGGCAAGGCCTCGGTCCGCAACAAGGGCCGCATCTCGCGCTACCTCGCCAACAAGTGCTCCATCGCCTCCCGCATCGACAACTACACCGAGAACCCCAACACCAAGTTCGGCGAGGCCCTGCGCCAGCAGGTCGAGGACCGCCTCGAGTTCTACGCCACCGGCAAGAAGCCCACCAAGAACGCCGATGTCATGGTACGTTGCTGTCAACCCCTTTCTAACCCCGTTCCCACTCCGTGGAAAGAGCAAATCCCACTAACGATGCACAAAAGGCCTCCGTTCTCGAGCAGGTCGAGGGCGACATGGACCTCGACGACGCCGAGATGGTCGACGTCGCGGCCGAGGAGGTCAAGAAGGAGAAGAAGTCCAAGGACAAGAAGGAGAAGAAGGACAAGAAGGACAAGGAGAAGAAGCGTAAGCGCGACTCCGAGGTCGCCCCCGCCGAGCCCGAAAAGGCCGACGGAGAGAAGAAGAAGAAGAAGAAGAAGTCCAAGGACGAGTAAGCGGGAGCAAACAGGGATATCGCACGCACGCACATACCCCCATCCTCGTGTGTTTTCCATCTCTCTGGCTTTCGACCTCGGGACGAGAACTTGTTACTACCATCATACAGGCATCTTCTTTCTCTTTTTCTCTCTCTGTCTCTGTTTAGGACCTCTTTTTTACACTTTTTGGCGGCACAAAAGGGTCTGGCTTCGGGCACTTGTTTCTCCATTGTCAAAATGTTCTTGATTTTTCTCTGCGGAGTTCTTAGGGGGGCAAACCGAATGATATATTGGGCTCGGAGTTTTGTCGGCTGCAAACGCAAGAACGAAGAAACTTTTTTTGTATGAAATCAAAAAAAGTATTAAAACAAACTTCCTCGCTCTGCCCGTGTGCGTGCATGTCTGTCCGTCTCCCTGCGCGCGTGTGTGTGTACGGCGACTTGGGCAAGGGGAAATGGTCCTGGACCGGGGCATGGAGACGACTCTCACGTCCGGGCTGTGCTGGCACTCCTTTCTTGTCCGGTTGCCCACGAGGTCCCCCGGTCATATGCCCTCCGCTGCGTTTGGTGAACTTTTTCATCAAGCGGTCAACCACCACTGATCCAGACCGACAGTGCATCAGGTCGCGTACATCCAAGTCTGAATCAGAAGGACCGAGAAAAGGGTGACCTCTTTTGCTTACAGCTACTTTTTTTACGAAGATACGCTTTACACAAAAAAAAGCCGCAATGCATGAAATGGGGACACAAGAAGGCAGGAACAGAAATAGTGACAATAGAAAGAGAAAAAAGAAGAACTCGAGGTTGTTGATATTTGCCCCCCTCCCCACCCAACCCGAAAAAAAAAAAGAAAAGATGCCCGGCCCCGTTTCAAACGCCAGAGGACGCCTCTCTCCCCCTCCAACCTACATACGCTACGACGAAGCTTTGGTGTCCTGCATAGCTCTCCTCTCCTCGTGCCCCTCACGCCGCTTTCATTCTCTCGTCCTTTTTGGAAAAAAGGGGGGAAGGAAAAGGAGGTAATAGTAGTAATAAGTTGTAATAAACTCCCAACTCTGTCGTTGTCTTCATCTGCTCGTCTTCCTCCGGGGGTGGAACATCGACCGCGTCGGCAGCATATGAAGCAGGACGCGCAGTCTGCCGTTCCCCTCCCGAGGACTAATAATAAGAGACACCACGCCCCCAGCTCATGCGCCCTCGCTGCCAAACTCGTTGGTCCACTCTATTTGCTTGTCGGCGTCGTCGGCGGACACGGTGGGGTGGGACTCCCTGAGCGCCTGCTTGAAGTCCTTGAGCTCGATGATGGGCGCCATGAGCTCCTCCGAGTCGACGTCGTGGTAGGTCATCTCCTTGGCGTCCGGGTCGCCGGGGGAGCAGGGCGTGAGTTTCCTGACGCCGTCGACGTTGACCTGGGAGACGTTAGCGGCAAACCTCGTGAAAGACACCTCTAATGAGAGAGACACAAGAACGCACCGCCTTGAAATGCGTGGCCTGGATGATCTTGCGCACCGGCCCCATGAGCGCCTGCTGCACCACGTTGGAGATATCGCTACCCGAGAAGCCCTCGGACATCTCGGCGAGGACGCGGTAGTCGTCGGCCTGGAGGTTCGTCTCGGTGTCGCCGATGGCGAGCTTGAACATGCGCGCGCGGCCGTTGGCGTCGGGCAGGCCGATGTGCACGCGGCGCTGGAAGCGGCGGCGGATGGCGGCGTCGAGCTGCCAGGGGATGTTGGTCGCGCCGAGCACCAGGATGCCCTTGCTGTCGTTGCCGACGCCGTCCATCTGCACCAGCAGCTCCGTCTTGATGCGCCTGGAGGCCTCCGACTCGCCCTCGCCGCGGGGCCCGCACAGGGCGTCGATCTCGTCGATGAAGAGGACCGAGGGCTTGTTTTCGCGGGCCATGCTGAAGAGGGCCTTGACGAGCCTGGTTGTCGCGCGTGTTAGAATGCAATGAAGCCTCAGAATCCAAACGGCAATGCTTGCTCACCTTTCACTCTCTCCCATCCACTTGCTCACCAGGTCGGAACTGCTGACGCTGAAGAACGTGCTGTTCGCCTCCGTCGCGACCGCCTTGGCCAGGTAACTCTTACCCGTGCCGGGGGGACCGTACAGCAGGATACCCTTCCAGGCCTGGCGCTTGCCCTGGAACAGCGAGGGGAACTTGATGGGCAGCACGACGGCCTCCTTGAGCGTGTCCTTGGCGCCCTCGAGACCGGCGACATCGTCCCACCGCACGTTGGGGCGCTCCTGGAGGATGGCGCCGCTGAGGGCGTTGCGCAGCTTCTTGTTGTCCTCGTCGCCCTCGTCGGCGTTCGCCTTGCCCTTGCCGCCGCCGTTAACGCCCATGGCATTGGGCTTGCCGCCGCCGCCGCCGCCGCCGCTCTTTTTGCTCTCCGCCTCGTTCAGGTATGTCTTGAGCTTCTCGGCGCGGTCCATGTACTCGGCCGTCTTCTGGCGGATGAGCTCCTTGGACTTGGGGTTCTTCTCCCACTTGACGGCGAGGACGAAGAGCTCGAGCGACTTTGTGTACAGCTGGAAGGCCTTCTCGTAGTCGGCGGCGTTGTCGGCGTCGATGGCCTGCTTGACCGTGCTGATGGCACGGCCGAGGAAGTCGGTGATGCCCGACATCTTGACGGATTTGCGTTTGGTTTCGGTTCGTCCTTTTTCGTCTGTCTCGTTCAGGGGCGGGGAGGAGGAAGCGATCGCAGGGTGACCGGGGGCGGATCGTGATCTGGACGAAAGAGCGGGGAAACTGGTGTGCGGGAGCCGCTCTCGTTCGCTTTTGGTTGCCTAGAAGTCGCGCTCGGGAATGGACGTAGGCAGACGTGAGACTTTCGAATCGAGCCCCCGGGGATTGCGTCGGGCGCTTGGGGCTAACGGAAGGGTGGAGGGTTGGCTGGCTTGGAACCTTGGGAAGAGGCAGGATGCGGTGCGGGCGATTCTGTGACGTTGCCTGGCAGTTCGTGATGGACACTGACGCCGAGTGCCTGTTGTGGTTGGCAGTTGGTGGGGGTGGGGTGAGCTGGTTAGTGTCGTATGCAGTTTAGGCTAGTATATGTAACTAAAGAGGTGAGAAGCTGCTGACGCATGCTTTGCCAATAGCGGGTGATGAGTATTGGCTGATGAAGCCAGACCTTTCATTTTGAAGCAGATGATAAACTCGAAAATAAAGCTCGAAAAATCTAGAATTCTGAACAAACAACAAGGACGCGTTCTGGACTCGCTTCTCCCGAACTACAGTGTAGTACCCAGTGGTGGGGGGATAGTGCTACCTAGTTGCATCTACCCGGTACTGCGGACAGTCTGTCACCACCTGCGCAGTTCGCCGTAAGCGTAAAGCTCAAAGTACCAAGTATCCCGCCTTCAGACCACCTACGAGAGTCGCAACGCAACGACAAACACTTTCCCGGGGCCTTGGCATCTTAGACCGTCTGAAATCTCAGCAAACGCCTCACACCTCTTGTCGTTTGGACCGAAACATCGGGGTTCTCGCCGACCGTTTTCTGTCAAGGGGCCAAGACCTCAAGGCGCTCTCTTTGAATTTTATTTTTATTTATTTTTTCACTCACCCCCTCACTCACGCTCACCACCATGGCTGAGCTTAAGGCAAAGGCGGAAAAGCTCTCCGCAGAGTACCAGTCGCTGCAACAAGGTAGTTTTTCTCTTTCTGTCTCATCCATCCTGAGGCGGGATGAATTGAGTTTTTGGTTGGAGGATCGCCCGCTGAAATCCCGCTAGAACTTCAGACCACGGTCCAGGCGCGGCAAAAGCTCGAGGCCCAGAAGCAGGAGAACCTCGGCGTCAAGGAGGTGGGCAGCCCTCGATTTTGAGCTCCTGTTGGATGAGTGCACGACGGCTGACGTTGGAGATGTTTGCGCGCAGGAGTTTGACCAGCTCAAGGACGGAGAGCAGATCTACAAGCTCGTGGGACCCGTGCTGCTGAAGCAGGACAAGATCGAGGCCGAGAGCACGGTACAGGGGCGTCTGGATTTCATCACCAAGGAGATGTGTGTGCATTGAGTGTCCCTTATTCCTATACAGTTCCAGTCTGCTGACACGTACCCAGTGAGAGGCACGAGGGTCAGATCAGCGAGATCCAGGGCAAGATCGAAAGGAAGAGGGGCGAGCTCATCCAGCTGCAAGCCAGCGCGCAGGCCGCGGCGAAGCAGGGTTGATGATCAGAAACAACGAAGAGGGAAAACGGAAAACGAACCAAATAAAAGTCAAGGTCTGGCATGAGTGGTGATGCATTTAACGATCAAGAAACCCCAAAAAGGCTACTACTAGGACTATGAATTATACCCAGCAAATGCTCCGATGACGAGAAAATCTCCCTGAACGCCTTGCTAATGCGCGCCTTTCCCGATGACGGCCTCCCCAATGTCGTTAAAACAGATAAATTACAAGTCATTACATCCCCTCTCCGCTCAGTTCAGAGCCATGATAGTGAAGCCCCACGGCAGGCCCATGTTCCTCGCGGGTAGCTCGGTCGCCCAGCCGATGGCGTTCTGGTACTCGTCCTCGGACGAGAACTCGGCGTCGCTGACCTTGCCCTCGACGGCGTCCATGACGAGGTCGGCGATCTGGCTCTTGACGTAGCACCGCCCGAAGATGCGGCTGGCCTCGACCTTGCGGATCATGGCGGCGCGCAGCTCGCACCCCGCGAAGCGCGCCACCTCGCGGTCGAAGGAGTCGCGGGTCACGGGCGCGTAGTCGTGGTCGTGGTGGGCGGCGAGGCGGCGGAAGAAGGCGACCATGCCAGCGACGGCCTGGGCGAGCATGTGCGCCTTGGTGACGTCGTCGAGGCCGTCGAGCATCGAGGAGGAGCCCGGCTCGACGAGGCCGTGGGCCTCGTGGTCGAAGGTGGCGTGGACGACGGCGGAGATGCTCGACGGCGCGGTGAGGATGCTCTCCGGGTCCGGGAGGGCGAAGGTCTTTGCGATCTCGTCGTAGCACTGGGAGAGGGTCGTCCACATGGAGACGTTGTTCTGGACGGAGGCCTGGCCCATGCTCAGGGTGAAGTGGCAGAGGGTCTTTTCGACGCTTTCTGGGCGGGGGTTAGTCGTTTATTTTGTTACGATTTGGGTGATGTTGCTCACGTCTGCAGAGTGCGGAAGACATGGTGATGTGTGTTGGTGGTTGTGATACACTTGGTAGTGGTGTTGAGGTTTGCTTGGTATCCGGAAAGGATATCTACACGGCTTATGCGTAGATGATTTGGTTTGGAGTTGCACAATATTGATGATGCTCAACATCAATAGAGGCGGAAAACCTCTGCTTTAATGTAGGCACTCGACGTTGTCGCCTTGTGGCCTCACCGGGAAATGCCTCCAGGTCCGGGATGGGCCAGCCATGCGGGACGCGAATCAAAGATTGCAACCATCCCTGAATCCGCTGCCATGGCCGGGCCCCAGGCGCGGAGCAGCGAACACATGGCAAGGCCCAATATCCGTAATTGTCACTACTAACCAACTACTCATGCGCGAAGAGGGTACCCGGTCCGCGGGGAGGGGAGACCTCCGGGTCTGGTATTACATGGTCACGTATCACGACGCCCTCCACACTGCCCGCGGAAACATCAAGCCATCTCGCCGTCAGATTCGGGGGTGATGGCAAGATGCGAGAGCTGATAACCTGACGACTCGGCACCGCCACGCCGCAGTTTGAGACAAATCGCCGCAATGGCTGGTGGGAAGGGAATCTCCCGACCCAGACCGCCTGAGAGATCCTTCCTCCCCTCGCTCGACGGCGAGCAGCGGAGGCGTGGGGGTTTGCTAGCAAGACTGTCCGTACTACGCTGTAATAAAGCTGCACGTCAAGCTCGGCCGGGGGAGAGCAACCATCTGACCCCCGTCCAACTCGTTCGAGGCAGGCGGTGGGAGCACCCAAGCATGGTGCCACGCTCAGACAGGTGTCAGACTCGAGCCGCGAGGGGATCAGTGCAGCGAAAAGCAGGAACGGAGGTTGGATGGACGGGATGGCCGGCCCGCCTGGGCACTGTAGAGCAAGAGTGGCCGTCTAGGCGCGTTCCGAAAGTTCCCGAGGCTGTTGAGTTTGTTGGGCGAGGCGAGCTGGTGGGATTCTCGTAAATCGAACGGAAATACGGACGGACGAGAATGACGTCTCTATTCGACGCCCGATGACACGCTGGATTGCTGGGTCGCTGATGAGTTTTTCGTGTCCGCCATGGCAACCAAGGCAGGGCCAAGAACCACGGAAAAGGCCCAGATTCAGACGGAGATGAGATGTCCAGAGTGATCAATCATGGACCTTTGATGTTCTGGGCGTGGAGGAAGTCTCGGACCCGGATCCTCCCGCTGACAGCTGGTAGCTCGCCGTTGGCTGACCGGTAACTGTTTTTGGTCACCGATTTCTCACCTTCCCTTGGCCGTGAGTAAGATTACGTAAAGCTGAGCACTGAAAAGTTTCACGTGATTAAAAAACTTAACACGTGATCATTCTCGGCAAGCTGGGCTACCCCTCCATCTGTTGCACCTTGTTGGCCATGGCGGGGTGCTTCAGCCCTTCAGCCACCCGATGCGCTCACTTGTGGCTGGTCTAGTGCTTCGTCATACGCCGTGCGGTCCCCGGGACGAAACCTCTAGACTTCTTGGTGTGACTGGCCGAGCACCGCGCGGAACTTCAGGCTGCCACTTTCTGGCTCCCGACCGACGAGGGGAAAATGCAAACGACGACCTGAACGGTGCCAGTCACCACCAATTCGCGACCTAGACACTAGTTCGAACCGAGTCCCTGGGAATCGCCCATCACTCTCTCCCCGCCGAGCCCGTAACCGAGACGATACCCAACCACCATTTCCTTTTCCCTTCTGCGGCGCTCGCTCCGCCTACCGCTGTCAAGATGAACGGACCCTCGAGTCCTCGGCCCGCCCGGCCCATGAGCATCAAGGAGATCACCAACGCGGCGGAGGACTTCGAGTTCAGGACCACGATCCCCTTCAAGTACTGGGCCCGCTCCGCCGACACACTATTCCAAGAGGTTTGTCCCCCCAGCCGCACGTGCCTGTGCGCCTGTCGCTAACGCAGCATCCAAAGGCGACCTTTGCGCTGCATGATCGCGACATTAGGAAAGCTTACCAGATGCTCTGGCGGCACTCGATCCTCGTCCTGCAGCACCTCAAGACGCACCCCGACGCGAAACTCCCCGAGAACAAGGCCCTCACGAAGCCGCTCTTCAACCGCCAGCAGCAGGAAGTGTTCGGCTTGCTCGAGGACCTCAAGCCGCAGATCGAAAAGGATTACAAGGAGTGGGAGTTGATGAACGCATCCAAGAAGAGGACCGACGACGAAGAACCCCCGAAACGCCCCTCGAGCTACGACGAATTCGCCGCCCGCGACCCGACCCTCAGCGGCAACGCCAAGATCCTGGACGCCGCCGAAAACCAGGAGCTGGCCGTCTCGCTGGCGCAGCGCGACTACAAGAGGCGTGATGCCGCGAGGAGGGCGACGAGGCAAGCCGGCGTGAGCGAGGAGGAGGAGCAGGAGCGCCGGAAGGGCGGCCGCTGGGAAGACTGGGAGCAGTTCGGCAGTCCCGCGGTCGCGTCGGAAGAGGAGGATATCAGACGGCAGATCGAGGCCACCAGGCGGCGGTTGGACGGCACCGACGGGTCGCAAATCGAGGTGGGCAGTGCCAGGGCACCCGTGCCGCCGCCGCGACCGCCCCCGAGCTACTCGTACCACTACCCGTCCATCTCGAGGCCGAGAGCGCTGGACTGGGAGGCGGCGCCGCTGGAGCCGCAGCGCGCATACTCGCAACCGCCGCCCCAACCGCCGAAGCCGCCAAAACAGGACTTTACGACGCTGCGCCAGGAGCTCGACGCCGCGCCGCCAACGAGGCCGATCAAAGAGCCTCTGCATCCCTACAGGCCGGCCCCTCCAATCCCCGGGTCGGCACCACCAAGCGACGTCTCCGAGCTGCCCGCCAAGGAGGAGATCGCGCCCCCAGCAAAGGAGCGCCTCACCTTCCGCCCCGCGGCGTACCTCGAGAACGGCGACCCGATCCGGCCGGTGTTCCTGCCGACGCAGCTCAGAGACGCGTTCCTGAACATCGCGGCGGACAACACCCGCAAGGGACTCGAGATGTGCGGGATCCTGTGCGGCCGGCCGGTTAACAACGCGCTCTTCATCAGCTGCCTGGTCATCCCGGAACAGAAGAGCACGCCCGACACGTGCGAGACGGAGAACGAGTCGGCGATGCTCGACTACTGCATCAACGAGGACCTGCTGATGATCGGCTGGATCCACACGCACCCCACCCAGACGTGCTTCATGAGCTCGCGGGACCTGCACACGCAAGCCGGGTACCAGGTCATGATGCCGGAGAGCATCGCCATCGTGTGTTCTCCGAGGCACAGCCCTTCGTTAGTACCCCCTCGGTCATGAATATAGAACACCTCAAGCTAACAGTAGCAGATATGGTATCTTCCGCCTCACCAACCCGCCGGGTCTCACGCACATCCTCCAATGCACGAAATCCGAAACCTTCCATCAACACTCGATCGACAACCTCTACACCGGGGCCAGCAACCCGCCGGGCCACGTGTACCACTCGGACAAGCTCGACTTTTACGTCAAGGACCTGCGGCCGAACCGGTAGGGGACGGATGCGCCGCGGCGGACGGCGGGCAGTCCACGAGGGCACGCGGAGAAGAGACGCGGGTCTGAGATGAGCGACGCGCCGGCTGTGATGAACACCTCCCGGCGGCGGACGAGGATCTGACGGCTAGTGTTGAATCGAGGAACGGGACTTTGCGTGTCCCTCCCTGACTTTTGCTTATTGCATGGCGAGGGCGTTTCAAACGGCTGACGGCCGGACTCCCCGGATTGATGGGCCGGCCAGGGTGGACGTCTGGGGTCCTGGGAATGTACTGCGCTTCAAGTCGCTGTACGAGGGTATGGTTAGCTAATATGAAAAGACTACTTGCATTATCGTTTCCATCGTGAGATCTCGCTGGCTGGGTTGCTTGTGCATGTGCTGGGGTACCTACCGGAGTCTAGCGTAGCTTCCTTCCATGTTGTCCCATTGCGCTGACCTGATCAATCAATGAAGGAAGGAGGCAATAAGAAAGGGGACCTATCTACCTCGTCTGCCGTCGTTGGGTGGCGTGTTATACAGCAATGCTGGGCTTCCTACTGATCATTCAATTTTGGGGCTCTGACTGCACACTGGAAATTTCCTACCGCGGTGGCCGCGTATTCCGATCACCATTGCTCACCTGGGTATACAGTACGCTATACTTGCAACCCTACTCACAAAGTCTTTCGCCGCAGGTTCAGACATTATGGTATTTGTGATAAGGGAAACCCGTCGATTCCAGAGTCTAGAATGTAGGGACTCCGGTTCGAGATATTTGACCTTCGCCGGATGAAAACGGGGTTGGACAGCACGCTTCCACCGAAACATGCATTTCGCATTTGGCGGTGGAATATATCACAGATAGGGATGAAGGACGGCGGTCGTGGTTTTCGAGACGGCAAGGTTGTGATTGACTGAGGGATATCTTCACCTTGGTTGGCGATGGAGTTGAGAGCTGCTTGTCTGGACAGACAGGCTAATGCCCAAAAGCTCGAGGACAGCCACTCAACATGCCGTGACAATCTAGCTTGCACGAATAAACTAGTGCGAGGTAGATATAGTACAACACAAAAGCTGCCGTGGCATTCTGGTGTGCAGTAGGGGAGGACATAGGTATAAAACCTCCGCCCTTCTTCGTCCTGGTCCTGGTCCGGAAACCGGGCAAGGATGGCAAGTCGAGCCATTGTCTTCGCACGCCGCACGAGCAGCCCTGGCCTCTGTTGGAGTTGGGCATGCGAGCGGGTGATGTAGCGACACAGGCGCGGGACGCAGCTTACTCCGGCCTCTTGAGCTGATGAAATCTCAAGGTCTGGGCTGTCGTCGTATTGAATGCCGGAATACCTTTGAGCCAAGGATGATGGACGGCGGTCAGCGGTCTTGTGAGCCGGATAAAGATAGTTACATTCCCGACGGCCATTAGACCCCAACTCCAGTAAATATGCCAGCATGGCATGTCTCCGCGTCTTCCTAGAAACTGTGAACAGGGCCTATCGAGTGTGCTTGGGGTAAGACCCATGCCCGGCGTTACTACGCGTTATATCCTATTAGCACCTTCCCTGGCCGGCCCTTCATCAGAATCAATACCTCTACTCCTATTAAAACAGAGAGCTGCTACCGGCAATTCTCCCGTTTCCTACTAACCGCGCAGCGCAGCAGTGCTGGAAGAGCTCTTGATGCTAGACCCACAAGACGACGCTAGTCATAAGGTGCCTGGGCCTGCGAGATGTGATGGAAGGATGTGTGGGGAGAGAACTAGTGATGCCTGAGAGAGTGTCGGCGGCTGATCGGAATCACGGCCATGGGAATAGGAGCTAAGTGATGGACGGAAGGGAGGAAAAAAGCCTAGGAGACAGATGAGAGTGACAAGTCTTCGAGGTTGAGGCGGAACAGGAGAATACCACTTGCCGCAGATCGCGCGCAAATGGCCGGCAAGGGTCGCCTCAGATGGCCGTACTCCTCCTCATCAGGTCGTCGCTACCTACGAAAGAATCATGAGCGTACTCGCCTATATTATACTTTGTCACTTAGGTCCGCGTATCCACGTAGTATTCCGCGAACGACCGTTGATGATTTCTAGCACTGACACGAGCTTCAACCTGGGCGACGTCCGTAGCTACCTAGAATCAATGAGCTCATGGAGCCCGCCCACCCCAGAAAGGGTTCGCGATGCGAGGCACCCAAAGGACAGAGCGCGTCCTGCATTATCCGTCCCATCACAGAGAATGTGGAAATAAGGACGACGAAGATGATGCGCGAAATGTGGGAAGGAGGGGTGGTGGTCAATGGCTAAGAGGAAGGCGCGCGAGTGGTCGAAGCTGCCCGCCTGAGCACACCAACGTCGTCGGAGACATGACGTCACTGCCGCGGCAGGCGCCCTTTCTGCATGTGAGCTCTTTCCTCTGCCCATCTTGCTACTTCTTGACAAGCAGATTTCACCATCTTCTTGTTCACTGAGCTCATGCATTGATCGACAGTAGTATTGCAGCAAATCCTTCGAATCGCGAGCGACTAAGACCGACGAGAGAAGAAAGAACCGAGAAACAAGCATCAAGATCCCGACACCCTCCCAACGAACACCCCTGTTGTCAAGCATGGCGTTCCCTACCAACCTGCTGAGCCTCATCATCGCCATGGTGAGCATCTTCGCCCTCTCCCAGTCGGCCGACTCGATACCGCGCCTGCTTCGGTACGAGGAGAAGGCCAAGAAGGCGGCCGAATGGAGCCGCACTGCCGAGAAGAAGCTCTGGGACGTCCGGTACACCGTCGGCACCGGATTCATAGGCGTAAGTGCTCCTCTCCGTTTCCTCCATCTTGACAGAATTCTCGTGGCTCACGCTTCCCACAGTGCCTCGCCTCCGCCGTCAGCGGCCTCGCCTTCTGCCTCCTCGTCCCCCGCGGCGTTGGCCCCTTCACCGTCGGTTGGCCCATCATGCTCGCCGCGGGCTTGGCCTACGGTCACCAGTACATGCGGTCCTTCTGGGCGAACAAGCCCAAGGTGCCGCTCATGACGGACTTTAATGAGGCCATCTCGGACTCGATGATTGTGCTGGACCTGATGAACCCGCTGGCCGGCGCATGGGGGCTCGTGGCATTTTGCAAGGTTGTTGGGCTGTAAACGGATCTGACTTGGTGGACAGACTATAGGTCCTTTCAAATAACAGCATTCAGGCCTTTGCTTCTCTCCGCATGTACACCCAGGAGTATCTTACCCACGATACCCTGCTCCCCGTGACATGCTCCCACTCCTCGCCGGGCTCCCTGCCTTCAGCATAATTGTCGAGGTCCGCCTCTAACCTCCCGACCTCACGAAACCCGTGCCTCTCGTACGCTGCCACGGCGCCCTTGGACGACTGCACCCAGCAGAACACGCCTTCCTCGTTATCCGCCTGCTCCGTTCCCCACCGCAACAGCCGCGATCCGACGCCCCTTCCCTGGAACTCCGGGTGTACCACGCAGCTGACGACGATTCGACACTGACAACCAGGCGGCATGAGCCGACGAACCCAGTGCTGCATCGACGCGTTCGTCAAGTCCTCGAGGTCCCTGATCGTCCGGGACGCTCCCATCTCAGCAAGCGGCTCCTCCTCCGGTTCGGAGAGAGGCAGGTCCTCATCCCCAGCGAAGCCCCGGCGCGCCCAGCCAACCCATCCAACGGGCTTTCCGTCCACCTCGGCCACGATGAGGTCGACCTTGGGCGACTGCAGCCAGCCCTCCACACCTTGGAACATGCCATCCTTGAACAAAGATTTTCCATGGAAAGCGGCTTTGAGCTGCGTGTGCGTGTCAGTTGCGAAGGCGGCGTCGGCGATGGACGCGAGGGCGTCGACGTCCGCGTGGGTTGCGGGGCGGAGGGTTACGTTCGAGGAAGGAGTGGTAGTCATGGCTGGATGGTTTGCATTTGTTTGGAGAGTGGGCGATGCTTAGTTCAGGTAATTGCCAACGGGAATCTGTGTCTAGGGAACCTGCCTGTGGTCTTATGTGCTTGACGTTGGAAGGCGACCATGCCGAGGAGGGAAGGTCGCTATTACCGAGCGGAGGTGAGCAATGACTCCTCGCCGGGAGGTGTTTCATTCGGTGGCAGTCGTTATCCTAATCGCTGTCGGCTAAGCCTTTTTTAGACGAGCCTCCTTGCTGTCTACCACCACTACCCCCGCCTGCCTAAGTATGCCTTCCTTCTAGATTTCAATGGCCATGAAAATATTCGATATTCGGTAGCAGGACGGACAGGGATGACAAGAGACAGGGACGACAAGAGACAGGGACAACAAGAGACAGGGACGACAAGAGACAGGGACGACAAGAGACAGGGACGACAAGAGACAGGGACGACAAGAGACAGGGACGATAGTAATGGCGGCATGCCACGAATAGCTTAGCTGACACTAGATTCAGGAATTGAGTACCAAAGACCGGGTTGCTTCAACTGTTCAACTTCATCTCCCACCTTTGTCCCTTCCCTACTCTGGGTTGCTACCCGATCTGTGTGTGCTTCTGCCTTGGAAATTGTTTAACTTCCCACTCCCGCCATTTCCCTAAGATTATTGTCGTCTGGGGAAGGGTAACCGACGTGAGAAAGTCGAAGCGGGCAGCCACGGTCTTGCCAGAAGATACCTAGGTAGTTCCACGCGTCACGCCACTCAGATCCCATGGAACTGCCACGGAGGAAGAGGGAAGCAGTGACATCGGCGAGCGACTTCCATACGACCGCGAAACCTGGGACTATGTGAAGTCCCAAAGCACACCTCCGCCCTCCTCGATTCTTCTTTCAGACAACATCATCAACAACCACCATTGCTTCGGTAGATTTGCACCCAAATTCCATCGACAGACGCGACCCATCGCTTTACTACCATTGAATTGCATCCAACTTCCTTTGACGGACACGCTCATCGCTCAGTTACCGCAAACACTACCCACCTACTCATACGTCTATTTCAATCGAGGGTCTACTTACAACCCAGAGTCCACTACAACCGCAATACATACCTCAAAATGCCGATCGAAATACCCCACCCACGTCTCCATTGGGCCGGTATGCAATAGGCCCCGGTGCCGGCTCCAGAGCAGACGAACAGGCCGGAGGCATTACAGCAGCGGCGGAGGCGGCGGCGGCCCTTCATCGTGTTCATGGTGTCAACCGCCATCTTCTTCTTCCTGATTTTCTTCGTGATCCTGCGCAGCATATTCGCCCTCGCTAGGCCATCGATGACATTTTACGACGTTCTCTCAGTCTCAGTCTCCCCAATTGTCTCCGTCGGCGAGATGCCCGGCCCCGTGCAGCAGGAGCTGATGTTTTCGCTGGCGCACTTCGTCCAAGCCTACTTAATAGTAGGCTTCGTCTGCTACTGTTGGCACGTGGCCCCTGATTTCGCGTGGGGTAGAGACGCGACCCGTTGGTGGCAGGAGCGGCTGGCCTAGGAGGATGAGCAGTGGCGAGGGGAATAGGAGCAGGAATTGTCAGCGGAATACACCAGGGGCAGCGGAAATGAAGACCAGAGAAAAGAATGATGAACAGCGATTGTCAAGAATGAAATTAGCGATAATAAACATCACTCACTCTTTTTAGAATCCTTCGAGCCACTCTGTCTGTGTTTGGTCATTCGTTGCCGTGGAATCCTCCTGGATTGGCGCTGGTGCGGCTGCTAGGTAATGTCCCACAGCGACACAGCCTGCCGCAGCTGAAGTGTACAATTACAGTCGTTTGCATCGGCAGCTTCCAAAACCTAAAGTAGGGCAACGCTTACCAATGCAAAAAAGTCAGATTTTGCCCGCAAATCCAACATTCTTTATATTATAGCTTTTTATAAATACCACTATCAAAAAGCCTCCTACTACTATAAAAAACAAATATAAAACTATTTAAAAACTATATTTTAACTAATCTACTACTATAGTACTAAGGATTTTAATATACTAACTTACTAAAATTAATTTAATACTTCTATTTTTTAACTTTAATAATAGCTTTATTACTAGGGCTATTAATTATAACTAATAAATAATTTAAACGTACTACTACTAATATAACCTTACTAGTAAGGTTAAATAATATAAAAAATCTCGTAAAAGTAGCTAAAAAATAGAGATTTAGTACTATACTAAACTACTTAAGTTATTAAAGTATTATAATAACTTAATATTAAACAAAATACAAACCTTCCTACTTAAGTAATTTAATCTTAGTATTAGTCTATTAATAATTAATTAATATTTTAAAAAAGCGGGTTAAACTAATAAAAAAATACATATTATAGCTACTTAATAAAACCTAAAAAAGAAGTTTAAGTAGCTCTATCGCGTATAGTAGTATAAACTAAAACAACTAATTTTTATTAATAAGTTAAGAGTAAATAAAAATACTAACAAAAGGCAAATAGAATAGGCACTAAAAGGCCTTACACTATAGAAATTAATAAAGCTAAAACGCAGTCAGTAAATACAGCTCCTACTAGTACTAACTCTTAAAGGCATTTTAAATTTTTTTATATACCTAAAAACAATAAATAGTAATAACTTTATAGCATAAATTACTTAATATTTACTACCTAAGTATAGAAGGTTTCTTACTCCTTATTTAGTAATTATTATAAATAATACTTCTTTTTACTACTAAAAGGATATTTAAATTACTTATAAAAAAGCCAGTATACACTTCAAATACCTTCTACTATACTTACTTAACTTTAACTTAATTAAAAAGTACTTTAAAAACCTAAAAAAGTATATTAAAAAGAACTTTTATATATATAATACTAGTAATAAGAATATTTATAATTAAATAAAGTTTTTATATAACTATACTCTAAAAGTAAAGTAAAAATTACTATAAATTACTAATTACTTCTACTATATATTTATTAATTTTAATAGTAATAAGGGTATATTTAATAAGTTTATAGCGGGAGTTATTAGTAGTAAAAAAAGTAAAGATATATTAAGTAAAGTAAGTAATAAATTAAAACTATCACTAAGCTAAGAGGTTACTACGGTTAAGTAAATAAAAAAAGAAGGAAATAAATACTAGTAACGAGTTAAAGTTATTATTAAGTAAGTTATAAAGTTACTATAGTTAAGTAAGTAAAAGATAAATAAAATAAACACTATAGGTAGTACTTATTATAACCCCTTATTACCTAACTTTAATTATATACTAATATCCTTTTTATTAATCTCTTTACTACTTAACCCCACATTATTCTTAGAGTATAGTAAATTAGTAAAATAATTTAAAAACTACCTATTATTTAATATATTAATTAGTCTTAACTATAATCTACTAGGTTATAATAAGAGTCTATTAATAATTATTTAAAGTAATATTTAATTTTTATTAAGTAGATTAGTATTAAATTAATTTAGATTAGGTTATAGTAGTTAAAGAGGAAAGGAGATTTTAAATAAAAAGTTTAGGGGGGGAAAAAAAAATATTACAAAAAACTACTAAAGTACTAACTTAATTAGTAATTAATTAAGTAATATAGTATTTTACTTATCTATATACCCCCTCTTAGCCTTAACTAATACTTCTTATAACCTATAATCCTCCTTAGCTTTATTTTTAATAAAAAACTCTATAAGGACTATAGCTATAGCTTAAAATACTTATAGTTAAAAGCCTATAGAGATTAGTACTATAAAAAATTTTTTATTTAAAAAGCCTAAGTTACTAGCGCTAGTATTACAGAGTTAATAATAAAACGCATTTTAAGCTACTTAATTAAAAAGCTTAACAATCCCTATAGACTCTATAAACGCAGCCGATTCTTTACTATATAAATAAAAAACTCTATTATTAATAAAAACTTTAATATTTAATTTAATAATATTAGTAATATTTAAAGTAATACTCTACTTATTAAACCAGTAATTAAAAAGCCCTCTAATAAAGCAAAAACTACTACAATAGCTATAGAGCAACTTAAGTAACGTTTAAAAATAGTTATTAATATTATAACACTTACCCAGTACAGCAGTAAACTAAATAATAAAGTCGTTAACTTAACTACGTTATTTAATTAATAAATCTAGTACTACTAAAAATAATAATTAAATAAGTATTTATTACTATAGAGTAAGAGTATAAAGAGGCTTATTTAGGGCTATAAACGTATATAAAGTATAGTAAAGTTAACCCTAATATACTAGTAGTAATAGTTATATTAAATAAAATAAAGTTAGTAGTATACTATAAAAGTTTATAATAGTATTACTTAAGGTCTAACTTAGTTAACTAGGTATTACTATAGAGGTAAAAAGAGCTAAAAAATCGGTCTAAATAACTATTTAAATGCCCTTATTCTATAGTATTTATTTATTTTAAACCTTTTTAACTATAGTACCCTTACGTCTCTCTATTATAACTATAAAGTCTATAGGCAGAGTACTAAGTAAAATACTAGCCTTGCCCTTAAAGAGGGCCTTTTTCTATTACTTAAAATCAAAAATCTCTAACTTATAGTATATTTTATTAAAAGTAATCTAACACTAAGTATATAAATAATCTCTACTTTTAGTAGTATTTTTATACGTTATTGGCTTAGGGTACTACTAATAGCACAGTAGTTATAAAAACTTATTTTTAGTAATATTTTTTACCTCCTTAATAGTAGTAACTATCTTACTAACGTACTCCTTTTATTTAACTTAATAAAAAGATTAACTACTACGGGCTTTAGTAAATAAAGTAATTAATATAGTATTATAAGTAACTTATATTTCTATAGTAGTAAAGATATAAAGCTAAAAAACGAGTATTACTTTAATTATAGCCTTACTATACCTACTAGCCTTAAGGATCTATTTAGTTAATATATACTATAGTAAGTATAGCTAAGTATTAGTAGCTACAGTATTATACTCTTCCTAATATACTAAGTAGATAGGTTTAGTACCCTTTTTTTACTATTTAATTTAAAAAGTAATATATAACTTAGTAGCTTTAAGTATAGCTCTAAGTTAACTATAGATTCGTTTTTTAATATTAATAATAGTATCCCTCTACTTTTTAAGCACAAGAAATCTAATAGTATTATACTATATTTTTTATAACTTAATTATATAAAGAAGTTTAAGTAAAAAGAGTATACTATTAAAAATTAACTTATATAAAATATAAATAGGGATCTTTATAAGTATAAATAAACTCTAATCCTTAATAAAAACGTTATTATTAAAAAGTACTTTAATTTCTAAGTAGTATAAAGTATAAGTATAGCTTTATTTAAAAAAAAACTCTTATTACTATTAAAAGGGTATATCTTATTTATTATTAAAAAAGGAATCCTATTATTACTAAAAAAAAGGAGGATCTTATTAACTCTAAAAGGGGATAACTAAAGTATTTAGCTATTTCTAAAGTAAGGTCTCGTTTTTAGTACTATTATTATTACTTAAATTAATCTTAGTATTGTTTTTAGTAAAATCTAATAACTCTTCTAGTAGTATAGCTATAGCTACTTACTTTTTTATAACTAACTACTTTTTTAATTTAACTACTAATACTTAACGTTTATTAAGTTTTACTTATAATAGCCTAGAATTAATTAAAGTATTTTTTAGTTTAACTACTTACTACTTTACTACTAGTATTTAAATAATTATAATCTACTTACTTATTAGTTTTTAAAACACAATTTAAAGCTTTTTACTAAAAATATCCTTATATTACTTATAAGTACGGGTATAAGTAGCTAAAAGAGTTAGTAACGGGTTATTAACTAAATTAATTAATACCTAGTACTTTTAGAGAGGTATTATAGAATAAATTAACTATAATAAATAATAGGAATAATAGATAGTAAATAAGGATATTTAGTATACTAAGGTATTAATTCTAAAGTAAAGTTAGACTTTACTATACTACTAAAATTATTATTAAAATAAGTAATAGAGCGGGCCCCTATAGCTAACTAATAGAAGCATAAGCTCTATACCTACTAAAAAAAAGAAATATATAATTTAATAGCTTAGAGGCCTTTATATAGGGTTAATTACCCCGTTAGTAATAAAATTTATAGTATTCTATGTGGTGTTGTGAAAAAAACGCATATCTAATATATAGTAAGCAGTACCCCACTTTGGGTTTTAGAAGCTGCTGATGCAAACGACTGTACATATGCACTTCAGGCTGCACCCATTGACAAGCTGACGTACCTACGAAATACTCTAAGGTGGTATTCAGGCTGCGCCAAGCATGGTGGCTGTGAGGCGCAGCGATGTCTCCCTCTGCATGAAGGCGTTAGGAACGAGAATGAGGCACCCTCCAACCTGCAACATGGGGCACATGTAGTCTTCAACCTTTGGCAAGAATCCGGTTCGACTTGACCAGCAACCCAAGGGAACGACAGTGGATCTGTATCCATCCAAAACCGGGAGACCGCAGACATGGAGAAATGCTGGTTCGAGCTATGCCAGACGCACTACCTGGCCCCCGAGTACGACCACCCCAGCATGGCGCAGGGCAAGGCGTCCGGCAGCCTGCTCCTCGGCCACATCGTGCCGAGCCTGAAGGATCTGGATCGCGTGGTCAACTCCGAGAGCGGCCCGCTGCCGTTCCCCAGGGACATGCGGATCCAGCAGACCACGGCGTACGACGCGGAGCGGTCCACGTCCAGCGAGTCTGGCGTCAGCGCGGGCGCGAACGCGGGGGCCCCTATCGTCGCTGCGCCTGGGATTTCCTTGCGGGCAGATGTTGGGATGGAGTTTAAGAGGGGGTTCGGGAGGACGGCGACGTTTGAGAGGTTGGATACGCAGATCATCACGCCGACGAAGCTGTATGTGCGGAATTGTCTGAAGGACCCGGCTGTTGCGGCGCATGTTGAGGAGGTGAAGTTCCTTGGGGGGTGGAAGCTGTTCATGGTCACTGGGATCATGATTGCGAGGGGCGCGAGGATTGAGAGGAGCGAGTCTCGGACTGCGGGATTCCATTTCAAGCCTGGAGTGTAAGTTGAGCGGCGTCTTTATCATCGTCAATGTATCTTGCTGACGAAGTTTAGAAACGTCGCCGAGGTCGTCAACGCCGACATCGACGTCGGACGTTCTCGTACGACCGAGTCCAAGTTCGCTGCCCAGCACCAGGAGGATTTCATATGGGCCATTCGCCTCATGGAGATTTCGACGAGCATCTTCCGCTCGGGGGTCTCTGAACGGACCTTCACGAAGGGAGCTACTCTCAGCGGGGAGGAAGACTTGCCGGATGTTGAGGAAATTGCTAAAGCGGCAGGTTTGGAGGAATATGAGACGTCTGAGATTGAGAGCGGCGAGAATGAGACGCTGTACTTCATCTTGCCGAAAGGACCTTGAAAGAAGATCGACGGGATTTCACACAATGCTTGATTAAGAAATTGATATTGACCTCGATTGATATTTACTGGCATTAGAATCTATCAAGACAGCTTGCTATCCTGCGAAATACATCTTGTCTCGCCTGCTCCAAGTCTTCGTCCGTAAGATCATCCGCCCGCCCGCGGAACCTCTCCGAAAGAAGCTTCCAAGGTGCGATGCAATGGTACTCCTCGTCTCTCTCAGAGATGCTGCGTAGGAACTTCGCCATATTCACCTTCTCCTCCAGATCGTTGCTCAAACCGGGGTATCTTTCATCGTCAACGTGCTCCTGTCTCGTGAAATCGAGAAGTCGAGCTGCCAGACCGCAGGCGATGGCAGTCGAGTACGACGTTCCGGAGTCTATCTTATCCGTGCCATCCGATCGGCCGCTCAACACCCTGACGTCTTCGCCGAGGATGGCGAAGTTGTCGTGGCCGGGGCTGGGCCCGGTAGGGTTGATATCGCGCGAGTTCTTCGCGCCTGCGTTTGTGGAGAAGACGCAGAAAACATAGTCATCCCAGCGAGCAGGATACATGACGCCGCTGCGGTTCATGTCGTTGGATGCTGCTGCGAAAAGGAGCACGTTCGATGAGAGCAGCGTCTGTCTAAGCGCCTCTCGAAGTCCCGCGTTTGCATTGTCGAAGCCGAAGGCCATGCATATGATGTCGACCTTCTGCTCCGTCGCCCATTTGAGAGCCTAACAAGATATTGTTATGAGAATCCCTGCTGAAGAGAATGGCGAGGAAGAACTTGCCTTGATGATGGAATCTATCGTCTTTGCAGCTGCCACCGTCTTGCCTTTTTCCCAAACTCTTGCGACCAGGACGTCCGCCGGCTCGCATATGCTGTACAATAGGTCGACTATAGACGTCCCGTGACCGTCGTCGTCACGCATATTCTGGGAACCGCCCGCAGGGACTGTGAAGTCCCGGTACATCAATTCGGAGATTCCAAAGATTTGAGCTTGATCAGGACGTATACCCGTATCAAGAACTGCCACTCTCGGCCTTTTGTAGCCACTTTCCCTGGTTTCTGCGCCTAGGACGAAGTTCAGATCGTCGACCATGCTTCTCCACTGGTCACTTGGCAGCCTTATCGCTTTGGTTCTAGGGACTGTCAGAACATCGAACATCGAAACACGTCAAAGGGCTTCAAGAAAACTAACCGTTTCGGCCTTTCCTTATCGACAGGTACGGGAATTTCAAAGCGAACCTTTGATAATTCTTTGCAAATCTCGAGACTCTTCCTCCTCTTTCGGACCGGTATTGATCTTTTCTCCTTCCATTCTCGCGGCTCGGATCTCTGCGGGAGGCCCCATAGTCGAAAGTTCTCATCCAGCTTCTGTATTATTCGGCTAAAAATCCAGTCCTTGCTCGGCTCTTCGTCCATATCTTCGGAGCGAAAAACCTCGAGGCATGCTCCGACAGCCGCGATAACAGCTGCCGGGACGCTGCCTCTGACAACCGGGTCCTCGAGAAGATCCCTAAGGTGGGCGAACATTGCGCCGTCCTCGAGACTGTCCAGGCGGAGCCTTTCTTCCAAGTATATCTCCATCAAAAGCTGAGCAAACGATAGCATGCGGCCCCTGACTAAGCCGGCAGTTGGTTCATATTTGTTAGGAAGCGAGTCCACAGGGTCGCGGTCACCCAGGCAACTGGAAAGATACGGCCGCTCCCTATCTAAGGTCGAGCCATGGGCCTCTTCCGATTTGAAGGCGAGGAAGATGTTGTCTAGACTCCATTTGTCGTGAACCCATACATCTGAAGCGAGATGTACAAGAGCGAGCGAAAGATTCCGACAGAGGGCCGCTTTCTCTGCCCCGAGGAGAGCAGTTCTTGACCAAGAGGCCTGAGATGATTGTAGGTCAATGAGGTGGCCGAGGGAGACCTTGGGCTTTTCGTTCCGGCGGACAGGCTTCCCACGTCCGCTGTACAATACCGGCCGCTCCCCGGTCATTTGGTAGAGCGTGACGTACAGGTGTTCCTGGAAGTACTCGCATTTCTCAATGAGCTGGCAAAGGTGACTGACAGGGCGTCCGGCAGTTTTGGAGTTTACATCTCTACGAAACGAATGTTAAATCATGGAGAGTGTACGGCGTAAAGGGAGAAAGCCAAAAGAGGTGGGCGCAACCTACAATGCGAAATCGCAGTTTGTTCCCTGCCAGCGGCAACTCTCAGAGTCCGAGTCCGAGGAGAGAAACAGAAAGAAGTGAGAAACCTCGTTCTCGTCTCTAAAGTTGAAGCCATCAAGATGAATTCTTGCGGTATGCTCCCTACAGCACTGGGATTGGTGCACCAGAGCGTGGTGCAACTGCTCCGAAGCCAGCGCCAGCGATTCGATGACATGGTGATTTCGTTTGACGGCGGGAATTGAGCTCGTGCCGCACAACACGACCCCGTCGGCCTCGGCATCGGTAGACTTCCCACGCAAGGATTCGAAGAGCTCCAGGCCTGTCGCGAAGTCGATTTCGTTTCGTCTCCCCGACTCAAAAGACCTGATGGCGGCCGAAATCCACTGGAATAGGAGGCCTAGCTGCTTTTCGTCGAATGCCGTTTCGTCTGACTCAGGGGCCAATTCACAAAGAAGTGGCTCCATAGACATGAACTCCACCGCATTCTGAGTCGTCATGTCTTCCGTAGACATTTGACCCCAGGATGCGTCGGAGGTCATTCCATCAAGGTAGTGCCTCAGAGGCCCAAGGAGGGCAAAGAGCCCATTTCCTTGCCAGCTCATGACGGAAAGGGATTCAGATCAAACGACAAGTTCATGATATTGCTTGGATCTTGCTTGAAGGGCTATGGGTGAGGGCATTTGGCATGAGGCGGGGATCAGAAATTACGGAGGGACAGAAACACCCCGCGGACTGATGGTAATAGTGCCAAGGGATGGCACAGCCCAAAGAGGCTTAATAGATCATCAAAATATGCATGTCAGCATGTACCTAGCTGCACCCATGACCATCAGCTGATGCTATTACGGAGTGTGTGTGATTCGTCATTGAACGCATTATTGCAGCTCGGCATGCCATGATCTACCGTGATTGGGTGGAACAGAACACAGAGATAGCCCGTGAGACTGACAAAGTCAATAATTTACCGGAGACAACGTATCATGTACCAACGAAATCAGGAACTCAAGTACCAACGAGACAGAGTCCAATCCGAAGCAGCAGCAGCAGCAGCAACAGTGGTCCCTAAAGCCACAAAGTCGATACTTGGACAAGAGAGTTGGGACAAGGGTCCAGTGATGCCTCGGAAAAACCAGGCGCAGAGCGAATTGACGGGACTGACTCCTTTTAACCCCTCCGAATATGAACGACAAAAGGAGGTGGCCGAACGATCCAGTGCGGCAAGCACGGCTTCTGTAGGCGATACGGATGTGAAGTATCCACAACCACCTCGACCTGAGGATCCATTGGCTCGATACACCCAGTGTCCTTACTGCTTCAAGAAAATTGAAAGAAACGTGTTCATGAACCATCAAAAGTGGAGGTAAGTGGCACGACTACGAGGCGCAATGCTGGACGATAGCACGTTCATGCTACGCTTGATATTCAAAACTATGTCCACGGACTAATGTTGGATCAATATCAGGAAACACGTCAACGAGGATCTGAAGCCCTTGGTTTGTATCTCGGAGCAATGCAACGACGCGGTTGTCGGATTTGCCAGGTACTCCTCGTGGCGTAAACATATGGAGAACGATCATGGAACCGACTGGATAGAATACACCCACAGCCCACAAACTCCTCGACGCATTGCAGAAAAAAGCCCCGAGACCTGGAGCAATACTTGCTTACTCTGTCAAGTGCAATTAAGCCAACTGGAAGACGAAGGATTCAAGACCGAAAAACAGCAAGGTTGCCCTACAGATGAGCAGGGCGCCACCACTTCGAATAGCTTGTACTCTATCAAGCAACGCACCCACAGACACATCGCTGCTCACCTGAAAACCCTGTGCTTCCAGACGATTGACATCCGTGTCGATGAAACAACTGACGATGGGTCCAACCAGGGGGGATCGGAATCGTGCTTCCAGACGATTGATACTCGCGTCGAGAGAACAACTGACAACCTGGATGCGTCTAACGACTCTGATCAGGAGGGGGGACCGGAGTCGGTTCCGGTCCTTGCAAAGTGGGACATGGCTCAGTCCCTGCTTCCGCTGTTCCAAGCCGCCCTCCCCACTACCAACAATGTCTACGACGGACGCTTCGAATACATTACGGACGACGAGGAAGACGGTATCGAGCACTTGAAGAATGCCACCATGAAGCTTCGCAACGACCTCAAAGAAAGCATTATGAAGCAGGAAGATATCGATATTAGTCAGCTGGCTGATGACGGTGCCGATCTAACAGCGCTTGACGCGCATTTGCAGGCCCTACTGGAGGTGCTAGAAGATCTGGTAGACCCCGAAATTATGGCTACAAGTCGCCTTGGTCTTGATGAGCAGGACTCAGATTCAGACCTCCTCTCTTGCTATCCCAAGCTTGCTGCATTACGAGACCTCCCGCAACATCAACAGAACATCGGACCTCGGACCGATGATACAGACACTTCGTTCTTCACGGGGATGGATCTGCGCTCCATGCAAGCGGAGTCCAGCTGGATTTCACTGGACTTGAAGAGCGCAAGGCCGAAGGTGACCGGTTGGATCAAGTTTCCTCAAGATACCGCTGGGATCACATCGTGCCTGAGCGTTTTCGAGCAATTCTGCTACGCCTTGAAGGACCTGGAAAGCTCATCGAACAAATCCTTGGCAGAGCCGGAAGCCCTCGATTACACTCTTCGGGACATCGCCGTTCTCCAGCACGCCCATGAGTTCGCGTCCACGTGCAAGTCACTCTTCTCTCAGATGGTGCAAGACCGCAAGTGCGACACACCCCATCACGTCAAGCTTCACCTGTCCGGCTTCAAGGGAGGGCAACTGAAGATGGACATCAAGACGTGCAAGGAGAGGAATTGGATTTCCGCCATCTTCACGCGGTGAGTTGCGCTCTAGATACCCGTAAAAATAGCCCGCATTCTGACATTCCATGTCAAAGTTCTTTCGAGGAGCCGTCACTGGAGCCCTTCGCCTTCCATCACCTTTGCTCTCCTCCGAACTCCCATCCTCCTCCATCCGATGTGCTGCATGTTGCCTTCAACTCCGAGGGTATGTGGGTCTCCAGCGATGGCGGCGGGCATCGCACACCATTTCTCCTTGGGGGTGAGAAATCGCTCGAACAGATCCTGGAAGACAAAACGTTCACTCGTAAATACCGGAAGCTCGCAAGTGCACTCCTAGCTTGTTGCATGTTCCAGCTCAGCGACAGCCCGTGGATTGATCCCCACTTGGCTCTGGGATCCATATTCGTGCCCGATATGAAAAGCGTCCGGATCCAGCAGTGGTGTCCGCGGATTGTTTGCGACGTCGTTCCGGATGTAAACCAAAGGCAGCAGAGCGAAAGCGTCGCTGCTTTCGGGGTTCTCATTCTAGAACTGGAAACCGAGCTCAGAGCCGGTTGGCAGGTCGACGATGAAGACTGGCAAACCGGAGAAATGTCGAATAGCGTCCGCTTGGCCAGGGTTCTGAGCTCTTGGAAAGACTTTGTCGAAGACGACTACAGCCAAATCGCCAAGGCTTGTCTCGAATTCAACAGTCTGGTCCGCAATCTGGAACATCCAGACATCATTCCCGAGAGAAAGGGACTTGCTGTCATCTATAAGCATATTCTCGAGCCGTTGTTACGTCATGTCTTTCAGAGCTTCGGCGAACTTGGGCCCATATTTGACGGAATATTTTCTGCTGGTCACAGTCTCACGGCGCCAATGAAAGTCTCATCCTCCTTCACGGCGAAACAGCAGTTGTTTGACGACGATGCATCTGAATCTCGACTAGAAGATCAGTAAGTACACACACACCTGTCCCATGGGCCTCGCTCCTAGGCAGTTTCCTTTCGCTGTCTTTCCAATTCCAGTGCCTCCTTCCAATGTTGTCAGTTCCATGTGCCTTCCATTTACATGCCATAGAGACTAGCAGAGAGTCATATGCACGCACTTGGCTTCCATGGGAAGTCACTCTGCCCTTCCCCGCCTGTCGTCTCTTTTCCCCTTCTTCCGTTTCGCCGTACCTCATCTCGTCCCCCTCCTCACTTATGTTATAACACTATCTATGGACATCTGGTCATCTATAGGGTACATGCATCTAACAGCACACGCTTCATAGAACGTCAGCGAACAGGTTTCTTGAAGAATTGAGACCGTTATTCGACCAAATAAGACACCTGCCGCCACGCCCGTACACGATCGGCTCGCTACACAACTTTACGGAGAAGATCCGAATCGCCGTTCTGGACTCTGGTGTAAACACTGATGACACCATGATTAGGTCTGCTATCAGACAAGGTCGCATCAACCGAAGCAAAAGTAAAAGCTTCGTCGTTGATAGTCGCTCGATCGACTGGCAAACAGATTCTCACGGACACGGGACACATGTCACTCGACTACTACTCCAAACAGCACCCACTGCTGAATTTTATGTGGCCAAGATCTGTGCGGGGAAAGTTATCAGCAACGAATTCATGCCCGGAATCGCAAAGGTAAGTCTTTCTCTGCCCGCCAGTATCCACCAGTGTCTGTCACTGCCCGTCATTATCCCTAAATATTTCGACTGTTTCTAACGTCATGTCTTGCAGGCGATTAACTGGGCTGTTGAGGAATGTAAAGCCGACATCATTTCTCTGTCTTTTGGCTTTGAAGAAGAGAATGAGGCTATCGAAATGGCTCTGGAAGGTGCTATTCGGGCCGGCAAGCTGGTCATTGCCGCAGCGTCAAACAACGGAGAGCGTTCTGACCGAGCCAGGCCCGCTCGCCACGAGGACGTGATCTGCATCCACGCCACGGACGGTAACGGGAACAGCGGGGGCATGAACCCATCGCCAGTGCCGAATACTGACAACTTTGCGACGCTCGGAGTTGCCGTGCCAAGCCGGTGGAAGAATGAGGACGTTTGGAAATCTGGTACATCTTATGCAGTGCCCATCGCAGCGGGCTTCGCCGCAAACGTACTTGCCTTCGCGAGGAACCGTTGCGATCTCACACCAAGGAGGATGAATATATTACATCAAAAGCGGGGAATCCAGGCTATCTTCCGGGATATGTCACAGAGAAGAGGTGATTATGACTTTATTCATCCTCCCCGCCTGTTGGAGAACGGAGTAATGACTATGAATGTGGCAAGACGCATCGAGCATATTATTCATGGGTTGTAAAGCTTTATGTCAAAATAGAGTATATCAAAAGTTTACAATCATCTCTTTCTCTCATTTACTACAACGATTATTGCGAGTTTGAGCGGCCAAAAGAGCTCGCTCTGCAGACGATGTGGTCACTTCTGCGATGGTATTAGGAATAAAAGGCAGTACTGGATAACGAGGACGGATGACCTCGATGTTAAATCGAAGGTAGCTTTTCTGTCCCTGGGAACCAGCACACACTTCGGTTCACACCACGCCCAAGTCGAAATCAGTCTTTTTACAGATGGTAAAGAACAGCAAATGTAACACACATATCATACCAAACGCAAGAACTAAGTAGACAAAAGACTCGAGACGGGACTACATGTGATCATAACTGACTGGCTTGACGTTTTACAGGACCTAGGACACCAGTTTCATCCGTTGGGTTTGCTCAGAAGACGGTCCCGTCGCTCTTGATCAGGATCGGGCTCGACTTCGTCTGCGGCCGGCGCTTGGCCGCGACCTCGCGTCCGGACTTCCACGACCCGGCCTCCAGAAGCTGCGCCATGCTCAAGCTGACCCCCTTGCCCATGCAGCTCTGGACGCCCTTGTACAGCTCATCGATCAGCACCAGCGTCATGGCCCTCCACTCCACGATGACATCGTCCCCGGCCTCGAACATCGGCAGCTCTTCGCCGGAAGCCTTCAAGCCTCGCTCGAGCGCGTCCTTCTTCAGCACCAGCACGCCCATATCGACGAAGAGGCCGCCGTTGCGGTACTCGGGCAGCGCGGTGAGGGAGTCCGCGTTGGTCCAGCGCATGCCCAGGACCCGCTGGAACGGCACCATCAGGGAGTACGTGAGCCACTGCGTGAGCTTGTGGAAGGGCTGGATCCCGTCCGTGGGGTCGGAGCTGCCGGATGCCTTCTTGAGGGTGCTTAGGGGCCAGGCGTCGCCGATGGGTACGCCCTTGATGGTGGTGCGGTCCTTGGGCCAGCAGGGGATGAGGAGGGACTGGAGGATGTCCCAGAGGAAGAGGACGTCGAGCTCGGTCGATCCGTTGGCTGATTTGACCAGAGTGTCTGAGAGTTATGTGAGCAAGAGACGCCTTTGACAAGGTTGGAGACGAGATGCATACCGACGAGATTTCCCGGGCGACCCTCGGGGCCAAAGACGTTTGCGTTCGCAAGCAACGATCCCCCCAAGCTCCTGAGAAGACCCGCACGAGAGTCGACTCCGAGCATGGGGTTGCCGTCAGTTACTTGGAACCCCTTGGCCAGCGCACTCGTCTCGAGCTTCTCCAATCCCTTGCCTGTTTCGCAACTTGTCAGTTACCCTTACAAAAGCCCCCGCGATCACGGTGCTTACCGTCAACTATGGGGACGGATCCCGAGGCGGTGAAGGCCAGGGACTTGAACATGTAGAGACTCGCGACGGCGATGCCCTCGCTCCGCTCATACACCTGGCTAGTTCCCGGCTCGGTGTACCGCCAGTGGTCGCCCGCGCCGGCGTCCAGGAGGACGGAGACAAAGAAGAGGTCGACCAGCCGGCGGGTCACCTCCGTCTTGTCGCATCCCTCCTTCTCCCACTCCGCCACGGCGTCGGCGACACGAGGGACGTTTCCGACCTCGAAGTGCTGCCAGCGTCCATGCGGTGGGATGGTATCGAACTTGTCCGGGCCATAATCACGCTGGAATCATCATGTGAGTTTGAGAGAGGATGCCGTGACGAGGTGGGATCTAACCTTGATTACGCCGGCCACGAAGTCGACGACTTCGTCAAGCTTGTCCTCTCGGACCTCGAAGTGGCTTAGGTTCCCGGCTGCTGCTACATCTCCAATGATCTTTGAACGCTCGCGGACGGCGCGTAGGGAGAGAAGGTGTTTGATTTGAGGATCCATCTTGAATGTTTGCCGTGTAGGGAGCGGAGGGTGTGAAGGGAGGGGTGCGAGGTTCGGGAACCCCGCACTCATTTATGGCGGCTCTATTAGTGCCTCTGCACTAATAGGGACAAGGGGTGTTAGTGTTTGTTATCTCACCGTTAGGTAAACAGCCATCATATCTCGCAGTTGGGATGCGGGAACTTAATCGTGTATGATAAGGTAATATCGGGAGACTAGACAGTGAAAATGACATAGAACTCTTGTTTTTTATGGCACTTCTTGTAAAACATACAGAACATCATGGTGTAGTCTTCTATCTCTTATCAACGGAAACCGAGCTAGAGGAGACCTAACAGCAGAGAAGTAAGACATTGAACTGTCTCAGCGGCTCTTCGTACTGTGCTCTCATCGCATAAGCTCCAAAACAACGGATGGTCAGCCTACATCAATTGAAATACTGTCCCCGACCGACGCTCTCGCAAAATCACCCGTCCAAGTGCGTGCTGTTGGCAACTTCGGGGCATGTCACCAGCAGTGGAGACCGATTAGACGCCCTAGTGTCCCGGACGACGCCGCACCCCGAACAACCCCGCATGCAGGGATTAATACCGGGCCCGGGGCTACTGACGGACGTCGTGTGGTCCAGTGGTCGTGCATGTAAAACCTCCCTGACGATGATAGCAAAACACTATGGATGTGCCATCGCCTTGAAAAAAAATACACCTGACTCCTCATCTAGGCAGGCTGACGTAGATGGCCCAAGGTTACAAATGTATCGCTTTCAATCTAGAGTTTGTAAACGTCCGCTCCACTTTTCTGCCTCTCCAGGGCCTGTGTATCCTGCACCGCTGCAGTTGAAGAATTTGGCCGGGACGCTTGTGTTACTGGCATATTCTCTCCTTCATTGATAACTCGGTGCCCTAGTGTTGAATTACTTCCAAGGGATGGCGGCCATAGGGTACTTCATATTTGTATGTAGGTCACGTGGAACTGTACGTACCGGCGGCTGTGTTGGCACTGGGCAGACCCCCGATGCATAGGCAGGCCTGGTAGGAACGTCTGAGGTACCTACCTACCTACCTAGGTATCTACTGATGTAAGGAGGACTGAGTATGATCCCTTCCTTCCAAACGTTCTGGAGAGAGACCCGATCCTCACGCATTTCAAAACCGTCCAGGGTGGCGGTCTGGAGCCATCTCCATGGGTACTCAATGTCGACTGGAAGAATGTAGTCGGGCGTACACAGCAGTCATTTGCTGCCGAAACTGGCAGCTGTACGACAGTGCAGGCGCTCCTGGACAAAGGTGCGAACCTCGAACTGGCCGACCAAGACGGACAAACACCGCTGCTTTGGGCGGCTGATGGCGGGAACGAGGAGACGGTAGGACTGCTTCTTGAAAGAGGTGCACGTGTCGACGCACCCGATCAAGTCTACGGCAGGACGCCCTTGTCGTGGGCGGCCGCGAAGGGCCACCAGGCTGTGGTGCGGCTTCTCCTCGAACGCGGCGCAGAGGTCGATGCTGCAGATAACTCACGCCGGACTCCAATATCCTGGGCATCTGTGGGAGGAAAAGAAGACACTGTCAAGTTGCTCGCTCAAAAAGGGGCAGACTTTGGACTGCCTGATCCGAAGTATGGCCGAGCGCCGCTTCTGTGGGCAGCTGTGAAAGGCCACGAGGCTGTCGTCGAGCTCCTCCTCGATCTTGGAGTCCACGTTGACACTGTCGATCTGAAGAACCGCCGCACACCGCTTTCATGGGCTGCTGAGAGCGGGCATGATGCCACTGTGGAGCTGCTTGTATCGCGCGGCGCAGATGTTGAGGCTGTTGATCCTCAGACAAGGCAGACGCCACTGTCTCTGGCCGCTGAAAATGGACACGAGAAAATCGTGAAGACCCTCCTGGATCATGGAGCCGATCTTGGAGCATCTGATCAGCAAGGCGGGACGGCGCTAACTTGGGCAACAGAAGGCGGCCACGAGAGTGCGATGCAACTTCTGCGCTCATATGGTGCCTAGAGCCCCTGAGGCTGACGGGTTCCACTCTCAAAACGGGGTTTAATTCCTATGCTAGATCTCAAGAAGTCCAGTTGTTACTTCTTTCCTGATCGAGCCAAACTTGAGACGCCTCAATAACTGCGACTTCTCAAAAGTATCTCATATTTCATAAATCTCATGGATAAATACGTATATCCCGCTACACCGAATTCTATCACCATAATCCGACAGATTTTATCCTGTCATTTAATGCCCAATCCCGCAGCACTGGTCCATTCACCCACTTTCCGCCTGGTTGGCGATGACTGGAGTGGAAGTCGATCTATAAGGCTGGACAGGACAACCCTTTAAGGAGCATCAAACACATCGATTGTATCCGCCCGGAGAATGACGCTCCAAGCCCCCACTGTTTGAATGGCCATGGCCGCGGCTTTTTTCGCGCGGGCGACTGAGCTCCTGATGTTTCAGTCTCCGCTGGCCTTCAGACGTAGATACTCCGCAGAGCACGTTCCGTTTTGTTACGGAAGACGCTTCGGCGATGATTTTCAATGTATATCAACCTCTCCGATAGGCACTGCGCGAGCTAACTACCGGTCTCAGAACGGAGCAGACTTGTGGAACCTTGCTGGTGGTGGTCCATCCAACATTACTACCTGTGTGCCCAGGCGACGAACGGCGATACCCGCGTCCTTCTTGTTCGCGCGGGCACTGTGCTTATAAAAGTCTTCATAGACTCCATGGACGTCTGCTGGATATCCACGCTCTTTGGTGGGTTCGGAATGGCGTATCTGGGTTTCGCGTTGTTGGAGTGGAAGTATGGGAAGGGATGGAGAGATGACATGAGAAGAGGAGGAATAGAACGCCAAAGACAGGGTAATAAAAATGTGCCTCGGGAAATGAACTTTGCTTGAGTAGTTGATCGGAGTCAGGGCGCCGGCTGGCCGGGTTCAAGTGGATGCACTACGTCTTTCGGTCCGCGACTCGGCCCCGCTGTTGCGGACCGACTGACTCCACTCGTGTACCGCCCATGGATGTAATACCTCTACGCTAGTGCACAAACTCGAGCGCACCGCGGAACCTTATCTTTCAGAGACAAAACGGACCGGGCACCTGTCGATGCTTTGACCGCGATATTACATCAGACTACCAGGGGGAAAGCATATCGGTTCAAAGTTATCATTATGTGTCGCATTCTGCTTCTTGAACCAACTCGGCACGTTGACGACATTCGCCATGGGTCAAAGCCCACCTCGAATTCCAGCCAAAGAGCAGCACGGCCCGTCGCACGCCATCGCTGCCGGCAGCCTGGTGGCGCACCACTTGTTAGACGGCATGGCAATCTCGACAGACGTCTGCTCCGTAAGCCCTGCGAGCTGCACCCTCGCGCCTTGTACGAGCTCATCGATAGCAGAGGCCGCCGCGTAGTGTCCGCTGATCATGGCGGCGACGATGCCGCGGAACAGTCCGCAGGCGTCGCCTGCCACCCAAGCCGGCGTGTCGAGAAGTCTCAAGTCGCCGTCGACCTTGGGATACCATCCGACGCCCTCAAGCGTTGGCCCAATCAACGTTGCCTCCTCGTCGTTCCCCAGATCGTCGTAAGTCTGGGCCAATCTCCGGAGCCCTTCGGCCATCTTGCCAACCAGCTCCGGACCGTAGACCCTCTCTAGAGCTGCGACGACCTCGGTATCACCCCGCAGCAAACCCTGCGCAGGCAACTCGAAGTGTGCCTGGCGCCTCCCCATCGCCTCTAGCACATGGTCCAGCGACTTGCGAGCCAACTCCTCGTCCAAAATTCGCGTGTTGAAGCCTGAGTTGGAGCACACCGTCGGCGCGGGGCAGTCGGACCGGCCCGAGACGGTCCACAGCCCATTGGTCTCCGTGAGACACGTCTCGCCCTGGCGGCAGACGCAAAAGGTGCGCCACTCCACGCTGCCGTCGCTCTCCCGGACGCGGAGCTTGGGATCGAGCTGCGGCATGGACCGGAAGAAGGCGCGCTCGCTGCGCTGCTGGATGCGGAACCCAACCTCGAGACGGCGGAAGTGTTGGTGATGGGTCATGTTGCGCAGGCTGGCCTCGAGAGGCCCGAAGCGGCCTGTCGCTACGAGGAGACGGTTCGCAGTGAGACGGGTGGTTTGGTGTGTCGCGCGGTTCTCGACGACGACGGTGAAGGAGTCTGATTCGGGGTGGTAAGTAGCGCTTTGGACGTTGCACTCCTTCATGACGGCGCCGTCGATGTCGCCGACCATGTCGCGGACGAGTCGAAGGCGGGCGTCGAGGGAGAGGCAGTCAGAAGGGTAGTCCTTCAGCTTCCACTGCTCGCTCTCAACCATGCCAGCTACGGAGTAGGCGTCCGGGTTGCTGGGGAAGGGGGGCGTGTGGAGGCCGGCGCGGTTCAGGACGTCGCAGGTCCAGCCGTAGGCCTCGCGCAAGTCGCCTTCGCGCGGCAGGGACCACAACTCCGAGGCGGAGGGGAAGAAGGAGAACTTGCCGTCGGAGAAGAGGCCGGCACCGCCGTGGCCACGGGTGGCGTCCTCAGGTAGGTGCCGGTCGCGGTCCTGCACGGCCTTGCCGCCGTCTACAATGGTGAACTGGATGCCGGAGCCCTTGAGGCGCGCCGCGGCAGCGAGGCCGGCTGGGCCCATGCCGATGATGATGATGTGAGGTCGTGGGTTGATGGCCATGTTGACAGTTCGTGTTAGGAGGTAAGACGGGCGGGGTGATGAAAATGCGGCAACGAAGTAAAGTATGGGGGAAGGAGCGAAGAGAGAGCCAAAGGGGTAGGCAGAATGGAAGGGAAAGAAGAATATAGCGTATAAGCTTGAGCTTGTTCTATGAGACGATCAGACGACCAGGTGAAGATATCATAATTATTAAACTACGACTCATGAGGTTGTTGATTGGTTTACCATATCACATCGTCAGACAAGCTGCAAAGGTAGGTCAAGCAGAAACAGGTTGCACGACTCTCATTGTCCAAGGCCTACTGCATCAGGAGCTTTTAATGTCTCAGCCGAAGACTGCGTTGACTGGTCTGTGGAAAGCGAGTGGGAGTGCAGGCAATGGTGGTTGGGCAGGACCGTAATCATGAAGACAAGTGCCTCCATCATCGGCAGCGTTAATTTTCCAGATAGCAAGAGAACCAACGTAGGTAGTATTCTAGACAGATGCATAAACCACCTCGTTAAGCGCGTTAATAAGAAATTGGTATCTCCCACTTTCAGTTTAGACATTACCTGTGAAGATTTGAAATGGTGTGATCGGAGTTCAGGGTGTTGCCATCAACCCTCAAGTCTCCCGCAACGGAAGTAACTCACATAGCAAACATTTCCATCACTGCACGAGCGAAAGCCAAGAGTCGAACACTCTACAGCAGCTTACCTGTGCAACTACGGCTATGGAGAGATTTTGAAACAACTGCATGAGATGAGGACCTGGTCCGGTTGAAAGTAGTACATGTGGCGTTGTTTGCTGGGAATAGAAGAGCGAGACCCAATAGATTCGCTGAGTCTGTGTAGATACATATAGAGCGGCCCGACGAGCCAACGCGCTGCAGATGAAAGCCCGTCGAGGTGGTTGCCTCTCTGCGTCGTCTTCTTTATCGAATGTTTGGGCCTCGTCTAATGGCTGAAAGCCACATGCAAGAATCAGAGGCAGCCTGCATGCCCAGATTCCATTCAAGATGCACCCCCTCGGGTCAGCTGTCTCGAGAGAATGGGTTTCAGAAGTTGTTTTCAATAAGCCGTGATTCTCTTCGACTAATAGTGCGGGGACATCCTTGCCGTTAGCCAAGATTTACAATGTAAACTGGTGAAGAATCGGAACGAGGTAGCCTGCATACCACTTTCAAGCACTCTTGGCCAGGCTTGTCGCATACAGGTGGGCGACGATAACTCTTCTTCGGCCTTGGATGGCATTGATTGTCAATGCCTCATTGGCTGCAGTACGTGATATATCGGTTGCTCTCCACGCGCGTCTGGATGCTACAGATCTAAGGTCCGGGCCTCCGATAAAGAGGCCGCGCGTGCCGTGGCCCCTCCGATCGTTGCTGACGACCAGGGGCAGACGGAAAGATGGCCGTTGGTTGCGTGCAGAAAATTCAACTGACGGGTTAATCCACCAGGATGCTCCATAAAATGGTTATCGCGAGCGGTTGACCCGTGTGGGAAATGCTGACTCGGAACCAACATGCATCATAACAAATTTCAAAGAGTCATCTGCGACTGGGCCCGCAACTACGACGATGGTGGCAGCCATTGGCCCAGCCAAGCGTTCCGTTTCTACCCATCTGCCCGAAGCTGGTCTCAAAGTAGAATTTCCTCCCCCCTCTGTCTTCTTACACACACAAGCGAAGAAGAACGAGAAGTCTTTTACGGGGCCCTAGGCTTGCGGGTTGTTCCCCTCGCCCTGAGGCATTTCCGGGATACTCCGGGCGGGGCCCCGAGCCGGCGACCAGGAGTGGAGACAGCGAGCCGGGGCATCAACGACAGGGCGTGGACCCACCTATTCCACATCGGGGGAACTAGCCGGTCTGTCAGGGACTGGGGTGGTTTTATTTCCCTCTTTGTTTCCACTTCCAGCCTTCACTTGCACTACAGACCGATGACTCTTACCTCTATGATGTTGATTTCGAGTTTTTCTCGCTTTCCACATTGCTTGCCATCTCCCTTTTCTCTTCTCGTTTCCCCTCCATTCAACCCCTGCCTCGCTTTCTCTACCTGTGTGATCAGACACACTTGTTTCTGCTTGCCGAGATGGAAGAGCGTTCTAACCAGACGATAGAGATGAATCACTCCGAAGAGACAAGAAAGGCCGCGGGCACAGACCAGACACCAGAGACAGGTACAGACCAGAACATGCCGGAGAAGACGAACGCTCACGTCGACGAGGCCAAGCTCGCCGCCCCAGCAGTACTCGGTCCTGCGACAGACGGTACCTCGTCCGGCGGTGATGTCCCGCCCGTCGAAACCGACCCCATGGCCGCGTACAGCCGCTTCGCGCCCAGCCAGCGCATCATCATCATCGCCTTCGCCAGCACCATCGGCATGCTGAGCCCCCTGAGCTCCAACCTCTACACGCCCGCCATCCCCGCCGTCGCCAAAGACCTGAGCGTCTCCACCGATGCCATCAACTTGACCATAACCTCTTACCTCGTCTTGCAGGGGATCAGTCCCACGCTTTGGAGCGCCATCGGCGACAGCACCGGCCGCCGCCCGTTGTACCTCGTCGCACTGACCGTCTACCTGGCCTCCTGCCTTGGTCTCGCCTTGTCCCGGACCTACCCGGCCGTCGTCGCCCTGCGGGGCGTGCAGGCCGTCGGCTCCGCCTCCACCACGGCGATCGGGGCCAGCCTCATCGGCGACCTCGTCCACGTCAGCCGCCGCGGGAAGTACATGGCCAACTACAGTGCCGTCGGCAGCGCCAGCACCGCCCTCGGCTCCGTCGTCGGCGGCCTGTTCGCCCAGTACACCGGCTGGCGCGGCATCTTCGCCTTTCTGTCCGCCCTCGCCGGGTTCCTCCTGATCTTCACCGCAGTTTTGCTCCCCGAGACCAAGCGAAGCATCGTCGACGATGGCTCCGTGCGTGCTCCGCGATACCTGCGCGCTCCCCTGAAGTGGCTCGACGCGCCCAAGTCAACCCTGACCCCGACATCCGGAAACGCCAACGCCAAGTTCCGCATCGACTTCGGCGCCCCCGTCCGCCTCCTCGTCGAGCCCGAGTGTCTCTGCATCGTCCTCTTCACGGGAGTCTCTTACGCGGTGTGGCAGGTCACCATGGTCGCCACCGCCACCCTCTACGCCGAGCGCTACGGTCTGGACGAGATGAGCATCGGCCTGACCTACATCTCCAACGGCGTCGGTTCCGTTTGTGGTAGCCTGCTCACGGGAAAGCTGCTGGATCGCGAGTACAAGTACCAGCTCAAGAGGGAGCAACAGGCAGCAGCAGCGCGCCCGGCCGAGGCCGATGACGCCTCTCCTCCCCCGAACGAAGTGCAGCACATCGAGCTCGCGCGCATCAAGCCCGTCATCATCCCCACGGTTGCCTATCTCGTGTCCGTCGTCGCCCTGGGATGGATCATCCAATTCAACGTCCACATTGCCGCCTCCATCACCATGGCCTTTTTCGTCGGAGGCCTCAGCACAGTCATCCTGGCCGTCTTCTGTGAGTACCGTTTCCTTTATATGCAAGGCAACCACCCACTAATGCGAGACCTAGCAACTCTCATTGTCGACTTGTTCCGGACGCAGAGCTTCAGCGCCACCGCCTCCATGAACCTGTCACGCTGCCTCTTGTCCGCCGGCGGGACAGCCGCTATCGGGCCCCTGATCCGCGCCGTTGGCGTCGGCTGGGCCTTCACGATCTGCGCCATCGCTGCGCTGGTTTCGTGTTCCTTGGTCGCGTTGGAGCTGTGGCGTGGGCGGCGCTGGGGCGCGAGGCGGACGGCGGCGGCTGCTCAGAGGGAGAAAGAGCTTCAGTGATAGAAATCCGATCGAGCTCCTATGTGCCTTGAGCGTCACTATGCATAACTAGAAGGCGCTGGTAACGTATTTCGTCGTTTCATGGGTTGTGGGAAGTGCGAGGTAGGGCTCTGGCGTTCGAAAAAATAGCTTTATATCAACGGAACTTTCTTAATGTAAATCAGAGACAATGTTCAAGGCTCGATTCCACAACCTTTCATCATAGCTGGCATTGACAGTCGCATCCCTGCATTTTTATGTTGGATGTTGTTGAATGAAGCGCTTATCAATCAAATTGAAGAAAAGAAAGTGGGACTCACGTACAGGAACCAACTTCCGGTTCAGTAGCTGAAGTCCTCTTGGGTAGCGAGAGACTGATTGCGCTTATTACACTTGGAAGTCGAAATCAAGAAATCGCAAGATCGCGTGAGGCCGATCGGAAGAACTTTGACTGCTGTCTTACCCGAAATCCTGGCTGTGGCGCCCTGCAGGCAGTCTCGATGGGTGCCAATCAGTTCATTCAAGACGATACGCCAGAGCCAGCTATTGGTTCAGACCCTGCTCTCACCCAGCCGTCAGCTCAGCCAGACTTGGCGGTATGACCAGTGATGGCACACCACCTCTTCTTCAAGAATGCCTTGGGTGGCGCAGGTGGTGGGCATTCTTACTCCGATGTTAGGCTGCATTTCCGGCTTTTTTCGGTCACAAGTGAGGCTGCTTGTCGGGAGTCTCTGACGATATTTACATTTGTTTGCTCCCCATCCAGTCCATGACAACATCATCATCTCACGGTAAGGACAACCAGAACATGCAAAAATATGCGCAAGTCCGGCCTTGAGATCTTCTGCTGCTTCGTCTTCCTCTATTTCGTCCTACTCCTCGCAGAGAGGCTACGCAAGACTCCCGAGCGAGACGCCAGCAGCCCCCCTACACCGACGAACGAGACGTCAGCCCACACGATGAAGTCAACCACGGGAATGACCGCGCTCGAGGAGAGCATGAACTACTATTTCTTACCCTACGGCACTGTCGGCTTCATCAACAACCTAGCCGGCCTCTGGATGTGGGCCTGCATCCTCGCCGGTCGCGCTCCACTGTGGCCTGCGCGGAAGATCAAGCGGCACTTCATCGTCGCCGTCTTCGGGTTCGGGTGGATCATCGCCCTGGCTTTTTTCATGTTTGCACAGATGCCGCGGATGCAGTATGAGGAGCTGCAGCTCATGACCGTGGGCTTCTTCGTCTCCATCATGGTGAATCAGTTTATCGCCGTCACGCTAGCGGCGCCGACGCAGGTAGCGGACAAGAAGCCAAGCGAAGAGCAGGGAGATTCTGGAAGAGATGCGGGGGAGCAGGAAGGCATACAGGATGACGCAGAAGCCGGCGGAGCCCGACGCGACAACGAGACTCGGCGGTCTGCAGAGTCGACGAGATCGAACGATTCGATAACGAAGAACCTTTTGCTCGACCTCGAGGACGACACCACGGAGAAGACCGCCTTCTTGCATAGTTTCAGCGCCTCTCTCAGGTTTTCCGGCATGTCATCGACCGAAGTGAAGCGATCAGACAGGGAAGAAAGGGGCGAGGGACAGGGACACATCTTGAAGCCGACAGGCAAGGAGTTCTGGCCACAATATGTCCTCGCACTCTTGTTTTTCGTGGTGTTCATGGCCGCCGGCCACGTCGTCATACTTGTAGGTGTCGTGAATCTCGCCAAAATGACTATGGCCAAGTCCAGCGACAACGACCCGATCATCGCCCGGCGACAGCACGAGGTCAGGGACGCCCTCGTCATCTCCGGCGTTCTGCAGGTCCTTTGCACCTTTCTCGGTATCGTCGTCTCCACGTTCGGCTCATGGCTCGCCAAGAGAATGAAGGCTGAGGAGGACACGGGAGAAGAAGAGGCAGCGGAGCGGGTGCAAGAGGGTGCGAGGCTCGTCAAGCTGCAGTTCAAGGCATGGTCGGCCAACTTGATCGTCCTGGGCACGCTGAACATTGGAATCTGGTGCCAGTATTTCGTTCTCGCGGCCGTCGTTGGAGACACGCACGGCACCAAGGACCTGTTTGAGTTTGGCAACCTCAGGCTGCTCTACATCATCATGTCCAAGCTGTTGTTGCTAGCTCATTGAGGCCTGGATTCTGTGTGTGGGGGTGTGTGTTTGATGGCTTCCCGCGGAGGTGTGACGGCGGGCGGTCAAGCCGTCGAGTGAAGCCGTGCTCGACGGCTTCCCGGGTAGCTCGCCGGTACGGATCTCGGCACGCCGAACTATTTCCTTTGGCTTGGGTTCTTCGGTGATTTTCGGCGTTCTGATCTGATATTTCATTGTCAGAGATAATGGTCTCATGCGTTGGGAGAGATGAAGAAGAGCGTACCGTGTTCAGAGAGCGGTTGAGGCTCAACGTTTTCGCTTTCATTTGCGGTCAGATAGCAATTGATACCAGTGTGCACGTCTCAACTGACAGGTCGTCCCAAAGTGTCGGGCATAGCGTCCGCGAGTCTAACGGCAACTGGCTGCCGAACTTCGAGAAACATGACTTTTTTCCATCATGTTAGATGCGTAGTGGGTGCAACTCGAGGTATTCCCACGAAAAGCGTGTTTTGGGCTCTGGTGGTTTTGAGAAATAACATTAAATGGATTAAGCAACGAGAAAACGATAATTCGTGGGCTTGTGCCGGAACCAACGCTCGGAGAGCAGACTCCAGAGTGGCTTCCGGCGCAATCAGAGGCAGGACAGAAAAGAGGCGACTTGGTGGTCGTAGGGAGTCAGGACTCAGGACACTTGTCTCGCGAGTCGCATTGGCGTCAACAAGCAATTTGACCGCTAGGCGCGGTTCAGAGACTCAAACGACTCGTTCGATTCCAAAGGATCCGAGACGCGGACTCTGTTCCGGTGTGATGGAACCACTCTCTACTGGTTCTGTCAAATCGAAACCTCACCATGACTCTTAGCCAAGCACTGGGCGCTGGGCAACTCGTTTCCCATTCAACCCGGAGCACGGCACAACTCTCCCAGCGAACGAAAAGAAATCGGCTCGGTACAGATGTTCCGCCCTTACAGTCCCGCCCGCCGCCGTTCGAAAGTGACGTCAAGTCGCGACCATGGCGAAAAAGCAAACCATGTCGCGGGGCGTATCAAGAACATCAGATGAGACCAGGGCGGCGCTTCGGCCCAACACCCACACCGCACCACCACCAACAGGATCTCGCTATCAGATCTGCTGAAGCTCCGTGTTCGTAGAATTTTCCTTCTTCATTTTGTTTCGCCCCGTCAAATCTGGGCCTGTCCTCATGCCAAGACTCACGCTCCAAGGCGAGTCATTCTCGTGGGACAACCATCATCTGATTTCGGCGTCAGGCACATCCAACGCCAGATGTAACATCGTCATCGCATTGTTTGGTCACGACTGCATTGACCTGGTCGAGGCGAGCAATCCGATTGCCGCCTTTCTCCCCATCATCCATTCTCGCTGCCTCGACTGGGAGATCCGCCAGCTGTCAGCTGTTTTGCCTCTTCATGCAGCTTTAGAGACAAGTCTTGGCAACTGATTTGACATGAGAATGAATACATGAATTCGAACGATGGCAGACTTTTTGCATCTCTTGCTTGTTGAGTTCACAGCAACTGTCCGAACGTGAGTTCGCGAACTCGTTGGTTCGTCGATGGACATGAGAATAGCCTCGCCGACGAGTTTCTGCATCTAGGATAGTCGATTGCGAGACTTTCGGCAGGGTGAATGTGGTGTAGAGGTAGACTCAGCCACCTCCGCAAGGAAATCTCAACGATTGCTTGATTTGCTTGGCCAGCGATCTTACCTCTATCGCCCCATGACCCGCATGAGGCTCAAGCTGTGCCTGAAAAGCCCCTCTTGCCCCTGAAAGTCCTGGGATGGTCCTTCGAGGGACTAGCGCTGGAAGACCACTTGTTAATCAAATCCATTTGGCATGAATCTCGTGGTCGAAACAACAAGCAGTCTAGGCCTCCACAAGGTGCTGTAATTGATTATCAAGCACCTTGAATCTCGCAGAGCTTGGCCATTGCTGCCAAGGAAACGGGATGTGGGATCAATGGTGTCCTGTCTGAAGAAGGAATAGCTGTCAAATTGTGACAAGCATGGAGGGACTCCCACACACAGCAGCAGTGGGGGAGGGACTGAGTCTCCAGCCCAGGTCCCTGTGTATGTCTTGTGCAAACGTCGCAGGATCACCAGACACAATGGACATAGAAATATCGACGTAGTCGAATTCGTGTTCCTGCGACGAGGCGGCCTCGTGGACAGAATCGTCAGCGCCGCGTGGTAATCGTTTGCAGGACGTTTGACTTCTCTACAACAAAAGCATCATCTATACGATCTAACGTGTGACATCGCCAGTCTCTTGAAAACGAAATTCTCCGATGCCCGTCTGTCACGAAGGGAGGGCCCCTGCACGGCCGCTCGAGCGTAGGGCTATGCTTGCCTTCAACCCGGTGCGTCTGGAATATTCGAGGCAAGAATTCGCGACTTGTTTCCTGCTGGGAGCACCGAAAACGTCGCGAATCCCTGCCGTCCTCGTGGCTACGTCCCAAGTCTAGCCGAGTTTGGAGCCTCTCGCTGTAGACGGCTGGGGGCAGCGGCGGCTGGTCGTGGCCGGTTCCCGCGCTCCCCGCTACTCCTCACCGAGCTATGCGAGCCAGCGTGCCCGTCTCGCAATACTCCCTAGGAGGCTACAGAGTCGTCTGACCTGCGGCGTCCCTTGGGCCTTATCGGTGTTGTGCCTGTGTCGCAGCTGAACTCTTCCAAGAGCTTTCGCCCAATATCCTGCAGCCTTTCTCGTACGACCTCGAAGTCCTCCCGCTCACAAGAAACAATGACAATAATGTCTCAGGTTGTCGAGCACCCCGCTGTCAGTTTAGCATGTCGTGTTTGAGGAGACGGGGAGCTCTTGTGGGCTTCTTGCACTGCGCCTCGAAGCCAAGGTCTTAGCTTGATCTCATTCAGGAGCTTCGCCGCGCGGGAAGAGAAATGGCCACTTCAAGGTCCATGTGGTTCCCGTCTTGGCTCCATTAAACGAGATCTCGGCGTGCTAATGCCAGGTCCCCGAGCAACCCTGGAACCAGAGGTCCCTCTTTTCTCTCTGGGGCTTCTCAGATCTGTCACTGCTTGCGACCTATGACAGAAGAATGACAATTGGCAAAAGGACAGAGTGCGGGTGGGCGGAGCAACGAGCTTCCCGAGGCCGGGGAGTCCCCTCTTCGACGCCGAAACGCGGAGACGTTTCGCGGCCGGCCAAAGCGCTGGCCATCTTCCCCAAGCTTGCCCGCCCGCCTCCCAAAGCCAAAAGGCAAGGTCAACGCTGGAAAAGTTGGAAAGGGTGAGGTGCTGCCGAAACAAATTTCGAGGACCCCGAGATCTATGCCTTGGTGACGTGCGGGGCGAGGCTGGCAGTTGTTGTTGGATCACGATGGAGAATTTCAGGAAGCGGGATGCAACATCTTCAATACTACGATACCACAGCCTCAATTAATGCTACTGCACCCCAGAATCGGCACATTATTCTTGGCGATCCCGCTGCTATCCTCCTTTCTGCCGAATATTGCATGCAAAATGGTCCCACGACCACCAAACATAGAGCTGCCAATCACACCGGTTCAGTATCAGGTTACATCGGGCCTTTGTAGATCCAGAAACAAGCCTCTGTAGACGGGATCTGCTACTGGCAGTGCGAGTTTCAATCACGATGGCAAACGCGGAGCTGAGATAATGTCGGAGGCAGGCTGTATCGTCCCCATCGACTCGACAATGTCGGCCGAAAAGAAGGGGGACGGGGACTGGGCGAGCGACGTTCTGCGACCTGGCCTCGTCGGTCTCGTTTCCCGATGGAGCTGAATTCGTCCCATCGTCCGCGGTGAACTTTGGCCACTCCGCAAGCTGCTGTAGGGTTTTACCGTGTAATTGCAGCGACGGGCGCTGAGCTATTCACAGATCCTTCAGGAAGTCTGTTGGAATCTCAAAGTGGGTGGGAGAACATAGCAGCATCCGTGGCGAAAGCCCGCAAGGCGAATTCCATCACAAGACTTGTGCGTTGACTGCTCATTACTCGAGCTAACGGAAAGGATCATCGGCATCTTCCATCATAGAAGCCAAGTCTAGCTAAGTCAAACCAAGATCCAGCCAAGAGCATGCTAAGCGAAAGGCCAAGTCGTTTTCGTGAATAGCGATTCGCCATGCATTCGGGGTGGAAACCGGCCTTGGCTGGCCTTGATGCCCACAATGGCTGGAAGACTATGAACAACGTTTTGGCCAGCTGGCGTGGGGACGGGGCAACTTCTCAGCACCTAGATTTCTCGGCACAACTCAAATGCGAGGGGAGGACAGACTGATCAGACGGAAAGCCCATGTACCCCGCGCATCTACGTAGTAGGCCGGCCGTGGCAGACAGTGGGCGCGGTATTCCCGGGCCGGGCCCCCCCTCTAGCCTGCCGCATGGAGCTCATCAGTTGAATCATGCGGGTGAGCCGGGAAGGATCAAGGGAAGCAGGGGTCAAGGCAGCGTGAGGACCGTTGAGGGTGAATAAGCGGCACACCTTTTGCGGGACGCTGGCCGCGAGATCGCGAAGGGCGGGAGATGAGAAAATGACATCGAGGGCAGTCCCCAGTCTACCGAAACGGCGTGATAGGATCGTGGCATCGAGAGATATGGATAGTCTTGCAAGAGGCGAAGAATGATCGGCGCATGGCGCATCAGACATTCGACGACCGGCAGCTGAACCTCCCAAGGCCCTTCTGACCCTCTCGACGACACACACCTCGACAGCTGCGAGCAATGTGTATTTTTTGCCTCATGAACAGGGAGATGGCCTGGAGCTAAACGAGAGAGGGGAGCGTCCGTGTAAAAAGCGAAAGCGCATCTTTGGGGCTGCCGTAGTGCCCGAGACGGCATCCGACGGGAGGCGTTTAAGCTCACCAGTGCATCCTGGGGCCCGAGAGCACTCGGGAGTCGTCGTCCGTGAGCCCCTGCACGACCGCAACCCTTTGGGCATGGCCAACACTCCATCTTCAATAGTTCCCAGACGTTTCTCGTGCGTGGGTGGGGGGTGTGAGAAGAGGAACGAGAACGCAGGAATACGTCCTGCAAAACTTCAGACTACACAATAGGCTTGCCGCTCATAAAAGAGAAAGCACATCCCCATCTGGCTACGATAGGGAAAAAATGTTCGGGTCTCAAGAGATGCAGGATAGGCGAACGCCAAGACAACAGAAAGAAGTAAGCTGGTCTTGACAATTTCTTTGGATATACGCTTCCGTCGATATCTCCCACCCGCCGCCGTCGTTGTCATCGCCCATCATGACGTTAGAGTATCTCCGAAAGCACAACTTCAAGGTGACCCATCACATCACCTCGAACCTACTATGGGTCACCTTGGTGTTTGGCGTGAGCGTCTTCACATTTGGTTTTGAAGGCTCAACGCTCAATACCATCCAGGCCATGACGCGTGAGTCTCTCGCACTGCGCCAGAAAATGCGACATCATCATGGAGGGAGGACATCGGGAATAGCAAGCTAACGTAGTCCGCGGACTAGCATTCGAGAAGAGGTTCGGCGACTACATCCCGGAAAAGAAGGCGTATGGCTTCACGTCCAATAAGCTGGCCTACATGAACTCGTTTCCACTCATCGTCTATGCCGTCGGCGTCATCGTCGGCGCCCAGATCGGCGAACGCTGGGGCCGGAGGCTGGTTTTCATCCTGACCAACATCGTCTGCATGGCCGGCACCATCACCGTGTACACCGCCACGTCGTACAACCAGCTGGTCGCGGGTCGCATGGTCGTGAATTTCCACGTCGGCATGGAGGCCTTCCTGATTCCCATGTTTCAGGCCGAGATAGCGCCAGCCGCAGTGCGGGGCTCGTTGACGGCGATATATGGCGTCAACGGCGTCCTCGCCGCCTTTGTCGCGTCCATCATCACCAACTTCACGAGCCACATCAACGACGACAACTGCTGGAAGATCCCCGTCGGCGTCGGTTTTCTGTTCCCGGCGTTCTCGCTGTTCTTCTGGATTTTGATCCCGGAGTCCCCGAGATGGCTTCTCCGGAAAGGAGAGTATCAGAAAGCGGTCGAGAATCTCGACTATCTGTTCGGTGCGATGCCGGGCTATGACGCTGAGAAAGAGGTCAAGATGCTGCAAGAGGCTCTGAACACGAGTGAGACCAAGGGAAGGTGGAAGGATCTGGTGAAGGGCAAGAACTTGGTGAGCAGCAATGACGTTACCGGCTATGCCGTTCTATCAGATACTAACCATGCATCAACAGCGCCGAACCGTGAATGGCCTGATTGCATCGGCGTTAGCAACGCTGTCCGGAGCATCCTTCTCCAACCTATACGGCACCATCTTCTTGAAGAGCCTCAAGGTCATTGACCCCTTCATGGCTACCATGGTCAAGCGCGCTCTGTTGCTAGCGACTGCCATCACGTTTATGTTTATCATCGACCGAGTGGGCCGTCGGCGCCTCTTCCTCCAGATGGGGTTCATTCAGACAGCGATTCTCATGGTGATGGGAGGCATGGGCACCATCATGCATCCGTCACTCGACATCAACAAGGGAATTGTGGCATTGACGATATTGTTTCCCATTTTCCACTTCGTATCTTTCGGGGGCCCGTAAGTATCTCCATCCTAATGAGGAAAGACAGACAACTGACATGCGTGACGTAGGCTTCAATTAACGAAGACGGAGATTCCGCACATCACGCTCAGGGACAAGTCCGTTATGCTATTCTGGCTAACCGCAAACCTGTGCAACTTCCTCTCAACGTTCACCTTGCCATATCTGCTGCAAGAGCCGGCGAATCTCGGATCCAGAGTCGGTCTCATTTACGGATCAATATCCGCGCTGGGCCTTGTGTGGGGTTTCTTTTGCATGCCCGAGATGGCCAAGAAGTCTCTTGAGGAGATTGACGAGATGTTCGCCGCCGGCGTTCCGGCGTGGAAGTCAAGGCGTGAGTTTTCCGCAGAACGTTGGGCGATGACACGTGAACCGGCAGCTGACGCATCCGCAGATTGGAGAGGCGAGGAGACCGCCAAGATCACCGACATCGAGAACCATGGTGTCGTTAGCGACAGCTCGAGCGAGCCAAGTATTGAGAAGCCAGGAGCTGAGCCCGTGGTTCAAGTACGACAGACGCCGTCAAAGGTCTGAGACCGAATGGCTGGTGGTTACGAAGTTCGCATGACCATGAGATGATGTCTTACATAAACACCACACATTAGCGATAATAGTAATACTTGATTTGATAATCACACACAAAATGAGGCCCCATGTCGCCTCTGTCACAATTGCTTGTTCGCGTATTCCAGTCACAACCATGTATATGGCGAGCGGGAAGATCAAGATCCGATAACGAAGCCTCAAGGAAGAGAAGCCAGCCGAGTTTCTCGCTCTTTAATCCATCGCCGGCGCCGACGGAATACTCCCCTTGGAGCCTTTCGACACCGCCAACGGCGCAAAAACGACGCTAGAGGCCAAAGTCAGTGCTTCTGACTTTCGAGAGGTGCTGGGATGCTCCTCGTGATGCGTAGAGCTTCTACCAGTGAGGATCGAGTATACGACGACGGGGCTACAGGTTGACTCGTGGGATCTAAGCGTAATTCTTTGTTTCCGGCTTTTGATTGGCGATCGACGCTAGGGGGCGAGGCTTTCCGCGCGACTGTTTCTGCGGAACCTCTCTTCACACCTGCATCCCCGAAGCCTTCTTTTCGAAGTCTACCGCGTCTGCTATGTGGCGATCCTCGTTATGAGTCTCCCTACACGCGTCTCTCCCTACTATTCCCCCGCTTGAGGTGCCCGTTTCTGAGGAAAGACAGGTTGTAAATCGCAGCCGAACAGTCATTCTGCATCTCGAAACAGCGTCCAACGTTTGTTTTGTTTCCAGTCCATTATCAGACGGACGCAGGCGCTCGGACGGTACAACCCTATCAGAGAGTCTACCGCCCGAGGCGAGCTCTGTTGCTTCTTCCATGCGCGGAGCGACGCGTCGGTCCCTGGAACAAGAAGGTAACTTACATGTACTTGCGGCTCTCACGATCCTCTAATCAATCACGACCTGGCATGCATGCTGGATCGCGAGTGCCCGTCGCCGACAAATACCTTTATGGCTAGGCGGAGTAGCCCATCAACGACTTCTGGATTACGTGATCTAGCAATTATTCTCTCCCTTCTATTAACTTGGACGTCGCTTGCGGGGGAAAGCTGTTGGATTACTCGTAGGTAAGGTTGTTGATTGAGCCGTACGGTATTATTAGATTTCGCATATATTCGTATGTATATAAAGCTATGCCTTAAGGGCCATTAACGCGTTTTTTACTTTAATAGTACTATAAGCCTTTAAACCCCCTAAACACAGCTACAGCCTTTAGAGCCGGCAAAACGTTACTCTAGAGTAGCTATTAGCTACTTTAAATACTAAAATCCACCTATATATTATAGTATACTAGTAGCTTTAAGTTATATAATTTAATATACTTTTCTAATAAGGGCCTTTTAAGGGCCTTATTAAATTTAATTATAAACAAAATTATATACTAGTTATACTTTAACTACTCTATAATTACTTTTATATAGTTTACTTTTTTAAAGCTATAATCCCTTTAAAGTCCTTATTTTAAATAGTTTTATTATCTTTATTAAACCTCTATCTCTATAATAAAAAAAGTAATACTATTTTTAAAGTACTTAAAAGCTATAATCCCTTTTATTTATTCTTTATTAATAAAGTTAAGGCCCTTATAATGTTTACTTTAAAGTTTAGTATTATAAAGTACTTAAAGCTAAGCTATTTAATTTACTATATTAAGTTACTTTAAAAAGAGTTTAAAGTAGGTACTAGTAAGTAACTTTATAAAGCTATTTACTATTAACTATACTATAAACTAATATTTAACTTTAATATAGCCTTTTTAAGCTTTTTAATATAACTAGTAGTTATAAATATTAATATAATAAAGTTTTATATATAATTAAACTATTTCTTTATTAATAAAACAAATTATTTATTAATTATTATATTAAATATATATATTTAATATAGTAGTATTAAGAGTAAAAGTAGTACTAAAGGTCTATTTACTAAGGTTTATATAAAGTATAGTTATTAAATAGTTTATAAAAATAGCCTTTTTAGCTACTTAAAAAAAAGCAAAAACCTTAGCCTTAGTTATTAATATAGTTATAGTATTCTATTTATTAACTTACTACCTAATAAGGCTACTAAAAAGTTTAATTATAAATACTTAAGAGCTTTTATAGTTTAGTATATTATTAATAAAGCTAGTATCTAAAGTAATTACTAAACCATTATTAGAGCTACTTTTTTTATAACTAAATTTAAGGTAAAGAGCGTACTTTATAAAAAAGTATTTAATTACTTATTCTATTTTTTTAAGGTACTTAGGGCTAGGGTTATAGTTAAAGTATATAAAACGGTTTACTATAAGGGCTACGTTTAGCTAAGTTATTATTATACTATATATAATTAAACTAATATTACTTTAGTAATAGTTAGTATCTATATATAAAATAGAACTTTTATAAAAGAGTAGTTTAAGTAATTAAATTAAAAAAGTATATAGTTACTTTACTTATAGGCCTTGCCTTTCTAAGTACTTAATAACTTTATTAATATAAATAAACTATAAAAGCTAAAAGTACTTTATAGTATAGTTATAAATAACTTTAATCCCTAAGAACTATTATAAATCTTTACTACTCTTAAAAAAGTATCACTTTTAAAGTACTTCTATAAGTAAAAGGGCCTTTTTATAGTATTTAGAGGAGAAGTATAGGATATAGTTATTAATATAAAAAAAAAGATAATATAGCTACGTATTTAATAATAATTCTTACTTACTATATACTCTAGTTTAAACTTTTTTAAACTAGCTTTTAAATAGTGTTACTATAAAAGTAAAGAGTAGTATAGGCTATAGAGTGCTTTATTAAGCTTAAAAATATACCCGGACTTTTAATACCTAGGGGGTATTTATATATAAATATCTTTATTAAATAAAACTTATATAAATATATTTACTATATTATATTATAGAAGCTTAAAATTAAAGTAGTTTATAATAACTATAAGTATTTAAAATAATATACTAGTAAGTATTAAAGTATAAGTATCTTACTTATTTTTTAGCTACTAGTTACTATATATAACAAGGCGCGCTTTAATTTTAAAGAGTCTTTTATACTTATTTAACTTATATATATATACTTAATAGTATTTTAAAATCTAAAAGTTATTAGTAATACTCTTAAGAACTTCTTTTTAAGAGTTAGTTTTATAATAACTTTATAAATAGTTTACTTTAACTACTCGTATTAAAATTATATAAAAGTAAATTAATACTTTTAAATAAAATATAAGTAGGGGCTAAAGCTTTTACTAAAGGGTATTAAAAGTAGGAACTTTAGTTTATAGTTAGTATAGTGCTTTATACTTATTTAATAAAATCTAAGTATTTATAACCCTTCTTTATAACTAAACTTTACTATTAAAGCGTTTAATATTTATATTTTAAAATACCCCTATAGTATATTAAATACTAGGGGTTCCCTTTAATAGGTTATAAGTAACTAAGTAGTTAGTTTAAAAGTAGCTTTAATATAAAGTATTTTAAAATAATAATAGAGTATTAGTTAAAAAAGTGGCTTTATAAGATGTTTGTTTATACTAGGGTATATAAACTACTAGAGTAGCTCAGTTTATAGGCTTAGTTATAAATATAGACTAGTAAGGGTTTATAAAAAAAGGTTTTTATTTATTAACTTAGCTATAATCTACCTCTCTAGGTATTAGTCTTTTTTAATTGGTACTTAAAAGAATAAAACGGGCGAATTAAAAGGAATAAGTAGGAGTTTAAAGTAAATAAAGAAGTATTTATAGTTATAGAGTTTATTATTATTAAAGGCAGTATTACTTAAGTTAAGTTTATTAAAAACGTTATTAAGAGAGTTTATAAAAGGGGATACTTTATTATCTTCTTTACTTAGTAAGAACGGGTAAAGCTATATTTAAAAGTTAGTCTTACTAACTATAGTAAAACTCTTTTAAACCTACTTAGTAATAACTTAAAAGTTAAAGTTATTATAGTTATTAATAAGTAAATCCGGGTTACTGTTATAGTATTCTCTTTTATTAAACGTAATATTATATATAATAATAATCTTCCTAGTTATAGGGTTTTATATTTAATACTAATTTATAGACGTATAGTTAATAAAGAAGTCTATAAAAGCATAGTTATAAAAGTAGTTAAGATACTTCTTCTTAAGCTATATAGTAGCTATAAGGGCATACGCCTTATACCTATATAATCTTAAGTATATAAAGTTTAGTTTTATAGTCTTATTACTATAAAGCTATTAGTAAAGTACTTTATATAGAGTCTTTTAACTAAAAGCTACTTAAGGTATATAGTTATAAAAATAAGTTACTACTTTATAGATATTAGGCTATACTTTATAGGGTAACTTACCACCTTCGCGCATCGTTCAAGCCTTTATTTTAATTACAGTACTAATATACTTAGTACTACCGTTTTAATTTTATATATATAGGGTAGAAGGCTTAACGCGTTTACTGTACTACTAAAGGTCGTTTATAAAGTAGTAGTACTTTTTAATCTTACTATTATACTTAAAAATAAGTATTTTAATATTATATTAAACCTTTAAAAATAAAATAAACTTTTTAAAAACCTTAGTAAATATCTTTATACTATAGTTATATAAATAGTAGTTCTATAAGTACTATAAAATATAGTTAATAAATACTAATATAAATATAAACCTACTATAGCCCTTAGTATATAAGTAAAAGTTAAATATAATATACTTACTAGAGTAGGTATATGCGTTACTCTCCTATAGCTTGTGGTTAATAATTCGCTTTACTTTACTAACACTATAGGTATTATAGCTTAAAAGGGTATTACTAAGTGCTATTCTAGGGGTAATAGAGATTTAAATACTATAAGTTAATAAAGAGAGGCACTAAAGTAGTTTAGGGCTGGGGTGGCTAAGCTACTAGTACTACGTCTCTTTAGAGTCTTTTAAAGATTTTTATTTTTATTAAAAGTACTTTATTTAATAGTATAGAGTATATATATACTAAATAGCCTATATAAAGTCTTTATATATAAGTACTTTATTAAAACGTTTATTATACTTTAATACTTTTTAGTTATATATAGTTTTAATAAAGTTAAAAGGGGAGTAATTAGATTTATATAATATAAAGTACTACTTAAAGTACTTATTCTACTAGTACCCGTGCTTATAAAGTTAATTATAAAAAATAAAGTTAGTTACTATAAATATATATTATATAATATTATATAAGTATAAGTTAAATTATTTACTATTAACTAATATAATATATATACTTATATTTTTATATCTTTTAATTATAAGGGACTTAAAACTAGTCTATAAGTAATTACTTACGCTAGTTACTTAAAAGTTACTAAACTATTATTTATTTTTAAAAATATAAATAAATGTACTAAAGTTAAAGAGGTAGGAGTTCCTAAGGGGATATAGTAACGGGCCCTTACATTAAGTAGCCTAAAATACTACGGATAAACACTTAATACTCCTTATATAGTAACTATATAGTTACTAACTTTAAATCTCTCTAATATACTAAATTAACTATTTATTATTTATAAAGTTCTTTTTAGCTTTTTTATAGTAGTAGTTAAGCAACTTCTACCCGTTATATACGTACTTTAAGAAGGTATAAAAGTAATCTTTAAAGTAGTAATATATAAAGTATACTAAGTAAAAAGGGGCTAATAGAGTAAAAAGAGTAGAAGACACTAATAAAACTTTACTCTATAATCTTTTTAAGTTAGTATTATTATATTTATAGCTACTAAAGTACTTAAAAGGGCTATAAAAAGCTACTTTATTAACAACAAAGGCACTTTATACACTTCTCTTACGTCCTATAAACTCTAGTATCTATTTAATTATAATAATTATTTTAGTAATAACTTTATTAAAACTATAATTATTCTAACTATTACTTATTATTATATAATAACTCTTAGTTTATAATTAAAGTAGTAAGTAGTTAAGGGAGTAAAGTAACTTATAGATCTATAAGTCTCTTTTATAAACTACTTTAAGTTTAATAGTATAACCCTTATATATGTTATTAACCTATATTATAAACTATTCTACTATAGTAACTCTTATTATAAACTACTTATTATAGAGTATAGTAAAATAGTTAATATATAACTAATTAGTGTACTAATAGTATATACTTTTTATAAGTTTAAAGTATTTATAAAAGTTTTAAATCTAAACTACTAGCCCTAAAGTACTTAAATAATACTAAATTCTAATCTTTTTAATAATAGTACTTTATATCTAAAAAATAATAGTATTTTTAGCCTTTTTTTACTTTTAATATATTACTTTTATAGTATAGTATAGGGACGAAGAATTAATGTAGTACTTAAGGACCTTTTTAAAAAAGTTAGTTATTATTTTAGTATAGTAGTGGTTTACTACTCTAAATAAGAGTAGGAGGTTCTTTTTTAGAAGTACTTAAGGAGGAGGGTTTATAGTAAACCTATTTACTTTAAATTCTATAGTTTAAAAGTAAAGGGCTCTTAACTTAAGGCTATAATAAGTAATAGACTTTAAGTAGTTACTAAAGTACAGCTCCTGGGGTAGGGTATTACTAATAAGGGGCTCTAAATTTATAGAGGTTAAGTTAAAAGCTTTTTATATATTAAGGGTATTTATAAATACTTAAAAGTTATAAAGCTACGGGTACTAAGTAGCTAGACTATTAAGGATAGTTTTTTAGGGGGTTAAAAGAATATTTATAGTAATCTTTATATTTAATAAAGTGGTTTAAAAATAATTAATTATATATAGTAAAGGGGGTAGTAGAATAAGACTTTTAATTATTAGATTTTATATATATTTCTATATATATAAAGCTATACCTTAAGGGCTATTAATGCGTTTTTTACTTTAATAGTGCTGTAGGCCTTTAAACCCCCTAAATGTAGCTACGGCCTTTAGAGCTAGTAAAACGTTACTCCAGAGCGGCTATTAGCCACCTCGAACGCTAAAGTCTACCTATATGTTATAGTGTGCTAGCGGCTCTAAGCTACGTAATCTAATAAGTATACTATAGTATAGATAAAAATTAATAAATTCTTAAGTTTAGAGATGGGTACCCGCTAGTATAGATATCTAGAGCTGGCTTTAGTGGGTTACGTGACCCTTAGAGGCCTAGCTCTACTTTATACTATAAGGCTCTTAGGCTACTATACAGCTACTATAGCTAATAGCGTAGTAGCTATTATAATACTAGTACTTTTTTTTATAGCCTAAAGCTTTAACTTAAAAACTAATTATAATTATAAAAAGGGTAGTAATTAATATAGTTTAATAGATTGTTGTTTTTTATAAAGTTAATAAAAACTCCTAAAATCCCTATAAGTATTAAGCCCTTAAGTATAATAGACCTGGGGTGGCTAAAGGGTACCTAGGACTTATATTTTATTAAATTTTACGTATATTTATATATATATAAAGCTATGCCTTAAGGGCTATTAACGCGTTTTTTACCTTAATAGTGCTATAGGCCTTTAAACCCCTAAGCGCAGCTATAGCCTTTAGAGTTAGTAAAACATTACTCCAGAGCAACTATTAGCCACTTTAAATACTAAAATCCACTTATATATTATAGTATACTAGTAGCTTTAAACTATATAATCTAGTATACTTCTTTAGTAAGGGCCTTATAAAGGCCTTATTAAATCTAATTATAAATAAAATTATATACTAACTTTACTTTAACTACTTTATAATTACTTTTATATAGCTTACCCTTTTAGAACTATAATCCCTTTAAAGTTTTTATTTTAAGTAGTTCTATTATTTTTATTAAACCTTTATTTCTATAATAAAAAGAGTAATACTATTTTTAGAGTACTTAAAAGCTATAATTCCTTTAGTTTATTCCTTATTAATAAAGTTAAGGCTTTTAAAGTATTTACTTTAAAACTCTATATTATAAAGTACTTAAAGTTAAGTTATTTAATTTAATATATTAAGTTACTTAAAAAAGAGTTTAAAGTAAGTACTAGTAAGTAGCTTTATAAGTTTATCTATTATTAGCTATACTATAAGCTAGTATTTAACTTTAATATAGCCTTTTTAGGCCTTTTAATATAACTAGTAGTTATAAATATTAATATAATAAAGCTTTATATATAGTTAAACTATTTTTTTATTAATAAAACGAATTATTTATTAATTATTATATTAAATACGTATACTTAGCCTAGTAGTATTAGGAGTAGAAGCGGCGCTAAAGGTCCTTTTATTAAGGTCTATATAAAGTATACTTATTAAATAGCTTATAAAAATAGCCTTTTTAACTACTTAAGAAAGAATAAGGAACTTAGCTTTAGTTATTAATATAGTTATAGTATTTTATTTATTAACTTACTACTTAATAAAGCTACTAAAAAACTTAATTATAAATACTTAAAAGGTTTTATAGTTTAGTATATTATTAATAAAGCTAGTATCTAAAGTAATTACTAAACTATTATTAAAAGTACCTTTTTTATAGTTAAATTTAAGGTAAAGAGTATTATAACCCGTTAGTTAATAGACCTCTAATAGTAACCCCGTAGGGGGCTTAGTAGTTAAATAGGCAATATCAGTCTATATTAGCGTAATAGACTATAGAGTAGAAAACCTAGTGTATAAGTTATGTAATAATAAATAGAACTAACGTATAATAAGTAGTTCTAGGACAGAATTAATAATACTAAGGGTAGTTTATAGTAATAAACTAACACACTTAATATTAGTTCTAGGGATAAAAGAATATATTTATAGAAATAGAACTTATATATAAATAAGACTTAAGTACTCTTAAGTCCTTTTTTTATAGTTCTTTAGCTATTAACCTTATATTAATTTTTAAATACTTTTAGTCCTTTAATAGTAACCCTTTTATTAAATACTTAAACTAATTACTTAAATACTTTAAACCCTTAAAATCCCTTTAGTAACTAATAGTACTATTATTAGTATTAAACCTTAGCTTCTATTAATATAAACCTTATTATTAAAAAACTAACTATAATATTTTAATAGCTCCTATTTAGTAAATTAACTTTTAATATTTACTAATAGTATTCTATAATAGCTTTTTTTAAAAATACTAAGTATACCCCTACTTTATCTAACTCCTTTAAATAAAGTACTAAAAACTTAGTCTAGGAGTTATAGGATATAAAAAACTACTCTATACTTAATATTAAGTATAATAAAGATAGAAAAGCTATTATTACTAAAGAAGTATTTAACGCCCTTTTATAATAACTTAAAAAAATAGAGTAATATAATAAGTAATTTACTAACTTAATTAATAGTAACTTTAGAAACCTAGTTAAACTTTAAAAAGTTACTAAGTTTATTTAAAAAGAGTTTACTTAAATCTAAAGAATTATTAATAAACTTAATATTAACTTAAAAAGTAAAAAGAATATTAATAAGTAGTTCCAGAATTAACTTAAGATACTTTATACTACTATTAATATTATTAAAATACTTATTTATAATAGATATAAAAAACTTAAGCTTAACTTACCCGTTACTTATAATAGAACCCCTAGAATACTTAAAGGATTTTTAATTTAAGTTAAGAATTACTAAAGCTTTTACTATAATAGCTTTAAAAATAATACTAAGTATATTATTTATACTACTACGTTCCTCTTTAAACACACCCTTTAATAAATTAAACTATTTTAAAAACAGTTCTTTAAAACTAAAACCTTAAATAACTATATTACTAAAGTTAGGGATATTTTCTTTACCTTTAAAGGATTTAAATATACCCTTTAGACCCTATTCTAAGACCCTAACTAAAAATAATAAGCTAAGTATAACCTTATAATACTCTAATAAACTAAGTCTACTACTTACTATACTACTAAATTCTAATGTATTAGTGTATAGCTAGATTTTACTGAAAACTCTAGAATCTTTATATTCTACTAAGGCTTAAAGGATAAAGTTAAAAATAAACTTATTAAAATTAACTAACCCAAAACCTTCTTTTAGTATACTAAGTTTATAATTAGAATTAATAACTATTTATAAAAAAGATACTATAAAAAAGGAGAAGAATAACTAAGTACTAACTCTAGTAAAAAGTACTAATAGTAGCTATAATAATTCTAGTACTATAACTAAGGATAATAACACTAGTAGAATAACTAGTAAGAATAAAATAATACTTAGTAAAGTACTACTTATAGATACTATATAAGTTCTATAGACTTTAGTACTACTAAATAATAAAAACCTAATAAAGGATGTACTTTTAAGTACTATAACTATAATAAACTAGGATATATAACTAAGGATTACTACTAAGCTAAAAAGTAACAATAGTAACTAGTACTAGAGAGTAAATAACTTAATACTACTTTTAAGGAAAACTATACTAAGATATCCTAAATAGTATACTATAGTAATAAGTACTTAATCTACTAGGGAGAAAAAAAGAACTTAGAATAGTACTTTAAAGATACTAGCCGATCTAGCTATAACACTTCTAATATCTCTAAAAAAACACTTACTATTACCTATAAAGTACCTTACTAAAAACTAACCTAAAAAGCTTAAAAATCGCTTAATAACATAAACCTATAATAAACGTACTATAACTTAATAATACTTAGTAATAAGAAAGTTAAATATAATAATAAACTAATTATTTAAAAACTTAATACTATAATTAAAGGCCTAAAATACACTACTAATATAGAACCTAATAAGGACTATATAAAACACACCTAAATACTACTTACTTAAAAGAATAAAAGAATAGAAGCCTATAATAAACTACCCGTACTGAAAAAGCTTTATACAAAAAATACAAAAAGGTAAAAAGAATCCTAGTCTACCCTATAGCCTAGAAAATAGAGTATAAATAAGATATACCCTACGACTTAAATAAACCTCGCAACGTTACTTACTAATGTACTTAAAATAAATTTACTTAAAGGGCCCTACCTAATACCTAAAACTTAGACTCTAAAGAAGAACTTTTAATATAAAAGAAAAAATAAAAGCACTTACTATATATTCTACTAAATAATAATAAATAATAAATTATATTTTATAAAACTAATTTCATTAAAAGAACTAAAAAATAGCTACTTAATAGTATACTAAAAGACTATAAATAGTTAAAGCCTTTATATAAAAAATATTATAACGTTTTTTAATTATAATATTTTAATAATAAATATTAAAAATACTTTATAAAAAAACTTAATTCTTAATTCTTTTTATAAAGGAAAAAGGACGCTCTATATAAAAACATCTACCTTAACTAAAAACTTAATATATAGATTATATAAAAATATAAAGGAACTAAAAAAGTAGTCTTTAAACTAAACCCTAAATTCCCTATATAATACTTATACTATAATACTATAAGCTAGTTAAATTACTAAATTAATTAATACTAAGTATACTATATTAAGAAAGTATAAACCCTTAAAAGGAAATAACTCTAAGAAGAAAAAGGAACTAGTTTTGTACTACTAGTTATTAGTATTAAGGACACCCTTATAAAAGGAAGAATAGTTAAGTACCCTAATGGAGATAGAATATATATAAAATAAAGGCTAAAGTAGTTAAAAAGCTAAACGTACCTATTAATAAAGAATTATAATAGGTAATTATAATAAGATCTATTTACTTAGTAATAAACACAAACTTAAATAAGAAACACCTTTACTTTAATATTATAGTAAATAGAATACGGGTTAAAGCCCTAATTAATAGTAGTACTTAAAGTAACTTTATATTACTATAAGTTATAAATAACTTATAACTACTATAAAATAAAAAAAGAACCCTTATTTACTTAATAATATAGAAGGAAAAGGAGTATAGTATAGTAGAGGTATTATTAATAAAAAGACTATACCCCTTATTTTAAGCTACTATAACTAGAAAATATACTACCACTTTAATATTATAAATATAGAATAATAAAACGTTATCCTAAAAATACTATAGTTATAAAGAAAAAACCTATAGATAAATTAAAAGGCTAACTACTTTTATTAAAACTACAAAAAGAGTTTAGTTACTAAAGGACACAGTTAACTACCGGCTTTAAATAAACTATACTATAATATACTAACAATATATATATTATAATTTATTACTTTTCTAAAGGTTAAGGAAGTAGTTACTAAGCCGTTATATATAAAGGACCTTACTATAATACCAAAAAAACTAATTCCTAATAAAAATTAACTTTTATTTATCCTAAAAGAGTATAAAGTATATAAAAAGCTATTTATTTTAATACTAAAAACAGGCCTACTAAAACACAGCGCCTTTAATTATAAAATCCCTATTAAGGAGGGACAAATACTATTATTTAATAGAGTTTATTAGTTAAACTAGTAAGAAATAAAAGTACTTAATAAGTATATTAATAAATATTTAGTTAAGGGATATATTAAAGAATTAATATTACCTATAGGATACTTAATTCTATTTATACTAAAAAACAATAGTAAACTATAACTATATATTAACTACTAACAACTTAATAATATTATAATAAAGAACTAGTACCTACTACTACTTATTTTAGAACTATAAAACCTACTCTATAGAATGAATTAATTTATAACTCTTAACTTTAAAGGGGCCTATAACCTAATTTAAATTAAAGAAGGAGAGGAGTAAAAGACTATATTCTACTCTTATTAAGAACATTTTAAATACCTTATTATACTCTTTAAACTTACTAACACCCCTATAATATATTAAAATATAATTAACTACGTCCTATAAAAAAAACTTAATATCTTTATAATTATATACTTTAATAATATCCTTATCTTCTTAAAAACCCTTAAAAGACACAAATAACACGTATATTAAGTACTTTAAAAGCTCTAAAAAGCTAAACTCTTTATTAAACTAAAAAAACGCGAGTTCTATACTTAAAAAGTAAATTACTTTAGATTTATAATTATACCCAGAATTATTAAGATATTAAATAAAAAAATCACTATAGTTAAGGACTAGTTAATACTATAGAATATTAAGGATATTTAATTATTCCTTAGATTTATTAACTTTTATTAATAATTCCTTAAAGGATATTCTAGTAATATTACTATACTTATAGATTTTACTAAAAAAAATACTAAATAAGAATAAATAAAAAAAAAAGAAGTAACGTTTTAAAATATTAAAAACTAGGTCCTTAATAAGCCTATACTTATAATACCTAACCTAAATTTACTATTTAAAGTAAAGACTAACACTTTAAACTATACTATTAGTAAATAATTTAGTTAATATAATAAAAAAAGATACTTATACCTATACACTTTCTACTTAAAAAAACTTAGTAAACTAAAACTTAATTACTAAATCTATAATAAAAGGTTTATAGCTATTATTAAAGTATTTACGGAATAGAGACTATACTTTTTAAGAATAAACTATAAAGTTATAGTATATATAGACTATAAAAATCTAGTATACTTTACTATATCTAAAGACCTTTATAAATAATAAATTAAATAATTAGAATTCTTTTTAGAATTTAATTTTTAAATTATTTATAAAAAGGAATTAAAAAATAAAAGAGTAAACGTTTTTAGTAAATAATTAAACTTAGAATTAACAGTCCTAGATAAGACTTAAGTAATCCTTAAGAAGGATTTAAATAAAAACCTAGTACTAACTATTTGCTTCTTTAGAATTACTAAATAAATTAGTACTAGTACGCCTAGATAGATAATTAAGAAATAATTAGAATAATTTATAGTACTAAAGTATATAGATACTAAAAAGTCACTAAAATATAAAAACGTATTTAATAATATTATAGTAATAGAGTTATACAAAAATAAGTAACTTAAGTTATTAAGGATTATAAAGTTTATAATAAAAGTAAACTAGGACAATATAAGTTGTATAAAAAGATTTAACTCCTTTTAGTACTTAATAAAGTATAGTAATTAATTTCTTTTAATTTTATTATTAAGTTACTATAATTAAAAGAACTACTTACTAAAAAATAGTTTAATAGTATTTTAGTTATAGTAGACTAACTTACTAAGTATACCTATTTTATCCTATAAATTAAAGTAAGTATAGTAAAAGAGCTTATATATACCTTTAATAAGTATATTTTTAGTTAGTATAGTCTACTAGAAGACATTATATCTAATAGAGGAACGCAGTTTACTTTAAAGTTTTAAAAATCTTTAATTTCGTAGCTTAAATTTAAACTATAACTATTTACTACCTTTTACCCCTAGACTAATAAATAAATAAAAAGAATTAACTATATTCTTAAAATATACTTAAAATATTATATCAATTATTAATAAAATAATTAAGTAATTTTATTACTAATAGCCTAATTTACCTATAATAGTATAGTAAAAAAAAGTATATAGTACTTACCTTTTTACCTTAACTATAGATTTAAACTAACTACTTATAAAGAACTAAGAGTAGGATCTATAGTAGTAAAAGTAGTTACTTATATTAATTAAATTAAAAAAAGTTATAAATAACTCTAATACAACTTAGAATTTATTAAATAATATATAAATAAATATACTAATACTTTAAAAATAAAGGAACTATACTTTAAAAAGGGAAATAGCGCGTACCTTATATAATAAAATATTAAAACTAAATAACTAAGTAATAAGTTAGACTTTAAAAAACTTAAACCCTTTAAGATTATTAAAAAATCTTAGAAGTTAACTTTAAACTTATACTACTAAATACTATAAAATATTACTTAGTTTTTTATATTTTACTACTTAAACTAGTGCTTAAAGAAATACGTACTAAAGACTATATTAAAGTTAACTTAAAATAAAACTATAAAGTTAAAAGGGTTATTAACTATATTAATTAATAAAATAGTATAAAACTTTAGTACTTTATTAAGTAAAGAAATTATAGTTATAAAAATAATACTTAGAAACCCACTTTAAACCTAGTAAACGTACTAAATAAGTTATAGGAATACTAAATACAGTAGTAAGTATAATAAAAGACTAAGTCTATACTAAGTATAATAAATAAGTTATATATTATATACCCATAACCTAAAATCTAACTAATTAAACCTTTAAAGATAAATTAAATATTTCTTTACCTAAAAACGCCTAGTCTAAAATAAATTAAGAACCCTTTACTATAGTACTAAAAGTATTAATAAGTAAAGGACTTAAATTAATAAACTTATTACTAAAACTAAAAAAAAACTATAATAGTTTGTTTTCTAAACCTACTACTTAGAAATTACTTACTATAAACTACTTATAAGTATTTAATACTGATAATACGTTACTATCTAGTAGAATACTATCCTCCTAATTAACCTCTTATATACTCTACTTAAAGGCCTTAGTTTACCTTTCCTAAACTTTCTTCTAAATCTTTTAAATATAACTTAAATAATTCACTACTTCTACTATTTATAACTACAAATACTTAAACTTATAATAAAAAACTAAAAGCTCCTTACTTACTTTTTTTTCCTTCTTATCCTAGTCCTTTTACTAAGAATTTAACTTTTAAACTATAGAATATTAGTACTACTACTATTCCACTAGAATAAAAATACTTATAGGTAGATACTATTAAAACTCTATTATAAAGCTTTTTAGTTATAATATAAGTATAATAATAAGTAAATATTTTACTAAAATAATAAAAAACCTTTATATAAAAATAATAAATATAAAGTATATTACTATTAATTAATTAAAACTTAATATACTTAATAAGTATAGCTTTTTTATAATCTTTTATTATAGTTAATTATAATTTTAGTTTTTAAACACAACTTAATATAGTATTAGTACTATAGTAAAATAAAGAAGTATAATTATAAATCCCTAACCTAAAACTAACAACCTATTTATAATAAGGTCTTAAAAATAAGACCTTTAAAAGAGGAGCTAATATTACGACCCGTTAGTTAATAAACCTTTAATAGTAACTCTATAGGGCACTTAGTAGTTAATTAAGTAATATTAGTTTATATTAGTATAATAAACTATAGAGTAGAAGAACTAAAGTATAAGTTATATAATAATAAGTAGAACTAACGTATAATAAGCAGTCCTAGGATAAAACTAATAATACTAAGGGCGGTTTATAGTAATAAACTAATATACTTAATGTTAGTTCTAGGAATAAAGAAATATATTTATAGAAACGGAACTTATATGTAAATAGGACTTAAGTACCCTTAAGTCCTTTTTTTTAGAGTTTTTTAATTATTAACCTTATATTAATCTTTAAATACTTTTAGCTCTTTAGTAGTAACCCTTTTATTAAATACTTAAACTAATTACTTAAGTGCTTTAAACCCTTAGGATCCCTTTAGTAACTAGTAGTACTATTATTAGTGTTAAACCTTAGCTTTTATTAACACAAACCTTACTGTTAGAAGGCTGGCTGTAATAAAGAGTATACTTTGTAAAGAGGTATTTAATTACTTATTCTACCTTTTTAAAGTATTTAAAGCCAGAGTTATAGTTAAAGTATATAAGATAGCTTACTATAAGGGCTATATTTAACCTTATTATTATTATACTATATATAATTAAACTAATATTACTTTAGTAATAGTTAGTATTTAGATATAAAGTAGAGCCCTTATAAAAAAGTAGTTTAAGTAGTTAAATTAAAGAGGTATATAGTTATTTAGCTTATAGACCTTACTTTTTTAAGTACTTAATTACCTTATTAATATAAATAAACTATAAGTATTATAGCTAGCTTTTTAATAGTAAAGTTTGTATTAATAAAAGCTAAGATTTAATACTAATAATAGTACTAGTTACTACTAAGAGGATCCTAGGGTATAGAGTACTTTAAGTAATTAGTCTAGGTATTTAATAAGAGGGTCGTAGTAGTTACTACTAAAGGGCTAAAAGTATTTAAAGATTAATATAAAGTTAATAACTAAAGAACTATAAAAAGTAAAACTAAAGGGTATTTAAGTTTTATTTATATATAAGTCTTATTCTTTATAAATATATCCCTTTATTTCTAGAACTAATATTAAATATATTAGTTTATTACTATAGACTGCCCTTAGTATTATTAGTTCTATTCTAGAACTATTTATTATATATTAGTTCTATTTATTGTTATATAACTTATATTCTAGTTCTTCTGTTCTATAGAGTATTATACTAACATAGACTAATATACTTATTTAACTACTAAGCCCTTTATAGAGTTATTATTAAAGGTTTATTAATTAATAGGTTATAATATTAGTTCTTTTTTTAAAAGGTTTTACTTTTAAAACTTTTTTATAAATAGGTTATTAGTCTTAAGTTAGGGATCTATAATTATACTTCTTTATTTTTTATAATACTAATACTATATTAAGTTATGTTTAAAAGTTAGAATTATATTTAACTATAATTAAAAATTATAATAGAGTTATACTTATTAAGTATATTAAGTCTTAGTTAATTAAGAATAACATACTTTATACTTATTATTTTTATATAAAGGTTTTGTATTATTTTAGTAAAAGGTTAATTTATTATTATACTTATATTATAGTAAAAAAGCCTTATAATAGTATTTTAGTAGCATTTACCTATAAGTATTTTTATTATCCTAGTTTTACTAGTAGTAGTACTAATATTTATAGTTTAAAAGTTAAACTCTTAGTAAAAGGAGTAAAATAAAAAGAAAAAAAAAGTAAATAAAAAGCTTTTAGTACTTTATTATAAGTTTATATACTTATAATTCTAAATAGTAGAGGTAGTAAGTTATTTAAGTTATATTTATATAATTTAAGAAAATTTTATAAAAGGTAAACTAAGGCCTTTAAGTAGGGTATATAAAAGGTTAATTAAAAGGATAGAGTTCTACTTAATAGTAATATATTATTAGTATTAAATACCTATAAGTAGTTTATAGTAAGTAATATTTAAGTAGTAGACTTAAAGAATAAGCTACTATAGGTTTTTCTTAACTTTAGGGATAACTTTATTAATTTAAGTCTATTAATTAAAAATATACATATTAATAGTTTTTAGTTTTATTTTAAATTAAGTATTTTTAAGTAAAGAAATATTTAATTTATTTTTTAGGTCTTAACTAGTTAAATCTTAGGCTAAGGCTATATAATATATAGTTCTTTTATTAGCTTTTTAGTAATTATTATTCTCTATTATACTTACTACTATATCTAGTATTCTTATAGCTCGTTTTATATATTAGTAAGATTAAATATAGGTTTCTATATATTATTTGTATAACTATAGTCTTTTTATTTAATTAATTATTTAATTTTTTTATTATGTTACTAATTCATATAGTTAATAATTTATTTAATATTAAAGTTTTATTTTAAATTAACTTTAATATAGTCTATAGTATATAAACCTTATAGTAATAGTTTAAAGATTAAAATATAAAAAATTAAATAATACTTTATAGTACTTAGTAGTATAAGTTTAAAGTTAACTTTTAAGATTTTCTTAATAATCTTAAAGAGTCTAAGTTTCTTAAAGTCTAATTTATTACTTAGTTATTTAGTTTTAATATTTTATTATATAAAGTATATACTATTTCCCTTTTTAAAAAATAGTTCCTTTATCCTTAAGGTATTTATATATTTATATATATATTATTTAATAAATTCTAAGTTATATTAAAGTTATTTATAAATTTCTTTAATTAAATTAATATAAGTAACTACTTTTACTACTATAAACTCTACTTATAGTTCTTTATATATAGTTAGTTTAAATCTATAATTAAAGTAAAAAAGTAAATATTATATACCTTTTCTTACTATCCTATTATAAGTAAATTAAACTATTAGTAATAGAATAACTTAGTTATTTTATTAGTAGTTAATATAATATTTTAAGTATATTTTAAGAATTCAATTAATTCTTTTTATTTATTTATTAGTTTAAGAGTAAAAAGTAGTAAATAGTTATAATTTAGATTTAAGTAATAAAATTAAGAATTTTTAAAACTTTAAAGTAAACTGTGTTTTTTATTAAATATAATACTTTTTAGTAAACTATACTAACTAAGAATATACTTATTAAAAATATATATAAACTCCTTTACTATACTTACTTTAATGTATAGAATAAAATATATATATATTCAGTATATTAGTTCACTATAACTAAAATACTATTAAACTATTTTTTAGTAAATAGTTTCTTTAATTATAGTAACTTAATAATAAAAGTAAGGAGAATTAATTACTATATTTTATTAAGTATTGAAAAAGTTTAAACCTCTCTATATAGGTTATAGTATTTTAGTTTACTTTTATTATAAACTTTATAATCCCTAATAACTTAAGTTACTTACTTTTATATAACTTTATTACTATAATATTATTAAATGTATATTTATATTTTAGTAACTTCTTAGTATTTATATACTTTAGTACTATAAATTATTTTAATTATTTTATTAGTTATTTATTTAAGTATACTAGTACTGATTTATTTAGTAACTATAAAAGAGTAAATAGTTAATATAAGGTTTTGATTTAAATTCTTTTTAAGAATTACCTAAGTTTTATTTAGAACTATTAATTCTAGGTTTAATCGTTTATTAAAAGTATCTACATTTCTATTTTTTAATTCTGTTTTATAAATAATATACAAATTAAATTTTAAAAGGAATTCTAACTATTTAATTTATTATTTATTAACGTTTTTAGATATAGTAAAGTATATAAGATTCTTATAATTTATATATACTATAACTTTATAGTTAGTTTTTAAGAGGTATAGCTTTTATTTTTTAAATACTTTAATAATTACTATAAGTTTTTTATTATACATTTAGTACTTACGTTCTGGTTTATTAGGTTTTTTTAAGTTAAAGGTGTAAAGGTATAGGCACTCTTTTTTATTATATTAATTAAGTTATTTACTAGTAGTATAGTTTAAAGTATTAGTTTTTACTTTAAATAATAAGTTTAGGTTAAATATTATAAATATAGGTTTACTAAGAACCTAGTCCTTAATTCTCTAAAATACTACCTTTTTTTATTTACTTTTACTAAGTATCCTTTTTAGTAAGATCTATAAGTATAAATATATTTTTAAGTATCCTTTAAGGAATTATTAATAGAAATCTATAAATATAAGGAATAATTAAATATTTTTAATATTTTATAGTATTAGTTAGTTTTTAATTATAGTAATTTTCTTATTTAACATTTTAATAATTCTAAGTATAATAATAAATCTAAAATAGTTTACTTTTTAAGTATAGAATTTACCTTTTTTTAGTTTAATAAAAAGCTTAGCTTTTTAAAAATTCTAAAGTACTTAATGTACATATTATTTATATTTTTAAGGGTTTTTAAAAAGATAGGAATATTATTAAAATATATAATTATAAAGATATTAAGCGTTTCTTATAATATATAATTAATTATTATAATATATAATTAATTATTATAATATATAATTAATTATATTTTAAAATATAATAGAAGTATATGTAAGTTTAAAGAGTATAATAAAATATATAAAGTATCTTTAGTAAGAGTAGAATACTATTTTTTACTCCTCCCCTTTTTTCATTTTAATTAAGTTATAAACTCTTTTAAAGTTAAAAACTATAAACTAATTAGTTTTATATAATAAGTTTTATAGTTTTAAAATAGGTAGTAGTAAGTATTAGCTTTAATTATAATACTATTAAGTTATTAATAATTAATATATAGTTATAGTTTACTATTTTTTTAATATAAATAGAATTAAGTATCCTATAAGTAATATTAAATCTTTAATATAGTCCTTAACTAAGTATTCGTTAATATACTTCTTAAGTATATTTAGGTTTTATTAATTTAACTAATAAACTCTATTAAATAATAGTATTTATCTTTTTTAATAAGGATTTTATAATTAAAAGTACTATATTTTAGTAAACTTATTTTTAGTATTAAAGTAAATAACGTTTTATATACTTTATATTCTTTTAGAATAAGTAAAGGTTAATCTTTATTAAGAATTAGTTCTTTTTATATTATAGTAAAGTACTTTTCTATAATAGCCTAGTAACTACTTTTTTAATTTTTAAATAATTAATAAATTATAATATTATTATTCTTTTTAAAATAGTTTATTTAAACCTAGTAGTTAACTATATCCTTTAGTAACTAAACTCTTTCAATAGTTTTAATAGAAGTAATTAGCCTTTTAATCTATTTATAGGTTTTTTTTATAACTATAGTATTTCTAAAATAATATTACATTATCCTATATTTATAATATTAAAGTAGTAGTATATTTTCTAGTTATAGTAGTTTAAAGTAAAGAGTATAGTTTTACTATTAATAATACCTCTACTATACTATACTCCTTTTTTTTTATATTATTAAGTAAATAAAGATCCTCTTTTTTATTCTATAGTATTTATAGTTTATTTATAACTTATAGTAATATAAAGTTACTTTAAGTACTACTAATAATTAAGGCTTTAACTTATATTCTATCTACTATAATATTAAAGTAAAAGTATTTTTTTTAAGTTTATTTTTATAATTAAGTATATAGATTTTATTTTAGTTGTTTATTATAATTCTTTTATAGTAAGTAAGTCTAGTCTTTTAACTATTTTAGTTTTTATTTAGTATACGTTCTCTTTTTATTAAATTACTTAACTATTCCTTTTTTTATAAAGGTATCCTTAATACTAATAACTAGTAGTATAAAACTAGTTCCTTTTTCTTTTTAAAGTTACTTCTTTTTAAGTATCTATACTTTAATAATATAATAAACTTAATATTAGTTAATATAGTAATTTTACTAGTTTATATTATTAGTATATAGGTACTTTATTAAAAAACTTAAGTCTAGTCTAAATACTACTTTTTTAAGTTCCTTATATTTTTAAATAATTTATATATTAAGTTTATAGCTAAAGTAAATGTTCTTTTATAAAGTGTCTTTTTTTAAAAAAAAAGAATTAAGAGTTAAGGTTTTTTATAAAGTATTTTTAACATTTATTATTAAAATATTATAACTTAAAAATGTTATAATATTTCTTATATAGGGGTTTTAACTATTAATAGTTTTTTAGTATACTAATAAGTAGCTATTTTTTAGTTCTATTAATAGAGTTAGTTTTATAAAAAGAAATTTGTTATTTATTATTACTTAGGGGGATATATAGTAAGTACTTATATTCTTTTCTTTTTATTAGTAGTTTTTTTAAAGTTAAAGTATTAAGTATTAAATAGAGTTCCTTAAGTTACTTTATTCTAAGTATATTAATAGGTAATATTATAAAGTTCCTCTAAGTTATAGAGTATATTTAATTTATATTCTACTTTTTAGTATATAGAGTTAATTATAATATTTTTACCTTTTTAGTATATTTAGTATAGAGTTATTTAAGTATAAGTAAGTTAGTATATATAGTTATTTTTCTATTTCGTTTTATAAATAAAGTTTAAATATATTTTATATACTTTTTATTAAGTTTTATATTTATAGTGTATTAAAGGGTTTTAGTCATAGTACTAAGTTTATTAATAATCTATTTATTATTATATTTTACTTCTTTACTACTATGTATATTTAAGTTATAATATACGTTTTATAGGTTTATATTATTAAACTGTTTTTTTACTTTTTAAATAAACTTCTAGTAGAGTACTTAATAAGTAATAGTAAGTATTTTTTTAAATATACTAGTATTATTATAGCTTAAGCGGCTAGTGTCTTTAGGATACTATTTTGTGTTTTTTTTATTATTTTAATAAATAGTATATTTATTACTATAGTATACTATTTATAATAGTTTAGTATAGTTATTTTTAAAAATAGTATTAAGTTACTTACTTTTTAGTACTAGTTACTATTATTATTTTTTAGTTTAGTAATAGCTTTTTTAAAAAATAGTATTAAGTTACTTACTTTTTAGTACTAGTTACTATTATTATTTTTTAGTTTAGTAATAGTTTTTTGTTATATATCCTAGCTTATTATAGTTATAGCACTTAAAGGTACGTTTTTTAATAGGTTTTTATTATTTAGTAGTATTAAGGTTTATAAAGCTTAAGTATTATTTATAAGTAGTACTATACTAGTTATAGTTTTAGTTTAGTTAATTATTGTACTAGGGTTATTATTTGTAACTATAGTACTAAAGTAGTTTAGGCTACTATTACTATTTCCTACTTAAGTTAATACTTAGTTATTATTTTTCTTTTTTATAGTGTTTTTTTATAGATAGTTATTAATTTTAATTATAGGTTTAGTATACTAAAGGAAGTCCTTATAATAATTAACTTTAATAAGCTTATTTTTAATTTTGTTTTTTAAGTTTTAGTAGAATATAAAGATTTTAGATTCTTTAGTAAGATTTAGTTATATACTAATATATTAAAATTTAGTAGTGTAGTAAGTAGTAAACTTAGTTTATTTAAATAAAGTAAGGTTATACTTAGTTTATTATTGTTAATTAGGGTTTTAGAATAGGGTTTAAAGGGCTTATTTAAATTCTTAAAAAATAGTAAAAATATTTTTAACTTTATTAGTATAGTAGTCTAAGGTTTTAGTTTTAAGAAACTATTTTTAAAATAGTTTAATTTACTAAAGGGTGTAGTTATAAAGAAACGTAGTAGTATAGATAATATAGTTAGTGTTATTTTTAAAGCTATTATAATAAAAGCTCTAGTAATTCTTAACTTAGATTAAAAATCGTTTAAGTATATTTAGGGTTTTATTATAAGTAATAGGTAAGTTAGGTTTAAGTTTTTTATGTTTATTAGAGGTAAGAGTTTTAATAATACTAGTAGTAGTATAGAGGGTTTAAAGTTGATTTTAGAGTTTTTTATTAGTGTTTTTTTTCAATTAGTATTAAATTTATTAATAATTCTTTAGACTTAAGTCAACTTATTCTATATAGACTTAGAGGCTTATTAGAGTTTAGTTATATTTTTAGAGTTGTTATTAATTAAGCTAGTTAGTTGTTTATTACATTACTTTGTTTTTTTAATTATTATAAAAGGGTATTAAAAATATTTCTAGCAATAAGGGCTTTGCTATTTTTATTATACTTAATATTGAGTATAACTTAGTTGTTTATGTTTTATAACTCCTAGACTAGGTTCTTAGTACTTTATTTAGAAGAGTTAAATAAAGTAGGGATTTACTTAGTATTTTTAAAAAAAGATATTATAGAATACTATTTATTAGTATTAAAGGTTAACTTACTAAATAGAAACTATTAAAATATTATAGTTAGTTTTTAAATAGTAATGTTTATATTAATAAAAACTAAAGTTTAATACTAATAATAGTACTAGTTACTACTAAGAGAATGCTAGGGTATAGGGTACTTTAGGTAATTAGTTTAAGTATTTAATAAAAGGGTTATAGTTGTTACTACTTAAGGGCTAAAAGTATTTAAAGATTAATATAAAGTTAATAGTTAAAAAACTATTAAAAGTAGGACTTAAGGGTATTTAAGTTTTATTCATATATAAGTTCTATTTTTTATAAATATATTCCTTTATTTTGAAGACTAATATTAAGTATATTAGTTTATTACTATAGACCGCTTTTAGTATTATTAGCTTTATTTTAGAACTTCTTATTATATATTAATTCTGTTTAGTATTATGTAACTTATATTCTAGTTCTTTTATTCTATAGAGTGTTATACTAATATAGACTAATGTGTTTATTTAACTACTAAGCTCCTAATAGAGTCGCCGTTAGAGGTTTATTAACTAATAGGTTATAATAATAAGAATTAAAAATACTTTATAGTATAGTTATAAATAACTTTAATTCCTAAAAGCTATTATAAGTTTTTACTACTTTTAAAACAGTATTACTTTTAAAGTACTTCTATAAGTAAAAGGGCCTTTTTATAGTATTTAAAGGGGAAGTATAGAATATAGTTATTAATATAAGAAAAAAGATAATATAGTTATATATTTAATAGCAATTCTTACTTACTACGTACTTTAGCTTAAGCTCTTTTAAATTAACTTTTAAATAGCATTACTATTAAAGTAAAGAGTAGTATAGGCTATAAAGTACTTTATTAAACTTAAGGATATACCTAGGCTTTTAATACCCTAGGAGTATTTATATATAAATATCTTTATTAAGTAAAACTTATATAAATACGTTTATTATATTATATTATAAAAGTTTAAAAGTAAAGTAGTTTATAATAGCTATAAGTATTTAAAATAATATACTAGTAAGTATTAAAGTATAAGTATTTTACTTATTTTTTAGTTACTAGTTACTACGTATAACAAAGCACACTTTAATCTTAAAAAGCCTTTTATATTTATTCAACTTATATATATATACCTAATAGTATTTAAAGATTTAAAAGCTATTAGTAGTACTCTTAAAAACCTCTTTCTAAGAGTTAGTTTGATAGTAACTTTATAAATAGTTTGCCTTTACTACCCGTATTAAAATTATATAAAAGTAAGTTAATACTTTTAAATAAAATATAAATAAAGGCTAGAGTTTTTACTAAGGAGTACTAAAAGCGGGATTTTTAGTCTATAGTTAGTATAGTACTTTATACTTACTTAATAAAGTTTAAGTACCTATAACTTCTCCCTATAGCTAAATCTTACTATTAAAGTATTTAATATTTATACTTTAAAATACTCTATAGTATATTAAATACTAGGGTTCCTCTTTAATAAGTTATAAGTAACTAAGTAGCTAACTTAAAAACAGCTTTACTATAAAGTATTTTAAAATAATAATAAAGTACTAGTTAAAAAAGTAGTTTTATAAAATATTTATTTATACTAAGGTATATAAGCTACTAAAGCAGCTTAGTTTATAAACTTAACTATAAATATAAACTAATAAGAGTTTAGAAAATAAAGGTTTTTATTTATTAACTTAGCTATAGTCTACTTTTCTAAGTACTAGTCCTTTTTAATTAATCCTTAAAAAAATAAAATAAATAAGTTAAAAAGAGTAAGTAGAAGTTTAAAGTAAATAGAGAAGTATTTATAGTAATAAAGCTTATTATTATTAAAGGCGGTATTACTTAAGTTAAGTTTATTAAAAATGTTATTAAGGGAGTTTATAAAAAGGGATACTTTATTAATTTTTTTATTAAATAAGGAGGGGTAAAGCTATATATAAAAATTAGTTTTGTTAACTATAATAAAGCTCTTTTAAACCTACTTAGTAATAACTTAAAAGTTAAAGTTATTATAGTTACTAATAAGTAAATTTAAGTTACTATTATAGTACTCTTTTTTATTAAACGTAACGTTATATATAGTAATAATCGTTTTAGTTATAGAGTTTTATATTTAATACTAATTTATTAATATATAACTAATAAAAAAGCTTATAAAAGCATAGTTATAAAAGTAGTTAAGGTACTTCTTTTTAAGCTATACAGTAACTATAAGGGTATATACTTTATAACTATAGAATCTTAAATATATAAGGCTTATTTTTATAGTTTTATTACTATAAAGTTATTAGTAAAGCACTTTATATAGAGTTTTTTAGCTAAAAGCTACTTAAAGTATATAGTTATAGAAATACATTACTACTCTATAAATATTAAGCTACACTTTATAGAGTAGTTTATTACCTTTATATATTATTTAAGCCTTTATTTTAATTATAGTACTAACGCACTTAGCGCTACTATTTTAATTTTAAGTATATAAGGCTAATAGTTTTATTAAATTACGTAGCTTAGAGCCGCTAGTATACTACAACATATAGGTGGATTTTGGTGTTTAAGGCAGCTAATAGCCGCTCTAGAGCAACGTTTTACTGGCTCTAAAGGCCGTAGCTACGTTTAGGGGTTTAAAGGCCTATAGTACTATTAAGGTAAAAAACGCGTTAATAGCCCTAAGGGTATAGCTTTATATATATATAAATATATATAAAAATCTAATAATTAGGAGTTTTATTCTACTACCCCCTTTACTATATATAACTAATTATTCTTAAACTACTCTATTAAATACAAAAATTACTATAAATATCCTTTTAACTCCTTAAAAAACTATCCTTAATAGCCTAGCCACTTAATACCTATAGCTTTATAAGTTTTAAGTACTTATAAATACCATTAATACGTAAAAAGCTTTTAACCCAACCTCTATAGATCTAGAGCCCCTAATTAGCAATACCCCACCCCGGGAGCCGCGGCTTAGTAACTATTAGATTTTTGTATATATTTATATATATATACAGCTACGCCCTTAGGGCTATTAACGCATTTTTCGCTATAATAGCGCTATAGGCCTTTAAACCCCTAAACACAGCCACAGCCTTTAAAGCTAGTAAAAGGTCGCTCTAGAGTAGCTATTAGCTGCTTTGAACGCTGAAATCCGCCTATACATTGTAGTATACTAGCGGCTCTAAGCTACGTAATCTAATAGTAACTACCTAAAGTCCATTACTTACTATAGCCCTAAGTTAAAAGCCCTTTACTCCTAGACTATAGAATTTAGAGTAGATAAGCTTACTATAAATCCCCCTTAAGCGCCTTTAAGAAAGAACCTTCTACTCTTATTTAAAATAATAAACTACTACTATACTAAGATAATAACTAACTTTTTTAAAAAGGCCCTTAAGTACTATATTAACTCTTTATCCCTATACTATACTATAAAAGTAATATACTAAAAGTAAAAAAAGGCTAAAAATACTATTATTCTTTAGATATAGAGTACTATTATTAAAAGGCTTAGGATTTAATACTACTTAAATACTTTAGAACTTGTAGTTTAAATTGAAAACCTTTATAAATACTTTAAATTTATAAAAAGTATATATTATTAATATATTAACCAGCTCTATACTAACTTTTTTACTATACTTTATAATAAGTAGTTTATAATAAGAACTACTATAGTTAAATAGTTTATAATATAGGTTAATAATATATATAAAAGCTATACTATTAGGCTTAAAGTAGCTTATAAAAGAAATCTATAAATTTATAAACTACTTTACTCCCTTAACTACTTACTCCTTTAATTTTAAGCTAAGAGTTATTATATAATAATTAATAATAACTAGGATAATTATAGTTTTAATAAAGCTATTTTTAAAATAATAACTATAATTAAATAAATACTAAAGTCTATAGAATATAGAAAAAGCATATAAAGCGCCTTTATTATTAATAAAGTACTTCTCTATAGCCCTCTTAAGTACCTTAGTAGTAATAAATATAACAATACTAACCTAAAGAGATTATAAAGTAAAGTATTATTAATATCTCTAGCTCCTTTTACCCTATTAGCCCCTTTTTACTTAACTTACTTTATATATTACTACCTTAAGGACTGTTTTGATACCTTCTTAGAGTATACGTATAATAGTTAAAAGTTACTTAACTCCTACTATAAAAGAGCTATAAGAAACCTTATAAATAATAAATAACTAATTGAGTATATTAAAAAGATTTAAAGTTAGTAACTATATAGTTATTACATTAAGAGCCTTAAGTAGTTACTAGTAGTGTTTTAGGCTACTTAATCTAAAGGCTTACTACTATACCCTTTTAAGGACTCTTACCTCCTTAACTCTAACGTATTTATTTATATTTTTAGAAATAAATAACAGTTTAATAACTTTTAAATTACTAGTGTAAATAACTACCTATAAGTTAACTCTAAGCCCCTAGTAATTAAAAGATATAAAGATATAAGTATACATATTATATTAACTAATAATAAATAATTTAATTTATACTTATATAATATTATATTATATATATTTATAGTAACTAACCTTATTTTTTATAATTAACTCTATAAGTATAAGTACTAGTAAAATAAGTACCCTAAGTAGTACTTTATACTTTATAAATCTAACTCCTCCCCTTTTAGCCTAGTTAAAAATATATATAACTAAAGAGTATTAAAGTATAATAAGCTTTTTAACAAGATGCTTATATATAAAGGGTCTATATAAGCTATTTAGTATATATATACTTTATACTATTAAATAAAGTACTTTTAATAAAAATAAAGATCTTTAAAAGACTCTAAAGAGATATAGTACTAATAGCTTAGCTACTCTAGCCCTAAACTACTCTAATACGTTTCTTTATTAACGTATAGTATTTAAATCTTTATTACCTCTTGGGTAGTACTAAAAAAAGTACTTTTAAACTATAATACCTATAGTATTAGTACAGTAAAGTAGATTATTAGCTATAAGCTGTATAAAAGTAATATATATACCCACCCTAGTAAATATATTATATTTAACTTCTACTTATATAGTAAGGGCTATAGTAGGTTTATATTTATATTAGTATTTATTAATTACGTCTCTTAGTACTTATAAAACTACTATTTATATAACTATAGTATAAAAATACTTACTAAGGTCTTTAAAAAGTTTATTTTACTCTTAAAGGTTTAGTATAATATTAAAATACTTATATTTAAGTATAATAAAGAAATTAAAAAATACTACTATCTTATAAACAACCTCTAGAGGCGTAGCAAATGCATGAAGTTCTTAGCTCTATATACTTAGGATTAAAATAGTAGTACTAAGTATATTAGTACTATAATTAAAACAAAAGTTTAAATAATATATAAAGGTAGTAAACTACTCTATAAACTATAGCTTAATATTTATAAAGTAGTAACCTATCTTTATAACTATATACTTTAACCGGCCCTTAGTTAAAAGACCCTATATAAAGCACTCTATTAATAACTTTATAGTAATAAAACTACAAAACTAAGCTTTATATACCTAAGATTCTATAGTTATAAGGCGTATACCCTTATAGCCGCTATATAGCTTAAAAAAAAGTACTTTAACTGCCTTTATAACTATACCTTTATAAGCTTCTTTATTAGCTATATATTTATAAATTAGTATTATATATAGAACCCTATAACTAGGAAAATTATTACTACTTAGAATATTATATTTAATAAAAAAAAGTACTATAATAGTAACCTGGATGTATTTATTAATAACTATAATAACCTTAACCTTTAAACTATTACTAAGTAGGTTTAAAATAGCCTTACTATAGTTAGTAAAATTAACTTTTAAGTATAGCTTTATTCCTTTTTACTTAATAAAAAAAAATCATAAAGTATCCCCTTTTATAAACTCCCCTAATAACTTTTTTAAGAAACTTAACCTAAATAATACTACTTTTAATAATAATAAAATTTATAACTATAAATACTCCTCTACTTACTTTAAACTCCTACCTACCCCTTTTAACTTACTTATTTTATTTTTTTAAGTACTAATTAAAAAAAACTAGTGCCTAGGAAGGTAGATTATAGCTAAGTTAGTAAATAAAAACCTTTTTTTTATAAACCCTTACTAGTTTATATTTACAGTTAAGCCTATAAACTAAGCTACTTTAGTAGTTTATATACTCTAGAGTACTCCCTCTAGGGTGATTAATGGCCCACGGGCCACGTGCTCTAGGAAAACGGCACTCGAATTCACCTGCTGTAACGCAGCTTTTATAGATTTAAAGTAATAGGTGTTTTTGATTAATTTTAAAGTAGACTACTAATTACGCTATTAACGCCGCCAAAACCACCAACGCCTTCTATACGCCTCCCTAGACTGTCCCTCTAAACCTATTAAATTTAATCTAAACCGTTCCGTTGCTTCCCTTAGCCGTTATATCCCTCTATAACCAACGCGCTGTTGTTACAGGCTGTGCAGCTACGGCTAGTCTAGCCACTTAGCCCTGCTATTATTAGTATCCCCCTTAATATTATCAGCCTCGCTAAATATACTAATGTTAGATATTACTAAAGTAGCTACTTAGAGCACTATGGATTTAGTAGCTGCGTTTTTTAGCTAGTTAAAGTATTTATAGTTAGCTTTAAACTATAGAATACTTAAAAGGGTTTTATTCTATAATTTAAGAATCGTTACGTTTATATTAAGCCTATTACTAGTGGTCTAATAGTAGTAAATTATAGTAATAGTGAGCTTTTTTTTTTATTAAAAAATACATACTAGTTACGGGTTAAGTTAATTTTATTAACCCCCTTAGTTATAAAGTACTTATTACTACTCTTATAATTAGTTAATAACTATAAGGTTATATAATAGTTATTATTTTAATTATAAGGACTTGGGGTAGGTAACCTTTTATTAAATATTATAGGTTATTATGTGTGTATAGAAAATAGGAGGAATTGATAAAGGCCTTGCTTATAGTGCCTTTTTGTTTAATTGTAAACACCACTAGGGCTTGTCAGGCCCTACGCGTGATCCAGCCAAAGGTTTGTATAAGCGAAGGTTTGTTTTAACATGTTCAGCGCCGCTTATTAGTAATAGTATTGTTATTATTACTAGTACGTCCACATCCACGTCCACATCTACTACTACGGCAGGAAAAGCAGGTAAGTAGAAGCGTTAAAGTACACACGCCCTACTAAGCTCTACTTAAAACTACTTAGTAGAGCTAAAGGGGGTCAAACCTACTAGATACACCCTATTAGATACTTTTATTTAATTACACTACTTAAAAATGTATAGCTATAATGTATTTTTTTTGGAATAACTTACTAAAATGTCTATATAAGATACTACTTAAAAAAACACAAATATACCCTAGAGTAAATAAATATTTTATAAAGTTACTTTTTTAATTAGTACCCTATTATTATTTTAAAATACTCTATAGTAAAACTACTTTTAAGTTAACTATTAAGTTACTTATGACCCGTTAGAGGGGACCCCTAGTATTTAATATTCTATAGGGGTGTTTTAAAACGTAGATATTAAATACTTTAATAATAAAATTTAGTTATAAGGAGAGGCTATAGGTATTTAAACTTTATTAAGTAGTTATAAAGTACTATATTAGTTAAATAGGTATATTAATTTATATTAGTATAATACTCTATAGAATAAAAGAACTAAAATATAAGTTATATAATAATAAATAGGACTAATATATAATAAGTAATCCTAAGATAGAACTAATAATACTAAGGGTAGTTTATAGTAACAAACCGATATACTTAATATTAGTTTTAAAAATAAAGGAATATATTTTTAAAGAACAAGACTTATATATAAATAAAACTTAAATACCCTTAAGTCCTAATTCTTATAGTTTTTTAACTATTAATCTTATATTAATTTTTAAATACTTTTAGTCCTTTAGTAGTAACTACTATAACCCTCTTATTAAATACTTAGACTAATTACTTAAAGTACTTTATACTCTAGAATCCTCTTAGTAGTAATTAGTACTATTATTAGCATTAAACCTTAGCTTCTATTAATACAAACTTTACTATAAAAAGGCTAGTTATAATATTTATACGCGTTTTCTACGTTTTATAGACTCTAGTATTTATTTAATTATAGTAGTTATTTAAATAACGGCTTTATTAAAACTATAATTATCCTAGTTATTACTTATTACTATATAATAGTTTTTAACTTAAAATTAAAGTAGTAAGTAGTTAAAGGAATAAAGTAGTTTATAAATTTATAGATCTCTTTTATAAGCTACTTTAAGCTTAATAGTACAGCTTTTATATATATTATTAATCTATATAGTAAGTTATTTAACTATAGTAGTTCTTATTATAAGCTACTTATTATAGAGTGCGGTAAGGTAGTGAATATAAAGTTAGTTAGTATACTAATAGTATATACTCTTTATAAGTCTAAAGCGTTTATAGAGGTTTTAAATTTAAATAGCTAGTTCTAAAGTACTTAAGTAGTACTAAATCCTAAGTTCTTTAATAATAGTACTTTATATTTAAAGAATAATAGTATTTTTAGTCTTTTTTTACTTTTAGTATATTACTTTTATAGTATAATATAGAAATAAGAAGTTAATATAGTACGTTAGGGTCTTTTTAAAGAGGTTAGTTATTATCTTAGTATATTAGTAGTCTATAGCTTTAAATAAAAGTAGGAGGTTTTTTTCTAGGGGTACTTAAAAAAAAGAGTTTATAGTAAGCTTATTTATTCTAGATTCTATAGTTTAAAAGTAAAGAACGTTTAACTTAAAGTTATAGTAAGTAATAGACTTTAGGTAGTTACTAAACTATAGCTTTTAAGGTAGAGTATTGCTAATAAGGGGCTCTAAATTTATAAAGGTTAGGTTAAGAGCTTTTTATATATTAAGGGTATTTATAAATACTTAAAAGTTATAAAACTATAAGTACTAAGTAGCTAGGCTATTAAGAATAGTCTTTTAAAGCGTTAAAAGAACGTTTATAGTAAGTTTTATATTTGATAAAGTAGTTTAGAAATAATTAATTATATATAGTAAAGGGGGTAGTAGAATAAGACTTTTAATTATTAAATTTTATATATATTTATATATATATATAAAGCTATACCTTAAGGGCTATTAACGCGTCTTTTACTTTAATAGTACTATAGGCTTTTAAACCTCTAAACGCGGCTATAGCCTTTAGAGCCGGCAAAACGTTACTCTAAAGCGGCTATTAGCCACTTTAAACGCCAAAATCCGCCTATACGTCGTAGTGTACTAGTGGCTCTAAGCTACGTAATTTAATATATTTAGCTTAGTTAAGAATTTAGTATAGCTTTAATATAGTCCCTAGTTCCCTTATTATTCTAAATACTTATATTTCCTCTTTTTTCTATATATCCCTTAATACTTTCTTTTTTTATAATACCTTTTTTTCTTATTCTTATTATTTAGCCTTTTATTTTAATCTTTATTTTAATTTTAAAAATAAACTCTTTAAGGGCTTAATTTAAAGAGGTTTTTATAAATATATCTATAAGGTTATTATTACTAGTAATTTAGTAGATATTATTAATTTTTTCTTTTTTATATAATTATTTAAGGCCCATAATATTAATTATTAAGTACTTTTCCTTAGTAGTACTAAGTTTAAAAAAGTACTTATAGAGTAAGTATAAGTTTATATAAACTATAATTAAGATTTAAAAAAGTCCTGGGTAGTTAGTCATAATTCTTAAAGTTTTAATAATTAAAAGAGCTATATTAATACTAGTTTAGTAAGGCACGCGTACGTATAAGGTTATATAGAATAAAAAAGCTTACCTTATTAAGGTTTATAGTAGCCAAGGCTGGATAGATAAATACTAGACGCGGGCACTACAGCTTATATAGGTATACTTATATAAGTATATTATTATATAAGGCTACGTTATAGCTACTCTATACGATACACCCCTTAATTACGCTTTATAGTATAATTATTAATTATAACTATACCTCTAAGGCCTTTTTAACTAGAATAATAAAATAAACTAAAATAACTATTAAAAATATTTTTTTAAATAATAAAACAATATCCTTTTAGTTCTTAAAGGGTATAGTAAAAAAACAATACTCTTTATCCCTTATAACCTACTTTTATACCTTCTATTTATATAATGCCCTTAAAGAAAAAATATACTCTAAAAGAATAAATGAATAAGGCCTTTTAAAGTTAATTACCTATAAATTAGCCCTTAAGAGCCCTTAAAGAGTAAAGAAATAAATCCTTCTAGTTACTAGGGCTTAAGAAAAAACTTTTTGCTTAGAATACCCTTATAATTAACTTTATAAGTACCTTTTTAAATTTAGTATACTCCCCTAATGTTACTAATACTAGATTAATAGTATTATTTTAATTAGTATTAATTAAAATAACTAGTAAGTACTTATCCTTATTTCCTATTATTACTAGTATTACTAATAATATTATTATTATCTCTTAAAGCTATTTTTAACTTCTTTATAAAAAATACTCGTTTTAAATAAAACTTTTAAGCCTCTATACTTTTTAATACTCCTTATAGTTATAATTAATATACTACTACCCCTTATAATAACTCTTTAAAAAACTGTAGTATTATTACTAGTACGTTTAGTAAAACTACTAAAGCTTTTAATAACTCTAGTAATAATAAGTAGTTTAAGTAAGACTTTTATAAGGCTACAAGCCTTAATAAAGATGGCTTTAAGGGTAATAAGAACTTTAATAAGAATATTAAGGATTATAGTAATAATACCTATATTATTAAAGGCTCTTATAATAAGGTTAATAAACTTACTAAGGGCCTTATTACTAAAGAGCTTTATACTTTTTACTCTATTTTTATTACTTATAAAAACCTATCTTTTATTATTAATACTTATAGAAACCCTACTCCTATTATAAACTATTATAATAATACGTCTTTTTTTTAAACTTAAATAGTAGTATTACTCTTTACGTTTTTAAAAATAACTTTAGCTTTTAAGCTATTTAATAGGCTCTTTTAAATTGTTTTAGAATTAGTTATAGTACTCTTTTTATTAGTTTTAATATTACTATTAATACTACGTTTTTTAATAATATATTCCACTATCTTACTAACCCTAGTTTACTTCTAGTTCTCCTTATTTTTAATAAACTTAATTATAATAGCCTTTTTAACTTATTTATTAAAGGCCTTTACCTCTTTACTACCTTTTTTACTAACGTTACTAGCTTTTAAAACTAAACCTAGGGTAGTACTACTAAGTTTTATAGTAAGTATAATACTATTAATAAAATTCCTAAAGACTCTAAAAACTTTATACTAACTAAAAAACGTCTAACTATTACTAAGGCTCCCTAAAGTACCTCTACTACTCTTTTTACCCTTAAAACACTTATTAAGACCCTAGTATTTAAAAACACTAGTACTAAGGGCTTTAATAGTCCACTTTTAAAGTTAGTAAAAAAGATTATATAAAAATAAAAGTATACTAAGAAGAATAAACTACTATATATTTTAAGGATAATAAAAATAAAAACCTATATACTAAATATACTAAATTGGTTTTATATAAAAAAGATAATAACTATACTTATAATACTAATAAGTTTAATAGTTACTTAGGGACTTAAATCGTAGGTAATTTACAAGTATTAGTTATAGATTTTAGTTTCTTATAGTTAAAATAAAGTTAGTTATTAAATAAATAAGTTTAAATAGACTTTTATAATTAGTTAAAAAGGTTAGGTTAGTTAATAAGCTAGGCTTATAACCTATAAGTATAAGTATAAGGGTATTAAAGTTAGTTTTAAAATTACTAAATACTTCTATAGTAATATCGAACTTAATAGAGTTAGTAAAAGAATAAATTTAGTATATAATATATAAATAAAAAAAGTAGAAATATTATTATAGTAGTAATAGTATTATATTAGTATTTTACTATATTACTTACTTACTAAAAAAGTAGAAGTTTAGACCCCTATAGGCTAGGGGGAGCCCTACCTTTTATAGGCCTAGTACCTTACCCTTTAGGCCTAACTTCTAAGGCACTAGTTCTTTTAGGGTTTAGTATATTACGTACAGTTTAGCTAAGTAGCTCTAGGCTCTACGTATAGTTAGCCGTATTTACTATAGTTAGCTATAAGTACTATAGTTAGTTATAAGGGTTATAGTTAGTTATAAGTACCCTAAAGGGGTAGATAAAAGATATTTAGGGTGGTTTATTCTACTATAGGTAGTTAATTTAGCAGCTTAGAGTCTAGCTTATTAGAGCTAGAGGCTATAAGTTTAATTTTACCTTTTATCTCTTTTTACTTTTATTTTTAGTTTTTTTTAATAAACTAATAGTAATACTACTAATAAATTTAAAACTCTTATATTTATTTTAAAAGTTTTAGTATAAATATTTAACTTTTATAACTTTATTAGTAGTTTCAAAGGTATAAATCTCTACTATTATAAACTTATAGAGTATACTATTTATAATATTATTAAAGAGATTTACTTTAATACTATTATTATAGAAGTAATTTCTAATTTACTAATAGACCTTATAGTAGAGACATTAAAAGGCTTTAAGTAGCTAGTAGTTAAAATTAAGTTAAAAGGCTTTTTATAGAATTTAACTTATAAGTTTATTAGTAGTATATTTATTAATATAGAATATTAGTATTATATTAAGCTTTATAAAGAGGATTAATGCGCTAAGGGCCTTAGGGCTAAAAGGGCCCTAAAGAGATATATTAATATTTACTACAAAGTAGTAACGGATTATAACGAATACTTAGGGGTTCTATATACTTTTAGTATTATTAAACTACTTACTTAAAGTGCCTATAGTAAAGCTATATCTCTTATTAAGGTAATTATTAAAGGGGGTTAGCTTTTAAGTTATAGTAAGAGGTAGTAGCTTAATATACTACTCTTTAAGTAGCTTATTAAGCTAGTTAGCCTTAGGGGTATAATAAGGACTACTTCCTATAGTTTATAAAAATAACTTAGTATTAATTATTATATCAATACCTTTAATAAGTAGTTAATAGTATAAAATAGTAGTAAAGCCTACTATTAAATTAGATGTTTAGTAGTTTACTAGCTTTTTTACTTACTCTAAGTAGTAAGAGTTTAATATAACTATTTTTAAGTAAGAGTTTAATATAGTTAAAAGAGTTATAGTTTTAAAGGGCTATAAAGTAAAGTTAAAATAGTATAGAGTAGGTTATAGTGTTTTTTATTATTAGTTATAAAAAGGTAAGGGTTAAATAGAGTATAAGTGATAAATAGTAGTAATAAGGGATAATAAATAGAGATTTTAAAGTAAAGTAATATTATTTAATAATACTTTAACTTAGTAGTTTTTAAGCCCTCTTTATAGGTTTTATAACTTAATAGATTAAATAGTAGAGCTAACTTATAAGTATACTAAAATTACTAAAAAGTTACTAGCTTTAATAGCTTTTATATTTTAAGTTTAATTTATAATAATTATAATTAACTTATAATAGTTACTTAAGTTATTTAAAAAAAAATAGACTAGTATTATTAGTAGGAGAGTTATTATAGAACTAGTTTTAGTTATATAATAGGAAGGGTATATAACTAGTCCTTTATAGTACTAAGGGAGAAGAAAGGATTATTAAAAAAGGCCCTAGGCTATATCTTTAAAGTGGCCTAAAGGAGAGGTTATTATAAATTTACTTTAGAGCTTTAGTAGTTATATTTTTATATTATAGAGGTTAAATAAAATATTTTTTATATTAAACGTTTTTAATAGAGCCGTAAATAGTTTTTTTTAGTATCTTAATACTTCTTTTAATACTTATAATTAATTAAGAACTAGTTCCTAGGAGTTAAGGTTATTTTTTAAGGTTAAACGGATCTTAGTATAGTAAATAGTATTATTAGGGGCTAGTTCCTAGGAGTTAAGGTTATTTACTAAGTATTCTTTTTTTTTAAAAATAAATCCTTATTAATTTATAGTTTATAATTAAGTAGTAATAAATAGGTTAATTACTAATTAATATTAAATTACTTATGGGTAAAGTTAATAATTAAGCTATATAGTATACTATAGTATAAGTAAAAATTGATAAATTCCTAAGTTTAGAGATAGGTGCCCGCTAGTGTAGATATCTGGAGCTGGCCCCGGCGGGTCACGTGACCCTCGGAGGCCCAGCTCTGCCTCGCGCTGCGAGGCTCTCAGGCCACCACGCAGCCACCGTGGCTGACGGCGCAGTGGCTGTTGCAACAAAAGCTTAAGAGCAACTGCCGCGCCACGTCTGATGCTCTCCCTCCATAAAACAAGCTTCTATCGTCTTTCCTATCTAGATCGGCTTGAACTGCCGATACTGGTATGAGTCGCCCGTTGACTTTTTCGAGCCCGGGGCGTTAGGATCTGTGCCAACTTCAAATACAGCCCCATCCGCCCGTCCGTTTCCCATCGCAGTTGATGCAAACATCAGCTTTGTGTATCCTCCTCTTTTCGAGCTTCTCTTCTTGTCTCTCTTTCACTGTGAGCGCGTGAATACCGTGCCGACATGATGGGCGCGTTCTCTCGATCCTTGGCCGTCCTCGGCTTGGCCGGACTTGCCGCGTCGCTGGCGGTGCCCAAGAGCTATGCCGTCGACAGGACGTACAGCCTCATGTCCGATCTGGGCACCAACTACACCGTCTTTGAGCACGCGGCGACGAACTCCCGGATGAGATTCGTCTCCGATTCCAACATCTGCGAGACAACACCCGGCGTCAAGCAGTATTCTGGTTATCTGGACGTCGGTACGTTATGATACTAGCGCGTCGACTTGCCGTACCTGAACTCATGACTGACGTGACATCCCCTCCCTCAGGTACTGATCAGAACATGTTCTTCTGGTTCTTCGAAGCCCGCGACAAGCCAAAGGAAGCGCCCGTCGCGTTGTGGTTGAACGGCGGACCCGGATGCAGCTCCATGCTTGGCCTCTTCCAGGGGAACGGCCCTTGCACGTTCAACGGAGGCGGCGACGACCCGAAGCTGAACCCCAACTCGTGGAACAACTTTGCAAACATGGTCAGTTCTCCGAACCTCGGCCCCACGAGCATAACACAATTCCGCGCTCGTCCCTCGTCTTGGCATTGAACCCTTCTGCTGCTGCGTCCCTTCTGTCATGCTGACTCAAATCTCGCGCAAGCTCTATGTGGACCAGCCGATCGGAGTGGGTTTCAGTTACGGCACGAACGACGTCGACAGCACGGTCAAGGCGGCGCCGAAGGTCTGGTCCTTCATGCAATCGTTCTACACGCAGTTTCCCGATTACAAGAATCGCGAGTTCGGGCTGTTCACCGAGTCTTACGGCGGCCACTACGGGCCGGAATTTTCGAGCTACTTCCAGAAGCAGAATGCCGAGATTGACAAGGGCACCGTCAAGGGGGAGAAGATCAAGCTGGTCGCCCTGGGGATCAACAACGGCTGGATAGATGCGCGTAAGCCGAGGATGCCCCAGGATCTGGCACGTGGGAAGATGAATTCTGACATTGTTTAGCCAACCAATATCGTGACTACCTCGACTACGCGATCAACAATACGTACAACAAGCTCATTGACCAGCCCAAGTACGACGAGCTCGCCCAGGCCTACGAAAAGGACTGCAAGCCCCTGCAGGACAAGTGCACCGGGCTCGGAGGCAACAACGAGGCGTGCGTCAACGCGGAGACTGCCTGCTACAACGCCATCGAGGCGCCGATTGAGGCTATCAAGATGTTCAACGTCTACGACGTCCGGGCCAAGGACGACAAATTCCCACCGGGAACATACATGAAGTACCTGAATAAGCCGGAGGTTATGAAGGCAATTGGCGCCAAGACACAGTACCAGGAGTGCCCGCAGGCTCCGTATGACAAGTTTATCGCGACGGGTGACGGTGAGTCAGCTTGCGTAGACGGCTTGGTAAGAACCGGGTGCTGATACACTTCACTAGGTCAGAGATCATTCCTCCAAACTCTCGGCGATGTCACCAAGCAAGACATAACGGTTTTGATGTGGGCAGGCGATGCCGGTGAGTTGCCCAAATCTCAGAGATACGAATAAGATCACTGACACGAGAGCAAGATTGGATCTGCAACTACATCGGAAACTACAGGGCGGTCGAGAGGCTCGGAGGCCCCGACTTCCAGAACGCGGCGATGCAAGATTTCATCATGGACGGGAAGAAGAAGGGGGAGTACAAGACCGTCAAGAACCTAAGCTGGCTGAGGGTGTACGAGGCCGGCCATGGACTGATGGCGTACCAGCCCGAGGTGGCGCTCGCTGCTTTCAAGCAGACGATGCAGAAGAAGCCGATCACATCCGCCTAGCTGGCGTAAGCATGATGTTCATCCCAACTGTTCATAACCTTGTACGTAGCTGTATTTAGTTCACTTATCTCTCGGCAATGTACATTCATGAAATTACGATGATGACCTCTGCCCGGGTAATGATCACGGTTCTGCTGGCGACTATTCTCAAGGGCCGTAAATTTGGAGGACTTAGGACTGAAACGCCGGCGGGAACTTTGACTCGTGTCGGGAACTTCGGGGAGCTAAGAGAGGCTGCGGGGAGTTATGATGAACTATCTGAGGCAAAGAAAGATTTCCGATGACAGTTTATTGTACTGGAGTGATGACTGAACATTTATTAGGTCTTTGGTCCGGCGTCAACATTCTCCGGCGTCTCCTCAACAACACCCGACGTGTCCCAGCCAGCGGACATATACACCGAAGCCGGTACGTTTGATGCACGGGTTTTCAGCAGAAATTGAGTTATTTGGACGCATCGAAAGCCTCGATTTCCTGCGAAAGACCGTGCTTGTGCTGACCACGGGTTGTGCATAGGCATGATCTTTGCCCGCGAGATTTCTACCACCGATCGGTCGGTGTCAACAGAATGGTGTAGGGAAGTGCCAATTGCCACATTTTTGTGTCCCGGAATGAAACCGTGGTGTCCACAACTGTGGCGAAACCGAGCCAACTTCACCAAGGGCTCTGGTAGGTGGTCTTCACTGATGAAGGACGGCTTGGTAGATTGAGGAGCGTGCCGAAGAGGGACATCGTCAATACGAATATAAGATCTGAAGTCCCTTCTAACAGAGATATGTAGATGTAAAGAAAGAAATGGAAGCCTTGTGTGCCAATACGGCGGGATTGCTATTTACAAGACACACGCATTATCTTGCTGTCGGCTTCACATGTGGCCCAAATGGGACTCTCATGCAACATCTATCATCTCAAGAGGCGATGGTTCTTTCAAACTCATGCCGATTTGCCTTCGTTCACGGCCATTGCGAGACTTGATGACTTTGAGCACCTCGGCCTTATTTCCCGTCTGAGAGAAACAGCCAATGAGACCGTCTCGGACCCAAATGCCGTAGGCTTCGCGGGAAAACAACAAGTGTCAGCTGAAAATCACGAGTACCACAGCTGATCGGCGGGTACTTACAGATGTCCAGCCATGTCCACATGGTCGAGTCCATCCCCAGGAACCCCTTGTGTATCCTCGGGCATTCTTCGCACCTGAGGTACATGTAGTCGCCCTTCTTGGTCTCTCGACTAACCCGGCAGCCTTTGCATTGGAAATCGCCACTGTTGAGGGCGAGGGAAGAAGCAAAGTCAGTTTCAGAGCCTAGCGTAAGGGGGGTGAATTGGGGGATCGCCGGATCGTTGGAAAGCCAGTAATAAAACACTCACTGTTCAGCCCACTTCAACAGACCGTTACGATTCGCAATGCATCTTCTGAGATCCAGCTGCGTGACGATCTCCTCCCCGGCGTTGTTCTTGCAGCGAGCTTCGAGTATGATCCTGTCTCCTGGGGGGTCGCCCTTACGTTTTTGGTGTTTGCCGTATCTGATGTTCGTGCACAGCCTCTGAATACAGTCCGACTCGAGAGGGCATTGACGGGCGACAGCCAGGGAAGCGAAGAGCAAGAAAGCCAGGAAGATAAGGTTGCGGACGTGCATGGTTGTCAACAGTCAAGTTTGCCTGGCTACTCTAGGGTGTGGTTGGCATCGATACCCGAGCATAGGAGAGGAGAAGGCACGAGGTCGACGAATGGCAAAGCAGGAGAGAGATTGGTATCCATGGGGAGTCTATGCGGGATTAATAGCCAGAGACGTGAAGTCCAAGGGAGACGGTTGAGGGCTGCAAGGGTAAAGGCAAGTGCTACAAAACTATCAACTGATTGCCGACAGCGAATCTTCCAAGAAACACGAGTATCACCATATTTCAATTCGTTCATCGTCAGGTAATACACCCCACAAGGTACAAGGGGCTCTACTTCTTTCAGAATCGGACCGGAATATTTCAGGCAACATGACCGTGGCCTTTGCCTTCCCTTGTACAACGCTGCGTTTCAAATTTGCAAAGGGACGTGGAGCTATGTCGACGAATGCAGCTTGATCAACCAGATAATAGTATGATTGGTGAGCATTGTGAAGACTTCTCAAAAGAACGACTGGTATTACCTCTGAATAATTCTGAACTGAGGATTGGGGAGAAGGTCTCAAAGAAAGTTGCCAGAGTCTTTGCTAGTTCTGCCAAGATGCGATTGGCAAGGTCCCTTGCCGAATTGACAATGCTGGCTATTAAACCTAGGGGATTGAGACAAATTGACTTCACAAGACGTGGTCGTTGGTGCTGCCTCACGACTAGCTGAAGGTGGGTTTCAACGCGATTGACTGCGTTGCATTAACATCAACCCAGAAGAAAGAGACACAAATTCGGTATCCTATTGGACGATTTCCATCTGTTCAACCTCCAAGCCCCCCAATCAGTGGTGTTGCCATCACATCCATGAGACGTTGGCCGCCCTTGGCTTTAATTCCGATGCTAAGAGTGATGCAGCAGAGCACAGCGACTATTTTATTACACTCGAAGTATCCAGATCGGTCAGCCTAGCAACGGATAATACAAGCCGGAGCCTCGTGAGAAGACTTTGCTTGAGCCAAGTCTCCGGGTAAATAGTTCCAACAGAGAACCCCGCTTCTCCTGCAGAAATGGGGTCACTTTTGCTGCTAGATCAACTTTCCGATTGGACCAGAGCTGTGAGAGGGAAATAAAGGTTGCTCTCGTGATCCGATCATGTTCTGATCCACAGATGGATCGCTTAATACTGCCGGGGACGATGATCTAGTTGCAGGCCGAGCCATCACCAGTGGCTGACCGGACTCCGTTCCGAGTGAGTCTCTCCCACAAAAGCGGTTCGACGTAGTAGTCAGTGGCATTATCATTGTCGTCCTCAACGTCCCGAACCATTCCGACCAGCCTGGCCATGTCATAGGCGCGGCTGTATCGCCCCGCGGCCAAGTAAAGGGGCTAGATAGCCGAGAGCTTCACCGCATAGCGTAGCGTCCCGAACGCGACCTCAGATGCGGGAGACTGTGACTTCTTCTAGACGGGTCCAGACGTGCATAGAAGGCCGAAAGAATCTCCCCAAGTGTTCGAACCTTCACAAAACACTTCCGACGGACGATGGAAGAGAGGAAGCATGCAGGCCACGTGGCAGTACATCATGATTATAGTAATGAAAAGGCGATTTCGGTATCAACTACCGAACAGGAACAGCCAACTCGAGCAGGTCGAGCAGATGGCTCATGCAACTTCCAACAGCGAGTCTTGTAATCGACAGGTAGGACCGGTGTTTCGGCATTGGCTGCAGCGAGGGTGCTACTCGTCACCCTTGATCTTGCGCCCACGGCATTTGGGGCTGCATGATACTTAGCGAAACGTTACATTCTCGACGCACCATAACGTCCGATCACTCGGGAGATGATCTGCCCACCGGCCTTTTCTCGATCTCTGGCGCACTCACAGTCTTCACGACTCTTGGACTCCAGTGGCTGGCTCCGCGATAGGGTCTGCAGCCTCTACATGGGTAGCATGGTCGAGACCGATGGCAAAGATTGAAAATTCGCACGATTTCTCTGGCCCCGTATTGCAACTTCGGAGCACGCCGAGTCGTTGGCCGACCCCGCGTCGGACCAAGACGTTGGACTTTCTACCGATGCATAAATGTCTCAAACGAGTTAGGATCGCCTCTTTTTGCTGCAAAGCACGACGACGGCGCAGCGCTCTGACGTCCCTACCCAGCTTATCCGTGTCACTGCCGTCTGACGTCGTCACTAGTACTTTCCATCCATGTAAACCCCACGGGGAAGAGGTCAAAAGACTTTGCTAGACCCTTGCTACACTTCCTTAACCCCCGACTCGGGATAGAATACCGAGCAAGAAGGTAGACGAATAGCCGTACCTTTGGAGAGCCTATTAAAGACAGTATGACACCCATCGCACGCACATTTGGGGGCCATCGTGCTCCTGTTTCCACCCCCATCCAAGTCTCCTCTTCTAGCGCCCTCACGAAAGCTTCAACTATGGCTACAACCAACAAAAAGCCCTACTTTGGGCTCACCGGAAACTGGCTCACGTACTGGATAACGTTTGCGTGTTCCGTGGATATGCTAATATTCGGTGAGGAGACAGTCTACCTTTCGACCCCTTTTTAGCATGACGTCTTTGAATAATAAATTCTTATTCCCGAACCGCAGGCTATGACCAAGCCGTCTTCAGCGGCGTAATCGTGACGGACGACTTTCTAGAACTTCACGACCTCGTCGGGCCGTCCAAGACCCAGATGCTATCCACTATCACGGCCATCTACGACATTGGCTGCTTCGTCGGGGCGATCATGGCGTTCACCCTGGGCGAGCGACTAGGTCGGAAGAAGTCCATATTGATAGGCACTGCCATAATGAGCATCGGGGCCATCTTGAAGTCGGCGTCTTACAGCCTCGTTCAGATGTTCGTGGGCCGCATCGTGCTGGGGTAAGTAGACTTGATGCTCTGCTGTTGAGAAGAAGCCCTACTAACTGGGAATGAATCGCAAGAATCGGCAACGGGATCAACACCGCAACCGCCCCTATCTGGCAGACCGAGACCGCTCCGGCGCACTGGCGCGGCAAGCTGGTCATGTTCGAGATGATGATGAACATCGTCGGGTTCTCCCTCTGCAACTGGATCAACTACGGACTATCGTTCGCAGGCGGTGCGGTCGCTTGGAGGTTCCCTCTCGCGTTCCAGTTCGTCTTCATCGTTTGCCTATTCGCCACGGTTCCCTGGCTGCCGGAGTCGCCGAGGTGGCTGATGTCGCACGGGCACGATACCGAAGCCACCGAGGTCTTGGCTTGTCTCCAGGGCAAGCCTGAGAACGACCCGTTCGTCGTCTCACAGCAGGAGGAGATTCGCTTCAGCATTGACTACGAGAGGGAACACGCGATCCCGTGGAAAGACCTCCTGAGGCCGCAGCCTGGGGCTACGAAGCCATTGCGGAGACTGATTTTGGGTGCTGGTACTCAGTTCATCCAACAGTTTGAAGGTATGTTGACCCTTGAGTTACTGCGTCGCAGGAAATGTGCTCGTCTAACCTTTGTCAGGTATCAACATCATGAGTTACTACCTGCCGACCGTGTTGATCTCCGCAGTGGGACTATCCACAGAGCTTGCCCGTCTTCTGACGGCTGTCAACTCAGTCACATATCTCATTTTCGCATGTGTCTCAGTGACACTAGTCGAAAGATGGGGCCGACGCGGGTTGATGCTTCTTTCAACCGCAGGCCAGGGGTTCTCGTTTCTCGTCATCACCATCTTGCTGAGATATGGTGGGCCTGGCGGCAATCCCAAAGCGGCTGAAGGATCCATTGTCTTTTTCTTCTTGTACTTCATCTTCTTCGGAATGGGGATGTTGGGTGTTCCTTGGCTCTACCCCACCGAGATCAACTCCATCGCCATGCGAACGAAGGGTGCCGCAGTAGCTACCGCGACGAACTGGTAAGTAGACGTTCCCGGTGTCTCAAACGATTCTGTTGACATTCCTATCAGGATGACAAACTACGTTATTGTCCAGATCACTCCCATTGGAATCCAGAACATCGGGTGGAGGTTTTGGATAGTGTTCACTGTCCTCAACGCAGCCTTCATGCCCGTCATCTACTTCTTCTATCCCGAAACAGGTAGGTCTCCCGTTTCTCTGTTGGAATTACGTGCCGAGCTGACCGCTTCAGCAAATCGCTCTCTCGAGGATCTTGACGAGTACTACCGGAACAACCCGCCGCTTATCGTGACGCGCGACAAGGACGCTATTGGGTCCAAGAGGCCGCAGAAGTACGTAGAAAACGAGGAGGCACACTTCCAGCGGGTTGTTCACGGCGGTGGCGGTGTCAAAGAGATGGATACGCAGGTCTTGAAAACGGAGTTACATTAGATGGATGATAGCAGTGTATTAAGGGCCCGGTGTCATATGTCGCCTCCATTTTGGCGTGTTGTGGATGTGGTATACAGTACACAGTACAAGAAAGCAAGAGACCTGAGAGACCACCAGATAGGTGGAATATACAACGCGTCTCGGGTGTCACTGGTTCGGAGGCTGAAGTCTTCAGAGGCTATATTGTTTATCCGATCACGCAAGGAAAGCTCAGTCGTCGGATTCAATTTTGACTACACCATAGTTGCTTTGCCGCTGTGAATAACTTGAGCTCGTCTCCTAAGCTCGTGACTCGCAAGCTGAAGCTCCGCGTCAGGAGATACGTGGCACAGGTAAAGACTGCTGAAACTTTCTAGAAGGCGTGAGGTTGAATGCCTGGCAGGTGCCATCCCTCCGTCTTCGCTGCTTTACACTTTCCCACTCTGCAGATCGAAGCATGCGACTTGTTTGTCTCGATTCATGAGACAAGCCTACTGATATTTGCCAACTTCACATGTTCCACGCCATCTGCTGAGCCACTGACCTATGGGCACACGAGACCTGCGACATTAAAGTATGACTTCGATGCTGCTTTCGTCTAGGAAACAGGGCTGCAGATGTTCAGGGGTTGTACCTGGAAAGCGGTAAGTTGTATCAATAAGAGCACAAGAAAGTCGTGCAGAAGAGACAAACAGGGAACAGCAGGGAAGACAGGAGGGAAATTCTTTCGAGACGCTCAACTTGTGTACCTGATATTGCTTGTCATGCTGGGTGGTTGAAGAATGTCTACTAGATTTACCTGGTAGGTGCCCAAAGTACCTAAGGCAAGCAGACATTCAGTCACTTCCAGTACCAGTGAGTCTAATCAGGTAGGTACACCTGGTAATGAGGATTGTATGCATCAATCGCACCCCCAAAGCGCAAGAGCCAATCGAGGCGAATGTGTGCCTTTGTCTACCGACGCAGGTACCTGCCTAGGTAGGTACGTCATTCCTTCCGTGGCTGTTGCTTCTACGCGGCCTATTGCCACTGCTATTTGGGAAGGTGCTTCAGATCTCTCGCGATTTCCAAGCCCATCCACGGCGAGGAGGTGGGCATAGGTGCGTAGCACGGTCACCTGACCTGTTACGTGACTGCCCCGGAGCATCCCTATTGGCATCTACCACAGGCCTGCTACCCAGGCTAGGAACCTAGACTTGACAACAACTCATCCATACTCATCCCAGAAAGCAGACCTCTACCTAGGCAAGCTTCTGTTCCCGCAAGCTCTGTATTTCCAACGTTGGTCAACATTTTCGTTTCAATCCACTGCAACCTCAATCATCAAATTCGCGCCCGTCTGTCACGAACCATTCCCTCATCTTCGCTTCCGGCCGGCACCAAAAATGGCATCGTGGGAACTCGTCGATTATTTCGGAGAAGAGCCCGGTCTCAAAAAGGAGCCGGAAATGGCGGCCACTGCGAGCACGGCACCTGCCAGGACAGCCAGTCCCCTCAACCCCAGGGACTCTGAAGACGAGAATACTGACGGCAGCGACTATTCGCTGCTCGAGGAACGGGGCTTGCCTGTTTCCTTCCGTTTTATCGGGAGAAATCTCATCCACATCGAAGACGGGCCCTTGCTTTCAACCGTGCGAGACCTACGGGCGCAAGCAAACCTGCCTCCCCTTGCGAATCCAGCGTCAGAGATTGCCAACTGTTCGTCCATCATCAAGATCCCGGTCGACAAACTCCTACTAGTGGTACCTGGGCTCAAGTCTCGACTGACGAGCAGTGAGGTCCAGCCGAATCTCAAAATCGAAATCGAGGCTCTGCTTCAAGCCCTATGCAGCCCGTGGTCCGAAGACATGACAAGGAAACCACTGGGAGCTCTGGTGGAAATGCTGGCGAGACGGGATGCCATACTGAAAAGCAGGAAAGTCTCGTTCTCAGACCTTGGTATCCTGTTCCTACCAGGACTCTTTGGATACACCAACTCTTCGAATGTCGATGGGATTCCCCACTTGGAGGAATGCTGGATTATTCACAGTCGCCAATTTTTCGTCGATGAGGGGCTTCGAAAGTTCAGCGTCTCCTTTCTCACATGGATGCCAGATCCAACACGGGCGAAACTCTTGCTGTCACCGAGCCCGCCCTTCACAAAACACATCCCAGAATACACCGGCGACGCGGCTATTGACATTCCAAACGACGCCATCGGATTTGTGCCATTCGATACCCTATCGGACGCCGACACAGAGGCGGTGAGAGACAGAATGGTCAAAAGAGGGAGGAAATGCGTCGATGTCTTCAAAAGCTTACATCCAGGTGCGTTCTGGGGTACCCAAGGGTTGGTTTGGCGTCGTACTTTCCGCAATGCCGAAGGGTCACGGTTCGATGTCAAAAGATGGACCTTTTTAGGGGATCAGGTGAGAAATCCAGCTTTTCTGAATCTCTGGCGCTCTCTTAACCCCATTATTGTTTAGATCAATTGCAGAGTGGTCATCGACGATACCGGCTTGCCGCCGCTAGGAGATGGCATTGCTAGCCTCGAGTGCATGCCTATCGATGAAGCTATACCGGCAGATGTGCTTATGACATGTTCATCTTGCATCACGCCCAGAGCTCTGCCCAACCTCGAGAAGGTTATGATACCCAGTGATGGCTTGAAGCCGATCATATGGCGCGAAGCTCCCAATAGGAGCCATGGTAACTTCTTGGGATTCATGGTTCCGGGCATGATTCGCAGGTTCGAAAGACGATGCAAAAAGGCCATTGAAGACATTGACAGTCAGCCCAGACGTCTTTTGTGTGTTGTAAGAGGCGACGAGAAAACGAGTGCCTCCGCGCTTGGTGGTACGTCTGTTCTCTTCCTTGTGGGCTCTGTCAGACTAGGTAAGCTAGGTACCGAAACCAAGACTGACGGGAAGCAGAATCTCTGGCAGACGTGGCAGAGAGCTTTCACAAACCGTTTATCAATGTCGACATTCTTGATTACCAAGACAGAGACGAGGATCCCTTCAGAAGGATTGAACTAACGCTGCATCTCGCGGAGCATGTATCTGCCCTGGTATACCTGGAGAATGCGGCTCCCCTGATGGCGAGACGGGCGTTTGACCAACCGAAGCTTTGCGGACAGATTACTGGTTCGTGACTCCTTTCGGAAAAACACTTCATACGACGTGCTGACCTGAATTCTGCCTCTAGCCTTTCGCCGACTCCTTGAGAAACACCAATGTATCCTGTTTCTCCATCTTGCAAAAGATGATCAAATCGACACATCTTTCGAGAAGCTCGGAATGTTTAACATCACGCCGGAGACTAACCCATACAGTTTTAGAGATTGATTCAATCCCAGGACGCGAGGAACTCAGGATGCTTGGCAGTCAAATACCCTAGTTAAATGATGAGAATCACTAGGAGATTCTAGACTAGAATCCTTTTATTATGTTGCCAACCCCCAATTTGTTAACAGTGATCTTCAAGCTTTGCTCGACGACACCAAAACGAAAGCCAACATGCCCCCGCAAGCCATCAGAACAAGAGCGACTACGACGGCCGCAATGAAATTGTACTTCCTCCGCCTCCTTGCCGCCAGCACTGCCAGCTCCTTCCGGTGGCTCATCACGTCGAAGCTCTTCCGGCACATGGCCCCCTCAGAGTGTCTCCATGTCTTTTCCTCGTCCACCAATGGTCGGTCTTCTCCGTCTTTGCGCAGTACGCTAGCGAAATAGGTCGAGTTGGGCGGCGACGGCGACTCGAAGTGGTATTTGAGGGGCGTGCTGGCCGTGGCGGGCTTGGATCTCCCGCGCTCGACTTCGCGGACGAACTGCGCTTTGGGTGGCAGCATCTTGGTGGTGGCTGGGAGGCTTGCGAGCAGATTTTGGGTGTTTTTGGTGTCTTTCGAAGGCTTGAGTCTAGAATGGACAGAGACCGAGGTTTGGAATTTTCTGGGAAATTGGAAGGACTCGAATTCATATGAACAAGAATGCGAACAACAGGTCCGGAAGGGTGGTTGGGCGATGATGATGTAGCACGTATCACGGCCCCCCGTCGCTCCAGGGCTGGCGTGGGACGGATGCGGGAGGGTGCAGGCCGGGTTGGATCGTGGGTGCCGGGGTGATGGGCAGATGGACGACGGCCGGTTGCATCTTCGCATGCGATGGATCTGGTTCAACGCAGAAGTTGGATTTTTCTTATCGTGGACGGATCCGTTCCCTTGGTGTTGGCGGCGTACGCGATCGGTGTCGCCTTGGTGATTGATGCGGTTGGTGGGGCCGGGTCGGATGATGGGAAAGTGGGGGCGTCGGCGCCGATGGTCCCCGGGCTTACGTTGATGGTCAGCTTGAGCTCATGATGTTTCCGATTCGTCGCTGCTTCCGCATTTTAGCCGCCCGCGGACCAAGTCGCTTAGGCTGACGTGCGGCTCAGTCGACCTTGTGACCTCGTGATCATCCAGCCTGACTGCCTTTCGTCACTCATTCACCGCTCTGCTACATCTTTCGACCTCGGGCTTCGTCAGTCGTCGCCCATTCTGCCGATCTTCAAATGACTACTGCCAACTCAGGCTTATCGGGCGGCTTGGATGAGGCAAGCCGCAACTTGTTGCCCGCCACATGGGATCCTCGAACTATCAGGTAAGCCCCCGACAGACGTCGAAGAGCCTACAGGCGGGTGTTGCATCTGACGTTCTAGCTGAATCCAGGCAGCGGCCGCCTCCCTACCATATCACTATCGAGGGTATGAGAAAGATTTTCTCTGTCCAGCGGCTTAGCAATGCAGACTTTGTGTCCCTCAGCAAGAAAAGAGGCATCAGTGGCGTGGACAACACCGGCATGGAGGCTGGGCCGCCGCCTCGCAAGCTGCCTCGGCGCGAGGGCGATAACATCAACCGAAGGACGAAAGTTTCCATGGACTACGCGTCACAAACGGTAGGTGAAGATCGAAATTTCTGAAGAGTGCAAATGCTGACCGGAACCATCAAGATGGAAAGGTCTCGTCGGCGCCCTGGTCTCCGGCGGGCTCGCGAGTCTTTCGGTCTGCCGTTTGTAACATGGGACCCGTCTTCGAACGTCCGCTTCACGTCCGGCGCCCCACTGGCCATGAAGGTGTCTCGGAAGAAGTTCGTGGGAACCTTTCCGACGTCTCGACGTGCCGTTTCTCCCCCGGACTCCATAACTCGCGACAGTTCTGAGGCCGTTGCGCCTGAACGGCGTGCGGCCATCGAGAAACTACAAGACGAACAACATGAGGCCGTTGAGCGTGCAAAGGAGCAGGCCCTCGCGCATAAAGAGGAGCGGGAACTCATGTGGGTAAAGGAACTAGAGCGGCGAAGGTTGGCTGCCCGTCCCGTAAACACCGTCACCTCGGCTCCCCTTTTCAGAAATGTCGCAAAGTCGGTTCCTATTGCGGTGAAACACACGATCTCTAAAGATTGCACCGGCGTGAAGCACGTACTCAAGGCTCAAAGAATTGTCGCGAAATCCGCCGTTTGTGCGGTGAGTACTACGATCTCCAAAGACTGCACCAGCGGGGAAGGTGTACGCAGGGCTCAGCTCTTCGCCGCCTTTGGGGAGCGTCTGCGTTCTTCGAGGTCAAAGGGTGGGTCTTCTTTGCGTAGGATGGTCAAATCCTTGGACGCAAGGCAGACCGGAACCTTGCCGCAGGAAAGCGAAGAGGTTCTCATCGCCAAGGCCGTAGCCAGATGCCAGGGAGAGGCACAGAGCAGGCCGAGTAGGTCGCGCCGCTAGTCACTGATGAACATCAACAGCCTTGATTCGTCTCTGCTTCCGCGTTTTAGCCGCTCGCAGTGCCTAGGTAGCTTAGGCCTGACGAAGTCTCGTCACTCACTCACCGCCCCGCGACCTCTATTGACCTCGGGCGTCGTCAATCGTCGGTCATTTTGCCGAACTTCAGGAGGATACATGTTGAATCAGACTTACCGGACGGCTTGATTCAAACACAACACGGCGTGGCTAATGCCAGGCGACATCGTCGTCGAAGTGTCAGGTAAGCCCCCGACAGACGATGAGCCAACCGGCGGACGTCGCCTCTGACGTCGGAGTTGGAGTTGGATCTAGGGTGAGCCTGCCTCTGAGATACATATTGAACGTAAGCAAGAAATCATCTGCCGGTCGGTCGCATCTCCTGAAGAGCGACACCGACATGGTGGCTGAGGAGCTAATGCCTCGCAAGCTGCCTCGCCGCGGAGATGGTGGCACGGTGGCACTTCTTTCTCTCCCTTGCTTGATACCGTGCCGAAGTGTGATCCACCGTCATTGGATACCATACCAAACATGACATCATCCGAAACACAGAGCCACTGTTAAGCTAGAGCATGACTTCCCGTGGCTTGGTTGGTGAGGAGGTCGAAGATCGGATATCTACGTTTGTGATGTGTATTTCAGCCCTCAGAAACGCACGCAGGCAGGCTCTGTGGATTCACCTTGGAAAGGTCGGTGGGATAGGAATGTCAACGATGATCGCCCGTTGGGGGCCTCGTCAGCTTCTGGCTTGGCACAGGTCTTGGTACAAGGCAGTGACAAGGCAGTGTGTTGTGGGGAATCAAGGTCTTGATCTCTGATTTCGCGAATTCGTAGTTGTTTGCTTCAATTCAGTGCAAGGCAGAATCGCTCAGCAAGGAAAGGATGTCTCAGGCAGGGTGACACAGCATCAGTCGTGAAACAGATAAGCCCCCTCACACAAGACGCGCCCCCCTCAAGCTTGGTAAGGTGTACCGGCGGCCTTTGGTTCGCCACAAGGTGCCTTCGACTTGAAGAGTATCACTTTGAGTCGAAGCAGGCTTTCAGCACTCTCGCTGATCGCAAGGCGAACTACCGTCAGATTAGCGAGACGTTGAGAGAGCCTTACCGACCGCAGACCGACTAAGTCTTTGGGTATGGCGTGATTAATGGCTGGTCACCTGTATTACGTACCTCATTTTACACTTTCTTTCGAACGGTGCACATTTTCGGCACCCAAGTCAATGGTACGACAAGGTAAATTGAGGCATCAGTTGCCTTAGAGGTACCAATATCCTGAAATACAATTTAGTAGTTGGCTGCCTGACTTTCGCTTCATATAGAAGAGCAGCCACTCTGAGAATTCACTACCCATCCTTCAGACTACGGCCTCGTCAGCCCCGGCCAAACGTCCCGCATCCTGCCCTCCTTCCACCTTTCAACAATCTGCCTGCCAATAGACTCTTCCTTCTTCTGAAAGCCTACCATGTCGGCGAATGCTGAAGAGCTAACAGATTCGGAATCAGAGCTTGAGCGGGAGGAGATACAGCGCAGATATGAATCAGAGAGGAGGCAGGAAACGGAAGAACGCCACAGGTACGTTAAACGATAAATATCCATCAACTCTTTGCTGCAATGCATTCTGACTAGGCTTCATAGGGACGAATACCCTCCCAAGCTACACTTCAGAGACCGATTCTACCCCGGAGGAAGCTCTGTATCGGAACTTGTTGAAAGGGCTCTTGCAGACGGTCTCGATCCTAACACGCATTGGACCTATGAAGATATCGTCAATCCGCACCCGATGTCCGCCCCCAACGATTACGCAGACACTTGGCCAAGATGGAACACACCGCTTCATCTTGCGCTCCTCTGTTTCGATTACCCGTCGGTCGGGGTTATCCTGCGTCACGGTGGAGATCCGAACATTCGTAACAAGGAGGGACGCACTCCTCTACATGAGGCTATCAAACTGCAGCACCTAGGAGCCGCCCGTTGCCTTATTCAAAATGGCGTGGACCCGAATGGACTTTTACAAAACGACCTGGTTCCTCTTCACGCAGCTCTGTACGAAGGAGATGAAGAAATGTTTCTCGCCCTGCTCGAAGAGGGTGCCACTCTGGAGGCTGCTGCATACTACGAATGGTCGATCGCGGATCTGGCCTTATTGGCCTCGGAAAGGACGATATTGAAGAGACTCATGTCAGAATACGGAATATTGCCTACGCCTTTGATGCGACCCCCCACAGCATCTACGCGCCAGAATCCTCGGAATGTCGCAATGTTAGCCCAGAGACTTCTTTCTGTCGTTTCCAGCAATCAAGTCCTTCCAGACGAAGCCTTATACGAAGTGTATCACCATCTGATTTCTGGTTTGAATCTTCGTCAGCACCAACGATGGGACACGGCGACTGTCAATGATCTCGTCAGCAATACGATCGAAAGCTTGTATGGCGTTTCCGAAAGACCAAGATTGGCTCTTGAGGAGAGCTTTTGTTCGGAATGTTTGAAGTTCCAAGCTTTTATCGAAACCCACCCAAGGGATAGAGACGCGGTGAAGTGGGAGGCTTATTTCAAACCGTTCGACCTTCATAAGAACAGGCAGGGACTGGACGCCTGTGCGCTTTCTGGGTGTCCTATATGTCGGGCGATATCTGAGAAATGGAAGACTCTCGAACTCGATGAGAAGAAAGGGAAGGGTAAAGATAAGGAGACTTTACCCATTCGTCTGGAACTTTGGACACACAGTGATTTCGACTTTGGGACGTCACAAGACCCACATCGAATACGGGGCTTCATGGCACTAGTCGGCGATTGGGAAGTCGACGATGAGACACTTCGGCTTGGAAATTTCTGCTTGCGAACATATGACACAGGGTTCGAGCTTCATCAGAAGTATCATGAACAAAAGTATCCTACCGTTCATGATACTAGCACGGGCTCACCAAAGGCAGCCAGCGTTGCGAAGCAGTGGCTCCATACTTGCAAAACCTCGCCGAAGCATTCGATATGTCGAGATGCATACGGCCCATCCGAATCATGTAGCGCTTTACCAACTCGAGTATTATACGTGGGTTCCGGAGATGAAGAGCCATTTCTACTCGAAAGCAATGGTCTCAAAAAACGCTACTGTATTCTGTCGTATTGTTGGGGCCTTTCGGGAAACGCCACCACAACGAAAAGCAATCTCTTAGACCGCACCAAAAGCATCCCTCTAGCATCGCTTCCCAACTTGCTCCGCCAGGCTGTATTAGCTACAAGGTCCTTGGGCTACGAGTACCTTTGGATCGATGCGCTTTGCATCATACAAGACGACCCGGATGACTGGGCCCGCGAGGCTGCAGTAATGCATGATCTTTACTCCCGGGCCGACTTGACAATCACAAGTCTCGTTGCAGCAGATTGTAGCGACAGGTTATTCGAGTCACGATCACGGCAAGATGCGAGGCCTATACCACTAAGGATTTCTCTTCCGAAAAGGTACCGCCATCCTTTCGTTGAAGATGGTGTATTTGAGTTTGCGGCCTATCCCTCTGGCAACACATCGGGGAAGTACCCCGGCACCGGTCCGGTTCATCAGCGGGCATGGACCTTGCAAGAACAATTGATGAGTACACGAGTGATCTATTTTGGTCACGGCATCTTGCATTGGGAATGTCTCTGCTCTTATCAGGTGGAGCCGGATCCTGAGGGGATGCTAGCAAAATTTCGGTACCGAGACTGGGAGGAAAGTCGAGCAAAGCAGATTATCAAGACTTTTCAGAATGGAAGGCCCCAAAAAGACAATGCGAGCCCCATCGAAGTGTGGCAATCGCAAGTCAAGGAGTTCACCCAGAGAAATCTAACGAATCATTCCGACAGAATCCCCGCATTTCTGGCAATCTCGAAGATGCTTTGCGAAGCTGGTGGCGACGAATTTGGTGGTGGGTTATGGACTGGGAAACACCTAATTCGCAGCATGTGCTGGGAACTTGAGCGGCCTGACGAAACGGACATGAGGGGTCCATCATGGACTTGGGGGTCTCGTTCTGGCAAGATATCCTACGAACTGGTTGAACATCCGGGAAAGATGATGCCTTCGGCATCCGCCATTTCGGTCAACATCAGCACTGATCTGTCTCACAGCAATATTACGGGTTCCATTACGCTCAAAGGCTTTCTCGGTGCTTGCAAATCGGAGAGTGGCCGTCATCGTCCTGACTCGCCGTCGTCATTCGGATTGGTAACAGAATGGTTCGATCATGTCTCAGAATCTCGAGATAACCTCTACATTTTTGACATGCTGGAATCTGGAACAACCCCTCCGCGGCCACCAAGGTCAGGCATTCAACCGCTGTACCTCCCTCCAATATATCCAAAAGGAGGTCGTCAATCTGAGTCTGTGTCTCCACAGAAAAGTATCGTCAGTCTTCTGCTAAAGTCTGTCGATGCTGGCAAAGAGCTCGGAACTGCTTCGGTTTTTCGTCGTGTTGGCATTGCTCAGAAAGTTGCGTTTGAAAAGGATCATGTATCGGATGAAGCTGGATATGATGCAATCGCCCGGTACCGAGATGTCACGGAGTTCGAGACGGACCGAGTGGTGGTTATTATCTGACAACTGTATTTCGCGATTCTACTGCACTAGAGTCGCCGTCCTGTCATTGCCTATATCACATGCATTCTTACTTAAAAAAGACCTCAGAAATGATTCAGCGAGTTCCGCGCAAGTTGCCTCCTCGGAAAAGACAACCCTGGCGGCGAAGGAGTGCGCAGGGATCAGCTCTTGACCGCCTAGGGGAGCGTCTCCGCGCTTCGAAGCCGGAGGGTGCATCTGCGCCGCGTGGGCTAATTCAAGTCCCGGGTGTATGAGAGACCGAAATCCAGAGATTGAATGCGCTCGCTCATGTCGGATATGAACTCCGAGGTTGGCGACTGTAGACCAGACAAAAGATGAACGAAATTATGACATTTCCTTTGCCGTGTTCCTTGCACCGCGCTGCCATAGGTATGATAGTACAAAAGAAAATCGCCGCGTTTGTACCGGCAAAAGATCGAACATGCGCCTTAAACGCCACTCCATCGAGGCCAAGAACATGGCCCATATGTAAATGTACATCATGCACAACTCTCGTCGTCAGAGAATCTTACGCGTCAACCTCGTCCTCGTCCAAGAATCCAAGTCCACTGTCGTACTTTCTCCTCTTCCTCCCCGAAGTCCTCCTCGCCAGATCCCCCGAAAGTAGGCCCTTCCCGATGACTGTTCCCTCATCGATGACCTTTCCCTTGTCATTGGGAGTCTCGCCGGGCCTTCTCTTCGACGCCTCCGATGTCGACGTCGACTTTGCCGGCTTCTCGAGAAACTCCCTGCTCATGCTGACGACCCTCTCAAGCTCCGCCTTCATCCGGTCGATGGCCCTCTTCGCGCCGTCCTTCTCCTCGACCAGTCTCCCCTCCAGCCCGCCCTTCTCAACCCGGAGGTCCTTGATCCCCTCGTGCGCAGCCCGCAGACTCTCACCCAGCCTCTCAACCTCCCCTCTCAGCTCCGCAACCCGTGCGTCTCTCAGCGCAAGCGCCTGTCCGCTCCGCCTCGTCAGCGCCGCAACCTCCTTAGCCCTCCCCTCCTCCCCCTTCGCCCTGCTCTCCTCCGCCTCCTCAAGCTTCTTCCTCAACGCTCGGACCTGCGCCGAAGCATCCGCAAGCTTCCCCTCCAGCTTGGCGATGGCATCCTCCTTGCTGCGCAGCACCCTCCTACCGACCTCGATCTGCGCGTCCTTGGTCGCCAGCGCGTCGCGGCTCTCCCCCTCCATCCGGCCCACCACGCCCTCCAGCTCCGCCACGTCCCGCTCGTACCCCTTGACCGCGCCCTTGAGCCTCTCCAGCCCGACCTCGAGCTCCCCGATGCGGTCGTCTTTCAGCTGCAGCTGCGTCTTCGCGCGCGCGAGCTCGGCGTCCAGGTCGGCCATGGCGGCGACGCGGGCGCCGAGCTGCTGGCGCAGGGAGAGCTCGAGCTGGTGGTACTCGTCGACGGCGGCCTCGTCCTCGCGCGCGCGGCGGGCGAGGTCGCGCAGACGCGTGAGGAGGAGGTCCAGAACCTCGGCCCCGCGGGACGAGAGCGGGAGGGTGATCTCGCCTGGGGTGAGGTACTCGAGCTCCAGGCGGGCGGTGCGTAGGGCCGCGGCGAGGGAGGAGACGATTTCGGACGCGTCGGAGCCGGGGAAGCCTAGGCCGCTGAGGGCGTTGTTCAGCTCGAGGAGGGCAGCGGTGCGGTCTGAGACTGTTTGTAGGAGGGTGTTGAGCTGGGCTTCGATTGTTTGGAGAGGGTCTGGGGAGGGTGTTTCTGAGGGGGTGAAGGAAGTGAGGCGGTCTGAGAGGCGTGTTGCGAGGGCGGTGTAGGAGTTTAGAGTGCTTGCGAGCTTGGACATCTCCAGACGGAGGGATGTCAACTCTTCTTGCATGGCCTCCTTCTCGGGGTCGGGCAGGGATGCTTGTACGCCCGCGTGAGACCGCTTCGGCGTCCTCGCCCGGCACGACGAGGGCGTCATCGGGACCTCGGCGACGGGACTCGTAAGCGGCGGCGTGAGGAACGAAGAGCGCACCCTTGTCGGCGTGCTGCACACAAGCTCCGCGACCGTAGCCTCCCCAAACGCAGTCTCGTCACCAACAGCACCCATCCTCTCGCCCGCGACGGACTCGGCCTCCACGGTATCCGTCTCCATGAAGTCGAACGGATCGCGCGCAGCGAGCGTCCACTCGTAGCAGCTCGCGCCCCTCGTAGAGCGGCCGGCGAGCTCCTCGCGCAGCGTCTCGACCTCGCGCTCGAGGTCCCATATGCGGTCCGTGTCGAGCACGATGGTGGCGTTCTGCAGCTCGTAGATCTCGGCGTCCTTCTCGCGCACCAAGTTCCGGAGGCGCTCCATCTCGGCGGCGGTCTCGGCGGCGGCGCGGCGCTTCGAGGCGGAGATGTTGTTCATCTCCTCGCTGAGCCCGTTGCGCCTGATGCGCCGCTGGATGCGCCCGTCGAGGACCTGCCGGAGGGGGAGGAAGTGCACCTCGCCGCTGGGGGGCAGCGCCGTGCCAGAGGGCGGGGCGGAGCGGCGGCGGTGGGAGGAGGTGCTGCTGGGAGTGCCCCGGGAGATGTTCGTGCGACGAACCATGGGGGTTAGGCCAGTTGATGAGGAGGCGCGGGTTGTTGTGCGCGGTGTCGAGATTGGGCCTGGGTCGGAGAAGCGGACTTTTCTCTTAGAGCGTCGAGGCGTCGATGCTTGAGGAGCTTCGGGTGCGGGAGATGCGGTTGCGCCTGTACTTCTGCGCGTGCGCCGGAGCGCGATCGGGAGGTCTTCGTTGTCCATCTCGGCTGGGATGCTTTGGTGTTGATGAAAGAGAGGAACTGAGCAAGTGGTCAACCACAACACGCTCAATGGCACAATGTTGCGATGTAAGAAGACAACTTTCAGGATTCCCCCTCGAATGAGATACACAGGCCTATAAACAGGCCACCAGCTCCCTTGTCGTGTTTGTCTATCCGTGGTGGTGGTGTCGCAGAGCGTGTTCATCACCACACAAAGTTGTTATCGCTACCGTTTGTAACCATTGTTTACACATTTCCTATCGCGGCATAGCGCCCCGCCGTACCGGGATCCGGCCCCGCCTGTCCCGCGGTCCACAGCTCGCGGCAGCCAATCGTTTCCGTCGCTGCCGCGCTCCCGCAAAACACAACCCGGACCGCGGCCGGCTGGATCGCGAGATGCGCGACTCCTCCCTTGGAAGACACGGTCGACACGGTCGATGGCGCCCCTGAACGGCCGGAGGCGCGGTCTCGCGGTTCAGGACGCGACTATTGGCTGGGCCGGGGCCTTGGGAACGGGGAGGTCCAAGCAGTTCGTCCCATGGCAACGGATGAAAGTCTATTTGGGTTTTGTTGAGATCTCAAACAGAATAACACTGTCGTAGGTCGAGTCTGGAAAACACTCCCTTGAGAGGCAATGAAGATGACAATGTCAAATCCCATAGAGGCATCATAACAACGCACGCGATTGTTGTTTTCTCCCATCCCTCTCCGGCAATGCACCCCAAATCCTCATTGGCCGCATGTGGCAACCCTGTCCTGCACCTTCGGCCCGCAATGCAAAGCCCGCATCCGGATCCGCCTTGCAATCTCAACGCCTCCACCCCACAACACACACACACGCACCAACCGAAATCTGGAAGCCCAGGAAGCATAATCCCGCATTCTGGCTTCCTTGTCAACAATTGAAATGGTCTGGTGGTGTAGTTGGTTATCACGTCAGTCTAACATCCTCCTCCGAGGTCGTTCACACTGAAGGTCTCCGGTTCAAGTCCGGGCTAGATCATACCACGGGCGAATGGTTTAGTGGTATAATACTCGCTTAGCATGTGAGTGGTCCAGGGTTCGATTCCCTGTTCGTCCATTTTTTGGGGTTTCGGGCGACTTGGGCTAGCGAGGTTGACTTGCGCAATGTGTTATGTTTCTTTTGGCTTATATAGCCCCTTCCTTGTCTCTGAGAAGTTGAGGAGTGTCGGGGTCGTGACTCGGAGGGACGACCACGTCGTAGTATCTCGCAAACTGATTTATCTTCCTCGAGCTCTACAGAGCCGAGGCAGCATCGTTGTTGGTTCCGTCCGGCTCTTCCTTGTCCTGAAAACACAAACCATAGCTAGCATCCCCAAGGAGGACAACGCAGCAGCGAAGGCGACGGAGCTGTGACAAGTTAATCTGTGTAGCTTTTGAGGGGCTGGCTTTTCATCGATCCTTTGATCTTAACTGCACCGGCGCAGATGAAGTTTAGTCCCACCTTGTGTGCGACCGGCTGTTGCTACCTCCATGTTGGCGTTGGTTTGAGAGATTATCGTGGGGACGAAGGAAGCTGCGCAAGCAAGTTAAAAAAAAAAAAAAAAAAGGAAGAGTGTTGGACGGTAGGTACTTTGTGCTTATTCCATCTGCATACCGAATGTCCTGAGGAATTGGGTGGTTCAAAACCGTCTTTGCCGTGGTACGCTCTCGTCGATGTGCCGAACGCCGATCCGGCCCAATGTCCAGTGCCGACTCCGTTCCGTGTTGGCGGGGACGCGGACTGACTCCCGAGCCCGAGGATGACGGCAGGGTTGATGACGGCCAACGGGATACTTAACCCGGCCGAGACTCTGCCTGGCCAGTCCCAACCCATCAATAGCGCTTGGGAAACAGGTCAACCGTGTACGCAAGTCAAAAATGCTCATCACGTAGACTCGATGTCGAACCCAGTTACCCTGCCCGTGCCACTGACCGTCAAGGAAGAATTTTGGCCTGCCACTCTCGTACAACCTTATCATCTGCACCAGGCGGAAAGCCCTCCCGGTGGACAATGTTCCGCGCTGAAAGTCGCAGTCGGCGTTAGTCAGCTCGTAGATTACCAATCAAATCCAGGCCTGAACTTGCTCGTTGCCAACAGAGCTTGAGATTAGGTGACCAAGACGAATAGTGAGGCTCCTGCGGAACAGGGGGGGAGTGAATGTACTCGATCAAAATAGAGCCTATCCTGCGTTTTCCGGCTGCTGTCGCAATCGTCGTGCCTGACTTGTACGTGTCGTTGCTGCCTTCAGTTGCCGGGATGGAAATCCTCCCGCGAGTGAGCCAGGGGGGGCGGGGGATGGGGGCGGATGATGGGCACCGTCCGTCAGCAATCTCCTTATCACTCAAAAAGGAATACAATTCTCCCTGGGGGAGAGGCGTTGCCAGACGCACGCCACAGCGTCATCCTCTCTGCGATAACACACCAATCAAAGCGATACCGACGAATCCGACCGACTTTATAAATCCAACGGCGTTCCCCGCCCGAGAGCTTGTTGGGCAACTTGCTGTTACATATCTCGATCAATCTTGCCGTCCACAATCTCCTATACGCAACAGCAGCCATGTCGTCGAGCCTCCAAGCCGACGCCTCGTCCGAGACCACGATCGCAGGCTTCCTGCGCCGGCAGCGCACGAAGCCGGAGCCTCTGCCCGCCGACCTGCGCCTCGCGGGCCAAACCGCCATCGTCACGGGGAGCAACGTCGGCCTCGGCCTGGCGGCGTCGCGGCAGCTGCTCGGGCTCGGGCTCTCCCACCTCGTCATGGGCGTGCGCTCGCAGGCCAAGGGCGACGCGGCGGCGGAACAGCTGCGCCGGGACTTCCCGGATTCCGAAGTGTCCGTCTGGATCCTCGACATGGAATCCTACGACTCGATCCGCGCGTTTGCGGAGCGGTGCGCCTCCCTGCCGCGCATCGACGTCGTGATCCTCAACGCCGGGCTGATGGTGCCCTCGTACACGGCCGCCGCGGGCACGAGCCACGAGCTCACGATGCAGGTCGACTACCTCTCGACGGCGTACCTGTCGCTGCTGCTCGTCCCGGTGCTCGCGTCCAAGAAAATCGCCGGCGCCGCTAGGCCGCCGGTGCTCAGCGTCGTGGGGTCCGACATGGCGTACATAGCTTCCTTGAAGACGACGGACCCGGTCCTGCCGCAGTTCGACGACCAGAAAGCCTTCAGCCCGATGTCTGCGTACGGGAACTCGAAGCTCCTGCTCATGTTCTTCGTCGCGAAGCTCGCCGAGCTCGTCGATCCGAGCGACGTCCTGATCAACGTGTCTAACCCCGGAATGACCAAAGGAACGGCCTTCGGGCATGATGGCCCCACCATTGGTAAGATGATCTTCGGCGTCGCCCAGTACGTCTTCGCAAGGCCGCTCGAGGACGGTGCCTCCGTGTACCTCGATGCGGCTTTGACTCGAGGCGCTGAGAGCCATGGGAGCTTCATCAGCGATTGGGCAATCAAACCGTAAGTGCTGCATCGAGCCACCGCGTTTCTTGAATGTACGTGCTAACGGCCGTAGGTTCCCGCCGATTTGGTACACGGAAGAAGGGCGGGAGCTTGGAGCGAGACTGGTGGATGAGACTATGAAGGAGTTGAAGCCTGCCGGCGCCTCGCTGCCTCAGGTAGCCTAGAGCACAGGATGGAGAGCGCCGGGGTCGCGATGATCTGCGTGACTAAATGGTTGTCAGATTGGTTGTTATTGTTTAATGTCGCAAAGAGGCAACGGAATGATCTTGGAAGGTATAGATCACGGTATAGATTACGATTAGCCAAACCGCTAGACCTAGCAATTTGAATGAGTCGATGAGTGTTGACAACAGCGTTATGCGCCAGATTTCTTTTCGTTGCCATAAGCTTTATTGCAGAAATTCGGTCTAGGATTTTCGTATATCAACACCAAAGCTGCTTGAGATTGGACACATGCACCTACATAGTACCATGAAATGAATCAAAATAAAGTTGCTTTAATCACACTTCGCTACAGCGCCTGCCTTGAGACTTTCGATATAAGAAATGTCGCGTGAAAACCAGTCCACGTCGCGATGCCCTCGATGGCCCAGCATCACTCTCAACATGGGCAGATCGAGCACCGGTCCCCCGTGGGCTGTCCGTCGAGCTGCACGCAGCACTGCTTGATGTTCTGGGAGGTGAAGCAGGCGCCGCAGTTTCCGGAATTGCAAAAGTTCCCCTGCCGCCGGAAGAGACCGTTGGCGGCGTTGGTGTCGGCCACGCCTGCGAGGGCGAGGGTGGAGAAGGCGCTGAGGATGATCGTTGCCGAGATGAACTTCATTGTCGTTGAATATGTGATGAAAAGAATGGGCGTGTGGTCTTCTTTGAGGATGCGATGTGAGGCCGCAAGTCGGACTCTTGGAATGTAATCACTGTAGGGAGGCGGATGTCTGGTGATTGTGATGTTCCGAATCATCGTCCTCTTGCTGTCTTGAACGTCTTTTATATACCTAGATATGCACGAATACCACGGTGGTACTACGCCGTTACTCTCTGTCATACGTCTGCGAATCTGGAAGGTGACATGACTCGGCTTACACGGGGACTTGATCATCACAAACGTGCAAGTGACGGACGCCGAGTCCGATTATGACGAGAGATGGAGCCCACCGTGGAGATCAACGCGATTTTACAGCTCACATACTCCCATTCCATGCTTTTGCGACCAACGCTGTGTCAGTTGGTAGGGATCACCGTCGCGCCCGGCTCACCTGTTCACCCCGTCTCGCTCGGCGCCGAGCAAAGTTTAAATTATTACTTAGTTGTTTAGTTTTAATATTTTATTATATAAAGTATGTATTATTTTTTTTAAAAGATAGTTCTTTTATTTTTAAGGTATTAGTATATTTGTATATATGTTATTTAATGAATTCTAAGTTATATTAGAGTTATTTATAAATTTCTTTAATTTAGTTAATATAAGTAACTACTTTAACTACTATAGGTTCTACTTATAGATTTTTATAAGTAGTTAGTTTAAATTTATAGTTAAGGTAAAAAGGTAAGTACTATATGCTTTTTTTACTATACTATTATAGGTAAACTGGGTTATTAGTAATAAAGTAACTTAGTTATTTTATTAATAGTTAATATAATATTTTAAGAATTTAGTTAATTCTTTTTATTTATCTGTTAGTTTAGGGGTAAAAGGTAGTAGATAGTTATAGTTTAAATTTAAACTATAAAATTAGGGATTTTTAAAACTTTAAAGTAAACTATATTTATTTATTCAATATAATATCTTTTAGTAAACTACACTAATTAAAAATATACTTATTAAAGATAAATATAAGCTTTTTTATTATACTTATTTTATTTTATAGAATAAAATATATGTACTTAGTAAATTAATTTATTATAACTAAAATACTATTAAACTATTTTTAATAAGTAGTTTTTTTAATTGCGGTACTTTAATGATAAAGTTGAGGGATTTTAATTACTATACTTTATTAAGTACTAGGAGAGGTTAAACGTTTTTATATAGTTTATAGTGTTTTAGTTTACTTTTATTATAAACTTTATAATTTTTAATAGCTTTAGTTAATTATTTTTGTATAATTTTATTACTGTGATGTTACTAGATATATTTTTAGGTTTTAGTGACCCTTTAGTATCTATATACTTTAGTGCTATAAATTGTTTTAATTATTTTATTAGTTATTTATTTAGGTGTGTTAGTACTAATTTGTTTAGTAATTATAAAGAGGTGAATAGTTAGTATAAGGTTTTTATTTAAATTCTTTTTTAGAATTACTTAAGTTTTATTTAGGACTATTAATTTTAGGTTTAATTATTTATTAAGAGTATTTATTCCTTTATTTTTTAATTCTTTTTTATAAATAATATAAAAATTAAATTTTAAAAGGAATTTTAACTATTTAATTTATTATTTATTAAGGTTTTTAGATATAGTAAAGTATATAAGGTTTTTATAATTTATATATACTGTGACTTTATAGTTAGTTCCTAATAGGTATAGTTTTTATTCTTTAAATACTTTAATAATAGTTATAAGTTTTTTATTATAGATTTAGTAGTTAAGTTTTAGTTTACTTAGTCTTTTTAAATAAAAGGTGTATAGGTATAAGTATTCTTTTCTATTATATTAACTAAGTTATTTATTAATAGTATAGTTTAAGGCGTTAATTTTTACTTTAAATAGTAGATTTAAATTAGGTATTATAAGTACGGGTTTACTAAGGACCTAGGTTTTAATTATTTAAAATACTACTTCTTCTTTTTTTATTTATTTTTACTAGGTATTCTTTTTAGTAAGATTTATAAGTATAGAAATCTTTTTTAAATATCCCTTAAAGAATTATTAATAAAAATTAATAAATTTAAAGAATAATTAAATATCCTTAATATTTTATAGTATTAGCTAGTCCTTAATTATAGTAATTGTTTTATTTAATATTTTAATAATTCTAGGGATAATAGTAAATTTAAGATAGTTTACTTTTCAAGTATAAAACTTACATTTTTTAGTTTAATAAGGAGTTTAGCTTTTTAAAGCTTTTAAAGTACTTAATATATATATTATATATATTTATTAAGGGTTTATAAAAAACATAAAGATATTATTAAGATATATAATTATAAAAATATTAAGTTTTTTTTATAATACGTAGTTAATTATATTTTAAAACGTAGTAAAGGTATTAGTGAGTTTAAAGGGTATAATAAAATATTTAAAATATTTTTAGTAACAGTAAAATACTATTTTTTACTCTTTTTCTTTTTTAATTTTAATTAAGTTATAAGTTCTTTTAAGGTTAAAAGCTATAAACTAATTAACTTTATAGAGTAGGTTTTATAACTTTAAAATAAGTAGTAATAAGTATTAGCTTTTAATTATAATATTATTAAGTTAATAGTAGTTAATATATAGTTATAGTTTACTATTCTTTTTTAGTATAAATAGAATTAAGTATTCTATAAGTAATATTAATTCTTTAATATAGCCCTTAGTTAAGTATTTATTAATATACTTATTAAGTACTTTTATTTTTTATTAGTTTAATTAATAAACTTTATTAAATAATAGTGTTTATTTTTTTAATAAGGATTTTATAATTAAAAGTACTGTGTTTTAGTAGGCCTGTTTTTAGTATTAAAGTAAATAGCTTTTTAGATACTTTATATTCTTTTAGAATAAATAAAAGTTAATTTTTATTAGGGATTAATTCTTTTTATATTATAGTAAAGTGCTTTTTTTATAATAGTTTAGTAACTACTTCTTTCACTTTTAAATAAATAATAAATTATAATATTATTATTAACTTCTTTTAGTATAGTTTATTTAAAGCTAGTAGTTAACTATATCTTTTAGTAACTAAACTCTTTTTATAGTTTTAATAAAAGTAGTTAGCTTTTTGATTTATTTATAGGTTTTCTTTTTATAGCTATAGTATTTTAAAGATAATATTTTATTATTTTATATCTATAATATTAAGGCAGTAGTATATCTTTTAGTTATAGTAGCTTAAAGTAAAGAGTATAGTTGTACTATTAATAATACCTTTACTATACTATACTTCTTTTCTTTTTATATCATTAAGTAAGTAAGGATTCTCTTTTTTATTTTATAGTATTTATAGTTTATTTATAACCTATAGTAATATAAAATTACTTTAAGTACTACTATTAATTAGGGCTTTAACTTGTATTTTATTTATTATAATATTAAAATAAAGGTATTTTTTTAAGTTTATTTTTATAATTAAGTATATAGATTTTATTTTAGTTACGTATTATAATCCTTTAATAGTAAGTAAGTTTAGTTTTTTAACTACTTTAGTTTTTATTTAGTATATATTCTATGTTTATTAAAGTTCTTAACTATTCCTTTTTTTATAAAAGTATTTTAATACTAATAACTAGTAGTATAAAGTTAGTTTCCTTTTTTTTAGAGTTACTTCTTTTTAAGTATCTATACTTTAATAATATAGTGGACTTAGTACTAGTTAATATAGTACTTTTATTAATTTATAGTATTATTATATAAGTACTTTATAAAGAAGTTAGGGTTTAGTTTAAATACTACTTTTTTAGGTCTTTAGTATTTTTAAATTATTTATATATTAATTCTTTTATTAAAATAAATATTTTGTTACGGGTTATTCTTTTTTTTAAAGAAAGAATTTAGAGTTAAGTTTTTTTATAAAGTATTTTTAATATTTATTATTAAAGTATTATAACTAGAAAACGTTATAATATTTTGTATATATTAGTTTTAACTATTTATAGTTTCTTAGTATACTAGTAGGTAGCTATTTATTATTTTCTTTTAATAGAGTTAGTTTTATAAAAGATAATTTGTTATTTATTATGATTCAGGGGAATATATAGTAAGTACTTGTGTTTTTTTCTTTTATATTAGAGATTCTTTTTTAAAGTTTAAGTACTAGGTATTAAATAGAGCCCTTTAAGTTACTTTGTTTTAAGTATATTAGTAGGCGATATTATAAGGTTTATTTAAGTTGTAGAATGTATTGTTTTTTAGGGTTCTTTTTAGGAATATAGGGTTTAGTAGTACTTTTTTTACTTTTTTTTTATTATTATAATAAAGCTATTTCAACTTTTAAATATTACTATAAATAGTTATTCTTTTTACTTTTTTTATTACTAGTATTTAAAAGTATTTATTATAATTCTCTTTTAGCTCTATATTAGTAGTATATTTTAGTTTAGTAATTATACTATTAAGTTATTTAATAATTTATTTATTATTATACTTAACTTCTTTATTATTAACTAGCTCTATAAGATTGTAGCTAGTGTATTATAGTTTTATACTATTGAGTTATTCTTTAGTCTTTTACAATAGTTTTTAGTATAGTATTTAATAAAGGATAGTAAGTATTTTTTTAAGTATATTAGTAATGTTATAGTTAGAGTAGCTAGTCTTTTTAGAATACTATTTTATGTTTTTTTTACTATTTAAATAAATAGTATATTTATTACTATAGTATATAGTTTATAATAGTTTAGTATAGTTCTTTTTAAAAATAGTATTAAGTTACTTACTTTTTAGTACTAGTTACTATTACTATTTTTTAGGCTAACGATAGTCTTTAGCTAGGTAGCTAAACTTATTATAGTTATAGTACTTAAAAGTATGTTTTTTATTAAGTTTTTATTATTTAGTAGTACTAAGGTCTATAGAGCTAGTATAGTATCTATAAGTAGTACTTTATTAGTAGTTGTTTTGTTTTTGTTAGTTGTTTTACTATAGTTATTATTTTTAGTTATAGTACTAGAACTATTTAAGCTACTATTAGTACTTTTTATTAAGTTAATACTTAGTTATTATCCTTTTTATAGTATGTTTTTTAAAAATAGTTATTAATTCTAATTATAAGTTTAGTATACTAGAGGAAGTTTTTAAAATAATTAATTTTAATAAATTTATTCTTAACTTTATTTTTTAGGCTTTAGTAAAATATAAAGATTCTAGATTCCTTAGTAAGGTTTAATTATGTATTAATATATTAGAACTTAGTAGTATAGTAGTTAGTAGACTTAGTTTGTTATAGTGCTGTAAGGTTATGTTTAGTTTGTTGTTTTTAGTTAGGGTTTTAGAATAGAGTTTATAGTATACTTTTAAACCTATTAAAGGTAGTAAAGATGTTTTTAACTTTACTAGTATAGTAGTTGAAAGTTTTATTTTAAGAAATTGTTTTTAAAACGGCTTAATTTACTAAAGAGTATATTTATAAAGAAACGTAGTAGTATAGATTATATACTTAGTATTATTTTTAAAGTTATTATAATAAAGGTTTTAGTAGTTTTTAACTTAAATTAAGAATTTCTTAAGTGTTTTAGGGGTTTTATCTTAGGTAATAGGTAAATTAAGTTTAAGTTTTTTATATTTTTATTTAAAATTTGGGTTTTAATAATATTAGTAGTAGTATAAAGTATTTAGAGTTACCTTTAAAGCTTTTTATTAGTATCTTTTGGTTTTTAAATTAGTATTAAACTTATTAATAATTCTTTAGATTTAAGTAAACTTATTTTAAGTAAATTTAATAGTTTACTAGAGTTTAGTTAAATTTTTAGAGTTATTATTAGTGAAATTAGTTAGTTATTTATTATATTATTTAGTTTTTTTTAATTATTATAGAAGAGTATTAAAAACGTCTTTAGTAATAATGGCTTTATTATTTTTATTATACTTAATATTTAGTATAAAGTAGTTATTTATATTTTATAACTCTTAAGTTAGGTTTTAAGTACTTTATTTAAAGGAGTTAGATAAAGTAGGGGTATATTTAGTAGTTTTAGAAGAAGATATTATAGAATACTATTTATTAGTATTAAAGGTTAACTTACTAAATAGGAGCTATTAAAATATTATAACTAGTCTTTTAATAGTAAGGTTTATATTAATAAAAATTAAGGTTTAATACTAATAATAGTACTAGTTACTATTAAAGAAATCCTAAGGGTTTAAAGTACTTAAGTAATTAGTTTAGGTATTTAATAAAAGGGTTATAGTAGTTACTATTAAAGGGCTAAAAGTATTTAAAAATTAATATAAAGTTAATAGTTAAAGAACTATAAAAAGTAAAACTTAAGAGTACTTAAGTTTTATTTATATATAAGTTCTGTTTTTTATTCTATTTATTAATAGTAAGTATAATACTAGCTAAGTAAGTACTTAGTACTTACTAATAAGTACTTAGTAATTACTATTAAGTACTTAATTTCAACTATAGGTACTTAGTACTTTATTTTATTTATATATAACTTAAACTATAGTTTTCTTTTTTAAGAGTTCTTTTGTGTTTTTATATTAGTTATACTTTTTATTCTTTTTAACTACTAATCCTCTATATACGTATTACGGCTAGCCTTTTAATAGTGAGGTTTATATTAATAGAAGTTAAGGCTTAACGTTGTGAATAGTACTATAGGGCGCTATAGGGATTTTGGGTTTAAGGTATTTAAGTGATTAGTCTAAGTGTTTAATAAAAGGGTTATAGTAGTTACTACTAAAGGACTAAAAGTATTTAAAGATTAATATACGGTTAATAGCTGAAAAACTACAAAAAAAGGACTTAAGGGTACTTAAGTCCTATTTATATATAAGTCCTATTTCTATAAATATATCCCCTTATTTTTAGGACTAATATTAAGTATATTAGTCTATTACTATAAACCACCCTTAGCATTATTAGTTCTGTCCTAGGACTACTTATTGTGCGTTAGTTCTACTTATTATTACGTAACTTATATTTTAGTTCTTTTACTTTATAGTACTAATATAGACTAATATTACTTATTTAACTACTAAGCCCCTTATAGAGTTACTATTAGAGGTTTATTAATTAATAGGTTATAATATTAGCTCCTTTTTTAAAGGTCTTGTTCTTAAGACTTTATTATAAGTAGATTGTTAGTTCTAGGTTAGGGATTTATAATTATATTCTTTTAGTTACTATAGTACTAATACTATATTAGGTTATATTTAAAAATTAAAATTATAATTAACTATAATAAAAGATTATAAAAAAACTGTGTTTATTAAGTACGTTAAGTTTTAATTAATTAATAGTAATAAGCTTTGTATTTATTGTTTTTGTATAAAGGTTTTGTATTATTTTAGTAAGAAATTTACTTATTATTATACTTATATTACAGTAAAGAAACTTTATAATAGAGTTTTAGTAGCGTTTACTTATAAGTATTTTAGTCTTAGTAGAGGTAGTAGTAGTACTAATATTTTATAGTTTAAAAATTAAATTTTTAATAAAAGGAGTAGGATAAGAAGGAAGAAAAAGTAAGCAAGGAACTCTTAGCTATTTATTTTAAGTTTAAGTATTTATAATTATAAATAGTAAAGGTAGTGAGTTATTTAAGTTATATTTAAAAGATCTAGAAAAAAGTTTGGGAAAGGTAAACTAAGGTCTTTAAGTAGGGTATATAGGAGGTTAATTAAGAGAATAGTGTTTTATAAGATAGTAATATATTATTAGTATTAAATATTTATAAAAGATTTGTAGTAAGCGATTTTTAAGTAGTAGGTTTAGAAAACAAGCCACTGTAGTCTTCTTTTAGGTTTAGTAATAAGTTTGCTAATCTAGGTCCCTTAGTAGGTAAGGTAGAGGGGTGTGTTTCTATTACTTAAAACTAAGTATTTTTAAGTAAAAAAATATTTTATTTTCTTTAGGTTTCTTAATTAGTTAAATTTTAGGTTGTAGTTGGATAATGTGTAATCTGTTTATAGTGTCTAGTGTGGCCTTAGTTTTTTATTATGTTTACTATTATTTCCAGTATTTCTATAGTTTATTTTAAGTATTTACTAAGTTTAAGGCGGGTTCCTAAGTGTTATCTTTATAACTATAGTTTTTCTACTTAATAAGGTACTAAAGTTCTATACTATTTTATTAATTAATATAGTTAATAATCTTTTTGACTTTATAATTTTATTCTAAGTTAACTTTAATATAGTTTATAGTACGTGTTTCTTTTAGTACTAGTTTAAGTAGTAAAATATAAAAAGCTAAGTAATACTTTATAGTATTTAGTAGTATAAGTTTAAAGTTAACTTCCAAGATTTTCTTAATAATCTTAAAGGGTCCGAGTTTCTTAAAGTCTAACTTATTACTTAGTTATTTAATTGTAATATTTTATTATATAAAGTATATACTATCTCCCTTTTTAAAGAATAGTCCCTTTATTCTTAAAGTATTAGTATATTTACGTATACGTTATTTAATAAATTCTAAATTATATTAGAGTTATTTATGGATTTCTTTAATTTAATTAACGTAAGTAACTGCTTTTACTACTATAGGTCCTATTTATAGTTCTCTATAAGCGGTTAGTTTAAATTTATAATTAAGGTAGAAAGGTGAGTACTGTGTGCTTTTTCCTACTATGCTATTATAGGTAAATTAGGCTATTAGTAATAGGATAACTTAATTATTTTACTAGTAGTTAATATAATATTTTAAGTATATTTTAAGAATTTAATTAATTCTTTCTATCTATCTATTAGTCTAGGGGTAAAAGGTAGTAGATAGTTATAATTTAAATCTAAACTATAAAATTAAAAATTTCTAAAACTTTAAAATAAACTACGTTTCTTTATTTAATATAATGTTTTTTAGTAAACTATGTTAGTTAAGAATGTACTTATTAAAAATATATATAAGCTTTTTTACTATACTTACTTTAATTTATAGAATAAAATATATATACTTAGTGAGTTAGTCTACTATAACTAAGATACTATTAAACTATTTTCTAGTAAGTAGTTTTTTTAATTATAGTAATTTAATAATAAAATTAAGAGAAATTAACTACTATACTTTGTTAGGTATTAGAAGAGGTTAAATTCTTTTGTATAGTTTATAGTATTCTATTTTACTTTTATTATAAACTTTATAATTCTTAATAGCTTTAACTATTTATTTTTATATAACTTTATTACTATAATATTATTAAATGCGTTTTTATATCTTAGTAATTCTTTAGTATTTATATACTTTAGTGCTGTGAATTATTTTAATTATTTTATTAGTTATTTATTTAAGTATACTAGTACTAATTTATTTAGTAATTATAAAAAGGTAAATAGTTAGTATAAGGTTTTTGTTTAAATTCTTTTTAAGGATTATTTAAGTTTTATTTAGGACTATTAATTTTAAGTTTAATTGTTTATTAAGAGTATCTACTTTTCTGTTTTTTAATCCTTTTTTATAGATAATATAAAAATCAAATTTTAAAAAAAATTTTAACTTTTTAATTTATTATTTATTAAGGTTTTTAAATATAGTAAAGTGTGCTAGATTTTTATAATTTATATATACTATAACTTTATAGTTTATTCTTAAGAAGTATAGTCTTTATTCTTTAAATACTTTAATAATAGTTATAAGTTCTTTATTATAAATTTAGTAGTTAAGTTTAAGTTTACTAAGCTTTTTTAAGTAAAAGGCGTATAAGTATAGGCGTCCTTCTTTATTACATTAACTAAGTTATTTACTAATAGTATAGTTTAAGGCGTTAGTTTTTACTTTCAATAGTAGATTTATGTTAGGTATTATAAGTACGGGTTCACTAAGGACCTAGTCTTTAATCTTCTAAAAATACTACTTTTTTTTTTCTATCTATTTTTATTAAGTATTTTTTTTATAAAATTTATGAGTATAGTAATGTTTTTTAAATATCTTTTAAAAAATTATTAGTAGAATTTAATGAATCTAAGGAATAATTAAATATTCTTAATATTCTAAGGTATTAGTTAGTCCTTAACTATAGCGATTCTTTTATTTAATATTTTAATAATTCTAAGTATAATTATAAATCTAAAGTAGTCTACTTTTTATATATAGAATTCACTTTTCTTTAGTTTAATAAAGAGTTTAACTTCCTAGAGCTTTTAAAGTATTTAGTATATATATTACTTATATTTTTTAAGGGTTTTTAAAAAAATAAGAATATTATTAAAGTATATAATTATAAATATATTAAGCTTTTTTTATAAAATATAGTTAATTATATTTTAAAATATTATAGGGGTCTTAGTAAGTTTAAAGGGTATAATAAAGTACTTAAAATATCCTTAGTAAAAGTAAAATACGGTTTTTTACTCTTCTCCTTTTTTAATTTTAATTAAGTTATAAACTCCTTTTAAATTAAAAGCTATAAACTAATTAGCTTTATAGAATAGATTTTATAGCTTTAAGATAAGTAGTAGTAGGTATTAGTTCTTAATAGTAATATTATAAAGTTATTAGTAATTAATATAAAGTTATAATTTATTATTCTTTTTTAATATAAATAGAATTAGGTAATTTATAGGTAATATTAATTCTTTAATATAGCCCTTAGTTAAGTATTTATTAATATATTTATTAAGTGCTTTTATATTTTATTAGTTTAATTAATAAACGTTATTAAATAATAGTATTTATTTCTTTTTAATAGGGATTTTATAATTAAAGGTACTGTGTTTTAATAGACTTATTTTCAGTATTAGAGTAAATAACTTTTTATATACTTTATATTCTTCTGGGATAAATAAAAGTTAATCTTTATTAGGGATTAATTCTTTTTATATTACAGTAAAGTGCTTTTTCTATAGTAGTCTAGTAATTACTTCTTTAACCTTTAAGTAGATAATATATTATAATATATATATTATTAGCTTTTTTTAGTAAGGTTTATTTAAAGCTAGTAATTAACTGTTTTCTTTAGTAACTAAACTCTTTTTATAGTTTTAATAGAGGTAGTTAGCCTTTTAATTTATCTATAGGTTTTTTTTTATAACTATAGTATTTCTAGGATAACGGTTTATTGTTTTATATTTATAATATTAAGGCGGTAGTATATCTTTTAGTTATAGTAGTTTAAAGTAAGGGGTACAGTCTTTTTATTAATAATACCTCTACTATACCATACTCCTTCTCCTTTTATATTATTAAGTAAGTAAGGGTCCTTTTTTTTATTCTATAGTAGTTATAAGTTATTTATAATTTAGGGTAATATAAAGTTACTTTAGGCGCTATTATTAATTAGGGCTTTCACCCGTATTCTATTTACTATAATATTAAAGTAAAGGTGTTTTTTATTTAAGCTCGCGTTTGTTACTAAGTAAATAGATTTTATTGTAATTACTTATTATAATCCTTTTTTAGTAGGCAAGTCTAGTTTTTTAACTATTTTAACTTCTATTTTATATATATTTTATCTTTATTAAAGTACTTAACTACTCCTCCTTTTATAAAAGTATTTTTAATACTAATAACTAGTAGTACAAAACTAGTTCCTTTTTTTTCTTAAAGTTATTTCCTTCTAAGGGTTCGTACTTTCTCAACGTAGTACACTTAGTATTAGTTAATTTAGTAATTTAACTAGCTTATACTATTATAGTATAAATATTATATTAAAAACCTAGGGTTTAGTCTAAAGACTACTTTTTTAGGTCCTTTATATTTCTATATAATCTATATATTAAGTTCCTAGTTAAAGTAAATATTTTGATATAGGGTATCCTTTTTTTTAAAAAAAAAGAATCGCGAGTTAAGCTTTTTAGTAAGGTGTTCCTAGTATTTATTATAGAGGCATTATAACTAAAAAACGTTACAGTATTTTTTATATAGTAGCTTTAACTATTTATAGTTTCTTAGTATACTAGTAAGTAGCTATTTACCGGTTTTTCTAATAGGGTCAGTTCTATAAAAAATAATTCGTTACTTATTATTATTTAAGGGAATATATAGTAAATACTTCCGTTCTTTCTTTTATATTAAAAGTTCCTTTTTAAAGTCTAAGTTCTAAGTATTAAGTAGAGCCCCCTAAGTGACTTTGTTCTATATATATCGTCGGGTAATATTATAAAGTTTATTTAAATTATAGGGTATATTTAATTTATACTCTGTTTCTTAAGCTATAAAGTAGGCTATAATTCTTATTACTTTTTCTACATTTTCTATATAAAGTTCTCTAAGTATAAGTAATTTATCGCAGACTTTTATTCTTTTATTTCTTTAGGTAAGTAATATCTAAGCATATTCTATATAGTCCTTATTAGGTTCTATATTAATAGCGTATCTTAGACCTTTAATTATAGTATTAAGCTTTTAAATAATTAAATTATTATTATATCTAACTTCTTTATTACTAAGTATTATTAAATTATAGTATATTTATTATAAATTTATATTATTAAGCTATTCCTAAGCCTCTTAGGCTAGCTTCTAGTAAGGTACTTTATAGGTAATAGTAAGTATTCTTTTAGGAATATTTATAGTATTATAGCCAGATCAGCTAGTATCTTTAAAGTACTATTCTATATTCTCTTTACTATTTCTATAGATAATATATTTATTACTATAATAAGTAGTCTATAAGAGTTTAGTATGATTTTCTTTAAAAACAGTATTAAACTACTTACCTTCTAGTACTAATTACTATTATTACTTTTTAACTTAGTAGTAATTCTTAACTATATATCCTAACTTATTATAGTTATAGTACTTAAAGGTATGTCCCTTATTAAGTTCTTATTATTTAGTAGTACTAAGGTTTATAGAGCCTATATAGTATCTATACGTAGTACTTTATTACTAGTTATTTTACTATTACTAGTTATTCTACTAGAGTTACTACCCCTAGTTATAGTACTAGAATTATCGTAGTAACTATTAATACTTCCTACTAGAGTTAATACCTAGTTATTATTCTTCTTTTTTATAGTATCTTTTTTATAAACAGTTATTAATTTTAATTATAAACTTAATATACTAAAAGAAGTTTTTAAGTTAGTTAATCTTAATAAGTTTATACTTAACTTCGTCCTTTAAGTCTTAATAAAATATAAAGATTCTAAATTCTTTAGTAAGGTCTAGCTATACACTAATACATTAGAATTTAGTAGTATAGTAAATAGTAAACTTAGTCTATTTAAATAAAGTAAGGTTATACTTAGCTTATTATTTCTAGTTAGAGTCCTAAAATAGAGTTTAAAGGGCTTATTTAAATCCTTTAAATATAGTAAAGATATCCCTAACTTTACTAGTATAGTAGTTTAAGGTTTTAGCTTTAAGAAACTATTTTTAAAATAGTTTAATCTATTAAAGAGTACACCTATAAATAAACGTAGTAGTATAAATAACGCGTTTAGTATTGTTCTTAAAGTTACTATAATAGAAGTTCTGGTAAGTCTTAACTTAAATTAAAAATCCTTTAAGCGTTCCTAGGGTTCTATTATAGGTAATAGGTAAGTTAAACTTAAGTTTCTTATATCTATTATAAATAAGTATCTTAATAATATTAATAATAGTATAAAGGGTTTTATTCTAGTCCTTAACCTCCTTTATACATTTATTAACTTATTAAATAGTATTTTAAAGTTCCTCTATTTAATTAGAGTATTTATTAAACATCTTCTAGAATTACTTAATATTATAGTAAGTCTATTTAAGCTACTTATTAGTGTTATTATTACTAAATTTATCTCTATTATATTTTATATATTATTCTCTTAGTTTTTAAATAAAGTTTTAAGTTTACTTACTAAAGAACTTAAATAAAGTAGGAGTAACTTTAGGTATTCTAACTAAAGATATTATAAAATACTATTTATTAATATTAAAGATTAACTTACTAAATAAAAGCTATTAAAATATTATAATTAACTTTTTAATAATAAGGTTTATATTAATAGAAGTTAAGGCTTAATATTATAAATAGTACTATAAAGCACTATAGGGATCCTAGGTTTAAGGTACTTAAGTAATTAGTTTAAGTATTTAATAAAAGGATTATAGTAGTTACTATTAAAGGGCTAAAAGTATTTAAAGATTAATATAAAGTTAATAGTTAGAGAACTATAAAAGGAAGGACTTAAAGGTACTTAAGTTCTATTTATATATAAGTTCTGTTTTTATAAATATATCCCTTTATTTCTAGAATTAACATTAAGTATATTAATCTATTACTATAAACCACCTTTAGTATTATTAGTCCTATTCTAAAACTACTTATTATATATTAGTTCTACTTATTATTACATAACTTATATCTTAGTTCTTCCACTCTATAGTACTAATATAGGCTAACGTTACTTATTTAACTACTAAGCCCTTTATAGGGTTACTATTAGAGGTCTATTAATTAATAGGTTATAATAGTATAAAGTATATAATTATTTATAACTAATGGGTTATAATAACTTATTTATTTTATTAATATACCTATATATAACTTTTTATTTCCTTTTTTTAAGGGTTAAATACTATAGTAAACAACTAAGCTATTAAAATATATTAAAAGTAACGATTCTTATAAACCCTACTACTAATATCCGTTACTTATATATAAATAAAAACCCTTTAACTATAGTTTAGGCCCTGGGATATATAGGCTTAATAGAGTTATAAGATTTTGTATATATTTATATATATATAAAGCTATGCCTTAAGGGCTATTAACGCGTTTTTTGCTTTAACAGTACTATAGGCCTTTAAACCCCCTAAATATAACTATAGCCTTTAAAGCTAGCAAAACGTTACTCTAGAGCGGCTATTAGCTACTTTAAACGCCAAACTCCACTTATATATTATAATATACTAGTAGCTTTAAGCTATATAATTTAATACGCCTCTTTAATAAGGACCTTTTAAGGACTTTATTAGATTTAATTATAAGTGAAATTACGTGCTAGCTGTACTTTAACTACTCTATAATTACTTTTATATAACTTACCTTTTTAGAACTATAATTCTTTTAAAGTCCTTATTTTAAGTAGTTCTATTATTTTTATTAAACTTTTATCTTTATAGTAAGAAGAGTAATACTGTTTTTAGAGTGCTTAAAAGCTACGATTTCTTTTATTTATTTTTTATTAGTAAAGTTAAGGCCCTTATAACGTTTACTTTAAAGTTTAGTATTATAAAGTACTTAAAGTTAAGTTGTTTGATTTACTATATTACGTTACTTAAAGAAGAGTTTAAAGTGGGTATTAGTAAGTGGCTTTATAAGGCTGTTTACTATTAACTATACTATAAGCTAATATTTAACTTTAATATAGCTTTTTTAAGCTTCTTAATATAGTTAGTAGTTATAAATATTAATATAGTAAAGTTTTATACGTAGTTAGACTGTTTTTTTGTTAATGAGATAGATTGTTTATTAATTATTATATTAAATATATATACTTAGTATAGTAGTATTAAGAGTAGAAGTGGTATTAAAGGTTTATTTACTAAAGTTTATATAAAGTGTAGTTATTAAATAGTTTATAAAGATAGTTTTTTTAGTTATTTAAGAGAAAGTAAAAAGTTTAGTTTTAGTTATTAATATAGTTATAGTATTCTATTTATTAGTTTACTACTTAATAAAGCTATTAAAAAGCTTAATTATAAATACTTAAAAGCTTTTATTGTTTAGTATATTATTAGTAAAGCTGGTATTTAAAGTAATTACTAAATTGTTATTAGGGTTATTTTTTTTGTAGTTAAATTTAAAATAAAGAGTGTGCTTTATAGAGAGGTATTTAATTACTTATTCTACTTCTTTAAAGTACTTAGAACTAGGGTTATAGTTAAAGTATATAAAATAGCTTACTATAAGGGCTATATTTAGCTTTATTATTATTGTACTATATATAATTAAACTAACATTACTTTAGTAATAATTAATATTTATATATAAAGTAGAGCCTTTGTAAGGGAGTAGTTTAAGTAATTAAATTAGAAAAGTATATAGTTACTTTATTTATAGGTTTTACTTTTTTAAGTACTTAATAACTTTATTAATATAAATAAACTGTAAGAGTTAAAAGTGCTTTATAGTATAGTTGTAGATAACTTTAATTTTTAAGAACTATTATAAGTCTTTACTACTTTTAAAAAAATATTACTTTTAAAGTACTTTTATAAGTAAAAGGGCTTTTTTATAGTATTTAAAGGGGAAGTATAAAATATAGTTATTAATATAAAAAAAAAAGATAATATAGTTGTGTATTTAATAGTAATTCTTACCTGCTATACACTTTAGTTTAAGTTTTTTTAAACTAGTTTTTAAATAGTGTTACTATAGGAGTAAAGAGTGGTATAGGCTATAGAGTGCTTTATTAAGTTTAAAGATATATTTAGGCTTTTAATACTTAGGGGGTATTTATATATAAATATTTTTATTAAGTAGAACTTATATAAATACGTTTATTATATTGTATTATAGAAGCTTAAAATTAAAGTAGTTTATAATAGTTATAAGTATTTAAAATAATATACTAGTAAGTATTAAAGTGTAGGTATTTTATTTATTTTTTAGTTACTAGTTACTATATATAATAAAGTATACTTTAATTTTAAAAAGTCTTCTATACTTATTTAACTTATATATATATACTTAATAGTATTCTAGGATTTAAGAGCTATTAGTAGTACTTTTAAAAACCTCTTTTTAAAAGTTAGTTTTATAATAGTTTTATAAATAGTTTACTTTAATTATTTATATTAAAATTATATAAGGGTAAGCTAATACTTCTAAATAAAATATAAGTAGGGGCTAGAGTTTTTACTAAGGAGTACTAGGAGTGGGAACTTTAGTTTATAGTTAGTATAGTGCTTTGTGCTTATTTAATAAAATTTAAGTACTTATAACCCCTTTTTATAGCTGAATTTTACTATTAGAGTATTTAATATCTATATTTTAGGATACTCCTATAGTATATTAAATACTAGGGGTCCCTTTTAATAAGTTATAAGTAACTAAGTAGTTAATTTAAAAGTAGCTTTACTATAGAGTATTTTAAAATAATAATAAAGTACTAATTAAAAAAGTAGTTTTATAAAATATTTATTTATACTAGGGTATATAAATTATTAAGGCAATTTAGTTTATAAGCTTAGTTATAAATACAGACTAGTAAGGGTTTATAAAAAAAAGGGTTTTATTTATTAACTTAGTTATAATCTACCTTTCTAGGTATTAGTTTTTTTTAATTAGTACTTAAAAAAATAAAGTAGGTGAGTTAAGAGGAGTAGGTAGGAGTTTAAAGTAAGTAAAGGAGTATTTATAGTTATAGGGTTTATTATTATTAAAAGTAGTATTACTTAAGTTAAGTTTATTAAAAATATTATTAGGAGAGTTTATAAAAGGGGATACTTTATTATTTTTTTTATTTAGTAAAAATAAATAGAGCTATGTTTAAGAGTTAGTTTTACTAGTTATAGTAAAGCTCTTTTAAACTTACTTAGTAATAGTTTAAAAATTAAAGTTATTATAGTTACTAATATGTAAATTTAAGTTATTATTATAGTATTCTTTTTTATTAAATATAATATTATATATAGTAACGATTGTTTTAGTTATAGGGTTCTATATTTAATACTAATTTATAGATATATAGTTAATAAGGAAGTTTATAAAGGTACGGCTATAAAGGTAGTTAAGACGCTTTTTTTTAAACTATATAGTAGCTATAAGGGTATATACTTTGTACTTATATAATTTTAAGTATATAAGGCTTAGTTTTGTAGTTTTATTATTATAGAGTTATTAGTAGAGTGCTTTGTATAGGGTTTTTTAATTAAGGGCTACTTAGGGTATATAGTTATAAAAATAGGTTACTACTTTATAGATATTAAACTATACTTTGTAGAGTAACTTACTACTTTTATATATTATTTAAACTTTTATTTTAATTATAGTACTAATATACTTAGTACTACTATTTTAATTTTATATATATAAAGTAAATAGTTTAATATATTTACTACACTTTTAGAGGTTGTTTATAAAGTAGTAGTACTTTTTAATTTTACTATTATACTTAAAAGTAAGTATTTTAATATTATATTAAACTTTTAAAAATAAAATAAACTTTTTAAAAACTTTAATAAGTATTTTTATACTATAGTTATATAAACAGTAGTTCTATAAATACTATAAAACGTAGTTAGTAAATACTAATACAGATATAAACTTATTATAGTTTTTAGTATAGGGGTAGAAGTTAAATATAATATACTTACTAGAGTAGGTATATATATTACTCTTTTATAGTTTATAGTTAATAATTTACTTTACTTTATTAATACTATAAGTATTATAGTTTAAAAGGGTATTACTAGGCGCTATTTTAGGAGTAATAGAGATTTAGATACTATAGGCTAATAAGGAGAGGTGCTAGAGTGGTTTAGGGCTAGGGTAGCTAAGCTACTAGTACTATATTTTTTTAAAGCCTTTTAGAGATTTTTATTTTTATTAGGAGTACTTTATTTAATAGTATAGAGTATATATATACTAAACGGCTTATATAGAGTTTTTATATATAAGTACTTTATTAAAAAGCTTATTATACTTTAATACTCTTTAGTTATATATAGTTTTAATAAAACTAAAAGGGGAGTAATTAGATTTATATAGTATAGAGTACTATTTAAGGTACTTATTTTACTAGTACTTATACTTATAGAGTTAGTTATAAAAGATAAGGTTAGTTATTATAGATATATATAATATAATATTATATAAGTATAAGTTAAATTATTTATTATTAATTAATATAATATATATACTTATATTTTTATATTCTTTAATTATAAGGGGCTTAAAGTTAGTTTATAAGTAATTACTTATACTAGTTATTTAAAAGTTACTAAACTATTATTTATTTTTAAAAATATAAATAAATATACTAAAGTTAAAAAAGTAGGAGTCCTTAAGGGGATATAGTAACGGGCCCTTGTGTTAAGTAGCTTAAAATACTATAGGTAAATATTTAATACTTTTTATATAGTAACTATATAGTTATTAGTTTTAAATTTTTTTAATATACTAGATTAGTTATTTATTATTTATAAAGTTTTTTTAACTTTTTTATAGTAATAGTTAAGTAGCTTCTACTCGTTATATACGTGCTTTAGAAAAGTATAAAAGTAAGTTTTAAAGTGGTAGTATATAGAGTATATTAGGTAGGAAGGGGCTAATAGAGTAAAAGGAGTAGGAGACGCTAATAAAACGTTACTCTATAATCTTTTTAAGTTAATATTATTATATTTATAGCTATTAAAGTACTTAAGAGGGCTATAGAGAGCTACTTTATTAATAGTAAAAGTGCTTTATATACTTTTTTTATATTTTATAGACTTTAGTATTTATTTAATTATAGTAGTTATTTTAGTAATAACTTTATTAAAACTATAATTATTTTAGCTATTATTTATTATTATATAATAACTTTTTATTTAAAATTAAAGTAGTAAGTAGTTAAGGGAGTAAAGTAGTTTATAAATTTATAGGTCTTTTTTATAAACTACTTTAAGTTTAATAGTATAGTTTTTATATATATTATTAATTTATATTATAAACTATTTTACTATAGTAGCTTTTATTATAAGTTATTTATTATAGGGTATAGTAAAATAGTTAATATATAACTAATTAGTATACTAGTAGTATATACTTTTTATAAGTTTAAAGTATTTATAGAGGTTTTAAATTTAAACTACTAGTTTTAAAGTACTTAAGTAGTACTAAATTTTAAGCTTTTTAATAATAGTACTTTATATTTAAAAAATAATAGTATTTTTAGTCTTTTTTTACTTTTAGTATATTACTTTTATAGTATAGTATAGGGATAAAGAGTTAATATAGTACTTAAGGGCCTTTTTAAAAAGGTTAATTATTATTTTAGTATAGTAGTAGTTTACTACTTTAAATAGAAGTAGGAGGTTCTTTTTTAGAAGTACTTAAGGAAGAGGGTTTATAGTAAGTTTATTTACTTTGGATTTTATAGTTTAAGAGTAAAGGGCTTTTAGTTTAGGACTATAGTAAGTAATAAATTTTAAGTAATTATTAAAGTATAGCTTTTAAAGTAAAGTATTATTAATAAGGGGCTTTAGATTTATAGAGGTTAGGTTAAGAGTTTTTTATGTATTAAGGGTGTTTATAAATACTTAAAAGTTATAGAGTTATAGGTACTAAATAGTTAAGTTATTAAGGATAGTTTTTTAAAGGGTTAAAAGGATATTTATAGTAATTTTTATATTTAATAAAGTAATTTAAAAATAATTAATTATATATAGTAAAGGGGGTAGTAGAATAAGACTTTTAATTATAAGATTTTGTATATATTTATATGTATATAAAGCTATACTTTAAGGGCTATTAATGCGTTTTTTGCTTTAATAGTACTATAGACCTTTAAACCCCCTAAACGCAGCTATGGCCTTTAGAGTTAGTGAAACGTTACTCTAGAGTAGCTATTGGCTACTTTAAACGCCGAAATCCACCTATACGTTGTAGTATGCTAGCGGCTCTAAGCTACGTAATCTGACAGGAGCAAACGACTCGCAGTAGTCCACCAGTAGTACTCGATGTGTGAGCTTAGTTTATCTTAAGGCGCTGCCTATAGGCATAACGTGTCTTGGTTTGTATTTGTCTTGGCCTGCAGACGCCCTGCTCACACCTCCGGGGAGCTCGGAATTTCACTGCAATTTTAACCCCTTCCGAGGTCTTCTACTTGACTACCCGGAAACGCCTTTTGTTGTAGGCCCGGGAGATATATATACCGGGATGCGCATTTTGGTCTGTGCGGTGGTCTGCTCAAGGTTGCATTTCAACATAGAGACTGTTACTTATGTTCCTATACGCGTCGTTCACAAGAGTGTTGTGTGCTGTTAGTTGCCAACTAAGTAGGAAATTAATGTTAATGTTCGTGACATATTATTTAGTAGGTCTCTATAGATCAGCCCACTGATAATAGGTAAGGAGATGGGGTGGAGCTGCCCTTATTATAGGCGAGAGTTCTAGGAAAATGCCTGTTTTGGCGATCAGAAGCTACTTTCACAGGTGCATAAACAGGCCACGGACGATTTGACAAAATTTCAATCACCTTTACAATATGTTTAACTCGCTCCAAGGACTTCAGCATGAGAATAACCTGTTCATAGAAGCTGCCGCTTATATATGTCAGGAGCGGCGTGCATGGACCCGCAGTTGCCTCGTCTTTGAGCTTCGGGCGAATCTCATCTCTATAGCGAACTGCAGGCCAAGCTCGGAGTTCCCTGCTTTCAACCCACTCCAAGGTCTTAACCTTCTCTTTACCCGTGTAATGATACGACGCGTCGTCTGCCATGCGGCCAACAATGCACGGATCCAGCATTTTTTCTTTCACTGCAATCTTAACCCGTCCCGAGACTTGTGTGACGCCCAAGGTAGCTTCACGATGCTCAGAACATTTCAGAACCTATGCGCAGCCCCGACCCAGGTCGCGGGCTCTATTGCCGTCAGACGCGCCTTGCACTTTCAGAACCTGTCTATAAGCCCCACTACCTAGCCACAGTGCTTTTGGGGACATGCCCGTCTGTAGTCGGACAATGGCACGCACTTAGACAGTACCTAAGCAGTTTAAAGAAAGAAAGACTACCTAGTATCAGAACTTAATAAAAATCTAAATTGAGACGAGAAGCATAGTACTTACCTAGTTCTCCAAGACAGATTTAGTATTAACACTCCTTTTTTACTACCAGGCTTCTTTTTGCGTTCAGCTGACACCCTTAAGCGGGTTCGTGATGCATGCACTCTGAGTTGCCAGACAATCAGCAAGCTCTCACTGCTTATCTTACTGTGCTGTCTAAAGTTGGACTCACCCGTGCTCATGCATACGTCTTCGTCTTGCCAATGATTTCCCGCAGAAACCAAGCAGAAATTTTGAATTTAACCTCTACAAGTAGATGGCCTCGTCAACCGTGGTCACGGCTCAATGATTAAAAGCAGAGACAGAGTCAACTCATTGCCACTCAAGCCTACGCAACCGGTCAGCACTAACGGAGGGTGTCTCACTCTTCTCTCCAGGGCACGGGCCTTGTACCCTATACTTCAAATTTCACTGCGTTTTTAACCCAACACGAGGGCTTCAATGCCTTACCTAAGTACTTAAGACAGCATCAAGACTGCTGACCAGCCCCCCTGGCGAACCAGACCTCCCGTTGCAAGGCGTCCAGCACCGCATGCCCAGCCCACGCCAAAGTGCTTGGCAGGGCTTACTCTCGACTACCTATCACTGCATTTTTAACCCACCCCGAGCGCTTGACCTTCGTGCACAATAGTTGGCTAGGTAGGCAGGTATTTGCAAGTTGATACGGCGGATGACAACTGCCGCACGGCCAAGCCAGCGCCACAATGCTGACAGACGGGCTACTGACGTGATCTCGTTGGGCAGAAGATCAAGGTTCTAGGTCAGCTACCTACTCCCCTTGTACCACACCTTTTCTCACTGCGTTCTTAACCTACCCCGAGGGGCTCCTGCCAAGCGCACTGGGAACCTGTTTGAACCACGGCTTTCTGATGAAATGAAGTCGAGGCCATGAGGCAGCCATTCTTCACGGCATTATTAACCCACCCCGAGACCGTCAAGCAGCCAGCCAGACGGACAATAACTACTGATCAGCAGTGCTGACTGGGACGTGGTGTGTGCTTTTGCTGCGTTGGTGCTTTGGTGGCATGAGTTGGCGGTTTGCGACGCTGTCCTTCTTGGTGTTTGGGTCTGGTGTCAATTTGTGGCGAGTTTCTCTGTCGGAATAGAGAGGAGCATGCCCGACACAGTTGTAGTGTCGAATCGGACTTACCACAAGAAATGACGAAGGCTTCCCACGCAGGAAACACCAGGCAAGTATTCCATCGGTGTGGGTTAAGAACGCAGTGAAGAAAGGTGTGGTGGATCGGGTCGGTCAGCTGCGCCTTGAACCCCAGAAAAGGCAGAAGCAGCAGCGGTCTGCAGTTTCCCGGCCTTTCTGCACCCCCCCTGACTGCCTCGTATATCTTGCTCTCAATCAACCTTTCGATTTGAATTGACGAGAAAGAGCCTTGCGCGATGGAATGCCTTTTTGCCAAAGTGCTAGAAGCTAGCGAGCCGTTGTTACCATGTTGTTAATTTTCCAGTCCTCTCAGCAGCGAGACCTCGCGTCAATCCGACATGCTATCATGGCCTCTATACATGGCAGATCTGACCTGCTTAGTAACCCTTGGTGGCTGGCTGACGGCCCCGGGGCGAGTTAACAATGCAGTGAATCCCATCGTTCTAGAAGAATAGAACACCTGGACACCATCAGAATCAAGCGCGCAGCATGCTGTAGCAGCATTTTGCGATTGCTTGGCATTGAGATCCCTGCGGCCCCAAAGTGGCTGCCTGCAGGGCGATCGTTAGTTATGACACGCATGGGAAGTTTTGACATGCACGGCGTCGAGGGCAGATGAGCAAGATATTGTACCGTAAAATTCGAAACGTCCTCTACTCTGACTCGATACGCATTACATCGGTACATTATAGGCAGTTGCCACATACTCAGAAGACAAAGACAAACTCCTCGTTCTCCAGGTCCGTCAGGTTCTCAAACGCCCTCGAGCCGACGTTGTCCTGCAGGCCATCCTCGCCGGGGGCGGCCATCTCGTGGCCGTCGCCGCCGGCGGGCTGGCCGGCCTGGCGCATCCTCTCGGCCTCCTCGGCGGAGAACAGACTGGTGTCGATGATGACGGCGCTCTTGCCCATGGCGACGCGGCGGTTGGCGTGCGACTTGTTGAGGAAGGCGAGGTAGGCGCTGGCGGCGATGACGAGGAGCATGATGACGCAGTACAGCGCCAGGTTGGACCGCAGGCCGCGGGAGTACCTGGGGGCCTCGGACGGCCTGTAGAGCAAGGGGCCGACGACGTTGCCGACCGACTGGCCGATGAACAGGGCTGCTGACGTGCACTTCCTCTTGGTGTCGCCGGCGGTGTTGGCGGCGGACCACGAGTAGATGAGGGGGCCTGGCACGTGTTAGTGATGAGCCCAGTCGGGCTGTTGGCATGGGGAACTCACTGATTCCGGGGTAGACCGAGATGAGGTAGTATCCCACAAGACGCGCGGCTTTCTGGCTGGCGTCGGTGGGGAGGACCATCAACATGACGCAGCCGGCGATGGGAGGCACGCAGAGCGCGGCGATGACGGGGCCCTTCTTGTGGATCTTGGTGGCGATCCAGGAGCCGCCGATGGTGGCGACGAGCTGCACGGCACCGAAGGGGATGTTGAAGAGGATGGTCTGGAAAGAGTCGAAGCCAAAGGACTTGACAATGAGAGGGCCAAACGTGGAGATGCCGCCAGAGGGGATGCTAGGGAATTGTTAGCCATGGTTGCGTAGAGAGCATCAGGGAACGCACGAGATGGAGAAGATGAGGGCGAACCAGATCCACGTCTTGATATCGCGCATGCTCTCCCAGAAGTGATCCCATCGCCACTCACGCGACATGACACCCTGCTGGTTCATACGCAGACGCTCAATGGCAATGACCTTGTCGTTGTCGTTGAGGAACTTGGCCTCGACGGGGGAGTCGGGCATGTAGAGGAACATGACGATGGAGAAGGCAACGGTGATGATACCAAAGAACATGAAGATGATCTGTAGGGGTTAGCGAGGAAGACGACAGCAGAACGGCGGATTTACCTGGTATTCCTTGAGCTTGGACGCGATGTGGCCGAGGCCGTAGGTGATGAGACTGCCAAACTGGAGGGGGTAAGCAACTATCGGGATTTGTTGGCAAAGGAAGACATACCATGTTGGTGAAGCCGTTCATGGCATACCAGTAGCTGATTCTCAGCGTCTGCTCACGTCGACGCCACCACATCTGGGTGATGGCGACGAAACTCGGGGCCACCGAGGCCTCAAAAGCACCCAGGAAGAGACGGGCCGTCAGCAGGCCGCCAAAGTTGTGGGCAGCGGCCATGCACGACAGGGTGACGCCCCAGAAGGCAACCATGCAGCTGGTGAACTTGCCGATGGGCAGCTTGACGAGCAGCCAAGCCAGGGGAAACTGCATGACCAGCTGGGCGAGGTAGACGATGGAGCCTAGCCACGAGTACTGGTCCCCGACGAGGCCCGTGTCCTCGATGAGGCCAAAGACGGAGGCGTACGAGAGGGTAGACTTGTCGATGCCCTGGAGGAAATACACGAACAGCATCAGGGGCAGGATGACCATATCAATGCGCCTCAGCACGCGCTTGTTGTCGGCCGGAGTGACGATGATGCGGTGCTCCGGCGAGGCGCCGGACTTGCCAAGCAGCTCCGCGGCGGCATCGCGGCGGTGGTGAGCCGGCTGGGGAGCATTCTCGACCTGGTCGACGGGGGCTTTGTTCTGGTCGTCGGCCATGGCGCCGGCGTCGTCGTGGGAGTCCTGGGGTGAGCTGGGACCGGGAGAGGCGTCTGGGTGGTGCAGGAGAGGGTCGAGTTCAGGACGGGACGGTCGAGCAAGCCGTGAAAAAGGAGGGAAGAGGCGACGTGATATGGAAGACATGGCGGCCGACACGCGCCCCCCGGACGAGTCGTCGACTCGGTCGCCGAAGGACCAGGGGGGGCGTGGTCGTTCGTTGCGGCGCTGGTGTATCTCTGGGCATCGGGACAAGACCTGCTAGGCAGGGGAGGGAGGGATGTTCGGCGAAGATCCGCGAGGTCTTGGGAAGCTTGTTGCGGGGGGAAGGGGGTGAGGATGCAGACGTGATTGGCCGGCAATGAGGCTCAAGAACGGAATGAGACGGAATTGACGGCTTCTAGAGCAGCTGCCGCATTGGCGCTCCAGGATTGGAAAGTTGTCCTCGGGAGAGCACTAGACCGTATGTTTGGTAATAAGGACCAGGGGCCAGAGGAGAAAGACGAATCAGGGCATTATCCGAGTGCCGTCCCGGGGGTGTATGGGATGGTTGTCGAATGACACGTCTGCAAAATGAGCAGCTGGCGGGACGAAGACCGAGGGATGAGGCATCACGAGTGGCCAGTCGCAGTGTGTGAAGGGGAGGGAGTGGAGTTGAGGACGGTCAGCAGTGTGTGAGGAATCTGAGCAGTACGTAGCAATTTTGGCTTCTCCGCGCGGGGAAGGAAGGAGGGAGCACCCAGCTTGGGGAAATTTGGTTGCACCTTCCCCAACAAAGTCCCCAGAGGATTGTGAGGGGTGCGGGGAAAGAGGCCGAATCCACGCCATTTGGCATGGAGAAGGCCGAGGTCCTCCGACGTGATTACTGATTGGCCCAAAACTGCCGGAATCGACCCACTTCATGGACGTCGAGCGACTTTCGCGGCGGCAGGCACTCGAAGCGACCGCAACTTCTCCGGCTTTTTACCGTGTGATCCTTTTGAAAAACGAAAAAAGAAGGATACACCGGGAATCCAGCGGCAGCATGACAGTTCGCAACCCACTGCGGCTGCGACACGCTTCACTTGCGAGTCACAGAAACTCGGATGCATTGGCGCTGTCATTGCTGATACGGCAGGAACCTCGTCGAGCCCCGCACTGCTAGTGACGCTAGCCGTATTGGGGGCGGGTCGGCCGACGTGGAGATGCCGCCCCCGTTTCGGACGTCTTCTCCAATTACACCCCGCGAAGCAGGCACGACGCGGACCCTCCGGTGGCCCTCGGGCTACCATTCTCACGAGTCCCTGGAAGTCTGGAGTCGTGAGCCTGTTCACCATTGGCAACTCTAGCCCCCGTCGTCCTTGGAAACGAAGCGATGCTCGGCCTTCATCCCATCTCTCGTGACGCCATGTCGGCCGAGGCCCCGACGAGTCTGCCGCTCCCCTTCCGGACGCCAGCTCTCACTCGTGCCCCGCGTTACCCCCCAGTCGCGTCTGCCCCTCCTCGACGTTAAAACACAGCAAGCACCAGCGTCACGATTGCGTCTCTGAGCTCCGAGATTCTCTCAGAACATCCTCACATACCGCCACAATGCTCATCCAGAACGAGAGAACACCCACAAAGTACGCGCCGCAAGAGGCCGCAGGCGCCGCCCTCGCCCCGGTCTCGCTGCAGCTGCAGTCCTCCGACAAGGAGATCGAGCCCTTCACCTTCACCTTCGAGGTCGTGAGGCCGACCGTCTTCCGCACGACAATCACCTCCGCTTCGCGCCCGCTGCCGCCCTTCCCCAGCGCGCACCGTCCCAGCCTCGACTCGTCCCCCAAAGACGTCGAGTCCGCCACTCCTTCAGACTCCTCCCGCTCCTTCACCACGTCCGCCGCGAAGGCGACCATCGAGTGGTCAAATGCGCCCATCCTCTCCCTCCACCTCGGCAAGGACGGCGCCGGCAAGCCCCTCCACCAGGACCTGCCCTTCCGCTCCTACTCGGCCGACGGCCCCGGCATCGCCCACTACACCGCCTACAAGAAGGGCACCCTCCACGTCGGCCTGGGCGAGAAGGCCGCGCCCATGGACCTGAGCGGTCGCGGCTTCGCCATCACCGCCTCCGACACCTTCGGCTACGATGCCTACCGCACCGACCCCCTCTACAAGCACATCCCGCTGCTCATCAACATCACCCCCGAGGGCGTCGTTGGTGTCTTCTCCACCGCCCACTCGCGCTCGACCTGGTCCATCGGCTCCGAGCTCGACGGCATGTGGGGAGCCTACAAGGTGCACCGCCAGTCCCACGGTGGTCTCGAGGAGTACATCATCCTCGGCGCCACCGTCGCCGACGTCGTGCGCTCCTACGCAGAGCTCGTCGGCTTCCCCCTGCGCGTGCCGCGCTACATGATGGGCTACATCGGCGGCGGCATGAAGTACAGCATGGAGGACACCCCGCGCGCCCACGACGCCATCATGGGCTTCATCAACAACTGCGAGAAGCACGACATTCCCTGCACCGCCTTCCAGATGAGCTCCGGCTACACCGTCGCCGAGGTCGAGCCCAAGACGAGGAACGTCTTCACCTGGAACAGACACCGCTTCCCCGAGCCGAGGGAGTTCACCCGCGAGGCCCACAAGCACGGCGTGCGCCTGCTGGCCAATATCAAGCCCTACGTGCTGGCCACGCACCCCGAGTACAAGAAGCTGTCGGAGGCGGGCGCCTTCTTCAAGGACCCGCTCACCGGCCAGACGGCCGTGACGCGCCTTTGGAGTGCCGGTGGTGGTGAGAGCGGCGAGGGCAGCCACATCGACTTCACCAGCAAGGCCGGCTACCAGTGGTGGTACGACGGCGTGGTGGCTCTCAAGAAGGTCGGCATCGACGTTATGTGGAACGACAACAACGAGTACACCGTCCCCGACGACCAGTGGCAGTGCGCCCTCGAGAACCCGGACCTTGTGCCCATCCCCAAGGGTCTCGATCGCAAGGACGTCGGCATCTGGGGCCGCGCCATCCACACCGAGCTCATGGGCAAGGCCTCCCACGATGCCACCATTGAGGGCAAGCCCGAGGAGCGCCCGTTCGTGCTCACCCGCAGCGCCACCCCCGGCACCATGCGGTACTGCGGCAGCTCCTGGAGTGGTGACAACGTCACCGCCTGGGAGTCGATGCGCGGTGGCAACTCTCTCGCCCTCAACGCCAGCTTCTCCCTCCTCCACGTAAGTCTTCAATCACATATTCGAGGGATTTCCCATTACTGACTTACACCCAACAGTGCTACGGCCACGACATTGGCGGCTTCGAGGGCCCCCAGCCCACCCCCGAGCACCTCACCCGCTGGATCCAGCTCGGCGTGCACTCCCCCCGCTTCACCATCAACTGCTTCAAGACCAGCGACGCCGACAACCTCATCGGCGGCGTCATCGAGCCCTGGATGTACCCCTCCGCCACCCCCTCCATCCGCGCCGCCGTCAAGCGCCGCTACGAGCTGGTGCCCTACACGTACGGCCTCAACCTGCGCGCCCACCGCACGGCATACCCGCCGCAGCGCTGGACCGGCTGGGGCTACGAGTCGGACCCGGAGGTGTGGACCAAGGAGATCAAGAACGGCGACACGCAGTACTGGTTCGGCGACGCGCTGCTCATCGGCGGCGTGTACGAGCCGGGCAAGGACTCCGCCAGGGTGTACCTCCCCCGCAAGGGCGACGGCAGGGACTTTGGATTCCTCAACACCAACGCGCCGTTCGAGCACTTCGAGGCGGGCAAGTGGCACGACGTGCACTCGCCGTGGTACGCCAGCATCCCCGTGCTCGCCCGCGTGGGCGCTGCTGTGCCCGTCGGCCGCAACCTGCCCACGACGTCCCGCGCCGAGGAGGACCCCGAGTTCCCCGGCCAGGCCAAGGACGACTGGCGCGGCGTCGAGATCTTCCCCCCGCCCGTGCTGCGCGGCGACGCCGTCAGCGGGAACGAGCCCGAGGTCGAGGCCAAGGACGTGCAGGGCGTGGCCTTTGAGGACTCGTGGCTCGAGGACGACGGCATCTCGCGCGAGGTGCAGGCCGAGTACAAGTTCGCCATCCGGTACGAGATCGTCGGCGAGGAAATCTCCGTCAAGGTCACGGCGTCCGTCGTCGAGGGCGCGAGGGAGAAGTGGGAGCCGCTGTGGGTGTCCAAGGGCATCGACGTCGTGCTGCCTATCGGCGAGGAGAGGACCGTCGCCGGCGGCGAGGCCAAGGGCCTGGATGCCAAGGGCCGCCGCGTGTGGAACGTCGCCGTCTCGTGGGAGTAGGCTGCATGGTCTGGGATTGGGATGCACGATTGAAAAGTTTATGTACGATTGGACGACATGGTTGATCTTGGGTAAAATCTTAAATCTACGAGCGTTTGGATGAACTGGTGTTCAGTTGCTGTGATGCACGTGCCTTGTCGTTGAGGGCGGTTATGAAATATGTGGTTGAAACGTTCAAGTGAATGAATCAAGCTAGGAAAAAGCAAAACAGGCAAGACATGCAGAGCCGGAGAATCTACTGATGTTCTCAGACTATGAGACATGTGCAGAAACGACAAAAAGCAAAAGAAATGTCCTCGGGGAGGCTCGAACTCCCGACCTTTGGATGTCCCTGGCTTTTGATGCCCGGGTCATATTGACTTGTAATATGAGACCAACGCTCTACCGACTGAGCCACGAAGACTTGGATGACAGGAACAGCAAAGTACTGGTACATATTGGGTGGGCAGTGGGTTCTTTTTGTCGTAGCCGACCATGCGGGTCCGCGATGTGGAACCTCGACGCGGGGCCGTCTGAGTCTCGGACTCTCGGTACGAACAACACGCACCATAGGGAAGGCAGCACTGATACCTAGGAACAAAGCACTCTTAGGCGGACGGCTTCTACCCGTGTGTTTTTAGCATTGCGTGTTTTCGCGTCCGGGATGCCATCAACACCGGCAGGGGTTGAGCATCCCGGCCCGGGCAAAGCGGCCTGCCCCGCCGCGGAAACATCACGACTCAGCCTCGCTCCCCCCACGCGCCTTGAGCGGCTCCAGACCGTGACTCAGCATCAAAATCAGCTCGAACCAGCGCCGATGGTTTAGTGGTAAAATTCTCCGTTGCCATCCAGCAGCGTCGGGGAGCCGGGGGTTCGATTCCCCCTCGGCGCAAATTCTTTTGCTCGTGCCGTCTCTAACTTCTCTGAATGTTGTACAGATGTTAGATAATCTCTTTTTAGCTGTGAGTAAGGCTCGCGGCCTGGGTTGTATGTAGGTAGGCTAGGCGGCTGGCGTGGCATTTCTTTTATTCCCTTTTTTTTTTTTTTTCCGTTTTGTGTTTGTCCCTGTCTCGATGAGTGGTGGTACGGATTGGAGTTGAATGGGCGTGTTTGAAAGCGAAAGTTGGCGGCGATGGCCGGTGCTCCCCGGCCGACGCACGGATCCGAGGCCGGGCGCCGTCCGCGGACCACGAGCGACCGCTGTCACGAGAGCGCGGCAGGGGCGAGAGAGCTTGATAATGCTTAGCTCGGTACGTAGGACATACCTAGGTTCGCGCGGTAATAGGTATTCCATACGCACCGTAGCAATGGTGACGAATACTTGGTGAAGGGTGGTGACATCGCGGGGTGCCGCTCCCTTCTCCACCATGACGCAGACGAGTGACAACACGTCGCTCCATCGGCGTGGGGACTCGCGGGCTCATCGAGAGATCATCATGACAAAGAAACCCGATGGTTGGGAGAACGGTGAGCTAGTTATTTCGCATAACCGGGAATTGGATTAGTTTCTTCCACAAACGGAATGGCATCTTACTTGGATGCACGTAAGTACCCCTGCCCTGGATCTAGCAAGATCAAACACCCTGATACCACGCGCGATTTGTGCGTTCGAGGTTTGGAATCTCCCCCGAAGCCTCCGTCGAAGATTACAAAGCATTGTCGGCTTTGAAGAGGTGGGGAAGGACTCCTTAGTTTCTCCACTGCTTTAGTAAAGATGCCGGACGGGATGAGGCAAAAAGCGAGGATGGTGAGGTGATACAAAAGGGAGGCGGTGGTCCTGGGGAGGTTGAACACCATGAACAGACACAAATAACGAACAACCATAACCATCTTCAAACCCAGCCTAAACCTCCACCACCGAAATGGCACCCGCAAGACACACCGCCGAGGCAGTCGACGCCTCACCCCTGGCTCAACCCCTCCCCTTCGCCTTCAGCGGCAAGACGGCGCCGAACCGTCTCCTCAAGGCCGCCATGACGGAGCGCCTCTCGACCTGGGACGCCAACGTCCCCGAACGGCGCGGCGTGCCCACACCGGAGCTCATCAACGTGTACCGCCGCTGGGGCGAGGGCGGGTACGGCGTCGTGCTGACGGGCAACGTGATGCTCGACTACGACCAGCTCGAGGCTCCGGGGAACCCCATCATCCCTCCCGGGGCGTCCTTCGAAGGGGACCGCTTTGAAGGGTTTAGGAACGTGGCGGAGGCTGCGAAGAAGCACGGCAGTCTTTGCTTCGCGCAGCTGAGCCATCCCGGGCGCCAGGTCGCGGAGAACGTCAACCCGCACCCGGTCTCCGCCAGCGACGTGCAGCTCGAGGGGGAGGTCATGGGCCTCAAGTTTGCGAAGCCGCGAGCTCTCAAGGAGGAGGAGATCAAGCAGGTCGTCGAGCAGTTTGCGTACGCGGCGGAGTATTGTTACAAGGCGGGCTTTGATGGCGTGCAGCTCCACGCCGCGCAGTACGTCCCTCCTTTTCCCTCTCTTCTCTCGATGCTTGAGTCGTACTGACGGATGATAGCGGCTACCTCCTCGCCCAGTTCCTCGCGCCGAGCACCAACAAGCGCACCGACAAATACGGCGGCAGCCTGGCCAACCGGGCGCGCATCATCCTCGACATCGCCGCCGCCGTCCGCGCGCGCGTGCCCGACGAGAGCTTCGGCCTCGCCATCAAGGTCAACAGCGTCGAGTTCCAGGACGGCGGGTTCTCGACGTCCGACTGCGCGGAGCTCTGCGCCTCGCTGGAGGGGCGCGGGTTCGACTGGGTCGAGCTGTCGGGCGGGACGTACCAGGACCTCGCGTTCACGCACCGGCGGGAGTCGACGAGGAGGCGGGAGGCCTTCTTCCTGGACTTCGCGGACGGGATCCTCCCGCAGCTGAAGAAGACCAGGGGGTACGTCACCGGCGGGCTGAGGACTGCCAAGGCCATGGTCGCGGCGCTGGAGAGCGCCGACGGGGTCGGGCTTGCGAGGCCCGTGTGCAACGAGTTTGACTTCGGGGCCAAGTTGACTCGCGGCGAGGTGGGGGGTTCGATCCGGACGCTGCTCGAGGAGGACAACTTTGCGGTGACGAACGTGTTGGCGGGGACGCAGTAAGTTAATCTTCAATCTTCGCTGTGGTGTTCGAAGATGGATGCTGACAATGTGACAGAATCCGCCTCGTCGGGCGGGACAAGGAGCCGCTAGACCTCAGCCGTGAGGACCACAAGGCGGTGTTCGAGGCGTCGATGCAGAAGTGGGCGCGGGGGATGGCGGACAACAGCGACGGCTCCAAGTTTGGGTACGTCGACGTCGAGGGGACGGAGCTGGAGCCGTTTGGCACGCCCTATGCCGCGGCTGCTTGAGTGGGCGATTGATGGGCATGATGTCGGGTATCATGCTGATGATGCTGATGTTGCTGATGTTGGAGGGAAGCTCCGAATGAGAAGTTGCTAGAGGCTAGGTACACAGTGTACAAGAGAGTGGAAGGGCACGTGACACACGGGCCTCCTCCATACGTGATACATGATGCATGAAGTCCATATGTGATGTATGCGTGGGGGAGATGGAAAAGTGTGGAGGAACAAAACAAAAGGTCAACGGGCAACTTTTTGGAGATGTGTCGGACGATGAATTCGGCAATCCGGACATGTTTTAAGAGGCACAGATGACGGACAAGGTTGATCCCCATACGACGCAGCGCACACGGAACTCGTGCTGATCTCCCGGTTGATCAAGTGAGATCTGACAGGTGCAGCTGCAACTCGACGAAGGATCCAATCGCAAAAGTCAGACTCGATGTACAAAGTGTCAACCAGATCTGATATAGCATCTATCATTTGATCTCTTCGCGATGTAGCTGGGGCCCGTCTAGAGCAAGCTCTCGTATCGTCACAGGGTGATTAAGAGCTACAGGGATATGATCTCCAACGCCTCTGCTCATCTAAAAGGGGCGAAAGTATGCGCCACAAATAGGACCAAAACTCTCAATATCCTGGAATCACAGAGTTTCGGCGTCTCGTGGCAGTTCAGATGCTCAAACTCAATGGCGTCCTATTGTTCACGAACTTCAGTACCTAACCCAAATGAGTCTCGGTGTGCAGTGACCTTCACCGAAATGACCCACTTCCCCGCTAATACGACCTCACGCTGCTGGTGCTGCGCTGCCCCCAGGCCATCCCTGCCGTTTTCAGGGGCCCTTCCAGGCTGGCGCCCGCTAAAGTTCAGCACCTGTTTGTCACCGTACTTAATTTCGTCCCATCTGCCGGGTGCCAGCTCCTTCCTCCCCGCCTCCTCCTCCTCGTTCCCCTTCTTTCCGTCTTCAACACCACCACCAAATATCACCAGCATCATCACCACCACTGCAAACAATCATCGACCTTCTCTGGAAACCAGCATCCACGGAAATGCCACTGGCACCCCGAAACACCTGCTAGATTGAGCTACACACTCTGGTCATCATGTACGCGCCATCCCTCCACAGTGACGTAAACTCCCCAGCTCCCGACACCAACTGACGAAACCACCACAGGATCGAGCCCTCCCTCCGCGTGCGCCGCGCCATCACGGCCAACGACGCCCTCCTCGTCAAGCGCATCCTCCGCTCCCACCCGGGCATCCTGCACAACCCGGACTACTCCCCCGAGGGGCTCTCCAACTCGAACCTCCACCTCGCCGCCCAGCTCGGCCACCTCTCCATCTGCCGCGTGCTCCTCGACCTCGGCCACGAGGACCCGGACCCGGCGCTCAACGAGAACCACCAGACGGCGCTGATGCTCGCCGCCGCCGCCGGCCACACCGAGGTCGTCCACCTCATCTGCGAGCGCGCCCCGCACGCCATCCTCCGCCGCGACGTGCGCTGGCGCGACGCCATCATGGAGGCCTCGAGGGGAGGGCACGACACGGTCCTGCAGATTTTGTTGACGTACGTCCCCGGCGGCGCGAGGGACGCCGTGCAGCGCGCCGACCTCGAGGGCAACACGGCGCTGCACTTCGCCAGCGGCAACGGCAACCTGCTCGTGCTGCGCACGCTGCTGGCCGCGGGCGCCGACGCCGAGAGGCGCAACATGTGGAGCTGGACCGCCATGTCGTACAGCGCCACCGTGCAGGCCGAGGTGTACCTGAAGGGGCTGGTCACGGAGGTCGAGAGGCGGAAGATGGTGAGGAGGGACGTGGGAGACCTGAAGAAGGCGGGTGCCGTGAGGGTCGTCGAGGAGGACATTGAGATTGCGGACTGAGGAGGGACGACTACGCACTGCGGCAATGGACTCGCTGAAGCCGCGTGGAGCTTTGTGAGGCTTGACGAACTGCCGGGCTGTGGATGGACGACATCATGCCATCATCACCGACACCCCGCAGATGCAGCTCGAGACCACGCGACCGGCGACGCTGCAACGGACTGCTCAGAGACACCACGCCTGCCACCAAACGACGCGCCTACCAGCAACGACGCGCCAGACTCCCTTTGCAAAAGGAGGCCATCTCGCAACCGGAGATTGGCAATCAAAGACAGGGAGCTGCGGTGGAGACGGACGACGAGTGAGGCATCCGCAGCTTCCCATTGGTCGCCGACGGGACGGCCGCGCCGCTGACTCGGCCACCTCCCTTTTGGCGGCGAATGTTGGTGGAAGCTCAGATGGCTGCTTCGAGACGACGCTGGGGCGATTGCACGGGCCGGATGTTGGCTTGCATACGCCCAGGGGAAGAAAGGGGGAGGGAATATGAATAGCTTCAGGGGGAAGACCCGTGGACCTGGATTTCGGGACGGGAATAGATTGGGCACAGCCACATTTGACACGCGCCACATTTTGCGCCGCACGTCGCCGGCCCAGCACCACAGAACTCACTTTCGAGGATGAACAATACAGATACTGATTCACCAATTCCATGATCTTGATTTCCGACACACACGAGACTGAATCTCCCTTCACCTTTGTGACTTGCAAGATTCGAACGCCGACCATGATTCACTGCTCCTACAGACGCCCCCTCCCGCACCAGTTCGTCCCAGGCCAGGCGCACCGCAAGTCTGCATCACCTTCGTGACTGCCCCGATCATCTCATCAAACAGCCACAAGTCATTCATTCTCCCCCTCCGACTCAGCTACGATTCACTGCCAACCTCACCCTCACCAACAGCAGCCTATAAAAAACATCAAACAATCCGCAGTCACTGCTGCTCTCCAACACAACATCAAACAAGCAAACATCACTCCCGCGCAACGTTACAAATATCACCCCCTTTAGTCAACACATCTCCCATCCATATCATCCCTCGCACAACATCAACAACCGTGGCGTCCCAGACCTCCACCCCCGCAACGCAAGGCGACGTAGAAGAAGAAGCAGCGGAATACCTCCCCTACCCGGCCAACAAGCTCATCATCGGGCAGTACTTCCACTGCTCCCCGCGCGGCTGGTGGGGCTGGCTCATCGTCGGGACGTTCTACGACGAGCGGAACCACGCCGTCTGGAGCACGCAGATCTTTGCGCTGCAGCGGGACGTCCGCAGCCGGGCTGGAGGCGAGAGCGAGAACGAGGGCGAGAGCGAAGAAGAAGAGGAAGAGTCTGAGTCCGGTGAGTCACTCCGCTTGAACATTCACTGTTTTTCGTTTGGCGAGGATTCACTCCATCTCGAGGCGAAGAAATCCTGGCACTATTTAAATAGAACTTTTTGGGTGCTAACTTCTTCCTTAGATTCCTCATCAGACTGGGCTTCGCAGCTTACAAACTTGAGCTTTTCAGAAAGCAACAGCACCTTATCTTCACCGCCGCCCCGCGAAGAATATCACCTGTGGAACCCGGCGCTCGCAGGCCCTGTGCCAGGACACTGGACGACGCAGTACGATCCCGCCATCGGCATCTGGGTCAACACCTGGCAGCCCGACTACTACTAATCTCGCCAATCTCCTAACAAAAAAAAAAAAACATGTCCAACCCCCTCAACGGCCCGGACGCCGACCCGTGCCGGCCCCCCTGGGGCCCCGCGACGGGCATGCAGCTCCCCCGCTACGGCGAGGCCTACATGCCCCACCCGGGCTGGGCCCCTCCCGCCCCCGGAGGCTACGGCGCAGCCGGAGGCGGATACGGTAACGTCGCCTACCACCCCGGAGCGTACTATTCTTACTCAACCCCGCACGCAGCAGCGCAGCCGTACCCGGGCTCGACGGCCTACATGTACCCTCACGCAGGCTACCCCCCTCCGACCTCGTACCCGCTCCAGCCGTCCGGCCAGTCGGCGCCCTACGCGCGCGCCGCCCAGGGCTACCCGTCCCTCGACCCGCGCAACCCGGCCGCGCAGCTGTCCAACTCGACGGGCGGCACGGGCTGCGAGCCGGGCTACAACTACTTCTTCCCCGCGGCGCACACCAAGATCCACGTGTTCCGCACGTCGACGCCGCCGTGGCAGCTCCCCGCCAACGCGCGCATCCAGTTCTCGGCGTTCCACGTGCCCGTCAACACGACCCTGGCAGATATCCTGAAGGGGTTCGGCGCGACCAACGCCGCGCCCAAGAAGAACAAGTGCTTCGAGATCGTGCAGGCGGGCAACGGGAAGTGGTACAAGGGCCTGTGCTTCGCGGGCGACGACAAGGACATGATGAAGAAGAGCATTTCGGAAGTGGGATGGGACGCGACGAGGACGGGGCAGCCCGGCGGCAAGCCCGTGGTGTGTCTCTGGCTCGTTAAGGACTAGGCCTCCTCTGGGAGGCGGGCGGCCTGGGGTCCGGAGGAGCTTGTGACGTGTTGGGAGTGGGAGGATCGAGTTGGCAAGTTTTAGTTTTTGAAGTTTGCTTTTTTGCGTTGCAGGTTTTTGATTCTTTAGCTTTGATACCAATTATTCTCTTCTATAGGTCTGGATTTACGTGCGTGGTGAAGGATGTGCGGTGGTGATGTGTGAGGCGGAAGGAGAAATTGTCGCCTGCTCAGACATCATATGCATGAAATTAGAACCCAGCTGGGATAGAAGTACCTCCCTTTCTTCCCCTGTCTTCAGAATTTTGAAGACTCACAGCGAATGCTGGCATTGCGATGAGTTCCTGAAGTGTCCTGCCTCAGTACAGAGTTGGCGGGGGTTGAGACCTTTGAAGGATCAAACGACAGAGTTGGCAAGAGATGTTGATTACTATCTATGTACAGCTAGAATTTATATGTGTCATGTCCTCGGACAATAGATACGGTTTAGAAATTTCACAAATGTTCGAGACAACTGCGGCGTCCCCTCCAGCGTTGGTCTCGGTGGCAGTACCGGGACGCTTCGCAAGGCTCATGGTCTCGACTGCAATCAGAGGCACTGGGAGTACCACTCGTTCTGCTTGGTGCAGGTCGAGCCCGAGGCGCAGGCCGTGGGGCCGGTGTACCCGGAGCCGCCGCACTGGGACCAGCGGGCGGCGGTGCCGGCGCCGCCAGCGTTTCCGGAGGGCTCCTCGGCGGTGGGGGGAGCGGTCTCGACGGGCTTGGCGGCAGGGGCGGTGGTCGCGGGAGCAGGAGTCTCCTCGACCGGGGTCTCCTCAACGGGCTCTTCAACAGGCTCCTCAACCGGGGCGGCAGCCGGGGCCGAGGTGGCGGCGGGAGCAGCGGTGGACGAGGCGACGGCATCCTCCTTAACGGTCGGGGCGGCGCCAGCAGACGACGCAGACTTGGCCCACTTGCGGTTCTGGGAGAGCTCGTGCCACCAGTTGCGGTACATCCAGCCGTCAAAGTCGGTGATCTCCATGGAGGAGCCGGCGAGCATGATGAACTTGGACTGGCCGGTGGGGGTCCAGTCTGCGCTTGTTAGTTGGGGTCGATCTGGGGTTAAGAAAGTGCCATACCGTAGACTGCAGTTGTGTTAGCATGCATTCATCAGGGGGGTGAGACAAGACTTAAAATCGTCAAGACCGAAGGTGTGTCCCTACAAAACATCACGTCAGCAAAATCCACTCCCAGCCCCAGACCTCAACTCACCATCTCATGGAGCAGGATGTGGATGCTCTCCGAGTCGAGGTTGTTGATCATGTACTCGCGGCCGATCTGCTGGCCCCAGCTGTAGCCGAAGCCGCCCTGCAGGCCGTCGGTCAGCCAAAGCGACTGGCCGAAGTGGCGCGCAGCACCACCCTTGCAGCGGGAGTAGTCGTCGTCCAGGTGGGCATCGCGCTGGCAGCCGGGGTCGCAGGCCGGGATGCCCTCGGGGTCCTTGAAGGTCGTGTAGACGTCGATGCCGTCGGTGGAGCCCTCGAGGAGGGCCTTGTCGCGGACGGCCCAGCCGACGATGTTCACGGCGATGTCGTCATAGGGAAAGCCGTCGAAGCCGTACAGCCACTTGAACCACTTCTGGTACTGCGCCGCGTAGGTCGACGCGATCTTGGTGCGCTGGGCGGCCGTGACCGTCGCGGTGGAGTCTCAGCGGACGCAGATGTTGAGGGAGCTGTCGTCTGTCAGGGAACGTCCTGTCTGTGCTAGGAGTTCGGGACTCACCCGTTGTTGGCCATGATCTGGTCCCAGCCCTAGTTCTTGTTGTTGAAGATGCTGCCGTCGTACGTCTTCTCGTAGTGGTCCCAGACCTCCTTGAGCGGCGCGACAAGGTCCGCAGGCGGGTTGAAGCCGGACTGGCGCTTGGCCGGGCGGTTGCGGCGCTGCGGGCCAAAGGATGTCGCGGGGCCGGCGGTGGCAGCCTCTTCGGAGAGGGCCTTCCAGACGGAGCCGTCGAGGTCGGACTTGGCCGAGGTGGCGGAGAGGGCGAGGACGGACGAGGCCGCGAGGGCGAGGAGGGAGGCGGAGGCGAAGGAGGGCATTTTGCTAGTGTTTCTCGGGGTCTGTGAAAGGAATGAATTCGACGGATTGGCGTGAAACGAATGTGCTGTTTTCTGGTTTTTCTAGAAACGATTGACGATGGTTAGGAGAGGAGCGGTTGGAATGTGAACCGGTCAGATTCCCTTTACACGCTTCCGAGGAAAGAAAAAAAGAGAGAGACTGGAGAACAAGAGCAAAAGAGCAAGAGAGAAGGCACCAGGTCGGTGATGGTGGCTTGTCGTGGGTGATATACATGGTCGCTTCTGCGTGCCTGCAAGTGTCGTTCCGAAAAGGGGGTCCTCTCCGTAGCCCATCCATCTCCTCCCCACAACATCAGCAGACGTCTTTGACAGCGGCCCCCCAAAGTTGACGATGTTTGCTGGGGGATATACCGAGAAGGGAAAAACTAGACGGAGCGGTCTAGACCAGAAAGTCTGGAGCCCTGCTTTTCAGAGTCTCTGATTGGCGGGAAGGCTCGCGGAGACACCCGGTTGTCGAGATTAAGGGCGCTCGCTCTCGTATGCGCTCGAGAACAACCGAGAGGACGTCGGGGATATACTCGCGCCAAGGCGCTACGGAGTGATGGCAAGCAGAGAAATTCCATGGTGGGCGCGGGGCCGAGGAGGGAAAGTCTCGCCTTGTGGGGAGGCCATCTTATTTCGTCGAGCTGGCGAGTATCCGTATCGGATACGACGGGGGTTTATGGACATGGGGCGATGCTTTGATTCTTAGTAAGGGGTGATATTTCGACCAACGGACGTTGACGTACCGTGTACCATGGTAGACCGTTTGAATTGGTGATAACAGGGTTCCTCCTGGTGCCGTTGGACGAAGTTGTGTATGTTCGGAAATGCTTCGAGAGGAAACCTAGGCCTGGCCTGGACAGGAGCTTAGGTCGATGGGTCGGAGCTCGGATGATCATCCAAGACGCCGGGAGACCCACTTCCATATGGGACCCCTGCAACCTTATCGCCAAGCCCAAAGTACCTAGGAACCCGTCTGGGTACCTACCCTTAGCTTGCTCTTGAGTTGAGCACATTCTGTACAACTGGACCGAATGGGCTGGTGAAGGAGAGGGGGTTATCGGGGTACACCCAAGGAAACCCACGGTGCCTGGCCGCTGACGTCACTGAGGTAGAGGGGACGCAGGATGCACCTATCGTGGTGTACGTTCTGAGGAAAAACGTGTTGTGGCGGAGGGAGCCCAACGACACGACACCTCCAGGCACCAGTATCTTGCTCCCTCCAGTCTCGGGCGCATCAGTCAGCTTGCCAAGGCAAACTCCAGCCAACCAAGCTGCTGAAACACTTGAATCTGTACGGACACGTTCAGGTAGTGGTACTTCTGGTGTATAGGTACCAGTATGTATAAGAAGACTAATAGCGGAAGGAGGGACTGAAGCTCTCCACCTTCCATCTCAACGTCAGCACCGATACCCTTTTTTTCTTCTTCTTTCTTTTCCTCGCCGTGCGGTATCACCACCACGTGACCACCACCCCTCTTTCCCGGCGGGACCTACTCGACATTGGAGTCGACCTGCCTGCCGGTGATAGCATCTCCCCCGCCACCGGCAAACCAAAAAGATGCCCACAGTGTACGGGTACGACATCCCGGCGCGCAGCCTCGTGTCGACCTCCATCGTGCTCGCGCTCCACTACGCCTTCGTATGGTACTTTGACGTCGTTCCGCGCGGCTTCCGCGACTACGACGACCCGTACTGCCAGGCCGTCAGGCTGCGACAGCTCGAGGAGGACTTCTACGCACGCACCCCGCTCCGGATGACGGACTTCTGGTCGCCCAGGCCGTGCCGCGTCAACAGCAAGGCGGAGGTCCTCTTCCACGAGGCGCTCAACCACGCGACCCTGATAGCCCTGCCCTTTGGCGGCGCCTACGTCTGGCCCCAGGTTTCCGCGAGGCGCCGCTTCCTTTTTGTGATGGCGATGCTCTCGCCGTTTTTGCTTTTCGGTCTCTTCCTGGTTCTGTTACGTTGCGTAAGTCGACATCCCGTCCCCGTGCGACGGCCCGGGCTGCGCGGCTCCGGCTGACGTCTGGAACTTCGGTAGCTTTGCTACCTACCCTAGGTACCTATATCTTGGAGTAGTCTTGACGGTTCGCGGAAGAAGCGGGGCCCTCTTGGCTCGTTGATTGACAGATGCTTGGTGACGGAATCCCAAAGATCCGTGTATATTGTTCTTTTCCCGCAAAGAAGCTGAGAGCGGCATGCTTCTCTAATGAATCAAAATGACAGACCTCGTTGTTTGTTAGTCTCACCCTGCCCTAGGCCGCCTTGTCTAGATCTTGACGTCTTCACTACGATTGTCAGGAACCCGTAAGCACTAGCAACCCGATAGCGAGGTATCCCCTTCCAAAGCCAATAGGCTTTTATCCGTCATCAGAACGCACTTCCCTGCCTTCCAAGGCGTAACGGGATTTCCACGTCTCAATATACCGAGAACCTCTTTTGTCTCAACCCAGGATGGTCGCACACTAAATTCTCACAGTTCTTTGCCTTTTTTTCCTCTGTCCCGCTTGTGATTGGACCACCGCCCACCACCAGGAAAACAGGAATTCGTTTTTGCGATCCTTCGGCGATCGGCAATGACGGCGCTGGAACGGGCGTTTCTACCCTCATTCGCCGCATCGGTCGCAGCCTGAAGGATCCCGCGCGCACCTATCAACAGTGCTACCTAAGTTCCTCCTACAGAGATGCCTAGGCCCTACATTCGTCATCCGGTCGTCGAGGGGGAGCAGCGATGTCTGATAAAATGGGACAGCCTCCCTTGAAAGTGCCCGCCGGGGCATATCTTGGACACCTCCGCCGTCCAGCCGCCTCTCGCACCTACGCTACTGGACCTCACCTCTTCGGCCTCGACTAGCTGGCAACAATGGCCTCGTCGCTCTGGTCCCCCTCCGCCCTGGCGGCCTGGGTCGCCGCCGGCGCCGTCGCGCTCTACCTCCTCCGCCTCCTCGCCCTCCCGAAGCCCCTCCCGGGCATCCCGTACAACCCAGAGTCCGCGGCCCGGCTGTTCGGCGACATCGTCCACCTGCGCTCCGCCCCCTCGCGGCGGGACTGGTTCTCCGCCACGGTCCGGCGCCACGACAGCCCGCTCGTCCAGCTCTTCTTCCTCCCTTTTACGCGGCCCATCGTCATCTGCGCCGACCCCGTCGAGATCCAGGACATCTGCCTGCGCCGCTTCAGGGAGTTCAAGCGCAGCAGCGTCGTGGCGGCCATCTTCTGCGGCGCGATCCCGAACCACCACATCACCATGGCCGACGACGACCCGCGCTTCAAGAAGAACAGGGAGCTCGTGCGGGACCTGATGACGCCCGCCTTCCTACACGAGGTGAGTGCCTAGGAAGCATCGGCAGGGTTTCTGACAGCTGACCGGCGTCGAAAACTTGCAGGTCTCCGCGCCGCAGATCTACGACAAGGCCACGCGCCTCCTCGAGCTCTGGGACCTCAAGGCCCGCCTCACCGGCGGCCGCCCCTTCGAGGCGGGCAGGGACATCCACAACGCCGCCCTCGACATCATCACCTCCGTCGCCTTCGACCTCGACCCCTCCGCGACCGTGACGGCGGGCAACGTCGCCCACTTCGAAAAGGCAGCACCGGCCCCGGCCACCAAACCAGAAGACCCAGAAGAGCCCGTCGACCTGCCCAATCTGCCCCTCAGCCCCGAGACCGAGTCGTTCCACATCATCACCAACATGGTCGGCACCGCGTTCAAGGCGCCAAGCCCGCGGCTCAAGAACTGGCTGATGCGGCGGACGGACCGCGTCAGGAACGCCTTCGCCAGCGAGCGCGAGTGGGCGGACAGGGAGCTGACCCAGGCGGTCGAGAGGCTCGAGGCCGCGGAGCCCCCGCGCTGCGCGATGGACCAGATCATCCTGCGCGAGAGGTCCATCGCCGAGAAGGAGGAGCGGGAGCCGGACTACTTTTCAGAGACGATCAAGGACGAGGTACGCTTCCAATCACCACTCTACCTATTGAAAACCACGTACTGACTCCGCCGCAGCTCCTGGGCTACCTCGTCGCAGGCCACGAGACCACATCCTCCGCCTTCCGCTGGGGCCTGAAGTTCATCTCCCGCCACCAGCCCGTCCAGTCCCGCCTCCGCGCCGCCCTGCGCGCCGCCTTCCCCGACGCCGCCGCCGAGAACCGCGCCCCCTCCGCCCGCGAGATCCTCCGCTCACAGATCCCCTACCTCGACGCCGTAACCGAAGAAATCCTACGCTGCTGCCGCACCCTCCCCATCACGAGCCGCGAGGCCCTCGTCGACACCCAGATCCTCGGCCGGCGCATCCCGAAGGGCACGCTGGTCATGTTCCTCGCCAACGGGCCGGGCTACCTCCACCCGGCGGTCCCCGTCGACGAGTCGCGCCGCTCGACGGAGAGCGCCAAGCACGCCGCCAAGCGTGCGGGCGTCTGGGACCCGGCGGACGTGAGGGACTTCGTCCCCGAGCGCTGGCTCAAGGCGGACCCGGAGGACCCGGGGAGTGAAATCTTCGACGGCAACGCGGGGCCGTTCATGACGTTCGGCCACGGGCCCCGGGCGTGCTTCGGGAAGAGGCTGTCGTACCTCGAGATGCGGTTCATGCTGTGCCTGCTGGTCTGGACGTTCGAGATGCGGACGGTGGACCCGCGGTGGGACGGGTCGGAGGCGCTGGAGGGGCTGACGACGGATCCGGTGCAGTGCTACGTCAAGCTCAGGAAGATTTAGGGTAGACGTTTCGAAGTCTTGTATATGAGACGCGGGAGAATGACTTTGGTATAACGTTCCAACGTGAAGAGGATAACAGTCACCATCTGATGGCCCGAGTCCTCCAACCAGTGCTACCCAAGTCCTTTTCACTGACGAGGCCAGAAGGCACGGCGAAGACAATTGGACTTCTTCGGGAAATATTTCGCCCGATAGAAGCCAGTCAACGAATTGCATCGTTTTGCAGCATAGGCTGAGATGGGCTCAAAAACACCGCAACCAAGCCTCTGCGGCGTCCGTCATCTCTGTTGTCTGTCCCTCGTCCTTGCTGCCAGGCTCTTTCCTTTCCTCCTTTCCGAGCTCTTCCTACCTCCATGTGTGGGAAGGACCGTTCGTTCGAGGCGCGACGTCACAGGATTCAAGTAGAAGGAACAGCCGTGAAGGGTATCAATCATTAAACATCGCTCAGACCAGCATACATACACACGATCATCGCCTCGGGAACGACACCACGAGCACGAGCCCAACCCACTTGGAGTTCCGAAACCTCGCCCAGCGCCCCGCGACCCACACGAAAACGTAAAGACCCAGCAGCGACGAGAAGACCGCGTCGCACACCATCACGAACTGCTCCACCGGGGGCAGCCTCCGCCACGTCGAGAGCAGGCAGGCGGCCATGCCCGCGGTGGCGACGTGGCGGGCCGCCCCGGCGAAGAGGTAGGCCTCCGCGGCGCGCACGGGGCCGGGCTCGGGCGAGAAGAGGCCGAGCCGCGGCGGGACGCGCAGGAGGTCCGTCTGGACGGCGAACCAGCGCGCGCCGAGGGCCTGGAAGAAGGCGTCGTCGCGGGAGCGGAGCGGCGGGATGCCGAAGAGCCTGTCGCGCACGGTGAGGATGCTGGAGCAGACGGCGATTGAGATGAGCTCCTCCGGTATCTCGTAACCGTAGACCGTAGGCATTTTCGGGTGTGGCGTAGTCCGGAAGACTGGTAGGCCAGGCGTCGGGCGAGCTGGGATGATAAACGTTGACCTGGACTCTGGAGTCGGGAACGAGGTTGGTGGCGATGCGGCAATGGTGACGAGAGGGTAGGTTAGGTGTGTTTGATGTTTGGGTGGAAGGCAAGAATAGAAGTCCCTCCTCTAATGCAGTTCCTGCTTTTTATACGTAGCTAGGCATCAGTAACTAGGTATCTCGCGGCATATTTGACTACCTACCTTGGTGGGCTGGTAGGCTTCTCCGACCCGGATGGCTCGCTCTCCATGTCAATATCAGAAAGCATGGTCGTCGTGTGGCTTCAGCCTTCCTCCACCTCCGGTCAGGTTTCCGGCTCCCTCCGCCACAGCATTAAGTTTTCCATCAGGCGCCCAACGCACGCCACGACGGATACCCGCATTAGCTGCCGCCATCAGCCTTCAAGGTGGATTCTCCAGGCATACGGATGAGACAAAACGCTGAAGTATACCACGGGCGTTGAGTGTGACATCACACTGGTGCAGCGTCCAACTAGGCAACTGAGGCCTGAAGGGTTCGTGAAGATGGTTGTCTACCTATTGTTTGTCACTGGGGTCTCTGTTGTCCGTCTCTGTTGTCCCTGTCCATCACTTATTGTCACTAATATTCTGCTGCATTATCCGGCTTAAAAAGAAAAGGCACTCACACTGTGCTTAGGTAGCTCCAGCGACTGCTCATATCACACACAACCCGCACAGTTCTCGAGAACACGATTCTTAAGAGCTGAGCGCTGCTGGTATTCGCTATTGAACGAAAGATTCTGGCAGGCGGGACTAGAAATACCAAGCAGAAGGATTCAATCCGTCATTCCATCCCTTATTCCACGTTCGGCGGTCCCAATATCTGTATTTTTCCTCGTCATCCCTGAACGCACCCCCAAGGTCCGTGAGCGGCGAGCGGAAGGGGAAGTTGGTCTTCACGACCGACCGGCCGGCTGCGATATCCCTCATGGCCCGGGGAAAGTCTTGGAAAATGTATCCCACGAAGTATCCATCATTGGGCCTATGGTCGACTTGCTCCTGTCTCTGATCGAACCAAGACAGGCCGTGCGTGTTGCCCTGCTGCCGCAGGCACCTGTCCCTCGCCTCGCGCCACGCCACGTCGTGGGAGACGGTGCTGTCAAACATCCCCTCGGCCTGTACGGCGATAGTGCTGCCGTCCAACAGCATGGTGAAAGAGCCGGGCGGCATGCCCGCGGCCTCGAGGGCCAGGGCCTCCGAGATCCACGGCCCGAGGGCGTAGGAGACGTCCGCCGCAAGCATCGAATGCTGTAGTCCTCCTCCCTGGAGGTCGATGACACCGATCAGGTTCCAAAAGACGTTGTGGAGAAGCGAGACCCGGCGCTCGACGCGGAGGAGGGGGTTCCTTTTGCACGTCTCGACGAGGCCGAGGGCGTGACACTCTGGGTCGAACGAGGCCACGCGATCCTCGTGCAGCACAATCTTCCGGATGCTTTGACGATGGAACTCGGCGTCTCTCTTGAAAGCAGAACGGAGGAAGGAGATGGCGACGGCGGCCGCGGACATGCGGCATCTCGGAGCGTGCATGTCTGCTCCGGGGTGGCCCAGCCGGGCCAACTGCCGGGCCAGATACCGGGGAAACAGACACCCTGCTCGCTTCAGCTGCGCAATGTTTCGGTCAGAAGGATCGTCCCAGCGCTCCAAGGAGCAGTTGATGATCGAGTCGGCGTCCACGCGGCTGTCGGGTACGGCCTCCTAGGGATAGTCGTCCACGTGGTATCTCCAGGCCTTTCTGACGGCCCAGGCCACGAGGGTGGGCTCGTCGGCCTGGGCGTATTGCATCGCCCTTCTCGAGAACCGGCGGTGGAGGGAGGGCGCTTCGCCGTAGTGTCCCCTGCGTCTGCGCTGGCGTGGGCTCCCGTTTTCGGCCATCATTCGATCCACGAGAGGACCGTACTGCGGGAACTCTGCCTTGAGCTGCTCGGCGGATGCAGGTTTCAAGCAGCCCCCGACGTGCTGCGAAAAGTACTCGAGGGAAACGTCGACATTGTACAGCCACAGGCGTTGAAAGATGACATGCCTCTGTTGATACTCTCCCGCAAGGTCCACGGTCGTGAACGTGATGGCGTTGACGCGCAGCCCAAGGCCTCTCATCTCGTTTGCAGCTTCCTTGCATGTAAACATGAGTGCTTGGTCGATCGGCCCGTAGTTGGTTCTCAATCTGAACGTTCCCGACGCGAAGGCATCGTTGTCGCAGATGTAGCCTCCGTCGACCCTAAGATAATGTTCATAAATCGCGTTTCGAACCTCTCCTGGAAAACTGAAGAAAGGGATCATTGACGAGAGGATGATACTGGTAGCCATGGCGTAGAATGAGGCTTGTGGTTAGGAGGTGTCACGGTCAGAAACAACGCATTACGAGCTGGCAGTGCCAGTAGCAGGGGAGTGGACTATACGAATAAACGCGTATTTCTGATAGATACACTGGCGACCTGGTTGGCGCGAGAGTGGAAGTGACAACGTATTTACCTATCCATGTAGGTATTTCTACCAACCAGGGTAGGTAAGTTCGTCAGCTGTCCCTAGCACTATTCCTTCGACTCACACAAGGAACAGTAGGCGCAATCGACGACGGACGGGGACGACAGGGACGACGGACGACAGGAGTAACAGAAACAAGAGACGACAGGAGCAACATGGATGAGGAAAGGCAAAAACGACAGGATCGAGGGAAGATGGACGCAATAGTTACAATAGTGACGGGCGCTAGGAAGAGAAGTTAAGACCAACCAAGGCTTACTACCTAGTTCACTGTACGTTTCTTGATGCTATTTGTACCTACCACCTACACAAGCAGGAATTCCAGACACCAGCAAGAGGGAGGCATTGCTAAACAAGAAGTCGCGTTAAAGAAAGTTTCATCGTGAGTTCCTCTACTCTAGATGTTGACCAAAGAACCGACATTCCAAATCTCATTCCAAGTCACCCCCATCGCCCTTCAGCAGCCTGGGATACCGAGCCTCATCTCCCCGCTGCACCACCGCCTCCAGGAACGCAGACAGAACAGGGCTCATGCCCTTCCCCTCCGCCTCCTCCGCCCACTCCTCCATCGACAGGCTCTTGAACGGGCGGCCGAACCTCTTCTCCATGTACCCCCTGAACTCCTGCACGGGGACGACGTTGTCCTCGGTGTGGTGCAAGAACCGCACCGTCCCGTACGAGACACCAGCACTCTCATCCTCGAACGATCGCGCAACGGCCGCCGCAACCGTCGGCAGCGAGCACATGTCCAGGAACCCGTCGAACGTGGCCAGCGACGGCACGGCCCCGAGGAGGGCCGAGTACTTGTGGATCATGTTGACGGCGTCGAGCTCGTCCGCGTCCTCGGACATGAGGTACCCCGCGCGGTGTATCGTCACCGACAGCCCCGTCGCGGCGGCGCAGGCTTCGAGGAAGCGCTCGCTGGCCCATTTCGTCGACGTGAAGCCTTCCCTGCCCAGGGCTGGGGGTGGGTAGTGGCGTGCTGCAACGGAGCGCTCCGGGTAGGAATTCTGTCCGCTGAAGAGTACCACACGCGGGCTCGAGACGTAGTGGAACGGGATGTTGCGGGAGAGCGCGAGGTTGGTGAGGAATCTCGTCGAGTCGACGTTCTGGGAGCGGATGGAGGCGTAGGTGTTGAGGCACGAGCCCTCGGCGCCGGCGTGGATGATGAGGTCGACCGAGGACTCGCTATGCCGGCGGTGTTGGTCTCTGGTCCGGGGATGGATGCCAGGTTACCGCGTGGATCGTCGTTGTTCATCCGGGGAGACAATCTCGCACTGGTCTGGAAGATATTCGCTGTTGAATCTCGGAAAACCGCGCCGTCGGAGGAGGAGCTTTAACAGCTTACAAGCCCAGGCCTTTGGTTGCCCCTGTCAGGAGGACAACTCTGTCTTTGGAGGGCAGTTCAGCCGGTCTCGTCAAAGCAATATCCTCAGGAGACTCAGCCTGGTCTCGCCTCCAGAACTCTGGTCGAAACGCTCACCGCTCTGCAAACTCCTTGGCCCCACGGATCGCGGCCGCCATGGAGCGCAGCGTGCTCGCCTCAAAAACTGGAGCGGCGGAAACTCCCCATTGCTTCGGATGGCTTTCGCGGCCTACGAGGCGGCAGTTGCCGAGGCGGAAGAAGTCGGTATGGGGCGATGGGCATCCGCCGACGGCACCGCGGTGTCCAGGAGGACGGCAACTGACCTGGCAGCTCGATCTCAAGCGGACAAGCGTCTCCAGGCTTCGCTCGCTGACCGCCCTGATGGGATCGCGTCGACCGCCCTATCGAAACTTCCGCTGCGGGTGGCGAACAGCTCGCGACGGGACGATGATCGAGGGACGCATGTACTCTGGCAGCGGGAGGCTAGCCGGCAGGGAGTCGAGGTATTCTTCGAGAGCTGCGGCGTTGGACCCAGTACTGGACGGCCTGAAAGCAGCAGGCATCTTATCCTCCCCCGCGCACCGCGAGCGGCTTCGACTTCGGCGGTGGCGAGGACGTTGGCCGCAGGCGATCGCCGGACTCGATTCAGATCCCGCGGTCCTGACCCGCTGCGTGTCGCCTGGTGCGGCGCTGGCGACGAGCGACCATCCTGACGAACACCCAGTCCGTGCTGACCTGCTCGCGACAACCTGGCGAACCTGTTCGGGTAGCGAACGGATCAGGGCTGCTGGACGCAGTACAAGTCCGGACGCCGCAGGCGCGGCGGCTTTCCACGCCGCTCCGCCGATGCGGAACCTCCACGCGCATCGTCGGTGACCAGGTTCCGCGTCATCGACGACGTACACCTGACCGTATCCGGACCCGGGCCGGGGACAGTATAAAGTCGTCGCGGTGGTACCGCCTATCGAAGTTGCCGATCGTCTCCGTCGACCAGCAGACGTGGCGCCTGCCTGCTCGCTGCGGCATCGCCTGCCTGAACTGCTTCGCAAGCTGCGGCGTGAAGATCTCGCCGCCAACAACAACGGTCCGGAACGCCGGTTTCCAGGCATCGCTGTCGAGCGCGTGCTCGAAGATAACGCCAAACTCGATCAGCATGCGGAACGGAGCAGCGTCGCCTCGTCGCGAACAAGATCCGCCACGGCAGCAGGGTCGCGACGGATCTCCGCGGAGGCGACGACGAGGGTTCCCGCGTTGGCGAGGGCGATGGCGGGAATTTCGAACGGCCAGAAGATCGAAGCCACGCCGCGTCTGCCACGGAACTGACCTCGCCCTCTGGCCGGACGCCAGGCCACTGGCGGAGGAGGCCACCTGATCATCGTCTTCCTCGATTTCCTGCGGCGAGGAGGGCGCCTTTGGGGACGCCGGTGGTCATCGTGTGGAAGAAGGAGGACACCTACCGGCGCGTTGAAGACGCCGAACGGTTCGGTGACGCCCTGAAGATCATGCAGATCGACGTCCATCGTCGATCCGCGAAGAACGAGGCGTAGTCTACGAAGGCTCAAGATCGCTGGGGCATGGCCCGGCGTCGTCATCGATGAGCTTCGAAGGACTGCAACGACGACCTGGAAGCCGGCGTCGACCTGCACAGCCTGCCGCGGTACGTGGAGCTGTTCGTCTCGAAACCAAGGGGATCGAATTCGTCTCGGCTACGCAGTGGTCACCAGGAGATGTCGATCGGCTTCGTCGTCTTCCTCGGCGACCGCCTCCAGCCAGGGGCGTCGACGACGAAGGCCAGGATCGAAACGAGGCCGGGAGCTGGCGCCGGCTCCAACGACGCCTTCGTGGCGATCAGGACGACTGCCGCCTCTGAAGCCGCGCGTCCTGAACGCAAAGGTGAAGCAGAAAGTCGTCGCGCGTGGTTGTATTGGCTTTCCCGGCGTTCATGCAGTTCGAGCATCCGCGACTGAACGCCGAACTCGGCGCCGCCGATGGCGTCCAGCTCCAGGATCCGAGGCGACGGTTGATGATCGCACCTGGTCTTGGGGCTTCCTTGTCTGCTGGTGCGCAGGACTGGACTCGTCGAGCAGGGCGTCGAGGGGGACGGCGGAGTTGCCGAGCGAGGCGAGGATCTCTTGGCCGAGCAGCACGCAGAGGACTCCGGCATCATCATCTGCCGACCTTGACGCGCGGACGATGTTGATGAGCAGCCCTTGTCGGGCGAACTCCCCTGCACGCGGCCTGTCCGGCGCGCCAGGCCGAGATGGTTCGTCCGGGAGAGCCACTGAGACGAGGATGCAGGGACGGCGGTGGTGGAGACGGCGTCCGCGGGCCTGCTGCTCGTCTGCTTCACTCGAGATACGAGGTCCACGGGAAGGACGGTCTCGACGATGGTCGTGGCGTATTGGTTCGTCGCCTTTCGGGTGGCAATTGTGCAGCAGGAAAGGAGGCCGCGTCGGGCGGGCCATCAGTTCATCTCGCCTGGAGCCAGTTCCTTGCGGCGCCGGATTCGGCGAGGAGGCGCGCCGACGGAGAAGTCGACGGACTGCGGGATGGACTGGGGACGATGGCTTCGCGCTGGCCGGCGCCGCGCCGAGTCCTGGAGGAGGAGGTCCAGGTGACGCCCGTCGTCGTGGTAGCTCGAGAGGTGAGGTGCTGACCCGGTGGAAGAAGTCCCGGAGGTGAGCCGAGGACGATGCCTTCTTCCAGGTCCCATTGGCGCGTCTTCATGGCCTCGTACTCGGCTTCGAGGTTTTAACGAGGCATCGTCGACGAGGCGGAAGAGGGCACAAAAAGGACGTGCCGGGCAACTGCCGCATTAGAACACGCCTGTTCCCAGGTCGTAGCGTGGCTCATCCGGAGATCGTGATGCCGGGAGACCACAGCAGCGGAATGCATTCTCAAACATCGAACGTTCAGCAGACGCCGCCGAGCTCGGCCATGGACGTCTCGTTGTAGGTCGTCGGATCCTCGAGGAAGCCCTGCAGGAACCAGAGGCGGGCTTGGGCGAAAGACATGGGCGCACTCCGGTGGACGACGCGGCGGATCTTGCGCTCTTTGAAGTAGCCGTCCGCCTGCTCGTCTCTGCTCTCGCTCCCGACGGATGTCATCGGCGTCGGTGGTGATGCATCCGGGGTTCCAGGAGTAGTCCTGTGATCGGGCGTAGTAGAGGTGGTGATGTACGTTGATCCTACGTTACCGTGCGCATGGCTGGTCATGTTATGGACTTCCTCACCTCGGGTTTCGTTTCCGCTATCGCCGAGAAGCGCCGCTGCTTTCTTCTTGTTCGCCGCAAGGCGGACGCCGTTCTGCGCGCAACGAATGGCGACATCCGGAAACGCCGCTGGGATTGAAGCACCGAGACCTCGACGCCGACGATCTTGCGTTCTACATCTACCTCCATGACCAGCAGCGAATTCCGGCCCGACCTGGTTCGAGCAGGAGGTCCGTCTTCGCTGCTGCCGAGGTGCGCCGGACTCGACATGCCGCTGGGCAAGGCCTCGCCGGACATCGAATACCGCACGTCGTCACCGCGAGGAGGCCGGCGCGGCGGGTCCTCGGCGACGACGAACGGCACTCCTCGGCTCGCCAGCAGCCTATCCGCATGAAACCGATCTCGCTCCGGAGCTGAAGGCCTCGGCCTCGTTCGCTCGCCTGCTTCGTGCCAGCTCCCGTGCCGAAGGCGAACCCGGGCCGGCCAGCGAGCACGCCCTCGGCGAACGCGGCGTACCTCGACGCAACGCCGTCTTCGAGAACACCGCACGTACTGCTGCGCAGCTTTTTGGCGACGATGGGATCCTGTAGCGACGACGTACCGTGTCGGAGATCGTACCGGCCGTCGATGGCGGAGCCACCGGCCACCAGCGTCGATCGCCGCCGGCCAGCCAGCGAAGGTCTTGGCCATGATGGTCGGACTGCCCCCAATGCCAATGACGCTGCCCGTGGAGAAACTGATGAAGAAGTCGACGCTCGGCAGGAGTTGAGAAAGACGGTCTGGAGTTGATCTTCGTCGACGGGACGCAGGGCAGTCCGGGCCAGAGGAGACGTCCATCTGCGAGAAGAGCTTGTCCGAGAGGACCATGGAGCCGTTGCAGACGCCGGCGATGGGCACGCTGCTCACGATCACCCGGAAGATGCTGATCGTCGACAACCATCGCAGGCGCAGTCCATATCCGTCATCGGCAGGGATGGTGGCTCGGAGCAGGACATGGACTCGATCCTGGGGCTGACCTGCAGGACTGCCGCAGCTAAGGCGACGCGCCGGACACTGGCGATGTCGTGCGGTCAGGAAGATACCCGCGTCTCCGGTCAGGCAAAACCATGAAGTACGTCTTGTCCGGGTTGAAGAGCTGTTCGGTTCTGCTGGTTCAGGGGGCGCGCAGATGAGTTATTTTGAGCAACGCGTAGTGATGACCGCCATGCGGTATTGCAAAGTCTTCAGGAGAAGGTTTCCGATGGGCGATACCAGTAGAAAGACGCCGTAGTGATTGTGAAGTCATGTCTAAGCGGTGTGCGCTTCTGGCAACTGGAAGCTGGAGTTGTTGTCCGGGAGACTGGTGATCGAAGAACACCGCTGACAGGAGTGCTGATCATGGTGATGGTTGGTCTGGCGGCTATTATGTTCCTGCAAACTGGTTCAAATGGTTCCGTTTAATCTTGAAGCGGTCGTCGAGGATGCGGACTGGGGCAGACGGGAAGAGATGCTTACGCGGCGTCTTGAATCGCTCCGACGTGGCGACCTGGAACGCCGCTTCTCTCGGCGGCTATCGAAACCTGATCACCCAGTTCGTCGAACAGCAGACGGACCCGCAGCCGAAGGAAGGTTGGCCTGGACTAATGCCAACGTGCTGGCGCAGTGAGTCCGAGACCATCGGCGTCTGGCACCGCTCTCTACGAGAAAGTGATTTGCGTATCGCGCTGGATCACAGACGTGCTGGACGGCATAATCGGCGGTGTCATTCTTGCCCTCGAGGTTTTAATGAAGTACCCTGGCTCTGGCTGAAATGCTGCTGATCGGTTTCAGGAGAAAGCTTCCGTCGGCGGTCTGGATCAACTCGCCGGAAATGATCCTGGAAGCTCGCCATTCAGGCCTGACGCCTGCGGCGAAAACGCTACAACGGCTGGTTTCCGTCATGGCAATCGCCGGATCTGTCGCTGCTGAAGTTAGGTCCGCTCATTCGTTTTCTCATCATGCAGGATCAACACCTCGGTCACCGTATCAGCTCCGTCAGCTGACAGCTATCATCGAAGCCGGAGACGGCTGGCGTCGCGATAACCGACACCGAAATGCTGAAACAGCACATCCGGATCCCGGCCAGCGTCATCCAGGTCTATGATGCAGGAGCTGCTGATCGCGGGCTTCTCGGCGCGGAGGCCGCGGCACGGTAAACAAACATCGCTGAAAGATTCGAGATGCCGGCGTTCTTGGTGGCGATCGTATGCTGATTAACGACCGAAGGCGTCTGGGCCGGTGAGGAGGACTTCGTCGCGCGATGGCGAAGAGATAACGGTCGACTCCGCGAGCAGAGACGAAAGACGTCAGGAGGAGATGGATTGTGGTACTCCTGATATCTGGGAAGTGAACCACAGCGTGAGAAGAACAGGGCGATCTCTGGGCTCGATCATCACCAGATCGCAGGGATTGATCCTCAACGATGGCAACCATCAGCAGCAGGGATGACCTAAAGATGGTTCAACTGACTCGCGGCGTGGTTGGCGATTATCCGCCGCACAGCTACAAACGATAAAGGTGTGCAGCTCTGCATGTCTCCTGATCCTCCCCAAACGCCGATCGCGCCCCGTGAACCCGACGCCGCCTGGACTTCTCGTCCCGCGTCTCGACGAGAATACCAGCCAGCGCCACAACGCCATCCGCTGGGCGGCTTCACCAACCCTCGACCACTTATGACCTGGATCTGCAGGTGGTCCGGCGGCTTGTCGACTTCATGACGCGCTCAAGGTCTACCGGACCCGACAAACCAGGCGGCGAGCACGGCGCCGAATGTCGTCGAGACCGTGAACGTTGACGCGGTAACGACGTCGTACCCGGCTTATCGACCTGTCACCGAGCGACCGATGTCCAACTGCCGAACTGCATCTTGTGCGTGCTCAACCTGACCGCGCCACCCTCGAGAAGAAGGCCGACGACACCATCGGGCAAGGTGCAGCCGGACAACACCGACCGTCGAAGACCAGCGTCAAGCCGACCCGTTCCGCTTGGCTCGAGATCTTCGCCTTCAAGATGCCGGTGCAGAACAACGCCTGGCGACCGCCGCGCTGGGCGTTGCGCAGCGGACGAGACTGGCGGTGGCTTGACTCCGGCACCATCGTCGGCGAAGAGCATCGAGACCATCAACCTGGTGCGGACTTCTCCACGCCCGCCGCGTCGCCGACGGTGCGGAGGTCGAAGTCCCTACTCCATCGCGCGCGAGGAGATCATCGATCCGCCAACGGTGCGTGTTCCTCGCCGCTGCGGTGGCTCGGCTTCTCGACCTCGTCAGCCTGGTGGTGAGCTGAACTTCACCTGGGTTTCCTCGTGCGGCAGGGGCTGCTCGGCGCGCAGAACGGCAACTGCTCCGCGAGCAACTTCGCCGAAGAACAGCGCAGCCGCCTCGACCTCCTCGACGGCGTCGTCCTGCGGCGGGTCGTAGTCGACGGGGAACTCGGCGCCGCCGAGCAGGTCCGGCGCCCAGGTCGTCTCGGCGAAGATGACGCGGTCGTTGGAGGCGTCCGGGCGGCCGAGGGCGGCGAGCGTCATGCCCTCGAGCTGGAGGAAGGGGGCGTCGAAGCCGTCGTCCGGGGCGTAGATGCTGACGTCGCCGGATATCTTGGTCGCCGACGTCTCGGTGCTGAAGGCGTCGATGAGGACTTCTATCTGGCCACCGGATGAGGAGGGATTTGGTTCGGGTTGGCCTGATCTTGGAAAACCAAGAAGTGGGCCGTCCTGCTGATCTCCGGCAAGGCGGTGGAGCCTGCGACGGCGAAAACCTGTTGTCGTCAGCATGTTTCCTGTCTTCCTCTTCTGAAATATGGATGCCTGAATTCAGAAGCAACGTCGATCAGGGCTTGGTGGCTGATCATATATAATCTCATCAACGAACCATGACCGTCGCCGTGGCAAATGCCATCGCCAGCACGGAGTTGAGCCGCTTAAGTCCTCGCCGCGCCAGCGTGCCAACCACTACCGACCAGCAGAATCGCACCAGCATCACGGGCGGCACGCCGACGGAAAGTTGACCCTCAGCAGCAACTTGCCGGGCGCTCAAACAACACCGAAGGTCGCCAAAACGGTTCTGTCGACCCGCTCCCGTCAGGATCCCGACGGACAATGGGCAGCAGGCGTGCTCGCATATCGAACTGGTTCAGCTCATTGAGATCGGCATCGGGACGGGAACCTCTTCGACCTTCAACGGACGCTCGGTGGTCATCGATCAGCCAGAACATCAACCTGTATTCTCACGGTGCGACCTCGAGCATACGGCTTTATAAACATGGGCGAGAGCACACTCTCCCTGGAACGGTGACCCTGACCAGAACGCTCGCCGAACAGAAAGGTTGCGCTTCAACGGCTCTGATCCGGTCATCCAGGCGCAGTGACCTAAAGCCGCTCGTTCCCCAGGCGCAGAGCAGGCGTTCAGGACCAGCAAACTCGCCGCCGCCATCAAACGTGGTCCCCAGTGCGTCGGCAGATCGGCACCACCTGTGCCAGCAGTTTCGCCGTCAGCACCGCCGTAATCGTAGTCCGCAGCAGGCCAGAGGTGGTCAGAAAGCCCTGGGGCTCGCTGAGCTAATGCGGTGTCCTCTTATCTGCTCACAGTACGGGATAAACACGGGTAGAACTCACGGTCTGGGTATTCCAGGCCTGTCGGCGCGGGATGCGGGCCGACTTCGATGGCGGCGTCAAAGGGCCCGCGTTCTGTTGAGCAATAAATGCGCGCAGGGCTGCCGGTTTCACCGCGTTGCAAATCCGGTGAATTCCGGCGGTCGGTCAGGTCGGCCATCACCATTCATCGACGCCAGACACCTGAGCGCGGTTTCCAGTCGGCGGGGGCTTGACCACCTGCGCATGACCCGGAATATGCTCGGGCGGGCTTCGCCAGCCTGCCCGCGGGTGGGCCGCACCTTATCGACCTGCCGCAGACCTTGCACGATCGCAGCGTAATCAGAGCAACAACCTCGTTTACGGCATCCACGTCGCCCGAAGGTGACCATCGACCGCCAGTTCACCGGCACCGCGAGGACATATCGCCCCTGAAGCGGTCCTCCTGGCAGAAGTCTATCGCCGTGTGCGCATAACGCCAACGGCCATCACCGGACCCAGCAGGGTTGGCGTAGAAATGCAGAGCAGAAGGCGACGCAGATGTCGGAGAAGCGAGGACCACGCCGGGCGCGGCGATCATCGCCGAGCAAGTGGCTGGCCCTGACGACGAACACCGGCGCCGCTGCGCCTCGGCGACGCTCTATCGCGGGGCCGATTCGACGACATCGGCGGGCTGCTGATCAGCCCTCGAGATGCGGCTGTCGGCGGCGGAGGCGAGGAGCTCTTTCTCCAATGACCAGGACGGTGCGTCGGGAAGTTGGGCGAAGGTGCTCGCATTCTTCGTGCAGCCTGGTCGGACTGGAGGAAGAAGCTGCTGCCACCACCAGGCCACTGCGCGCCCTGCCCCGTGAAGATGCCGAGTGCGCCGAAGCCCTCCCGAGGAGAGACGAGGGTGGATAACGGCGTCCCCAGGGAGGGCTGTCGAAAGCCGGCAGAGTCTGCGATGGTCTGCTCCAGATCGGAGAGGAGCTGCTTCCTGGACGTGGCGGCGAAGGCCTTCCGGATGGCGAGACCGCTGCGTCTCGTCCAGAGGGTCCACGATATGTCGCGGAGGTCTGCTTCGGGGTGGTCGTGAAGATACCGCGAGCTTCGGCGGTGATAAAAGGATCTAAGACTGCGAGAGTGAGCGCCGACAGCCGGGCCCGTTGCTCTCCGACGGTTTCTTGGCTTTTTCTCTGCTGTCAGCGGGACTCTAAATAACGTGGGCGTTGGTACCCGCGAGAAGCCGAAGCTGACGCTGTTGCTTCAATAGCCAACTGTCTCCCTGGCAGAGGGCGTCAGTTCGGGGTCAGGACGGAGGATCTTTGAAGGGCTCGATCTTGGGGTTAAGAGACTTGAGGTGTAGGTTCGGCGGGATCGTGTCGTGCTCCATTGCGGGAAACGCTGATGACTACCGGCGAGGCCAGCCTCGCCTCAGGTGACGACGGTACAGTCGCCAGTGGAATATGACGAAGGAGAGGGTTCTGCTTCCTCTTGTGGGGTTGCTTGCGGAATCTATGGCGAGAAACAGTGCCTTACACATCATTACGGTCACCAGCGGTTTCGACCTCGCGTATGCCGACGCAGTGTTCCTCTCAGGATTACGGTGCGAAAGGGACGACATACGCTTCAAAATACTGACATCTGTCCTCTGGATTGAACGGGTCCAAACCAGCGGCTCTGTACGTCTCTGTCGCCAGCTGCTTTCCTGGGCTGCCGCCTCAACATCAGTACGGCGTCGAACCGTCTGGCGAATTCACCCCAGTTGCGGATGACACCGCAGTTGGAGTCTGTCTCGCAGCGCCTTGCTCAAAGGCTTAAGCATCAACGCAGCAGTACCCTCTCCGCGGGCGTACCGTCGCAGGCGCGTCCAGCAGCACTTCCCGTCGGCAGGAGCATCCGCAGCCAGTTCACCGGCCTTCCATGTCCGGCGCGAAGATGAGGTTCGTGCCCGCCACAACGGCAGCATCGGCAGCGCCGCCCCTCAGGTCCTGGACCGCGAGGTGCAGCGCCACAAGCGACGACGAGCACGCCGTGTCGAGGCAGACGGACGAGCCCCACAGGTCGAAGAAGTACGAGATACGGTTCGCCAGGATGGCGCGCGACGTGCCCGAGGCGGTGTAGTGCGACAGGTCCTCGGCGTCGCGGTACTGGATGGCCTCGTAGTCGCCCGTCATGACGCCGACGAAGACGGAGGTGCGCGAGCCGCTGAGGGAGTCGAGGCCCGCGCCGGCGGACTCGGCGGCCTCGTAGACCGTCTCGAGGAGGAGGCGCTGCTGCGGGTCCATGGCCTCCGCCTCGAGGGGCGAGACGTTGAAGAAGGACGTGTCGAAGAGGCACGGGTCCTCGGAGAGAAAGTAGGACTTGGTGACGTTGGAGCTGCCGTGCTTCTCGCCGTTGGGGTCGTAAAACTTGGAGAGGTTGAGGCGGTCTGGGGGTGGTTCTCTTGAGAGGTCGCGTCTGCTGTTGAGGACCTCCCAGAGCTTGGCGGGGGTGTTGGCGCCGCCGGGGAACCGGTGCGCCAGGCCGATGATTGCGATGGGCTCCATGGTGGTCTGTTGATGTGTGTGAGAGACCTCTGTGTTCTGTGGAGTTGTGAGATGGTTCTCTAACGGGATCACGAGAATGAACTTGAAGTCAAGCAGTTGGTGGTCTGCATTCTACGGCGGATGGACTGAACTGAACTTGTGGTGGGATGCTGGCAGAGGGAGCGACAACTTTGGATGGGCCAATGCAGAAACACGAGTGACATGCGAGTTGCCGAGCTGTTCGGGCTGTTTGAATCGGCTAAAGATATCTATCAACTCTGCTAGATAGTCTACGACTCGACTGACTAGCGTCGGAGGCCGAGACCGACTGAGTGCCTGGCCTAGCCCTCGCACCGCCGTTGAGAAGCCTTCTGGATTTCGGGCTCGGGATCGCTATCGACGATGAGCCCTGCCATCTGATCGTGACCCTACCAGCCGAGTGGGTGAGTCCCGCCGGGGGAGGGGCACCGTCTGACGATCGTGTTCAAGGGTTGTCGTATAAGTACGCGTCTTGAGTACGAAACTCTAACAGACTTTTGTTCCGCCTGAAAGCGTAGCCGAGATGCAACTCTGAAGGTTTCTCTACATTAATAGCCAGAAAGCTTGCTGTATGGAGACATCAAGCGCGCGACTATCTCGGGCTCCCTCGTCCAAGGACCAGGGCCATCGAGTCAGTCCCCGGGCGGTTCCTCGTCTCATCATCGCCGTGGGTTTCCTCTTCTTTAACTCCCCGTCGGATGGTTATTTCGTCTCATGTTGTGGCGATGCCACCGCTAACTCGTGGGCGACGTTCTACGAGGTTCTCGGATGACTTCTCGATTTCCCGGGACGAGGGCATCTGGATTCGATTCGGATAATGGTTCCGCTTCATGACATCCATGTATGAGAAGCAGTGACCTGGGCAAGAAGCCGAAGCTCTGGGCACTCGACATTTGACGGGGAGTCTCGCCAACCTGGACGCAACTCTTTCATCCAGACGGACAACCACATCACCAGCCAAACCAATCATGACACAACCCTCGAGAACGCGAAAGGCCTTGGTTGTTCAGGGCCCCGGGGCAGCCAAGCCGGTCTCCGCCCCGGTGCCGCCGCTCTCGCCGACGAACGTCCTCGTCAAGACGGCGTGCGTCGGTCTGAACCCGTCGGACGCCAAGATGATCCAGGCCGGCGTGCCGCGGGGCTCGACCGCGGGCCTCGACTTCGCCGGCGTCGTCGTGTCCAAGGGTTCGGACGTGTTGTCGAGGATAAAGCCCGGGACCCGGGTCTGCGGCGTGGCTTTCGGGTATAACAACAACGACGGCGCGACGGGCGCGTTTGCGGACTACGTCGTCGCCGAGGAGCATCTGCTGTTTGAGATTCCGGAGGGGTTGTCGTATGAAGAAGCTGCGACGTTGCCTTGTGGTCTGCTCACGGGCGGCATGGTTCTATGCAACTCGATGAAGCTTAAAGACGTGCCAGAGGATCGAGATAGACATGTTCTCGTATACGGTGGGAGCACGGCATCCGGCATCTTCATGATCCAGATCTTGAGGCAGTAAGTGTTGATGAGACCATCTCATAGAGATCGCAACTGACGCAGCTCCCAGTCTAAGATTCATCCCCGTGGCAACTTGCTCACCTCACAACTTCCCCCTCGTCAAGGCCGCAGGCGCAGCGGCGACATTCGACTACAAGTCCCCAACCTGCGCCGCCGACATTCGCGCTTTCACCAAGAACCAGCTCTCCTTCGCGGCGGACTGCATCACCACGCCCGACTCGATGAGGCTCTGCTACGAGGCCCTCGCGGCTGAAGGCCCCGGCCGCTACGTCGCGCTCGACAGCTTCCCTGTGTCGGGCCACTCGCAGCGCAGCGTGCGGCCGTCGTGGGTATTCGCCATGAGCGCCTTCGGGGCCGCGGTCGACTGGGTCGCGCCGTACAAGTGCGCGGCGTCGCGGGCTGATCGGGATTTCGCGGCGGGGTGGACCGCGGAGGCTGCTTCGCTCGTAAGGGAGGGAATGATTAGGCCGCTTCGGTATCGGGTCGTCGGCGAGTCGCTTGATGATGTTGACCAGGGGCTGGAGGAGCTCAGGTCAGGGAGGGTCTCTGGCGAGAAGCTCGTATGTCGGGTCGGGTGAGCACGCTCCCCCTCGGGCCCGGCGGTCGTCCCGATAAGCCGTGTTGGATATGCGGCGTTGGAGTTTAATTGCTCTGCATTGTTCTCATAGATGGCGTGTAGTCGTTTTCTCTCTCCGGGTTATGATGTTCGATTTTCCGTCTCCATACTCTTGGAAACAAACACTTTCAACGTCCAGTCCGATACTTCCGTCGCTTTCGGTATAAGGCCGCGCAACCGTCCGGGCTCTGGCCAGCGGTCAAAACAGGCTCAATCTCGAACCTGCATGTTTGCTGCAACGCCCGGTTGTCAGATTGCGTCGCAACAGCTCGCAAAGTGTCTGACCCGCCCGCTCGGATTGCTGCAGAGAAGAACTCTCTCTCTCTCTCTCCCGTCTCCCTCCGGCACGGCCGGACAAAGCAGCCCTGGTATCCTTAGCATTCTGGTCTGCGTAGAACCTTCTTAATAAGGTTTTATCTGGTTTCACCGGGCTGATGAATTTGTTCCCCGATGCGAGTCAGGCGGCGACACTGCCTCCAAGGTCGGCCCTTCAGTCCGAGAGGCCGTTTGGGTTAGGGGACGGACCAAACCCTTGTTTGACGTCGTGTCAAGGAGACCGCCACGTCCTGCTTTTTATTTGAACAGTTAGTCGCTATCTATCGTATGTGCTCCTGAAACGGCCGGTTTCTAGGTGTACAATCCATACCTTTTTCCGAGCCGCCTTTCCCATGTCTTCTCCTTCTCCCCGGGTACTCGTCATTGGCTGCGGCGTCGCGGGCCCCGTCGCGGCATGCCTGCTCAAGCAAAAGGGCTACGACCCGGTCATCTTCGAGCGGGCCGTGGCCCCCGGCGACGTGGGCGCGTCGCTGATGATCTGCCCGAACGGGCTCAAGGTGCTCAACCTCGTCGGGCCCTTCTCGGATATGCTCCTCCAGAACGGCCCGCCCGTGCTCGAGCTGCGCGACTGCAAGGCCTCCGGAGAGGAGCTCGGGGGCTCTGACGTGCCGACCGAGTTCGCCAAGAGGTACGGCCAGCCTGCCGTGGGCGTCAAGCGGACGCTCGTCACCTCGTGGCTTCGGGAGGTCGCGAAGCAGAAGGGGGTCGAGATCAGGGACGGATGGAGTTTGGAGCAGATCGAGGAGGACGAGGGCTCCGTGACGGCGTTCTTTGAGGGGGGGAGGTGGGAGACGGGATCGTTCTTGATCGGGTGTGACGGGCTCAAGGCGGCGACGAGGCGGATCCTTCTCGCGAGGGGTGGGATGGAAGAGGGGGCGCCTTCATTCACCGGTCTCACGCAGGTATGGCCTGCCTTCTTGACTGCACCGATCAGGAGCTGACATACCCAGGCCGCCGGAATCTCACCAACACCAGACGCCTTCCGTAGCAGGCCCGGCGCGCGGAACTGGTACGGCGAGCTGAGCCACATCGTCGCCTACCCCATCACCCACGACAAGACCTCGTGGGGCATGACGCTCCCCGGCAACACGCTCGAGGAGGCGTCTTGGGGTCTCTTCAGCGACGACGAGCGGGCCGCCGAGAAGGAGAAGATGGCCGAGATCCTGCGGGCCAAGGACTGGGACCCGTTGGTGCTGGAGATGGTCGCCTCGGCGGAGCGGCTCATCAAGTACGGCATCTACGACCGGCCGGAGCTCGACGCGGAGCAGTGGTACTCGGGCCGGTGCGTCATGGTCGGCGACGCCGTGCACCCGACGAGCGTGCACCTCGGGCAGGGCGCCAACCAGTCGTGGTGAGTTGTCTCGCAACGAGCAATGTTGCTTTCGGAGCTGACGTGGATGTAGCGAGGACTGCTACTACCTCACCAAGGAGATTCCAGACTTTGACGTCGATAAGACACTCTCTACCTCGCAGTTGACGGAGGCCTTCAAGACTTACGCCGAGAAGCAGCAGCCGCACACGTCGCTCCTGGTCAAGGGCGCGAGGGCGGTGGGCAACGCCCGCGTGGCGGCCCCGGAGTTTTGCGCGCAGCGCGACGCGGCTGTCGCGAAGAGCATGGCGGACCGGCCGGGGCTCCAGGCCAAGTTTGATTTTACCTATTCGCGGCCGTTTTGAAGACCACGTACTCTGACCTAGAGCTCAGACTTGTCAGACAAGAGTTTGTCTGAGGTCTGGAACATTCCTGGGGCTTTTCCCATCGTCAAGAACATGATCGAACTTCAGGCTCGTCGTTCCTAGTCAGACTCGCATAAACTGTATGTAATCTGTCTCTTCACTTATTGTATTTTCCCTTTGCTGGATATTGTGCGGCGTACGAAAAACGGAAAGGACGCGCGGTCTTGTCGGGGGCCTGGAGGTACCACTGACCTTGAAGTAAAACATCGCCAATACTGTAAATCAACTTTGAAGATATGGATACACTCCCGACTACCCTTACTTGACTTGGCAACTGCAGTGTGGGCACACGCATCAAGACCACACGGTTAGACTTGAGCTGGCTTCTCTAATGCTTTTCTAGAGATCAGTCCTTCGATGTGATTCGTCCGCTCGGTTTCCGACACGCGTGGCAGTGAAGAATTGCCACATCAATGAAGTTCTGGCCGTTTATACCGAGAGTTGTATGACTACTAGTGTCGTAACTGATCAGTTGCTAACTTCGCAGGGAAAGCTGGTCGTGCAAAGTCTCCACATGATAGCTTCTCACATTTTCTGAATGTGGTCCGGGTCTTGGGTTTCCCCTGCTCTTGCGAGACCCAGATTGCACTTTTACCACATCAAAAAGCAATCTACCGACTAAGAGACCTTTGAAAGACGAATGTTAATAAACAGTTGTTGTTTATGTTGGAGAACGCCATATTTAAGAAGGGGTTGCCGACTGCTACACGGAGCAGGCCTCGGAGCCGGTTCGGCAAAAGCGGGTCCATCAGCCGAGAGACCCCGGCTCCCGATCTAGAACTCAATCAGGAAGTTGAGTGCGCGGGCTGCAGGAAGAAACACGAAAAACCCCTCACGGAGCGTCATTCCGAACGCGTGCCCCATCGTCAGCAATTGCCTAATCGGCGTCGTCATCCCGTGCTTACGGACGAACATCTTTCGGTTTATGTATAAAGCCGATCAATGGCACGCGTCTTGGGTTCATCAGTCTAGTCCGACGACACTACGAACACATCAAGATGGAGAAGAGACCAACGCAGCCGGCCCAGCCGGCGCCGGCGCCCCCACGCTCCGCCGGGAAGTGGCTGAAAACAGCCGGAGCCTTGGCCCTGCTCGGAGCCGTTAGCTTCTACCACTTCCGTCCAGAGTTACCGGCATGGAGGTGCAGTCATCGCCATGGACACGGATCCGTGCCCGTGAAAGGCTCCCCCTTCGGCCGGTTCCCGCATTCAGACGACCCTTTCAGGTTCATCCCTTGCACCAACACCTCCGTCTCACCGACCCTCGACGACGCCCACCCCGAAGACACGTGGGCGGCGCTCTTCGACCCGGACCCGTCCCACTGGAGCTGGGGGAACAGGTCCGAGTTGGCCAAGGACCACGACGACGACCCATACGCCGGCCGCGGCATCTACCTCTGCGGCTACCTCGACGTGCCGCTCGACTACACCAACAAGTCAGACGACCGCATCGTCCGCCTGGCGGTCACCAAGTTCCAGGTCGCCGGCCTCCCCCGCGTCGACGACTCGGACGCGCAACCTCCCCTTACCGGCCGGAGCAAGCGCACCATCGTCATCGAGCCCGGCGGCCCCGGCGGCAGCGGCACGTCCTACACGTGGCAGCGCGCCGAGGGCTTCACCAAGCGCCTCAGCGACGGCGCCTTCGACGTGCTGGGCTGGGACCCGCGCGGCGTGAACGCCACGCGGCCCGCGGTCGCCTGCTTCCCCTACGACGCCGACCGCGACCGCTGGGCGCTGCTCACGGGGCAGTACCTCGAGGTGTCCGACGCGCGGCGGCAGCTCGAGGTCGCGGACGCGATGAACGACGCCGTCTTCCGGTCGTGTCTCGAGACGCACGGCGACCTGGCGCGGTTCGTCAGCACCGCGTTCGTCGCGCGCGACCTCGAGGAGATCCGCAAGGCGCTCGGGGAGGACGAGCTGACGGGGTACCTCGTCAGCTACGGCACGGGCATCGGGCAGACGTGGGCGAACATGTTCCCCGACAGCGTCGGGCGGGTGATCCTCGACGGGACGGAGTATGTCCGCGACCACCGGCTCGTTGGGGGCTTCGGCTGGACTGCGCTCGATAATGCCACCGACGCGTGGCGGGATGGGTTCCTCGGGGAGTGCGTCAACGCCGGCCCGGAGCACTGCGCGCTGGCGAAGCCACGGCACGGTGATGCTGAGCCGGTAACCCTCGCCGACCTCGAGGCGCGGATGTCCTCGCTCATCAGCTCGCTCGCGGACCGGCCCGTCGCGGGGTACACACCCTCGAGCGGCCCGTCGCTCATCACCTACTCGGGCATCGTCGCCGCGGCGTACGGGGCGCTGTACAACGCGCAGGGCTGGCCGGCGCTGGCCCAGATGCTCCACGAGCTCGAGGCGGGAAACACCACGCTCGCGGCTGCGTTCCTGGAGATGAACGCGTGGGGGTACGATCCCACCGCGCCCGCGGCTCCCGCCAAGAAGCCGGCGTCTGACGAGCTCGGGTCGCTCGTGATCTGCGCCGACGCCTACGACGACCCGGTGCCGGAGCTGGACTGGTGGGCGGCGCTGTGGGCCAACATGACGGCCAAGTCGTGGGTTTCGGGCAACGAGCGCTTCTTCAACGTGTTCCCCTGCCGGCACTTTACCAAGTACTGGCCCGAGCCGGCCGAGGTGTACCGCGGGGACCTGGACCACGAGCTGAAGAATCCCGTGCTGCTGATCGCGGAGACGTACGACCCGGCGACGCCGCTGCGGAACGGGAGGAGGCTGCTGGCGGAGATGGGCCGGAACGCGAGGCTGATTGCGCATCACGGGTACGGGCACTCGTCGCGGGACACGTCGAAGTGCACTGATGGGATCGTGAAGAAGTTTATTCTCGAGGGTATCTTGCCTGAGGAAGCGGAGGTTGCGTGTTATGCGGACGAGAAGCCGTATCTGTATGGTGTCAAGGACAAGAGCGTCGGGATCGCGTCGAGCGGGACGTGGGATCCCATTGCTGCTTGGCGCCAGCATCTGCGCGATACGTAAACGGGAGAGGTTTCAATGTCATGAGTAACGGCTGCGTGAAAACGTGTATCTACGTCGTAGGCTGCTGCAGAGTTTAGGCACGGTGTATGTTGGCTCTGCCTGGTCTATTCGGTATTCACAACGTTCATGTCAAAAAAAAACTCTGAAAGAATTCAAGGCGACAATGGTGGTTAGATATTTGAACTGGCCCTCGAGTAGACATCAAAAGCTCCGTTTAACCACCCCCCAAGCAGCTAGCTACAGGTCAACCTCGTCCGGGGGAAAAACGGGATCGGGATGGCCGTACTGGCCGTCATCGAACCAGTGATCTATCAACCCGTCCTCCACTTCGTCCACTTCGTCCTCGTCATCCTCCAGGTCAGCCCACCTCTCGACCGGGTCGTAGTGATCAAGCCGCCTCAGCCTGTCCCCCGCGCCCACCTTGCCCTCGCGGAACGTCCACCGGTCCTCGACGACGACGTACTCCAGCGTGTCCCCCTCGCCGTGGTGCTCCCACTTCTTCCCGCCCAGCTTGCTCGTCCCCGTCCACCGCCACTCCCTCAGCTCCGTGTCCCCGGCGCACAGGTGCCCCTCGGCGATCCCTTCGTCCTCGGACCCGCGGACGTCCAGCCTCCATTTTTTGTTGCGGGTCACGATGGCCATCATCTCGTCCCTCTTGGACGCCAGCGTCTCGTACTCGACGCGCAGCTCGCGCAGGCCGGGTGGGCCGCTGAAGTTGACCAGCCAGAGCTCGCGCATCCGCAGCGGCTCGTCGTCCTCCCAGTACCACCAGTCCGAGTAGCGGATCGTGATGGTCAGCCGCGACGGGCGGAAGCGCGGCTGCCGGCTCAGGATCTTGTACAGGCCGTGCCCCGGCTCGAGCCAGTACATCTGCGTGAAGAAGCGGACCGACTGCAGGTCCCGGCTCTGCTGGGGCGTCAGGCGGCCGAAGAAGCGCTCGCAGGCCGCCAAGCCGGAGCGGCCCTCGGGACCGCGGTCTACGGATAAGGTCAGCGAGCTCGGTCTTGATTTTCCGCACGTCGAGACGGGGTTTGGACTTACCGAACCAGAACGCCCACTCGAGCTCCTTGAGGAAAGTCTTCTGGCCCTCGAGGTAGGCCAGCCGGCACGTCCGCAAGAGGGCGCTGCTGCTGCGGCGCGGGCCGGAGAAGCCCGGGCGGTACCAGTACGAGTCCTCCGGGTAGGCGTCCTCGTCGTCCTCGTACTGGACGAGGGCGTAGGCGAAGATCTCGTTGCGGAGCTCGCCGGGGAGGACGCCGAAGAGGGGGCAATCGGCCTGGGGGTCGCACGGCTTCGCGGCGAGGACCGCGGCCAGGCTTTCCGACGTCATACTTTCGGCCATGGCGTTTCTTTTGGGATGTTTGAACAAGAAGCTGTTGTCTAAGATGGAATTGGTGATTTGGTTATGAAAATGGTTCTGGATGTTGTTATATACGCAGTGTTCGGGAACGTCAGGGATGAGGACATGGGCACTGCAAAAGCGGGGTTGGCTGCCTACGGTTGCCTTACGGCTTGTGTTGCCTGTCGTGCGACACGGCGCTTAAATTGGTAATTCCATGTTGACTGTTATTTCTGTGTTCGTCACGTCTTGGGGCTGCGCCGTCGTCTAATATTTAGGAATAGTTGGAACCTCCAACACGGACGGCAAGACCTGATGTAATTGGACAATTGCCGCCAGAGGAGACGGGAGGATTGGGATTGTGGCTGTGCTGTAGACGAGCCTGGTGAGTGGCCGGAAGCAGTCAATTGAGCGTCCGATTGGATGACATCTAAAATTGGGATGACAACTAAAGTAGCCGTATCTTCGAGTCTCTATCTGATTCTGGGGTTCAAGAGGTATCGGTCAATCGGATTGCAGAAGAGCTGCCCGGGTCGACGTGTCGGGGTTTATGCTGATCGCACACGGACAAGCTCTTTTCGCCCAGGTGAATTTACGACGCGCCTACCACTTGCGAAATAGTTTCAAGTATACACTCTACATTGGTTTCCTTTCAGCGCGACGAGCAAAGCTCCCAGTCCCGAAAAAGGGGAAAGAGGCCGAGGGCGAGGGTGCGGTGCCAAAGAGGAATCTATCTAGGGGGATCTGGAGTCAATTGTATGTGCAACTACCCATCACCAACTCTCTCGATTCTTCTGAGGAATCATGCAGGATCCCCTGAAGCTTCATATTTTTACAGGTCATAGAAACAACTTGCTCAATGAACCGTTCATCGAGAACTCTTCGGGGGTTTTCACTTCGCGTATGTCGAGGACCAAGGTGCCGCATACCGTTTGGTGTTGCCAGTATGCAATCTAGCAAGGCAAATGAGAAACTAAACCCCGCTGGTATATTGTGTGTAGCGCTTCGGTACTCGGAGTGGTGTTGATGAAGACAACAGCGGCGTCATCCCCAGCTCCACGTTAACCCGATCTCTTGGAAAGCGGACGTTATCCCTGCCGACGTATGGCGCACGCGGGTCATCATGCCCGTCTCCGGCCGATCGACAAATGACGTGAGGGTCAGCAATCGGGTTTCACGGCATCGCAACGGGCACAAACACCCTGTCCGATGGACCAGGTGATGTATGTACCCAGGTAAGCCTCCGGCTCGGTCGGCAAGCCCCCACTCCGGTCCACCGGCTCCGCAGTGGCCGTCTCGGCGAAGATCCGAAGACCCTGGGCGGTTGGAAATCAGGCCATCGTCGAACGCATGATCATGAACGAAACAAGTCTATCCATTATATAAAACCTCTAGTCCAATGGGGGAGAACAAGAAGAAAAAACAAGACACGCTAGAGATCAGAAAACGAAAAAAAAAACATATCACGCATCGGCTTTTCGCTCCTGCGCAAAAGGACCCTCCTTGGACTCCTCGCCGGGCGACTCCCCCCTCCCAAAGGGCTTCGTCTCCTCGACGTCGACGCTCGCCCTCCACCCCATCCACCACCTTCCCCCAAAGAGCTCCTCCATCCGCTCCATCGGCACGCCCTTGGTCTCCGGGGCCCAGAGGCCCAGCAGCACGAGACCGGCGGCGCACACGCAGGCCCAGAAGACGTAGGCGCCCCAGACGTCGAGGCTGACGAACATGTTGGGCGTCACGCGCACGACGGCGAACTGGAAGAACCAGTGCAGCGCCATGTTGGTCGCGTAGCACACGCCGCGGATGCGCGTCGGGTAGATCTCGGTGCCGTAGAGGTACTGCACCGTGCACAGGCCGATGGACCAGCCGACGGCGTACACGAAGACGGACGCGATGGCCGCGTCCGAGGCGGCCTTGTTCCCGCCGCCGGTCCAGACGGCCATGTAGACGGCCATGTAGACGTGGGTGACGCACTGCATCAGCAGGCCCGCGATGAAGCACCGCCGCCGGCCGAAGACGTCGACGAGGCCCCAGGTGAAGACCATGGTGAAGACGAGCTTCACCGCGCCGTAGGCCCCGCTGGTGATGAGCGAGGTGTTGTCGCCGACGACGCCGGCGTAGCGGAAGATCTCGGGGATGTAGTACGTGATGCCGTTGCCGCCGGACCACTGCGCGACGGTCTGCATGACGGCGCCGAGGAGGAAGCGGGAGCGGTAGGTGCGCACGGTGGCGATCTCGCGGAAGACGGCCCAGGTCGAGGTGCCCGCGAGGACCTGCCTGCGGCTGCGGATCTGGTCGCGGATCTCGTCGTACTCGAGGGCGAGGGCGGCGGACCCCCGGTCGGCGCGGCGGAGCTTGGCGAGGACGGCGAGGGCCTCGTCGCCGCGGTCGCGGGAGGCGAGCCAGCGGGGCGTGTCGGCGAGGAAGAAGGAGGCGAGGAAGGCCAGGCCGACGGGGACGAGGGGGAGGGCGATGACGACGCGGTACTGGGCGCGGGTCGCGGCCATGGTGGCGTTGACGGCGTAGTTGATGAAAAAGCCTGGCAAAAGTCAGTCGGGACTCACAACATCTCGGGGGGTAAGTAACGTGAAGAAACACTCACCGATGGTTAGGAAGGACAGCAGGATGACCATGTATATGCTCACGACCATCCCCCGCGACCGGGCGGGGGCAATCTCGGAGAGGTACAGCGGGGCGACGACGGTCAAGCCGCCGGCGCCGAGGCCGGCCCAGATGCGGGCGAAGAGCATCAGCCCCAGGATGCCGGACGAGAAGACCTGCATCAGGGCGCCGGTCATCCACAGGGCGACGAAGAACTGCCAGGCGCGCAGGCGGCCGAGGCGGTCGTTGAGGCCGAGCGAGATGATGGAGCCGAAGGCGGCGCCGAGGACGCCGAACGACGAGATGTTGGCCTTGCGGCTGGCCAGGCCGGACGCGTTGCCCTGCCAGAGGCTCGGGTCGAGGCCGAAGTCCTGCTTGAACGAGGACAGGCCCGTCGAGGCGCTGAAGCCGCCCTCATCGTATCCTGTCGCGGAAGTCAGCGATCGGTGTCCCCCGGGGATTCGAAAGTTCGTCCGGAGTGGAGAATGGGTGACCGCATTTGCGGTGAGTGACCGAGACTAGGGGGTTGGGTTGGGTCGGGGCGATAGGATGAGGGGCGGAAGAATGATATGATGGACTTACCCTTGGGGATAGACCCGCACGCGATGACAACGATTGTGAGGATGTAGTAGGCGTTGAGTTCGACCATTTTTCTGATCTGGATTGTTCTGTTGTCGACGTGAGAACGCCCCCTCTCTTCTCTCGAACGTGAGGTGTTCTGGCCGCGTATTTGAGTGGATCTGCGCGTGGTGTTGTTGATGAAATTGAACCGAAATTCAGCAGTTTCGCAAACTTTTTCCTTGCCTCAGAAGAGGGGGGTTACTATCGGCCCCCTATTCCAAGCATGCCACCGCGCAGGAAACGCAACGCAATCACACCACTCGGTGTGTCTCTTCTCACTTCTCGCTTTGCAATTGCGACAAACAACCTCTTTGAGCCGTATGCGTCGTCCTGGCCGTCGCGGAGAAGTGAGGCCCGGGGGTGGGTGAGGAGGACCGAAGGTTTGGTAGACCGGTGAGCGCGGAGACCGGCGGCTGCAGATGGGGAGATGCAAGGACGGCGCCTCGCTTCGCTTCTCCGGATTCTGAGCGCAAAAAAAGACACCCTGGCTCGCGAAGCGGGTGTGTTATCCGTATTCTGAGTCTGACCCCTTCCAACCCCACGATTTCAGCGGTCGATCGTGGGCGGTGCGGACTGCGGAGGAGGAGAGGGCGGGGGGGAATCTCGTGCAGCGAGCGGGCGCGTAGAGAGGATGTGGAGTGGTGGTGAGGTTTGAGGGGGGAGAGGAGACATTTCGGACGTTGACCGAGAGAGAAAACAGCAGATGTGAAGTCTCTGTCTCTGTCTCTATGCTGTGAGGCGAAGATGGAGTCTTTCTTAGTAATGATCTCCGCTCGGGAGTTGCGTTCATCCAGAAACCTGTTGATTGCCGGCGCTATGAGAGAAAGTATCGTCACTGCAAAGGATGTATGAGATGATACCTCTCTCTCTCTCATCTCATGCGGTATTATTCCCGGACCGCTTCCGGGTGGGCGGGTCTGGACCTCTCACTCACTCACTCCAACAAAACTCACTCACTCACATTCGCTCGCTCAAATCTCATGCTACTCACCAAGCACGACTCACACACACATACATAAGCAGCTCGGTCAACTTCCGGCAGGCCGCGTCAACTGACTCGTGGCAAACAACAGCGCCCGCCGTCCCTCTGCAATAGCGTGTTGTCAGTCGCGCAGTAGGGCCGCTGTCCAATGACCCGAGACTGATCGTCCCTTTTTTCCTTGCCCATCCAGCCCAGCGGCCCGTCTTGTCGGTCATGTTCCATGAGAGAGCGAGTGAGTTGAGCCGAAAATAGTGTGTGAACCGCCAAGTAACTGCATAGTAGTACCAACTTTAAGGTAACGCCGCAACTAACCACCACGTTCCGACTTCAATCGGACATCCTCCGAGAACCAAGTCATAGCTAAAAGAAAAAAAAGTCTGCCTCTAACCGGAAAACCTGCACAACTCTTGCCATCTCTCTCTCATCCGCCTCGGTGTTCCAACCGCCATCGTGCTACCGTTACCCACTATCGCTCCTACTGCGCGCTTCTTGCATTCGCTTCTGGAGACGCAACTGCGGAGTTTCGAACTTGCAAGGGGTCCGGCCAAGCGTATCGACAGCACGGAAAGAGAGCGAGCCTCGCAGCGAGAGGCCGCGACTAGTAGACACAAGACTCCATATCCGGGACCCGTCTCGAGACTGAGAGACAGAGAGAAAGGCATGCTGCAACTCCGATGATCCACCCATCAACGAGCCGGCAACTCGGTGGGCTCTCAGCAGGCGCCATGGGCCGCCGTCCATATCTGCAGACGCACCGCCGCCCTCCTCCTCCTCCTCATCCTGTGGTGGACGATCGAAACCCCGTCTCGTCCTCGGTGCCGTCGCCATTTTGTTCACGCGAGGAGAAGGATTCTTCCCTCCCACGCCCTCGGCTTCTTCATACCACCGCCACCAGGACCACTACTACATCTCCCAGTCGTCATCAGATCCGCAACCGCCCTCGCCTCTACCACTCGGACAGGGCCCCCTCCTCCTCCGCGTCTCTTACTCATAGAACCGCCGCCCTCACCATGATCCAGCGCCGCCTCCTGCTCCAAGCACACTCCCACCTCGCCCAGCACATCAAGTCCGTCATGGCCCTCCTCCAGCCCCTCCTCAACACGGCGGCAACGCTGTCCTCCACATCCACGACGACAACAACGACATCACCAAGACCAGACGCCCTCATCATCCCCCACGCCCTGACCGCCCGGCCGGCCCGCCTGCCCCTCCCGGACCGCATCCCCCGCGGCGCGTGGGACTCGCACATGCACGTCGTCGACCCGGCCGCCTACCCCCTCTCCGCCGACGCCGTCTACAGGCCGCGCACGCACCGCCTCGACCGCGCCCTCGCCTTCGAGTCCTCCGTCGGCATCGACAACATCGTCCTCGTCCAGCCCTCCATCTACGGCACCGACAACGCCTGCCTGCTCGACGCCCTCCGCGCCCTCGGACCGGACCGCGGCCGCGGCGTCGTCGCCTTCGAGCCCGGGTCTGTTCCTCCGGAGGTGCTGCGGGAGTGGCACGCCCTCGGCGTCCGCGGCGTGCGGCTCAATCTGTCTTCAGTGGGGAAGTCCCTCGGCGCGGGCGAGCTCGAGGCCCTGCTCCGCCGGTACGCCGAGGACTGCGCGCCGCTGGACTGGGTGATCCAGCTGTACGTGCCCATGGAGGCGATGGACATGCTGGAGCGCGTCGTCCCGCTGCTCGGCGGCGTACGCGTCTGCGTCGACCACCTCGGCCACCCGTCCCTCGAGGACATGACCAAGTCGTCTCGTCGAAGAGACCCCTACGAGATCAAGGGCTTCCCGGCCCTCGCGAGGATGCTGAGGCAGGAGAGCACGTACGTCAAGCTCTCGGCGCCGTACCGCCTCAGCTCCGCGGCCGACCACGCCGACCTGGAGCCCGTCGCGCGGGAGATCCTGCGGCTGCGCGGCCGGGACCGGGTCGTCTTCGCCACCGACTGGCCGCACACCCGGTTCGAGGGGCTCAACATCCGGCCGTGGATGGAGACCGTGCTGGGCTGGTGCGGCGGGGACGACGGGCTCGTCGACCGGCTTTTCAGGGGGAACGCCGAGGACCTCTGGAACAGCCGGCGCGGGTGAACGGGTCCCCGAACGTTGTCCTTGTCTTTTTTTCCCCTTGTTTTGATTCTCAGCGACTGAGCATTGTTGGGCGCCGGCGATGCATTTCACGTCTACTGGGGACTTTTTTCTCTTTTTCTTTTCTTTCTCTTCGCATTGGAAGCGAACACCCCCCCTCCGCGTCGGGTTTACGACGAATGATTCATGATGATGATAGAAACCTAATAAACTGGCTTTAATGTCACAATCTTGATCTGTCTTCAAAGTTGTGTGAGCTTGAACTCGACTTCGCCATGGTTGAGTGGGCCCTGGCGGTTGAGTCGAGAGTTGATGTGCCGGAACGAGGTCCGGGGATACAACACTCGACTGGTCCGCGTCGAGTCCGCCGCCGAATCCTCCGCCTCCGCAGTCTTCAGGAGCACGCCATCAGAAATCCAGTGGGCTGTGAGGGCTCACGGCTCCGTAACCACCTGCAGAGCCGGCCTCTCTACGGGCAGTAACCCCAGTGTGTTGGTAACCAGGCACGATGAACAGCCTTCTCACTGAGTTGAGAGTTGCCGACTGACCCAACCGTCGCAACTCTCCAGTCAGAGCCCCCGGACCACGCAACCAAAACGTCAAGTCCGCTTTTCCTCACGCTCCACCCGTCTCCCCTCTTACTTGATCCCCCCTCATTCAAACTGGCGGGCGGCGCTTACACGGTCCACGGGGTAGCGACGTCGGCATTCGGGCTCCCAGCGCGCGAAATCTCCACCCCCAGCGGCGGGACGAAACACACTGGCGGCCGGACTTCTCTACATGGCCGGCGCTCCGTCGATGAGACCCCGCATATCATGGTGCGTTGCGGCCGCAACTAACCGTCTAGGCTCGAGGTCCCTTGCGAGCGGGGAGGAGGGACAGGGCGGTGGATACTCGCGGGGAAACCTGCTCGTGAGAAGAGAAGAAGACCCTGGAGTCGAGACCCCTCCCCCGTCTGAGTCAAGAGCGCCGAGAACCGGGGGTGGATTAGCTAATGATGACAACAGGTAATCGAGATCCAACGAAAAATCCAACGAAGATACGAGAGAGAGAGGAAATATCGATGGATACTCTTTGTTCTCTTTTGAAGAGTTGTGCAGGTCTTCCGGGACTTGGCCGAGCTCTGGTTGTCGATCTCCTCCCACCGGCTGTCTCGCAATTTCTTTTGTTTCTTGCAGCAAGGTACTCCGACTCGGACCAGCTCCGGACCGGCGGGTCCGGACAAGCGGCGGGGGGCAGGGGGAGACGGGAGGGACCGACTTTCTGCCCGGTCAGCAGACCAGCGACCAGCGACGGTTTGCGGGCATGTATGATCTCGCCGATAGATCCCTAGGTAGGAGATGCTATTCATATCGTTACTAGATAGGGCTTTAGAAGAGCACAACTGAGTCCGGACGCATCTTCTTTGATCTTGACAGGAAGACAAACTCTCAAGAATAGATGTGTCTTTTTCTTGTACGAGGTTCGCGGCTAATAATACATGCACCCACCCTTGAAAGAAGTCGGTCCCCTTGCGCTTCTTTTCTGCAGCTTGGGGGAAAGCACTGTCCAATGCTTATTTCCACCCTAAGCTCCACTTCGTCCGGATGTGTCTTTAGCCGTTCGTTTCTCAAGGCATGGAAGTATTTGCGCCGCGACTCCATCTGCCCGGAACAATCTAACCGGCATCGGAATGTCAGTGGAGGGGTCTGTTTCTGTTTCGATGCGAGGTCGAGTGTTTGGCTGGGCCGGCGGACGGACCGGTCACGACTCTGTCCGCGAGCTTCTGTGCAAAGAACCAGTCCGGTTCTATGGGTGGTAAACTCTGATGTTGATTCGATGATGGCCAATGACTACAGAGGCCCATCGACCGCGAGGCATTGACGCAGCCCTGGGCTAGATCTCGCCCATGACACCTCTCCCTCGTACAGATCGAACGCTGAATAGGTACCTAGGGGAGTTGATAAGAAAGGCTGGGAAAATCTTGTCAATCATCCATCACATTGAACTACTCATAACTAAGCGACCTCGCCCGAGAACCCCTCCTTACTGGCGCCCATGTTCCACACCCCGCCGCACGTCCAGTTGCCCCCGTCCCTCTCCCAGAGCGACTCGGGAATCGTCTCGAACCTCGTCTCGTACCTCCTCGTCATCCCCAGGCGGTGCCAGAAGTCGAACCACCGCACGGCCAGCGCCGGCGCCCGCTCGCGTCCCCCGCCCTCCCGCGCCGGCGACGCCTTCTTGATCCCGCCCTCGTCGAAGCACCCCGCGACCTTGTACCAGTCCTCCTTCCTCTTCAGCTGGTGCACGGCGACGGGCCAGAGCCCCGTCAGCGCGTGCCGCGTCGCGTCCGGGTGCGTCCCGTCCCTCGCCCACGCCGTCCCCTCGCCCCAGGAGTCGGCGTCGTCGTAGTCGAACTTCTCCGACCCGCGGAAGTTGACGAAGTTGGCCTTCTGCCCGCCCCTGCCGAGGAGGATCGACACGGCCATGTCCTCGCCCGTGACGACGTGGTGTTTGTCTTGTAGCGATACCAGCTGCTCTAGCATGTCCCAGGTCGTGGTGTACATCCCCCCGTGGGGGAAGACGAGGCGCTGCTTGCGGGAGTAGTACAGCTCGCCGATGACCGTCCGCTCGACGGTGCTCTTCCTCCGGACCTCCCCGGCCGCCGCCGAACTGTTTCCCCCCTCGTCCGCGGCAGTCATCCTCGGAACCAGAAACCGGTCCCAGAACCCGCGCGCGTTCAGCCAGAGATCCGTATCCAGCTTGGACACGAACTCGTACCTCCTCCCCGAGCCGACGAGCCAGCGGTAGAACTCGAGCGTCTTGACCGTGTTCGCGGTGACGTCGTCCTCGTGCAGGTGCTCGAGCACGATCAGGTCCCCGAACGTCCGGTTCTCCAGCGCCACGGCCTCGGTCCAGCGGGGTCCCGGGTTGGAGACGACGAAGCGGCCGTCGAAGGGCACGTCGCGGAACAGGCGCATCCAGGTCGAGCGGATGCGCATGCGGTGCTCGAAGTCGTCCATGGCGCAGATGACGGCGGCCAGCCACGGGTTCTGCGGGCGTGCGCACTCTTCGGTGGTTGTTTCTCTTGTCGCAGGGCAGGCCTGCATGGGCGAGTGGGGAAAGGGGACGAGGGGGTATGTCGGCTTCGGCCGGTGGACGGTCTTGCCGTGGACTACGACGGTGTCCTGCCCGGTGAGGACATCGTGATGAGTCGGTCGGGCGTGGAAGACGAGGTACAGACAGAGTACGAAGCCGAAGACGATGCAGACGCGAAGGTGAGCCCGGAGGCCGTGCCATCGGGCTGGGAACGTTCCCGCGAGGAATTTCGGAGCCGAGTAGGAAGGAGCCATCGAACGGCTCTGTCGTGTGGGAGAGGGGTGGGACTGATCTTGATAGTCAGGGGGTATAGAGGAAGAGAGAAAGACCAGGAAGACGCCTACCCAAGTTACAAGTGGGAGATAGCTGAGGGTAGTTGGTCTTGGAAGAAGAGGTTGATTTGCAGAGAAAAGAGAAGAATGAGTAAAGTCTAGAGATGTATGATACATGCCCAGCCTGGGCTCTGATCAGGGCACACAGGCAGGCGAATTACACTCGTTCTGGCCAGGGCGAGCATCTCGCCAAGTTGGATTGTTGTTGGCCGGCTTGGGGTCTTGGGCCCTTGGGCTCAGCCGGCAGCGACAATTCACCCATCAGTGGTCATTCATAGGTGGCGTGGGTTGGTAAAAGGGGCGCCCCCAGGAGTCTAATTTGTGAGGCCCTATCTAGATGGCTGATCGGATGAATTATCACCGCCGGTGGCCCCCTACCTGAGCAGCGGAATTAGGCTACATTACCTATGTCGGGCGGACAAGGCTTTACTATAAATATTTCTAAATACAGTATTATTAACAAGAGTTTTGCTATCCAGGCACTATCGAGTAGCTAGCCGGGCACTCCCCACTTTTCTCAGCCAATCAAGTCAGTAGGATCAAAGACACCAAAAAACGGCATATTATATAATCACTTAACATTTAATTTAATTACGTTTTTATTACAGCTATAGCCTTTTCTTAGCGCAATAAGCTTTCTAGCTAATTATAGCCCCTTTTACCCCTAAATCAATTAATCCTAGTACAGCACAGCTAGTACTATAGATACTAGCGACTCTAAGCCGCTTCTAGCCTTTTAGGCACTATATCGGGCTCTCTTTAGTACTAGCACTTCCTTACTACTACTTCCACCTACTATAATATATTCTTAAGTTAACTAAAGCTACTATAAAAGCTTATTATTAAAACTATACTTAAAATACAACTAATTATAATAAATATTTACTTTAATAAACTATAATACTAAATTCTTTACTTTTTTAGACTTTTTAAACTACTTAGGCCAGCTTAAGGGTATTATAGTGCTACTAAAGGGTATAGTTAATAATAAAGCTATATTATAAATAGCTACTACTAAAGTTAACTTATAAAGGTAATTATAAAGAGTTTTAATAAACTTTAAGTTATAAATTTTTAGTAGCATATTATTTATATTTAGTAGTTAAATTAACTACTAATACAGGTAGTATTTATACTTAGTAACTATAAAGCCTTTTATTTTTATAATCTTAAGGATCTAGTAAGTACAGGGGAACTTAAACTAATAAGTAAAGTAACTACTATAAAGTCCTAAGTCTTTTAAGTTCTTATTAGCCTTTAAGGCTATTATAGTTAGGGTAATATAGTACTAATATACTATAAAATTAAAACCGTAGTATCCTACTTACTTAAGTATATTTTTAAACTAATACTCCTACTAAAAGTACTCCTAATAAACCCTTACCTCTTATATAGTATAGTAAATAATATAGTCCCTCTCTTTATTCTTAAGTATCTCTTTAACTATATTAGTTATACTAAAAATATTTATAGTACTATAAATAATATAAAACTTAAGGTCTTTATAAAACATTTCTATAAAAGAGTTAGTACATATACTATAGTTTTAATACTCTATAATAAAGTACTATACCTACTACTCCTTAATAAACAGATAGGTACAACTAATATAACTTAAAACATCACCCTTATCCTTAAACTCTTTTTAAAACTAATTAAAAATAGTATTAAAATTATTAATAGTATTAGTATAAATAATATAAGCCTAGAGCTATATAAAGCCATTAGGACTATACTTAACCTTTAAGTTATTAAAGTAGTTTAATAAAAAGGTCTTATTAACCTAAGCTAGTTTATTTAAGTTAGTAATAGTTAGATTATAGAGCTTAATAAGGAGCTAGGCCTAGGCTACCTTTTTAGCCTTAGTAGTAGCCTCAGCGGCTTCTTTATCCTAACTAACTTTAAACTTATTATTAACTAAACTACTAGTACCTTACTACTTATACTTAGTATTAAAGTTAATATTAGTATTAATATAATAAATATAGAGTTAAAGTTAGATATTAGAGATTATAGTAATAAAAGTAAAACGAAGAGTATTCTTAAAATTAGTAATAGCTATATATAGTACCGTAGTACTAATCTCTTTATAAATTAAGTTAAAGCTTTTAATTAACTACTTATAGCCCTTACTATACTTAGTATAAATAAAGCTAAATATATAGTTATATAGTAACTTAATATTAATAGTACTAGTAATTTAAAAAAAGGGTATTTTATATTAATTAATTTAGTATATATTATTAATACTAAGGACCTTTAAAAAGTACACCTATATCTTTTTATACTATAAGTAAGTCTATAATAATCCTTTAAATATATTAGAGTCCGCAGTAGACTATTTAACGTAATATTTAAAGCCCTAGAACTAGATACGGATAAATAATACCTATATAAGTATCTAGCTACTAAGGCCCTTATAATGCGCCTTTTATTTTATATTATTAATATCCTTTTATATAAAAAACGTATTACTATTAGTTTAGTTGTATATAATAGAGCTAACTTTATAAGACTTAATAGCTTTATAACGGAAAAGGGATTTAATAAAGTTACGTTATGTATTAGTAAGTTTATAGTAGGTAGAATAGACTAACGGGTTAAAAAATAGACTATAGTTATACTCTTTATACTTAATAACCTAGGTTTAGTACTAATTATTACTAGTATAAGTAGTAGCTAGTTTATACTAAAAGTAGCTTTACTTACTTATTATAGTTTTATAAAAACTAACTCCCTTAGTTTAATATATAGCGTTAGTATTATATTTAAAGTAAAACTTAGTATACTTACTAAGGTAGGGGTTACTACTCTATTTATAAATAATTATAAAGTTATTAAAACGGGTATATATTTTATTAAGGTGATTTTAGAGTTTTTAAACTATTACTACTAGTATACTATTAATACTGCTTTTTAGAGGGTTAGGAATAGTTTTATACTAAGGTATAGGCGGTGCGCCTTTGTTACGGGCGAAATTTATTGTAGTGATAGTGTTGTGGTAGTTACGATAAGAAGGTTTTTTTTGCTACGCGGCGCGCAGTAGAAGAAATTACGTAGGCGTAGTGTGGAGGGATCCTACTGACTTGATTGGCCAAGAAAAGTAGGGAGTGCCTGGCTAGCTACTTAATAGTGCCCGGATAGCAAAACTCATTGACAAAGCAGGTTAGGTCCATAGCACAGCACCTACAGGGCCCAATCAGCGACTCCCCGGTCGGCTAGGCCCGCGGCCCGGAGCATCAAATCACGCAAAGTGTGGGTCCCTCCGCCCTCGGAGAGCTTTTCCGATTGGTTGTTTCGAGTTACCAGCGGCGGGTTTCTGGGCTTCCTTGGCCTTACACATTAATGTCCTTTTCTTTTTGCTCTTTTTCTCTCCAAACTGCCAACAGCGTCGCCTCCAAAGTCCCAACAACAGATGATACGATCATGCAACACTCGGTTACGGCAGGGACCAATGAGCGGCGTTTCCCGCGTTGGTTCAGGCAGTCGTATTATCGGCGTCTCAATTGGCTGCTGGTTGTCTTGTGTGTGTGTAAAAGAAAGGTTCAACAACAAACTCCAACCTGGTCTCGATTGGCTAAAGTCCTGATCACCTGGTACCATCTCCAGACACTGCCCTGTGGTTATGCATGCCCACTTTGATGCTCATATTTCGGGCAACATGAAGGAGGCCTCATCACTGAATGGCGATGGGGAAGAATGCAGTGAGAATGGGAGACCGAGGGGGTGAAAGACTCAAAGTTACCATACCATGAGCTTCTTGCGTGTCTGATAGAAGGATTGGAATAAACGAAACAGCTTCTGCTTTGCAGATGACCGATTGCATCGGAATTTCTGTTCAGAAGAATGTGATTCCTTCCCAACACACATAGGCAGCCGTCAGACTCCTGGGTCCGTCTCTGCCCTTGCTCTACCCAAAGTCGGGGATATTGATTGAAGAAAAAAATGATGAACTTTTGTCGGCCGGGCTATGCTTGGAGCCGAGGGGTTGGCGGATTATTGAAGTTCATGTGAAAGGTGATGGATCGGAATCGGGGCGGGATGAAATACGATTCCGGCACTGGGAGCATGCCGACGGGGCCGGGGCCCGGGCCGGTAGTGGGGGTGCATGCGGAGCGGGTCCGGAGATGTTCGGGTCCGTGGGCCACAGGAGTGGCCGCGGGGGGACGTTTAGCGCTCATGGGAACTTATTGCCTAATCGTCCGGCGACTGGTTGGGCCTGACGACAACCAGAGGGCTCGGATGCTCCGAGAAGCAATCGGACGTGGCCCCGCCCAGCGGGACTGACGGTCGGATCTCCGGCCAGTTGTTACCGAGGCCCAATGCAACTTCGACGCGAGGGTCGTTCCTCGTATCCAGAGCCGAGGCCGACGACTTCCCAGTTAAGGAATCTTAAACGCTGGCCCATACCGCCTGGACAAAGTTGGGGCAAGAGAAAAAAAAAACTCCACGAACAAATTCCTACATCCCTAGGTACCTTGCTAATGTTACCCCACGCGGAGAGTCCCATGGGACGGAGAGCTCCAGCAGGGAGGGGAATTACGAAAAAAAAAACGGGTTGCCGGTCGGTGAGCATGTTTGTCACAGCGTCAATGTTTTCCCCGTATTTCCCGAGCGGCCGGTCGCATCTGCCGGACAAAATAACCGCTCCGTGTTCCGTGGTGCGGTGAACACATACCCTCCGAGTTCCGAGATTTTTTTTTCCGGGATTGGGAAGATCGCCATTCGCGGGTCCCACGCCGGTCACGAATCGGGCAACAATAGCCTCCAAGTGACAATTACAGCATGAACCCACCCCCGTCCGAACCCCAGACAGCCCCGAACTGTCAGTGGAAAACAAGCTTGTTTTTGGCTTTTTTGCCTACTCCTGCTCGGAACGTGGTATTTTCTCCGCAAACAAAAGTTTCTCTTTAACGGGGGGGAAATAACCTGGAGTATGCGGGGTGGAACCGTTCGTCTGACGTCGAGTCCGGGGATGTCGAGTCCTCGACGACATCACGAGAAACGAACATAAACACCAATACATAGTCTTCAAACACAAACCATACAACACCACTCCGTGAACCTCACCTCTCCAGCCGCCACTCCCCCCATCTCCAAAATGCGTCCCACGAAAGCCCTCCTCGCGCTCCTCCCGGCAACAGCCCTCTCCCAATCCCCCCTCTGCCCGCTCTCCCCCTGCAGCGCCGTGCACGTCCTCCTCCTCCGCGGCACCAACGAGCCCTACCCGGGCCTGCAGCAGCCCATCGCCGAGGCCATCTGCGAGGGCTGGGACTGCACCTGGGCGAGCGTCGAGTACCAGGCCGTCTTCAACGACTACTGCGACTCGGTCGAGGGCGGCGTGGCCAACGCGCGCAGGGCCGTGACCGAGTACGCCACGCGCTGCCCCGATTCGAAGATCGTGCTGTCCGGCTTCTCGCAGGGCGGCCAGGTCGTGGGCGACCTGCTCGGCGGCGGCGGCGGGGAGTTCAAGAGCCAGCGGTGCGTGCAGGAGGAGAGCGAGGGCATGGCGCCCGACGTGTTCCCCGGTGACCACGGTCAGTCCTTCCGTTGGCTTGTGATGAAGAGGGAGAATGCTGACGGGGCGCAGTCGCCGCGGCCTTGATCTGGGGCTCGCCGAGACACGTCGCGAACCAGACCTACAACCTCCTCGTCGGCGCGCGCATGCAGTCGGTAGGCACACACTCAACCACTCCAGGAAAGAATGACCCGACCACTGACCAACACCCATCGCAGGGCTTCCCCAGAGAGGGCGCGCAGCTCGAGTCGCTCAACCGCTGGTCCGCCCGGCTGCGCGACTACTGCCACGCCGACGAGCCGGCGTGCTCGCAGGGCAAGAGCTGGGAGCAGCACGAGAACTACGGCAAGCTGTACGCCGAAGACGCCGCGCAGTTTGTGCGCTTCAAGGCCTGCTGAGGCGGTCGGCGATGAATGATAGAGGAACGGAACGGGGTGGAGGCGCATCATGTCGGTCAATGACCGGACAATTAATGAATAATCTGATCCTGCTCATTTTTGGTTCGTAGTGTGATTATTTTGGGGCCTTGCCAAGCTGTCTTTGTTGGCCATGACAGTTTGAACGTCATTGGAGAAGCAACGAAACGAAGTGTTGATGCACCGTGCAGTCACCACCAAAACGATAACCATCCACTCCATTTCCCCTCCGCTGGCTGGAAACTGATGGAAAACCGGCAGGAACATTGATACATCAAAAATCTATCGACTTTGCATCAAATTGGCAAAAGGAATGCCCCCTCACGGGATTGAACCGTGGACCTTCTCATGAGCCGCAAACAGATACGAGTGAGACGCTCTACCACTGAGCCAAAGGGGCTACTCTCTGTTGAGATTATGTAAACTTTAGGCGCAAAGCCAGCCCATATCCCGTGTTGGCGCAAGTTCGCCTCGCGCTCGCGTCCTCGGCAAGCCACCGGACCCACGGAGCAAGCTCACACCCACGCGACGGGAGCAACCCCAAACCCGCCGACGCCGCCAAGGTCGACTCTATCGCGGCATACCTATGCCACGCATAAACCTCTCGGCCAACTTCCATCGCGTCTTGCAGATCCCCATCCCATAGCCACCGGCGGGAAAACTTTCCTGCCAAATTTTCCGGATGAACATCTCTCGGGCCACGTCCGTGAGGAGCAAAAAAAAAAAAAAAACCTTGAAAACAGAAATTCCTCGGCCATCCCCCGTTGCCGGTGACCCGGGACGTCACGCCCATCCATCCATCCAGCCGGGGGTTTGACAGAGAATGATTCCAAAGGGGGAATATCCGCCCACGGGCGTCGGCGCGGTTGTTAAACTTTTCTCTCCACACTACACTGATGTTCAATATTCTCTCCTCGGTAGACTTTTACTTTTCATGGTCGTGTCAAATCAGATAAACAGACTTACAGCGAGAATAACCACAAAAACCTTCTCTCCCATCCCCCCGACTATCACGACTCGCACGTCAGCGGGGGACGAAAGCCCATCACAGACAGGGACAAGCAATCATGAACAACGACCGCCTCCCCGGGGGCCCGTTGACCCCTTCCGTCGGGATCGGATGCGCCTCCGGAACCTCTGTCCGTCCTCTCGTTTTTCCGTCCGAGGGACCTCCCTCGTCCCCCTGGCGGTCTTTCGATGGAGTCCAGGCCAGCGCATCGGCTCCCCTCGTCATTAAATCGTGATCCGTCCCTAGCCCTGCTACCTTCGGCCATCCGACGACAAAGATACCCCGAGATCCCAAGTTCCCTGTGGATGAGGGGGGGGGGTCTCCCGGGCCCCCGACGACTCACGAGAAACGGCAGTAGCACGTGCTTCCCTTCCCCTATGGGCTTCGACGAGGTGGACTTTGTGAACCCCCGGGAAACAAAAGGCTCACATGCCAGGACCAGTCACGCGCTAGCTCACAAGCTCCCCAGATTTTCCAAGAAATCCAGAACACCGGCCCACTGCCCCTCCTTCCTCGGTCATTGCTTCCGCTTTATTTCCCTCCCCCCCCCTCCATATTCTGATGACTTACACGCCGACCTATAACCAACACGTCTTCTTCACCACCTGTCACCACAAGCTCTTTTCCTCCTGACTCCCCGAGTCGCCGGCCCCCTCGGTCAACTTCCGAAACCCTCACCAATGGACCTTGAGGGACTGGTAACCTGCGCGTCAAGCGGGACGATGATCTGATCCCCGAGACAAGAGAGCAAAGACGGGGAGGGGTTGTCACCAACAGCCAAGCCGCGGCAGAAAAGACAATGCCCAGCGGCCCAGCCCGCCCCCCTCACATCAAACCCCCCCCCCGGCCATCCGGAGACCAGAACCAAATCCCGCGACGCAGAAACCTCACGGACACCAGAACCATCCCCGAGATTGCTACCGCAGAACAAGCCTCGAACATGCTCTTGGTCGAGCCAAGTGCCCTCAACGGAAGATGCCCGAAAAAAAAAACACATCTCGGGTTATTCACCGGTCAAAAGTACGAAACCCCGAACCGCCGGGCCCCCCGCCCCTTCGGAACATGTCCGAGTGGATCACGAACCAAAAGAAAAAAAAAACAAACGGGACCCCCCACCTCGGCCATGGCCCGGGGGATCAACACGAGGAAGACCGGGGGGGCCCGCGGCTATGGTCGTCGTCATCAAACGTGGGGTAGGTAGGTCATACTACTAAGCGGTGGGAAGGTCGGGTATATGACCTCCGCCACGGCACTCACTTATTACGACCCGCGTTTCCTGCAACTGAGGTACACATGAGCTTCTTCGGTCATGGTAGGAGACGCGAGTGTTCCGCAAGTGCTTCCAATATCACGGTGAGTGTCGGCATGGGTGACATGGGCTTTGGCTCATTGATCTATCTATACCTGAACAAGGCAGCAACCGCGACGCTGCGAATCATTGTTTGGTCTTCTACACTAAAGTAACAGACGAAAGAGAGAAAATAGGCTCTTCGTACAACATTCAGAACTCGCTTGAATGACAAAAAAAGGACACAACTGATTCTACAGACAAATCGCCGAGTGGTTGAAAGCTCGCCGCCAGCTGCACCCGGGGACTAGCGCCGCGCCTCCGAGCCCCTACGTCCTCCGCGAACTGTCCACCGCTCCGGCACCGGGGGCGATTACTCGGCCGCCGAACGCGGCCGAGACAGTCCGTGCGGCTCGATGCCCCCCGTCGGCTCGAACCCCCGAGACCGGACCCCACGCGGCTTGGAGATGCTGTCCATGGGGCTGGCGCCGGCGCGGCGGGCAGTATCCTCGCCATGACGTCCGGCGACGCGATCAAGACCGAGGTCACCCACGGCGCCACCTCGTCCGCGAGCGCCGGCAGGCTGCACGACGCGCGGGCTGTCCGGGGCGCTGGTTCGTGGAGGACAACGCCGAGGGCCTACACGGCGGCGTCGTGTCAGTGCCGTGCGAGCAGGGCATCAACAGCGCGGTGCGGTTCACTGCGTTCGCGGCGCTGGCAACGTCGGGCTATGCCAGTCCTGGACAGGAGCAGGACGCTTTCGCCGTGGCTTCTTTTCTTTTCTTCTTTCTTTTATCGTCGTTCAAATCTGGCGTCAATCGAAACGCGCGTCTCTGAATTGGTAAGTTGACCGGCTGGCTGACTGAACAGAGGAGCGAGGCTATTCGTCTATCGCGCCCACGCGGACGCTCAGCGGCTCTATCGACGACATGTTCTGGAACACCTGCGGGTCGATCGCGAAGGCCTCGGGGCCGAGAGTGTCGACGAAAGGGAAGTTGTAGATCTGCTCCGGGGAGCTGGTGGCCTCGGGCCCGGGCGGGACGGAGGTCGGGGGCATGTCGGGGTGGCGGGCCTGGGGGATGCCGTAGGTCGCCATCGGTGGCGTGGCGGCGGTCTTGGGCAGGCCGAGGGCACCGACGTCGATGCCGAGGCTGACGAGCTCGCGGGTGATGAGGTTGAGGGCGCTGCTGATGACTGGGGGGGAAAGTCAACACCGAACGAAAGGAGGGACAATTCTGTTGACTCACCTGGGTTGATGCGCTTCACGGCAGCGAGGATGCGGACGCAGTACTCGAGGCGGCGCAGGGCCTGGGCGTCCTCGACGCTGGACTGGACCTGCAGCAGGAAGATGGAGGCGGCGATGTAGACGCTGTACGAGAGCGAGAGGACGCAGTGGCTGATGCCGAAGGAGCGGCAAAAGAGGTCGAAGATGGCAATGATCGAGGTCGCGGTCGTCACGCACTCGACGAGGTACCGCTGTACGGGCTGCAGGTTGTTCTCGCCGGCCCTGCCGCGCTGGGAGAGCATCGGCCTGTAGAGCAGGATCTTGAAGGTGCGGTAGAGCGCGCTGTGGAAAGTCAGCAACGTCGGTGAAGGGGCAAAGGAGGGGATGCCTACTTGAGAGTGATGATGTGGGACGGCGGCGCCAATGCTGGGAGGGCGGCGGAGTCCATCTTCAGGTGCGGCGGGAGCTCGTCCCACCACTGGCGCAGGGCGGGCTCCTGCTTGGCGAGGCACTCCTGCATCTCGGCGTGGCTGTTGGGGCGGACGGGGTCGTACATGTGGACGAGGATCTCGTTGAAGATGACGGACAGGCGGCACATCTGCATGAAGCACGAGGTGGAGTGGGCGGCGGCTGGGGGATATTTCCACCCGCCCTCAGGAACGACGCCGAAGGGCGTCCAGGATTCGTTCTCGGCCGAGTCGTCGACTGCGAACGTTGGTTAGCCGGTCATTCCAGCGCTGCTTGAGAAAGGCACGTACACATGATCTGGGGCGGCGAGACCGAGGTCTGCTGCAGCGAGGGCGAGCGGCCGAGGTACAGGCTGATCATCTTGTCCCAGAAGTAGCAGCTCCAGAACAGGCGGTGGCGGATCTCGACGTCCTCGTCGGCGAGGCGGACGGAGCCCGGGTAGCGCTGGCCGTCGACGCAGATCCCGAGGTGGTCGATGATGCGGAAGGCGAGGCCGCTGTAGGTCCAGGCCTGGGCGCTGTTTCCGACGCTGCACTCCTGGGCGCTGAGGAGGAGAAGGGTCTGGACGGTCGGGATGGAGCAGACGCCCTGGCCGAGCTCCTCGAAGACCATGCTGCGGGCGTGCTTGCCGAAGAGGGCGCCGCCGTCGTAGAGCTCGTCAAGCTTCTCCTTGGTGGCGGGGTCGCTGCGGCCCCAGCGGATGGAGTGCGAGAGGACGGCGTTCATGAGGGTGTGGGAGTAGTAGGGACCGAGGGTCTGCATGTCGCCTGATGGACGTCAGCTGCCAGGTCTTGGTGGGAGGGGAGACGATGCTCACGGGTAAAGGCAGGTCTGTAGATGAAGTTGAAAAGGGGCTGGATCCAGCACCAGTGGACGTTGAGCAGGTATCCGAACGGTTCCTGCAGCAAAAGTCAGCAACGCAGTCTCGCACGACAGACGGCAGACGACGGAAACGCACTGGAATCTCGGACATGTTCTCGAGTGCCCTCTGCTGCCAGGCGTTGGCAACGAGGCGCTCCCGCCTCTGGACGGCCTGCTCGGACGACGCCGCGGGATCCCTAGACCCGAGGGGCCGGTCGTTCGGCAGCTGGAAGAAGCTCGTGGCGCCGTGGTAGGTGATGCCGCCCCGGTCGTCGACCTTGAGGCCCTTGAAGCTCTCGCTGACGGACTCGTCGTCCTGGGACTCGGCGTGGGGGGGGTCCGTCATGGGCGACTGGCCGGCGGTGGACGGGGCCAGGCTCGGGGAGGACGTCCGGGACGGCTCCGAGGGGCCCGGAGCGTGGGCATGGGCTCTCGCGACGGCGAGTTGGGACTCGAGGTCCTTGATGCGCTGCTCGAGGCGTGATGTGTACGATAGCGTCGGGTTGCTGACAGAGGTTAGCATCTGCGGCAGGCAGCATGACGGGGAAGGGATGTCTCACAGCTTGTAGACGCACTCATCCGCGCGTGCGGCGCACCTGTTGCACGTCGGCTGCTCTCCGCCGCATTTCACCTGTGTCACCGGGCCCGGTTAGCATTCCCCGTCCCGGAGGTAACGATGGTAGGTAGGTAGGGTGACGCAGAGCACGCCATCGCGGGGACCGCATGCCGGCGGTCCGCCACAGACCCCGCAATGCCGGGCAACACGAGGACGTGAATGACAGCCACAGCCATAGCCCTGGGACTCCCGTAGATCGTCTCACGATGGTCGTCCGGCTCAGCCTCAGCCTCCGGTGCCGTGGCCGGCGGCGGAGGCGGCGGCGGTGGTGGTGGTGCAGGGGTACGGCGGGAGGGGGGCGGGAGGGGTGTCTCGGAAGCGGAAGCGGAAGCGGAAGCGGCGGAAAAGAAAAGGGCAAACAGAAGGGAAATGAGCAATGGTCTGAGTGTTAGACGGATAACCCGGACGTACCTTGCGGCGGCGGCATGGCTCGCACGAGAAGGCGCTCTTCTTGATGGCCCTCGTCGACATGATCTCTGAGTCTGATGGATGAGGAGGGGGAGGGAGGAAAACAAGGCTGAGGCGCAAATTCTGGCTCGCGGCTCCTCCTTGGCGTTCGCACGCACTTCTTTCCCTCTCCGAGTTCCTGCTGTTTGCCTCCTCGCCTCACCCGAGTCTGATGCGGGACGGAAGAAAGTTGCAAAAAAGAGTGGAGACTTTTTTTTGCGCAGAGGCCAGCGAGATCGGTGTTTATGGTTGGCTGGATTGCAACATCAGGCCAAGGAGATAGAGGGGAGAAGAAAAAAACTGGTAGGGAAGGCACCATGGGCTGCCACTATCGTTGCACCACCACCACCACCACCACCCCCCAAACATCACGTTACGCCGGAAGGTGCTGCTGCTGCTCAAAGTCATTGCAATGGAATCGACGCGGCTTCGGCCGGGTCGGGAATCGCGGTGCTTTCTCCACTTCGCGATGGGTACCGGTGGGGCCTGTGACGCGCCTGAGACGTCCATGAGCGAATGGGGACCCACGGCAGTGGCGACGAGGCCAATGAGGGGCTGTTGAGGCGTTGGTTCGGTCCACCTTCGTCAGCGGCTTTTCCCGATCTGGGGCTCCGCTGGATGGGGCTCGGCGAGCGAGAGCGGTGGGGCCTGGCTCACCGAGGCTCACCTTGTCGGCTCGGCGACCATGCTCTTGCCGGAGCGGCTGGAGTTGCAAGTTTACGTAATCACACCTCACTGACCAACGATGATCTCATAGCTTTCCCATCGTGAACTTCTGTGTGTGACTTACATCTCAGCTGATGGTTCACTTATCATCTCCACGAACCCAAAAGACCCGCGACCCGCAGCTTCAACCTCACCCACATCCACTCCATCTCATCGGGCGTATCCTCCGCCGATAATCGACATGAACGATGGACCCTGAGGCCCCCTGCTGTGCCGCAGGGTCGCAGTCGCGCAAATGAGCCTAGCCAAGTGACAGCTCACGTCTAAAAGGCAAGGCTGCAGACAAGGGGTTCCGAGGAGATGGGAGGCGAGAATGAGAGCGACGTCCTCGGAAAACAACTTCATCACCATGAGACGTCTCATCATCGTCGCCTCCAGTCGTTCATCTCACTCATAACGCCCCATCACTCTCATCTCATAGCGCCTCATCTCACTCACTCTCCACCGCGACGATGACGACGCCCACGACGACACCCGCGCCCTCGTCGTCCACCGTGGGGGCCGGCGTCGCGCACATCACCCCGGCGCCCGAGTGCAGCGCCACGCCGTACTTCTTCTACCCGTACCTCCCGTCGCTCGACTGCTCCTCCCTCAGCCTCGCCCCGCGGCAGCCCTGCCCCACGGGCTGGACCACGGCCTGCGAGGAGGTCGTGCACTCCACGAGCCACTGGCGTTCCCGCTCCCCGACCTGGGCCCTGGGCCCCGACGGCACCACGTCCGAGATACGGATGGGCGAGACCTGGTCCACGGAAGAGGTCCAGATCGTCTGCTGTCCCGAGTAAGCCTCCCCCCATCTCTTTTCCCTCTCTGCATCTGACACCATACCCAGCGTCCTCGACTACAAGTGCGCCGCGTCCTCGCTCTTGTCGCCCGAGTGCTCCGCCTACGTCCCCGCCCCCACGCTCGTCACCTTCCAGCTCCCCGGCAGGCCCCCGTCCTCGGTGCAGATCACCACGGCCGAGACGTACTACGGCTTCCCGGCCTGGGCGTCCTACGCGCGCGTCAGCCTCGCGAGCGTCGAGTACTCCCTGGACGCCTTCACCACCGTCGTCCCCGCGGGCCGGGAGCCCTTCACGACGTGGTGCACCTCGTACGGATGCTACGACCTCGCGACCGGCTTCACGACCGAGGGCGACGCGGCGGCGACGCTGCTGCCGAAGCTCGAGTACTCGCAGCGCCCGCCGCCCGGGATGGGCGGGGTCGGGACGCTGGGCATCTTCGGCGTCTCGGCGCTCCTGGGGGGTTTGCTCTTCGCCGCCGGGACGCTGGCGCCGTGGGTCTGGGCTTACCGGCAGAGGCGGCGGCAGCAGAGGGTTACGCAGTGACGAGGCGAGTGGTGAGATGGGATTCTTCAAGAGTACATGACAGAGTGAGAGGTAATTGGATTGATAGTAATTTTAATTAAGATTTTTGGTATCTTTTGTGCGCTTGTGGGTATCTCATGTGGCGGTTTTGTTCTCCAGAAGTAACGAAAAATGACAGAAAAAAAAAACCGGAAGTGCGAAAACAAAAAAATCACCAGGGCAAGCCGTCATCGTAGGCCGCGGGTCATCCCGATCCCCGTGCCCCTTTTCCCCCCGCCCCGAACGCCGTGCCGTGACGCCGATCCCGAATAGTCATACACCAACTCAAGCTTCTCAAAGAGGCGGATGGAGTTTCCTCAGACCTGCACCATGGCCTCGTTCTCGTGCCTCGTCCTGTCGTTGCTGAACTCGAACCAGGCGCGCCCCAGCAGCCCATACTCGGCGAGCCTTTGTCGTCATTAGCACTCAATTCACATACTCTCACACGCAACAGAAGGGGGGGGGGGGACTCACATGATCAGCCCCAGGAGAAAGGCCAGCGCCGCCTCGTACTGGATGTACGGGTACGCGTAGTACCCGTTGCTCTTCTTGGACGTGATCTGCACGACCAGCAGGGCCCAGCACACGGTCGCGCCGAGCGAGAAGCACAGCTCCATGCCGAAGTGGAAGTGCTTCGGGATGCCGCCGCGGTGGTGCGCCGCGCGCTTGCGGAAGACGACGGTGACGACGGACCAGAGGAGGAGCAGGCAGGACTTGGGGAGGCGTCAGCATGTTCTCGTCTCGACAACTTTCGTCTCATGCAGCAGGGGGGGACTTACCAGAGGAACGGACAGCCACATGGCCCCGAAGATGGCATCGGCAGGACTCGTCGAGTCGTTGAGGTAGCGCCCCCGCCGCGAGACGTAGATGTTGATGTTGAGAAACACCACGACGAGCGGCACGATGATGGCGATCTGGCGGAGGACGTAGTACATGTACGTGCACCGCCTGCGCTTGCGGTTGAACCGGTCCGCCTCGGGCGAGCACCCTCCTCCTCCGTAGTGCTGCTGCGGCGGCTGCTGGCCGTACCACTGCCGCTGCACCGAGCCGGCGGACGAGGCGGCGCCCGGGTTGTAGTAGATCTGGGTGTTGTTCTGGCCGTTGTAGGCGTCGGCGTACATCTGGCCGCCGGGCGGGTGGTGGTATCCCTGGCTGTAGGGCGGCGCCGAGTAGCCCGGGTGGCTGTAGGCGGTGTTGTGGAAGGACATTGTTTTCTGTCCGGATTGGTTCCCCTTTTACCCTCTCGTCTCTTTCTTTCCCAATCTCTTTCTTGGGGTCGTCGGTTCCCTTCTTTCTGTTCCCCGTCGACCTCGATGTCTCTTCACTCAGTCGGTCCTTGGATATGTGATGGTGCTGTGTGTGTCTGTATATGCGTGTGTCTGTTGCCGTGTGCCCCACCAGGAGATAGCCTCAGAACCAGTCGGCGAGGCTCATCGATGGAGAGACGATCTTTCTTTTCCCCCTTCTTCTACTATTATGGGACTGGATGGGGTTTGTTGCTGTTGCTGAAGAAGGAGAGAGAGACCAGGGGGGGGTAGTATAGTTGGCCGGGAATTTTGGGGGTGGGATGTCGAGGGTCAAAATAGCGACCGCATGACGTCGAGATAATGCGGGTTTTAGTAGAGGACCCTTTCTCTCTCTCTCTCTCCTAGGTACCTTTTTTCACTTTATCCAGGGTCTGTTACAAGGCCCGGGGAAGGTGTGAGGAAAGCCCAGAGACGCCGAGCAAGGTGCTCTGATTGCGCCTGACCACTCCTCCCGCCTCCCAAGAGAAGACCAAGAAATGGGACAAGGGGCGAGGAAGTAATAGTAGGTAAGAGAGAGAAGGAAAAAAAAAAAAAAAGTTCAGCGGAAGAGAGGGAGAGAGAGGGGCGGAAGTAGAGGGGAACGGGGGACCGGGGGAAACAAAAAGAGAGACGGGCCCAAGAAAGGCCAAGGCCTCCAAGTCTCTCTTGGGCGGATTTTCACATTTCTTGCCTTTCTGTGGTGATGGGTAATGCCTACCTATACGGAGTAGAGGGGAGGAAAAAAAGTGCACGAGAAAGTTGTCCTCTGGTGAGCTTTCGCCAAGTCGCGCTATCAGCTCACTGACCCCCGAAAAGGGGGGCCACAGAAGCCGCCTTGGTCCGCCTAGGCCTGTAGGTCGAGCGTGTGTCTCTGCTTGGCGCCGTGCCTGGGCGGGGGGAGGAGAAGAAGCTGTGATGCGTCCCTCTCCCCCTCCCAAGCTTCTTGGCTTTGCTGTTCTCGTGGACGGTGAGATAGGGGGGGAGGAGCACTGCCACTGCCAACGCTCGTGTGTGTGTGTGGGAGATGTACATCAACAACCCGCTGCTGTAACAGTGAGGCCGGGCATGAACGCCTTACAAGATGCCCCGATGCCCCGATGCCGATGCTGTCTCCCCTCCCCCAAGAGGCTCCAAGACAAACAGCTCGTTCAGCGTGAAGCACAGCGCGGGCTTTGTAAACGCTTGGGTGTGTAGCAGCCAAGCACCAAGCACAGCACCAAGCAGGCTGCGGCATCTGCCCGAGGTACACTACTACACCACTGTACCTGAGAGCGCTGGAAGCCTGCAGGGCCTTCGGAAGGCTGGGCTGTCCCTAGGTCTGCCCGGGCTGTCTCTGCTGCAAGCCCGCGCCAATGCCCGCTACTGACACTGCCAATGCCCGCTGCATGTTACAGTTGGCGCTGCTGCTGCTTCTGCGGTGCCGTCTCGGCAATGTGCAGCAGCAGCAGCAGCAGCGGCATTTTACAGGCGAGACACACATCATCGTTTGTTTTTTGTTTTCTCTTGGTGCCTTGTCGGTCTTGGAAAGGGCGTGGGAGACTTGGGGAAATTACCATTTGGTAATTGCTCGGATTCCTTTTTTCCCTCTTCGCCCTTGGTGCCTGGGCGTGGGACTTTTGAGCGGTTGAATGCCTAGGTACTTGATTAGGTACCTCGCACCATGCCGCTTTCACTTCTTACCCCGATGAGCAGAGATTCCCATCCCCTGACGACGACGATGGCTGCAACCGTCGGCGGCGAGTACCGAGACATTTTCGAATGCTCGCATCGTCATCTGCGTTTGCGGTGCCGCGACGAGACGACGAGACGGGCCCAGACTGAGGCCGGTGACGCTCGGCGGTTCAGTCACCACGATCGATGTCCTCACGGACAAGTAGAAAAGAAAGAAGGAAAAAAAAAAAGTCCCTCATCTTCTTGGCCACCAAGGTGTTTGTTTCTTGGAGAGTGGAGTTTGAGAAAGAAGCGCTGAGCAACGAAAAAAAAACCACGCAAGGCTTTCAGGGTCCATTTCGCCCTACAGGAAGGTACCTAGGTGCCCGGCAGCCGCCACGGGGCGCATGTCATTCTCGCTTGGTTCCCTCGTGCCGCGTCAATAGCACACACGCCGGGCACGCTTGGCGCGCCAAGAGCGAAACGTATACGCAGGCGACTGAGTCGGTTGGGCGGCTGCGCTTGGTGGCGGTGATGCGAAGACTGAAGTATCCGGTACTCCGTACCTCTCTGTACACGCACAACAAGCCGCCGATCGCAGGTTGCTTGGAACGTCTTGGCGAGGGAACCAGCATGCGTCGTCGCCAGCGCACGTTAGGAGTCGTGAAGGGCCAAGACCAGTGACGAAGCTGTGAAAAAAGGTGAACGGCAAATCGAGATTTCGGTGACATTCACGTTGCGCATCCTCTGCGAGACAACTTGGTACGAGAGACATGCAGGTACCACTCTAGGTACATGAATAACTCACCCCTACGACCTGCTTAGGTACATCCCCACGCACCTGAGATGACACCGACAAGAAGGTTTGGCACCAGCTCAGAAGGGCGTTAATTGTCTCTGGGCGAAGGTGCCGCTCCTAGCTCGAGATTGGCGGGGGAAATTCGCTAATTTGGAGCAGAGCGTTGGCAGTCTCGGGGTCGATCGACCGGCGGCCTTGGTGATCTGATTCCAAGAAGAGACGTCTCACAAGACAATTTGCCCGCCCGGTAGATGTTACAGGTGCTGATTGCTACAGGTGGTCCAAACCATCACTCAAAAAGCCTTGGAGACTGGAGGACAAGCGAGCCGACGAACAAGTAGACCCGATTCGATCGCGACACACATCCCTTCAGCCTCTTTCGGTGTCGCTTCGCTTCAACTCGCCTAGAACATTGGCGGTGCCTCGGCCAAGGACCTCTTCGTCTAATGCAACAGGGGACAAGACAGAGAATCGACAGGAAAGTGTCGCCCGCGAGATCGGCCGGGCGACCGAGTCGGTCACACTCATAGGCGTGGCGAGCCTTGGGGGGATCTTGGCGTTTGTGTCCCTGTGATTTGTCTTGGCTCTTTTTTTTTTCTTTTATTTTTTTCTTTTGTCTCCCTTTATTTTTCTTCGTGGGTTGAATGGATCGTATTGCATCTTGGCGCCAACCCGCCAGGCGAAAGTCAGCCCCAAGGGTGTTTAAGTACACCACTCTGTAATGCCAATCAACGGCACGAGATGGAGACACGATGACCACGGGCTCGGAGATTTCCGTACCTAGCTGCTGGGTATTTGATGAGGCTTGCGTGTTCCCAATCACGGCTGCCGTTGCGGACAGAGGTTTGCGGAACATGTGAGAGATGGGCGGCGATTGGCCTCCACATGCAAAGCCGGCGACACGGTTTTTGGTGGGTTTGGTATCGACGCGGTTTGTTGGTTAATAAATCCGTTGGCGATCTTGCTGTCCCATTCTTTCTCCCGGCAGAGCTGTCACGGCAACACGGCTAGCAGCGGGAGAGGTGGAGAGGCGCCAAGGTTGCAGAGTTTGTCAGAATCCACAGGCGTGCATCCTTGAAGCTATCGTCACTATCGGATGGGGCACAGGTTCGCACCTGGGAGAAGTTTTCGAGCGCCTGTCTTTTGAGCATGCGACCACGCATTACCTGCCTCTATAAGATGGCTGTCGATGATGCACAACAGAATCCAAGGTAACCACCCATACGACGGGCCCGAGGCGCTGTATCGCCATCAATGTCCGACCGTGGCGGTGAAGAGAGCCATCGCCAACGCACAGCTTGGAAAGATGGATATTACCCGCAGGATTCACGAGACCTGTGACTGAGTCATCCACCTTCTCGGCCCAGATCCGGGGCACGACCTGCAGGACCCGGCGCCTCTGGATGCGGAATGCACCTCGTCGGCCGGCAGCTGCAGCATCTCCGGTTCTTTGCTCCGTCACCCCGAAACCGCCACGGCTCCGGGAAGAATAGAGCGCCGGCGGTGCCTGTCTCCGTCCGGTCCCCGGCCGGCTTACGGCGCATGGAACCTGCCGGCAGCTGTCAGGTTGGATTCGGCACTTGATGTACCGGCCTCACCATCCAGTGTGACAGATACTTTGGCTCCTTCGCTGATAGCTGAGATGAACCGCTGTCACTGCAGTGTCACCTGTACGGATTGGCACGGCGGCTTTATGGTTAGTGCTCAGGTATTCATTACTTCTTCGACCGCCACTACGGAAGACACGTCCAATACCTCTGGTACTTCTGGACGCGATGCTTTTCCTCTGTCCAAAACATCGTTGCTTTTTCCTCCAAACCGCGACGGTAAACACGCCAAACGGGCGACTCGGTGGAAAATACAGCCGACTCACTGAAAAACACTGACGTCAGCCAACAGGCCGAAGAGCCGCGAGACTCTTGGAGAGCTGACGCAACGCGGTGGGGATTCCGGTGCACTGCCGGGTAGAGGTCCCTCTGTTATTACCCCTGAAAGACCATCAATATCAAGAATATGGAGCCGTTGAAGGCGAATAACTCGATTGTACCTGGCATTAAACCGTACTGAATTAGGTCAGGGTCCCCTCCTCTTCCATCCCCTCCCTCCCCTCCCTGAAGCTACTCCAACTCCAACTCCAACCCCAACTCCAAACCTTCAACACCAAGGTCGCCATCAACAACACCCTCTCCCAACATCAAACCGACCCGATGGGCTGCTCCTGCTCCTCCCTCCTCGACGACTCGGACGACAACCAGCAACCCCGTCCCGCGCCGCCCGCCATGCCCCCCCGCCGCGACCACGTCGAGACCCTCGACAAGAAATGGGGCTACCACCAGGTCGACGGCTACGAGCTCAACAACAACACCTGGGGCTGCGACTCCGCCACCTCCGGCTCCCAGCGCACCCACTACGACGGGCCCTCCGGCCCGGGCTCCGCCGCCTGCCCGGGCCGCGCCGGCATCGCCTGGTCCTCCGACTGGGAGTGGCGCGGCGGCGACGACAGCGTCAAGTCGTACGTCTACGGCGCGCGGCAGTTCCCGCGGCGCCTCGTCTCCGAGATCGCCGCGCTGCCGACCGAGGTCGAGTGGCACTACAGCACCTGGGACGTGCGCGCCAACGTCGCCTTCGACATCTTCACCGACCCGGACCGCGAGCACGCCAACAGCAGCGGCGAGTTCGAGGTCATGATCTGGCTGGCCAAGCTGGGCGGCGTGTGGCCCATCAGCGAGTCCAAGGCGCCCATCGCGCACGTGAATATTGCGGGCCACGAGTGGGAGCTGCACTTCGGGTACAACCACGGCGGGCAGATGAAGGTGTACAGCTTCCTGCCGGTGGACGGGCCGATCCAGCACTTCTCGGCCGACGTGAAGCACTTTTTCGACTATCTCGTGCACCAGCACCAGTTCCCCGCGCAGAACCAGTACATGCTGGGTGAGTGCCCCCCCTCTGACTCTAAAGATGTGTATATGCTGACGCACCGTCTAGTCTACCAGCTCGGCACCGAGGCCTTCACCGGAGGCCCGGCAGAGTTTGTGGTTCCCAAGTTCATCGCCGACGTCCTCTAGAAGAAGCAGAAGCGTCTCTGGCGCCAGATACCCCCTCCCTGCGACGGCCGATTTTCCACCCTTTAATCGTACAATAGTGTTACAATAGATCTAATACACGTCCACGTCATGAAGCATAGACAACCCTCACGCAGCGCAGTGGTCCACGCCCGCCGTCACCAGCAGCTTCGCGTACTGCCGGTGCAGGAAGCACTCCACCCCGCCCAGCGGCACCCCCTTGCCCTCGCTCGTGCCGTCGACGACCACCGACTTGAGCCGGAACGTCGCCGTGCGGGACGCCCGGTCCACGTCGGCGGCGAGCGCGACGAACGTGTCCATCTCGCGCGGGCCCTCCGGGGCCACGCGCGGCGACATGCCGCCGCGGAGCGTGATGCTGTCGGGGGATTTGTCGATCACGACGAAGTCGTCGGCGAAGATCGTGCCTTGTGATTGTGAGCCGATGTTGATTCTGAACATGTGAGAGAGGGAGAGAGATGTCGTACCGACTTCGTAGGAGCTCGAGAGCAGGCCCTCCTTGTCCCAGATGTCCCCCTTATTCTCCTCGCTCTTCCTCGCCTTCTCCATGATCTTGCGCTGCGGGGCAAACGCTGGGCATCAAAAAGTCAGCAACCACACCTCCGTGACGCATCCTCTTCTCACTCACCGTATCGCCCCCAGACCCCCGCCGCGTACGCCTCCACGAGCCTCGACCCGCCCCCCAGCGCGTCCTCCAGCAGCTCCGGCCGCATCTCGTCGAACCGCAGCGTGCGCGCGCAGGAGTCGTGGTAGTCCGGGTTCCCCCTAGGGTTCGCCTTTTTGAGTAGAGGGTGCGCGAACGACCGGTCCGATGCGGGGGAGAAGGACTCGTCGAAGGCGCACTGGCGCGTCCAGAGGTGGAAGCCCGCGGGCACCGCCGCGGCGGCGCCGGCGGCGACTTTGGAGAGGGCCGTCAGCCGGGCCCGGGTGAAGATCGATGCCATTGAGGAATATGTGTGAGGGTGATCTTATCTGATTGGATGAGATGAGGACGGAAGGGGAGGTGTGGTGGGAATGGGATTTTAGAGTTAAAAAGAAGGTCATTTTAATTCAGGTTCCCCCCCGGGAGGAAAAGTCGACCGGTTCTCCGGGTCGCTCCGTACACAGATTCATTGGCATGGTTCCGAGGAGGCCATTGTTGTGAGTGCAAGTGCGAGAGAGCTCGCGTCTTCGGCCTTCGGGCTTTTGGGAGGAGTGACACTTGCAAGATTGACTAATGATACGGCGGCAACGAATTGCGGGTGGCCCCGCTCGGTCCCCGTGAGCCCCGGCCGAGGTGGTGAGGTGGGCCGGCCGGACATGGTGGTGCTCTGAGGGCCGCGTCTGCTCGTGGAGTTGATTTAATGCGTCGATTGGTGATGTCTCCCGTTCGCTCCTTGAGCCGCGACCAAGGGGCCTGTCGAGGAGATGGGGATTCACTCATGCCGCAACTCACCAGTATCAATTTTCAGGGTCGGAGCGCCTCACCAATGCTCTCTGTTATACATGAGATCGCATTAGAAGCTACCGACGGAATTACGGAATTACACTTTTTAGACGGTCTTTTTACTTGATTATCCATAAAAATAAACCCAAAGACATATGGCATTTGCTAATTAACTGGGGCTTCTGCCTCATTCCCATACACGTGGGAAGATCGTCGCAACTTGACCTTTGAGCCCGGTAAGTACCAGCTTCATCCATTTCATATGTTACATGAGGTCAACACTTAATTAGGATTTGGACAAAGTATAGACGTTCATCTCGTTAATGGGACTACTCTTATATTCTGGAGACTCACTCACTCATTCATTCACTCACGTCACACTCACGCACTCACTCACCAACCCTCATTCACGTTCCAAAACTTGCCTCGGCTGCTTAGTCACCGGTATCTCCATCCCTGCATTATCCCTGGGAGGGGCATCAACAGCAAACTTCCACAGCAGCTCATCAATCGCGACTCACCACTCCGTCCGGCGTCGCATCGGAGCAAGCTCCGAGCAATCCCACAACCCTCAACAGTACCATACTCAGCCTTCGACACCAAATGGCAACAAGCTACCTCCGCCTGGCCCTGGCGGCCCTGGCCCTCCTCCTCGCCCAGCAGAAGCTCGCGTCCCGGTCCCGCAGGCGGGACAGGCGCCTCCCCCACGCCGACGAGCGCGTCCTCGTCATCGGCGCCTCGAGCGGCGTCGGCCGCGCCGTCGCCCGGCGCTACGCCGCCCGCGGGGCGCGCGTGTGCGTCGTGGCCCGCCGCGGGGACGACATCCGCGCCCTGGCCGAGGAGTGCGGCAGCTCGCGGTGCATCTGGCACGTCGCCGACTTCTGCAGCGTCGACGACCTCGTCGCGCTGAGGGCCCGGCTCGAGGAGGAGTGGGGGGGCCTCGACACGCTGCACGTCTGCGCGGGCGTGTCGGCGCTGCAGCCCGTCATGGCGCTCACCGGGACCGAGGACGCGCGGGAGGATGCCGGGGCCGAGGGCATCCGGAGGGCCGTCGATATCGCGGGGCGCGCCGTCAAGGGGAACTTTGACGGGCCGCTGACGACCGCGCTGACTTTTGTAAGCGGCCCTGCGAGAAATTACAAGAACCGTCGCTGACTTGACCGCAGATCCCCATGCTGAAGCGCACCTCCCGCTCCCCCTCGATCCTGCTCGTCTCCTCCGTCGCGGCCGTCATCCCCGCCCCGACGCGCGCGCTCTACGCCGCCACCAAGGCCTCCTCGCTGCTGCTCTTCCAGTCCCTGGCCATCGAGCACCCGTCCGTCGGCTTCACCTTCGTGCTCCCCGCCACCATCGAGGGCAACTTCCGCGCCTCGGCCGTCGACGCGGGCCCCGTGCGGGAGGACGACCCGAACAGGCACGGGCTCAAGATCGGCTACGTCGCGGCGCGGTGCGTGGACGCCGTCGACGCCGGCGCGACGGGCAACGTCGTGCTGCCGCGGTTCCCCTACGCGCTGGCCCAGATACTGTACCAGCTGTGGCCGTCGTTCATCGAGGGCCGGGCGAGGAGGAAGTACAACTACGAGACGTAGGGGGAGGGGCGTTCTTGTTTGACGTGTTTCTGGGCCTAGGTTGTTTACGTCTGCCGATGGCTTTGGTCGGGCGGTGTTTTGGGCGTTTCGTCAATCCCGGGAATTGATATTGTCAGGGTAGAATGCGGTATCGCGGTTGAATTCGCCCTCATTTCCGATCGTCCAGGAGAACACCACCTCTTCATCATCTGTGTTCCTCGACGAGAGCCTCATCCGTATTCGAACCTGTCGGTGCGGCGCGGCTGAATTATTTTCCCCAAGCCTCTGCATTCTTTGCCTCGTATTACTTTTGCGCCCCAATTCTCCAGCAGCTCGTTACCAATTTCTCTCCAATGCGGAGGTGTTTATTTTCATATTCGTGGCTGGCATTCAAGGGGCTACCGCCCACAACATCAACACCTAGGAATGGCAATCTTAACCCGTTCCAGCTCGTTCGTCGGCTGTGGGCAAAAGCCCCGTGAGATTTCCTCTCGCCTTTCAGCTCTTTTCTATTCACCTCCCCTTCGCCGTCTCTCTCCGCATCGTCTGCAAAGAGGTTCAGCTCTCTCACCCTGCCCGTCGTTACCGCACACAGTTCAGCAACCATGCGCTGGCTGAAGCAAACAGCCCTCCTGGCCCTCGCGGCCGCCGCCGTCGCCCAAGAGTCCGTCCCGGACTTTGACTTCATCCTGGGCATCGCGGGCGGCATCCCGCCCATCCCCAGCCCGGGGGCAAACTCCACGAGCGCGTCCTCCCTCTCGACGTCGTTCACTGGGACCAGCTCCACCAGAACTACGTCGGGAGCTGTGACGACCTCTGTCACCACGGGCACCGCGGCCATCCTCTCGTCGTCGTCGACGCTGACGTTCGCCAACAGCTCGTCCGCGTCTAGCTCCTCGAGCCGCTCGTCTTCGAGCTTGTCGTCCAGCTTGACGTCCACCTTGTCTGGGTCTTCGAGCAGCAGCGGCAGCCAGTCTTCCACGACGAACACTCCCAGCACCAGCAGCTCCTCCACGGGCAGCTCCTCCACGGGCAGCTCGACCAGCTCCCACACGGACAGCACCACGGCGACATCTACGTCCTCGAGCTCCAGCGTCAGCAGCACCAGCGTCAGCAGTTCTAGTGCCAGCAGTTCAAGCAGCTCCAGTCACAGTGACTCGAGCAGCTCTAGTAGTAGCCATTCCTCGACGGACAGCTCCACGGCAACGTCTTCGAGCTCGTCAAGCTCGTCGAGCGCATCCAGCACTGCCACATCCACGACGCAAACCAGTAGCTCCAGCTCCAGCAGCACCATCACCAGCATAAGCAGCTCCAGCTCCTCCAGCAGCCTCAGCTCCTCCAGCTCCTCCAGCAGCACCACCTCCGCCGGACCTTCCTGCCAGACCTTCGCCGGCGGCGGCGCCTTCGTCATGCGCGTCACGACCACCAACCCCTCAAACCCCGCCAACGGACGATACGGCCGCGTCCTCGCCAACAGCGCGAACGGTTTCCGCCTCAACTTCGACACCGACTACATCGGCGCCACGGCGTTCCGGATCACCTCGACCTGCAACCTCGTCACGTCCGGGAGGACCCCGGCGCTGATCGGCATGGGCGACGCGCAGGCCATCCACGCGTACACCTACCAGTGGTTCTTCTCGTCCGACGCGGCCGCGACGGGCGATTTCCCGAGCGTCTCGTGGACGCGCGACATCTGCTCCGTGGTCAATACGGACGGCCTGCAGTGCGACATCGCCGGCAGGACCACCTTCCAGTTCCTGCAGGGGGAGGCGCAGCTCGTGCTCGGGTACACAGTCATCGCGAACGCCGACCCGGTCACCATCACTCTCGTAGAATTGGTTGCGCCGTGAAGACGGGGACATGTTTTCGCTTCGTTGCCGTGGAATGGTCGGGCTGCCTCAAACTTCTGGGCTGCTGCTTTGGCGGTGGAGGATGGGTGTGTATTGGTAGAGCTAGGCAGGGGAAGAAGTTGAATGTTAATTCTGAAAGACCGTATCGTACCACGGGCTTCCGTTTCCAGGAGTCGTGGCGTGAAAAGTTCACCCATGATCGAGACATAGACTCACTAGAGGAGCAGGGCCATGGTGTCTGGCAGGATCGATGACGGAGTCAAGTGATTCAAGACACAAACACAGGCTTTGACCAACTCTGAAGATTCAATGTAAACTTTCCTCGTCACGAGATCCGTCGTCGGTTCACCTGTAGCGCTGCAAAATTGGCGCTCGTCGCATGACTGTTCGCTTTCGGAGTCCTCTACTGCGTCAACGAGCACTGAATCTGCATACCTCGTCGGTTAAAATCGTCTGCTTCCCAGATCTTTCCTTGCATTCTTCAATCCAAAGCATTCTGGTCATTGGCGCCTGGAGAGTCACCATCACTCAGGAGGGAGGTTTGCTCGCTTGGGCACCGCATGGCGCAGCTTCCATGTCAAGTTTGCTGGACGATGAGTTAATAAGACACGATCTCTTGACTCAGTCTCACGGCAGAATGTTTCCTTCGTGTATCAGGGTAAAGGGGCAGGTCATCGTACACTTGAGATGCGTGTATAAAGACGAGGTGCCACCACTGGCTGTCCAGGATTATGTTCCAACTCAACATAACCATCTTTCAAAGACGCAGAATCCAAGCAACACATACAACTCAGACCAGAAACACTTTGAAATTCGATACCTCATCAACCAGAAAAAGCCAAACAACGGGAAGTCTGCCATCGGCCAGTCGATCGCTCTCTTGGCGACGCGTAGCTAATTCCAAGCCACAGACGCTGGGAATCCGTCAACATGGTGGGAGCACAGTACACTTTCTGCAAGAGATGCAAGCGCTATCGCGTCAAGAGCGGCGCATGCACCAGATGCCGCTCCACCGACACGGAGCGCCGCACCGGCGCGGACCGCTACACCGACCCGGACCACAGCACCGACTCGGAGCCCTCCGCCCCCAACTCGCAGAGCTCCACCGAGCCGGAGCGCGATGACAAGCCCCCGGATTACAGCAGCGGGTCCGAATCCGAGCCCGATCCCGCTACGGCGAGACCTGCCGCGAAGGAAGGAGTCTCAAAGGCTCAAGCCAAATCGCCATGATGCAGTAACTTTGTCGAAGTGTGTAACTGGAGTTGACTAGTATGAGTTAGTCCTAAGTACCTAGATAGATAAGTGAAACAGAGTCGTTGTTGCGGCACTTGGTATCAGTCGGAGAGCTCCGTGATCACAGTTAACACATGCTGGCCACACTCTATGCTGGGTTGTAGCCCAACTTCTCCTCTTTCCTGACCTAATTCTTTTGAGTAACAAGAAACTATAGAGTCTTCTGCACTAGTGACGCCCATATTGGTCAAACCACACGAGGTCAGTTGAGTCTAGATCCATATGGCTCATATTAAATGGTCATTGTCAAAGTGCGGCACGACAACTCGTCCCTCAGCTGCTGGGGAGTTCAGGTCTAAGCCCCGTAAGGCTAGATCAAGGGGAACACGGCGTATTGTTCATCCCCAGCGTCAAGCCGTTAGCCGCGCAGCCCCTCGAGAGGGACTGGATCTTATCAAAGTCGCTGGAACGAATGCAGCAAGTCTGGGAAAGGTCAGCCCACGCCGCAGTTTTGGAGGACAAAGGAAAACCCCCACTCACCCCGACCGAGGGCAGAACAGCACCCTTAACTGCTTTGCAGAAGTTGTCGCTCGGGGCCGGCTTGCCATTGAGATCCTTGCAGAAGAATGTCTGGGACGTGCCTTGCCTGTGCGTTTCGTCGAAGGACGACGGGTCAGCCACATGTCGCGCACGTACGGCATCTCGAACAAAGGGTTTTGACATCTGCGTCTGGGAGCCGGGGGGAGGAATCCAGTCTTACCCGAAAACACTAGCCGTCAGAGACAAGAGCGTGGCAACTACGGCGACCGAAGAGCGCATTCTGGCTAGAAAGAGACGGGGGCAAAATCAGGGGAAATCCAGCGATCAACGCGATGAGAGAGATTGCTCGAGAAGAGAAATTGGCTTGGCGAGTAGTGAAATCAAGACCAAATCCAGGGTCACCACGACTTTTTAAGTGATGTATTCAACCAGACGACTGACTCTATGGTCGTGAATGCTACAGCCATGCCGTTGTTGGCATCGGCATGCAATTCCGTGTAGTCCATACTTTGTACGTCGCAACAAGGCCGGACAACGGTGGGTATCACCAGAGAAAGCCGCATAAGCTCTCTGATCATCCAGTAATTCCGACCACCGTGAAAGGCTGATTAGAAGAGGCCAGCCTTTCCACCCGGAGAAGACTGACCCCTTGACGCCTCGGAGCCGGGTAGAGACCCTTGGCTTGCGTTCAGAGTTGATCTAGAATATTACCTACTTTAGTGTATCCAGCCACAACGTTCGGACCCTTCGTGGCCATCACGTGGCGCGCCACCATCTCACCTCTCCCCTGACCACTCCATGATTCCATCTATCAATCCAATCTTCCCATTCGTCCAGGGGAGCAATATGGCTCAAGCGGCTCTTCCGAGAGCGAAGCTATGACAGATAGCGCTCTAGTGGCCCCCAAGTTCCAACTGCCGCGGGCAGACGCTCGGAAGTCGACAGAGAGAACAGACAACACGAGTCAGGACTCGCCGGGAGCCCGCCACCATACCGTTGCATGGCGCGATTTGACCAAAAAGTCTATTTGCGCGGACGAGATTTGACCGCAACTTCGTCGTCCCGTATCTACACACCAATACATCAGGGACGCGGTATTGAACACTAACAACTGCAGCGTAACAATATTATGTGTTTGGTGATAGCAGGCCGCTCGGACAGCACTAGTTATCGCCCGATCCCACGTGCGACGTGCGGCGGCCCGGCCTTCTCAGCGCCGCGGAAAAGGCAGCGAAGAGAGAGCCAGAGAGCGGCAAGCCATGACGAAGTCCCTACATGGAGAAGAGCACAGTTCCGATCCCATTCCGCTCCTCCCACCTCCCAATGGGAAGCAAACTTTCCTCCAGAAATGGCCCTTTCCCCCTTCTCCCGACCTGCTCCCCCGTTTCAAAGTTCCCCATCCCTTCCCACGTTCCAAGCCCCCTCTCTCTCCTGTGCGGGCGCGTGTAGTTCGTCAGGTCATCGTCACCTCCCCGGAAACCCTCTCGTCGCTCAACAAGGGCCCCTTCGAGACGCCGTTGCCGCCGGGTCCCACCGAACGTTTCTTCTCTCGTTCATCTATTATCTAGACCCATTACGCACAGCATCCACTCGACGAACATCGCGGTCGGCTCCGGAAGGGTCGACGTACGGATGGGGTAAATGTTGGAGGCGCCTCGATAACAAAGCCGCGGGCAGCAAGAGGCAGCAAAAACAAGCCGGCACAATGATACCTCTCGGGGCGAGGGACCTGGTGATCCGCGCCAGCATCAACCACGAGCCGCAGCCGCTCGCGGGCAAGGTCGTCAGCGTCATCGTCGCCCTGATATCGGCATGCACCATCGCCAGCCTGTTCGGTTAGTTTCCCGGCGACGAGCCGGGCGCGCGCCCGGGTCCTTGTGGGGAGGAAGACATGTTCTGACTTGAAGGTGAACAGCTATACGGGTAACGACGATCAAAGATTGGAAGATTCTACCATGGACGATGTGGCGTAAGGGATATCCGGTGGAAACACTTGCGGCGCTGACACTGACAATGGACAGTCGTGGTTTTCATTTACTTCTTCTCCTTCTTGTTCGTCTTTGGCACGTCAATTCTGCAGTTCGGGTTCGGTACGGACCTCAACTACGAGACGTGCTCGGCGGCAACTTTGTTCTGTCTCGGGGCGTATGTCTCGACAAAGGTACGCCCGTCTCCAACAAATGCTTAGTTAGGTATCCCGCTGACATTAACTCTGCAGCTGGTAAGTGGACAGCAATCACTCTGGTCCTCGCGGAGTCGCTGATCGTCTATTGCAGTTTATCTACCTCTTCATGGTTGACAGAGCAGTCAGTATACACCACCCCACAGCCACATTGCGCCGCTGGCTGACGAATTGAGTAGCACATTATTCGACAGACCTCCAAATCACGGTTGAAGTCCAAGTTGTACATATTCAATTCGTTTGGAATGCTTGGTACGCCTGGGCCCGACCGACTACCCGTCTAGCACTGACACATCTGCAGGAGTCTTCCTCATCATAGTCATTCTGAACTTCATCTTGTATGCCGGCCCCGAGCACGTCTACGATCATCTCCGACCGTACTGACCATCGCACTAGCCGCATAACGGAATACAACAAGGGCATATGCGTTATAGGGCTAGGCCAGGGTGTGATTCTGGCGCTCATCTCGTTTGATGCTGCCGTCAACGTGGGTACCTCTCCGGGCGGTAATTTGATGTGACGACTAACGACAAGCAGGTCTACCTAACGATATTGTTCCTCCTACCCCTACTCAGTAAGACTTGCTCTCCTACCCGAGCCCGCCTTTGGTTACGTTAACCCTTGAATAGGTCTCCATTCAGTGAAGTACAACTTTTGGAAACCGTGGACGCTAGACTGGAGGAACCGCCGGATCCCCCGAGCGCCTCCGAACGTCAGACTTCGAAGGCTGGTCATCCGCACCTTCATTGGGTCTTGCTGTACACTCCTCAGCAGCGTGACGTACGTCGTCTTGTCGTCGCCCCTAAGTGACAGATTGCTGACCTTGCACTAGGAACCTCGCCGTATTAGGAGCGCTGAATGGAGAGGTTGCGTGGCTTTGCCTGCTGTGCTGCAACACCGACAGTACGAAGCCCGATTCATCTTGCATCTGATTGAGCCAATGGGTTACAAAAGGCTAACAACCCGCTGCCAGTCTTCTTCTCAGCTATCGTGATGAACTGGATCACCTCGCCGGGGCAGGAATCGACGCTCCGCACACTCACCCGACCCTCGCGCGGCGTATCGACGCTACGACCGGACGAGGACCCCAGCGCCCCGCTCGACCCCGACGGAAGCAGCGTGCGGAAGACGTGGGAGCAGAGACGGGCGCAGACGCCGACGACGATCGGCCTCCACTCGGTCGAGACGCCGGACGGGCACGACCACGAGGACGACGACGACCTGGAGCTGGACGAGCGAGAGTTGACAGGCCACGGCGAGCGGGTGTCACTACAATTCGACGACGACGGAGACCTGCCGGACCAGGAAGAGAGCAAGGACGATCCGGACGAGCGGTCGTCGCGGTACACCGAGACGAAGGAGAGAAGCAGCTCGAGGGGGTCGTGATTCGGCTTTTTGCTGCTTTTAGAATACGCTGCGAGGGCTGGGTGCCCGGATGACATGATACCAAAAACACTCGAGTGGGCATATTAGGAGTTAGGGATTTCCTTCTCGATAAGAACCGAATGAATGATCAATCTAATCTACGCAACATGGCTCATGTTCCCCTGGCCTCCGTTAAACGTCTGCCGGAACTGCCGTAGCGTCTTCATTTTCCGAGCGACTTTCGACGAAACCCGCTCGCGACAAGTAAGTGCCCGGACTTCTGAAAATGCTCTGTCGTTTAGCCACCCAATGGAGACCGCAACTATAATTTAGGTTCCGAGACGGAAATAAGTCCAGTCAAACTCGTAAAGCACCGTGCTCGTCGCAAGACAGCCGAGACCATAGCGACTTGGCGCGTTTGGTCGGACTTTGGGACCATGACCCGTTAAGTCCCCGGAGTCTGCGCAAAATTCATTGACTGAGGTGAGCAAAGTATAGGTATGATTATGGTTTCATAAAGAATTTGGTAGATAACTTAGCGGATCTCTCATCCACAACTCAAGCCACCAAACTCAACAAACTCAAGCCATCAAAGTCATGATGACCATGAGGCTTGCAGCACCGACCCACTCGTCAACGATTCACATAGCTTTATCATTGTAAACAACCCTTCCTATCCTAACAAACATGCAAAAAGGGGCCGTGGCTCAGTGGTCAGAGTGCTCTGTCAGTTTCTCCCTCTACTCTCCTAGATCCTATGACCGTAGTATCCTTATCCTGACAGAGAGGTCGGTGGTTCGAATCCATCCAGCTCCATACTTTTTGGACTTTTGTTTCCTCTCATATTTCTCTTCTCTTCCTTCGATCTTTTACACATAAACCCATCCACAATATAGGTACTAACTCCCACGTTAGTTGCCATTACTCAGTTTTAATACTGTTATAAGACGTGATATAGGCGTAACTACTAGTCTGGTGCTGTCATTGTGGTTCCACCGACCATTACAGCGTCACAACTACCTCTATGTTGAAGGCAACCACTAGTCGGAGTTGACTTCGAATTTGAGTTGGGCTGAAACGACACAAAGAGGGCATTTCCGTTGACGGAGTCATCTAAACCGCAGAATACGACGTAGATGGAGTCATGAACGAAGATTGGTAATGCTTTCCCGCGCCGAGCTTTCTGCCAATGGAAGTCGCCGGCTCCGCTGGAGTATGCGGAAAGCGCACAATGCAGTCGCTGCCGCCTTAGCCTATGCTAATTGAGGCATGTTCAATTGATGGTTGTACGCGGAAACCTACCACCCGAACGGAGCCATCGGAGACTAGGAAACCCGCCCTGCCACCGACACCAACCATCTTCATGTCAAACCACTTCGGTGACATTCTTCTGGTCGGCAACGTTTGGTACGGCCTTTGCAGAAGGACTAACAGGCCCCCAAGATGTCGCAGCGGGTGCCAAGCCCAGACAACTTCCGAGCCCGTCGGCAAGCATAGGATAGATCAGACGTCGGCCAACCGGAGTGGCTCAGCGACGAGGCAAATGTTACGCAGGAATGACGAACCGGGTACGGGGATGGGCGAAATCAGGGTCTCAATGACTTGCATTCTGCTGGGGGTATGCTAGCACGCATGTAGAAGTTAAGCTTAAAGTTTGGTTGTGGGCCTTGGTGATGGATGTCAGACGAGTCGTGGAAGAGGAGGAGCCGAGCCGACGGGATACGAATGATTCGGATCGCGAAGTCTGGGGAAGGTGTGCATTACATACTTTGATACTATGAGGGAACTTGCCGAGTACAAAGAGAGCCGGTGGGACTGGATGTCAAGCAACTGCTCTCCAGTAATTGAAGTTCGCTCTGGTGCTCGCAGTATGCTTGCGTGACTGGAGTCATGGGCGCGACGTCGCTGAGCATTGATGCGCTACGGCAATCAAGTCTGTGAAGCGACCGGCTATACGACACTCTGTTTTTAATGCTCTATCTCCTCAGGAATATCAGCTCAGATAGTGGCCGCTCTCAGGCAGGGGAAAGCCATTTGAGTCGGGCATTCAGACCTGCATTGAGTAAACAAGCTGTATGCGCTGGCCAAGGAGACTTACGTTCATATTACGACTCTTAATGAACGCGAATATCTAATGTACTGGAAATACGTAGCTACAAACGGAAATGACACAAAAGGCCATAAAAGTTTTAAACCTCCACAGGTTGAACACGCTTCTCATTCCTTCAAGTTCACTGGTTCATCCAATCGACAATGCTACGAAACCAATTTCATGTTTTATGCTACTTGGTAGTTACCCTGCACCGGTGACCGTGATTCAAAACATACGATTGCAACGAAAGACTGAGTTTGCGTATTGAGAACAGGACAGGAAAACAAGCACGGTCAAGCAGCGCATCAAGACTTGTTTTCGGGCGTTTAAGTTATGAATACACCTCAGATTTGCAACTCAAACTAAGAGGTGACAAGTACTATGTTCAAAAAATGAACTCAAACCACCTCTATCCGGGTCTCCTATCCAAAACATAGCGAGCGGCTCGAGAGCACTGCGAAAAGGAGCCCGTAACCAGCTCCGAGGGCACGGCGCCTCTAAGCAGCGTTGAGAGCGCTGGAGAGAGCGTTCATCTGGTCGTCGGACAGACCAGCCCACTGCATGCAGGCCGAGCCGCAAGGGGTAGGACGGACAGTGACACCGTTGCAGGAGCCTCCGAGGACGCTGGCGAGGTTCATGCAGGCGGGAGGGATGTTGTCGAACTGGGCGACTAGTCGGAAATGTCAGTTCGTTCCTTCTTCTCCTGGCCTCGAGGCCTTGCTTTTGGAACAAAAAGAAAGGGAAACTCACCACCGCCGGCGGGGATGGAGCTGACGACACGGACGCCCTGGCTCTGGATCTGGCCGCGGCACTGGTCGAAGTTGTACGAGGGGACGTTGCAGGGGCCGACTTGGCGCTTCTCGACGTTGAGCTTGGGGACGTCGTCGATGCCGAGAAGGTCGCGCTTCCTGACGCAGCCGGGGCCCGGGTGGCTGTGGCACCAGCTGGCGACAGAGCCTCCGACGGCACCACCGCCGAGGCCGACGAGGGTGATGATGTCGGCGATCTCGGGGACAAAGGCGAGAAAGATAGGCATCTTGACAGTTGGGTATTTGGGGTCTGGGAAGACGGGGTAGAGAGGTTTTGAGAGTGGTGAGGTAAGATGAAGCTTGAGAAGGAACTGATGATGATAGAAGAGTCTGATGAGAGAAGAGCTGTCTTGTTGTGGGAGAAGTGGTTCTTTATATACACGAGGAGCCCCAGTGGTCTCCTCGTAAAGAAGAAAGAAGCGATACTAAGGCACAAAGCAGCAATCTATGTGTTCCCTGTCAAATATGCTAGCGGGTGGATATCTCGCTGTACTACCTGGCTTACACGCATATGCCTCTCACGTATAAGATCCATGACCACAAGATGTTGCAGAGAACTGACCTTCCCAGCTGAGATTCATGTTCACACCACAACAAGACGACCCATTGATAGGCTTGTTCAGCATAAATCGCAAGTCCTTTCACGATGCATATTCATCTGTCTCAGCATCCTCTGTCGTGGTGCCTCCTGTCTACCGCTTTCTTTTTCATTGCTATTCAAAGGCAACATGGCCGTCCTCGTCTAGCCCTCTCCATCGTGCATCTCCTCGCGATGTACAAGGCCCTTGCCGTCTGCGACGTCACGCTGATTCCCTACCCCGATATCTGGGTCACCGTCGCCGTTGGAGCAACCATTCACACTTCCTCTCTGCTCTTCCTGCGGCGCAGCATCGTTGGACCGGAATGCGGAACCGCGCGCCAGAGACTGCGAGAGACCTTCCGGATCTGGGTCAACTACAGACTGCTGCCTCCAGGCGACGAGAACACGGAGCATGGATCTCGCCGAGTACCAACGGCTCGCGAGCGTAGATCCTTTCTCGTTGGGAGGGGCAGGCACATCCTGGCCATCGTCCTGGTTCACATCGTTACTACCAACGCCATGTCAGCCGTCATCCGACCGTTGAACGTCAAAATTCACGACTTCGCGCCTTCTCAAAGGGGAACACTACCTCCGCTGGCTTGCCGAGATGCCATCCTTCGCGCGGTTATGTCCGTCCAGTGGATATGGGCCACCTACGTCGTATTCTCGCTGGCTCACGATGTGTTGGGGGTGTTCTTCGTGTCCGTGGCCGGGTGGGATCTGCCTTTGGAGTGGCCTTCCTTGTTCGGAAGCGTGTTGGAAGCTTACACCTTGCGGCGTTTCTGGGGTGCCTTCTGGCATCGCCTGCATCTCGGTGTTTGCAGTGCCGTTGTGTCAGCATTCTTGGGCCAACGAGACCTTTCGAAGACTGGAAGGACGGAAAAAGAGGGGGCTGAGAAGCACTGCCTGGTCTTCAAGGGTCTCGGAGCGTTGATGATCTTTCTAATATCGGCCGTGTACCATGCAGCCGTGAGCAAGCTCGTCTCAGGAGGGGCTAATTTGAGGGAGGAGCTGAGGTTCTTCCTCGCCAATTTCGCCGTCTGCCTGATCGAGACTGTCATTAGCGAGGCGGCTGGGCAGAAGGGGTTCCCACAAGGCAGACCGCATCCCGGACTGAGACTATTGGGGTATTTCTATGTCTTTTTTGTGTTCTTCTGCACCGTTCCTGCGTGGCACTACCCCAAGGTTTATCCTGCCGGCGCGGCCGGCTCTTGAATTTACATACACGAGATAGTAATGGCTGTCTAAATCTGAAGCTTCCGTAACTCACATGCATTAATGATATGAACAGTTCAATGTTGGCTCTTTCTGGTTTCTTAGCTTGCTTGGCTGTCGTCAAAAGTGAGGTGTGTCGTTGAATGTCTGTTCCATCTGTTCTTGAACCATGACTCCACAGGCCCTTGCTTTTCATCCTCTTCACCCATGCATCCCAGCATTAGCCATTCTAAGCTTAGCCCGGAACTTCCCCTCAATACACTAGGTACGAGATTGTTGATTGGGGCGCGATATTGAGCGCCTGCCGTACTGCCGAAACATGGGGAGGGTCGCGCGGTTAGGTAAAATTAGCCAAGGGGAGTTCGACGGGAAGAGTCTTGGCTTCCTCGCGAAAGACTTGGCTTTTCGATAAGCTCGTGCGTCCCGTCCTCCGATCCACATGCAGGGTCTTCGGGCGTGCGCTAACCAGGCATCCCGGAAGAGAGCAGCCGTCTCGGGGGAAAGCAGACCGGACCCTCATTGCATCCTACAACCGGGCGTGGATTGCTGTGATTATGTGCCGGTTTTCCCGGTCGTTGGTTGCTTGCTGGTTGTTGTTGCCAGGATAGGTGTTTTATTCGAAGCGAGGTGGTGCCAGACGCTAGTTTCCATCAGGCAAATGCCTCACCTTCACCTTGCTCGTGGTCTGGAATCTCATATTGAAGAAGCTGCTGTGAGTGATTCTCATGCGTGCCGATCTTGCCGGTTGGCCGTTGCCTGATCCGTTGGTGTTGGGATCTCATGTGCAGTTCCAACACAACATCACGAGATAGTCGCACGGCCACGCAGCCCAATTTGCACAAGTGTCGAACCCTATTAGAGGCCCTTGTCGACGGACGGACGGTCCGAAAAGCTCAGGGGCCATTTTCATGGGCGAAAAGGGTCAGGATCAAAGTGATCAACGTACCCTAATGATCAGATCAATCATCAGATAACTTCAGTTCCACTTGGAGTCCACATCTCGGCTCACGCTCCGCTTGCCAGGGGTTCGCGGTTATATTCCCGCATGCGTGATCAAAAAGACCCCTTAACGTATGGACCCCAAGTCAACGCCTGAGAAATCATCAAGTCCCCTTCGCTGATATCTCTCCACAGTCTTTGACTCACGGCGCACGCTTGAGCAACCACGACAGCCCGCCTTCCGCACCAGGCCGTTAGCACAGTTTCCAGCGCACAAAACGGGTTCAAGCCGGGCGTTTTCTGCCACTGAAGAAAGCAAAAGAAACAGCCATCTAGCATTCAGCGCTTTTCCATTCCCCCCGCCACTTGGCGGTACTGGAGCCTCAGAAGCCGTCACTTCAACAACTCACCCGAGCTCATCAGCCCACGGAGATGGAAGAGGGACAGCCAAAGCCCCCGACCTACAGCCAGGAAGCCCAAAGCCCTCCTCCCCCCCAGGATGAGCAAGCCCCGCCATCATACCAAGAAGCTGTGCCGACGGGCACAGCATCTAGGGCAGTCCCCTACCGACCCTTCCCGGCGGTGATGAACGGGTACTTCTACATGACGGGCATCAAGACGTTCTACCTCTGCGGCGCCACCCGCAGCGACCCTCTCTTCATCGTCGAGATACATACGGGCTTCAGCAGGAAGCCGCCCCTGGGCCTGCGGCCGGGTATCTTGTTGCGCAACGGCACGGACGCGAGGGACCCCATCATCGCGGCCGCCGGCGACGAGTCGCAGTTCGCCGCGAGGGCGTACGCGTTCAACTCCGCCACGTACGTCTTCCTGCCGCCGCTGGAGCCGCGCGCGAGCATCCGCGAGATGGACGAGGAGATGATGCGCGCCGTCCAGTCGGACGACGGCGGTGTCGCGTTCATGTTCTCCGTCGAGGTCGGGGAGAAGGGGCAGCGCGAGCGGTTCGAGTGGGCGAAGCTGAAGAAGGGAGAGGAGGAGGAGGCCAAGTCCGGCGGCTTCAGGCTCGTTCAGGTCTCCAACAGGCGAGGGGGGGCGCGGACGGACGATGAGGATGGGGGGCCGTCGTCCTCGCGGGCGGCGGGCAAGGAGCGCGAGACGCTTGCCCTGCTGTCATGGTCCTCGGGCCTGGCCAAAATGACGCACCCGTTTGCGCTGCAGTTGAAGGGCGGTGCCCGATCCATGGGGGATCGCTGGACGATCATGCTCGTGATCACTGCGTTGAGACTCTGGGAGATGAACCTTCAAGGGAGGACGAGTAAGATCTCGATAGCCATGGAGGGAAAGCTTAGGGGAGGCTGAGTGAGACAGAATTCCTAATGTTAGTTTCTCCATATGGAATGAGTGAATTCCTCACCCTTTTTTGGGGACTGGGCGTAATATTGAAAACGTCTGGTTTCGGTCCGAACACCACAGCTTGAATTACCTTGGTGCCAACCAAAACTTCAGGAGAACAACTTGAAGGCAAACAATATGGTAAAACGAGAAATGAAGCGTCAAATGAAAAAAGGAAAGGTCCATCCAGGATTCGAACCTGGGCTTACGGAAGACTGGTGTGAATCAGAATCCGACGTCCTAACCAACTAGACTAATAGACCATTGAAGAACTGTTTCTTGTTGCAAGTCGTCCATCGTGAGAAGCCCATGTGGGACTCCATAGCGGGTTCGAACCCTCATTGTGGACACTGGGCAACAGCACCTACGGAATGGCACTGGTGGGTCTGAGAGACAGTCCCCACGAGTCACGGCCACTGCTACACGATCACGACAGCGAACGATAGAAACCAGCAGACAATGTTTTGATGATTTGTGGCGGGCAATGCGCCAGTCCCAGAGCGAATTTGCAGTCGGAGCAGAGAGCGGGTGACTTTGATGCAGCGGGCTTAAAAACGTGTCGCCGCGCTGAAGACAAGTACAAAGCGTGTTTTGGTGCTTCAACAGGCACAAATCTAGTCGTCAAAAATGGCGGTTTCAAGCTTGAAATTGCACATCCTCGTTCTTTCTACAAAGCCCCCTTGGAGAATTAACCTGGGTAGATAGTAAGTAAAGCAAAGCACAAAGCCACCTCGGCCAATAAGGATACAACCAGTATAAGCCCTAGCGTATTAACTTAAAATAGGACTCCCTCTGTATTTAGTATCTCTTAAGCGCCAAATGGAAATAATTCAACTTACAACTTAAAGAGAAAAGTATTTAGAGTAGACACTCCCCGAACATCTTCTGGCTACTCACTAGGCTCTCCTGGTTTCGTCGCCTCTTCCCTCTCTAAGCCCACCTGCGCTCTCGAGGAGATGGCGTACTGCGCAAGGACCTGGACGAACTACATCGCCTACGGTGAGCTCCAATATCACAAGGAATCTCCCCTTGCAAGCTGTTGAACAGCAATTGACAAAAGAGCGTGTCAGATGCCACCAATCCCCTGTGCCACTCTGACGGCGTCAACATGGTCTTCTGCGCTGCCCCGGCCCGCGTCATGGTTATGCTGCAGGCCAAGACCTTCACCGGCGACAACGGCCCCGTTGCAGTGGCTGACGGGACAGGGGGAGCTTTCGAGACAGCTTCTCAGTTGTAACGTAAGTCTGGGGCCGTTTGGGCTGGCATTCTACATCTTGTCTTTCTCCTCGATGCACCTACTGGCTATACTTTCTCCTTGGGCGCTATTGAGCGGTCGATTGCATCCCTTTCTCTTCCGGTTTGGCCATATTGCTGTCCGGATTGTGCCTGTGGACCTGGGGGGATTTCGTCGTATCAGTGGGAGTTGTTGTGTGTCTTGAATTGGTGTTTCGATTGCACGCAAGTGAGCATTGACATCTGAGTTATTTCCGCCCCTTCAACTCGAGCATCAGGCAGTCTCCGTCTGTGTTCTGTCAGGTCAATTACGCTCTGTCCGTTTCGGCACCTCTTGGTCTGATGACGGTACAGTTGAGACTCATATTATCGAGCCTCCGTCGTTGTGAAAATGTTGTTGTTGCCCGCAACATAATTGCCACCAAGCTCAACTCGAGGCTCCCGCTGCGGCCAGAGGAATTACCGGAGATTGGCGGCCGACTCAGGTCCGCCCAAACTCGGGCGTGTCTCAGTAAACTGCTAGACCCCTGTGCCTCTGGGGTCCCAAGGAATGTGCGGCGTGCCGGCAAAAGAAACAAAATTTGCATACAAGGGGGCGGGTGGGACGGGGCGTCGTAAGCCCCGTCGGATGCCGCTCCAGACGAGTGGACGGCCAAACGGCCGAGAGAGCAAACGCGATGGGAATCAGGGAAAGCCCGCATGCCTACCTAGCCTTTCCGCATCTGATTGCAGATCAGCACCACAAGCAGATCCAGGTTTGAAATGTGACCAGACATGCGCCATGTGTGCATTTGTGTTGCTGCTGCTGCTGCTGCTGCTGCACAGGGATGCCGAAGCCTGACCGGTCTTCGCCCAGGAGAAGCCGCTCCTACAGGGACTATATGTGTCCAACCTTGGCTACCGGTTTACAAATTATACTACGTCTGTCGGAAATGGGCCGGCTGCGCCATGTCTGCTTTCCCCACCTCTGCCTTGAGACCAGCCTGAGAGCACTGTGGACGTGTGCGCATTCCGGCCTCTTGACGGTGCTGGACAGGACGTATTTACCTTCTTGACCGAACCCGAATTGGAGAGATCAAGGTGCAAGAAGCACAAGCACTGGCAGCCAGGAGGATCCTCAGACAGAGAGGGCATCTGCGCAGGGGCGTCTCCTCGGACCAGGGATGTGCTTCTCGTTGCTGTTGGGGACGGAGGGGCGGCGATTCATTGGTGGTGTATTCAGAACAAACTCCGGAATCTACCCCGAGAATGACCGACCAATCAATGATGCCGGAAGCCCTCCGGCGCAAAGCCTTTGCAATTCCGCCCCGGAGTCAACCCCTGCCCACGTTCAGCACATTGTGTTACACTTCGTGTTATTGCTTCTGGGCGGGAAATGCTGGTAGAATGAGGGACAGAACCACACTGTTTTCTGCCTGGGTGGTGTCTGCAAACTATGCCCCCTAGCCGGCTCGGTCAGTCAAGGGTCCAACTACATAGTAGACTAGGACGCAATATTACCCCCACTGCCTACACTAGATACAAGGCTCCTGGCAGATCTTCCTGGCAGCTCTAGGTCTAGGAGAGAGGGGTGGGGGTCTTCTCCAGTTTCGACGTCATATCCTGTCCAGTCTTACCGCGGCCCATGCAGTCCCACGGTCCCAGGGTCGCTCCATTACATATCAGGAACACGTTCCTTACCATAGGTAGCTTAGCATGTACAGCGCCAAGTCTGTGCCCTCGCTGCATCGAAGCTGTTAGCAGCTAGGTGGTGGGGGGGTGGGAAAAGACGTTTTGTTTTACCATGCCCAGTCGAAGTTGGATATCAGGAGCACGAGCAGACCTCCTGATTTAAATATCCCCTCTCCCCAATGCTTGTCTTTGATCCAACTGCCAAGTATCCCTAGATGACCTTGACGTCCGGGTTGGTGATGGGCTCGAGGCCGATCATCCGAGACTAAGCCGTCCGCCAGCAAATCCCCTCGAAGACAGGAGGAACCCAGCTTCGTACCTTCAAAGATGAGCAAGTCGCCAAGATACCGTCTCGCCTTACCTAGGCAAGGCGAGAGAGACCGAGACGATAACGACCACGAGTTTCTATTCCGACTTCGCAGCGCCACTCGACAGCTACTCCCAGAAAGGATGAACCCTCCATCGGTCGGTCAACGACAAAGGCCTCTGCCCCGTAGTCATTGCTCATGCCCTGGATTTACAGAATACGGTAAAGCTCCGTCCACTGAAGCCGGCGGCGTCAGGGGCAGTCGCCCGTGGGAAGTCGAGGGTCTGCACCCGCGAAGCCTGCGAGAACTGCCGCGAGAAGAAAGCCAAGGTACGTCTCTTCCAAAGACCGGGACAGACACCATCCTGTCAGCCTACCTGCGTGTCTGTCCGTGTTCGTATGTGAGAGCAGCGCCCCTCTGACTCGCTCCTTTCGCAGTGCAACGGGAAGGGCCCCTGTCCGAGGTGCGAATCCAGGGGCCTCGAGTGCCGATACGAGTCGCGGACAAACCAGACGAAGCGCAGCCTGCGAGCTGAGCTCCGGGACCTCAGGGAGGGCCTACAGCATCGGGATGCGGTTCTTGCGGCCTTGGCGGTGCCGTCCCAGACGGACCGCGTGCTCCGGAGACTCCGGGGCGGCAGCACGGTCACGGAAATTTACGACATGATATCGGGCGGGGACGTGCCGGTTTCCCCGACAGCCGTTACGCCCGCCCTGACGGACGAGGGCCCCGAGCCGGAGAGTATGGAGCGCGCGCTGTCGACCTCGACCCCGTCCCCCCAGCCGCCAATGTCTCCGGGCACCGCCGAGTTTGAACGACCGGACTCAAGCCACGCGCGAAAGGCCTTCGAATACGCAGACACGGAGAAGAATGCATGCTACGAACAGCCTGTTAACATGTCGTTCGGGGCGGAGCAGTTCGGTCCGGGTTCCGAGGAGCTGGCGGCGGCGACGAATTGCTATGGACAGCTCGGATACGACATGAACGCTCTCGCGTCCGCCCCCTTTATCTCGCCCCCTCTCCAATCCTCCGACGTTTCGATGGCGAATAGTTTGGAATCGTCGGCAGGCGGCGAGTATCGCCAGCCCATGAGCCACTCGTCTGTCACAGACGGATCGGGGTGGGCGTGCGGGAGCGTGAACCCCGCGTTCTCAAGCTTCTCGGGAATGTCACCAGCGGATCTCTTCTCATGGACGAACTGGTATCATACCGCCCCTTTGGGGTGGGAGCCGTCGGGTAGCTACTCGATCCCATCCACGATGGAGTCCGCGATGGCCTCCCCACCGGCACCCCTTTCCCCCGCGCCCTCCAGCCCGCCGCCCCGTGAACCAGTCCAGAGCAGCGTCCCCCCCACGTCCGCCTCCGACTCTCCAAACGGCCAGGCCCCCCCGGGGAACCATAGACCCAGCCCCGAAGACCCCACCGCCGCAGACGCCCAACAGCGCCACCCGGGCGAGACCCCGCCGACGCGCGAACGGCTGCGGCAACGACGGGCCTCCGCCCGCAACTGGCAGCGGCAGAAGCAGTACCTCTCGGACCTCCAGAACGCCACGGCCGAGGCCGAGGCCCGTAACAAGGAGCTACGCCGGCAGCACTCACAGGTCCTGGCCGAGGTTCTTACGGCCAAGGAAGCGCTTATGGGTCACGCTGGGTGCGGCCACCCGGGCATCGGCAGCTGGCTGCAGGCGCAGGCGGACAGCTTCGTCGCGAACGGCACCGCCGCGCGCGCAGGGGTGGGGCCTGGTCCCTTTTCGCCGGCCCCGACGGCCGGTGGGCGCGAGGAGGCTGCCTGTAGGTAGTGGGAGGATTCTGCCACGTGATGGCCGGGCCAGGAGAGTGTGAGTTATGACGAGTTGCCAAGTTGTGTTTTTGGGCGTTGTGGGGGGTCAGGTTCCCGGCGGAAATGATCACGGGGGAAACCAAACACTTTACCTGTCGTGTTTTTGACTGTTAGCGTGGCGTTCAAGGCCGCGGTAGTCGTTCTCCGAGAATGTCGTACCGTCTATGGTTTTGCTCCATCAAAGTAGTCTCATGAACTTTGCCCTGTCTTTGGTTAATGTGAGCGCGCCGGTGGCTTGGGAATTATTCCTGCGCTCCTGGCCGACGGGCCCTTGGCCCCCGGTGCTCATTGAACGATGTTGGTTACTCGTACCCGGGAGCGGCCTTAAGCGGTGCGCTCAGTGGCTCTCTATTGACTCTCCTTACTGTTCTTGTCCCTTTGCCGTGGGGCTCTTGAGCTTTCTCGTGGATGTCGTTGCGGCCTCTGTTGTCTTGGTTACTTCTTCGACTAGTTGTGTTTTGTTAGGTATTGAGAAGTTGCAGGTGGGACTTGGTGAGCCTTCTGTTCTTTGGTTGCAGGAGAGCGAGCATATTGACTTGGATCCTGTCAGGGAGAATGATAATGAAAGAATCGGTTTATTTTGTGTTTCCCATTCCGTTTGCGATTCGACTTTCGACCTATAGTCTGCTAAGGCTTTATCTATTATAGTTGGTCTTTCCTACCTCCCGGTACTGGGGAAAATCAGTCGTAAGCCAGCAGATTCGAGCCTTCAGACTTGGGAAAACGGCGGTTGCTCACGCTAGGTTTGCCACAACAACTGCAAATTCTCATCATAGAGGCATTGCCGGAGGAATGGCGACCCGGCCCCACCCGCAGGTTGATCGGCTGCCGTCGAACCGCGACTCAGGGCCATTCCCGAAACTGAAGCAGTCCCAGCCGCGGTAACGGCTGCTTTGGCTGCGATGATGGCCGTCGATTCAGTGCCGTCGTCGGACCGGGAGAAAACCATAGGACCGACAGGCACGGCGGTCCCCGGCCTCTGATGTCTAGGTCTGGCGTGCCCTATTGCCCGCGTCACCGAAGGAGCGCACCGGCGTGGCGTCCCAACGCCGGAAGGCTGCGATTCAGAACGGTCCATCAACCAGAATCCGGTGCGCCGCTGCATCGGACGGCCGGCCTGGAACGCGGAGACGGCGCGTTCCGAGTCAAAAGCCGAAAAACAACTTGCCTTGACGCAGCGACATGCCAGAGGGAAGATGGATTTCTCCTAGCCGGTCCTGAGCCTGCACGGTGTGTAGTCTGAGCCCGCGTCGAGTACCCGGGAGCTTTGGCGATGAGCGAGCTACCTTTGTGGGGAAGCCTCCAAGGCTTTTGCGAGAGAGGTAGTAGGTAGACTAGTAGTATAGTCGGGAATGTATTGTGGCACTTCTAACGTTCTTCCCTCCCCGTCTACTTCTTTCGTTTTCTGTCTACATATCAAATGCTTTCCATTGTAATGTGCAGCAAAACATCTGTAAATTGAGCTTTCGAATCGGGAATTTCCACGAGTGAGTTGAAGAACTACTTAGAAGTCCCTAAACAGCGCGCACACGCCCTCCAGCATCATAGATTGAGCCAAGAGTACCCTGAACTGCACTCATCTCGCCTCGCCGACTCTCCTCGTGGCAGCAGCAAGCGAGCCGGCTTAAAGCCACGAATGAGCACGGCCGATGAGGGAGGGAGGGGGGTCAAATTCTGTACCTAGGCTAGGGTACTTTGAGAAAGTATTTCGTTCAAACGACAAGAGGCCTGCCCAGGGACCCAAAGAACCCCAAGGGAATGAAGGGAGGCGAGGGGTTGCGTCGTTGTGGGATGTTCTACCACACGTGGAGAATCCTCCAACGGTGTGGACTGGAACGATGAGGTCAGGTTCTGAAGGAAATGGTTGACATACGCAAACAATGTGCTGATAATTTCGCCACCCGAGGAATCCTTATTTTTGCACCGCGTACCTTTTGAGGCCGCCATGTAATGTTGACCGAAGGCGTATCGGGCTTGAGCGTTGGTCTACCGCCATCGCCATCTGCATCAGGAGCCCACCGGTGCCCATCGTGCCATTGGCGTTTCCATCGACAGATTTCCGGAGGAAAGTGACACCAATTGGCCCTGGTCTTTCGCTATCAGGTAATAATATTGTCCGTGGAAACAATCGGTTGCCAGCACCACGCGTCTGGATCGCCCGCGGCTTGGCAACCCGAATTGACTTCCCGGCCCCCCTACCCCCCTTTCCCCTCACAACAAACACCGAGCCTCCTCCGTCTTGATAGATCCGGGCTTTGGATGCGACGGAGCTGGGGTCCCTGCTGCTTCCGAGAGATTGTGGCGGCCAGTATGGGAGACAGGAAAAAAGAAGAATGGAAAAGGGCGTCGTCGTAAGCGTCGTCGGGTAGAACGCAAACGAATGGACGGCCAAGAGGGAGAACGCAATGAGAAATCAGGGAAGACCTGCATGTTCGACCGTTTCTTTGCTCCAGCTTCCTCTGCAGATCAGCGCCATAAGCGGATCCGTGTTGGAATGGGCCTCTTGATATGTGACCACGCATGCATATGGGCTTGCTCCACGCCGGCACGCCGGCGTCCAGTACATAGCACCATGGTATCGTAGAGAGTCGCAGGGGGCGGGAGAGACAACCCGCCAAGTGGGTGTCAAAAAAAAGTTCCGCCCATACCATACAGATTTGCGGGCGAGGGCGGTATTCTTTTTTGACACCCACTTGCCCGCGCAGACGAGCGGCTTACCGGGATCCTCGTCCCTACAATTCGAAAGGATCGTAGCTAGCCGAAGATTGACCACCTTTTGACCGCCCCGGGGTGCGTCTTCAGGATCTCTAGGCGTCAGGGCAGGCATTAGGCATCTCAAGAGGTTGGAGAGCCCCCAAGGCTTTGGTCCCCCGTTGGAAGCACGGTGCATCTGATCAGTCATTTCCTCCCGGGCATTCAAGGACAGTCGGTTCAGATGTCACGACCCTGGACGGATCTCACGCATCGGTTGGCAACACCATCGAAGCCGAACCTATCTCGGCGAAGGAAAAGAAAACGACCCTCCCACGAGCTGTACCTGAAACTCGGTGGCCGGCCCACGCCTTGCGGGAATGGGACAGGTTGCGCCGTCCTGGATGGAGCTTAGGGCCGAGGAGCTAAATAGGTCGAGAACAGGGAAACGACATGTAGGTAGTAGGTAAACTAGTATTGGCTTTCAGGGTCATCAACTCATCACTGGTCTTTTGGGGGGCAGACTTTGAGCCGGCGCCAGCGTAAATGGAAGCCAAAAGAAGACAAGTCCGTTCCTCGCCACCGGTTGAGCCTGGCACAACGATCAACGACCCACCTGCACAACATTCCGTGTCGAGGTGACAGCTTGCTAGGACACCTCCTATTACAGGCTAAAGAGGGTATCACCATCGGCAGGAAAAGCCTCCCATTGAATAGAGAAGAGGAAAGCAGGGGCGAACAGGGCTCCTCGGGCCAGGGCAACAGGGTTCTTCTGTCTGCTTATCGTTGCAGTTGGGGTCCGCCGTCCATTGATTTGTACATACGAAGGATCCGGAATCTACCCCGAAAGAGGCCGGCCAATCATCGGCGCCGGAGGCCCTCCGGCCCACGTCCGTCGAATCTCGCCTCTTCTCGACCCCTGTCAAGTACAGGAGTTGCGTCCGGACAACTGCGACCTCTGGAAGGGCGCGAGGGGTAATTTCGCCCCAGTCAAGGCAGTTCCTCCGGCCATTGGCATGCGGAATCGCTCCGGCGGCCACTAATACGCGTGGTACATTTCGTGATGCAGCTCTGCAGCGCCTCCGCATGCACCGGCGTGAAGCAGACGTCTATAAACTCGCCACTTCTGTCTGTCTTGTCTTAACTGGCCGCTGCATTTCGCCTGGGAGAGAGGACCGGGGCGTTCCATTCGTCCAAGGAGCAGCATCCGGCGGCCTGGCAGCGAAGACGCGAGCTGGCCTCGACCCGAGGCGGAGGCAGGCCGAGCGGCTCCGTCGCTCACGATAGGCGCCAAGCCAAACGTCAAAATACCATGCAATTGAATTTCCCGCGAGCCTTCAATCCACCGGCAAGATACAGTGTCGAGGGCACTGGCAGATCTGCGAAATGAGGGAAAGGAGGCGGGGACACCTCGCCGACTTCGACGTCATAACTGGTTCAGTCTTACCACGGCTCATGCGGTCCCAGTGAAAACCCATGCATGTTGGACACATACCCTTCAGCACGAGTTCTGGGCCTTCAGTCTCTAACTAGGTTACTGTTGGTCGGTGTGTGTGTGTGTGTGTGTGTGGGGGGGGGGACAACACATGGTTCTTTTCATACCCAGCCGGACTTACAGATATGAGAAGCCAACAGCTTTAATAGCCACACGTATTCCTCCCCAGAACCCCGTCTTGGACTTCAGTCTCTGCTTCTTTCCGGAAAACTCTGATATACACCTTGATGATGGTCCCTAGGTCGACCTTCAGAAAGTGAACCAGCTGCCAGCGCCCTCTTCGAAAACTGGACTGGACCAGCAGCCGCACGCAAGGGCAAACATAAGAAGCAAGGCCGCTATGATATCATCTCACTTGTCTTGACACGCCGAAAGAAGACGTCAGAAAGAGGCCGTCTCTTCAACGACACAATGCCCCTTAAAATAGCCACCGGGCCCAAAGTAAGAATGCCGCAACTGGTTAGTCAACAAGCACACAACCCGTCGCATGGACGTGCCGTCTGCTCACACATGCCCCTTCTAGAAGTCGACCGGCCTTCCGCCCTTGAAGCCGGCACCAGGGCTAACCACCCATCAAAGGTCGAGGGTCTGCACCCGCGAGGCCTGCGAGAACTGCCGCGAGAAGAAGGCCAAGGTACATTCGTCTGAAATCAAAGTCCGCTCGCGTGTACCGTTCTGACTCGCTCTCTCCTATAGTGCAACGGCAACAGCCCGTGTTCGAGGTGTATCTCCCGGAATCTCGACTGTAGGTACGAGATGCGGACGTACCAGACAAAGCGTACCTTACAGGCTGAGCTGCGGGAGCTCCAGGATGGTCAGCGGCAGCGGGACGCCGTCATCGCGGCGCTAGCAACGCCAGGGCAGGCCGAGGACGTTCTCCGGAAGCTGTGGGACGGCAAGACGGTTGCCGAAATCTTCGACTCCATCTCCGTCCAGGACGCGCCGTCGTCTCCTACCGTCGCCAGCACGCCGTCCGTGACGGACAATGACCCCGAGCCAGAGACAGCGGAGTCTGTGCGGCCGGCCTCGGCCTCCTCGTCCGAGCCTTTTATGGCGCCGCCGAGCTCCGTCGCCTCCGAGAACCCGGTATACCTCCAAGCGCAACAGACCTTCGGATACCCAAACATGAGAGCAGAGACAGGTTACGCGCGGGCTGGAAACATGCCTCCCGACGATGGGCCGTCCTATCCATCACTCGACGACGAACCGATCCATCCGTCGCTGGACGACCCGATGGCGATGAATGGCTTTAACCAACATGCTTACGAGATGAACCCCCTCGCGCCCGCCCTCTTCGCTCCCACCTCTCTTCAGTCGTTCGACGTGCCGATGAGGAATAGCCAGGAGATGAGAGAAAACAACGAGCATCAGCAATCCTTGAGCGAGTATCAGCAACCTCTTGGCGAGTATCAAGAGCCTTTTGATGAGTATCAGCAGCCTAATGGTCAGCCATTTTCCACCGACGACCTAGGGGCGGTGAACTGGTGGGCTTCCAGCGACTTTGCCCCCGCGTTCTCCAGCCTCTCGAGCGTTTCGTCCGCGGACTCCCTGCCGTGGCTGAACTGGCAGTCCTTCACGCCGATAGAGAGCGAGACGCCGAACAGCCAGTCGATCCCGTCAATGACACCATCCCCCAGGGCGGCGTACCCTGCGGCCCCCCCCTTCCGCCCGCCATCTCGGGAGCCAGGCGGCGACAGCCACGCCTCCACGGCCTTCCCGACTTCCCCGGACGGCCCGAGCCCCCCAAAGAAACGTAGGTCCGAGCCCGGTGTCCCCGCAGCCCCCATTCTCGACGGCGATAACGAGAACGAAGCAGACTGCGCCGGGCCGCCATCGCCCCTCCCTGGCGGGAGAAGCCCCCCGACGCGCGAGCAGCAGCGCAAGGCCTCCGCCCGCAGCTGGAAGCGGCAGAAGCAGCAGCTCATAGAGCTCCAGGACGCCAAGGCCAAGGCCGAGGCGCGTAATAGGGAGCTGCGACGGCAGCACTCGCAGGCCCTGGCTGAGGTGCTTGCTGTGAAGGACGCACTTATGAGCCACGCGCGGTGCGAGAACCCGGGTATCATCGGCTGGCTGCACGCGCAGGCGAACAACTTCGTCAGTGACAGGGCCGGCGGCAAGGGTCCCGCCAAGGCGGCCGCGAGCAGGAAGGTTCCTGCTGGTCCTGTGTCGTCGTCGGCCGGTGGACGTGATGGGGCCGTCTGCAGGTCATAACAGAACGCTGCCAAGTGTTTTTCTGAGGGGGCCTTGTGGATAGGGGAAATGGAGAAAATGGCTAAAGGGGAAACTGGGTGGGACGATGGTGGGCTGGTCATCATCTCGTTGGGCGTTATGGAGGTTTCCGGTGGATGGTTACGGCTGAATCAAGCTCTCTTGCCGGTTCTTATTCATTAGCGTGGCGTCAAAACGGCCAGCGGACATTTTGCTTTTCCTCCAGTCCTTTTGCTTCAAGTTTAATGATATCCCTCACGTCTCTTTTGAGTTGTGGCATATGACAAATCCGAACAAATACGTTTGGGAACCATGTCACAATCACTTGCTTCTCTCTTTCTTTTTGGACAAGCGAGGTAGAGAACAACTATCCTGAAGCATAGAATGTCAGTTCCTAGACCCAGTGCCAAAGACCCGGGCGGCCTGCTTCCGTCATATCTGTACGATCTTTGGCCCAGCATGTGTGAGATGTGAGGAGCCCTGGTTCCGTAGACGACCACGACCCGGGAAACCCAAGATGAGGTGCGGAAACCAAGATTCAGGCCCCGGCAGGCAAGTCTGCGACCTTGATGACTGCCTCGCCAGGTCGGCTCCATGGCCTGTTTCTGAAAGCTTGTCACCCCGCCCTCTTTCCTGTTGTCAATTGCCCCTGCCAGTGTTCCATACCGCGCTCATGCAGGTTTGAAGTATATCGACGGCCGCTGTCATGATGGCGACCGTCCTGTCGGATGGTCCCGACGTCAGAGGGCTGTGGCCCCCCCTGGTCAGCGGGCCCAGAGTTCGTTCCTCGGTGGGAGCAGGGCACTTCTTTGCAGTTGCGATGACTATGTTGAGACCCGATATCCACGTTGACGATGATCCTCACGTCATCGTCGCCGCCAAGTGCCGGCACCGTGGCAGCGTGCCTACATGTACTTGACGTCGACGACAGTGATCAGTATGTACGACTCTGTCGAAACGGCATGCGGGGGAGTTACGACGGTCGCTCGTCATTTCCAGATCTCCGTCAGTGTCACTCCAAAACACAAAGTGCCGGCCTCTGCTACAGGTGCGGCGTTGAGTGACAGGTCACCTCTCGGGATAGCACCAGACGCTGGCACCGCAGGCAGATTCTTCTTAGGTAGCATCAGGTACGTAGTCTACGGACACACCAAGCAGAATCACCCCGGTACCACCGGCCATCATTCGTATTGGAGTCTTCTCCGTGACGGGTGGCGGTACGAAGATCTCCTCGCACCGTGGGATTCCGAACGTTTTGCCCGGCAGAGGCAGGTGATTGGCCACCGGAACCAAGTCCGGACCCCCTGTCCTCTCCATGTCGGCAAGCCGCAAGCTACACGGCCCCCTGCCCACCCCCTCGCGACGCAACACGCCCTCGCACGGCTAATCAGCCTGTCCAATGATGTTGTTCTCGTAGGCGGTGGGAATCTTCCCCTCGCTGGCGTTTTGAACCTGGAGGCAGGCAGTCAGATGAACGCTTCCGCCGATATCGACCCCGTAACCCCCCCTTCCCTTAGGCGGGAGCAGGTTTGTCATTCAAGATGCGGCCGTGGAACAGGTTCCAGCCCGCACCGCTAATGGGCTTGGAGTTGAATCTTGTACTGCGGCATGGTTTTCTGTCCGGAGCTTGGGTTTAGCGGTGATGATGGTAATCGCTCGGCTTTGCTTGGATGCAGGAAGCCTCGTTCTATGGTCGATTGGCGATCATCATTCCAACTCGAGCCCGACCTTTGCACCCGCCCGATGTCACCTTCTAATCCGAAATTCGCCAGCCGTGGCGCCGTAATCTTAGGCATTGATCCCCCAGAACCAGACTGCCAATTAGTCTGATTGACTCAGTCCCCTGTAAGCCTCTGAAGGATGCATGCTCTCGGGATAATATCTGCTCACTGTCATAATCCGGGCCGGGTGCGTTGCCGCGGAAACGACATGGAAAGCCGCCCATGGCCCCGGGGACTCGGCCTCGATGATCCGGCGCGTCCGGACTCCAGGGCACACGAGAGGGTTGTTACCTGACCTAGTGTCCGTCATGCAGCTTGGGAAACACGTTTTGCATTAGTTTTGTTCGGCATAGGATAGGACGCACATATGCCGCCCCGAAGTCAAACAAGTGGCGTCCGCCTCCGGCCTCGCCCTCAATTTCAATGCAACCCCTGGCCCAGCAGTTTCGTGCGATCCCTGGGGTCTGGTGTGTAGGATTGGGAGGTTCTGTGGCAGCTTCATCATTCTTTCGTGTGTTGGAGGACAATCATTCCAGGATGTCTCTGACGTTGAGTCTTGATGGTGCACACACAAACTGGTTCCAAGTTCGGCCAGCGCATCAAGCCGTTGACGCAAGGGCAAAAAGAGACGACGCATACATGACGAGAGGGAGCCTCGTCTTGATTGAAGGGCGCCATTATTCAAGTGCTACGCCAAAGTATGCAGTGGGATCGTTAGGTAGCATCATCGTGTTTCACCGGTACTTACAAGTCGTTGGCCCGAGGCCGTTGTTGACCAGGATCTCGAGTGGAGTAGCCGGATCACAGAGGTCGCCAAGGACAAGGCGGTTGTGCTTTCACCTCAAGAGAAAATACAAACATGTTGCCGTATTGTCCGCTAGGGTCGGTAAACCGGGGTGAATTTGCACGGGGCCAAAATGGGAAGGGGAACAGACAGCAGAGAAGATGCCTAAGTTCTAACAACAGCACACTTAGCAGAGACCACGCTCTCGACTCGAATTAAGCCGAGTTAAATACTCGTAACTCAGTCAGGTCAATTAAATATCGCAGTCTTTCACTAAACATCAGCGTCGTGTGATGTAACAGGAAATACGATCGTTCTCGACCGAGGGCGCCCGGGTCACCTGCCTTGTACGACAGGTCACGTGCAAGCTTTACGGACATCCCAATTAATAATTCAACCTTAACCTTTCACAACTCAACTCTGTCCGACACAACTCTATCATAGATAGTGAACTTCAGCGACGGCTTCAACGCATGTTTTGGTACTCTTCAGCCTATCGAACGATTTATTCGGTCGCTTGGTTGAATAGTTCTATACCTAGTGTCTGTCTCTTGCAACTCGTCTCCGCTGTGACGAAAGTTTGGGCCTTATTTTCTGACTGCAACAGACACGATCTTGAGAGACTTGGGGGTTGTAGAGTTTCGACATTCTGTTCTTCCTGGCTGAAGGTGAGTTGTCGATTTTGTCCTGCTGGCCTCAACTGCAACAACCGCAGAAAACGGGACACAGAAATTGCCCCTAAAAGTCCCCGCCTAGTGTGGTTTCAAAATCACTAAGCTTTGTGCATCGGGCACTCGACGCACAGCACCTCGAGTTGCACAGTTATGAGGAGAGACTCAGCCATTGCGGCAGCCTGTGCAACCCACGTGGGCGCCTCTCCTCAACTCCTCACCGCCTCTTGCATAACTTTGGTCCAGACCCGGCCGGAAAAACAGAAAGGGGGAAGAATTTTTCCCATCACATGCCGCCGTTCCTCGCTTATCTTTGGTGACAGCGACGCTAGTCCAGATCGTGGTTAATCTCAGGGTCTGGCCCACTCGTTAATCTCGAAATCGCTCAGGGTCTCTGGTCCATCCCGCCCCTCCAAGAGGCTTTTGGTGGTGAGTGGGAAAAAAAACCTTTGGTCGCCGCCACTCGGCGCTTTTTCCCTCACTCCTTTTTTTCCTTCTCTCGCCTTTCCCCCTTTTAGAATCACCAGCGCTACCTACGTAACATAACATTCCAGCAGCCGTGCCCGCTCAAAATACCACTTGCTCGGCAACAGTAGTGACATACGAAGAAGCTGACCACAGACAAATCGCATCGTTTTGCGTCTTGCTATCTGCATCATCGGTGCTCTGTCAACCTTTGGGATCCTTGCCTACGGTGCTTGATTCCCACAGTCTCAGTAACAGCAGAGCTCGAGATCATTGTCGTTGTCGTTGATACAGAACTCACGCCAATCGCGACTAACCTGCTATTACACCTATATCATACCATCTACCACGGCTGTTACAACACCTACTGCCACAACCGCACACAATGGCTCTCCCCGAAGACGCCGTTGTCTCCCTGACGACTAACCTACACTCACTTACGATGCAACTCACCAAAGGCGACACCGACGACGCACAACTGACGAGCTACCCAGCATCAACAACACCCACCGAGAGCGGCGCCGGAAGCCCACTGACCAGCTATCCAGCTTCCAGCGTCTCAAGACCGTCCTCGTCCTCGTCTGCCCCGTCTCTGGCGACATCTCCCGACGACCAGCCGAAACCACTCCTCTCCGGCGCGCCCGTCTCCCCGCTCTTCGAGATTCGCGACACCCCGACGGCAGGGCGCGCCGTCTTCGCCTCCCGGGACGTCGAGGCCGGCACCCTGCTCTGGCGCGCCGAGGACCTGACGCTGTCCGCCCTCCTGCGCGAATACCGCCGCGAGGTGTGCGGGCAGTGCTTCGCCTACGACTACGGCCGGGACCTGCCCGTCAGGGACCCGGCCGTGGGCTTCGTATTTTGTTCGGAGGGCTGCCGGGATACGTGGCGCCGGGAGGCCGGCGAGCTCGGCCTCCGGGCGTGGACGGCCGTCGAGGCGCTGGTGAAGAAGAGGAGCAAGGACGACGACAAGATGGTGGAGCTCGACGCGCCGCGGCCGGACGTGGAGACGATCAAGCAGGCCTGGGGCGAGGCCTCGTCCCAGGCGGACCTCATCCGCGCCGCGAGGATGGCCGAGCAGCCCCGCCAAGACGAGCCGGCGACGAGGATCACGAAACAACACCGCAAGGCCGTCCAGAAGGCCCTCCAGGCGCCGGTCGCGGCGGACGTCCTGGGCTTCTGCGCCGGCGGCGTCCTCGCGCGGCACGGCGCCGCCCCGGGGCGGTGGGAGGCCGTGCTCTCGCTCGCCGTCGACGAGACGCCGTACCTCTCCGCCGAGGACCTGGGGTCCCACGTGCAGACGTACCTGCAGCTCCTCGCGGTGCTGCCCGCGGAGCTGCTCCCGCTGACGACGTCCGAGACGCTGATGACGCTCACGTCGCGCGACAACCACAACGCGTTCGGCATCCGGTCGCTCGAGGACGAGGGCTCCGAGTTCTTCGGGTACGGGTGCTGGCCGTCCGCGAGCTACTTCAACCACTCGTGCGGGCCTAACGTCTTCAAGCAGAGGGACGGCAGGGTGTGGGAGTTTCGGGCCGGTAAGGATATCGCCGAGGGCGAGGAGATTAATATCACGTATCTGGGCGGGGACGAGCAGAGCATGTCGAGAGAGGAGAGGAGGGCTCTGCTAAGGAGGAATTGGGGGTTCGATTGTGGGTGTCAGATGTGTCAGGAGCCGTAGATGCTCTCTGGCGGTTGATGATTAATGTCCTAGAAAGATATAAACGAATGATATAGAAGGGATGAATAAAATCGGCCCCATTCACCTCTACAAACGTTGTGCCTGGACGACCACTCTCGCTCGTCATCAAGTGGGAAGTGGTTCAAAGTCCGCTCTTTGATAATAGAATCGCCACGAGATGCATACCAAACGCCTGGACATGTCATTCTCGTCATCTATAAGGGTCTAAGTCGTCGTCGCCCTCATAACTCATTCGACAAGGAAAAATGAAAAATCGTCTCTGCGTATATAACCCTCGTCAATCATCCATCTCTCACTTCCTGTGCGCGAGGCGGTTCATGATCAACCCCCCGATAGTCGCCCCCATCGCGTCCTTCTTCCCGTAGTCCCCAGGTGTCCCGTCCTTGAACGCCGCGATGGCCGCAGCGCCCGCCGCCGCCGTGGCCATGCGCGTCCCCTTCTTCGACCACGACGTCTTCTCACCCCTCATCCGCCACGCCTCCGCCGCGCCCGCCACGACCGCGGCGCTGGCCGCCGCCTGCATGATGTGCGACCTGTCCGTCTCGGACTCCCGCCGCCGCGTGCGCGACCGTGAGGCGCCGCCGCCCCGCCTCCCGCGCCGCCGGGCCCGCCTGTCGTCCTCGCTGTCCGAGTAGTCGTCGTAGTAGCGATCACGACGGGAGGAGCGGTGATCAAGCGAGCGGGCGCGGGCGGGTCGGACGGGGCTGATGTAGTCGTCGTCGTCATCGTCGTAACGTCTGCGCCGCCGGGACCGGCCCGTCTCGGCGGTGGGCACCTCGTGCGCGCTGCGGGAGACGCGGCGGGATGCACGGGGACGGTCGCGGCGGGCGTCGTCGTAGTACGGGTCGTCGTACTCGTCGTCGTACTCGTCGTCGTAGATTGCCCGGTCTCTGTGGCGGTCTGAGTGGTGTCGTGACGGCATGGCGGTTGTGGAGCGACGGCCAAGCAGGTTGGTTTGGACAAAGGGATTGTGATGATGGAGGAAGAGCTGCCAAGGCTCGTGGAGGCCGGGAGAGGAAAAGGCTCTGCTCGACTAGTGAGACGCCGTTGCTTGCTAGGTTGGTTCTAGTTTCGCGGTTGTGACGCCTTGATTTTGTCGTCGATGTCCGATCGGATCGATGTTAAGAAATGCGATCGCGGGAACGGACAGGATTGATGCTTCGCTTCGTTCGAGAGTCGATGATGGATCGATCATCTAATTTCGGCGTGAAAAAGAAAGAAGAGGCAGAGAAATGTCCCAGGCCACAGCGTAACCAGGTTTTGATAAGTCGTTTCGATCGAGGCCCCAAGAAATGCTGTAACCTGACCTACTGGCACTCGTTTGCCGGCTGGGCGAGAGAAATTGGAGAAACTTGCTTATTTTCATGGCACGGCGTGATGTAAACGGACGAAGATCGCTGCCCCTTTCGGACGCTGCTCAGGCGTGCTGGGGCGTCGGCCAACGTCAACATGATGCGGCTGGGGGGAACCCCAGGAACATCGGTCGAAACATGGAATGATGTCAGACCGAACCATTGTCCAAGACCCAGAGTTCCAAGACTCTTCCTCGGTGAAGGGTGCTCTTCACCGAGGGCTCGGTCGGGTGAGGGAAGCCTCACCGAGACTGGTCAGGGGTCGGTGCGCGATTCCCGCCGGATCTAGAGCTGGGTCTAGGCATCATGACTTATGAAACTCCCGCGGCCAATGTCCAATCGGGTTTCGGGCCATCGATCAGGGGGGGAAGATCGTGGATTGAGATTTAGTCGGAAGACTAAGATCAGACCGTCAGGGGTTGGCACCTTTCAGGGGCATGAGTTGCTGGGCCAATTCTCCACGATGCTTGATTACCATGTGCCCTGTGGCGCCGCTAGCGGCATCGGTATTGCACTACATGCAAACGAAAGAACGGGAAGACGTTTGATTGATGCCGGGCTGCACGGTCCGGAGGGTTGAGCCCGGACGCGTTGATGCGCGTTTCTTTGCAGTAGTGAAGGCGTCATAGATCCCAGGGCGGTTGTCGCCGATTGTAATCGAACAACGCGATCACGGTGTCCTTCAATGCTGCCAAATGTTGCAGGCGATTGAAAGCAGACAATGCCGAGCTGAGTATATGAAGAGAAGTGAACCTCGACACAGAATAACTTGCTTCTAATCATCAGCAACCACAACTTCAACTCCCATCAAACAAACACTCAACCAAATACTTCCCATTTTATCCATCACAACCATCACCATGTCTTCCAACGATGCTCCCACTGGCGAATTCAAGGACGATAGCTACGTCTCCCGCTCGGGTCAGACCAGCGAGCCTATTAGGGTTCAGCGTGATACCGAGAAGGTTGAGGACCCCATCGATGCGTCGACTGCCGACAGCGACGCCCAACTGGGTGAGCACTTCCCTCGGTCAATGGCCTATGTGCCTTGCTAACTCCCGACAGAGCGCGATGACAAGGAAGCCATCGACAAGAGCAACATCATTGAGGAGCGCACCCGCTCGGCCAAGCCCACGGGCGAGTACCGCGAACCTGGTGACACTGAGGGTTTGGAGCGCGAGCGATTGGAGTAATGTGGCAGGAGAACAGGAATAATGTTCGATATCCCTTCAAGGTGTTCGGGTCGAGCGATATGGCGAGGGGTGTGTTTATTACTGCACGACTAATAGAAGTTGACAAATGCTGAATTATTCTAAGTTTTGAAGACTATTTCCATATGGTGAAAATTAGACGTTATTCATAGCTGAAATGGGTATCTTGACATCCCAAACCTTACGCTTTAGTCGATGGGACCCGCCTGGCCCTTGGTGCTGATCTTCTTGTACCGAATGACCTCATTGCCCGCCTCATCGTACGAGCGTTCCGCGACAACCTTGTACCCGCCGAAGGCAGGCCAAATTTTGGTCCAGCAGAGCCAGTAGAAGGCTCCGAGCAACAGCACACCGACGCCGACGATGGGGAATACGTAGTACGGGTAGCCTTCGGCGTTCCAGGAGCCCGAGGGCGGGATGAACGGCACGAGGCAGAGGAAGGCGTTGGAGAGGATGAAGAGGATCGTGATGGGGAAGTAGGTGTGCCACGGCGAGGTCCAGTTCTCCGACTTGTTCCACTGGAGGTAGAGGAGGCCGCTGCTTGGGTGTTAGTGAACGTTTGGTAAGAGGAACGGAGCAGGTTGACGTACATTCCCACGAAGGCATTGATCCAGGCACCGGGATACTGGGGGGGAGTTAGCAAACATAACGAAGTTGGTACCCGGAAGGTTGGTCTCACGGTGTAGAGATCGGTGATGAAGCCATAAATAGGCCCAGGAGGCGGCGCCACGAGCACGATGACGGTCACGATCCAGTGGAGGAACAGCTATCGGCATGTTAGTCAACTGCATCCGCAACAAAACGGCATAACCATCTGAAGGAAACGCACCGAGGCAGCAGGCGCGTTGAAGGGCTTGTTAGACGCCCAGAAGCGGCTGAAGGGCAGCAGACCCTCCTTGGCGAGCTCCTGGTTCAGGCGGGCGTGTGCGAAGCTGACGGCGAGCACGTTACCCAGGTTGCTGATGGCGACGAAGGCCGGCAGCGCGCGGGCGCCGGCGCTGTCGCCGAAGACGTTGCGGAAGAAGACGCCGGCGACGATGAGGTCCGAGGTGGCAAGCTCAGACTTGGGGATGGCGGCGAAGTAGGCGACTGCCGGGAAGGAGTTAGTGAGCATACCAATACATTTTTATTTGAATCGATACCGCTGGAAAGCGACTTACCGTTGGCCAGGACGTAGAGGATGGTGACGCCGCCGATGGCGATGGGCGCGGCGATGGCGAGCGTGCGGCGCGGGCTCTTGAGCTCGCCGACGACGTAGTTTGCGTTCTCCCAGCCCTTGTAGCTGTAGATGATGCGCAAAAGCGCCGTCGTGTAGCCGCTCACGCCGCCGTTGCCGTACCCCTCGCCGTCCTCAATAACAAAAGCGTTGTCGAAGTTGTGCGGGTTGGGCACGCGCATGCGGCCCGCGAGCGCGGCGAAGCCGGAGAAGACGATGAACAGCAGCACGCCGACCTTGAAGAAGCCGAGCACGTTGAACAGCCGGATCCCCCACTTGGGCGTGATGGCGTGGATGAAGACGGCGAAGGTCGCGCCGGCGATGCCGATGCCACGCGGGGCCCAGTCGCCGGGGGACGCGTTGCCGGAGGCGAGGAGGACGTAGCGGCCGAAGGCGAGGGAGTTGCCCGAGGAGAAGCCGAGGAGGATCATCTGCGCGGCCAGGACGCAGGTGGCGAGGTACTTGGGCCGCTTGTAGGCGCGCTCGAGGTAGTTCTTCTCGCCGCCGGAGCGGGGGATGGCGAGGCCGAACTCGAGGAAGACGCTGATGCCGCAGAAGGTAATGATGCCGCCGACGACCCAGAGCATGAGGCTCACGCCGACGGAGCCGGTGGACTGGAAGATGCCGGAGGGGGTCGAGAAGACTGGGCAGAGGCGTTCGTCAGTACTCGGGCATGACGATGACCGATGGCTGCGTGTCACTTACTTCCGGTCCCGATCATCTTGTTGAGAATCAGAAAGACTGCGCCCGTGACGCCGATCTTTCGCGACTCGTCGTAGGCGTACGTCTCCTGGGTCTTGACGGCGCCGTCCGTCGAGGCGGCCTCGTTGGAGACGTGTCTCTCCTCGTCGACATATTCGCGCTTGGCTGCTTCGGCCATGTTCACGATCGTTCCGCGCGCAGGGAAGCGCCGGTCGTCTCTGGGAGATGCGGTCGGTCGGGCGAAGTTGGGCCAGCAAAAAGCTGTGACCGGGGGATTGGCTTTCTCCGAAACGAGGAGATTGAGTTTGAAGAGCTCAGGGAACCTTCAAACGAGCGGACAGACTACGGACGAGGAAAGGGGAGAGGCGAGGGTAGAGGGCTGGGGTGCTGGGAACTATATAAACCTCCACCCATGGATCCACGGAAGGAAAAACATACATATGCCGCCTGGTCGCATCGCATCGCAATCCTAGAAGGACGGTGAACGGGTGATCGTCCCAAGCCCTTCTCTTGTCTGATTCGACTCACCATGCACACGCTCCCCGCACGTCATTGCAATGCAACGTCACGCAAGGGTTCGAACCGACTCGCTCGCCGCCAGTTACCGTGAGAATGGGAACGCCCACAGGTGATGAGGGTGATGAGATGGGTTCATAGTGCCCGAAAAGGGCTCGTTGGGAGAGGTAAACTGCATACCTAACCCTACATGATAGCCTCATCGACGCCATGCCGGACGCCACCCCACACATACACCACGAGAACGGGGGGCCCCCTGTAGGAAAGGTTCCTTTTATTTTTGAAAATTTCGGCCTTCCAGAACTTCAGAAGGGCGCACGAACAGGGATCATAGCTCCAGCTGCCGTCACACTCGCACGAGGAAAGCTGACGCGACGGGTAGACGCAGGCGAAGCAGGGCGAACTCGAGCTGACGATATGCCCCCCGAGCTGCCTCTTGCAGCCGAATCGCCATAGATGCCGGCAAGCTCGCGGGGACGGCGGGCGTCCAGTAACTCTTCGCCTGGAGGCGAGAGGCGCTCGATGAATGGCCCGGCTGCTGCGAAAAGACCGATGCGCCAAGGAGGCGTCAGCAGGCTCGGCCGTCTGGGCGGGCGGCGACGAGTCTTTTTCTCGAGTTCTTGTCTACCACGTAGCAAGAGTCTTTCGTAGAGAGAACGAGACGAAGCTCTTCCTCTTGCGGAAGGTCGTTGGGGAGCAACTTCAATAAACACCGGGGATAGGCTCGCGGGCTGTAGTTTCTGCTTGGCAAAAGCCCGGGGTGCCCTAGAATCTGGAGACTTTGGGGGGATTGTCTACCCCCTGGGGTTGCACCGCCAAGAGGCCGGCGGGCGAGATGCAAAATGGTTCATCAATGTCGTGATCGCTGGGGTGGAATGGCGACAGATGCCGGCGTCCAGCTTAATCCTTGGGCTTATGTTCAGAGCACGGAGTATTCCTTTGTTGTTCGCGGCCCTCTACTCCCTCGAGTCACTTGTGTACCCGCCGCCGTGCGTCGTTTACGCCTTCAGACGCAACTTTAATTGAATATCCCTTGACACATTTTTTTCGCCTCAAAATACTCGCTGAATTTCTCAAAAGGAGCTTGGGCTCTTGGTTTCGTACAGAGGCGTGGGGGAGACAGGGTTACATCGATTCTCGAACCCAATTAAGCGCTCTTTTCCCACAACTAGTTATGGCAAATTCTCCCTGGGCCCTGGGGAGATATCCTCGATTCTCACTAAGTGGCCCGCGAGATCTCGGGTGGGCATCTCCGGGGTCAGAGATCCATCGCGTCGCAACGACCTTCGGAATCCGGATAATGCGCCCAGCGGCAGGTGTTGGTCTGGACACATGCCAATACCTTGGCATCCACTCTCAGCAACACTAAGAAGTCGTTCCTTGCGTGAAAAGCTTTTCCCCCGAAGCGCGCGTCCCGGCTTTCTCAACTCACCGCCCCCGCCGTAGGAAGTTCGTGAGTCAAGGCTCGTCAAAGTGTAACACGACGCCTCGCGGGTCCCATCGCCAATTGAGGCGACGCAGGTTTGTGATTTGACGCCATAGTGTGGGTTCTTCCTGCAGCACCGAGAATGAGCGCGAAGCAGGCCCGTTGCTGGAGCCTCATGGTCGCACAAGACTCGTGAACAAGGTTTGCACTGTATGCGAGCGTGGGTCAACTCGATAGCAGTCTATGCACGCCCGTCGTTAGAAGCTGCTGCTTCATTCCGTGTCCGAGCCCGTCGAGTGGGTTCATGAACGGTTCATATGGAAGCTTCCATCGTCTGAGTCATCGATCAGAGTCCGACGATATGCACTCTCCCCCGAGCTGGACAAACACGGCGTTGATGTGTTCCCTCGAAGGGCAGTTTCTGAGTCACTCCTGTACCTCGTAGTCTCAACTCTCATCAAGCGGTAGGTTACGGTCTGATTGATGGTTGCCAGCCCATCGAGCATCTGCGGAACCTACCTATCAGATTACAGAACAGCAAGAGAAGAAACCGACTTACCGGTTTTCTAACCATGGCAGCTAGCGCCTGCCTTCACTCTCTTGGAGACTTGTTTCTCTCATCCAGTTGCAACTCGAGCTCTCTCGTCTTTAGTCCCTGCAACCTAATAGCCCGGGAGGGGCGACATCAACTGTCGAGACTATGGTGCTTCGGGCATGATTTCCTGTGGCATGCTCGATAACGGTTGATCATGCTTGTTCCAGGTTTCAAGACGAGTGCTCATCTAAGCTTGTTCATTGACTGCTGTTTGGCCGTTGTGCCATGCTTTGATATTTCTCAAGAGCTTCATGGATTATCTCGCAATGTCCTACCGACTGTACAACTCGGAGACTTCGATACGCTACATAATACGCTCAATCTTCCCCGCTGAACGCAAGAGCCTCAAGTCTGGCAACCCCTGCGTGACCAAGACGTCATCCTCGCCGCCTCCACCTCCTCACAGCTTAGCAGCAAAACGACCAGCCAAGATCTGCGCAACATCGTGAGCCCCTCCCCCCTTCCCAAACATCTCCCTCAAATCCGCAGCCAGCACCTCCGGCCTCTCGTGCGCAGCAAAGTGGCCCCCGTCAGCATGCACCTTCGCCAGCGCAACAGGTCCCAGCGTGCGCGCGTGGCTCATCGGCGGCACGAACAGGTCCCTCGGGAACACGCTCATCCCCAGCTTCATCCGCGGCACCCACTCGAACTGCTCGTTCTGCATCGCCGGGTGCCGCATCTCGTAGTATATCCGCGCGCTCGCCTCCGGCCCCGCGACGGAGAACTGGTAGATGGAGATCCAGGCCAGGATCTCGTCGTCGGTCCACGGGTACGCGTCCGTCCAGTCGTGCAGCTTCTCGTAGACCCAGGAGAGCAGGGCGACGGGGGAGTCGGCCCAGGCGAGGCCGACGGTCGCCGGGCGCGTTTGCTGTTCGAGGTTGTACCCGTAGCCCTCGCTGGAGAACCAGCGGCTGCGCTCGATGCCTTTACGTTCTTGTTCCGAGTAGGGGAGGAGGCTTTTGAGGTAGAGCCAGGGGTGCCGGAGGAGGGTTGGCGGGCGGGCGGAGACCATGTTGATGTGGGAGGCGAGGACGTGGTCTGGGTAAAGGATGCCCATGAAGCGGGTGATGGAGAAGCCCCAGTCGCCGCCTTGTGTCACTGCGGGTAGTGTTAGATCTTGTGGTCAAGGATGTTGCAGAGTGAGAACTCACCGTACTGGTCGTAGCCCAGCTTGAGCATGACCTTGTGCATCACCTCGGCGTACTGAGGGATGCGAAAGCCCGGCTTGTCAGAGCCCTCAGAGAAGCCAAAGTTGGGCAGCGAAGGCGCCACGACGTCAAAGGACACGCCGTCCTCCTGTGTCGTCAGTAGCGGGAGGATCTTGAGAACCTCGTAGAAGCTCCCGGGCCCTAGCCAAAGGTCAGCACTGGCGATGTTCTGGTTGCTGGGAGACACTCACATCCGTGGCAGAACAGCAAGGGAATAGCACCGGGCTGCTTGCTCCTCTGCCATACGAAATGGATCTGCAGCTCGCCGAAGCCGTCGGCGTCGATGGGTGTCGTGAACTGAGGCACCTCGTTGAGCCGGGCCTCCTCGGCGCGCCAGTCGAAGCCGTGCCGCCAGCGCCGGGCCAACCGCTTGACTTGCGAGACGGGCGCGCCGTAGTCCCAGCTGTCGGTGAGCGCCGTCTCGGCCGGGAACTTTGCGAGGTCGAGCTTGGCGTGGAGCTCCGCGATCTGGGAGTCGGGGACGTCAATTTTGTAGGGTCTGATTGAGGGGTCCATTGTCGTCTCTGTCGTCATCTTGGCCGTGTGATGCTCTATGCCTGTCGTCGTGCTTGTTAGTCCCGATTGAGCGGGGATTGGGGACGGATATATGTGCCTCTGGATTTGTACCATTCTTATTAACGCGAGAATGTCGTCACAATAAAAGTTGTCGGTAATTGGTGATTTTCATGCGCACTTCTCGACTTACCGACGTAGTACTAAGAATGAGGGGAAGCGTCTCCGGAGATAGCGGGCGGGTGCCGTGCCCAGCGAAACGCTAACAGATGCGATGCCCGGCCTGACATCATGCATCCCACTCACAAAACGCGGCAAGATCACCGCTCCGTAGGGCGTCGCTTGACATGCACTGCTACCGTCTGTCCTTGCTTATCAATTTGGCTCGCTGACAAATTTCAGGTCTCACTCTCTCCGCGTGATCTGCGCTGGTGTGATTGATGGGATGAGATGAGATGTGAGTGAGTGAAGAAACACAGGTGAGATTGCGGGTAACATTCACGGAGTAAACAGTCGGGAGTTTAGAATTTGAGATGTCGTTACGTCCTGATTGTTTTACAGGGAGCATCTCATGCAAACACCACACGGCAGTTGCTGCTCGCCCTGGTCTGGTGCCATTCATGGCATGGTGTATCAGCATGTCAAGCCCTGCTCGCCCTCAACTTGTCGTATCCAACAACTGCTTCAAGAAGAGCCTGCGTTCCAATGGCACTGCAGACAGTCAGCATCTTGTCCATACCGGCAGGAATAATGAGTGCACTTACCAGTCCTCAGGGCTGCAGTACTCTTCCGGGTGGTGGCTCACACCATCCTTACACTGTACGAAGATCATTGTCGTCGGGCACTTCTTGCTCGTGTTGACACTATCGTGCCCGGCGCCGCTCGTCAGCGGGAGCCACCCGTCCGTTCCAACGAGCCCGTTCGCCGCATCCTCCACGGCCCGGATGCACTCCGGATCGAACTTTGCCGCCGGCGAGTCCGTGTCGAGCGTCCACTCCATCTCAACACCCCTCCCGTCCTCCTTGACGATCCCCGCAAACGCCTCGAGGCACCGCCGCTGCACCTCCTCGACGACGGCGTCCTCGGGATGCCTCACGTCCAGCGTGAACGTTACCTCCGAGGCAATCGTGTTCGTCGACGAGCTCGGCGGGATCTTGAACACCCCCGTCGACGCCAGCGCGCCGAGCTCCTTCGCCACGCCGTGCGACGCAGCAATCATCTTGGCCGCGGCGAGCAGCGGGTCCTTTCCGGACCCGAGCGGCGTCGTGCCCGTGTGCGCGTCGCGTCCGCGGACGGTGAAGGTGAACCAGCGGTACGCCTGCGCGCCCTGCACGACGCCGATCTTCTTCCCGCCCTCCTCCAGGATCGGGCCCTGCTCGATGTGAAGCTCAAAGTGCGCGCCGAGCGGGTACCCCTCGCTGGAGCAGGCCAGCCGGCCGACGTAGCCCTGCCTCCCGAGTTCGGATCTGACCGTGGCGGAAGGGTCGAAGATGTCGCCGAGGGCGAGCGCCTTGTCTTTCGGGATCTCGTCTGCCCAGACGCCAGACCCCATCATCGACTTGGGGAACCGGGCTCCTTCCTCGCTGTTGTTTGTGAGAAGATGCCGTGGGGCGGGACTGCGTGTACTCACTTTGTCCAGTTGACGACGCCGACGTCAAACTGCGTCTTGAAGCCGCTCTCTTTCATGGTCCGCAGCACCTCAACGGCAGAAACGACGCCCAGGATGCCGTCGTACCGGCCTCCGCGCGGCTGGGTGTCGAGGTGGCTCCCCATAGCCGTCATAGGAGCGGGCGAGCCGAGGGAGCCGCCGCGCCGGGCGAACATGTTGCCCATCTCGTCGACGGCGAGGTCGCAGTCTAGTTTGCGGACCTCGTCGGCGAACCAGCGTCTTGCTTTAGCGTCGTCGTCGGAGAGGGCCAGGCGGGCCATGCCGGTCTCCGTCGCGCCCCTGTTCGCATGTCAGTGCTTGACATGGCAAAAAAAGGTTTAATTGAGACTTCAAAGTGACTCACTTGCCGTAGCGGTGGGCGGCGCCCCATTGACATGTGTGGTGAATCGTCTCTTGGAGGCGGTCGGCGTTGATCTTGAGGCCTGATAAGGAGCCCCGCGCCGAGGAGTATGACCTCATTTGGCGGGGGAATTGGAGTAGTCTTACTCTGGATGCCATGATGTATACTAAGAGAGAATGATAATTGGATAACAACCAACGAGCTCAACTCGAGTTTACTGTCTAACACCTGGCAGAGCCCGTTACGTTGAAGTATGCGGACGACTTGTTGAAAGAGGCGGGGTTACGGACATCGGAACAAGAATGGGTTCCCCGCCCCCCAATCGGACATTTGGCCCGACCTCGAGGGCGCCAAGCGGCGCTCTAGATGGCCCCGTAAATCGTGTAGAGAAGCTGTCAAATACGCCCAGCGTTCGTAAAGTCGGTCGGTATTCGTAACGCTTGCGCCTTGTGACACTTTCTCTGGGTTTAGAAGATAGAATTTCCATCATAAACGCCCTTTTGATGGTTTTTATTTGCTATTCTTTACGCAATGTAGAAGCCGTGTAGGTGATTCACCGTGGAGCACGGCGTAAGGACATGACACCGACCGATTCCGGCCCCGTCACGGCCCCGCCGCAGGTGCCCCGGTCGCCTCCGGTTCCGGTAGTCGAGCCAATCTCCCGCCTCCGCGTCTCCTTTCTGTCGCTCTAGGTGCTCTCTCACCGCCCTCCGCCGTCACCTCAGGAAACCCCGGTATCGCAGTTGCCGATGACGATACCCTAGCAATAGTCTGCTCCACAAACGTCTTCGCCCTGGAATACACAGTCGGTCCAGGAATCTTATACGGCGGCAGTGGGCTCCGCGATATATCATAGATCAGTCCCTCCTCCGCCGCCTCGTACAGCTCCGTGGCAGTGGTCCCCTCCGGCCTGCTCTCCCCTCCCCCAGTGACCTGGATGTTCACGCACTGCGGGTAGTGCTGCGCGCCCTGGCCTGGGTACCTCGCAAAGTGCAGCGCGATGATCTCGTGGCGGAGCACGTAGTACCCCGGCGCGATGTCCTCGGGTATCTGCACCACCCAGCTCGCATTGTTCCGTATGAGCACGTCGCTCGCCCACACGCCCGGCGCGCTCGCGAAGTCGGTCGCGTTCGCATCCGGATCGACCAGCCCGACGGCATCGATCGAGAAGAAGGACAGCGCCGCGGCGTCCGCGAGGCCCTCGCAGGACCCGCGGGACGCGCCGCACCAGGCGAGGTGCGTCAACACGGGCCCGTGGTGCGACTCGGGCCAGCCCTGCCACTGCAGCGAGACGGTGCCGCCGGCCGCGACGGGCGCGTGGCCGAGGCCGGTGCGCGCGTCCTTGTGGCAGGCGATGTTGGGCCGGCCGTAGCTCTCGGTGCTAACCCAGCCGTCGTCGCTGGCCGTCGTGCTCCAGGCCGCGAGGAGGGGCGGGTTCGTACTGGACTTAGCGTCGAAACCGGCGTAGGACAGGCCGTCGATGACCAGGTTTGTGATCCGGCTATGGGCGGACGCCGGGATGGCGAGGGCCAGGGAGGCCAGGGCTGCAGAGGGCTTCATCGTTAGGCCTTCTTTGACTTCACACGAGATTCAGGGCAAGCGCGTGATATCCAGAGTGGAAGTTGGTATACCTAGCCTTCGTCTTATAGACGAGAACGCGGAGGAAGCGTTAACATCGTTATGGCAAAGGTCGCCAGGTTAACTTATTCGATTCCGAAAACCCCGATGAAACGGACGGGGTGAAGCAACCAGAACCAAGAAAAGAAAGCTGACTACCCAGGTAGTTACGGGACAGGTGTACAGTACCGCGATTCAACCGGGATATTACATCGTATTAATAAAGCCTTTTCACCCGCCAAGCCTCCGCAACTCTTTGGTCGTCGGCGAGGCGGGAGCATCGGCCGGCTGGTTTCGGCACAAGACCTAAGAACAAGACAATTGAAGAGACGGGTTATTTCTTGGACTTCGGAGAGCTAGAGAAGGATTGCCTGTTTGGAACATGTTTCCAGGGGAAACGTTCGAGGATCGACAACCGGCCTGCTAACCGTATCCCCACTGTTGTCGCATTCTGCCGGCGTGGGTGACACCTCCACAATCTATTCGAGATGTGCCGAGAGAAGGTCCGTTGTTAAAGGACTTTTGCATAGGCGCAATCTGGGGAAAAAACCAGGTATTTTCCATTACTACGAACAATTGGTCGTTCTCGGTGCTGAGCTTCTCGAGTGCATTCCGAGAAATGATAACATGCAACGGCGGGGTCCAGAAGTCCTGTTCCACAAGCCCGAAATGCCCTGCATGCATGCCGTGACACGAATTATTATACGCCTCAGAGAAGTTCTCTGTGATTTTCCTCTCACTAGTGGACGCGAACGAGTCATGTGCTGTGGGTGCATCCCGTGATATCTAGAGATCCTTGACCTCCCAACAACCAATAACAAGGGCGAATGGTTTAGTGGTATAATACTCGCTTAGCATGTGAGTGGTCCAGGGTTCGATTCCCTGTTCGTCCAATCTTTTGACTTTTTGCATAGGGTGTTGCCATTGGCGCGTATGCTCTACCTTTTGCTGTGTACAGCAACCATTACAATCCAAGTACTCTATTAGGTAGTACAACTGAAGTCACTAAAGCTGGTGGTAATTAAGATACTGCGACCGTTGTAACCACCGGTTTTTAGAGCAAAAGAAACATACAAGGCGTCTTCAAAGTAGAGTCCTTGTCTCTGTCTTATAAACACACACAAGTTGTGACCACCGGTGATGACTGAGCCACTGCGACCAGCGCGATAATTGAGCCTTGCGACCGGCCGGCCTGTGTACACAATCAAGCTGTTACGGCTTAAGGTACTGTATTGAAGGTAGAGAGGCCAAAGCGATTTAGATTCTATGGCTAAAATGTACCTAGTTAGTAATTGATGTATTGCGACTGAGATATCTGCCCTGATACATGTAGCAAAGCTCATCCTCAAGCCATGAGTATTTCAACATAGGTGGCGTGTTGCCACCACAAGAGAAGCCTCGACTTTTGTGGGCAGCAGGTTGGCCAAGTGGTAACCTAGGCCACCGCGGTTGGATTGGCTGGGAGAAACAAGGTCGAGCTATCCGTCCAACAATATGATAGTCTATTATAGAGTTGCCATCCTCAAAACTGAGTTGTGAAAGCTCAGTCAGATTTCTGCGTCTTTTAGCCTGTGTTGCGGCAACTCCCCCCTTCACGGGACGCACGGAACGGAAGACTCACAAGTAAACCGGGCGTTCCCATCCTCCCGAGTCCCACCCTGTGCGGTTCGTGTGCATGGTAACTGACAACTTCGACGCGGAACAACACTTGCTTCTGAAGGGCTGCAATAACCAGTCGAATTGGTTCAGTTGCGTATCCACTGCCTCGCGCGTTAGTCTCTAGGGCCGCTGACCCTAGATGTCCACGGATAGCTCTTCGCCGTCCTTTGTTACTATGTTTCTCCCTCTGTGGCCTCAGCCACAAGCAAAGCCACCACGATCTATAGTTAAGCAACCCTACCGAACACGATAACAAATTTACAACCATCTCACCTTAGCTTCTTTGCGGGCAAAGTACCTGGCTCGTCACCGCCCCCCTCTGCGATTCTTCTCTCGTGCGAGTTGTCCGAGGAATATGATGATGCACCCATGACATGTTTCCGGCACTCTGGGAATAAGACGCATGTTTCTGTTTCCGCATAGGTACGCGTGGCATCTTAGCCGTACGCAAGACCGCCGGATGGGTGCGCCATTCGGTTGCACGCGTTGTTGTTGAGTTGACCATCCCGAGACATCGGACACAAGCTCGGATGCTCGTCGCCCTGAGCCCCGAAATGGGGGAGGGATACGATCTTGGAGGACAAAAGCCGAACACTGAGTCACCGATGGAGGCTCACAAGCCTGGGCCTGACTCCCCCCTCACACGTTGGGCTGATGGCCTTTGTTTTGACTTCGAGGCGGCAGGTCGTACGTTACTTCCTCTTCTTACTACTCCTCGGAAACGCGGCACCGTCAAACTCGGAAGCACTTATCGTGAAGATCGGGTCGTTGACAACCTAGCCGTGCAAGCCTCAACTCTGTATAGCCTAAGGTTCGGACGCGCCGGATGGCCGAGGCCTGATCCCCGAAGGAGAGCCACACGCGGGCCGCTGCTGCTAGGTTGGTCACGAAAGCGAACGAGCGTCATCCTGAGAAACATGTACATGCCGTGCTTTAATGTACTGAAGGGTGATGGTGTATCGAACTCGCCTTGGGAGGAGGGGGGGCGATCCAGATTGAAAGATCCCAGCGCCAACGCTTTGCCACCCACGCTTTGCGGGCCTTTTATTAAACTAAGGATAGGCACCCTGGTCGGGCAGTTGGGCAGTTGGGCAGTAGGTTTGGAAGTGGAATGATAATCATGAGCCTAAACATCGACAGAGGGTTCGCGCAAGCCGGCCGGCCCGTTCGATGGGACGGGAATAATTAGACGTACTGTTCCCGCCACCTCAAAATAGCCATCAACCGGCAATGATACCAGCTCGGCAACAAGGCAATGATACAACGCTAGATGATCCCTATCACAAGGCCGTCGAACGGGTGCGTCTCGGAAGCTGCGCACACTCCCTACTTCGACGTTCGTCGCATCGCAAATCCCCAAGGTCCAAATCCCGCAAATCCCGACTCCATCCGCCCTCCGAAGGCGTCGAGTCGGCGCAATCGAAAGTCTCCACGCGGAACCGGCGTCCGGGACGTCGAGCCGCGACATGCAACGTCCAAGGGCAAGGCGGTGACGAGCTGGCACCCCCCTTCTCACTATCCCACAAGAGCCGTGCCACGATGGCGCATGTTTCGAAGACAATGGGTGTCTAACGATCTGCCAATGACTACCTGCAGCTTGAGCGAGGCGTTCTGCGACCAAGAACGCCGTGCCGCGCTCGCGGTGACGATCGTAAGCCCCAAGAGGGGTTCCGGAGTCTATTCCGACGGACCAGCGCACATGCCTGTCTCCCGGCCAACGTTCTGCATCACTTGGCCTCGAGCAGAGGTTTGTAAAACCATGCGTCATTGCCATGAGGAGGTCGCGTTCCACGGGGGAAACGGGAAGTACTTTGTTTCAAGGCTGTGCTTATCTAGGTTTGCGCCGTGATCTTGATGCTGACAGTGACATCGACAGTGACACCGACAGTGACGCCGACAGTGTCTACGATCCAGTGAGATGACTGACAGCCGAACAGGTGCTGCATGTGTCCGTACTACCCGGAACAATCACTGATAGAGACTCAGAACGACGAGCGGTCATGGCCAGTAGAGTAGTCGATTACCAAGAACACCGCCTTTGCACTTCACGACATGCAGAGTTGTTTCCTCGTCGACCGGCTCCAGCTCGATTGAAACAGTCTGATCCTGGACTCGCCTGCGGCTCTGTTGCTTTCGGCGATTTTATCTGACGTCAGGAACATCTGACAAGACGTCCTTCGATTTGGTTCGGTTTTGCATGAGTATGCACGGAACAGAGACAAGGACCTGCGGCTAATGGCAGTACGACAACGCCGCATGTGTTGAAGACCATGGTCTTCTGTTAGGAAAGCAACTTGACAACCCAACGCCTAATCAACTTCCCCGAGGGATCATGTTGTATTTGGTGCGACGGATGTAAGATGACAGAGGTTAGACCCAGCTTTAGGAACTCACCTTCACTAGCACAGGTTTCATGGTAAGACGTAACGAAGGTGGCTGCTAGTTGTCTGCCTACCTAAGACTGGCTGACACAGGCCCAGCTCAGAATTACAACCCTTCGCGAAGCAAGACTTGTAAAGTGTGACTCTCGTGATAGAGAACGAAAGCACGTTGGGCTTTGGACACCATGCCCATCATAATGAAAAGCCATAAGCAGACGGTGCATGGTGCCACGGCAACCTCCGCCGGGGGAACATATACAACACTCCGGGGAGCAGTTGAGATCACATAACCAAACGCCCCATCACCCCGATTCGATTTCCCATTCTTGAACCCCCCCTCTTCGTCCTCCAATGCACGAACTATACCCCTACATCCAACAGGCGGAACAAAGTCTCCGTCGTCACCTGCAGACAGCCCCCTCGCTCCCGCCCTTCGCCGTGGCCAAGGGCAAGCTCCCGGATCCTCCCGCGTGCGCGGCGACCTCCCTGGCGCCGCCCATGACGAACTTGCTCGCCTGGTTCTGCAGCCAGCCGCTGATTCCAGGGTTGTCACAGCCCGCATGGCCTATAAGCGCGTCCTTGATAGCGAGTACTTCGGCTAGCACCCGTGAGTGCTGCCGGTGTAGCCCCCTGTTGCGAGCCTCGGCCTCGTCCTTGGCATCCTGCAGCTCCGAAAGCTGCCGCTTCTGCCGCTGCCAGCTACGCGCCGAGGCCCGTCGGTTCCGCTCGCGCGACGAGGGCGGGGAGGGGGCGCTGCCCGCGCTCATGGCCGGCGGGGATCGGCTATGGGGCCGGCGCATGTCGTGGTGGTGGTCGTAGTCGCCATCTATGTTCGCGAGGGAGACTCCCAGCTCATGAATGTGTTCCTTTCTATGACTCTGGCCGTCCAGGGCATGTGAGACGGACGAGGAGACAACACTCTCACGGACCGGGTCTCGGGGCAGCGGCGGGTGGGGCGCGGAAGAGTGGGGCGCCGTTGGGGACGGCGTCACGGACGGGACCGAGTGGCTCCCGGGCGCATCAGCCCCCGTCGGCGAGGGGAACTGCCAACTCCCCCACGTCAGAGAATCGGCGGAGGACATGCTCGGGAAGCTCGGGATCGCCGCGCAGGCGACTGGGCTATGGCAAGCCCACCAGCCGGCGCCGGCCATGTCGTCGGCCAAGCACGGCTGTCGGAACCCGGCGACGGCGGCTGTCGGGTTCACGCCGCCCATCATCGATGCGTCGAAAGACTGGAGCGGGGAGTGAATGAAATCGTCCGAGGCGAGTGAACTGATGTCGTACCCGGGCTGGCCGAACTGGTTGCCAGCTGCCGCGGTTGTCATCATCTCATCGAGACACGCGCCGAACGGCACGCCGCCGAGGGGCGCGTCCTCGGCTTGTGTAAAACAGGAGCCCGTCGCCGCCGCGGGCGGGAAATCTGAGGCGTTTTGCGTGAAGCCTCTGGCCAGCTGCTCGGACGCGACGGAGAATGGGGAGGTGGACATGGAAGGCCAGGAGGATGAGATCGATGTTGAGACTGAGGCCTTGGCCTCAGCCCGGTTTACTGGCGCTACTGTCGCCTCGGGTTCGGCGACCTCTTCCTCCACAGTTGGAGGCGGAGGCGGAGGCGGTGGGGGCGGCGATGTGTTGGTTCCCCCGCCTGAGATGGTCTCGTAGATCTCGGCGACGGTGTTCCCGTCCCAAAGCTTCCGTAGGACGCGATCGGACTGATCCGGGGTCGCCAGGGCGGCGATGACGGCATCCAGGCGCCGCTGACCGTCCTTGAGGTCCTGCAGCTCCGCCTTGAGGCTGCGTTTCGTCTGATACGACCGCGTCTCGTACCGGCACTCTAGGCCCCTGAATGCGCACCTCGAACACGGGCTGGCCCCGTTGCACTGTAGGCGGACGAAAGAGCTAGTCAGAGGAGTACACACACATACACACACAGAGAGAGGAAGAGACAGAGAGATGAACGCGGACAAATGGTGTCCGTCGTGGTCTTCTGACCAAAACGTACCTTGGCCTTCTTCTCGCGGCAGCTCTCGCAGGCCTCGCGGGTGCAGACCCTGGACTTTCGACGGGCGCCTGGCGCCGGCGTTGGTTCTAGCGGCCCACGCCTGGAAGTGCTCTAGAAGTAGGGAACATGTAAGAAACACGTTGACCGAGACTGTGGCGGTGGTGGTTGGGTGACTGACCGATGGAGGGTTCATCCTTGCCTGGCGCGGCTGTTGTGCGAGTGGTTTTGGCGATGACATGCTGTTCCAGTTCAGAAATCTCCGCGGTTCCAGTCCTTTCTGCTCTTTCTATGCTTTTATCTCTCTCGTTCTCTCTTCCTACTTCGTGGCCTTTCTCTTGCCGTCCCGAGAAATATCTTCGTACTGGTGCCCCCTGCTGCTGTCTTCGAGGAAGGGCGCCGGCAGATGTGGGGCCTTTTATTCTCGGACGGCGCGCATCGAGCTCATCGTCAAGACGTATTGTCAAGTTTCGCCGGACGACGGTGGCCTTCGGCCGTTTGATCAAGGACAGGGACAAATCTGAAGGGGGGGGGGGGGGGGGGGGCGGAAGACGCTTTGGTTATCAGGCCGTTGGATTCTCGACGCCAATAACTCCGGCTGGGCAAGACGAATTAAACACCATGTCTCTTCTCCCCTCCCACCACGGTGACCAACAGTTTCCATGCAGGGAGGACACATGGTAATAGGCGCTGGTGGTGTACTGTACCTAGTACGGAGTTCAATGTTAAAAAATGTCTCCCGACATGCATGGGGGTCCTAGGGACCACCGCATCGGTCAGGGTAAGACTGAACTCGATATGACGTCGAGTCTGGAGAGAGTATTCACCCACGCCCCCCTCCCTCTTTTCTCTCCCGGACCCATATCCGGGGGATAGAATCTGCCAGCCAAACGTGGAGGCTCTAGTCTGGAGCCTCACGGAAGATGCACCCTCCCAGGGACAGGACCCTCAATGGTCTGGTGTGCCTAGTTGCTCAGAACTGCCTAGACTCAACTTATCCACAGAGAATGAGTTATACACACTACTGCACACGGGCAAGGGTCGAGGGGAGGCGAAATTCCAAGGACCTTTGCTGGAAGGCCTCCGGCGTCGATGATTGGTCAGCCTCTGTCGGGGTAGATTCCGGAGTCTCTCATCAACATCAATGGCCGCACCCCCCCTCCCCCTTCCTCAGGAGCAGATCCCGAAGCCCCTGGACCGCTCATGACCACCCTGAACGCCTCCTCTCTTTTTTCCATTGGCCAACAAATTCAGTGTAATGTCGCTTCGGGGCCAATGCAGATACCTAGGTAGCCTGGAGAAGCCGTTCGCCAGAGGAGCTGGTCGTCGTTGGACCCCTCTTGCACTGGTTAATAATACCTGTCACTTTGCTGTGACCTTCTGCAGATTGCCGTCGACTCTGTCAGGCCCAGTGAATAGTGACGGAGTCATCTCCTTGCGACCGGCTATAGTATAGTACCTCGAGGCTAGAACCCTTGAGTTCCTGCGACATGATGAACCCGCAACCCTAAGGGTCTCGTTGGCGACTCTGATGGCTGCCACCAGTAGCACGTCCGTCAACGCATTCTTGCGGGCAGCCCCAGGGCTCGTCTATCCTGTCGAACACGCGCAACGAGACCGGTACCCGCTCACGCCTACCACAAAGAGTTTGGTGCCTCAACCCGCACCCGGACCCTCCGGACAGGGCCTGGGTAGTGAAGGCATTGGCGGGCGGACACCAGACGAACGGCAGGGAGCTGGCATAATAACCTGCCTATTTCCGCAAGAGGCTAACCGTCCGCCAAGTTTCAGGACGGAAGGGAGAGAGGGAGAGGAGGAGAAAAAGTCTGCAGGAGAGTCTTCTCCTGGGTTTCGCGGACAATTCAATGTGGTGCGTTTCCTGGACGCCTTCCCTCCCCGACATGAAGTCAGCTCTTATCAACGTCACGCCGGAGATGCGTTCTATTATCGTTCGAGAAGGGTGGCTGCTGTCATTTCATCGTGGGAATGACTTGGCCATTTCCGATGATACCTTCAAAGCCCGTCGGTCACCTCAGGCGAATGAACCCAAAATAAAGGTTCGAGGGTGCGTCCCGTCAAAATCCCCTCGATCTCTGACGAGATCTGCCCATCCATCACCATGTCCATCGTAAACCCGGCGTCGTCGAAGCTGAGCTCGTCGCCCATCGTCCCCCCTTATCCCCTGTTGTCCTCCCCCGTCAACCCCTGTGCTTCTGGACCCCCTCCCCCTGGTCGCAGCACGCACATGCGCTTGTTTGGTCACATTCTTTCCAACCGGATCTTCTTGTGGTGCTGATATACAGTGGGAAGCGGAGGCAAAAGAGAAAAAGAAAAGGCGAAAGTACGGTCGAGCATGCGGGCCTTCCCTGATTCCCATCGAGTTTGGTCGTCCCTCGTCTGTGTGGCATCCGACGAGGCTTACGACGACTCATTCCCACCACTTGGCATTTTCTTCTTCTGCTGTGTTTATTTCTTTGGACAATTTTATTTCTTTCGTGAGGAAGCCCGCTTGACTATGCCAGGATAGTCTCCGCCAACCTGCCTTCCACGGGCTACACGCAAACCATCATCACGTATATCGAATGCCAACATGGGTGCCGACTGCTGTCGCTGCCTGACATGGAAAAAGTGAACCGAGCGATTGAACCACTGCTACCCGTGGTCTGTGGCACGAACCACACAAGGGGCGTGGGAGACGTCTGGCGGTTCGGCCTTCGGCGTTTGCCCGTGGCCTGGAGGAAAAGGGGGGTGAGGACGCACAGGAAACCCCAGTTCGGAGCGCCAGGCCGCGACCAATCGCTCCAGATAAGCGGCTGATCCCTCCAGCTGGATGTTACCCCAATGCTATTATCTGAACCAGCGATGGCGACATTGATGGGGCGATGGGGGCCGCCGGGTGGTGATGCAGAATGGTGATGATGCTCAGCGGGACTCGAAGCACGAAACGAGCGGCTGCCGTCAATTCCGCACCCGCGGTCGAGAGCTCCGCGCAAAGAAAATACTGGGTTTGATCTTGTCTGTCAGCCATTTCCTCCGAAACCTAACCTCGCCCGCCCAAGTATTTCTCCAAGCGCCGATGCGCGTCGCGACTCGCACAACCACACCATCACTCTGGGTTGACCCCTTGTACTTGGCATATTCTGCGAGTCACCTTTTTTCGGACGTATTAAGATACACCCTATTTACATCCTGGGTGCTGGATGCCCGCTTCTTTCCCCCCGGGAACTCTCTCTCTGGCCTCATAGGGCCGGCCGGCTGTCAGGCGGGCGAGCCGCACGATGATGGGACGGAACCTTTGTGTCCTACTTACTTGATCGATGACAGGGGCGCACCTATTCTCCAGTTCGACCGCTTTTCCCCACTTGTATGACTGGAACTGGGGTGGTTGCCTTTGCTGCTCTCTTGTTGATGTTCTCAAGGGCCCATATCTGGTGTGATGGGATGACTACTGACTTGTTTACTGCGGTCAGCTGTGGGTGGGTGCTCTTGGCACAATTCAGGGGTTTCTTTTACCGTTGACACCTCACACCAGAAATCTTTCGACAGGTTTGGAGGAAAGGGGAGAGAAAAATGGAGGGAAACACTGATGGTGGTGACATAAGGTTCAATGTCCCCTCTGAGTTTACATCCCAACCTGTTTCACCGAGCTCGCCAATACCCAACTGGACGGGTTCCACGGAAACCAATAAAAAAAGTGAAGCAACATGTGGACAGGACACGCAACATCTGAAGATCAAAACGAACAACCATTAAAACTACACGTAAGAGAAACAATGGTAAACAAAGGGCTCAAGAAGTTGGCTCGCCTTCCCCGGCGCTTCTGGCAGACAAAGTGTGTCTCAGGCACATTCACTCGGAAACAGCCGCGCCAGAGGCCGAGGCCAGGCTGCCCGTGAGCGAGGCCTCGTCCCTCGAGTTGCCGTGGGTCGCGTTTGCCACTATAATGGGACGGTCCTCGGCGGCGGAGGCCTTGGACTACAGCATGGCCATGACTCGGGCTGGGGTGGCGCAAACGACCACGTTGACGCCGTCGGCGTAGCATAGATTACTAGCGGTCTCTGGGATGCGGCTTGTCAGTGGCTACTCGATAGTCTGGAAAGGGGTGTTCGCTTCAAGACGGTCGAAGCTCACCGTACCTAGGCAACGTACATGTAGTTCGCCGAGGTTTTTGGGCAGTAGGTCATCTGCCCGAATGCACAGAAGGGTTTTGCGACGGCCGTCGGGGTGCCTGAGGCGGCTGGGGCGAAGCAGGTTCGAATAGGTGGACCATCGGGGCGGCGCAAGAGATGACCGGAGCCGGATCACGCCGGAGCGGGAACCGGAACCGGAGCAACAGTCGGCATCATGCACTCCCTCGTGGCTGGTTTGTACACGAGAGGAGCGGTTTACTGCGGCGCCGGGTGGACACGCGTCTTGCGAGCGGCGTCGTAGACCTGGACACACATGAGTCACGATGGTGCGGGTCATGCTTAAGTTGGAGATGTGGACATACCATGGGAGCAATGCAGTGCGCAACGGGGGCCAGGGCGGCGAGACGAACACATTGCCCGGTCATGGCGTCGTAGATCATCGGGGAAACGCAAGCGGCCACGGTAACTGGGGCAGCTGGGGCGATGCATCTTCGAATGGAGGCGTTCCAGACCTGCCAGTCTTGATTAGCAGTCATCAACAGTTGTTGCTCGCCCGAAGGGTAAACGTACGGCTGGGGCAGGGTATCGGAAGTATTTTTGGTGCTTTTCGGCAGCCTCGACGGCGCCGAGGTCTCGATCCTCCAACTCCTCAGCGTCCTCCATGTCTCCGACACCTTCTTCAAGATCTTCGACGTCTCTGTTCTCGAGCTCGATGCTAGGTCAGATCTCGAGGTTCTCAAGGTCATCATTCACGTCCCTGTCGTCAAGTTCTACGTGTGGACAGAGCTACAGTTGTCAGGACACTTCTTGGAGAAGGGGTTGAGGGGCTTTACTGCGGGAATTACCTCACCGGCTGGAGCCAAACCAGGGGCGACCTGGACCGTGGGAGCAGCGCCGATGCAGTGGCGGTGGTCATCGTCATCCCTAGCGGCAAGCGCATCGTTGGTGATGGGGGCGCCAAAGATGGGAAGCAGCGAACGCGGAGACAATGATATTAATGGAATGCGTTTTGGATTGCTGAAGATGATTTGGCCTTTGCGAGTCGAGTCTGGAGAGACGGTTGAGATTTGGTTTGGTAAGGGGTTGTGAAGACTAGAATCGTGTTGAGTGTCGTATACGTGAGGTCTCATGAGGGGAAAGGAAATTTCGAGTTGAAGACGGAGGAGTTGGCGTCTTATATAGAACGCAGTGCGAAGAATCCAGCCGATGGAGAGATGCTGTTCAAGATGATGGTGCTCTGCTGACAGTCCAGACTTTTGTGCAGTCACACCATTGCGAGCTCGTAATTCTGATAAACGGCCACATCTTGACGTCAGCGTTGTGAGTTGTAATGGCGAGGTGGAGGTGTATCATACTGTATACACAATAACAAGGAAAGCTCAGCATCCATTAAGATACATGTAGATGATCCGTTAGATGTCAATCGAGAGTCTTTTCCCGTCAAGGCGATGAACCAGACATCGGCCGATGGGGTTGAGTTTCCCACATGGTCTACTCTTCTGGACACGAAACCAAAACCCGTACGTACAGTGCCATCAAACTACACAGCCTGAGTTGTTGACGCATACCTCGAGGATGGATTTCGCCATTAAGTGGAGTCTACGTCGTCAGAGAAGTCCCAAAGACCAGATGAAAAACTCTCATCGACTGCAGTTGGAGAAGATATCTACCAGCCGAGGGGATTCATAGGCACAAAGGTGTCCAGCTATCTTGTCCTTGAGGCTGAAATCGAATGCTGCAGCATGAGATAGAGCGGGTAGGGTTAAGCTAAAGTCAACCCAAGTGGAAGATCAATGGAATAGGGTTAGGCCTACAGCAAATACAACACAGTGAGTGTGCAAAGTCGGCAACTGATCTAAATTATAAGGAAACATCCACCGGCATCATCGGCAAGAGTCCTGGGTTGCGAAGGAGTATTGGGCCAGAGACGGATCCCTGTCGCGTAACCTTTGTCGGGAAACGCTCAGACCGGCAAGCGTCGAAAGGTGTACAGCTCAAGCCAGTGGTTCGGACGAAATAGACCACTGCCATACGTGTGCAATGCAGCCCTGAGAAAGAGTCGGCACTCGTCAACACGCGACTACATGTACTGGCCTGAAATATTGCGTAACGTTGCAGTGTGATAAACAAGCCTACGCTTAAACACTCTTCTCGTATATCACCCCGATGGTATTAAAGTTTAACTTGATTTCGTCCCTGTCATTACGTAGGTCTCACGTCTCAATCGTTCCGCTCACAAACGGATCAACTAGCAGCAAATACGACCCAAACACCGCCAGATCGTCATGCCTTACGAGTCTGGAGCCCCTGCCCAAATCCTCCTCCTCGACAACAGACACCCGCTGTTCTTGCTTCCCTCGTGACTCCTGCGCCTCCAGGGCGCCCAGGCCGTGCTCCACGGCAATAATCTTCCTCACAGCGGCGATCAGCACGTCTTTCTCCCATAGGTTCTCCCTCGGCAGCGCGAAGACGGACATGAGCCGCACCAGCTCTAGCCGAGTCTCCAGATGGGAGCACGTCGACGCCAGGAAGAACAGGTTCGCCCCGAATCCCGTCTCGAAGACAAAGTGTGGCTGTCGTTGCCGTTCGCCGCCACGCATGTCTACCGGCATTTGTGACTCGAGCCAGAGAAGCTGCTTGAGCACGCGCCGGAAACTGGCAGAAGTCCTTTCGTCAGGGCTACCGCCTCCGGCCTCCCCATCGGCGTTGTCAAATGCAATGTCCAGCCAGATTCGACAGCACTCCCAGCGCGTGAGAAGGAAGCACCGGCGCACCTTGAGGTCGTACGCCACCTCGGGCGGAGCGTATTTCGAAGCACCAGCCTCTCGGTGCATCAGTCGGGCGTCGAAGTCGGCAAATAGCCTCAGCCACAGGTCCAACTCCTTCGCGATCCTAGCCTCCTCCAGCACGTGTTCAGGGAAGACCGACGCAGCAACGACAGGGCTACCAAAAGACCCCGAAGCGGTCCTCCTCGGGCTGTGTTGCTGCGCCCCGCGGCCGAACCGCATCAGCTTCGTCGTCCGGTTGAAGATGCCGTCGAGCATCTGCTGAGCCTCCGAGAAGGACGCGAATGCCCGCGGCGTCTGCGGGCGCAGTGCCGCGAGGTCCGGGAAATCCGCGCTCTCGTCCCCAAAGAAGAAGGCGAACTCGCTCAGCCGGCGGAAGATGGGCAGCAGGTGCGTCCTCGTCCAGGCGTGCGCGGGCGCGACGGTGCGGACGATCTCGACGCCGTGGCGGCAGTGCTTCACGGCGGCGTCGCGGTCGCCGCGCATGAACTCGATGCAGACGAAGAGGATGCAGACGAGCAGCACGACGGGCTGCCTGTTGCGGTGGGCGACGTGCTCGAGCTCGCGGATGGAGGCGTTGTAGTGCTGTAGGGCGAGCAGCGACGCCGTCCCCTCGGCGCCGAAGGAGGCGCGCTCGTGGAGGTCGCTGATGGCGATGACGGCGTGCCGGACGGCCGGCTCGAGGACGCTGAACTGCAGGACGACGTGCGTCCAGAAGTGCGGGTCGGCGGTGGGGGCCATGGACGGCCCGGCGGCCTCGCGGAAGTACTGCAGCGCCCGGCCCTCCAGTGGTGGGGTCGCGGCGCCGGGGGAGGCGTCGCCCGGGTGCCGCAGGACGAGCGTCCATCCGTCGCCGGCGTGGATTGAGGTGCCGGCGAGGAGGGAGTATCCATCGCAGACGCGGCCCGTGTTTGTGCAGCGGTCGCACGCCGGCTTTGCCTCGTCGCATTTGACCTTGCGGACTCTGGTGAGACGAGCGTTAGATTGACGACGGAGCACATGTCTTGTCTGAACTAAGAAGTGTTTCCCCAGTCCTCGGTCAAGGCGAATCTCACACCGGCCGGTGGATCGGGGATGAAACGATCTGCGATCTGCGGGACTTACTTGCAGGTGATGCAACCCGTCCTCACTTTGCGGCTCCCTTTACGGGCCATGGCTGGACTGAGAAGGTCTTCTGTATGCGGGCAAGTTGCAAAGGTTCCCTTCTTGAAGACCCGAGCCTCGTCGGACTCTTGCCTCGCTGGACTCTGGTTGGGCGGACTTGGAGAGGCGAGGGGAAAGGCTTTCATACTGGCCAGAGAGCAGACGCACCACGCTGATGTTATCTGTGTCCCCCCTCAGGTTCGAAAGGCGCAGTGCGGGGCAGACAAGGGGGCGCGGTGCGAGAGAGCCAATGCTGGTCTGTTGACGATTCGAAGGATCGCCCGACTTCTACTAGGATCCGGATAAGCTGACCGGGGAGGCGGTAAAAACGGTTTGCCCAGCATGCTAAGCAGGCCTTGACCCTGAGCTCTAACCCTGTTTCGGCAAGTCTGTTTGTGAGGCAGCGGTTTAAGGCGGGCGACGGTCCAGATTGGTTACCATCCCGGGGTTTGCTCGAACGTCACGTTATTCAATACTGAGACCTATAACAACTGGGCGTGCGAAGTCTAGTTGAATTCAAACAACGCGTCATGAGACCATGTAGTCATAATCATAGTTGCTTAGTTAGGAAAAAAGACGAACCCAAGGAAACTTTCAACTTCTCGTATTCAGTTCGTTAAATTCCAGGCCACCACTTTAACATTGCACAAATTAAGCCGGGCTGGAGCTGAGTGAGCAAAGTCCGAGGTTAAGCCACATTGAAGGTGGCTTATGGAATCGAGGATCAGGGGCTACTATCTTTTTGGCTTCCTGCTGCCTGGACAGGCATGCAGTAACCTCGTTGCCACGATGTCGGTTGCCTGGTCGAATGAACCAGTAGACCTCTTCCTGGGCAACACCATAGCCCCAGACACCCAACGGATTTCTATACTTAGAACATCACGAAAGATTGTCTAATTTTCGTTCTATAAGCTGCTGCGGCCACCAAATCACAAGACAATCAGAACTTTCGAAACCTAATTGCCATCATGCGTGAGGTTTGTCCTGGAGACTATCGCCGTGCGACAGAGTTGATCTCTCCATCCTAGTAGTCGTTAATGACCCACCGCCCTGGTTCCAGTGACAACTAAGCCTGGCGTGGTTCTGGGTGAGGATACGTCTCGATGGCTCATGGAAATCACGCTGATAATATGAAGTTGATATTATTTGCTCGAAAAGAGTCGTGTATTTTCTATGGTCTCCGTGGCCAGAAGTGTTGATATCGAAGGAAACACTGTTTCATTGTGAGATTGGTTCCATATTATCCGTAAATCTTTATCCGTCAAGACAATGCAGGCTTTACACTCAGTTTAACAGCAGAACTAATAAAGTCACTCTAGTCTCATCCAAGCCGCTAGCTTTAGTGCCAAGATTCCTCGGGAGGATATCTAGAGACGGCCTTACATTTTTCATGAATTTAGCGTTGAGACCAGAGATCCGAAGATGCCTGGCACAGTCGCATATGAATAGACTTTGAGGACGACCGAAATAGATGTCTTACGCATCCAATCAGAAAATTCAACAGCAAATAGTAGTTATTTGACCAATGACATAACTTGAGCAAGTCGTGACTTGAAGAATACCGAGAAAATGACTTCATTTCCTGACTATTGAAGTAATTCGATTAGAAGTTGGGATGTTGAAGTGGCGTCTTGCTGCCGAAAAGTCTAATAGAGTCGAACACATGGCTGGTGGGGCTCTCGGCCCATATTGTTCCTCAGTCCACGGTATGCAGTGGCCATGCATGGTACTGGGTGGCTTTTTTGACTTCTGTTCTCATGGGAAGTCAAGTGAGTCTATCACGGCTGGTTTCTGGTGCCTGGTGCCTGGGTCTGCAAGCACGTGGAGCCCACAGCCAGCAAGGGGTCTTTCCGTGTACCATCTTTTGGCCGAGTGTAGACAATCTTTGCCTACCTAGACTAGCTACAGGATTTTGGTTGAAGTGCTTCTTCTTTTGCGCATAGATAGTTGGTTAAAAATGCTGAACGCTTTGCCAACGTTCAAAATACATATCTTTCCTATATCATGGTAAGCAATAAGGAATATCATGCCGTGTCCTGGGTACTAGGGAGCTGTTCTGTCATTCGGTGGTAGTCACATTAGAGACTCACCTGATAGTAATTTTCACTGTTTTTAGATCCATTTGTAGACGGGACTCTAGTTGCGCAGGCAACCGGCAACGGCCGAGGCAAGTCTGTGGACGTTGAGGTCAAGCTTTTTAAGCGGGGCTTGACACTTCTATGATATCCAGTGACCTTTATCTCGGAAGTAGTTGACCAAAACTTAGATGCCCTTCTCGTGACAGTCCTTCGTGCTTGTTTGTCCCGAGTACCTGCTCAACATAACTCAACTCAAGTCTTCCCTCTTTTTTTGAGAGCTCGACATGTACCATAGACTCGAAAGCGTATGGCGGCCGCTGCTGAAGTGGTTTCTTTGTGGCGGCATGTAAGTTTGGGAGCCTATTCTGCGGCGTAATCGCAGATGGGTTTACCACGTTGATAGATCGAACTTTGCAAACATACGCACGTTTCGAAAAGAATTTGATCACGGTAGCCGAAGGTATTGCTTCCTGTCCCTCAATCAGTAAACCGCACAAGCCAGTCGAGGACATTATAAAAGAGTGCCCATCTCTCCCCCCGAGACATACCTTTCCTTTCCTCGTAGACATCACAACCCACTTCTTCACTGGTTACGACAGACAACTCTTCACTCAGATTCTCACGTGCACCCAAGACTCGATATCTTTCTTCTTCCACACTACGCTGGAGTTCTTCACTGGTTCCAACAGACAAGTCTTCACTCTGCTTTTCTCTGAGCAAAGTCTTCTCCGTTTCAACCACTCTAGCTATCGAGTTTTCGGTTCCATCTGCTCTTGAGCAAGTCTCGTCGTTTCCCACACCTTCTCACCTACACTCGCCTCTCCTCCTGAGTGGCCCTTCGCATTTCGGTCCCTGCTTGAACAAACACACCCCTTATTTTCCCGCCGTTTACTTCACAACCGCAGCAATGGCCGGAAACAAGCGTGGAACCAGAAAGGCCACCCAACCTCGCCGCAAGGCCAACCAACCCATCACCAAGGCCAAGAAGGTCAACAACCTGGAGTTCCTCCCCGTCGAGTGCGTTAATCGCATTGTCGAGCTTCTCGACGTCCGCAGGCCAAACACCAACCTGCCCTCCAAGGACCTTCTCGCCCTCTGCCGGACCTCCCGCGCCTTCAACGCCATCGTCACTCCCCTCGTCTACAGCCACTTCGACATGGGCAACGAGTTCAGGTGCCGGATTGCCCGCCCTTTCTTCAGGCTTTCCCTTTTTGCGCGCACCTTGACCTCGGCGCCCGGTCTGGCTGCTCACGTCAAGAGCATGACATTGGAGTGGCGCCTCAAGCCGAACATCTCCGTCGTCAGCAAGGGCCTCAAGGCCATCGACGACCACCGCGCCAAGGACCCCGGCTTCTACTTCGACTTACGCTCCGACGCTGTCGAGATCCCGCTGGACTGCGAGCACAGGCTCGCGTTCTACTTCCGCTACCTCGTCCAGCGCCTGATCCCTTGCGCCAAGAACATGAGGAGCCTCGACATCCGGATCATGGCGCCCATGCCCGCCGTGGCCAAGGACGCCTACTGGGAGATCTTCGACGGCGTCAAGCCTCACAAGCTCGCCATCCCGGCCCTCGAACACGTCGTCTACACTCAGAACGAGGCCGCCCTCCCAGTCATCATGTGGCGCTTCCTCCACGCCATCGGCCGAATCGCGCCGGGCATCAAGCGCCTGGACCTCGACGTCGATATGGCGGAGGACTATCACACCAACGCCGCCATCCCCTCCGAAGAGCGCGCTCTCTCGTTCCCGGCACTCACCCACCTCGACATCGGCCAGTCCATGCTCCACAAGAAGCCGGACCTCGAGAGGCTGCTGTCGTCGTGCCCGGGCCTGCAGTCCTTCGCCGTCGACAAGTTCCGCCCCTCGCAGAAGCTCAGGGACTTTACGGGGAACAACTGCGTCGTGAACATCCTGCGCCAGCACAGCAAGGGTCTGAAGCACCTGGCCATCGACTTGGTCCGGGAAAGGCCCTGCTGCGACGAGCACTGCCCAGGCCTGGAGAAGGACGAGGAAAAGCCCGGCAACGACAAGGACAAGAAGATCGGGTGCATGAGCCTGGAGGACTCGCTCAAGGAGTTTGCCGAGCTCGAACGCCTTGAGTTCCGGGGCCACAGGCACATGGAACCCAGGGTGCAGTGGATGGCGGCCGGTTACTGGGCGCACCAGCAGTGCCACGGCCCGAGGGAGGATCGCATCTTGCCTGATGGCGTCTTGAACATGGTTGGACAAACCGAGGACGGCAGGTTCCGATGGATCATGGAGATGTAAATTGGGAGAGCATCGTGGCTTGCCTGACGCCGGGATCGGCACGGTTGAAAAGAAAACAACCGAAAAGGGCAGGCTACGGTCAAGCTTGGAAATGAAGAATGGAAGAACATCGCGGTCTGCCTAACGCCGGGATCGGCATGGTTGAAAACAAAAACAAAAAAGAGAAAACCAAGAAGGGCAGGCTGCGGTGGAGTTTGGAATTAGATATGGATATTGGAACAGCATCGTCGTCTGCCCCATGCCGCTGTCGGCAGCGGTTGAAACAAGCCAAGGAAAGAAAATCGAGAAGAGCAGACTACGTTTGAGCTTGGATATATGGATTAGAAGAACATAGTGGTCTGCCTAAAGCTGGGATCGGCACGGTTGAAAAACAACAAAAGAAAACCGAAAAGGGCAGGCTACGGTGAAGCTTGGAGATATGGATATTGGAACAGCATCGTGGTCTGCCTGACGCCGGGATCGGCATGGTTAAAAAAACCCCAAAAAGAAAACCAAAAAGGGCAGGCTACGGTTAATCTTGGAGACATACCTACACAGATGTGTCGTGATGGGTCACGATCCGGTTGTGAGAGTGCTACTGGTAGCACTCGCGCTTTCTCTCTCATATCTACACCTATACCATCACGAGATTGAGAGCAGCAGTTGGATTGCATCACACACACACCCGAATGCATTCACTATTCCCCCAACACAAAAAAACATGTAACATGATATCGTGCTGTGACTACTTTGGATCTGCCAAATGCCAACTACCTTCAATCAACGTAAACTAGCATGAACGCTTCGGTCGTATAGCATCTCACTCCCGCCAAGCTCTTGAGACAAATCGCTGATTTACAAGTGCGACTCGTTGGGCCAGTTCAATCCACTGGATGTGGTGGTCCGGCCTTGGGTGGGAGGGGGGCATTGGCATCGCGAAATCTTCATGCTAGTGTGTCAAAAACGCCTTCCACCTAAGAAAACTCTAATTCTCAGGTGAAGTGTGATGTGGAAAGTATGTCTTGCCTAGAATATTCCGATTCCTTTCAAACAGCCTCAGCCTCTAGGATCTCGTTGCCCTCTTCTGCGATATGTTCGTGTTCTCGCGCCTCGTCGTGTCTGCCTGAACTATGAAGCACATTCACTCGCGTAGAGCCTCAGTATGGTGTCTCAACTACGTCGAATATTGCCGTGAGCACTTTTTTTTGGTTTTGTACACAGTACTACTGCTACTGCAGAGGTGCGGCGTGGGTATGTCACATATAGAGCCATTCTAGACGAGGCAACTGAAGTTACTTCTTACGCGCCGGGCTTGCTTGGGCTACATGTCCGCAAGAACGATTTGCCGACCATGATGCAGTCGTATCATCGCCACGTTGCGAGCAACTCTCTGTCGGGGTTTGGTTATCCATTAGATGGGAAGAATTCTTTTTTCCTCAGGTGCAGGTAAATTCTTTCCTCCCTACCTAGGTACCTACCTACCTGGGCACATACCTAGGCAGGTGCTTTGATAGGATCTGGAAGAGGCAGGTGCCGGACTAGGTCTAAAGGCGGCAGCAGCTATGTAACACCGGGAAATTCTCGGCACCAGGTTGGATCGCTTGACAGGCCAATGAGAATGCGTGGATGGGAACAGAGCTCAACGTCTTCCCGCCAGATGGCATTGCCGCCTGATGATATCGATCGTAGGTCTTTACTTATCCTAACTGACGTCCGCGTCGTGTACACGTCAGGTTTCGTTCGTTTGAACTGCAATACTTTGACTTCAGGCAACGTTGAAACAAAAGAAAGTATCCGGTGTGCTAAACAACTCCCCAAGGTCTCTCACACCACGCCCACCGCATGCCTCTAGACCTTCTCCTCCTCCCTCCGTGCTGCAACGCCGCCGATGCCATCGAGTCTCACGACCCAGCCCTCCATGTCATCGCGTCCAGTCGGCAGTGGGGTCTTCGTATTATCATCCAACCGACCGTCTCCGAACCAGATCCGTGCGCCAGACTCGCTCGAGCCAAGCTGCGCGAGAAGCACCACGACCAGGGTCGTAATGATCCTCCTCCCAAAGCCTTTGGCCGCCGGACAGGCGTTCTTTCCCACGCCGAAGGGCATGTACGCATCGCCCTGGTCCTCCGTCAGCGCGGTGAAACGGTCGGGCCGAAACTCGAGGGCGTCAGGGCCCCATATCCTCTCGTCGTGGTGGAGGGATTCGACGTTAGCTGCGACTGTGTGCGTGTCCGAGGCGCGGTAGATGCGCTTGGTAGGCGGGTAAAGCCGAAGGGCTTCCTGGATCGAAAATCACTGTCAGTATTACAGGACCTGAGAGCGAGGACAGAGAATCCACTGACCCTGGCAAAGTTGTCGACGTTCGCATGTAGCTGCGAGCCTGCTCCGCCGTTCCGCGACACGGCATCCACGACCTCACGAACCAAATCACGAGTTTCCGGGTCGACATGTCGAAAGGCAACGTGGATGTACGTCAGCAGCACGACCCGCCACAGCGTCTCGTACGCCGGCATGATGAGCCCCAACGCCTGCTCCTCCCGCTCCGAGACCAGCTTGCGCATAGCTTCGTACAGGGACTCCAGCTTGCTGCCTCCGACAGCCGACGCAGAGGCCCCGTCGGGCTCCTTCTTGGAATCGAGCCAGAGGACGTTGACGAGCTTGGTCGCGCGGTCTGCGCTGTCCACGTCGAGCGGTCGGATGCGCGTTTGAGGGAATAGAAGCTCCAGAACGGCGTCGAAGCAGAGGATTCGGGCAGTCCGTTCGATGTCCACCTGACAGCCAGGAACTCGAGGCGCCAATGAGCCCATCGTCGCATTGGCCAGCGTCCAGACCCGACGCCACGCAGGCTCATCGGCGCTCTTGATGACTTGGACGGCGCGGCGGAGGAACTCCGAGTGCTCGGCTTCGTCGGTAGTGGTGAACGAGTTTCGGATGCCGAAGGCTGCGGTTAGGCGGACATTGGGACCCGCGCGAAGTCGAAGACGATCTTGGATGGATTTTGCGTGGAAGACGCCAAAGTTGGCGATCTCCCTGTTGCGTCTGATCTCGTCTCCCACCAAACGCTGCTGGGAGCGGAAACGGAGGGTTAAGAAGACGAGGAGTGTGGGGAGGAAGATCACAGATAAGAAGGCCCAGCTCATCTTGTTGAAGGTGTACGATTTTGGAAAGGTGATGTTGCGGGAGCTTTTAACTTGCTGAATTGCACTTTTGCCCTCGATTTTGACACAGCGCACAGAGACAGAAACAATAAAATATCGACAAAGGTTTTGGTTTGGTACTGAGCTCGGCAGGACAGGACATGCTTTGAGTCGCGGGCGGTTATATAGAAACCAGAACAGACCATCAAGCTCCCTGCCCGGGTAACAGCAACAGCATCTCGCAAGTGAAAGCTGGGAATGCTTCATTCTCCGGCTAGCTGCGCTGACTGGAATAAGAAACAGATGAGTCTCGCCCCCAAGGCCAACCATGAGTCTGAGGCAGTTGTTGCAAACGCGACGAAGAAAAGAAAGGAATATTCAAACAAGCCAGACGCAGGCAGCGAGAAAACAAGTTACACAACGATTGAAAGCCCCCCGGCCTCCTGCTATCTGCCCATGACAGCGATGACGGTAGGCAATCTTGATACTGAGGCGCGGGGGATGCCTGCCTGCCATGGCATCATTCGCCCAATCGCTGGAGGCCCGAATGACGAGAGGCCATCGAGCGGTGAGACAAGAATCATGGTGTCTTCCCAAATTGGATTCGGCTGCGCGGCACTGCCCCTGGCTTGATGGTTTGTTTGCGTGGGTGGGAGCCAGTGATATCGGACCGTGGGCGTCGGCCTCCAGCAGGCGCATGAAACGCGGCAGAGTGGACGGGTAGTGACCCGGCCATGACATTCCGGACTGACTTGATGCCACACGGCTCCCAGGGCATGAAGAGAGGACGATCTGGATTTCCTGATCTTCCATGCAGTAGCGCGGAGGCAACCGCAGACCTGATGGATACTTGGGATGGAACGACGTGTAATCCACCCCGGCGTGGACATACTCACCCAGGACGTCCGGCCGGGAGATAGAAGACCGTTCCGGTGATGGGGGCTTTGCAAATCATATTTAGTTATCAGTGTGTTCATTCTCTATCTTGCGTTGGTGTCCAAGTCTGGTAATGACGGGTCGTTAGGTACGAAGGACCTATGTTGAGGAGGTCCGGACCGCCGGTCACGTGCTCTACGGCCTACCTATCTATGGTCCTACTTGGAAGAGGGCCTAGGAACGTACCTCGGACCCTTTCCGCAACATCCTCTTTTCCCTCAGACATCTCAACCTCATGATATCTACACGCATTTCATTGCTACCACATGTCTTCCCGCACAAGTGGAACACCAACCCGGCATGTTGATGGCAGACCCCAGAATGATTCAGCCTCCACTGCCCTCCAGCTTGACGCGCCTCGATGTTTCTCCAACATGATCCACTGAAGCTTTCACGCTAACAATGTTTACATCAGGCTGCAACCCAGATTCTTCGCCATTCTAGTCCCGTCCCTGCCGTTCCTGCATTTCCTGTCTTCGCACCAGAAGATGTTCTTCGACAGAGACCCCTCGGCGTGCGCGCCGTACGAGGCGGGGTCCACCATGCGGCTGCACCGTCCAAACTTTGTCGACCCGTCCTCCACAGCCCACTCGATTTTCTGGAACATCTGGAGGAAGACCACGCGGTGGTGCCGGCTCCAGTCGTAGATGGCGTAGCAAACATCGCAAACGACGGCGTGGTCGTAGCCGTACTCTGCACCGTCCGCCATGAATTCGCGCTCCCTCTGCAGCGTCCCAACCATCAACCCTGCTTCGGAGACTGCCTTGCAGGTCCCTCGCGCGCAGGGGATGCCGGGGGTAAACACCCCGTCGGCACCGAAGGGTCCTCCGGCCCGCGTGTCGTCTCCCAGGCAGCTGCAGTGTCGCGGGTCAAAGGCTCGCAGCAGGCGGGTGTCGTCGAACGTGAAGTGCGGACACAGCAGGCGCTCCCCGTGGCTCTGCTTGAGGGCCGCCAGCTTTTCCTTGAGAAATCCATCAGTGACCTTTTGGTCTATCTCGACCGTGCAAACGGGGAGGGTCCACTTGATTACGCCTTCGAACCTGAGGTCACCGGACCACGACTTGTCGAGCGTGAGAGTGAAGGATGGGGGGACGGTGCGTCCGCTTCTTCCCGACCGAGCAACATCCTTCATACTAATATCGAGGCAGGTATCGCATCTGACGAGTGTCTTGCGCATGGCCGGTGGCAGTGCCCCCCAGCTCTTGTCTGCGGACCTCGTAACAGCGGACAACGAGATACTTCGATGTTTGCAGAGACTGATGGATCCCTCCCAGCATATGCATCGCTTCCGTCGCGCAGAGGCCGCCGGTTCCGCCTCATTCTCACGGAAATGCAGGCGCGAATGAAACTTGCCGCAGGGCCCGCAGGCCTGGGGTGCTAAGACCGTGGACATGCGGTCTTTATAGCTCGCTTTGTCCATCTTGGCAGCGTGGCACTCATTGCAGAGGTTCAGTCGCGTTGCCCGATCGACGATTCCGTCTGGCCTCGGAGTGGCAGAGATGTTGAAAATACTGATCCGATCTCTCCCGAGCCTGAAGTTCTTGTGGAGTGGCTTGAAGAACCTGTCCCGGAAGAAGAGGTGGAAGAAGGTGTAGGACGTCTGCCGGAGCATGTACAGATCGGCGGGATCGGCCAGGTGCATTATCTTCAGAATCAGTACCTCAGGCAAGCGAATAAAGCTGCTTTTCTTGCAGTTGCGGTTGTAGTTGACGATCCACGACGATAGCTCGGGCTCGGGTTCCTGGCCGTCTTTGGATGCTGGGTAGACCATCGACTCTGATCTTTCGTAGCTCAGTTTTGGTTGTTCGTTCACCATTTCCACCATCTCCACCATTTCTGGTTCTTCGTCGTCCATCCCAAAAAGGCACATGATGAAGGTGGGTGTTTTGAATATTGGCTGCGGGCCGGTTAACTGCGAATTTGGTTGTTGTATTTTGAGTCGATTATGCTAACCCCCAATCTGGTCATTCGGTGTTCAGTGGTTTTATACATGTCTGCTTTTTCATGGATTCCTCTGTATTATTTCGCGACCTTGTTGTCTGCTTCAGCCACAACAGAAACCCTATCTCTCACGTATTATTGTTCAGCAAGGTTGAGAGACTGGACCAGCACTTGACTCCTCCACCCAAGATGTGCGGCGCATTGACCACACCTGTAGCCCCAGGGACTGACAACGGCCGCCTCTTCGACTTACGGCGAGGGGAGCATGCGAGCATCTCGGGTGCGTTCATCGCCAGCGCCCACGGTTGAAAGCACGACCACCACTAACACGGGCACCAGGCAAGGCATAGAACCTTAACAAGCACAAGGAGGAAATCCTCCCAACAAAATGGCAAATCATACTCAAAGTGCCTCATTAACCACTATCATTCAACATTAAACAGTCTTTCTAGCACCGCATCCTAAGCCTCGGAGCGAAAGCTCCCATCGTGGACTCAAATGTTCTCCTCCTTGTGAGGCTTTGCCTCCATGACGTCCTCGACCCGGTCGGACGACGCGTACGCATCGACATGCGCCTTGGAGAACTCCCTCGCCGGCAGCCCGCGCGCGAAGAGGATGTCCAGCTCCTCGTACGTCCGGCCCTTGACCTCGGGGAGCCGGAAGAAGGACCAGACGAAGATGATGCCCGCCGTGGCGGCCCAGAAGAAGCCTGCTTTGCCTTTAAGGTTCCACTCGGTTGGGTTCCTGGGCATGTTGGTCAGTATTGTCTGACATGTTTTGGAGGGGAAAGTTTGGTTTGGGAGCTTACATCATGTACGTCTGTAGGACTTGGGAGACGATGTTGACGAGTTGGTAGGCGTTTCGGGAGAGGACGACGGTGAGGGGGCGGAGGCGGACTGAGGAGGTTTCGCTGATTACGCTGTACTGTGGACAGTGTCAGTATTCCCCTGCTAAGAACAGACTGAAATCTGTGGTTCTGGGTCTTACGGTAATTGGACCGATGGTCAAAGACTGTTCGACTGTTAGCAAGGGGCTCGTTGTTTCTCGCGCCGCTGAGTAAATGGGTACTCACGTAAATAAACAGCCAGAACACACAAAGACCGCCAGAGGGCCAGAGTCCCCTCTCACCAAGAGACACGTCGAGGATGCCGATGATGAACAAGATGACAGTCAAGAGGCCGATACCCGAAACGTAGATCGTCCGACGGCCCCAGTGCGTGATGAGCCACCAAGACCTGCAACCAAACGTCAGCACACCTCCCCCACCCATGCGGAATCCCTGACTTACATGACAGTACCAATGAAAGCCATCCCCTTCGCACCCAAACTCAGTTCGAACGCGTTCGCAGTGTCCATTCCGGCCGTCGTGAAGAAGTACGTCGGCGTGTACGCGAAGCTGCTGCCCGACATGACCTGCCCCGCGAACGCGAGGCAGCAGATCTCCGTCCGTCGCAAATCGATGCCCTTGAAGCAGTCCTTGTAGGACACGCCGCTGGACACGCTCGACTCGACCGTGGTGGTGTGCACCATCATGGCGAGCTGCGCGCTGATCTGGTCCTGGGTCTTGGCGCCGCTGAGGCGCTCGATGGAGCGGCGCGCGTCGTCGAGGCGGTCCTTGCGGACGAGGTACCAGGGGCTCTCGGGGGCGAGGTAGGCTATCACCATGAGGGGGACGGGCCAGAGCTGCCATTGTTTGATGGGATTAGTTTGTAAATGTTTTGTAGTGAGGATGGGGAGGGGGGCTTGCCCATTGGATTGCGAAGGGGATGCGGTAGGCCATCTCGCCTTCGATGCTGAGGCAGCCGCGGAGGACGCCGGCGGCGATAAGTTGTCCTGTTGCCCAGCACAGGTTCACCTGGACCTTCGGGTCAGCAACCTACATAAATCGGTAGAGGAAGAAAACGTACGTAGGTCGTCATGTATCCGCGAAGGTTCGTCGGGCATACCTCGGAGGCTAGGACATCATCAACAATCGTCGACCAAAGTGATGAAAGGCTGTCCTAGGTATCGCGTACCATATGCGGGACTGAGAGTCGCGAAGACGCCCCACGAGAAGCCGCAAAGGATCTGGCCGACGAGCAGCATCGCGGAGGAGCTGGCGAAGAAGACGACGAAGATGAAGCAGTTCAGGAAGCCCATGGCGACGATCATGACCCAGCGGTAGCCGTATTTGGAGGCGAAGAAACCGTTCAGCAAGCCACCTTTGAGGAGGCGTTAGCTTCACTTCATCAAGACTGGCTGGAAGATGGGAAACCCCACCAAAGATGGCGCCGGTCGTGGCGGCCATAGTCAGCCCCGTCTGCCACGGCCCGGAGACCTGGTACCCGATCTCGTCGCCGTACCAGCTGCCGTACTTCTTCTTGAACTCGGGGTAGGCGAAGAAGTTGTTGATCAGGATGACGTCGTACCTAGTTGGCGACCGTCAGAACTGCGATCATGAACCTCTTGGCAGGAGCTTTCTCACCCTTCCATGACGATGGACATGGACATCATGACGGACCAGAACACGGCCTTGCGGTTCTGGCTCAGGGCCTGCATCAGCGTCTGCGCGTGCTCGTCGTCCGAGGCCTGCTTGGCCTCGAAGATGGCCGACTGGCCGAGCTTCTCCTCGACCTCGTTCTCGGCCGCCTTGCGCAGGTGCTGGACATCGTGGTCGCCCCTGGACGCCATCGCGAAATATGGGAGTGGGGATGCAGTACGGCGAATGGTCTGATGTGATAGGCACGATGAGCTCTGGTTACTACGATGTAAGTCACCGAGGGAGGAGAGGGAACAGGCGGCGGACTTTAAGTCCGTCACGATGTCCGCGACGGGAGTATATAAGTTCGAAGAACCGCACGTGTGACTGCCGGCGGGAGGGTGGTTGCAGTCGCTCGCTCACCGATCGGCCGACGTGGGCCATGCCCTTGCGTCCGAACCGCATCCTTGGAACATGACCTCGGCAGCATAGGTGGTACCTCAGCAGTGAGCACATTTCTGGCTAAATCTCACGCCGGGTCACTCCTGGATGACCGAGGGGAGGATCGCGAACCGATTCACTGCGTTCTTCTCCACCTGTAGGTCTCAGTCAAACCCACCCCCGCAAAACCGGCAGAGTCCGGGGTACGGGGGTCCCGCGCCCGTTCGTCATTGGTCGACGCCGTCGGCGAGCGGGTAGCTCCCGGTCCTGGGCACGGGGAGCTCAGGCTTCAAGAGGTGCCGATGAGCGGCTCATCGTTATACGGACCAATCAGACGATGTAGTATAGTTAGTTACGGGCCCTTCTAAGATGTCACTCTGGGCAGACGTCGAGGAGGTCTGGATGGGAAGTAGGTTGCCAAGAGCAGTTGGGAGTTGCGGGGAGGCGGCATTGGAAAGTCGTGGTTGGCTGGACCGGATGCGGAGTTGAAGCGTGTTGCGGAGGATCTCCGCTAGCTGGGGACATGGGTTAATAGGAGCGAGCTGGTGAGAACATGTCGTCAGGTCGTTCGGTCGTGTTTGGGGAACGTTGGGGTAAGATACGAGCGTTCGATGTTTGTGATAGGCTAAACGGCGGAAAAAGGAACATGCCAAGGTGAAGAACCCGGAAAAGCCCAAGAAACTGGCTAGTTGGAGGTTGCTGCCCGCGGTTGTATCCGTTGGAAGAGAGTGAGGGGTTCGGTTGTGAGATGCCGGGCACGATGAGGGGATTCGTCTGGAGTCTTGATGCTTCGTCCCAAGAGAACGGAATTCCGCCAAGTATCAGACGATATTCTTTTCGGTATGCGTAGGGATCGAGTCAGTGAGACGCTTGCAGTGTCTCACTCCTCGTGGAGTGTCACTCGGGATGGTGTCTGACAAACGCCTGTGCAACCAAGGCACCGGCGCTTCAGCCAAACTGCATTGTGCATGCAGCAACGTTTTTGGTGATCATACGACACATATGAGGACCTTGAAGGACGCCCATCTCAGGCCAATCATCCTCGATACTCGAGGCACAGTGACGGATTTGAACAAATGTGATTAGCCTAGCAACCCTAACAGAAGCGCCCACTCATACCTGACCTTCGGACTTTGCCCTCTGATGCAGGTACTCCATCGGCAGGCCGCTCTCGAACCTCTCCAGCAGGTCCGCGTGGCCCCGGAACAGGGCCCGGGCCGTCGCGTGGATCTCGGCGAGGTTCCTGTCCGCCTCCTCCCGGGTCCGGGGCGCGGCCTGGTTGAAGGTGCTGAGGGCCTGGATGAAGGCCGGGTAGACCTCCGGCTGGGTGGCCTCGAACCGCCTCTGCGAAATGCCAGCGTCAGGCGCTGTTCACCTCGTGAGATGAGAGAAAAAGAGAATACCGACCTTGACTTCGGCCAGGAACTTTAGGCTCTCTTGGTACTGGGGGTGCGCGTGCATCGCGTCGCCATCTACTCCGTCCAGGCTGCCGAGGGTCGGGCTGCCCAGTGGGTGGGGCGGCTCGGAAGACATTTGGGTCGTGTGGGTGTTTGTCTCTCTGTTGATCAGGGCCTGGGATGCCGGGTCGTATCACGTCAAGGGCGGTGACGAAGATGGGACGATCGACTAGACGATAACAATGATATGAGCACAGTTTCGTAACCCCTTCGGCATAATGGGCAGAGAAAGACGGGGGACGACGAAAAACGTGGCCAGACAAGAAGGTCTCGCGATTTAAACACCCAAAACCCCGCTTCCTCCTCTCTCCGCGTTTCCGTCCCCCGGTAAAAAGAGAGTCTGGATGGGAAAACCAGCTGAGAGGCCTGTGTGGGCTGAACAGCACTTGTTGGTTGGACCCCTTAACCCGGAAGGATTGGGTTACATAAAATGATGTAATAACCACGAAAACTTGCCCAGTATGTTGGCGGCACAGCAAGAATACTGGGGGCCGCCCGTCTCTCAACTTCGACCACTCACAGCCCACCTAGAGTCAGCAACTCACCCACAACGTTGAAGAACCAAACAGACTGTTCACAACTGACAGACTCTGGAACTAAAGGGGGGATACAGAAACCTAGGTGAGAATGAAAGTTTCTTCAACGCCAAACGTTTTCCGGATATCGTCGTCCGCCAATTGAGGCATCAGCGGCAGCACGAAGCAATCCCCCAACAGAACCCAGCCCTCGTCAACCTGCCTCAGCACGAACGGGATGGGGCCTCCATACAAAAGGACAATCCAGTCCCCTTCTCTAGCACAGGCCGGCGCAAGCCCGTAAAAGCCCCTCGCCGTCTCGAAGACGCGCCGCTGGTCGCAGGCCCTTGAAGCAGCGACACGGAACCGCGAGGCATTCCCCTCGAAGACGGCAACCTCGAGAGGGTCAAAGGTCTCGGGCTCTTTCCCCGCCGTATCGAACAGGTGGCGGACGTGCGTGAAAAAGTCGGCGTAGAACTGCAGCGACCCGTCCTGCTCTAGGTAGTTCACCACCTGATAGGCGTCGTCGAGGCCACAGGTGAGGGTCTGTGCCATTTGCATGACGGCGACTAACGCATCGACTGTGCCTGGATAGAGTGGGTAGTGTTTGTTTGACGATGCGCGGTGCCATATGTCGAGGAGGGGATGGCACGAGGCCTCCGAGGGGCCGAGATCTTCTTTGAAGTGGCTGATATCGAGGACGTCGGTCGTCCAGGCAATGGAGTCGAAACGAACGCCGGATAGCGAGACCTTGCCGTCTGCGGACGGGTCGAATCTGCTCAGGCGTGGCAGGCCGTGTTTGTCCCCTCTCTCCCAGGCAGCTACCATCGCGGCATCCAGCATATTGGCGACGTCTTCGCTGACGTCCCAACGGGGCACCCACGAAGGAAACTCGGCACGGTGGACTGCGCGACCGTTCTTGACGTGGCTCATCGCGACCAACGTGCCGGTGCTGGCCACCGACGCCCTGACAACGTCGGCATACACCTCGGCGACGCTCTTCCTGTAGTCCACCGCGGGAAACCCTTCGAGGGCCTCTCCGCTGGCGAGACCCAGGAGGCCGTACACCTTATCCCGCGGGTTCGTCGCCGCGAAGTCTTGGAACTTGGTAAGAATCTCGAGCAAGCTCATCTCGGGGATGTCACGCGCGTCGAACATGCCGTGTGCGTTCTCCCAGCTGCTACCCTGGAGCTCCGGGGCGACGTCGTAGTCGCTGGCCAGGTTCTGCTCGCTGAACCACGAGGTGGCGACGCCCAGCTTCTGCCAGTCGAAGCACCGGGAGCCAACGTAGACCCTGGAGGACCGGGCGAGGATGATCTCCTGCACGCACCAGACGCGCGTGAACCACGGGCGAGACAGGAGCCGCCGGAGCGCATCCCAAGAGTCCGCGTCGGGGGCGGGGCCGCCCGCACGCTCCGCGGCGGTGGCGATGTCCGAGAGAGAAACGCCTGCGAGCCCGTCCCGGCGCCGAGCAAAGGGCGTGTAGTACGCCATGTCCAGCAGGTCAACGCCCGCCGCGAGTGCGTGGGTGCGGCAGGCGTCGTATATCGCCTCGATCAGTGGGATGGCCTGCGCCGCGTGCCCCTCGGCGTCCGGGCCGAGCCAGACCACCACAAGAGCGGCGCGGGAGTAGATCTCGCGCATGAGCTGGACCTGCTCGCCGCGCTCGTCCACGTCGCCCTGGTTGATGCAGACCGCGTCGGCCCAAATCGTCAGCTCCTCACCCGGGAGGCGGAAGTGTCGCAACGCGTCGAAAAGGCTCTGTGTGATTGAGATGGGGTTGCCGGAGCAGGCAACCTTGCAGTTGAAGGACGGGTCGCCCCAGACGTACGAGAGCGCCTGGAAAGGCGGCGGCTTATCGATGCTGGTTTCCTTCAGGTGGAAGGCGATGGGGTCGGCGCCGATGCCGGGGTGGAGCACGATGACGGGGATTTGTCTGGCCGCGAGACGCCGCGGGTAGATGGACGCCATGGGAGTTGACGAGTGTTGATGTGAGCATTTATTGCTGTTGCAAGCAGCCGCCGTGGCGCTCGTCCATGTCGGGTTACAACGAAGTTGTCAAGTCAGGCTGAAGGAAGTTGTCAAATCAGGCTGGAGCGGTCCTTCGCCACTAGTGATGTTGGTGCGAAGGATCTCTAGCCGGCGATAGGCCTGCGGAATATCATCACATGACCAACGACAGAAATCACCTCTGAGCCTCGCAAGCCACGACCCAGCCACCTACCCTTTCGAGATCTGCCCGCATTCACACATACCTTTATCATTATGAACAACCCTTCCCTTCCTAACAAATCATCTAAAAAACCTTAAGGGGCCGTGGCTCAGTGGTCAGAGTACTCTGTCAGAATCTCGTCTACAAAAGTAGATACGATGAGCCATAGTATCATCATTCTGGCAGAGAGGTCGGTGGTTCGAATCCGCCCGGCTGCGTTCCTTTTTCTTTTTTGGCGGTCTGCTCTTGAAGGCATCATAGATTCAAGTAACGGGTCGTGATGACCCAGCCAGCCCGTTACACTTTGAAAGACACAGAACCCGAGTTGAACGTCGGGTACAACCTTCAGTCAAAGTACAGCCTAGAGTTGATGTGAGTTTACATAAGCCCATGTAGTGTTGAAAGAGCCAGAGAGCCAAGTCGCGCCATCGACCGAGTTGTGCAACAGGTAAAACGGACCTTGAACGTGTCTAAAGCTAGGTTGGTAACGGACCAGTGGAAAGCGACCTTTCCCTCTCTAGATGTGAGGATGATCCGAAAACAGTTGGACCTATGCAACACTGAGGCTTTTGAGTTCACATCGGAAAGGTGGGACGGCCTGGCAAGAGAGATGTCGAAGTCATAGCAAATCGAGATTGTATTGAAACTCAAGACCGCTATCCACAGGCCACCAATTCCTTCACGAAGCCCCGCGTCGAGGTTTAGTTGGGGCAGGAGACGCTGTTGCCGCTGATGGTGCAGGTCTGGCCGAGCTTCTGGCGACAGCTTCCGGACGTGCACTGGCGGATGTCGTTGCCCTCGGCGCAGGCGCCGAGCTGGATACAGGTGGCGGCCTGGAGAGGAGGTTCGGGTTAGTATTTATCTGCTCTTGGTCTAGAACTGGGCGAGGAGTTGTGGGGGGAGGTGGGGTTAAGTGCGACGAACCTGGGCGGGGACGGCGAGGGCGAGGGCAATGCCGAAGACGACCTTGAAGAACTGCATTTTGACAGGAGAAGAAGTTGCTGAAAAGCGTTTGGTTGTTGGAAAGTGTGTGTTTGGAAAGGTAGTTGTGATGGAGAAAGTGTCTGAGTTGTAGTGATGAGGAGCAGTTGTCAAGTCCGTGGAAGAAGAGTCCCCCTTTATAGCCAGCAAGTATCGCAACATCAGCGGTGAGAGACTAAGCCGGTCTGGACTCCAAGACTATCTTCCTTGTCCCCCAAGGTTAAGATACTGAGCCACAAAGTGCGCAGATATTCCGATCAGGGATTGAGACCCATCGCGCAGGTAGCCGAGTCAAACTCTAAATCAAATGAGCCGGCGTGGAAGTCCGGGGCAGCCGACGACGTCTCGCCGGGAGACCGAGACCGAGCTTTTCTCGTATTCATGCTGAGACGGCATTGAACAAAGCCACGGGTACAGCTGTTACGTGGAGTGGTCAGTCCAGCTAATACGTGCTCCCTCTATAGGATGGCCGGGAAGTAGTCGCTGGCACTTGGTCTGATGGTCGGTCTGCGACCGCCTCCTGTCAGACAGCGATCACTCGCGAAAATAGACCCCTAGATCGTCGGACAGTCAGACCGAGCTGCTGGGTCCGAATGACTCGAGCGGCGGCCCCTGAGATGTGAAATCTAGACCTTCTACGGTGGTCGGAAGCCGGCATGTCGCTCGCGTCCCTGAAACTGTCCATTCACAGAGAATTCCAAGGTCGGGGGGTGTTCATCTCAATACGATGGTCCAGACGTCTGAATTTCTATTTGACTTTGCGTTAACGCTAGGCGACAGTTGCTGTTTGACGTCCCGGGAGTGATGTCGCATCAAGGTTCCGACGGACTTTCCGGAAGAGGAGCTCGGCGGGCGGCCCCCTGCTCTGTGTCTCGGATCCAAAATAACACCTGTGACAATCGGACAAGCCCGGCTGAGGAATGCTTGGCGGAATCCGCGAGCAATCATGGCTTTGTCTGCCGGCAGGGCCGTGTAAGCCGTGGTCCCCGTGGGGTCCGCGAGGCCCGTGGATTGGGTCGGTCGAATACAAAAGTCCGAAAAGTGTGGTTTTCCACGGTGCCATTTTCCGGTAGGGCTTTCCCTCCCAGACACAGAGTCCGTGTTCGTCTCAACTCGCGTAGCGGGTCTTAGGCCGGATGATTACGTGGAACCAGACGATTTTCTTTGGTTGGGGGTCGTTGAGTGACTCGCGACTTGTGGCTGAAAGTTGTCTTTTGAAAGGACAGAAGAGAATTTCCCTAGTCTCTTGGTGGAACGATGATTTTTGTAGCGAGTCCGATTTTGACAAGTTTCGGCATGTGGGCGCTACCTAGAGTCTGGAATTCTGCTTGGAAGTTACACAAGTCGGCGATGCTAAGGTGGGCATCCGCTGCTTGCTGTATTCCTTTCCTTCCTGTTCTAGATTATGCCGGGGCGCCTGCGCGCTGTAAGCTGGGACTTGTTGCCATATGCCCCATTCAAGTATTTTCTGCGAAGGAGTCAGCGATAGACTTTTGACTCCATACATACATACCTGTGGCCCCACTACCTAGCCGTTGACGATATGAGGATGTTTTGCAACTTGGAACGAACCATGGAGAAAGCGCTTGGAAGCGAGGTTGCCGCAAGTCTGTCTGTCAAAATGTGAAATGACTACCATTAATGAGAAATCAAGTGTTGGTTATGAAATGAGGTGGATGGTTAAGTTCCTACCCATCCCGTCAGCATTGAGGGCCGGAAGATTTCCTTCAATCTAGGGACTTTCGGAACTCATAGTTTACGATAGAAATACGCTATGAAATATTGTTGTCTGCAGCTCTCGGTGATGGGATTGCGGTGTCTAAGTCATGGTTGGTCTAGAGTATCAGAGTTACAGCTAGCCCACTTCTCCAAGTGACGTGGGTCGCCAGAAACTTACAGTCCGTTGCATCGGCGGCTTCCAAAACCCAAAGTAGGGCACTGCTTACTATACGGAAAATTCGTGTTTTTACATAATACTATATAAAACACCACGAATTTTATTACTAACGGGGTAATTAGCCCTATATAAAGGCCTTTAGGCTGTTAGATTATACGTTTCTTTTCCTTAGTATATATAGAGTTTATATTTATTATACTAGTATAGTATTACTATTTTTAAGGGGGTAGTAATAGATTTTAACTTAGTTGTTTTACTTTAGAATTAATGCTTTACTTTAATACCTTAAATATCCTTATTTACTATCCGTTATTTTTATTATTTATTACTATAAAGTTATTTTTATAGCTTTTTAGAAGTACTAGGTATTAATTAATTTAGTTAATAATTTATTATTAGTTTTTTTAGCTACTTATACTTATATATGTAGGTAATATAAGGATGTTTTTAGTAAGAAGCTTTGAGTTGTGTTTTAAAAGTTAATAAGTAGGTAGATTATAATTATATAAATACTAGTGGTAAAGTAGTAAGTAGTTAAGCTAAAGAATACTTTAATTAATTTTAGGTTATTATTAATAAAACTTAGTAAATAGTAGGTATTAGCAGTTAAATTAAAGAAGTAATTAGTTATAAGGAAGTAAGTAGCTATATTTATACTACTAAAAGAGTTATTAGATTTTGTTAAAAATAATACTAAAGTTAATTTAAGTAATAATAATAGTATTAAGGACTATTATATTAATAATAAGACTTTGTTTAGGAGATAATTAAATACTTTAGTTACTCCTTTTTAGTAATAATAAGAGCTTTCCTTTTTTTAGTAATAATAAGCTCCTTTTTTTAATAACTAGTAAGACCCCCCTTTTAAGTAATAACGAGAGTCTACCTCTAGATAAAGTAATACTTATACTCTGTGGTACTTAGAGATTAATGTGCCTTTTAATAATAATATTTTTATTAAGAATTAAAATTTATATATATTTATAGAGATTTTTATTTATATATTATTTAGGTTAACCTTTAATAATATACTTTTTTACCTAAACTATTTTATATAATTAAGTTATAGAAGATATAGTATAATAAAGTTAGATCTTTAGTACTTAGGAAGTAGAGGGATACTATTATTAATATTAAAGAGTAAATCTATAATTGACTTAGAGCTATACTTAAGGTTAGAAAGTTATATATTGTTTTTTAAGTTAACTAGTGAAAGAAGGGTTTTAAATTTATTTATTTAATATATTAGAATAAATATAATACTATAGTTAATAATATTTAGTTATATTTACTATAGTACTTATTAGTTAATTAGATTCTTAAGGTTAGTAAGTATAGTAAGACTATAATTAAAGTAATATTTATTTTTTAGTTTAGTATCTTTACTATAATAAAGACTTACGTTAACTATAATACTATATTAATTACTTTATATACTTAAAACTATAGTAGTTAATCCTTTTATTAAACTAAGTAAAAAGATATTATAGTTAGCTTTTTAATAGTAAGGTTTGTGTTAATAGAAGCTAAGGTTTAATACTAATAATAGTATTAGTAGTTATTAAAGATTCTGAGGGTTTAAGGTACTTAGGTAATTAGTTTAAGTATTTAATAAGAGGGTTATAGTAGTTACTACTAAAGGACTAAAAGTATTTAAAGATTAATATAAGGTTAATAGTAAGAGAACTATAAAAGGTAGAATTTAAGTATTATAACTTGTTAGTTAATAGACCTTTAATAGTAACTCTATAGGGGGCTTAGTAGTTAAATAGGCGACGTTAGTTTATATTTATATAATGTACTATAGAGTAGAAGAACTAGGACGTAAGTTATATAATAATAAGTAGAATTAATATATAATAAGTAGTTCTGGGATAGGACTAATAATACTAAAGGTAGTTTATAGTAATAGACTAATATACTTAATATTAGTTTTAAAAAATAAAGAGATATATTTATAGAAGATAGGACTTATATATAAATAGGACTTAAATACCCTTAAGTTTTTCTTTTTATAGTTTTTTAGCTATTAACTTTGTATTAATTTTTAAATATTTTTAGCTTTTAAGTAGTAAACTACTATAATACTTTTATTAAATACTTAAACTAATTACTTAAGTACTTTAAACTCTTAGGATCCCTTTAGTAACTAGTAGTACTATTATTAGTATTAAACCTTAACTTTTATTAATATAAACCTTACTATTAAAAGGCTAGTTATAATATTTTAATAGTTTTTATTTATTAAATTAACCTTTAATATTTATTAAAAGTATTCTATAATAGTTTTTTTTAAAAATACTAAGTATACCCTTACTTTATTTAACTTTTTTAAATAAAGTGCTAGAAACTTAGTTTAGGAGTTATAGGACATAGAAGACTACTCTATATTTAATATTAAGTATAATAAAAATAAAGAAGTTATTATTACTAAAGAGGTATTTAACGCCCTTTTATAGTAACTTAAAAAAACGGAGTAATATAATAAGTGATTTACTGACTTAGTTAATAGTAACTTTAAAAACTTAATTAAACTTTAAAAAGCTATTAAGTTTATTTAAGGAGAGTTTACTTAGATTTAAGGAATTATTAACGAGTTTAATATTAACTTAAAAGGTAAAAAGAATACTAATAAATAACTCTAGAATTAGCTTAAAATACTCTATACTACTACTAATATTATTAAGATACTTATTTATAATAAATATAAAAAACTTAAACTTAACTTACCCATTATTTATAATAAAACCCCTAGAATACTTAAAGGATTTTTAATTTAAATTAAGAACTATTAAAGTTTTTATTATAATAGCTTTAAGAGTAATACTAAGTATATTATCTATACTACTATATTCCTTTATAAATACGCTTTTTAATAAATTAAACTATTCTAGAAATAGTTCTTTAAAGCCAAAACTTTAGACTACTATATTAGTAAAGTTAGGGATATTTTTACTACTTTTAAGGGATTTAAATAAGCCCTTTAGACTCTATTCTAAAACTTTAATTAAAAATAATAAACTAAGTATGACTTTACTTTACTTAAATAGACTAAGTTTACTACTTACTATACTACTAAATTTTAATATATTAGTACATAACTAGATTTTACTAAAGAGTCTAGAATTTTTATATTTTACTAAGGCCTAAAGGATGAAGTTAAAAATAAACTTATTAAAATTAACTATTCTAAAGATTTCTTTTAATACGCTAAACTTACTATTAAGATTAATAATTATCTTTAAAAAAGACACTATAAAAAAGAAGAATAATAATTAGGTATTAATTTAAGTAAGAAGTACTAATAGTAGTCTAGATAATTCTAGTATTATAACTAAGAGTAATAACTACTATAAACTAACTAGCTAGAACGAAATAACTATTAATATAGTACTGTGTATAGATACTATATAGGCCCTATAGACTTTAGTACTACTAAATAATATAAACTTAGTAAAAGATATATTTTTAAGTACTATAACTATAATAAGTTTAGATATATAGCTAAGAACTACTATTAATTTAAAAAGTAATAATAGTAACTAGTATTAAGAGGTAAGTAACTTAACGCTACTTTTAAGAAGAACTATACTAAATTATTATAAATAGTATATTATAGTAATAAATACTTAATCTACTAAAATAGAAAAGAATAAGTAGGATAGTACTTTAGAGATACTGGATACTCTAGATATAATACTATAAGTATACTTAAAAAAACGCTTATAGTTGTCTATAAAGTACTTTACTATAAACTAACTTGTAAAGCTAGGGAATAGTTAAATAGTATAAATTTATAATAAGTAAATAATAACGTTATAGAATTAGTAGATAATGAAAAAATTAAATATAATAATAAATAGATTATTAATAAACTTAATATTATAATTAAAGGACTTTAATATATAGCTAATATAGAACCTAATAAAGACTATAATAAATACCTTTAAATTTTAGTAATAAAAAAGGTAAAAAGAATAAACGCTTATAATAATATACCTAAACTTAAATAGCTTTACTATAATAGTAGAAAAGAGGTAAAAGGGGCCTTACTTGACCCTATATTTTAAAAAAAGACCCCTAAAATAGATATACTATATAACTTAAATAAACTTTATAACATTACTTAATAACGTACTTAAAACGAAGTTACTTAAGGGGCATAACTTAATACTTAAAACTTGGATTTTAAAAAGGAACCTCTAACCTAAAAAAAGGAATATAAATACCTATTACGAATTCCCTTAAATAATAATAAGTAATAAATTATATTTTATAAAATAGACCCTATTTAAAAGAATGAAAGGTAGCTACCTAAAGGCCTTTTAGAAAACTATAAATAATTTAAACCTCTATATAAAAAACACTATAATGTATTTTAAGTATAATACCTTAAGGATAAATATTAAAAATACTTTACTAAAAAACTTAACTCGTAATTCTTTTTTTTAAAAAAAAACACTCTATACAAAAACGTCTACCTTAGTAAAGAACTTAATATATAGACTATTTAAGAATATAAAGAACATAAAGAAGTAGTATTTAAACTAAACCCTAACTTCTTAATAAAGTACCTCTATAATAATAATATAAAATAATAAAAATACTACATTAACAAATATTAAGTTTATTATATTACTAAAGTATAAACACTTAAAAAAAATAACTTTTAAAAAAAAAGGAACTAGCTTTATACTACTAGTTATTAGTATTAAAAACACCTTTATAAAAAGAAGAGTAGTTAAGTACCCTAACGGGGATATAATATATATAAAATAGGGACTAAAGTAGTTAAAAAACTAGACTCACTTACTATAAAAGAATTATAATAAGTAAATAAAATAAAATTTATTAACTTAACTACAAAAGTAAATTAAAAAAACAAATACCTTTACTTTAATATTATAATAAATAAAATATAAGTTAAAGCCCTTATTAATAGTAGTACTTAAAGTAACTTTATATTACTATAAGTAGTAAATAACTTATAGATACTGTAGAATAAAAAAGAAACTCTTTATATACTTTATAATGTAGAAGGAAAAGGAGTATAGTATAGTAAAGGTATTATTAATAGTAAAACTACGCCCCTTACTTTAAACTACTATAATTAAAAAAATACTATTATTTTAATATTATAAATATAGAATATTAGAATATAATTCTAAAAATACTATAACTATAAAAAAAAACCTATAAATAAATTAGTAAACTAGCTACTTTTATTAAAATAATAAAAAGAGTTTAGTTATTATTATAGTGCTGGCCTAGTTACTCTGACTCTAGTGCCTAAAGGCGCTAAAGGCCCTATAGCCTTAGGTACTAACTAAGTTATTATAAGTTACGTACCTACTAAAATTTCTAAGCCTTTAGGGCTCCGTAGTAGTAGCCTATAGTACTAAATTTCTTTCCTTCTTTAAATATAAATTACAGTTAATAAAGCCTCTTAGTAGTGCACTAACCTACTCTTAGGACCCTTTTATAGTATTATTTATACTTCTCTTTAACTCTTTTTCCTTAGTAATAAGTAGTATAATATTACTAAATTAATCCCTTATTAATTAGTAATCCTTGTACTAAAAGTAACGCTAAGTAATAGCTAATACACGCCTCTTAGTGCCCTAATTATAATTAACATACCCCCTTTATCTCTACTACGTTTAAGCTACTATACTAAAAATAACTTATAACTTTAGTTACTCTTATAGTTATAGTTCTAAAAATAAAGTAGTTATTAATATAAATAATATAGTTAAACTCCTAAAGTATTAAAGTAACTACTATGCTACGTATATACCCCTTAAGGGTACTAAATTCGTTCTAATTAGTTTTTTTAAAACTAAACGTTCTTTTATAAAGTAGCTCTTTAATACCTTTACCCTAAATATTACTATATAGTAGTACTATACCGAAATTTATATATACTTTAATAGTTTATATAAACGTAATATCTACTTTATAAATAACCCTTTTTTTATAATAATTTACTAGAGCGATAAATCATAGTCTTCTTTTAAATAATACATAAAACAACTTTTATGTTATTAATAGTATAAGTTAGTTATAGCACCAAGCGTCAAAAGCCAATTATTTCAACTAGTACGTTATTAAGTATAAAACTTCTTAACAAAGTTTATAACTATACCTTCTAGTAAAACGACATCAAATTCTACTAATATCAAACCTTTAACTAAAAACGTCCATAACAAAATTTCTTTTACTACGTAATGCTTCAATAAGGTCTTTATCAGAGTTAAAAATATCATTTAGTATTAAATTCTTTATAAATGGATCCTCTAGAGCCAAATGGTTTATTAATGCTCCATTACCATTAGTTTAACTATAATAATGTCGTAGAAACAACCAATAACTCTTTATCACCCCCATTACCATAGAAGGAATGTAGCCTTGCTATATTTAAGATCCCATTTATACTATATAGTGATATATATTATGTATCCCTATTTAGTATTTCTGAAGAATACTATATTATTAACCATTTCTAGTTTTTAAAGAAGACATGATGACACTTTAAAAATCCCAACTATATTATTATTATCTAAAAGTAATTATTTTAAGCGACATACTTTAGTAGAAAAATAATATTATAACTCATCATAATTAAAGTAATTATCTTCTTTCATTAGGTCGATATATAGTTAAAGATATTAAGATAAATGATTTATTATAAAGCACTTATCAACACGACTGTTTTAATTGTAGTGTATCTGATTAAACTCATTTCATGTTTATCCCCTTAATCCTACTGAAAAACAGGAAACCATAAACTATTTTTATCCTCAGATTCAGGCCACTATTTTCCACTGTATGAATTTCCAACTTTTAGAACATATCAATATTATTATTAATCATCATTACTAACATTTGACTCTATAGTACCGGTGCAGTTTCGTAAAAAGAGGATTGTTCTGTCGTTCATGACTGGCTTATTTGACAAGAATCATTATACTGTTCTGATAACCTATAACCTCTAAGGTCATCAAAAACTATACGTTTCTAGTCTGTACCAGGTGCTGAAAAGATACTGAAATGTCACTCTACCACAGAAGTCCGAATATGGGGCACTGCAAGTGTCTGTACTGAAAGTGAATAAAAGTCGCCGTATTTAGTTTATTTATATTTGGACCCACGAAGATGCCAACTATATTCACAAGCCCCGGAATAAAATGTGATCCTCAATTGAAATTGTTCACCATCATCAGTCCCATTATCATAATAACTCAGAAAAGAATTATTAGAATAGTCTGAGACAAAGCCATAGCAGGTCGCGACAAATATAAATTATATATATACGCCCTTTAATTTTAGAGTAAAATAGATATGCCTTTATAAATACCCTCTTAGCTAGCCCCTTATAGATTTTTATTACGTTCCTCTTGTATGAAAGAAAATCGTTTTAGCTAGGAATTTACAAATTAAATGACCAGTTAATATTAATACACCTTAATATAAATTAATTCATTAAGTCCCATTTATAAACACCTTTTTATAACCAATATCAGTACTATAATTCATTACCACCAGAAAGAACTTATTAAATGAACCTAATTGTTTGTTTAATGTACAATTAATAAGCACCTTCCATAGTAGCTTGAAAATCGACATGAAACCAAAAGATTAATCACTAATATTCCATTCTAGTGTATATTATGTTTAATAAAATTAATCACGAAAATACTAAATGAATATTAATAAAAATAGACTACTTTTAAATCATAGATTCTATGAACTATGTTTTAATAAAACCATATAAGTTTTATGATTTCACGATAAAGAATTTGAAGTGCTTACCACTAATCATGTTCCTAGTACTTTCAAGATTTAGATTGATAAGGTCTTGCGCAAAATAGAATGCGGCTTTAGTACTAAAGTTCTAACGAAGTTAACTGATAAACTTGTTGTTTCAATGAATGAATATATCTGAACGTCATAAATGAATATAGAATCCAGGTCCATTAGTGCACATAGTTTTATGTTAAAACCTGAAATATCTAATATTAAACTAAAATTAATTATTTCATAACTTAAATTATTTCAATTAAAATTAAAAAATATATAACTAGGCTAATAACCCTTTTAAAATACTATAAAACAAAGCGCTAATTAAAAAGAAGCTCCTACTGTAACTTCAGTACCTACTTAATATCCCAAAGCTATTAATAATCATTCCCTTTACTATAATGTATTTAATATAATTATAAAATAAAGTCGAAAGCATGAAGGGTTATCAAACCGATGGATGATCTCTTTATGTTAGTCCGAAAATCTAAATCACCAACCTGTAAATATTTTTCGAGAAATACCATATATGCGATTTGTTATCTTGCAATGCCCCGTGGGCCTCCTCTGATACTATTGATCTTATAAAACCACCAGATTCCTACTTTATATTAATTTTATAACTAATAAAATTACTAAAAGGACTAAGCTAACTTCATTATCAATTAATGAAACATTTACCTAATTAACGACAATTCTTTATTAAATTATCCATAGTTTTCTTTATAAAATTTTTAAATATATCCGAAACGATAAAGACTCATAACCTTTAGAACCTCAATATTAATAGTAATTTCATGTTATGCGTCCTTCTTAGTCTTTATAATAATTTATAAGTAACCATTTATATATAAATAATGTTCAATAAAATACTCAGTTAATCCCATAATATTATCTAATAATATCCTGTTACTTTTAAAACCTCTGAATAAAGGTCTGTTGTATTAAATGTAATTAATATGATTTAAAAAGAATGGTTACTAATTTATAAACCATGTTAAAAGTATAAATTTAGCACCATTTACCATTTGTTTTTTTATTTAACTCCATTATTTTAATATTGTATTTAATGAATCATAATAATGTTATAGTAAAGAAATCATGCCTCCATGCATCTATTTAGCAAACTAGTTCTTCGGCACCATAACTTCACTATGAAATATTAAAAATCATAATAGAAAGCATTGATCCCTGAATACGTTTGCGCAACTATGAGTCCTCTTTACTTTAATAATAACTATAAGGCCATATTTAGCTAACTAAAGAACCTACTAACGTTAGTACTTATTCTTTACTACTAGTACTCTAAATTACCTATACAGCTTAAGATAGACGCCTTTAACTCTATCTACACCGGCACTATATTATAACTATAGTTTAATAATAATACCTAGTACTCTATAGCCTTCTTTTCTAAAATAATAGTACTTATTAAAATAAACTACCCTATTTATAATAAAGAGTTATTTACTATTATATAAACTATAAAAGAATAAAGAGTGGACTTAGTAGCTCTTTATAAGTGTTTTAAAGTTATTATAAACTACTAAGTTCTCTCTACATTTATATCCATATGTTTAACCCTAGCAAGTTCAGTTAAGCTTCTTAGTAGATTTAACTTTAAGAATTTAATACTACCTACAGTTAAAAAAACTACCATAATACTTTAAAAGTTTTTAAAAATATTACTATAAGAAAGGCTCTTAAAGCTACTAGGCCATACTTAGTCCCTAATACTAGACTTCTTTATCTAAAATCGCTGCAGTTTAAAATAGTTTTTAAAAAATGCTAAATAATAAAGACTATTATAGTTAGTGCATTTATAGAACTTACTAATAAGTTCTGTGTTACTGCAGATTAGTTAAATAAATTTTTATCCTAAATTAAAAACTTATAATTAAATCCCTCTATTTTTTATAAAAGATAGCTACTATTAGTAAAACGTTAAATAATGAGAAGAAAAGGATAAGCAATTATTATATTAGACAGTAAGTTTTAAAGAATGTCAAGAAGAGTTTTATGTGGCCTAAAATATAAAAGCCTATAAATAAAACTATTGGTATACCTAATAATAAAACATTAAAAATAATTAAAAAGGTACTGACAGCCCGCTTTATATAGTAGATGCATAGAATACTATATTTTAACTATTATATATATTACGTGTTTATGTTCTGGGACCAAGTACTAAAAGCTCTAGCCCTTTATGTCCAGAATTATTTAGTAGTATATCTCTATAGACTTTAGTAGCACTACTGTATTTTAATGTACATTTATAGTAAAGCTAGGCAGGTTAAACTGCCTCCTAAGCAACATACAATTATTTTAATACTATATTATAAAGAGGCTAGAACAGGGACCTAGTATAAATGTTTTGGTAAGACATGCATTAATCTTTAGCCTCTTAAAATAATTACTTTTAATTAAAGTTCTAGTTTATTTCTAACCTTAATTAAACCTATAAAATTTAGGAATATAAAATACAGCTAATTATAGTAATTACCTTAAACAACCAATAGATAGATTAACATTTTAAACTCAGTATATTATATAATAATCCTTACCTTATTAATCATACTAGGATATAATTAAAGTAAAATACTTCCCAATATAGATTTTACCTATAATTACTTTATTTAGTAAAACTACTAGACTTTTGGTTAGTATAAAATTAAGTTTAAGTAATCATCGTACTCTTAGTTTTCTAACTAAGAATAATAAACTATAGTATTTATACCACTATAAAAGCTAAACCATTTTAAGTTTATGAATAAATAGTAAAGCAGATCTACAGCACTTAGGATTATAAAAAGAAAATAGTAGAGGTCATAGTAATAAAAATCATGGCTGCGGACCACTAGTACTACTTAGACTACCCTACGAGACAGTGTAATTGTCTGTGTCTTTGTGAGTGGCCAGTACTAGGATAACTTTAAATTTATAATACCTTAAAACAGCCTATACTAGATTATAAAAACAGGCCCCAGCGGTACTTAAGTACTAAACCTACCCAAGAGCTACTAATGCTACTTAGTTTTCTACTCTAGTAAGCTTTAAAAGGCTACTAATAACTCGTTATTAGGACAGGTTACAGAGCCGCCCCTACTTATATAGTATATTAATAAGCTAGAATATAAAGTTTAAAAAGTCTTAGTATCCTAGTTATAGCGCTATAAACTCTAGTATAGAGTAAACTAGGTAGGCTATAATAAGGACTTAATTTAGTATAATACTAAGAACTTCTAGAATGCTCTAGAGGCCCTTTAGGCCTTCTATAACTTATACCCGGGCGCTATAGGGCCCCTACAGTACCTAAAGGCGTAGCTGCGGGCCGCTATAGCTAATAAAGAGGCGCTAACTATATTAAACAATAACGCTGCAGTTATAACTACTGAAATCGCTTAAAAGTACTAGTACTAAATGCCTAGGGTAGGGCTAGATAATCTAACTAATTAGGTTTTTTATATAGAATTTATATAGGGCCTTTAATTAGTTTATTTTAGAAAAAAGTTTTTATAGCTATAATTTAGTAGTTTTAAGTGCTATAGTACTAATTTAACTATTAATTAACACTAAATTCTACTACTAATTTAATACTATGGGCTACTTATTACTCTATAGTAAGAGTAAGGTTTAGGAAATAAAACGTAGTAAATTTAAGTAGTACTTTTTATACTTAAAAACGCTATAGATAGTATTGCCTTTTCTAGAGGGGGGGGGTAATATTACGGTATTAGTCTAGCTACTCTAATTCTAGTACTTAAAGGCACTAAAGGCCCTATAGCTTTAGGTACTAGCTGAGTTATTACAGGTCACGTGCCTATTAAAATCTCTAAGCCTTTAGGGCTCTACAGTAGTGGCCCATAGTACTAGATTTTTTCCCTTCTTTAAGTATAGATTATAGTTAATAGAGCCTCCTAGTAGCGCACTAGCCTACTCTTAGGACCCTTCTATAGCATTATTAAAAATATAGTTAACTACTAGCTTTATATAAACCTTACTATAATATACTAATAATATATATATTATAATTTATTACTTACTTAAAGGTTAGAAAAGTAGTTACTAGGCCGTTATATATAAAGGACTTTATAATAATATAAAAAGAACTAATTTCTAATAAAAATTAACTTTATTTATTTTAAAAAAGTATAAAGTATATAAAAGGTTATTTACTTTAATACTAAAAATAAACCTACTAGAACACAATACCTTTAATTATAAAATCCCTATTAAAAAAAATACTATTATTTAATAAAGTTTATTAACTAAACTAGTAAAAAATAAAAGTACTTAATAAATATATTAATAAATACTTAGTTAAGGACTATATTAAAGAATTAATATTACCCACGGGATACCTAATTCTATTTATACTAAAGAAAAATAGTAAACTATAACTATATATTAACTACTAATAACTTAATAATATTATAATTAAAAATAAATACTTACTACTACTTATTTCTAAACTATAAAATCTACTTTATAGAGTTAACTAGTTTATAGCTTTTAACCTTAAAGGGGCCTATAATTTAATTAAAATTAAAAAAGGGGAAGAGTAAAAGACTATATTCTACTCTTACTAAAGATATTTTAAGTACTTTATAATACCTTTTAAACTTACTAATACCCCTATAATATTCTAAAATATAATTAACTACGTTTTATAAAAAAAACTTAATATCTTTATTATTATTTACTTTAATAATATTCTTATTTTTTTAAAAACCCTTAAAGAATATAAAAAACACGTATATTAAGTACTTTAAAAACTATAAAAAGTTAAACTACTTACTAAACTAAAAAAAAGTAAATTCTATACTTAAAAGGTAAATTACTTTAAATTTGTAATTATACTAAGTATTATTAAAATATTAAATAAAAAAATTACTATAGTTAAGGACTAACTAATACCCTAAAATATTAAAGATATTTAATTATTCTTTAAATTTATTAACTTTTATTAATAATTCCTTAAAGAGTACTTAAAAAATATTTCTATACTTATAGACCTTACTAAGAAAGATACTAAATAAGAATAAATAAAAAAAGAAGAAATAGTATTCTAGAAAATTAAAGACTAGGTCCTTAGTAAACCCGAATTTATAATACCTAACCTAAATCTACTATTTAAAGTTAAAACTAACACTTTAAACTATACTATTAGTAAATAACTTAATTAATATAATAAAAAAGGACGCTTATACTTATATACTTTTTACTTAAAGAAACTTAGTAAACTAAAACTTAACTACTAAATTTATAATAAAGAATTAATAGCTATTATTAAAGTATTTAAGGAATAAAAACTATACTTCTTAAGAATAAATTATAAAATCATAGTATATATAAATTATAAAAACCTTATATATTTTACTATATTTAAAAACCTTAATAAATAATAAATCAAATAGTTAAAATTCTTTTTAGAATTTAATTTCTGTATTATTTACAAAAAAGAATTAAAAAATAGAAAAATAAATACTCTTAACTAATAATTAAACTTAAAATTAATAATCTTAAATAAAACCTAAGTAATTCTTAAAAAGGATTTAAATAAAAACTTAGTACTAGCTATTTGCCTTTTTATAATTACTAAATGGATTAGTGTTAGTACGCTTAGATAAATAATTAATAAGATAATTAGAACGATTTATAGTACTAAAGTATATACATACTAAGGAGTTATTAAAATATAAAAACGTATTTAATAATATTATAATAATAGAGTTACTAGGAAATAAGTAGCTAGAGCTATTAAGGATTATGAAGTTTATAATAAAAGTAAGCTAGAACACTATAAACTATATAGAGAAATATAACCTTTCCCAGTACTTAATAAAGTATAGTAATTAATTTTCCTTAATTTTATTATTAAACTACTATAATTAAAAAAACTACTTACTAGAAAATAGTTTAATAGTATTTCAGTTATTATAGACTAACTTACTAAGTATACTTATTTTATTCTATAAATTAAAGTAAGTATAGTAAAAAAGCTTATATATACCTTTAATAAGTATATTTTTAGTTAGTATAGTTTACTAGAAGATATTGTATTTAATAAAGCAATATAGTTTACTTTAAAGTTTTAAAAATCTTTAATTTTATAGCTTAGATCTAAACTATAACTATTTACTACTTTTTACTTATAGACTAATAGATAAATAAAAAGAATTAATTAAATTCTTAAGATATACTTAAAATACTATATTAACTACTAGTAGAATAATTAGGTTACTTTATTGTTAATAGTTTAATTTATTTATAATAGTATAGTAAAAGAAAGTATATAATATTTACTTTTTTACTTTAATTATAGATTTGAACTAACTACTTATAGAAAACTATAAACAGGACTTATAGTAGTTAAAGTAGTTATTTATATTAATTAAATTAAAGAAATTTATAAATAACTTTAAAACGATTTAGAATTTATTAGATAATAAATATATAAATATAATAATACTTTAAGGATAAAGGGATTATTCTCTAAAAAGAGAGATAATATATACTTTATATAATAAAATATTAAAACTAAATAACTAAGTAATAAGTTAAACTATAAAAAACTCGGACCTTTTAAAATTAATAAGAAAATCTTAGAAGTTAACTTTAAACTTATACTACTAAACACTATAAAATATTACCTAGTCTTCTATATTTTACTTCTTAAACTAGTACTATAAAGTTTATATATAATAGACTATATTAAAGTTAATTTAAAATAAAATTATAAAGTTAAAAGAATTATTAACTATATTAACTAGTAAGATAGTATAGAACTTTGGTACTTTATTAAGTAGAAAAACTATAGCTATAAAGATAATACTTAAGAACCCATACTAAACTTCATAAATATATAGAACGAGTTATAAGAATATTAAACCTAGTAGTAAAAAAGATAATACACTCTAAATACAAAGATACTAGTAAATAAATTACGTATTATACACCTATAGTCTAAGATTTAACTAGTTAAACTACTAAGAACGAATTAAATACTTCTTTACTTAGGAATACTTAGCCCTAAGTAGCTAGAATATACTTATTTACTTTACTAATTAAGGGACTAAAATTAGTAAACTTATTCCTAAAACTAAAAAAAGCCTATAGTGGCTTATTTACTAAACCTACTACTTAAAAATTACTTATAATAAACCTCTTATAAGTATCTAAAGTTAATAGTATATCTCTATTAAGTAGGAGACTATCCTCTTTATTTACCTTTTATATACCCCGCTTAAAGGCTTTAGTTTACCTTTTATGGACTTTTTTTTTAATTGTATAAATATAACTAAAACGACTCACTGCCTCTACTATTTAGGATTATAAGTGTATAAGTTTACAATAAAGTACTAAGAGCTTTTTACCTACCTTTTCCTCCTTTTTATTCTATTCATTTTATTAAGAATTTAATCTTTATGCTACTTAAAAAATTGGTATTAAATAAAAACTTAGAAAAACTATAGAAATCCTACAAGTAAACGCTACTAATACCCTATTATAAGGCTTTTTTACTACAATATATATTTAGTAATAAATAAACTTTTTATTAAACTAATATAGAACCTTTATATAGAAATAGTAAGTATAAGGTATATTACTATTAATTAATTAAGACTTAATGTATGTAATAAGTATAGCTTCTTTATAATTTTTTATTATAGTTAAATGTGATTTTGACTTTTAAATATAACTTAATATAGTATTAGTATTATAAAAAATAAAAAAGTATAATTATAGATTCCTAACTTAGGACTAATAACCTATTTATAATAAAGTCTTAAGGATAAAACTTTTAAAAAAGGAGCTAATATTATAACTCGTTAGTTAATAGACCTTTAATAGTAATTCTATAGGGAGCTTAGTAGTTAAATAGACAATATTAGTTTATATTTATATAATATACTATAAAGTAAAGAAACTAGGACGTAAGTTATATAATAATAAGTAGAATTAATATATATTAAGTAGTTTTAAAATAAAACTAATAATACTAAGGGCAGTTTATAGTAATAGACTAATATACTTAATGTTAGTTTTAAAAAATAAAGGGATATATTTATAAAAAATAGAACTTATATATAAATAGGACTTAAGTACCCTTAAGTCCTTCTTTTTATAGTTTTTTAGTTATTAACTTTATATTAATTTTTAAATACTTTTAGCTCTTAAGTAGTAAACTACTACGATCCTTTTATTAAATACTTGAACTAATTACTTAAGTACTTTAAACCCCTAGAATCCCTTTAGTAACTAGTAGTACTATTATTAGTGTTAAACCTTAGCTTTTATTAATATAAACTTTACTATTAAAAGGTTAGTTATAATATTAAGGTACTTAAGTTTTAGCTATATATATATATATATTTTTAGATTACTCTTTTAGTTTTTTAATTTATAGTACTAAATTAGAATAGTGGTTTTATAATCCTAGGTATTAAATTAGTTAGGATTAGTAGTAAGCCTAACTAATCTAACCTTAGCGTATAGTTCTTCTATTTTGTATTAGGTATTATACTAATATAAGCTATTATTGCCTATTTAACTACTAAGCCCCTTGTAGGGTCTTTGTTAGAGGTCTATTAACTAATGGGTTATAATATTAGTTCCTTTTTTAAAGGTTTTACATTTAAGACCTAGTTATAAGTAGGCTATGCTCCTCCTTTAGGGTTATACTATTTTTTTTATTTTATTAATATTTTATACTAATATTATATTAGGGTGTATTTTAAAGTAAAAACTTAATTTTAAGAATTGTAAGACTTAAGAGTAATATACTTTTATTTTAGTAATTAAATTTAAGGGTGTTAATATTATATTTTGTTTTTTATGCTTTAGGCTAAATAAAGTTTATAAGATAAGTAAAAATTTGAATTACTATAGTGAGTATATATGTATTAGTGTAATGTGTTGTGATAGGAATAATATAGTAAATAGTTATAGGTGTTTTGTTTATTATAAAGGGTTTTTTATTAATTTAGTATAGTATTTTATTGTTTATTAGAATAGTAAAAGATTAAATAGACTAAGTAGGAGGTAAAAGAGGCTTTTAAAGTACTATAGATATAACTTATTACTACTCTGGGTTACTTTTTTTGTTTTTATTATTAAAAGTGTTTTTAAAGAATTATAGGTTAGAGTTAATTTATTAGGGAATATAGTTTTTTAATACGTTAGAGGTAAAGGATTGTTGTTTTACTATATTAGAGTTTTAGGTAATATTAAATTTTATTGTCATAAAATAGAGTTTTTTTAATCTGATTGTGAGTTATAATTTTTAGAGTTATTTAGTATTTTAGTTGTGTTTTTAGAGGGTACTGGGGTTCTTTAGACTATTCTAGGCTAAGTGTTTTTTGGTAAAGAAATATTTAATTTATTTTTAGAGGTTTAATTAGTTAAACTTTATAAGTGAGGAAGTGATGGGCATGATTTATTTCCATTAGTTTTTATTTAGGTAAGCTTATTTTTGTTATTGGGTCTAGTATTTTTATAGTTTGTTTTATGTATTTATTAAGTTTAAAGTAGGTTCTTAAGTATTATTCATAACTATGTTTTTTTAATAATAAAATATTAAAATGAGCATTTAATATTGCTAATGAAGGCTAATAATCTTTGATCTTTATATAGTTTTATTTAGGGTTAATTTTAATATAGTTAGTAGTATATAATTCTCTTGAGATAATTATTAAAAGTAAGATATACAAAACATTAGCTGCATTTTTATAGTATTTAGTAGTATAAGTTTGAAAGTTGGTTTTAAGATTTAATTAATAGATTTTAAAGGGTTTAAGTTTTTTAAAAGTCTAACTTATTATTTCATAGTTATTTAGTTTTTAATATTTTGTTACACAGTATATACTATTTTTCTTTTTAAAGATAGTTCTTTTATTTTTAAAGTATTAGTATATTTATATATATTATTTAATAAATTTATATGTTGTTTTATTATTTATAAATTTCTTTTAATTTAATTAATATAAGGGGACTGTTTTCAACTTACTATAGGTTCTACTTATAGTTCTTTATAGGTATGTTAGTCAAATTTATAGTAATAAAAACAGTGCATTTATACTTTTTTTTGCATTATACTATTGTAAGTACTGAAAGATAGTAAGAATGAATTAATTATTTCTATTAGTAGTTATTAATATTTAAGTGTATCTTAATAATTTTAGTTAATTTTTTATTTATTTATTTGGTTTTTATAGGTAGAAGGTAGGTGATAAATAGTAGTTTAAATTAAATTCATAATTATGATTTTAAACCTAAAGTAAACTATATTCTTTATTAAATATAATATTTTAAGTAGATCAGGTATTAGTTAAATATACTTGTTAAAAATATATATAAGCTTTTTTATAGTATTTACTTTAATTTATAATAAATATACGTACTTACTAAATTAAATTATTATAATTGAAATACTATTGTACTATTTTTCAGTCAGTAGTTTTTCTATCATAGTAATAATAACAAATTAAAGGAATAATTAATATGATTTCTTTATATAATTAAAAGAGGTTAAATCTTTTATATATCCTGATATATATTTTAGCTTATTTTTATTATAAACTTTTATAACCCTTAATAGCTCTCCTGAATACTTATTTTATATAATTTATTAAATATAATATTATTGAAGATGCTTTTATATTTTAATAATACTTTAGTATTTATAAATGAGTACTATAAATATTTTAATTATTTATTAGTTATTTATTAAGTATACTAGTACTAATTTATTTATAATGAGGTAAAAAGGTAAAGAAGAATATAAGCCTAGTTCAAATCCTTTTACGATTACTTTAAGTTTTATCTAGAACTATTAATTCTAACTAATTATTTATTATATCTACTCTTTCTATTTTTAATCTTTTTTAAAATAATTAAAAAAGTTAAATTTAAAAAGAAATTTAACTATTAATTTATTATTTATTATGTCTTTATATATAAAATATATATGTTCTATAATCATGTAGATACTATAACTTTATAATTTATTTTAAAAGTATACTTTATCTATATACTTCTTAATAATAGTTATAAGTCTTTTATTACAAATTAGTAATTAAGTCTATTTATTGTTTTTTAAGTAGAAATATACAAGTATAGGTGTTTTTTTATTATATTAATAAAGTCATTAATAATAGTATAGTCTATGTTAGGTTTCTCACTAAATAGTAGATTTATTATATTATAAGTATAGGTTTATTAAAGACTTATTTTTAATTTTTAAATATTATTTTTTTTATTACTCATTTAGTATCCTTATAAAGTCTATAAAATATAAAATATTTTTAGAATATTCTAAAGACTATTAGTAAAAGTTAATAAATTTAAGGAATAACTAAATATTTTAATTATTTTAAAGTATTAATTAGTCCTTAACTATAGTAATCTTTTATTTAATATTTAATAAGATGTATGATAATAAAATCTAAGGTACTACTTTTAAATATAGAATTTAATTTTTTTAGTTTAATAAGGAGTTTAACTTTTTAAAGCGAAGTATTTAAGATAATGGTATTATTTATATTTTTTTTATAGTTTTAAAAATAAAGATATTATTAAAATATATAATTATAAAAATATTAAACTTTTTTTATAATATATAGTTACTTATATTTTAAAATATTATAGGAGTATTAGTAAGTCTCAAGGGTATAATAAGGTATTTAAAGTGTCCTTAGTAAGAGTAAAATACGGTTTTCTACTCCTCCCCTTTTTTAATTTTAATTAAGTTATAAGCTTTTTTAAAGTTAAAAGCTATAAATTAGTTAGCTTTATAAAGTAAATTCTATAGTTTTAAAATAAGTAGTAGTAAATATTAGTTTTTAATAGTAATATTATTAAGTTATTAGTAATTTATATAAAGTTATAGCTTTTTATTTTTTTTAATATAAATAGAATTAAATATTCTATAAGTAATATTAATTTTTTAATATAGTTTTTAGTTAAATATTTATTAATATACTTATTAAGTACTTTTATTTTGTATTAATTTAACTAATAAACTCTATTAAATAATAGTATTTATTCCTCCTTAATAGGGATCTTATAGTTAAAAGTACTATACTTTAGTAGGTTTATTTTTAATATTAAAGTAAATAGCTTTTTATATACTTTATACTCTTTTAGAATAAATAAAAGTTAATCTTTATTAAGGATTAGTTTTCTTTATATTATAATAAGGTCCTTTATATATAACAACCTAGTAACTACTTCCTTAATTTTTAGAAAAGTAATAAATTACAATATATATATTATTAGTATATTATAGTATAGTTTATTTAAAGCTAGTAGTTAACTATATTCTTTAGTAACTAAACCTTTTTTATAGTCCTAATAAAGGTAGCTAGTTTTTTAATTTATTTATAAAGTTTCTTTTTATAGCTATAGTATTCCTAGGATAATGTTTTATTATCTTATATTTATAATATTAAAGTAGTAGTATATCTTTTAGTTATAGTAGCTTAAAGTAAGGGGCGTAGTCTTTTTATTAATAATACCTCTACTATACTATACTCCTTCCCCCTCTATATTATTAAGTAAGTAAGGGTTCTTTTTTTTATTCTATAGTAGTTATAAGTTATTTATAACTTATAGTAATATAAAGTTACTTTAGGCGCTACTATTAATTAAAACTTTAACCTATATTTTATTTACTATAATATTAAAGTAAAGGTGTTTTTTATTTAAACTTGTGTTTGTTACTAAGTAGATAGATCTTACTATAATTACCTATTATAATCTTTTTTTAGTAAACAAGTCTAGTTTTTTAACTATTTTAGCCTCTATTTATTATACGTTTTATCTCTATTAGGGTATTTAACTACTCTTCCTTTTATAAAAGTATCTTTAATACTAATAACTAGTAGTATAAAGCTAGTTCTTTTCTCTTTCTAGAGTTATTTTTTTTAAGTATTTATACTTTAATAATATAATAAACCTAGTACTAGTTAATATAGTATTTTTACTAGTCTATAGTATCGTTATATAAGTACTTTATTAGGAAGTTTGGGTTTAGTTTAAATACTATTTCTTTAGGTCCTTTATATTCACAAATAATCTTTATATTAAGTTTCTAGTTAAAGTAAATATTTTTATATAGAATATCCTTTTTTTTTAAAAAAAATTTTTAAATTAAGCTTTTTAGTAAAATATTCCTAGTATTTATTATAAAGATATTATAACTAAAAAACGTTATAATATTTTTTATATAGTAGTTTTAATTATTTATAGTTTTTTAGTATACTAGTAAGTAGTTATTTATTAGTTTTTTGTAATGAGTATTAGAGTGTATAAGCGTTTAAGGGTATAGATAACCTGTGGTTATTTTAGAAAGAGATCTATACTATAAGGCGCTGCGCTTATTAGAGCGTTATATCTATACTTAGTTACCCTAGTGCCTAAGGCGCGGCTTGCAAGGCTAGAACCTTAGAGGCTTTATCGTAACACACCCCCTAGTAACAGTAACGTTACTATTAACTATATTAAAGCTATATCCCTTACTTCTTTTTTTATTCTAAATACAGATAAATAGAGTATTTAGAGTACTTACTAAAGTTATATAAATAAAATTATATAAAGGAAATATTTTTTATAGTCGTTTTAACTATAAAGAGTATTTATAACTATTGATAAAATTATAGCTACTATCTCTTAAAGTATAGAGTTTTTTTACTAAGTAAACTACAAGTAGTAGAATATATATATTTTTTTAACTACTATTTAAAATCCTCTTTTCTTTTTCTTTAGTATACCTATTTTAATAAATTATAAGTTACTATTTTACTACTCTATACTCTATACACTACTTCTAAAGCGTTTTTATTAATAAAAATATAAAAAAATAAATATTTAAAATACCCCCTAAGTATAAAATAATAAATGAGTATAAGGTAAAGATTACTAAGAGTAAAAAGTGTACTAAGCTTAAGTATAAGTATATAGTATATAGTAGCTTTACTAACTCTACTAACCCCCTTAATACTATTAGTAGTTATAGTTATAATAATAAAAAAAGTAAGGATAATAATAATAAGCACCCACTATCCTAATTAACTACTCCACCTACTATAACCCCTTCCCCCTACAACCCCTTTCCTACTCTAACTCCCTTCTACACCCTATATAAAAAAAGCTATACCCTTATACTATTTAATAAGGATGACCTTAAGTATAACCCCCCTTATAAAGAGTACACTAACTCTAGCCTTAAGGGCTATTCTTCTAGCTACTACCTTATCACTAAAGGCAACACCTAGAACTACTATATACGTTATATTAATAGCTATAAATAGTATACTAACCTATACTAGAACACTATCTCTTAGTATTACTACTTTATTAAAGTATAATTTATAGATATATTACGTTATATAAGTCCCTTTAAGTACTTATAATAGTTTAAGGTTAATTTAGTTAAATTATAAAAGGTTTATAAGGCGCGTAATAATTTCTAAGTAGTACTTAACTTTACTACTATACTCTTTTTTATTAAAAGTAAGGTTAAGGAGGAGGAGGAAGAAAAGAAGCCTAAGTTTAAAAAGGAAGAAAAAGAGAAGGAGTTTAATAAAAAATAAATAAAAAGGAGATTACTAGTATACTTATAAGACGCGCTATACACTAAGTTCGTACTAACGCCGTTATAGGGGGTATTTACCGGCTTATAAATAAACTCTTTACTACCTATAACCATACTTAAGTAATTTAAAAGGGTATTTATTAGCTCCTTATAAAACTAATTAATACCCTTATATATTAAAAGTACTTTCTAGGTTGTTATATCTATTTTTAGTATTTAGGGCTTTTAAACTATAATTACTTTACTTTCTTCTATACACCCAGTAAAGTAGTACGGGCCTTTTGGCCTAATATAATAACGTACTTACGGGCTGTCCTTTTTTCTTTAATTAAGTACTCCTTTTTTTTTATACTATTATAATATATATTAAAGTATTATAAAGGTTAAGGAGTCCTCTAAAGTACTTAAACTTACTTTTTATAAAGTTTTTAGTAAGTCTATTAGTTAGTATTTTATTTATAAGTATATATATAACGTTAAAGGAGTACTTAGTATATTCTTAATAAAGCTATATATTCTAAATATCTATATATCTTAAGTATATAGCTATACACTTTCCTTTACCTACTATAAATTAAATTATTTACTAATCATTATAGTAGACCTTCTAAGTATTTCTAAAGTTAAGATCTATTTTTTTAAAGAGTTATTAAAATACTATTAATTCTTTAGTAGTATACTTAAGCATTAAAAGCTCTACTTTTATTATTAATATAGTAACTATATTCTATTTTCTAGTTTTTTAGTATAGTAGACTACTAAAGAACTTAATAATATATTTATAAAACAATCTTTTTATTTCTTTATTATCTATAAAGAAAGTATCTTCTACTACAAGAAGTGCCTCTATATTACCCCCTATATTACTATAGTATATAGTAAAGTAATATATTAAATATAAGTAGTAGATAACTTGGTTAGTAGCTTTAAAATACACTTAAAAGGGATTTATTAAAAAGTATAAAAGCTATAAAGCAGTAAAGGCAACGTCTAGGTAGATTATAATAGCGGTATAAAGGATTAAACTAATCTTTTTTAAAAAATCCTTAACCTCCTAACACAACGCCTAACCTAGGTTTTTAATAAAGTTAACTATTAGTAGTAGTATAGTTAGGTATGGTATATTAGTAGGGTTATACTTTTTAGCTATTTTATTAATATACGTATTATAGACTAAGAAAATATATTATTTAGACTAGTCTTTAACTACTCTAATACTAAGAAAATACTCTACAGGGCTCTACTCTTTAAGCTTATATACGTTCTTAATACTCTTAATTAACGTTTAAGCGTACTTAGCCTTATTTAAGTAGTGTACTATAAGTATATTATTAATATAGAATATAATAAGGACGCGCCTCTAAGGATCCTAAAAGAGGTATAGCTCTTTATTATAGTGTTTAAAACTAAAGCTATAAAGAGTTTTTAAAACCTCCTTATACTATAAAAAAAGAGTATTATATAGCCTATAAAGTACCTACTTAAGCTTAATATACTTCCCTAGTTAATAAAAGCTATTTAGAAGTTTATAATAAACGAGTAGAGTATTAAAATTAAGCTTTATATTTGAAAAGGCATTTATAATATTAAACTACTAAATATTATAGTTAAACTATACTTTAAGGGATATTAAAAGGTAAAAGGATTATACTGTAAAAGTAGTAGTATAAGTATATTATAATAGATTTATATTTTAAAGGTCTCTTTAAACGTAAATATATACTTTATAGCAGTCAAGAACTCTATTAAGTTTAAACTTATAAATAAAAACCCACTTTAAAAAAAGGAGTTATAATAAGGCCTTTTAATAGTCTAACTCTTACTACGTCCCTATAAATATAAGCTTATAAATTTCCTTATACACCGTATTTATAAAAAGCTCTTAAAGCTTTAAAAAAAGCTTCTTTATTATCTTTTACAACTTTAAAGTACTAATAAAGTCATCCACATAAAAATCACCCTCCTTTATAGTATATTTATAGTTATAGAGTATTATATAGACTATATTTTAAATAATATAGTATAAGTAGGCGTAGTTACGTCCTCTATCCTTAAACACTTTCTACTAATTAAGTATAAACATTATAAAAAAAGTATTACTTAAGTAACTATATAGTATTTTATAAGTATTCTTAACGTATATATAAATAATATAATTTCCTTTTTTAAACTCTAAATTAAGCCCCTTAAAGCACTAGCTACTATATAATAACAAAGCTAGTACGTCTTAAGGCGTTTCTAGAACGTTTAAAGGGATTATATTATTTAAGTCGCCCTTACTAACTAGTTAAGCCTCTTTTTACTAAGTAGTTAAAAGTTTATACTTAATAATTAAAAATCCTAAGTGTTCTATAAAATTTCCTATATATATATAGGCTTAGTTATTTATAAGTTTAACTAGTTTAAAAAGTTCTACTAACTTAGCCTTATCTATTTTAAGTCCTTTAGTATTAACAGTCACTTTATATAACCTTCTACTTCTAAAATATTATAGTATTCATAGTTTAGGGGTAGGATTAAGAGTTAATAGTCCTCTTAAGGGTAATATACTATATTCTTTATATATAGAAATACTACTTAACTTAATAACGTTTTATTAAATAAGTCTAGTAAATTACGTATTAATAAACTTATTATTAACTTCTTTTAAGTTACCCTTAAAGTCTCTTAAAGTCTTATAGACTTTACTTTAAAACTTAAAAAGCTTTTTAAGCTTTAAAATTATAGTCCTTATGATTTTTAAATAAAAAGTATATTTAGTATTATTTTTTAAGTAAAGTTTTATTTTATTAAAAGTAATATTATATATAATAATAACCTACTTAAGTATAAGTACCTAAATTCTATAGAAGTTTACTATTTTAGAAACGTATTCTATAAAGTATTTAATATATACTTTTAGTATAACTTTAAACCATCTCCTTTTAATTTCTATTTCTCTTTTATACTTAAGGTAATAAGTACAGTATTTATAAGTACATAGTTTTTCCTAGTAAGAATATAAGTTATAGTTTATAAAGTAGTTATAAGTTAAAACCTACTACTTAAAATAATATTTAAACTATTTTACTTTAACTTTATTTAAAAAGTACTAAAAACTTAATTAATATAAACTTATATTATAAATATTAATACCTATAAGTACTAATTCTCTTTAAAAGTACTTAAAAAGCCCTACTCCCTCCTTTATATAAATCCCTTAGTTTATACCTTTTTATCTAGTATACTCTCTACCTTCTATAGGCTCTTTAGTATAAACTAGTAGCGTTTTAAACTTAATTCCTTCCTCTTATACCTATATCTAAAACATAATAATACTCTTAATAGTAATTATAGTATACTTATTATCTATATATATTTTATAAATATTAACTCCTTTATATTATTTAATTATTTTTTAAATATCTAAAAAACTTTAAATACTTTAAAATAATCCTTTTTAAAGAAAGTAAAGCTAAAAAGCTTATTAAAGTACTTATTTTTAATAACTAGGAGTTAGTTATTACTGTTATACACGCGTAGGAAGTTAAAAAGGTCCTAGAAGATATAGTAGTACAGTCTACTAGCCTTATTATTAAATACATAATATAGTATTTACTATATTATATATATAACTATATAGTTCTAATACTTTATATAAATTAAACTATAAATCCTTACCCCCTAAGTATAGTATACTAAGTACTTAAAAACTTTATAACTAAAGTAGCCTACTTTAAAGTACTAAAATACTATAGAGTTAATACAGTTATATAGAGGTTAGTAGTTAGAATAGTATTATACGCGTTTAACAAAATAAGTTATATAAACTAAAGTAGTATTACTAATAAATATAAGATATAAATAAAAAAATAGTTTATATTTAAAAAAATAAATATTATTATAGTATTTTAAAGTCTTTACTATAATATTACTTTTTATATTTCTAACTCTAAGTATATAATTATAGCTATAGTACTAAACACCAGCTTTAACTAAAAGTACCTTAGAAATAATATTAATATAGAACCCTTTAATTACTATAACGTTTATAAGTATTAAGTTTAAGATTAAGTTACCCTCTTTATTTATTAATATATTCTATATAATATACTTACTACATCCCAGAATTAAAATTCTATTTATACTAGTATTAACATAGTTATTTAAACTAAAAAGCTTAAACATACCTAACTCTATAAATACTATATAGTTAATAAAATAAATTAAACTATAGTTATTATACATAGTACTCTAAAAAAGTAAATAAATTAATATAATAATTAAAAAAACTAAATATCTAACTATATTAACTTTTAAAAAGGTATTAAGTAAAAGGATAATACTAATAATATCTCCTAAAAATTCCAGCTTACTATCTATAATAGCTAAGGGTTCTTTATTATTACTACCCCATTCTTAATATTACTTCTTAAACTATAAATAAGTTATTTTATTAAACTAACTATACTTAATAATCTTCTTTTTAAAGTCCTTCTACTTTAAATCTATAAAAACTATTTTAATTTTATTAATTTTAACGTTTCAAAAAAACAAAATATACTTAAAGTACCCTATTAGGACTTTACTAAAACATCTATAAGTATAGGCGGGTTATTAATAAAGCGTTCTATAGAGACATTCTTAAATACCAAATAGTAAGTTAGTCTAGCCTATAAGGGTAAAGTAAATAGCTCTACTATAGCCCCCTATTTAACATATTAATTTATCCTTAACCTTTACTAAAAAAAGCTTTTTATATTAATATAATATTAAAAAGTCTTTACTAAATTAAAGCTCCTCTTAAATCCTATTAAACTACTAGTATCCTTAAATAAGGTTATATTAAGTACTAACTACCTTAAAAAGATTTTATACTACTAAAATTCCTTAGACTTTTAAAACACCCCCGTATATAACTTAAAGAAAGTAGTTATACTAGTAGTTATACTACTTTATAGAATTAAAGTTTATATATATAGTATTTTTAAAAATAATATTATATTCCTTCTAAAGTAATATAAGTATAACAAAGTTATTTAAAACGAGTCATACTTTAAACTTATAAATAAAAGCTTAAATTAAATATAATTTCAAAGTAATAAACTTCTAACAAACTAGACTAGTATATAACGGGTCTATAGATAAATATATTTAGCACTAAATACCTCTTAAAGTAACTATAATAACTATATAACGTACTTAATATTATAAAAAGTACTTAATACTATCTATATAGTTTATAGAAATATCTTTTAGTATTTATTTATAAAAGTAACGTAGTAGTACTATAGCCTTTTTATAAATATTTCCTATATTAGAATTAATCTACTTTTTAATCTAGGTTTTAAGGTCTACTTTATATTATTTTCTTATAGTCTCGTTAACCTATATAAGGAATTCGTAGTATATAGAATTAACTAAGTAAATATAGTTTATACTTAGTATGTTAAGAGTATTTAAATTAATATATTCTTAAATACTTTAAAGCTTTATTTAGTATTATAGTTTTTTATAGAATTATAGTTAGTTATATAAAATTTTAAACTCCCTCTAGAGTAACTAACGGCCTACGGACTACGTACTCTAGGAAACCGTCTAGCTACCCACTTTATTAATCTTTTTTATTACAGCACTTGAATTCACCTGCTGTAACGTAGCTTTTATAAATTTAAAGTAATAGGTGTTTTTAATTAATTTCACAAACTACCAATTACACTATTAACGCCGCTAAAACTACTAACACCTTCTATATACTTCTTATACGCCCAACTATCACTATCCTTTTAAACCTATTAAATCTAATCCAAACTATCCCGTTACTTCCCTTAGCTATTATATCCCTCTACAACCAATATGCTATTGTTATAGGCTGCGTAGCTTTAGCTAGTCTAGCTGCTTAGCCCTACTATTATTAGTATCCCCCTTAATATTACTTTATTAAATATACTAATATTAGTTACTTAAAGTGCTATAGATTTAGTAGTTATATCCTTTAGCTAGTTAAAGTATTTATAGTTAGCCTTAGACTATAGGATACCTAAAAGGGTTCCGTTCTATAATCTAAGAATTATTGTATTTATATTAAGTCTATTACTAGTAGTCCAATAGTAGTAAATTATAGTAATAATAAGCTTTTTTTTTATTAAAGAATACGCGCTAGTTGTGGGTTAAATTAATTTTATTAACCCCTTTAGCTATAAAGTACTTATTCTTATTTTTATAACTAGTTAATAACTATAAGGTTATATAATAGTTATTGTTTTAGTTATAAGGACTTAGGGTAGGTAACCTTTTGTTAAATATTATAGTAGGTGGTTTGTTTATTAAAGTACTTTTAGGTTATTGTATGTATATAGAAGACGGGAGGAATTAACAAAGGCCTTGCTTATAGTGCCTTTTTGTTTGATTGTAAATACTACTAGGGCTTGTTAGGCCCTATACATAGTATAATCTAGCTAAAGGTTTATATAAGTAAAGGTTTGTTTTAATATATTTAGTACCGCCTATTAGTGATAGCATCGTTATTATCACTAGTACGTCTACGTCCACATCCACGTCTACCACCACAGGAAGAGTAGGTAAGTGGAAGTGTTAAAGTATGTACGCCCTACTGAGCTCTACTCGAGACCACTTGAGCTAGAGGGGGTCAAACCTACTAGATACACCCTATTAGATACTTCTATTCAATTACACTACTTGAAAATATATGGCCATGATGTATTCTTTTTAGAACAACTTACTAAAATGTCCATATAAAATACTACTTAAAAAAACACAAATATAAAATTTTAAAAATAATTATTAAACTTATTAAAGTATTATAGAGAGTAGTTAAAACGTTTATTATAAAATAGTATAAAGCTTTTAGGGAGCTTAAAAGAAATAAAAAAAAAGGAGCCTAAAGTTTATATATTTTACTTAAGTAGTTAGGGGTAATAAATACTAATTAAAAATAAGTTAGGCTTATAACTATAGTAAGTATTAGGGTATATAATGTAAGCACAGGTATGAGGGTATTGAGGTCGGTATCGAGATTGCCGAATACTTCTATAGTAATATCGGGCTTAATAGAGTTGGTAAAGGAATAGGTTTGGTGCATAATATGCAAATAAAAGAGATAGAAGTATTGTTGTAGTAGTAATAGTGTTGTATTGGTGTTTTGTTGTATTACTTGCTTGCTAAGAAAATAGAAGTCTAGACCCCTGTAGGCTGGGGGGAGCCCTGCCTTTTATAGGCCTAGTGCCTTGCCCTTTGGGCCTAGCTTCTAAGGCACTAGTCCTTTTAGGGTTTAGTACGTTACGTACAGTTTAGCTAAGTGGCTCTAGGCCCTGCGTGTGGTTGGCCGCATTTACTGTGGTTGGCCACGGGCGCTGTGGTCGGCCACGAGGGTTGTGGTTGGCCACGAGCACCCTAGAGGGGTTGATAAGAGACATTTAGAGTGGTTTATTCCACTATTGGTAGTTGACCTAGTAGTTTAGAGTCTAGCTTATTAGAGCTAGAGGCTATAGGTTCAATTCTGCCTTTTGTCTCTTTTTACTTTTATTTTTAGTTCTTTTTAATAGACTAATATCCCCCCTTAAGATGTGTATTAATTTAATTTTATTGCAGATCTTAGCGTTCTTAAGGTGTATTAAAAGACTTCTTTAGTATTAAAAACTTCTATATAAAAACTCTATAAAAACCTTTCTTTTTAGGTAAAAATATTTAGAGTAAAAATAGAAGAAAATATATGTTAACAAGGAAAACCTTCTCTTTTTAATATAATAAGTTATTTATTTTTAACTTATCCTTTAATAGATTTATATTCTTTTTTGTTTTAGTTTCATTTTTAAGAGAAGATAAAAAACCTTTATAGTCTACTATACTTAAAGTAGTTATATAATTATTAAATATTATTTTACCCACAGGCTTAGTTAAAACATCAGCCAGATTATCTTTAGTAGATACGTGGAATAGTGAAGCTTTATTATCAATTATTGCATTTCTTGTAAAGTGATATTTAATATCAATATGCTTAACCTTTTTATGAAATTCAGGATTTTCAGCTAGTTTTTGAGCTGCTTTATTATCTATAAGAATCTTGGGTTTATCTAGACTTTTAAGGTCTAAAGATTCAAATATATAATTATAAGAGTTATATAAATATATAGCTTCTTTAATAGCTTTAGTAAGAGCTATATATTCAGCTTTACAAGTAGATAAAGCTACTGTTTTTTGTTTTATAGTATTCTAACTAATTATATTATAAAATCCTAGGCAAAATAAATAGCCAGTAGTGGATTTTCTATTATTAAAATCTCCAGCCCAATTAGAGTCTAAAAATCCTATTATTTCAAATTTAATAGAGCAGTCGTATAAAATCCCTAGGTTAGGGAATTTATTTAAATATCCCCATAACCAATCTAGAGCAATAAAATGCTCTTTAGAAGGATTACTCATATAACGAGCTAATAACATGACTGTAAAGGCTATATCTGGCCTGGTTTTTAAGGCAGAATATATTAAAGAGCCTATCTCTTGTTGGAATTGTTTTATTTCTTCTTTAGTAGCTTGACCTGTATTTTCCACTAATTTTATATTATTATTTATAGGCGTTAAATGCCTATATAAGTGGGTTTTATTATATTTAACTAGTAGTTTTTTAGTATATTTAGTTTAATATAGAAATAGGGTTTTATTTTCCCTATTTATATCTACTTCAACACCTAAAAAGGTTTCAGGCACCCCTAGTGGTTTTATATTAATCTCTTTAGAGATATTATTAATTATACTATTAGTAATTTTAGGGTTAGGAGTAACAACCAAAAAGTCATCCACATGACAAGCCATAATAGCTTTAACTCCTTTTTTATTAAGTATAAAAATAGCCTTATCATAAGGCGTTATATTAAAGCCTTCCTTTTTAAGTATATCTTTTAAATGCTTATACCACAGTCTAGGACTTTGTTTTAAGCCGTATAAGGCTTTATTTAGTTTATAGACTAATCCTTTATTAGAATCTTTATAATCTTTATTAAAGACTAATTTATTGTTATTATTATTAGAAAAACCAGTAGGTAATTGGACGTATATCTCTTTATCGATATCAGCGTGTATAAACGCACTAGTAACGTCATATTGTTTAATATCCCAATTATTTTGTATAGCTATTAAGAATAATAGTCTATAGGATTTAGGCCTATAGGTAGTACTAAAGGTTTCTAGGTAATCAATACCTATATGTTGATTATAACCCTGTACTACCCAACGAGCCTTATATTTATTAGGTTTTTCAGCTTTAGTATTAATATCATTATTAGCCTTTTTTCTGTAAACCCATCTACCTCCAAGAGGTTTAATAGATTGTGGTTTTTTAATAATACTCTAAGTATTTAATTTAGTTAATATATTTAATTCCTCGTACATAGCTTGGATCCAGTTTTGTAAATCGTTAGATTCTAAAACTTGTTTATATGTAGTAGGTTCATCTAAGTTATTAATACTTAGTATATAAGAGATTTTATCCTTTGAGCTATTAATAGCGGATATTATGTTTAGAGATGGGCAGTCTTTTATTGTAAATAGTGCACATTCTTGATTTTCAACCCATCTATAGCTTTCCCGGATCTCTTTATCCATATAGGGGATTTCTATAGTTAATTTGGAGTTATTATTATTATTATTATTATTATTAGTTTTATTAATATTATTATAATCCAAGTCTATCTCAAAGAAACTATTACTTTGAGATTCTTTTCTGCTTTTAGTTATACTAAATTGTGGATGATTTATTTTATTTAGTATAGATAGTTCTTGATTATTATTATTAGTATCTTTTATAAAGATATTCTCAAATACTTTAACGTCTCTAGACCAAAGAGCTTTATTTTCTTTTAAATCCCATATTCTATAGGCATTATTACCATAGTTAAGAATTATACCCTTTTTAGCTCTATTATCAAGCTTTTTAATATTAGGGTCTTTATTTTTATAGTAACAAATACTCCCCCAGACCCTTATATGATCTAAAGAGGGTTTTGTATTATTCTTAGCTTCATATGGTGTTTTATAAGCTATTGACTTATGTGGGGTTCTATTATATAGATATATAGCTGCTAAAAGAGCTTCTCCCTATAGTTTAAAGTCAACATTAGCGTTTATTAGCATAGCCCTTACTTTATTTATTATATTACGTATTATTCTTTCAATAATACCATTAGGCTCATGCGTATAAGGTGGTTTTATATTATGAGTTATACCATTCTTTATGTATATGGTTTTTATTCTTTTATTATTAAACTCTTTACTACTGTCTGTATCAAATTGATTAATTTTATGCTTATTTTCATTATTTTCAGCTAAGGATTTAAATTCCTCAAAAGCAGTAGAAACCTCTTCAGATTCCTTTGTTTTTAATAATTTACCCTATATAAAACGGGTCTTTTTATTTATAAATAGTATAAACTATCTATAATTATCATATGTTTTAGGTGTAATTGGCCTACATAAGTCTGACGTAATTTTGTATAAGTAAGGGTAGTCTTTTGCGTAATTGCTAGACTTCTTATTCACAGTATTAGTGAATTTTCCTTTTAAATAGGCCTCGCAGGGTAGTTTGTAAAATGCCTCTGCAGCAGCCCTTTTATACGTAATTTTAGTTTGATCCAGAATAGTAAGTAAAGATTGCTGGTTTATATGGCCTAATCGGTTATGCCATAGCTTTATTATATTGATGTTAGGGTCTAGGGTTCGATCCTGACTTTGGGACTCTTTTATAGTGTCTTTTATTATATTAATTACTTCCTTGTTTATATTGAGGTTAAAGAAGTAGAGGTTGTTCCTCTTTATTTCTACTAGAAGGACTTTGTCTTTAATTATATTGTATAGTATAGGCTTATTATAGTAGATTGAGGCTATGCTTATTTTAGCAAGTTTAGCTTAACTTAAGAGATTAATACTTAGTTTAGGTATATAATAAATATCTTTTATAATATAAAGAGTATTATTTATTATAGTAGTTAAATTACCCTTTTTATAAGTAAAAAGACGGTTTACTTTACTCTAATTAACTTTTGTTTTAATAGTTTTAATATTATTAAGTAAAAATAGGTTATTAGTTATATAGATTATTATAGCTAAGTCTAAATAAAATAGTTGTTTTCTTTTATAAGTAGAAGAATTTAAAAGTTCCTTATTTAACTGTTTTATTAAATCACCTAGTGATAGGTTATTAGTTTTAAAATCTATATTAATAGGGGTTTTAAAGGTAATTTTTATATTTTCAAATTCTATATTAGAATCTAAGTTCTTTTTAGTTACTAAGTCAATATTTATTAAGTCTAAAGTAACTATAACTTCTTTTAATAAATTAAAAGAGTTAGAATCGTTATTAATAACTATATTAACTTATTATTTTCTTTTATTCTGTTTTTTAACTCTTCTTTCTTCTTTATCGTTTATAGAAGGGTTGTTTTTTAATATTCTTTTAAACTAATTAGGAGCTTTATTAGAATATAAAAATCCACAAATATTCTCTGTATGGCCGGTTTTCTTGTAGTAGTTACAGTATCAACCCTTAATTTATTTCTAGGGTTTAGTAGTTTTTTTAGACTTAATTTGAGACTTAGAAAATTGTATAGAGTTATTATTACTCTTTCTTTTAGATTTATCTAATAAATTGGCGAATAAAGACTTAATAGTATAGGCTTTTGAGTTTTTTTTTAAAGATTGGGTTATATTAGTTATAAACCCCTTATAAGAGTTATTTAAACTATTTAAAACCCAAGCTATAATTACCTGTTTAGGTAAAACTAGGTTATTTAGAGCTAGATTATCTGTAAGCTTTTTAACTTTATTAAGGTATTCTTTAAGAGTATTAAAGTCTTTAAGAGTAGTATTAAAAAACTCTTTATAAGTAAGAAACTCGTTTGTGAATCCTTTTAGTTAATATAACTTTTTTAAACTTTTCTAAGCTTCTAGAGCTGTTTTAGAGTCTTTTATAACTCTTAAAGGGCCATCTTTGTAAAGAAGTCTTATATAACCTAATATTTTATTATTTGGATCTTTATTCTTATTATCTAGTAGTTTAGTAAAATCTATTACTAGATCTTTACTAACTAGCACCGTATAGAATCTTAGAAACTATACTTAATAATTTAATTATCTTTTTAACTTTAAAATAGTAATTTTATCTATATTTTATAAGTTTAAAGTCTTTTTTATTTAAATAACTAAGACTAAGTAGACTCCTAAAAACCTAAGGGTTGTTTCTTTAAGATAATAAGAGTAAACTACTTATTATATAGCTAACTAAGTAGTTTAAATAGATAGTTAAAACTATAAAGTTCTACTATATCTTTTTTAACTATTTTAGTTGGTTTATTATAGTTAATAGACTTAAAGTCTATAACTTTAGAGTTGTTAATATCGACTCGTAGTAGCTTTTGTTGGTTAAGCTAAATAGTAAGAGTTACTATAATCTTAATTTCTGTATAAGTTGTATTAATTAAATGTTGTTTAAAAATTCGTTCGCTATAGTAGGTATATACGAGGATTTGTTAAGGATTTATTAAGGAAGGTTGAATAATTTAAGGATTTTCTGAAAACTAGGTTTTTTAGTTGCTTAGGGACTTGAATTGCGGGTAATTTATGAGTATTGGTTGTAGTTTTTAGTCTCTTATAGTTGAAATAAAGTTAGTTATTAAATAAGTAGGTCTAAATAGACTTTTATGATTAGTTAGGAAGGTTGGGTTAGTTAATAAGCTGGGCTTATAATCTATAAGTATAGGTATAAGGGTATTGAGGTTAGTATCGAGATTACCGAATACTTCTATAGTAATATTAGGCTTAATAGAGTTGGTAAAGGAATAGGTTTAGTGTATAATATATAAATAAAAGAGATAGAAGTATTGTTATAGTAGTAATAGTATTGTATTGGTGTTTTGTTGTATTACTTACTTGCTAAGAAAATAGAAGTCTAGACCCCTATAGGCTGGGGGGAGCCCTGTCTTTTATAGGCCTAGTGCCTTGCCTTTTAGGCCTAGCTTTTAAGGTACTAGTTCTTTTAGGGTTTAGTACATTACGTATAGTTTAGCTAAGTGGCTCTAGGCCCTGCGTGTGGTTGGCCGCATTTACTGTGGTTGGCCACGGGCGCTGTGGTCGGCCACGAGGGTTGTGGTTGGCCACGAGCACCCTAGAGGGGTTGATAAGAGACATTTAGAGTGGTTTATTCCACTATTGGTAGTTGACCTAGTAGTTTAGAGTCTAGCTTATTAGAGCTAGAGGCTATAGGTTCAATTCTGCCTTTTGTCTCTTTTTACTTTTATTTTTAGTTCTTTTTAATAGACTAATATATAAGTATTTAAGGGTATAAATAATTTATAGTTGTTTTAGGAAGAGATTTATACTATAAAGTGCTGTGCTTGTTAGAGCGTTATATCTATACTTAGTTACCCTAGTACCTAAGGCGCGGCTCGCGAGGCTAGAGCCTTAGAGGCTTTATCACGACATTTTCCTAATAGGGTTAGTTCTATAAAAAATAATTTATTACTTATTATTATTTAAGGGGATGTGTAGTAAGTATTTCTATTCTTTTTTTTATATTAAAGGTTCCTTTTTAGAGTTTAAGTTCTAGGTATTAAGTAGGGCCCTTTAAGTGACTTTGTTCTAAGTATATTATTAAATAATATTATAAAGTTTGTTTAAGCTATAGAGTATATTTAATTTATACCCTGTTTCTTAAGCTATAGATTAAGCTATAATTCTTTTTACTCTTTTTATATTTTCTATATAAAGCTCCTTAAGTATAGGTAGTTTGTCGCGGACTTCTATTTTCTTATTCCTTTAGGTAAGTAGCGTCTAAGTGTGTTCCGCGTAGTCTTTATTAGGTTTTATATCTATAGTATATTAGAGGTCCTTAATTATAGTATTAAGTTTATTAATAATCTATTTATTATTATACTTAATTTCTTTATTACTAAGTATAGTTAAGTTATAGTATACTTAACGCGGATTTATATTATTAAGTTATTCTTTTATCTTCTAAGTAAGTTTTTAGTAGGGTGCGTAATAGGTAACTATAAGGGTTTATTTAGGGATATTAGTAGTATTATAGTTAGACTATTTAGTATCCTTTAAGTACTATCCTAAGTTCTTTTTTCCTTCTTAATAAATTAAGTATTTATTACTATAGTATATTATTTATAATAATTTAGTATAGTTTTTTTAAAGGTAGTATTAAGTTATTTACCTCTTAGAACTAGTTATTATTATTACTTTTTAGCTTAGTAGTAGTTTTTAGTTATATATTCTAGCTTATTATAGTTATAGTACTTAAAAGTACGTCCTTTATTAGGCTTTTATTATTTAGTAGTACTAAGGTCTATAGAGTCTATATAGTATTTATAAGTAGTACTTTATTAGTTATTATTTTATTTTTATTAGTTGTTCTACTAAAGTAGTTATTCTTAGTTATAGTACTAGAATTATTATAGCTACTATTAATATTTTTATTTAAGTTAGTACTAAGTCGTTATTTTCCTTTTTTATAGTATCTTTTTTATAAACGGTTATTAATTTTAATTATAAGTTTAGTATACTAAAAAAAGTCCTTAAGTTAGTTAATTTTAATAAGTTTATTTTTAACTTTATCCTTTAGGCTTTAATAAAATATAAAGATTTTAGATTCTTTAGTAAGGTCTAGTTGCGTACTAATACGTTAGAATTTAGTAGTATAGTAAGTAGTAAACTTAGTTTATTTAAGTAAAGTAAGGTTTTATTTAGTTTATTACTTTTAGTTAGGGTTTTAAAATAGAGTTTAAAGGGCTTATTTAAATCCCTTAAAGGAAGTAAAAATATTCTTAACTTTACTAGTATAGTAGTTTAAAGTTTTAGCTTTAAGGAACTATTTCTAGAATAGTTTAATTTATTAAAGGGCGCGTATATAAAGGAACATAGTAGTATAAATAACACGTTTAGTATTCTTTCTAAAGTTACTATAGTGGAAGTTTTAATAGGTCTTAACCTAAATTAGGAATTCTTTTAGTATTCTAGGGGTTTTATTATAAATAATAAATAAATTAAGCTTAAGTTTTTTATATTTATTATAAATAAGTGTTTTAATAATATTAGTAGTAGTATAGAGGGTTTTGTGTTAGTTCTTAACCTTTTATATATATTTATTAGTTTATTAAACAGCGTTCCAAAGCTTTTCTATTTAACTAGAGTATTTATTAAATATCTTCTAGAGTTACTCAATATCGTAGTAAGCCTATTTAAGCTACTTATTAGTATTATTATTGCTAGATTTATTTTTATTATTGTTTATATATTATTTTCCTAGTTTCTAAGTAAGGTTTTAAGTCTACTTACTAGAGGACTTAGATAAGGTAGGAGTAACCTTAGGTATTTTAACCAAAGATATTATAGGATACTATTTATTAGTATTAAGGGTTAACTTACTAAATAGAAGCTATTAAAATATTATAACTAGCCTTTTAATAGTAAGGTTTGTATTAATAGAAGCTAAGGTTTAATACTAATAATAGTATTAGTAGTTACTAAAGATCTTAAGGGTTTAAGGTATTTAAATAATTAGTTTAAGTATTTAATAAAAGGGTTATAGTAGTTACTACTAAAGGACTAAAAGTATTTAAAGATTAATATAAGGTTAATAGCTAAAGAACTATAAAAGGTAGGACTTAAGGTACTTAAGTCCTAGCTATATATATATATATTTCCTTAAATTACTTCCTTAGTTCCCTAATTTATAGTACTAAATTAAAATATTATCTTTATAATCCTAGGTGTTAGATTAGTTAGGATTAGTAATAAGCCTAACTAATTTAACCTTAGTGTATAGTTCTTCCGTTTTGTATTAGGTATTATACTAATATAAGCTATTATTACCTATTTAACTACTAAGCCCCCTATAGGGTCTCTATTAAAGGTTTATTAACTAATAGGTTGTAATAAAAGAGTATATTAATAATAAAATACTTATTATTATTAAGTAGGTAAAGAAGAAGACGTAGGATGCGTTTAAGGACCTACTGCGTTATTAGCTATACTTTAAGTTAGTAGTTTATAAAAATACTACTAAGAGTAGAGATTACTAGTATTTTTAGTATTAGATTACTTTTAATAAAAAATACTATAAGTTAAAGCTTTTTAATATTAAGGAGTAGTAAAGGGCTCTACTTAAGAAGGAGGCTAACGTTATACTTAGTAAACTATTACTTAGTATTATATTTATAATTAGTAAATATAAGGGTGCTATGGTTAATGTGGCTAGGAATAATTAAAATAAATAAATACTAAATTATAAGGGTATTTAAACAGCTATTTAGACTAATATTTTAACTCCTTTAACCCCTATAGCTACTCCTAGTTAGCTAAGTTAAACCTTAAGTAATGTTATTATAAACTTTTATAGCGCGCTACTAACCTTACCTCTTTTAACTTAGCTATTACTACTAGTATATTAGGGTTAACCTTACTTTACTTTATATAGGTTTATAGCCCTAAATAAGCCCCTATATACTCCCTTACTATAGTAATAAATCCCTATTTAATTGTTATTTCTAGTAGTACTGGATTTACTAACTAAGTACTATAGTTAAGTTAATAACTTTTTTATTTAATTTACTGCTGTATTAAGTAAGTATTTAAATGTTAATAACTGTTTTTTAACGATACTTAGATGGCTAAGTGAATACTACGGTAGTTTTTATTTAATTAAAGGGATTCTTAACTGCTGGTTTAATAAAGAGGGTATTACTCTAGATATTATAAATATTATTAAATTAAATATTAAAACTTTTATTAATAATAGTGTCTTTTACTTATATAGTAGGGAGATATTAATAGTATTTATAGAGTTTATGGGGATTATTAAGTTACTTGATTTTATAGCTTAAAATTAATTATATATATCTAATACTACTACTATAGCCCTTATAGAGTTTTTTACTAAAAAGGAAGCTAAAGAAGATTGTAGGTTGTAAGAGGTATTAGTTAAGGCTAAGAGGGGGTACTAAGGTAAGTAAAATACTATATTACTAGATTAATTACTAATTAAGTTAGTACTTTAATAGTTTCTTACGAGGTCTTCTTCCCCCTTTTTAAGTCTTTTATTTAAAATTTCCTTTCTTATTTAACTACTACTACTAGATTTAAATTAATTTAATATTTATTTATTTAATAAGAGTTAGATATTACTTTAAATAATTCTTAACGGGCTCTTACTATAATCTAGTGGATTATAGTTAAAACTAATTAATATATTAGATAATAGAATATTTCTAAGTTATTTTACTAATTTACTATTTAATAAAAACAATATAGAGTTAGGTTATAAAGAGATTAATAAAGAGGATATTAGTACTTAGTTTAAGTTAAACGATAGGCTATAATAAGTACTATTTATAGCGTTTTTTTTTCTACTTTACCCACTTAACTATAGTATCTTTATAGCTTGCTTAATGCCGGCCTTAACCTATTACTATTGTTTTTTTTTTACTTTACCCGCTTAACTATAGTATCTTTATAGATTAATAATAGCTTTAATTCGTTGTTTATTTTGCTTAATATATTTCTACTTTTTTTACTACTTATGACTTTAGCTATAAATTCATTAAAAATGCCCTTAGTGCTATTGAAATTAATAAACGCGTGGTGGAAGTAACTAGTAATTTATAGTAATCTTTACTCTACCTCTAGGGTATAGTTACATAGAAACTCTATTTAATTATAAATATTCTTATTACTAGTATTATATATATAAAAGTTCTTTTTAATATACTTTTTTAAGTCTTTAAAGTACTTTTTAATAGGGTTAAAGTTAGGTGAGTATAGTAGAAGGTATTTAAGGTATATACTAGCTTCTTTATAAGTAATTTAAATATCCGTCTAGTAGTAAAATAAAGTATTATTTATAATAATTACTAAATAAGGGGTAGGAAACTTTTTATACTTAAGTAATATATAGTAAATAATCTATACTATAAAGTCCTTATTATTTATTACCTCTAGGTATACTAAAAGATTTAATATACCCTTAAGAGTTAGTACTAGTAAGAGTTGTATTTACTAACCCCGTTTTAGTTCTACTAATTTTTATAGTATAAGGCCTTTTAGAGTCTATTCTATTTACCTTTTACTAGTATTTTTATTTATTTCTGACTTATTAACAAAAATTAGTTACTCTAGTTTATACTACTATATATTAAAGCTACTTAAGCCTTTTCTCTAGATTTTATTAAGTAACTATAATATATATTTCTTTATTAGTTTAACCCATCTCTTTAAAATATTAATTAATTATTAATTTATTAATATTAAGATTAAACTACTTAAGTAGGAACTCTTATATTTTATTTAATAATAGATTATTACGATACTTTAATAGTTTAAGTAATTTAGTACAGTACTAAATTTCTATTTTTTAGCTATTTTTATAGAATTTTCTGTATTATTAAACCTTACTAGTAAGGTTATATTAATAGTAGTACATTTAAATTATTTATTAAATATAGTTAGTAGCTTTAGTAATAAAGCTATTATTAAAGTTAAAGAATAAAAGTATTAAATTAATTTTAGTAAACTAGTATATTAAGATATTTAGGGTTATTATAGTATATAGGGTAATATATAGTTTTTAAATAACCTTATAATTGTTTTTAATAGTAGTAGTAGGATGCTAATTAATAGTGGTATTAATAGTGGTATTAATAAAAAGCTACTATATAAAGAAAGTTGGATTTATGGGCAAAATTTGGCGTTTCTATATAGGTAAGCGTTGCCCCACTTTGGGTTTTGGAAGCCGCCGATGCAACGGACTGTACCCTCGAGTGCATCTAAGACCGGCTTTGCACATAAGGCATGCTACTTGGTGTTGGGCAACCATTCTAACCGCTCTTGTAGCTGTCCCTCAATCAGATTCCTAGTTTTGAAGAATAACTATGAGGCGAATTCAGAACTCTTTTACTTCATGCAGCTATTGGCCATATTTTTCTCGTTTTTTATGCGCTCACGAGGTTCGTGCTCTCGCACTTACAAGATTCAAAAACAATTCCGTCCATCATCGTAGATGGGTCACATCTTGTTCAGAGACTTCCCTTTCGAAACTATTGATCAGCATTTAGGGCAAGAAAGAATTGATACTGTGATATCTCACCTCCAGCTCCTTGAGTGACCACCACCACCTCATGTGGTTCGCCATTTCCCTCTTGCAGAGAAAAAGTATAAGCAGAACGAGGCCGCCGGAAGAGTGGGCCTAAGTGTACTTTCAGCAGTGCGACTCACTATTCCGACTGTGGCACCTGCGCTGTCGCGGCGAAGAACGCGGTGCGGAAAGTATGTCATCAAAAACGGTGTACATCAGAAGGCAACCAAGCTAAACTCACTGTGCCGCAACGTACCGCCGCCATCGACCGCCCAGCTCCCCTTCCCCGTCACCACCACGCCCCTCCACTGCGCCGTCCTCTTCCCACGCCTCGAATTCTCGTCTCGCCTCGTCTTCGTCTTCTTTTCTCCTCCAAAATCCATAGACGCTAACTTCTGCTCCTCAAAAATCACCCGAGGCAACTTCAATCGTGCGTCCTAGGAGCCGTCGCGGCGTCGCCCTCCACACCAGTCCGGTGTAAGCCAGGCAACCAGTCCCATCACCGCCATGTCCCAATCACGAAGCCCTCCTCCCGATGAGAGGCCCTCCAAGATGCCTAAACGCAGCCATCAACACTCTCTATTCTCCACGAGGCCCGCTCTCCAGGGCCCCGGCCCCATCGCCTCGCTGCCTTCTTGGCCGCCTGCAGACGAGGCCTTCTTCGACCCCGTCCCCTTCTACCGTGGCCCGGAAATCTACGGCGAGAACGCGTGGCCTCAGGCCCAAGGGCTTGGTCAAATGGACCCAAGCTATCACAAAAGTACCCCATTGGACCTCGAATTCTATGGGCAGCGTCTTGCTGCTCAGGCGCCTACCCCCGCGCTGAGCACAGTCAGCAGCGTGACCTACTCGTCGTCCGGCGTGTCCCAACCTTCCTCGGCCGGCTCCGGGACCTCCCCAACGCAGACGGAGATGCCATACGACTGGCCAGTGCCTAGGTCGAGGAACTGGTCACGTGGGCCGTCGCCGACGCAAAAGACTGAGCGCGCGCAGAGCAGATTCGTGTGTCTAGGGCCGAACTGCGACGAGGCGTTCGATCGGGACACGGATCTCGAGCTCCATTTCGAGACCTTCCACAAGCACAAGTGCAGCTGGGCGGGCTGTGAGCAACTGGGGTTCGCGTCCAAGGACGGATTGGCGTGGCACGTCAAGCTGGAGCACCTCCTCATCTGCCCGGCACCAGGATGCACCGAGAGCTCGTTCCCGAGCAAGAGGATGCTGGAGAGCCACGTAAGGTGTGCTCATCCCAACGCTGGAGAGGGAAAGACGGATGGTGTCAATATCGTTCAAACGCCTTTGGCTCCGGTCACGGTCAGCTCCAGCTCGTCTCAGGGCAGTGCCGTCGTTCGAAAGGATACCACGGAGGACCGGGCCATCAAGCAGGTCCTCTCCGTCGCCGTGTCCAAGAAGAAGTGCCAAGAGCAACTACGAGCAGCCGTCGAGAAGAAGTACAGAAGACAAAACGGTAAGTCTCCCCACTCTATCTGGCCATGCTTTCGCTGACCAAGCAGGACAAGCCGCGCGGGCAGCAGACAGCCCGAGCGACTTCACTCGCGCCCGATGCTCCCGTCTCGTTGAGGGTGCCAGCTTCCCTCTGGTCTGGGAGCATGGCGCGCTTCCCTTTCTCGTCGAGTTCTTACCGAAATGGTGTGGTCCGAACCACGTCGTCAGCGTCACCCGCGGGAAAATGCCAGGGCGCCGCCGCATCTGCATCATGACCAAGGAGAAGCCCTCGCGGGCACGGCGCCTCATCATCGCTGCACACGTCCGAGATCTCCTCCCAGAGTCGTACCGCGATACCGTCTCCTTCGTCTTCTCCACCGGCACCGTCGACCGCCTCGTCTGGGCGCGCGGCCTCGGCAAGGGCATGCACGACGAAGTATGCACGCCCCGGAACCCCTACTACTTCGAGGATCCGCGTATGGGCGACAGCATCGGCATCGCGTCAACCCAGGACTTCGGAGAAAGCATCTCCACACTCGGGCCGTGCCTGATCATCGGTGGCGGGAGCTACTGGCTCGCCAACTTCCACCCCTTCCTCGAAGCATACCAGCACGACGGTCAGATCGCCGTCCAGCACCCCTCCCCCTCCGACCGCGCGGGCTGCATCAACGAGTGCCACGACACGATCCCCGACGGCACTGACTTCGCCCTCGGAAACCTCACGGCGACCTCGGGCCTGGACCTCAAGACGACGCGCATCTCCCACGACCCCTACTGGGCGGACATCGGCAAGGATGCCCCGCTCATCGTGACCGACTGGATCCTCGTTGCCTCCAAGACCCGCCGAGCCAACATACTCCGCCACTTCCCCTCCGAGACCATGCCCCTGATCAAAGAGCTACCCATCAAAAACACCGGTCCGGTCAACCCCGGCGCCTCTGTCGTCTCCACCGGCAGAACATCAGGCCAGCAGCGCGGCCAGATCTGCGAGATACCCGCACACGTCTCCGCCGAGGTTAACGGGACAGGCAAAGCCACCCGCGAGTGGTTCGTCGAGGAGCCCGAGCCCTACGACGACGAAGACGCCTGGATCCGGGGTGGCATTGGCGTGGAAGGAGACAGCGGCGCCGCCATCGTCGATGCCGAGTCCAACGCGCTCGTCGGCCAGCTCTGGGGGCGCAACAAGTACTACGGCTCTGGACCCAGGCTCACCTTCTTCACACCTGTCGACGACCTCTTCGACGACATTCAGGAGCGCTGCAACCAGCAGGGACGCCCGCAGCTGCCCCAGTACCGCGACGAGTCGGACTGCTACCCCGTCTACCCCAACTGCCGCCGGTGCTACGACCGGCGGACGTACCTGGACAGCAGGCGCGGCTCGCGGGAGTCGATGTCAATGATCGGAGACCACGGGGACGTGCCCTCGGTAGGCGGCACCTCGGAGCTGGCGACCCCGAAGGACGCGTCGTGGGGCCGGCACACGGGCGTGGAGGCTGGCTCCTCATTCGCCAGCGCCCCAGACCACTTCATCGGGCTCGGCGGTTTCACCCCGCAGGCCGCCACTCCGGACATCGTGGACCTCAAGAGCCCCTACGCCATGGCCCTGAACGACGAAGACCTCTACGATGAAGGGTTCACGGCCACGGCGAAACGTCCTGCGGCGGCAGCGGTGGAGGAGATGACGGCTCGTAGTTCAAGTCAGGGGGGTGCCAAGAGGCAAAGATTACATTAAGAGTCCCGGGTCACCCGTTCTAGCCCGGCAGCCCGCCCCTGGCCATCTTCTTCGCCCTCTGGTCCCTGCGGTTGTGGTTCGCGCGCGAGCCCTTGCTGGCCTCCTTCCTGCGCCGCGCCGCCTCCGTGTCCTTGTCCCCTGTCGGACCGGCCACGTTGCCCCGTCCACCTCTTCCGCGTCCGCGACCACCGCCGCCTCTTCCCCGGCCCCGTCCGCCACGGAACGAGGAACTTCCGCCATCGGCCTCGGAATCCTCGCTGGCTCGCCACGACGTGGATACCAACTCCGTCTGCGCGCCGGTGAAGGCCGCGGCGCCGTTGTACTTGGCCTCAAGCCGCCTCTTCTGCGCTGGGTTGCGCACGAGCATGACGGCCCAGCCCTCGATGGCCTCGTCTGTCATGCTCGTCTCCTCGCGCAGCTTTCCTCTCGCCTGGCTCCGTCTCGTCTCGGCCTGGCGGTCGAACACGGTCGGGTCGGCCTGGAACGCCTTGAACAGCGTCTCCTCGCTGGAATCGCGGTCCACCTCGTCGTTTGCGGCGTCCACCGTACCTCCAACATCGTCAGCGTCGTACGTGTCGTCGCGCTCGTCGTCGTCCGAGTCGAAGGCCGCGAGGGCCGACAGGATCGCCGCCTTGTTTGGTGCCGCCGACCTGTCTCTGAGGACGTCGTCGGCCGTCTTTTCGGCGTCCTTCTTTCCGAAGTGCAGCTTCGAGACGTCAAGGTCCAGCCTGTCGAGCTCGTCGTCGTCGAAGACGTTGTGGCGCTGCGGAAGCTGCGGCGGCGTCGGGCGGGGCGCGATGTCGTGGCTGAACCTGCGCTCCATCAGGGGGGATCTGTGATATATGTTAGCGATACTAGGATAGATAATGAAACGTATATGGAAACCAACAGTTGCTCGCTGCGGTCCATGTTCGCGAGGTGCGGCGGCAGCGAGTCCTCGAGCAGATGCGCCGTGACAATTTCCGTGTTGTCGCCGTACTCGTCGAACAGCTTCGACACGAACGCGGAGCCCAGGTCCGGGAACAGGTCCTGGATCAGCGCGATCTGGCTCTGCCGGTGTGCGTGCAGCTCCTCCCTCGCCTCCGCCTTCCCGTCCGCGACGCCCTTGCCCTTGTCGACCTTCCTCTTCACCAGACGCTTCGGCCGCGTGATCGCGCCGCCCGGCTTCTTGAACCCTTCCAGCGCGGATATCCTCGTCCTAAGCGCCGTCGACGCCGCGCCCTTCTCCTCCGCCTTTTTCAGCAGCTGTCGAAGCACGGGCGTCGCGGTGACGAGCTCCGCCACGAGCGAGTCGTTCGCGTTCAGGGGTCCGGAGCGGTGCGCCTCGGCTGCCGATTTCAGCGAGAAGAGCACGTCCGCCAGCGCGCCCATCCGCCCCGCCTCCGCGACCCCGACCAGGCATAGATAGGAAGTTGCGATGATGACTTTTCGTAAAGGCGGGTTCGTGATCTTGAAGGCCGAGACGAGGGCGTCGAGGAAATCCGACCCGGCGAGGAAGAAGGCCGCCGCGTGCGGCGAGGCGTGGAGGAGGTGGTTCAGGCTCGCGAGGCGGGCCTCGAGGGCGCGGAGGTCTGCTTTCAGGCCTGCTTCGAGGGATTTCGTCAGGGACTTCTTGAGGGCGAGGAGGGATGCTTCGAGGGGTGCGGCGTGGGAGGAGAATGCTTTCGATAGCGTTGCTGGCGCGTTCTTGCGGTAGAGCTTGCTGAAGGAGCAGAGGAAGGGCGCTGCTGCGAGCTGCGTCGGCGGCGGAGACGTGGGTGATGTGAGGAGGCGGGCTGTGAGGTTGTAGACTGCCCGGAGGAGGGGTTTGGCGTTCGTGCCGAGGGGGGCAGGTCCCGTTTCGGCGATCGAGGGGATGAATGTTGAGAGGAAGGATGTTAGCGGGGAGGCGGTCTCGTCTTTAGGCGATGCGGCTTTCGAGAGCTGGTCGTCGGGCAGGGCGAGGTGGGCGTTTGCGAGGGTCGTCCAGGCTGTCGTCAGGGCGTCCCAGTCTGCGGGCGTGAGGTGGGAGTGCCATGACGATGGGGGGAAGGGCGCGAAGGGGGGTAGGTGGGCCATCTTTCCCTCCTGTTCAGGCTCTGGACTTCGTTTGCTTGGGATGTGGAACGAATGTGGTCTCTGAAAAGAGCGTGTGTGAAAAGACAGGGCCCTTTCGTGGTTGTTCTTATTGCGTCCCGTTGGACGTTCAGCGAGCTGACGGCTTGTCGTTCGCCGGATGATTCATGGTCGCCGCCTGCCGCAGCTGGAGCTTTGGGCGGTGGAGCTCGAATGCGGAAGTGGGGTGGAGGAGGGGCAGGTCGGCGGTACGTATCGTGATGAGTCATCAACCAAATCTCTACGCTAGGCCCGTTAAGGATCAGTGTGCCTGTCGGTTAAGCCCTACCGAAACCCCACGGGAGTAAAAAAAAAGTTCGCGATCGCAATTCCCAGCCCCGGCCCTCTTTCTCCAGCTTCCGAAAGCCAGCCTTCATCACTTTGCCGCAACCCAGCCGTTCGAGTCGTGAAGGATCAATCTCTCTCTCCCGCCAATTCATCCAACCCATTACCGGTTCAATCAACCCCCTCAACAACAGCAGCCAAGATGTCTTACAACAAGGACAAGGAGTTCGGCGAGGCGCCCAAGACTCACAAGATCCGCATCACCCTCTCCTCCCGCAAGGTCCAGTCCCTCGAGAAGGTCTCCGCCGAGCTCATCGAGCGCGCCAAGTCCAAGGACCTCCGCGTCTCCGGCCCCGTCCGCCTGCCCACCAAGACCCTCAAGATCACCACCCGCAAGACCCCCTGCGGTGAGGGTTCCAAGACCTGGGACTGCTACGAGATGCGCATCCACAAGCGCCTGATTGAGTACGTCGAATCTTTGAAGGAACCGGATGGATGAAATGGACGCTGACAGAGAAAAATAGCCTCAACGCCCCCACCGAGATCGTCAAGCAGATCATCGTCAACATCGAGGCCGGTGTCGAGGTCGAGGTCACCATTGCCGCTTAAGTGCGGTTTGGTCTCCAAAAGACTTCTGTTGTTGAAAACTGGGGAACACGGTGATGGGCTCTTTTGGCTTGGGAATTCCGCGTCGGCTGCTGTGAGGGCTTCGCCGGAAGGCTTTGCCTGGGAGCATGTCCGGCCCGGACGAGTTATGAGGTCTAGATACCCCCTGGAATCAAAATAAACAAAAAGACCCCATCATACAGTACTTGTCAACCGTGAATATTCAAATGTGAATGTCTTGAAAGGTATAAAATGATGCCGAGCATCGATGAATTACGGCCCCAGCCGCTTGATAAAATGGCACCGAGCGAATTATACTAAAACACGCCTGATCAGCGCTCCATCCATCCATCTCCGTTTTGTAGTTTATCCTATACTGTAAACGCCGTGCAATGCCTCCTATACGTGGTACAATGGGCGAACCCCCTCCCCCTTTCCTGCTCCTAGCAACCCAGGCCTGAGGGCTGACTACATATCCCAGAGGCAGAACTCGCGCTTCGGCGGCAGCTCCGGCATGACCCCGCCGTCGAACGTGCCCGTCTCCGCAAAGGCCATCCACTGGCGCCGCGACGCGTCGTCGTACGACCCGTCCGGCAGCTCCGTGTCCTTGTAGTAGTTGGGCGGCCCGTCGGGGAACCATATCCTCGACCAGGACCCGTTGAACGCCCGGATTCCCGGGAGGTTGTCCTTGTAGGCGACGGGCTTGCCCTTCCACGTCGCCAGGCGCCCGTCTATGCCCTTGGTGCTCGACACGGGCGGGTGCTGCTTCGCGCTGCCCGGGGGGTACGGCCCGCTTTCTGACGTTGCTGCTTGTTGGGCGGCTGGCGCAGCGGGTTGTGCCGCGGGCTGTGTGCCGAAGGGGTTTCCTTGTGCCGCGCCGCCCAGGGCGGAAGTCTGGCCGAAGGCCGACGGCTTGGCTTGCCCTCCGAACGGGTTGGCTGGAGCCTGGAATGCCGGAGCGGGCTGGCCAAAGGTGTTCGTGGGTTGGGCGTCCATGCCTGTGGTCGGCTGGGCGTCGGGCTTCGCGCCGAAGGGGTTGTTCGCGGCTGCTGGTTGAGCAGGCTGGCCGAATGGATTGTTCGCCGCTGCCGGCTGGGCGGGCTGGCCGAATGCACCGGGAGCTGCGGCCTGAGCCGGCTGACCGAACGGGTTGCCTGCCGCAGGCTGCGCGGGTTGTCCAAAGGCGCCCTGCGTCGGTTGCGCCGGCGCGCCGAAGGGACTCTGGTTCGTGGCGGCGTTTTGTGCTGTCTGCCCGAAAGCGCCGGAGGTGGCATTGTTCCCTGCCGTCTGGCCGAACGGACTTCCGTTCGTGTTCGCTCCGCCTGCGTTGGAGAAGGGACTCGGCCCGCTCGCGCCGCCGCCAAAGGGGTTCGCCTTCTGTCCCAAGGCGCTCGCCTGACCGAACGCGCTCCCGGACGCGGCGGGCTGTGCCGGCTGGCCGAAAGCAGGCGCGCCGAAAGGATTGGGCTTCGCGCCTAGTGCCGACGCCTGGCCGAACGCTGATGCTGTCGATCCAAGCGCGCTGGGCTGGCCAAAGGCAGACCCTGGCTGCGACGGCTTGCCAAAGGCCGAAGTCTGGCCCTGGGCGCCGGCGCCAAAGGCCGACGTGGGTTGCGACGGCTGGCCAAAGGCTGGAGTAGTCTGTGCTGGCTGTCCAAAGGCGGATGTTGTTTGTGCTGGCTGGCCGAATGCCGACGTTGGCTGAGAGGGCTGGCCGAAGGCGCTCCCGGTCGCACCAGGTTGTGCCGGCTGACCGAAGGCTGGTGCACCGAAGGGGCTCTGCTTCTGCCCCAGGGCGCTCGCCTGACCAAAAGCACTACCAGTTGCCGCCGCGCCGCTGCCGAAGGCTGATGGTTGCTGGCCGCCTGAAGAAAAGGGATTCGCAGTATTCGAGGAAGAGTTGGACGAGAACGGGTTCTGTTGGCCCAGTGACGACCCCCCGGTCCGTCTTCCAACCGCAAACTCCCCGGTCGTGCCGCCCGGCTGGGTGCCCTGCTTGCAAATGTCGATACGGTTCGGGTGCTTCTGCTCGGCGGAGATGATGAACTGGATGGCGCCGTCCAGGTTGCCGAGCGCCGTCTTCATCTGCTGCTGCGCCTGCTGGTACAGCTCTTGGGCTTGGTTGAGCTAGCAGTGCTTCGTCAGCCGACCGTCTCGAATACTCCCTCTGTGAGACCTACCGCTTGTTGCGGGTTGCCCGCCGCCACCGCCATGAGGTGGTGAAGCCGCATCTCCTCAAAGCTCTGCTCGCGCATCGGGCCGCCAAAGAGCTGCTCTGGGGCGTCCCTGCCGGGGCCGTAGGCGGAGAAGATCCATTGCGGTTGCTCAGAGGTCAGGTCCTTTTCGATCGTCTCTTTCGACAGGAGGTACGGGAGGGCTGTTTGTAAGTCAGTAATCGAGAAGCCGTGCTTGGACCTCGGTGGGTTCTCGATGTTGGAGGACGAACTGTCGTTGTTGCCGCGGTTGAATCCGCCGCCCGAGTTGCCGCCGAATGCGGCAAACCGGTTATTTGATTGGCCTCGACTGGGATGCTCGAATCGACAGTTTTCTGCAGCGAAGAACGTTAGCTGGGCTTCAGCAGCAAAACCCGAGGAGGCGCAATCGCGACGTACGTCCAAACTTGCAGGTCCCCTGCTCGAAGAACTTGCAGACCACCATCGCTGCTGTGGGGGTCGGGCTCGGTCACGATGTTGATATTTGGTTGGTCGGAGTCTAGGTCATTTCGCTGGTTTCTCTGGTTTCGCTGAAATTGATGCAAGGTAGGACTGTCGAGGGAGGTGTCAATGGGTGATAATCATGGGTTGCGCAGATTGGGAAGAATTGGCTTTCACCTGAAGTTCAGCCTTTCGCAGCCTTGCCGGTGCAGACTTTAGCGCCTTGTGGCTGGCCAATGAGACCCACGGTGTGGTAGTTGCACATCTTCGAGCATCCACACTGTACGCTTCCGCCTTCCCAAGTCGCAGGCAATACCAGAACCATCAGAACCCACGACCAACATCCAACAGTTTCCTGCGAGTCTGCAACGAATCTTTCCTTCGACTTTCTTCATCTTCGGTTTCTATTCGCAACAACGCAACAAAACCTCTGGCGTGAACCCTCACTTTGGCCTTCGTCGAAATTACCCAATTTATTTTTAACAAGATCGGCGCCCAGTCCCAGGCAACAAGTTCAGAACTTCAAGTGATCACGATCGAAACCAGACTTTTTCAACATTCCATTTTTACGGAGGCAAGCATTTCACAAAAGGGCACAAACTGCATAATCTGACTCCAAATAGAATTCTGGTTTTATTCAAAAACTCAACTGCTACAGACTACGGCCATCGCCCAAAGTCTAAGCAAGGGTGCCGGCGACCATGGGCTTCAGCTGCTTCTCGACGTACTCGGGGTTCCTCCAGTCGGACCAGTCGACGTTCAGCAGGCCCCAGGACTCGTCAAAGTTCTGCGTTCCCTGGCGGGTGTAGTAGCTGCCGACCAGCACCCAGATGAACCAGCTCGCCTTGTATTCGGGCAGGGCCTCGGCCAGGCACGAGGCGTACGTGTTCTGCCAGGTGGCGTCGTTCATGTTGAAGCCAAACTCGGTCAGCGCCACGGGGAACACGTTGACGGTCGCCGGGTCGCTCTCGTTCATGGCCTGGAACCCGCGGTTGTACAGGTTGTACCGCAGCGACGAGCAGCTGCCGATGCTGCCCTCGTAGTTGTGGATCTCGAGCACGAGCTTGTCGGCGTACCCCTCAAAGTCGGCGAGGTCGAACGTCTCGGTGCCCGGGGTCAGGGCGGTGCCGCGGAAGACGGGAGCGACGGTCGTGTCGTAGTTGAGGCCGGAGAGGTAGATGAGCACGTCCGGGTTGGCGGCGTTGACGGCGTCGGTGCCCTGCTGGATGTACTTGTACCAGTCCTGCCAGTGGTACGAGGCGGCGACGAGGTCCGGGTTGTCTGAGGCCTCGCGGAGCTCGTTGCGGAGCGACATGGCCACGAGAGCCGTCCAGGACTTGCCGTGCTCGGCCATGTACGCCAGACCGCGCACCCAGTTGGCCGCGTCGAACTCGCGGTCACCCCACCATGTGTTACCGTCGTTGCCGGAGCAGCACCACTTGCCCTTGGACATGTGGTTGTCGAGGAGGATGTAGATTTCCTGCTTGGCGCATTCGGCGGCGATGGCGTCGTACACCTTCAAGGGGTCAGCCGATGTGGACAATATGCCTACAAGGGACGTGTGCTTACCTCGAGACGGGTAGTCTCCTCCGTAAAGGAAGGGTTGTTGGCAAGGACCTGGGCAAGCACGGCGGTGCCGTTGGCCTCGCCGAGACCCTCGACGAACGCAGTCTTGAGGTCAATGTCCTTGCCGTCGTTGGCGTAGATCTGGTCGACCAGCTCGATGGCAAAGGTCAGGCGGATGGCGTTCATGCCAATGCTCTTGATCTTGGAGACGACGCCCTCGATGGACTGGTACTGCAGGCCCTCGGGGACCATGACCTCGCCGTGGCCGGGCCAGTTGGTGCCGGCAAAGGTGACGGTGTTACCGGCGGCGTCCTGGGCCCAGCGGCCGTTGGTGACGAGGGGGCCATTGGGCCAGCTGCCCTGCCTCTTCTGGGGGAGGGCGGCGCAGAGGCCGGCCAAAGCGACGAGCGAGGTGAAGAACTTCATTTTCGGGGCCTTGGACAGTGGAAAGACGCGCCCGAGAGGTTGTCGCGACAGAAGAACAGCGTGTTATCCCGCGGTACCCTCTGCCTCTTATATCGGCATCACTCCCTCCTCAATGCCGCGTCAATGGACGAAATCCCGCCTCCTCACGGACCGAGAGCGGGACCTGCCTTTCCCCTCCAGGAACCGTCACTGACATCACGAGCATTGGCACGGCTTTCCTCTGGGGTCATGATGTCTTGGCTGCCATTGCCATGAGTCGTCAACCATGGCTCGTCGCCCGCAGCGGGGCATCCCTCGGACGGTTCGTCAAGCCACCGACAGACGACGGGGCCTCGGGGATAGCTTCGCCCGAGACGACGAGCCGCGGTCAGGAACCAGAAAGGCACAAGCAAGGTTGTGACGACAACTCTGATGATGCGCTCTGCTCGTCCCGCCCCCGCATTGCTTGTCGAATCTGCCGACGAGGGGAGCGCCCAGGTTTTCCCCACATGTCGACCGACCCCCTTACCCCATCCCCGCGCAGCGGACGAAGCTCCCCGAATCGGCTTCGTCGCGATCACAAGATGAGCAGCTGGGGTTGCAACGGAGTGGAGAGGCGGCAATGGACGGCTCCGCGATCCCCGCGGTGGTTTCTTGAGGGGAAGAAACAAACCAAAAAGAAGCTACACCACAAGAATAACGCCGGTCTTTGCCGGCGGGCAACACCGGGGCCGCGTGCCTGACAGGGAAGTGCCCGCCGCCGATCCAAAGAGCCGAGCCGAAAGTGGCAGTTGGGGAATGCACACGAACAGGAACAGGGGCTTCTGAATGGTGCGCAAGTTCGGACGGACAAACTCGCGCGATGATTGAAGAGGACAAGATCCACACATCACATTCCTTGGAATCGCCTTGGAAATGCGTTCACTAATCTGTTTTTATCATTCCGCTAACCGCTGACATGTGCAAGCATTCAAATCATGGCGCGTCGTCTGTCAATGACGAAAGGCTGCATGCACTCCTCATATGCGCGACTCGGCGTCGCAAACACCAAAACCGATCCTCACGATGCTCTCGAAACCCCAGCCTCAATTGCGTCGACTCACGCCCTCGCGCGGAACTCCACCATCGGCCCGTCCTTCATACTCGTAAACGTGTCGTACAGCTGGAACTCAGACACCCTCCTCCGTCCCTCCTCGAGCTCCGCCCTGCCCTCGGCCGGATCGAACACACCCACCGCCTTGCGCATGTCGTACAAGAACAGCGTGCGCGCCAGCGCCGTCGACATCTCGGCGTACGCCAGACCCTTGCCAATACACCCGCGCGCGCCGATGGAGAAGGGGCAGAAGGCGCTCTGCGCCCGCGCCGTGTCCTGCTCCGTCGTCTGCATACCGCTGACGGGGTTGGTCGCGCCCACGATCCAGCGCTCGGGCACGTACGAGTACGCCGCCGGGTAGTACGCCTCGTTGTGGTGGATCGTGTAGTGCGGCGTGCCGACGACGGTGCCGGCGGGCACGTGGGCGCCGTCGATGGTCATGCCGCCGGCGAGCACCTCGCGCGGGAGCAGGCCGCCGACGGAGGGCGAGAGGCGCATCGCCTCGTCGATGCAGGCGCGCAGGTAGCTGCACGTGTTGAGCGTCGCGCCCTGCCGGATCTCCTCGACGTCGGCGAACTTGCCCCGGACCTCGGCCGTCGCCTTTTCGAGCGCCTGCGGGTTGCGAACGAGGTAGAAGATGGTGGCCGCCATGGCGGTGGACGTGGTGTCAGAGCCGGCGATGATGCTGATCGGTCAGTATATACGTTTCCTGCTAGGTGTCTGACAAGGGACTCACAGAAGGTTCGACTCGCCCCAGAGCTCAGGCGTCGAGAAGCCCTGTCCCGTCTCCGGGTCGCGCGCCTTGAGGAGGTAGTAAAAGAAGTCGCGCCGGTCGGTATCCTCGCCCATCTTCGTCCGGTCCGTCAGCTGCGCCTTGCTGTACGCCATGTACCTTGCACGACCGGCCGCGATGGTAGGGAACAACAGTTTATCGAGCTTGAGCTTGTCGACAATGGGCATCGTGCCGCACAGCAAGTGACGCTTCGTCGCAGCAGCAATCAAGTCCAGCGCGAAGCGGTTGTCGGGGGCCTCGAGCATGTGGAACGCCTTGCCGAACGACAGGTCGCCCAGGATGTCCATGGCGAGGTAGTTGCACCAGTCGGCCATGTTCTTGGGCGTCGACCACCCCTTTGATTCACTGCCGCCGCCCCGGCCGATCTCCGTCGTGAAGGAGCGCACGTTGCCGATGATGTACCGCTCCATCTCCTTCATGGCGCTGTCGGAGAAGCCGTGCGCCAGGACGCGGCGCTTGCGCGCGTGGACGTCCTTGTCGCGCGCGTTGTGCGTGTTGGGCGCCGGGTGGACGAAGGCGTTGTAGAACTCGGCCTTGCGGACGTTGGAGCGGAAGCCGTAGATCTCCTTGAGGGAGGTGGCCGAGTTGAATGAGAGCGAGTTGGGGCCGAAGCGCACGATCTTGCCTGTGGGTTGTCAGCGTTCCGTCAAGCTCGACATATGAGTGAGGGGGGTAAGTACCATATTCGCTGTGAAGCTTGTAAAAGTCGAGATGTCTGTCGCCATTCCACGCGTGGTAGAGCTGGTAGCCGTCCGTGACCTTGGCCAGGAGGGGACCTGGGTATCTGGCGAGCGGGTGGAAGAAGATGCGGTAGACGACGATGCCGGCGATCTGGTGACTGTTAGCTCTACGGTCCCCTTCCTTGTTTCCAGCAGCAGTGACTCACGTAAATGACACCTCCCAGGGCAGCGACGCCCAGCCAGAGGGCGATGTGATTCGTCTCCATGGTCACGTCTCTTCACGATGTGTATGAAATCCGAGCCGCGATACGTGAAAGAGGGAAGAGAGAGAGGGTCACGGGGGCGAGAGAAGGACCGTGGGCTACGCGTTCATATAACGAAAAGCCACGCACTCAATCCGTCATTCCGCCGTTCTTCCCGAGAGGCGTACGCATTGACTTGCGATCGATCTTTTTTTAAAAAGTAGGTGAGTAGGGTAGGGCACCTGAGAAGGGGAAGCTCTTACGCAACCGGGACTGCCATCGGCTCTGAGTACCGTCGAAAGCCGATGGTCCCCAAACTTCAGCTATATCGTGCCCCTGACCTTGCCGTTTTGGAGGAGGGGGGGAAGGTCTCGGACGCGGCTAATCGCGGGGGGTGAACTACACTAAGCTGCAAGGTATGGGTGGAAGACCGCGGGTAGCCATGTTTACCCCAACCCAAGAGATCTGAGATTCATCCTTCGATGAGGTGACCAATCCGGCGGCACCCTGTCTACTCTTCGGTGACAATCTAATCCTTAGGTGGGAAATCTCAGTCGAGCACATGGTGGAAGAGTGTCATTCTGCGACAGCGAAGCGCGATAGGAAGAGCGGCAATTCGCAATAGCCACAACAGCAGCAACAATAGCAACAGATGAGAAGTTCCTAGCTGCGGGTAGCACGTATACTCGGGAGAGCCCAAGGACAAGACGGACTGGAGTGTGAGAGAGCTCTACTAGAAAGGATTAGCTGGCGCCGGACAGGACACACGCAGGAGTCGCATAACCCGCGTCATTCTGACAGGATTCTTTGTGCAACCCCCGCATTTTCGCGGTTTCGTAAGTTGGGCATGTGAGCCAACGAGAGACGGTGTGATTACACACTTACCCCCTGCTTTCTGGGGTCAAGCTTCTCATTTTTTTTCTTTGCGTGTTGGAGAATTTGGAGCTATTCAAAGCCGATTTGTCGGGTTTCGGCTTTGGAGAAAGATGTGCGGAGATGGAGGGAAGGAATTCCGCCTTGGGTCCGCTCGTTTTGCGACGGCTCTTTGCTGCTTATGCATGGGATTGTGTCAAGTTGTGTGTCTCGTGCGAGCTGGCATACTTGGAATGACGTATTGGCGACATCTGCCAACTCTCGATGGATTCTTATCCCTCGGATCTCACGGATTGGACATTCAACCACCACGGTTCATTGGCGATAATGCCCGGCCGAATGAGGCAGGTGGTAAGTCGACCAAACTCCGAGTGACATTCATTGGCAGCGAAGCCATCGAGATTGTACAAAGGCCCGCGGTATCTGGCAGTCAGTAAGCAACACACACATTCCACCCAGCCCAATGACCAATGGCCAGCTGATCAATTCCATGGGCTGCCGTCGCTTACTGCGCTCGCAACCGAGGACGGCAGGTGCAGATCGGACTTCCGCGCGGGTATCTGGCTCTCCCCGTGGGGTGGGTCCCCCGGGGTTTGCTCCGGAGTGGGTCCGCGTCGGCTTCTTCGGGTCTGCTTCGGGTTTACTCATCGGCTTTGCTCCGCCGGCTTTAGATACTATTCTACTTTTACGGTGTTTGGATCTTCATTATGTTCATTCAGACTCCGGCCCTCTCCCTCAGATTTCGGCCGTTGCACTTCATCAGGCTGAGGCGGCTTTTGCTCTCGAGACTCGTCGGGGAGCCGCGAGTCGGCGGCCGTGTCCGCGGTGTTGGAAACCTCGTCGGCCCTTTCAGAAGTCAACTTCCTCTTCCGCCATTTGACCCACAGCATAGCCCCAATGCACGGCAGAAGCACAAACGTCGTCACGAGCCCCATGATCAGCCTGCCCGGGTCCGCGTAGAACTCATCGTCGATGTGCTCGATGGACCACGGATAGCACTCCGACTTGACGACGATGAATATCCCGAGCCCGACGTACAGAAAGGGCACCACTTTCTGGGCGTACTTATCGGCCAGGCGCAGCAGGTGCCGCTGCTTCATGACTAAGAATGCCACCAGGCACCACAACCCCAGCAGGATGTAGAATACCACGGCGTACACGGCAATCTCGGCGCCCTTGGCCTGCGAGAAGAGAGGGATGTAGGTGCCGATGTTGTCGGCGCCGTTCATGACCGTGACCGAGGCGACTGTTAAGATGGTCTTCCACAGGCCGGCGGCGCGCAACCCACTCGTCGCTCCGGTTTCTTCTTCATCTTCATCTTCCTCCTCCGGGGCGGGAAAGAACAGCGCGAGCAGCCACCAGACCCCGAGCAGAATCGGCAGGAGACCGAGGAAGCCGATGGGCTCCGCGGGAAGCACCAGCGACGCGCCGAACCCGATCATGCTGACCCTCACGATGACCGTGAACCCCACATACCGGCCGATCGTGATCCGGAGCGGCGTGATGGACGGGTTGGTGGCCGACTGGGCGAAGAACGTGACCAGGACGAACACGTCGTTGATGTTGGTGACGGCGAAGGAGCCGCAGGCTGTTCCTACCGTCTTACCGAAGTCCATTTCGTCGTCGTCGGAGCAAATTTGGGGCAGATATTCGATCTCGGCTGGACGCAAGGGTCGGTTGGTCGGAATGTAGAAGCCGAAGGGATGCCGCTTGGTTCCATGGATTGGATGGTGAGCCTCACGCCGGTGGATTGATGCCTTTGTGAAACGGTAGATAGTCGTGTGCTAATCTGTTTGTGCCAAGATAGTAAGCGTCAGACGATCAGGAACACTAGATACAGAATGGGATTGTTGGTGATTTATAGCAAATAGTTGATTACGCGTCTTGTAGCATCCAGCGTGATTTCCCCCTATCAAGCCAGACGCATCCAGCGGGCCCACCCGGGGCCGAGAGGACGGCAACCAACGCACTTGGCGCGGTAATTTCGTTAATCCGGAGGTGGTCTCGGCGCGCCGCTCTGGTAGCCGAGATCCGCCGCCTGGGCCGTGCCGGACCACCAACGAGATGGCCGATCACCAACCGCCCCGAAGCAACCGATAGTGACCAGTGATATCGCAGGGACCCCCCGGGCATACCCCAGGATCGGCTGTTGGCTTCTTCGGGTTTGGTTGACTTTACTCCGCGGGTTTACTTATTATCTTTAGAGGTGTATCATGGACGACGACAACGATGCAACGCTCCAGACGGCGAGGACAGTGACGCACGACAGCGAACTTGGTGAAATCAGGAGCAGTAGTGATGAATGGTAGCAGTGGCATCATACACGACATCAAGACCCGGACCCCACCCATCTCCCGCCCCGGAGATAGAACCATCCTCCAGAGGCCCCCTTGCACCGTTTGGAGCCCGTTGGAAGAACTTCTACGACCGAACCATCCGGTTCGACCCCGAGATCCAGAAGCTTTTTTCTCATCGGGAAGCTGCCGCGTATGCCTGCGCGGGGGAGGCCGCTCGGGCCGATCGTGGCGCGCGTCAACAAGGTCTCCCCGCTCTCGTACCTCCAGTTCAAGTCGACGAGATCTCGCCCCAGCATGAAGTCCAACACTCCCTCCGCACCGCCGGTCACGGCCCCAAGTAGAACGGCCTGGTTGGCATATCTGACGTCGTCGCCTTTAACTTCTTCGAGCAACACCTTTATGGTTTCCACGTACCCGATCTGTGTCTGCGGGTGCCAGGTCCAGAAATCCGAGTCCTTCCTGCTCACCTCCCGAATAGCAGCTTTGAGGGGTCTTTCCCCGCCAGAGTCCCTTTGGTTGGCATCCATGCCCAAGCCCCTCACCAGGTACCGCACAACCTCGTGGTGGCCCTCCTTTGCCGCTGCGAATAGTGCCGTCCGCCCAGCCTTGTCCTCGTCTTCGGGGTCAGCACCATGGGCCAGTAGCGTCTCGAGTACCTCGAGATTCCCGTGGAAGGCAGAGTACCATAGAGCCGTTCTTCCTTCGGCATTCCGGGCCCCAACGCCCAGCGTCCTGCGGCCAGAGACCGCCTGGGAAGATGTGCCGTCGAATTCCAGGAGGCACCGCACCACGTCGGCATCGGCGCTGTCCGCCTTGACCGTGAAGAGTAGCGGCGGCTCTCCAGCTCTGTTTTCGGCGCCCAGATCGACCCCACATTGCAACGGCGTTTCGAGCCCTCCGTGTGGAGACAGAGGTCCCGGCACCGGGGTCTGCCGTGGTCCGCCGAGACGCAGCAGTGCTCTAACGATCGGACGGCTCCCCGATCTCCGTCGCGAGGCAACGGATAGCAGAGGGTCGCGGCCATCACTCGCAACCTCTGCGCGTACTTCTTCCCGCGCGCAGAAGTCGAGAAAGCAGTGGACCAATGTCGCCGAGCCCACTTCCACGGCTCTGCTCGTAGCACGCCGGAATGCTGCTTGGAGTGAGTGATGTGCTGATTCGGGCGGGCTGCGAGATGGTCGAGGTTGCTCAGTACATTTGAGCTTTTCTTCGAAGGAGGGGGAGTTGAGGAAGAACCTGACGAGATCTACGTGTCCTCCACACACGGCCCAATAAAGCGGCATTTGTGGATTTCCATCATTGTCGTCACGATAGACAACGTCATTCTCGTCAGAGAAAGTATGAGTGTCGTCAAGCGAGACAAATTCCTCGGGAGGCAGGAGCTGGTCTCGGAAAACGTGCGTTATGCCGAAAAAAGCTGCCATGTGTGCCCTGGCCTCTGGAAGAATGAAATTCTGATATCGCCACGTCCTGGCCTCCTTGTGGTTGACTACAAACAGTATCCGGAAGGCTTGGAGGATTTACGGATCGCATAAGAAGTCCGCCAGGCCGGAGGGAACCTCTTGGGAATGCCGCGCATGTGTATCCCAGTGGAACAGTGCGTACCTGGAGAACGGGACCACCGGAGACCGGCGAGCCCACGCCCGAGCCGAACTTTCCCCATGATCCCAAGCTTCCCTGGCTTTCACAGCGTGCTGGAGCGTTTGGTTGAAGGACAGGTAGCGGATGCAGGTGGTCGCCATTGTAGCTTCCATGTCTGGGAAGAGTCTGTCCCGCCTGTCGTCGAAGTGCTCCTGGGTGGTTCCGTGAACAAGCCGAAGCTTCTTTCGCTCGTCTAGTCTTATCAAGCCGGCGCATACAGACGTGATCGTTTCTTCGGGGAAGACACTGTCCTCGTCGATTTGGCTCTCGTTCTCGGCAGCCAGAGCATACTGGAGGTCGGCGATGGCCAGAGGCTTTCTAGCGCAGACTACCCACGAGATGACCCTCGTCGCCAGCTCGGCCTCGTCCGGATCCTGGTTCTTGATTCTCCTCCACGCCTCGTCATAGTAGTTTTCGTATGCCGTCGGTAAATCACCCAGGGCGCTCAGCACATCTTTCGGTCGTTGCTTCCGCTTGAGGAAATCCATCGCAAGCGAGGCCAGTAGGAACCTACGCGGAGCGTCCAAGCCCCGTCAGCACAAAGCGACACAAGCACCACCCATTTGAGAAACGAGAGCACCCACATTCCATCAGCTTTTCTTGAGACAACATCCTTGATCTTGGTCTGGACATCCGGTCGCTTTTGGACGAAACGTTGCATCCGTGGTAGCTGGCTAATCACGAACCGGAGAACGTCGTCATCCTCGGCACGGATTCGCAAAGAAGCCCAACGGCCGAGACCAGGGTCGCCGACGATCTCCGGAACATCTCTCGTCGTAGCAAAAACGTTAGCCTCCCCATCGCACTGAATCCTGAAGAGCTCTGACAGCAGCCTCTGGCGGACATCTGCGCTGCACTCGTCCAGGGCGTCAATGACGATAAAGACCCTGTCGTGCATGCCGACAAGCCCATGCAGCAAGCTGAGCGTTTCGCTTTCCGACCGCGAGGTTCTTTTCTTCTGGTGTTCTTCGTACGTGGACACCAGTTTGGCGGGAAGACATGCCGGCGTTAGCTGCTTCGCCAGGCTGGAGAGAATATGGTTCAATGTTTGCTTGGTCTGGTCCTTGGCGTTGCAAAAGACGTAGGCTATCGCCGTGTCTTCGTCTGGGAATTGACGAGACAGCTCGTCCAAGACGATCGAGGTCATGATCGTCTTGCCAGATCCCGGATCCCCCGGGCAAAGTAAGCCCTTGCCTCTTTCAGATGTCCAGGTCTTGAACTCCTCCGATTCTAACAGCCATAGGCCGGTGCCATCTTCTCTGGTTTCCATGTGAGTTCGGTGCTGTGGCTCATAGTCTGTGGTGGACAGCCATTCGAGAACACTTCTTTTTTGACGGCTCGTCTGCTCGTCGCGGAATGAGTCAACATCATCCTTGGCAGCCTGGACAACTTCGCTAAATCAGTTGCGTCAGCATGGACGACGGATGGGTGTACCGTGTAATCCTGCGCATGCTCACCTGTCCCCGAACTGCCTGATGGCTTCCAGCACCTGCACATTCAACGAAACCCGCAACCGCAGCTTCTGGATATCCTCGCTGTCGACCCCGAGGCGCTTCGGCCGATCCCTCCAAGCCGCAGACTGTTGCCCTGTACCTTGGCCGGGCCCAGCATCGTGTGTCTTCTCGATTTCGCCCAACAGCTTCGCGCACTCTGTAATTGGAGCTTCGAGAGCTGCGACCTCGTAGGAGCTAAGGCGTTGCTTGGCCCGATCGATGTTTTCCAGGACTGATCGAATCGATACGATCCTACTCCTCTCGCATCAGCAACACAGCTTCGGATCTTGGACTTGCTGATGACTTTACTCCCGCGATAGCGAGTCCAGGTGATCGGGGGCATCCTTGTAGCGGTCCCGCAAGCCCTTCGATAGCTCCAAGACCTCGATAATGTCGCCGATGCCGAACCCGAAGCTCATTGCGACGTTCGAGACGAGCGGGGTAGCTGGGTCTTGGCGCCACTGTCGTTCACCTCTGGTGTTGGTGTCTGGTGGAAGATCCGTCAGACCAAGACTTATCCGTCTTGGCAGATGAGGAAAGCTGGACAGGGCTTGGCCCTCTTCCTTTTGTGTAGGTTACGATAAGCAGAAGACAACCTCTACTTGGCGAGTGGCCGTGCCTCTACGAAGAAGATTAGCCTTGTTTGCCAAACCACTCAGGGGCACTTCGAGCGGAAGCGGGACGAAATTTCCAAGACATGGATAGTAAGCTAGGCAGGCAGGCAAGCAGGCAACTCACCAGCTATATGGGGCATCTCGTCTGCCTATACACGCAAGACGGTCAGGCTACCTGATGGAGGGGCGGTGCATAGAACCTAGAGGTAGGAGGGATGATATGGACAGAATAAAAGCGGTGAAAAGTTTCAGCTGATATCGAACACTTGGATCGTTCCAACACCGCGTTGCTGTTTCTTGTCATCTACGTGCTCCTGTACCGTTCGCCAAGGCCTTAAACCCCGCATGCCTCTTCTCCTGCCTGCTCTGCCCTTCATCGTGCGAAGCATGTACACTAGTATATGTCCTGCCTGCTTCGGCATAGGTAGTTCAGATAGCATTACTAGTCCGCCGGATCATAGAGATGCGGGTGACATCGAAGTGCGTCAGTAACAAATAGAGTTGAACGAAGAGAACCGCGGATCAGAAACCTCGGCTGGGTTTAAACAACCGCCTCCGCCTGTTGATTTCTGTCTATTTTTGTGAGTTTTTGGATGGGACCCAAAAGGGGTAGGGGTGTAAAGACAGCCAGAGACCACGAGGTGTGAAAAGCACGGAATGCCTACCCTAATATCTCCCCATGTCAAAGGCTCGTCCCATCCGGAGTTAAGCTACCGTAAGATAGAACCACCAAGACAAGATGGACCTCAAGCTGTTTTTAGAGAGAGAGAGAGAGAGAGATCGAAGGGTCGTGAACAGTACCAGGGAAACAATATTCAAGCCATTTCGGGATTCATCACCAAGTTACAAGGAAGAACAAACTGCAGAGTAGTCTCGTCATACACTCAAACCTGAGACAGCAGAGCCGAGAGGAGCGAATAGTTCTTACGTGTCAAATCGCCTCAATGCATATCTGTGGCCACCTCTCCCTCGCCTCCATTTCAACACACAGCTGGACCAAGTCCAACATGTACTGCTTCTGCGACAGCAGGTGCTGCTTGTGCGACAGGTCGTACGCCCTGACGGCGTAAACCGCCCCTACGGTGCCGAAGAAGAGTCCAATAATGCTCAGCAACGCCACAGCTAGAGCCGTCCAGAACGTCGAGAACTCGAGGAAGTTCCGCCGGTCCTTGTCCAGCAGAACTTGCCGCCACCCCCGCGGGGCCTTCTCGTACTCCTCCAGCAGCTCGTCAATGCGCGACCTCCAGTAGCGGAAGCCGTCGGCGCTGGTGATCCTTTCGCGGCCGCAACCGCCGAGCTTCCAGAAGTTCTTGCCGTGTTTCCTAAGGAGCCTCTTGGTCTCCACATCGTCAGGGGGGAACAGCAGCACGATTGTGTCGATCGTCTCCTCGAGCAGCTCCGCCGGTATGGGGCAGGCGGGGGAGTACCTTAGGTGATTCCACAGACACACGAGGTGCTCGTATATCGTGACGGTCCACTGGTTGCCGTCCCAGGTGATCTCCAGGTGGTCGGCGATATTGCTGGACCACCGGATCAAAAAGCCGCGATCGCACAGGCTGGTCATCTTGAAGGATGACGGAATCCTTCGGTTGTGTGCAGAAGCCGCCGTGTTCTGATGGAAGTGAGATTCAATTGCCTGTCGGAGAGTGCGGTCGGCAGCCCATGCAACCGTCGTCTGTTTTGGATACGTGTGTTCGAGCGGGAACGTGTGGTTGAGCGGGAACGTGTGGTTGAGCGGGAACGTGTCGAAGTTGATGGTCAGCCAGAGCCTGGCGATCGCGTGCAGGCTCCGGATGACGGGCTCCGAGAGACTTACAGCGACCTGCGGATCTATTCCCAAGGGAGGAGGATTTGAGGAGCCAGGAGTCCAATTCCTCGCAATGCCAGCGTGGTTGAACCCGAGGGCCTGTGCCACGTCCGACTTTTGGCGCGGCACGTTAAGCAGCAAGGCATCAATATGATTCGGCAGTCTGTCGACCAAGCCATTGACGTGTTGGAAGGGTGCACAGTTTAGTTTGTGAACTTCTCTTCTCAGGAAGTTGAAGAAGTGGATGTGGTCTTTGGGACGTATCATGTGCTCAAGCATTGATGGCCAGAGATGATGAAGTAAAGCTTTGGGATCAAGCACCACATCAAGTTGATGCTGCTTGCCGATCATAATTATTATCTGCCGATTGGCTAGGTAATGGAGAAAGAAAGAAAAGCAGTGAGTCGTTGCCTAGGAATCATCAGGCCTTGGGACCCTGGATGATTTGAACAAGTCACGGATTTCATCAAGTCAGATTAGCCGGAGAGCCAAGAGAACTTCGCCGCCTAAGATACCTAAAAGAAAAGGTATCAAGTCTGCCTTGGGAAGTATTGCACGGATGATTTGGGAAAGAAAACAAAAATGTGGGTGTGGTAGTTGGCGACGATTGAACTAGGCGGGCATCGTGTCTCTGACGCATGGTGGGCGCCACCACAACTGGCCGCCTGGCGCAGCAAAGACAAAGATCATCATTGCACGTCGAAAATCCCGCCTGCATCGTGGCGAAACCAAATCATGTAGCCCGGCTGGGCGGTATGTTGCATCACGAACCTCATCAACCACACCCGTAGCGCTCACCAACTCTCCACGTTCCGTCCAGCATTGCTCACGAGCTCGAGGGATACTAGAAGGGCTCTGTCTCCCACAGTGCCCAGAGATTAAGGAGAAAATAAATACTAGGACGACGGCGGGGACCTCGGCGATGGAAGTGCACGAAGACGTGCCGATAAGGACATGGAGTGGTCTATACCGACCGCCGCCACTGGCCGCGACAAAATTCCAAAAGATGGAAGAAGCGGATTCCGATCTTCACCGAGAGGGTTCGTCGGACGATTCTTCCGAGCTGTTGCACGTTCCAGAGCACCGTCGCGGCCGAGATTGCTTACCCCCTTTCGGCCCGAGGTTGCGCGCCTGCGCCTCCGGGTCAGAACAAGTTCGCAAACAGCCGAGCCAGGCAAGACGCCCCTCCAGGCTGTCACCGACGTCGATCCGGACTCTGCAGATGTTGTCCAGCCGGCATCGTGCGGGAGGGCCGTGGCCTGTACGAGGCCTGGCATGTGGGGAATCGACTATGCCCTTACATCCATTCCTAGACTAGGCCGGCTTTCGAAGGGAAGCATCGCAGTCGAAAATGGTTCACTCCAGTCTGGCTATGAAGGCCCGCTTGAGGAAAACGACTCGAACGACACTCGGAGTCTGAATGTAGGCTTCTGCGATGTGCATATTCCTATTCCTTTCATATATCTACTCGCAGATATTGTTGGAGAAGCCAACCGCGTTGCGTTCCACCAGCGGCGTGTGCAGTCTGCGATTGGTGATAGTTGGATTATGTATCAACCCAGTCTCTATCCACAAACGATCTCCGCATAGAAAATAAAAGAAATACACCGGCGCTCAATTAAATGTTGTTCAATGAGGACATGACGAGTTGTCACTAGACGGGACGGGACACCTTCGAACCAACGTAACTCGATTAACGCGCACTCATGGTATAATTATTTACATAGCCCACCGCAACATAGAAAACCCAGACATTACCACCGCATCTCCCGCGTCCTAATCATAAACTCAATAACTCGGTACGTTTAGTAGATAGTAAACCACCACTCCCTCAGTGGTTGTAGTATCTCGGCTCGTTGAAGACGTGGTACCTGTGGTCGCGCACGCCCTGGCCCCTGAACATGGCGGGGAAGCGCCAGCCCTCGGGCACCTCGCTCTCCTGGACGCGGCGGTTGCGCGTCTCGTCGTCCAGGGCCTCGATCTGCCGCGAGCCGTCGGCCGACTCGGGGATGACGAACTTGGCGACCTGCAGTTCCGTGTCGGTGATGGTGCTGCGGCTGACGCGGGCGTATCCCGTGCGCTTGAGGCCCTTGTAGAGGATGTACTCGCACCATCTGTCCCAGTCGGTGGGGTCGACGTCGTGCATGCCCGAGAGGGGGCTGACATAGGTGTTGTAGTTGCCCTGGAGGGGCTTCGTGACGAGGTACGATAGGAGAACGGACGGGTTCGTGGACTCGCCCATGAGCTTGGAGAGGTACTCCGTCTGCAAGCGACGGTCCTCGGGGTCTTCTTCCTGACCGGAGTGGAAGACGAAGACGTCGACCTCCTGGCCGTAGACGTCCAGAGTAGCGGCGATGGCTGGGGCGAGTTCGCCGACGGGGGAGGGAAGGAGGTGGTGAGTCGACTTGAGGATGGGGAACTTGGAGAGCAGAGCGGAGCCCCAGGTGTGCTTGTTGGGGCCCGGGCCGTAGTCGACGTACATGCCAAGGTCCTCGGCGAGGAACTGCGTCGTGTCGCGATTGCCCATGATGATGCGCTGGAGGTCAGACTCGAGCAGACCGACGACGTCAATCTCGAGCTCCTTGATCAGGTCGCGCATGCGGTACTCTGAGGACCACATGTCGTTGTCGAGGGAGAAGTGGATGGTCCAGATGCCGGCAGTCAGTACGCGGTCCTCGGGGTGGTACGGCTTGTAGTCGTTGGTGGGAAAGCGCATGAAGGCGGCGGCGAGGAAGACGACGTTGACGAAGGCGGCGGCGATGGTGTTGTACTTCTTGTGCTGCGAGGGGGACGCGCGGCGGGTCTCGCGGCGGCGCGCCTGGGAGGATGTGAGGTCAAAGACACCGGCACCAATGAGGACAAAGGTGGTGATCATGACCCAGTCGGTGTGCTCGCGCACGAGGGGGCCGCCAGGAACGAAAGCGTAGGCGACGACCCAGACGTGGAACAGGACCATGATGTTGTAGAGGAAGAAGCCCAGGCCAAAGGTCGTGCCAGGTCTCCTCTTAGCAGCATTAGAGAGGAAGGGTACCGACAGACCCATCAGGTAGAAGGCAGTGACGAGAGCACCGTAGTAGCCGAACCAGTGGTGGTACGACGTCAGGACGGCGGCACCAACGCAGCCAATGCCGTAGGTGGTCCACGAGCTCATGACGCCCGGGCGGTAGAGGCCGACAAGAAGACCGGCGGTCATGGCGATGATGGTCATCCATCCGTACGTGTTCGAGGTGGGGCCGCGGATCGGGTAGCCATCCCAGACCCAGAGAATCATCGTGCTAGTGTCGGACAGCAGGGAGTGCATGCCAAACCACAGGCCAGCAAATCCAAAGGCCGCCAGAACGGAGGATCCCTCCTTCTTGGAGTTGTCGGGGTAGTCGCCGCTGGTCAAGGGAGCCTTGCGGGTGAAGCGCAGAGCTGCGACAACGGCGATGGCAAAGCCGGTGGCGTTCCACCCTCCGTTGGCGGCGTGCATGACGGGCCAGAGCGGGTTATTCGTCCACCACATGAACTTGGCCGTCGACGACGCAATGAGACCAATGGTCCAGGCCAGGACCTTGGACTCGAGACGGGCCTTGTGGGTTCTCTCCGCGTACAACGTCGCAGTCCAGCCGAGGCAAGACGTGGCCACGGCGAATCCAACAGTGAAAAGGCGCAGCGCGGGGTCCAGCACCTGGTAGGCCAGCAAGCCAACCAGGGAGAGCAGGTGCACAATGCGCAGGTTGTTGATGACGAGAGATCGAACGCTGCGAATGCCGAGGATCATGGGCAAGATCGTAGACATGACGAATGCCTCGTAGCCGGAGATGCCCATGTGCCACAGCGGGAAGTACCACACGCAGACGCCGAGACCGGTCAGCATGGTCCAGAAGACGAAGCCGTGGTAGATGTCGGCAGCGGTGTCAAGGGCTTCGGCCCAGGTGAAGCGAGCGGAGAGCACACCGGCGGTGGCCTTTTCCTTCCTAGATGCACGTCAGCGGCGATGCGCGGGGGTGGAGGCGGGGAAAGCCTACTCCTTCTCGAGGACGGCGGACGGGACGGACGAGCGGTTCTCACTGTGACGAGTCTCAGACGCTGCGCTCAAACACGGTATATTTGGTCTGCTGTACACGCCGTACAAGACTATTTTGGAAGCCATTGGACGTACCCCTTGCTGGAACCCTTGACATCCCGGATCACGAACTCGAAGGTATCGAAGTCGAGGGCCGTGACCGCGTCGAAACCGACGTCGAAGAGGATAAGCGCCCATTCGAAGAAGGCGTAGATGGTGTAGGCTGGCAGGGGTTAGCAATTGGTCCTTGGCAATGCTCAATTGGGTGGTTTTTGGGGGCCGTGTTTACCTCCCGCGACGCGGTGCACCTTGTGCTGGATGAAGAAGTAGATGAGCGGCACCAGGGTACCGAAGAAGGACGTGGCAATCCACTTGCGGTACTTGATGCTCTGGGGGTTCGGGGGGCTGAGCAAGACGCAGCCGACGGTCCAGGGGACGGTCGCGACGATGTAGGAGATCATGAAGATGTCGTGCCAGTCGTGGTCGTCGGTTGAGGTGACGTAGGTGAAGCCGCCGCACATGAAGGTGCGCAGGATACCCATGGCGAAGGTGAACTTGGGAAGCGTCTGGCCCGGGCGGCGCGTCAGGAGATACCAGAGACCGACGAGAGCGAAGCGCGGACCCGAGGTGATGGCGATGAAGAGCATGAAGAACGACCGCTCGGGGTACCGGTCGCCAATCGTCGCGGAGACGGACGGGAACCACTCGTCCGGGTATCCGTACCACTCATTCTGGACGATCTTGTGGTAGTGAAGCGATACGCCGACGATCAATGCGCTGATGAAGGCAGCTGGTGTTTAGTAGAGGCAATTGTCAGCTCTCTCGACTCTTTTTGCTTCCTCTCTGGTGGTCTGTTTGCCTCGGTCGCCCCGCTGAATCGCGATCGCGACGTCATGATGAAGGGCGTGGGCCGACTCACTGTAAGCGATGGCCGTATGCGACCAGCTGATCCACCGACCACTGAAGGTCAGCACGACGCCGCTGTCCTTGTCCTTGTACCGAGAAGACATCGCGAAGTTCGGTTCTCTCTCTCAACGAGGCTCAGGCAACAGCAGAAAAACAAAGAGAAGGAAAGCGCATCCGGGAGGGCCGGAAGCAGGAAGGATGGAGGGGGAAAGAGTTGGGAGGGAGGAGGAAAACGGCCGATGGAAGTGGGAATGATCGGAGAGTCGGACGCGGACGAGCAGGGGTTGGTGGTGGGGTGGTATGGCATGAATCAAAATAAAAAATCACGGGTCACAGCAAAAAAAAGAGGCACAAATGTTGAAACCCCGAGGTACAATGGTACAATAGGGCAGGTGGCCTGTAAGGTATCCGTGTGTGCGCCGCAGGTAGGTAGCTTGCCTCGGCGGCCGGAATCGACTGGAATCTCGTGTTGCGACTGCCATCAGCGGGCAGCATCGAGAAAGCAGCAGCAACAGCTACGGCCCCCGGCAGGCGTGGATCTCACAGGGAAGGTGATGACAGAAGCACCACCAAACGGGCGACGCGCGCCCCACACAAGCTCAGGGGTCGCGGGTTGGTTGGCTGCGTAGCGCCGTAGCGCCCGCCGCGACCCGCAGGGATTGTACCAGTTGCACCAGTTGCACCAGCGTGAACTCGATTGGGGATTGGTGACGCCCAGGTCCTTGGCACAAGGCTGAAGATCCATGCGGCTAATCAGCGCTCGCCGGCAAGCTCTTGGATGTCCCACTACTGAAATTGGCCCCACCTGTTGTCGGGTTCCTCGCGCAGCCTTGCAACTTTTTTTTTTTCCTTGCGCATCGAAGATCTCGATCCCGATCCCAGACCCAGGCGGTAGCAGCAGCAGCGTTTTCCGGCCTCCGACCGACGACGACGACGACGAGTCGATACTTTTACCGAGAGAAGGGAATCCGATCTCTGACAATATCTATCACTGCCCACCATGGCGGTCGCTGAAAAGGCGCGCTTCTACCTGGAGCGCTCCGTCCCCCAACTGCGCGAGTGGGAGGAAAAGGAAATCTTCACCAAAGTACGACTTGCCCCTCCATGCACCACCACCAACAGGAAACATCCAGCTAACCACTCCTAACCCCTCCAGGATGAGATCCGAACCATCGTCCAGAAGCGCAGCGACTTCGAGCACCGCATCCTCGCCCCCCGCTCCAACCCGGACGACTTCTCCTCCTACGCCAAGTGGGAGCAGTCCCTCGAGGCCCTCCGCGCGAAGCGCTGCAAGCGCATGAAGATCGGCCACGTCCAGTCCCAGCACGCCAGCCAGGCCCGCGTCCTCGCCATCTACGAGCGCGCCGTCTCCCGCCACGCGGGAGTCAAGCGCCTCTGGCTCGAGTACCTCGGCTACACCGCCGACGTCAAGGCCTCGAAGCGCTGGCGCCGCACCATGGCGAGCGCCCTGCGCATGATGCCCACCGACCCGGAGCTCTGGGTCTTCGCCGGCCGCCGCGCCGCGTCCAACGGCGACATGGGCGGCGCCCGCGGCTACTTCATGCGCGGCTGCCGCTTCTGCACGGGCGAGGCCACGCTGTGGATCGAGTACGCCCGCTGCGAGATGGAGTGGCTCGCCAAGATGGAGGCCAAGAAGGCCAGCGGCCGGAAGAAGGACGCGAACCCGCTGGCGGGCGAGAAGGAGGCCGACGACGACATGATCGACCTCGGCAACGGAGACGACGAGGACGAGGACGAGGACGAGGCGCTCCGGCTCCCCGTCCCCGGCGCCGAGAAGAAAAAGGTCATCGACGACGAGGACAAGACGGCCCTCAAGAGCAACCCGGCCATGGACGGCGCCATACCCCTGGCCATCTTCGACATCGCCCGGAAACAGCCCTTCTTCAAGCCCGAGGCCGCCGAGCGCTTCTTCGACATGTTCGCCCTCTTCACCAAGGTCTCCTCCCAGCCCCGGATCGCCCAGCACGTCGTCGACGCCATGCGGGAGCTCGACGCCGCCCACCCGGCCACCTGGAACTGCCACGTCCGCCTGCCGCTGCTCGGCGTCAGCCCGGCCACGCCCGAGTTCCCGCTCGGCCTGCGCGAGGTGCTCGCGCGCCTCGGCAGGGGCCTCGACGAGACCTCGGACCGCGACGCGCTGCGCAAGAAGAGCCTCGTGTGGATCGAGCTCGTCCTGCTCTTCAAGGGCCTCGACGAGGGCATCAAGACCGTGTTGGTGCACACCAAGGCCAAGCTGGAGGCGTAGCCGCCGCCGCCGCCGCCGCCGCTGTTGATAGGGAGAGGATATCGGTACAAAGAGATGGAAAACGGAAACCAGAAAAGCGTGACAGGAATAGACGCCGCCCCGGCGGGCACACTCTAGATACCACTTGCAAAGCCAGCCTAATCAAACATCTTGAACCATTTGCCCCAAGGTCATGCCAGGTAGTTGGGATACTTCTTCGCCTCCGCGACCGTCTTCTCCCACTCCCCGTCCTCGTCGAGCTCCTTCGCCATGCCTATCACCGCCTCCCACTCGTCCCCGGAGATCTTGCACACGCTCAGCCGGCCCTGCCTGATGAGCTGCGAGCCCTGCAGCTCGGCAGCCTCGCGGAGCATGGTCAGCGGCACGACGCGCGGGAACTTGTGCTCGATGCGGACGTGGACGAGGCTCCACTTGCTCCCGTCGTGCGGGGCGGCGGCGTCGTAGTACGGGTTGTCGTTGATGCAGGCGTTCCCTGGGTTGTGTCAGCTCGAGTCTCAGCGGTAACATAGAAGAGGGTGTGCTCACAGTCTGGGGAGTACTCCTTGACGATCCTGATGATGCCCGCGATGCCGGGGACCTTGCAGTTCGAGTGATAGAAGAAGGCCTTGTCGCCCACCCGCATGGCGCGCATGTTGTTGCGGGCGCTGTAGTTGCGTATCCCTGAATCGGTCAGCAGCCAGTCCCTCCTGCGAATCTTTCCTCTCGGGGACGTACCCTCCCACCCCTCGGACGTCTTCTTCGCAATCAGGTCGTCGATGGAGAACTTGATCTCGTACCCGTCCTCGATCCGCACCTCCGGCTCCGACTTCATGAGCCAGTACCGCGTCCCGGGCGGGTCCCGCGGCTCGGCGTCCGGGTTGACGTCGGGGCCCTCGGCCGAGGCGTCGCGCAGCGCCTTGAGCTCGTCGAGCGTCTTCTTGGGGACAGCCTCTTTCTTTGGGGCTGCTGGTTTCTATACATAGGTCAGAGACCGTATCAAGGAGAGAGGAAGGACGATCTTACCTTCGCCTTCTTCGCCGGTTTGGCGTCCTCGGGCTCGGCCTCAGCCTCAGGTTCAGGGTCGACTTTCCTCTTGCGGCCCCCGCGAGACTTGACCGGCTCATCCACAGGCGTCTCCTCCTTCGCGGGTTTCGCTTTCTGCTTTGAAGGTGGTGCGGCTTTCGTCTTCGCAGGCGCCTTCTTCTCCTCCTCCGCCGGCGGTGCCGCCGCTGCGCTCAGTCGCGTCGACGACCTGAGACTCCGCGTCGCCGGGGCCATTGCGACGTTGGATGGGCGATGATTGCGCAAATACTCTGTGATCAAGCGCGCTGGAGGATTCCCGATCCAAAACACACCGCAAGATGAGATTGAGCGAAAAGCGTGTCCTCCTAGTGATGTTGCGAAGCTCCTCATCTCTCGCAACGCGACGTCGGTCGTGATCCAGCCGCACAGTGTGTGCGCTTTGGGAGCTTCTGCAGGCGCACGGCCCTGGTGTTCCTGAGCGCTTGGTTATGTAAGCAGCCGGTTTTCTTAACTCTTGACAGGGGGGGGCTTTTGAACTTTCTATTTCTTCTTCATGATCATGACACCCTCTTCTCGTCCCCTCTTGTTGCAGGTGAGGAAATGAGAAAGATGTAAAACATGAAGAAACTGTAACGAAGGCCGGGGAAATAAACGCTCCGTGACTGCGACGACCGGCACCACTGCTACCGGCGAGTTTGGCACTCTAGCAAGGGGGCACGGCGTCATCGTGCCTCATGGGACTCGGGAACAGCTTGGGAATCCCCGATTTGGACAAGACAACGTCGCTGGTGATGGATAGCTCCTGTTCCATACCAAGTACTTGAACGTGTCTCTGAGCCCAACCTGATAAGTTTCTCTCATCAGATGGGCCCGTAAATCAAACGAACCATGCACCAGTGCCAAATACAATTGTCTTCAATATTTACAACGAATCAAGCCATCATTTTGTACGTATCCATCGCTTCATCGCTCCTCAAAACCAGCAAAAAACACAACCAGGGGGCCCAACTCTATGACAAGCCTTCCCAGTCCTCGCCAAAAACCTCATATCTAGACGGGGACGGCGGTGAAGCCGCAAGCCGCGGCGCTCGCGCTAATCGAGTTGCCGTAGTACTGCCAGATGTTGAACGAGTTGGCGCACTGCAGGCACGCGTCGTACCGGGAGATCCACTGGAAGTTGGTGCAGTAGTTGGCCTCGCGGGAGAGCGTGATGGAGGTGCCTGCGCGAGTCAGTCAGTCAGCACACATCCAACAGACGGGCGGTGTTTATAGACGGAAGATGGAGACTTACCGCAGTTCTCGTGGCAGAGGTAGGCCGGGGTTCCCGGGGCGGGCACGTCCTGGCGCTTGGCCAGCATGGACTCGGGGAACTCCCACGAGACCTGGCCGCGGGTGGCGAGGGGGGTGGCGGAGGCGAGGGAGGCGGCGAGGGCCACGGTGGAGGCGATGGAGAAGCGCATTTTGGTGAGATAGGGGAGTTGACTTTTGAAGAGGTGTGTTGGTGTAGCTTGAGGGTTGGTGAAAGTGAAGGATGATCGTCTAAACTCAAGAGCTTCAAAGACAAACACGAGGTTCCATCGACGACTTTATATCCCCCCAAGTCCTCTGCCTGACTCCTCTGCCCAGAAGCCCCCCATCCCCTAAAGGGGAAGTCTACCCTCTCCTCCAGCGGACGACCGATATCGCCGCGCGCTATTGGAAAAAGGGCATCTTGGCGAGAAAAGGAACCCCGATCATGCGTCTCTAGTGATGCCACCCTGGAGCCGGGAACATGCGGACTTGTCCTCTGCTGAGTGTATTCAGCGGGGCTGCCCCCTCTGCCGAGGAGGCGAGGGATCCCCATCTAATCTTATCAGATCATCTGATAATCGTGATCCCTGCTCGCTGGCTCCGGGTAGAAGTTCTGGATTTGACCTTCATGTCCGAGGTGTGGCCCCCGCGGGCTGCGGGTTTGGAAAAAGTCTGTTTTACGAGGTTGTTAGGTAAATCCTACGCTAAGATGCGGGCTCGGAAGGCCCCGGAAGACACAGAGGTGCTGGACGTGGACACAATGGACTCCATTCATGCATGTGGGTTTTGAAGCTGAGTTGATTGGAAACATCGCAGCAAGCGATTAAAGTCATTTTTTTTTTTTTGAAGAACACAACTCCAACTCAAGAAGTAGTATATACGAGCTTTGTAATTGATATTTACTCATAGAAATTCAAATATTTGACGAGAAGGTTAAGTATAACCAAGAATGATCAAATAGGTGACTTAGATGAGCGGATTAGCCCGCTCGCCAGTGAAGCTGTTGAACGACCAGTTCCTCAACCGCGTGTTCTTCTCAAACGACAGCGTCCTCTGGTCGTACAGCACAAGCGTGCCGTTGGACAGCTGCACGTCGAGCAGATACACCATATTCAGCGTCCACGCCGATCGGTCGCCCTGGATGCTGGCGACCGTGAACCGCAGCACGTCCTCTCCCGTGAGCGTCTCGTTGAACACGGCGACGAACGTCTTGACGTTGCAAATCTCCACAGCCTTGGCCGTCGCGTCCGTGGACTTGGTGATGCGGTTCTCCGTGTCGAACTCGTGCCCGACGAGGACGCCGGACCGGTCGCACACGAACCCATCATCGCCGCTGGCGTGCGACGTCTCGAGACGGACAAAGTCCCACGGCCCCAGCGCCGCGGGCACCTCCACCTCGGCGGTGTACAGCGAGCTCCCGTCGTACGGCGCCGTGGCCAGGCGCTCGTACACGGCCGTCCGGTCGACGGCGGCGTAGTACACGCTCGCTTCGTGGATCTTCTCGACCGTCGGGAACTGCACGACGTACGTGCCCTGCTTCATCGTCGCCGCGAACTCGGGCGCGAAGCGGCACATGAGGAAGAAGTCGCCCTCCATGTTCTTGTTCCACGTCGTCCAGTCGCCGAGCTCGATCGTGTACAGGCCCGTCGCCGCGTCGAAGGACGTGCTTCCCGCGAGCCCCCCGGGCGCGGAGAGCTGGACGTCCGCCGCGATGTCGACGATCTCAGCCGGCACGCCGAAGGTGAGGACCGAGTTGGCCGCGACGGGGTCCGGGAGGGAGATCTTGACGTGCAGCTCCATCCAGGCCTCCGGGTCGGCGATGAAGGCCGTGTCCTCGCGGAGGCGCTGCAGCTTGAGGGAGGTGAAGCCACCCGACAGGCCGGTGGGCGTGGCGGCCGCCGTGAGGGTGCTCGTGGGACCGGGGACGGAGACGGGGACGGTGGTGACGGGGATGGCGGAGGTGGTGATCGCGGGCGCCGTCTCGGTCGCGGTCGCGGCGGCGGTGGACGTCGCCGCCCTCGTGGTGAAGGTCGCGTTCTGTCCCGGGACGGGATCGTCGCCGAGCTGGATGGAGAAGGGATCAGTGAGGAAAAGCTGCCAGTCCTTGGGCTCCGCGGCGTTGCCGAAGATGCGCAGCGCGCGGGTGAAGATGCGGTACCGGCCGGACGGGATAGCGGTGCCGTTGGCGAAGGACCGAAAGGTCACGTACTGTCCCAGGTTGAAGCGCACGATGTCCCTCATGGGAAAGTCCATGTATCCCTCGCCCTCGATCGGCTCCGATCTAACAGACCCGAGCCAGGCCTTGGACCCGGAGCCGTGCTGGAGAGGGTACGCGAACTGCTCCGTCGTCCAGTCAACGCCGACGAGGTCCACGGAGAACTCGTACGTGCCGTAGCGGAAGGCGAAGTACGTCTCGGGCGAGTCGCCCTCGGCCGGGCGGAAAGGCTCGCCGTCGAGCGGCAGCAGGTCGCCGTTGGAGTCGTCGTAGCGGTAGCTCTCCGGGCCGTGGTGCAGCGGCGTCCAGTTGTAAGTCGAGGCCTCGATGCCGATGTACGGCACGGCGATGAGCTCGTCGTTGGAGCCGGCCAGGAGGACCTTTCCGCTCCACAGGGCGCCGCTATCCGCGCCGGCGTCAGGGGCCGTCAGCGTGATCTCGATGTCCTGCGTTGCACCGGGGGCAACGGTGACCGTCTTGGGAGCGGCGAGAGACCCAGAAGACGCCAGCAGGGGCGGGAAGTAGACGTTGGGATACCAGAGGACGTTTCTCGACTGGACGGTCGCGGCCGCGATGTGCGAGACGTTGTAAGTGACCGCCCGGTCCCCGTCGTTCCGGATGCGGATCGTGTGCGTGGCGGCGCGGTTGTCCGTATCGTTGAGCGACAGCGTCGGCTCGGAGAGAAGGACGGTAGCGTATCCGAATATCTTCGCAGCGTCGACAAGACCGGCACCCTGCTGCGCGAGCGAGGCCACCTCAGACACGACCCTCCCACCAAGGGAAGCATCGAACGTGGGCAGCGCGACGGCAGTGGACGTCAACCGGCGCACGAACTCGGCGCGGTCCTTCTTAGCATGCGCATAGTACAGCGCGGCGACGCCGGCCACGTACGGCGTGGCGAACGACGTGCCAGACGAGATGGCGTACTGGTTATCCGGGAACGCACCGTACACGACGCCGCCGGGCGCCGAGACCACCGGCGAGAAGTCGTTCTCGTACGTCGGGCCCCACGACGTGAAGCTCGACACCTGGCCGGCGCTGGGCACCTCGCCCGCAAAGGCCGCCGGCTCGGCGTCGGCCTGGATCCGGAGGCGGAGGGTCTGGTTCTTGCCGGTGTGCGCCGCGGCCCAGTCGCCCACGGACGCCGCCGTCACGGCCATCAGGTGCAGGGAGTCGGCCCAGGTCGGGACGTCGGCCATGTAGTACGCGCCCTGGTTGTACGAGTCGAAGAAGATGCCGTAGCCGTAGCCGGAGCCGGCGAGGGACTGGTAGGAGCCCGACGGGAAGCAGACGCCGCGCTTGGCCAGGACGGCCGTGGTCTCGTCGCCCGAGCCGGCGATGTTGCACGAGTCGCCCGCGTCGAGGACGATTGGCACGTCGATCGTCTCGTTGAACTTGGTACCCGCCGAGGTGACGTACGAGATGTCCAGGCTCTCGCCGCTCGACGAGACGAGCGTAGCAGGCCATCCCATGGTCTGCGCCGCCTCGACGGAGCCGACGGACACGACGCCGCGGCCGGCGGCGGGGGAGCTGGCGAAGTAGGGGCCCATCTCGCCCGAGTTGCCCGCGGCGATGATGAGCAGCCTGTCCTGCGCGACCTGGCTCGCGACGCGGGACATGACGGAGTTGGCGTACCCGGTGTTGCTGCCGATGGAGACTGAGATAATGTCGCAGCCGTCAGAGTCGGCGGCGAGGATGCCCTTGAGCACCAGGTCGTTGGACGTCGTGTCCGCGCAGCCGAACACCTTGTACATGTAGATATCCGCCGCGGGCGCGACGCCCGCGAAGTCCTTGTGCGAGGCCGCGATGACCGACGAGACGAAAGTGCCGTGCCCGGCGCAGTCCGTCAGCTCGGACGAGCCCTCGTCGACGAGGTTCTTACCGCCGGCGACGCGCCCCGCGAGCGCAGGGTGCGCGACGTCGACGCCGCTGTCAACGACGCAGACGCGCTGCCCGCCACCGGTGAGGTTCCGGCCGTGCAGCTCGTCGACGCGCGTCGCGGCGTGCGGGTTCCATTTCTTCGTGCCCGACGTCACCTCGAACGAGACGTCGAGGGCGATGGGGTAGACGGGCCAGGCGCCGGCGACGCCCGGGATGCTCTTGATGTCGTCGAGCGCGGCCGTGGCGTTCTTCTCGTTGGCGATCTCGACCGAGACGCCCTTGAAGCGGGACGAGATTGTCGTGTAGTCGTCCTTGAGCGTGGCGTCGTAGCCGAGCGAGGAGATCTGCTCGACCACGGCCTCGACGACGGTCTCCTGGCGCGCGGAGGGGCCGATCGAGGGCTGCAGCTCGACGATGTAGCGGCCCTTGCCGGCCTCGGCGGCCGGGGCGGCGAGGCGCTCGCGGCTGCCGGTGAAGCTGCCCTCTGCCGCCGCGGCCGGAGAGGCGGCGGCGGCCAGGAGGATGGCCTGGGCGATGGTGTACCACCGAGCCATTGTGAGATAACCGAGATGGGAAGATGTAAGAACGATCTCGGGTCCCAGAGCCGTGGAATGAGGTACAGTCTCTGTTGCAGAAGAGCCTCAGAACCAAGATCACAGGGCCGGCGGGATGCTACTTATCTGGCCCGCCTTCTCCCTCTCAATCTCTGCCAAGAAGGGTCCTTATTCCGTGTCCCGACGTTGCATCCACTATCACGGTCACGATGCTTGTCGAAAGCTTCGTTAATTTGCCTTGTGCATGTATGGAGCCCCAGAGAGCGCCGATAACCGGAAGGTAGCATTTCCACTGCAGGCCGATGCGCCTCTCTGGTCTTGGCAACGCGGTTCTGCGTATATTGCCCCGATGTGGCAGGTCGTTGGACCGTTGGACGGAACAAAAAGAAAAAGACTCACAGCCGACATGGGTGGAGGAGCGAAGTTTATCAGATCATCTAATCTAATCCTAGTGGAGCGGCACATGCAGGCACCATCCATCGCCCATTCGCCGTGGATGAACACCCCGGTTTGCGAAGTGGAAACTCTCGTGTTCTGCAGCCCCCGAGAGGGGAGAAATCGCTTCTCTCGGTAGAGTCCTCCGCCGAATAGGCTCGCTTTCGGATGGTCTCCGTGAGCCAATTTCGTCTCTCGTCGTCGGTAGGCCGACCCGAGCTCCGATACACCCGGAGAGGAGTCGAGGAGTTGTGGGTTGGTGGTTCGAGTTGAGTTGAGCTGAGTAACAATCAAGTAAGTCAATCGACATATTGAACGTCTCAATTTTCTGCAGAACTGATTGTCATATTGCCGCAATGCAAGACTGAAAATCCCGAACAAAAACAAGTAAGACTCGGTTGATCCCCTGTTGTTCTACCTAACCTCCATCTACCATTAACCCACCGAGATACGCCCGCAGGAAGAGAAAAGACAACTCGCGAATACAAGTTCTATGAGGAGGAAAATGAAAGAAAAAGCCCCGTTAAACGCAATGCATGCTCACAGTTTTCAATCTCAACTTGGCTGAGTCCCCATAGGCTATCTCTGAGCACTTACCGGCCGCACCGTTTCGGTCAAGAACTCCACAGTCTTTTCCGACACTACATGAACGCACCCAGAATCATGTCTGCCCAGAATCGAGCCGCCGGCGTCCGAAGAGCCGCAGGCGGTGAGAGTCATGGACTCGTGGGAGGCGTATCTAGTGACTCCTAAGTGACCGGACCTTCTAGGAGCAGAGCTTGGAACCGTGCCGTCGCCGTCTTCATTGGCATAATCTCTGGGATCATAGTTCCTTGACGAGTTGGAAGGGGGATCTCGCAAAGCCATCGAACCAACTTCCTGGCCCTCAAGTCTCGGATATTCTCCAATCCCAGGATATCTCTCGTAGATGTCGTCGAAAACGTCGCAGATGTGCGTGAAGTACGCGCGCCTGGCACCCTGTGTCTTGGCACCGTGGTCCGTTCGACCCCAGATGATGCCGACCATTTCCCGCGTGTCGTCGTCGACGATCACAGCCCCGGAGTCGCCGGGCATGCCCGGACCGCCGGAGTTCCACTGGTCCATCGTCATCGATAGCTGCTTCATCGTATCCGGGTGGTACTCCAGAAACCACTCCCTCGTCGCCGGCTGGCCCGTGTGCTTGACCACTGCCGGTGTCTCGCAGACGACCGACCATCGTAGACCGCTGCTTCGCCCGGAGGACCGCACAAATAACAATCGCGGATCTTCTTGACGAGGTCCTTGGATCAAGCCGGAGCAGTTCTGAAATTCTCTTCCTTTGGGGGCATACCGCAGACGGTTGAGTAGCTGCGGCGCGTCCTCCTCCGGGACGCAGACGGCCCAGTCAGTGACGACCCATCGATCTTGGGGTGGTACCTCGCGCGAGAACCGCTTAATGGACCTGGACTTTCGTTGAGTCTGGCACATCTTTCCGGAATACCCGCGCAATCTGGCGACGCGCGTGGGTGCCTTTCCGACGCGGCAGTCCATGTTGCCGGGATGAACGATATGGCACTCCGGGAGCTGAACCTCGTGATCCCGACCAAGCTGTTCTACGTCCTCGAATACGTGACCGCTGACGAGCCAGGCGATTTGCTCGCCAAAGTGAATCGCCGGCCCGAGTGTAGCTGCACCGACGCCTCCTGCGGGGCCGATGGAATCACCCAGGAGCAACGCGCCTGCGTGTTCCGTAGGCTCCGCCAACGCTTCTGCAGCCAAATAGTCATCGGGATTGCCGGGAAGATTCCAAATTCCCTCATACTGATTGGTATCACCATTCGCACTGCGCTTGACACCTTCGACGAAGTCGCCCAAGGACAGTACGCCCGCGTATCCCGACCGCTCCGGCAACGACTCCTGGGGAGGGACATAGTATGTGTTTCCAGGAGTATTCGGTTGATCCTCCTCCGAGTCGGCATTCTGCTTGCCGCTTCGCACGGTGACGCCCTCGACGAACTGGATTTCGACTAGTAACGCCGTGGGTCTGAACATGGACTCGATCTTGCCCTTGACGTCCGGCCTGACCTTGTCCGGGAGCTGTTTGTTCTTGGGTGAGGTCACCTCGACGACCCTCTGGCTGTAGTCGTAGTCGAATTGGACGGTGATGCTGTACTCGTCGATGCAGTTGCTGCTCAGCACGTTGCGCAGGTGCGGGAGCGCCGTGGCCTCCCAGATGCCATTGAAGGCCGCCGAGGTCTCGGCCCGCTCGCGGAGGCGCTGCTTGAAGTCCGCGATACCGGGGGATTGCGTGTTCATATTCACGATCGGGAATGTGCCCGCCCTTCCAGCTGGCGACGTCTCGTCAATGTCTGGCTCGCGACCTGGGTTCGATTCTCTTCTCAGTCGTCCCCGGGGAAAGGGTAGGCCTGTCTTGGATCTGGAGAGTCTGGGGTTTCGCTTCTCACGGGATTCGAGGTCGGATTCTATACAGACCAGCTTCCTGAGGCCGGAGGCCACGGTGTGGATTGAAGCCCCGCCGGCGCTTCGTATTGTGTCCCACGTCTTGGAAAGCCGCGGCTTAGTCGATGCTGGATCAAAGGGCGACTGATGCTGCTGCGCCTCGTTGTTCAGCTGCTCCTGTGCAGGTGCCGCGCGTACTGGAAATGGCCAAGTCTTCGTCTTGGAACGCGCATTCTCTGAGCGTATAAAGGTTCCAGTCCTCCGTCCAATTTGGTTCTCTGTCGGATCATCATGATTCACGTCAAAAGTGGCATGCGCCCTTGTCTGCTTTTCATGTTGACATGTGTCACTGCAAGAGAAAGCCCATTAGCTTAGGTTGGGTCATAATTGCAGCTTCTTAGCTTTGGGTGGAAAGTACCTTGACGCCGGATTCCAGTCATGGCGACCTTGGATTTTGTCGCGATGTCTCCGAGCAAGTTGGAAGACGGTCTTCAGCACGTTTCTCCGTTTCTTGCAAGGTTTAGGAGAAATGGATGGGGACATTTGGCGCAGGTCAGATAGGGCTCAAACGGGATAGACAAGGTCGCAACGCGTAAGGTGTCTGCAATCGAAACCAGACTAGGAAGAGTAGTAACTGCCCAAGATAAGCGTCAATTTTGAGACCCAAAGCGGGACGTAAACCGGGTCGAAGGTCATCCCATGACTTATATCGACGCCCGAATCCTCGGGAGCCTGATTCGAGTCTGGAAATGAGTGTGTTGCAAGCAAACACCATCAAGAGCCTTAAGTGAGTGGCTGTGGCTTCGGGGCTGTGTTCGGTGAGGGAGCTCAGGGAGCTGAAGTGGAAAAACTCCCAAGAGGCAACCAGATCAGGCTGCGAGGGATCGCATCCTACATGCAAGCAACCAGTTGCTTGTGGTCTAGCGTTGCACCAACCCGGGTTTGGGCTGGCCCCCCAACCTGATCCTTCGGGCGGAGCAGCAATCAGAGTGTCTCAGCCTGACAACCACTTTGATGGTGTTGGTCTCCCAGCTGAGAGAATCGCGTACGTTTATGACGAGGTTAAGTTCCAGCCAGGTCGTATTTGAGGTGTGGCTTTTGCACTTTCTGTCAAGATGCAAATGACAATACCTGCGGGTGGTCAACTCCTTGCGGCCAAACATTGGGATTTTTACAGTTACTCACTCAAAACTCCTAGCTTGTGTCACACAGTCGGGCTTTGATTTGTACTACAACGACTGACGAGAGACTCAAGTGGATAAGCTTTGGTGGCTCTGGTTCTGCCTGACGCCAACGCAAAGACTTGGGAAGAAAAGGCTGACATTGTGCTGGAAGTGAGTAGAGCGACCCGTGACAAAACCTTCGGTCTGAGTGCTGAGTACCTGAATTATGAATAGGGAGGATAAGGTAGCTTGCAGGGGGAATTATCTTCAGTAAGCAGTTTTCTACAGTAATGGACACGAAACTTTGAAAGAAAGCAGTCTCAGAAGTTATTTAACCTTCCACAGGATGTGGTTTTGTCTGCATGCAACTACTCATCCTTGAGTATCATCAATCAGCCTGGAAGACTAGTTTGAGACAAGCACAATAAAGACAGGCAGACCAGCATAGTAACATGAAAACATAGGAGCGTGAAGGCGGGTGGGTATGGGTGAGAACAGACCGGCATGCTGTTCTCGTAGGGCAGGCACATAACCTCACAGAAAACATGTTTTCTCTTTACTATCCTATTTCCCTGGTAGGGCAGGCACATAATTTTAGAGAAACCTTGTTTTTCTAAATGCACCAGCTTGTCCTTGGACGTCCTTTCTCTTCCTTTCTGAACGATTCTATAACGCGATACGAGGACGAGGGTAGTGAGGGCGGACCAGCAGGGTCGACGATGTCATCAATCTCTCAGCCAATGAGAAAAAAAAGAAGGAAAATTTAGTTGCAGACTCAAATATAAAAAGTCTTCCAGCCACCGAAACAATTTTCTCCCCACAACCAAAGTCGCAAGCACCACAACACCGCCGACATGAAGATCGCCGTCCTCTTCCTTCTGCTCGCAGCGAGCGTCATGGGTTTTTACCCCGAGCGAGTTGGCGAACGCCGCGACGCGTTGCCTATGCCTTTCGGTTTCGGATCGTGGTTCAACGGAGACGCTCACGGAGCCGGATCTGTCGTCCAGAACGTCGCCAAAGACTCCAAAAACGGCCCGAAGACCGCCAAGTTTTAGGAAAACGTGGCCGTCAAGCTCGCCGACGTCCAAGATGTCATCAACCCCTTCCTCACAGAAGCCCAGGATGTCATTAATCCCTTCCTCGCCGACGCCAAGGATGCCATCAACCTCTTCCTCGCCGATGTCTCCTCCGCTGCCGACTTCACCACCGGGCACTTACGCAGTCTCAGTCAAGTCGCTCTGAACAAGGTCACTCCAGAAACCAGAATTGCCGTCATTTCTACCGAGGTCTTCGGAGACCTGATCCCTGCTCCCCGTCTCGACGCATCCTCGGATTTCGACCCTAACGGCATTTGCCCTTTCTACACCGACCTCACTTCCTGGCTAGACGAGTCATGGAAGGAACTACTCGGTGTCGTTGACGTTTCGTTCGGGGCCGTTCTTGCCGCCATCAGGGAGTTCGTGACCTGGCTCCAGGACCATGTCGATCCCATCATCCAGTGGGCCAACGATCACCCCACCGAGGCCATCACTATCGCCATCACCATCATGGGCGTCACCATGGGAGTCGCAGTCACGGCTGCACCTTCTGCTGCTTGGGGACCCACCCTCCATGTGATCGGATTTGGACCAGGCGTTCTCGCAGGTTAGACCTGCCCCAGCAGTTTCCCGCTCAAACAGGGCATCGCTGACACTACGAGTTTCACAGAATCCCTGGCGGCCTTCATCCAGAGTCTCATTAGCAATGTTGCTGCCGGATCGCTGTTAGCCTTCTTACAAAGCGCTGGAGCCGGCGGCGGAGCCGCCGTCACACTCGACGCCGTGGTTCAGGGCGCTGGGGCTGTTGTCACGGTGGCCAGCGCCTGGAAGCTGTTGGACGAGCTCATCAAGGAGCAGATGTGAGGAGGGGGCGTAATCTTGTTGCCTGGTGTGCCTCCTGTCGGGCATCGTTTGCGGTTCAGTTGATAGGAAGGAGTGTTTTCACAGAGACGACTGCCGCCAGTACCGTCAAGGAATATAGTGAGACGAATCGAAAGACGTTCAGCACATGATGAATAATACCTATTGATTTGACGCGTCAATTGTCCCGACATATCCCGTCCTGTCAAAGACTCCTCGACACAGCTGACCTGCAGGCTCTTATTTTAGTAGTCTCGTTCAACACCAGTCGCTTGGTGTAGCACCATGATTCCCGGATGTGGCTATTCGTGTGGGGTTTCCAGCCGGAGCGTCTCCATTGAGGCTATCACGACGACCCCTGTCAATATCCACAGTGAGGGCATCAACCCACTCTCTGTCCCACAAGAATCACGAGCTGATCACGACTTTCATCAAAGCATCTCATCAACGGTCTATTAGTCTAGTTGGTTAGGACGTCGGATTCTGACTACCATCAGTACCTTCCGTAAGCCCAGGTTCGAATCCTGGATGGACCTTTCTTTTGTCCCTGCACCTGAACGATTGCTTTTTGGCACGTAGGCTTATTGTTTTCTCAGTTCAGAACAGTTCACTTCAGTTGTATTTAGTGCTTTCTTGGTGAGCCTCAGGTGTTGCTGACCATTCCTCCATGTTCTCAGCTTTGGAGTTCTGACCCCCGTTCCCCAGAAGCAGGAATTCCGCGCACCTCCTCGGCTCCTCCAAGGCAGATCCGTCTGACCATCGTCATAGTCATGACTTGAGCGCCTGGCGAGGCGACCTTGTGATTGCGCCGAATGTGGGGATTTCATGAAGACGTTAGATCTCCATGTCTTGGTCGGCGGTGAAACCCGAACCTGTTGACGATGCAGTTTGCAACTCGCGCTCATCGCAGCCTCAATCACAAGCACTAAAGGAGGTCCGAAGTTGAGCCGCCCAGCAAAGAAGTGCAAAACTAAGAATGTTCACGCGGTTTTCCCGACTTGGGTATAAACACCGAAAGCCGCCCCCGTAGACTTTGCTCTTGAAACCTAGCCCATCTGGCGCGTCGAACTCTCAAGATGGGAAATGCGGTCATTATTTCGGCCTCCGTTCATGCCATGGGATTTTGTCCGAAATCGTCCCATCGACCTGCTATGCCGTTTTGGAGACAAGCTTCGACCAGCAGGCCGCGCTTCCCCAACGGCTGTGGCTTGTGATGGGACGAAGTAGGCTGGGCGAGCAACCCAAACTTTCCTTGAGACGGGGATATAAACAGCGCACGCTGCAGCCTATCCCGTTGTCCTGTATTGTCTGACGTTTCTCATTCACTGGCAACAGCTCAAGAGCATTCGGGACGTCCATTGACTATTTGCGTAGATTATCGTTCCCAAGATGGCCGCTAATAAGACTCTCTCCGACCTGGTCGCCCAGCTCTCGTCTCTAGTCAACTCGACCCCGGAAGGCCCGGAGAAACACCAGCAGATCTCGAGGCTTGCTGAGGATATTGTCGATGCCTCCAGGCCTCCGTGCGCCGACTGGGCCAAGCGACTCGCGCCCTGCTTCGAGGGCGTTGCGCTGCGGCTCTTCATCGAATGGAACGTGTTCGAGGCGATTCCTCTCGGAGCAACCATTTCCTACGCCAATCTTGCCAAGGCTGTAAAGGCGGATGAGTCTCTGATCCGTGAGAGAGAACCCTGCAAGTCATGACCTTGTGAAGATTATGACTGCTAATCGCGTCTTTAGAGCGACTGGCATGGTCTCTCATCCGGGTTGGCATCTTATCCCAGGTGGGCGAAGACGAGCTGGCGCACACCAAGTACTCCAAGCTCTACCTCCCGGGTCAACCTGATAGGACTTTGTTCTGCTTCAAGTGAGTCTCAATGTTCGAGCCTCAAAGATTTCGGAACTGAAGAGTGCCAGCTACGACGAAACTCTTGTTCCAGCCGCTAAGATGCGCGAGTACTTTGACGAGTACGGCCGCAAAGAGCCCGGCGAGGAAACGCACAACCCGATGGGCTTTGGCTTCGGAATGCCGGAGAAGACCTTGTACGAGCTCTACTACCTGACCCCGGAGCGACGGATCCGGTTCCAGGAGAGCATGAACTTTGTCCAGTTCGCGTTCACACCGATGACGGGCATGTACGACTTTGGCTGGATCGAGGAAAAGCTCCACGAGATCGACAACGATCGTGTCGTTTTTGTTGATGTCGGTGGCGGGAAGGGCCATATCACCAAGGCTATCCTGAAGGAGAACCCGTTCATCCCGCGGGAGCGGTGCATACTGCAGGACAGACCGGATATCATCGAGGCGGTCACCGCGATGAAAGATCCCGGGCTTGCTGGTGTGCAGCTGCAAGTCCACAACTTCCACACTCCTCAGCCCATAAAAGGTCAGTCAGCTCCTTGGGTTGATTCTGACTACAAGCTAATGAGACTCTGAAGGTGCCCTCGTCTACTGGATCAGTCGCTGTCTGCACAACTACGGCGACGACATATGCGTCAACATTCTGGCGCAGATGGCCGGCTCCATGGCGTCTGACAGTAAGATTCTCATCGTCGACAACGTAGTACCGAACCCTCCGGCTATCAAGGAGTGCGTCCTCGACTTCATCATGCTCAACCTCGGCGGTAAGGAGAGGACGGCCAAAGGGTGGGAGGGCCTGGTCGCCCGTGCTGGGCTGAGGTTGGCAAAGGTGCATGGGATGGATAAGGAGTTGCAGGTCATCGAATGCGTGAAGGCTTGATGATTTGAGTAGATTCTGTGGAGTTAAGCTATTGTGCATGAACTCGCACGAAAGGTGGGTTAACAAGAGTGTTTCAAAGACGTCAAACTTTCTTACTGCTGGCCAGCGGGCAACCAGTGCATTTTCGGTGATGATCTATGCCATCTTTACGGATTGCTAGACATCCGCCTGTACACTTTGATAGATATGCTAGTTGCCCCTACCACGACTTCTCAAGAATTCCTGTAGTAGACTATAAATATGCTCCAAGAAAGCCACGCGCAGGTCTAGAGCGGTCGTGTGGTCTGAACTTATACTCTTCAGGGTCGCCGTGGCAAGTTGCATGCCCTCATACCACGCCATACTCTTTTCTAGCTTAGTCCCTCGATCCGATTCATTTTTCGTAACATTATGATCTTTAGAGGTATCGATTGTCCGTGTCAACTCGGGTGTTAGATGAGTCTGGACAGAATCTGGGAAGCGAGGGTGGACCTCGTAGTCTCCCACACAAACTCCGTCTTCCAAAAGGAGGTCATTTGACGACGTTTCTGGTGTCAGACGCATATTAGAGGCTGATTCCGCGCGACGACGGATCTCATTGAACATATGTGTGGTCAGCATCCGCACAATCTCTCCATGGGCGTTTGATAAGGCTTCGCAGAAGGCCAGATTTATCGCCTGGCCTTCGGACCCCCTCGGACGGTCCATGCCAAAGGCTTTGCGAAGAAGGGGCGCGCTGATGGGCTTTGACACGGGCTCTGTTTCCGAATGTGTCTCTTCCGCCTCGTCGATCTTATCGAGAATGAAACGGACAAGCTCTACCTGGCCCCTTGCGGCTGCTCCAACCAGATACGTTGCCGACCTCTCGTCCCGTCCCGTCATGCCCTTGGTGAGCATGCGTTGGACACCGCGACGTCCTCTCTCGAATGAGGCAGTCACTGCTGTACCACTGGCGAGGAGCCCGGTGGTATGAAGGTCCATATCAGCACCTTTGCACACGAGAAGCTCAACGATCGCTTCGTGGCCGTAGGATGACGCGCCGAAGAGTGCTGTCCCGTACATTGCGTCCGGAGACGTCGCGTCTATCTCAGCCCCTTGGTCGATGAGCATACGGACAATTTCCTCACTGGCGCCTTCGGTCGAAGCCACCATCAGTGCATGTCCACAGAAGTCGCCTGGGGCATTGACGTTTGCACCTCTTTTCAGCAGGAGCCGTACCAGCTCAACGTGACCGTACCCGCATGCCGTCTGCAGTGCCGTTGTGTAAAGACGAGGAACGCCGAGGTTGATGTCGGCGCCTTTGTCGAGGAGCAGTTCCACGACGTCCGTATGTACGAACTCCACGGCCGCCATGAGCGCGGTGCGAAGCTCGTGATGAATGTTCGGGTCAGCGCCGCGGGCGAGAAGAAGCTTCACGACGTCCGTATGCCCTCGTGTCGATGCCGCCTGCAGCGCCGTCCCAAACGACCCAGAGCGGGAATTCAGAAGCTCTGAGAGAGTGGCATAGGGCTCCGCTGCAACATAGATCTGGCAGAGATGTTCGAGTGCTGGCAGAATTCCCAGCAAAGAAGCGTAGTAGAAGGACACAGAAAGCTCAGTTTCACGCTCGCCGCCGCTGGCATCGAAATCGTGTATACCTATCCACGTGTTCATCGCGTCGTTTGCGTTCTGGAACAGATCGATCGCTTGCGTTTTGGCTGCTTCTGTTGAGACACCTCGGCGGAAGTGATGCGGCCACTCCCTGGCTGCATACTTTGCTAGTGGATATTGGCTCCTCAGTTTGCGAACCTCGAGTTTCGCCAAACGAGTATCCAAGAGCCAAGCCAGGCATATCGATGCCATCGTCGCATGTCCTATCTCTTTCTTGACTCCGAACACTGCGGTCTCGGGCTGTTTGTATATCCGGTCGGACTCCAGGTATTCCTGGATAGAGAAATGGGCGATTCGCACCACTGTAGAGCTCTTCTTGCGTCTTTGTATCACTTTGACTTCGATAAAGCCCGGACAGACCTCCTCCAGGGCGTCAAAGCCTTCGAGTCTCCGGTCGGGATCGAAATGAGGGTTGGGCTCCATTCTTATGGCAATTGCATCGATTAGTTCTCGGATGGTCAGTGGTCGTCTCGCACAGCAAAGGATGGTCAACATCTGCTGAGCGTAGTCCCTCGATACCAATGGAACATTGCGGAGCATTCGTTCATACGTCTCGTCTAAGGTCTGGGGTAGAGAACGGAGAAGCCGGCCGAGAAGGTCGACGCTTTTGGGACAGCGGGCAACTTCGGCCAGTTGGCACTGCACCCATCGAAAGCTGCCGTCATTTAGCACAGTGTCGAGTTTGAGCGCAATGGGGTACTTGTACTCACACGCCGTCCGCCTTGTTGATTAAAGTCTCCTCGATCTGCGAGTGGCAGCTCTTCCATTTTTGAAGTCGAGGGTTGCGCTGGAGAAACTGCGTGACGAAGACGGCTATGTCCTTGTCCACATTACTGTTGCTCATGTTCACAGTCTCCGAGGGTTCAGCCTGCAGGCCGTCGCGAATGTCGACCGCTCCTCTGCTCGTGACCAACAGGTGCAGACCTGGTTCAGACCACCCCCGAATGTCGCCTATCGTTTCCAAGACAAAATCTCGATAGGTATCTTGGGGGCTCTCGTCGAGAGCGTCCAGGAAAACGTACACTTCATCAAACAACCGCACGATCTGGCGTAAGCAATCCACCAGACTCAAATCAGGGGGTGATCCGCGCTTGTACTTCTCGTAAAGATGCTTTAGGGCCCGCGGAGTTGTATCCAACTGGTAGGCCAGCTGCATCATCAGCGCCCGCAGCATGGAGGATGCGCTCTGCTTGGAGTCGTCGCGGAAGGCGAAGAAGAAGAACGCGATGCCAACCCGCGAGCCCAACTCGCGCACCGCCCCGTGGTGGCGAAGCGTGTACTGTATCGATGTCGAGCAGAGAACGGACTTTCCGCTTCCTGCGAGCCCCTTAAGCCACAGGAATGACGATGGTTGTTCGAGCCAGCCGCGGAAGGCTGGGCCGTTGATGAGCCATAGCCCAGTCCCGGGGTGCTTCTTCCGACAGGCCTCCTGGAAGTCGACTGAAGCGTCTGGGGCGTCCAGCCAGTCGCGGATCTCCGAGGAAACCTGGGATATTCTGACCGTGTCGAGGACCTCCGTGATGTTTTCGACGTCGTCCTCAAGGCGATCGACCGTTTTTTGTTGAAGCAGTGACAACGCCAGAGAGACGTGGCTCTTCAGGTCCTCAATCTCCTTTTCGAGGCCCTGGAGCGTGGCCTGTCGGAACGGATACGCCAGTCGGCGAGTGGTGCTCTTGATGGCGGCTTGGATTCCCCCCGCCGGTGTCTGCAGATGGAACTTTTCGGCCTCGAGCTTCAGCTTCTGAATGCCGGCGTCACATTGCTGAAGGTTTGATCGGATACTCTGAATGACACAGTCGTCCCCTGGCCGTGATTTCCGGTCGGTCAACAAGTGAGAGAGCAACTGCCCAAAGAGCGCCTGGAGGTCTTGGAGCTTCTGCAGCAGCTGGCTCGTATCCGACGGCTGAGATTTGAAAGACACGTAGTAGTCATACACCGACTGCGTCACTTGGATGCCGAGTGACACGACGCCCACCGCGGTGCCGGCCACGGATAACGGGTCGCCCATTCGCGCAGTTGGTGCCGGAGGGAGGTTGGAGGAGACAATGTGCGTGAGCGAGCCCCTCACAGCCGTCACGAGAGAGGGGCTGAGCTGATTTTGTAAGGTGCCCTGCTCAGCCCCCGGTCCCCAATTCGGGAGGAGGAGCCAAGCCTATTTAGCATTCGTCGATGGACCACAAGGACAACTTTGACGGATAGCAGGGGCAACAGTGATCCGAATAACAGTAGCAAACACAGTTATAGTAGATAGGAGAGGCATTGCGCGTAGAGCGCGAAAATCTTTCTAGTGAAGCCTGGCTGATGCCGGATACTGGACCAGGGGCTTCCGTATAGAGCGCCTCGGTTTTGTACATACTGCTGGCCTCCTGTGCCGGAAAACCCTTGCAGATTGCTGCAGGCTGAAGGGATGTGATTGGGATACAGTCATTTGCATCGGTAGCTTCCAAAACGTTAAGTGGGGCGGCTGCTGACTACGTGGGTTTCGTGTGCCTAGCAGTAAAATCAACCAGACATTCAGCTATTAATACCTCAGTACGTAAGGTATACGCTATTATAAGGTTTATATTATTAAATACACTTAATTAATATAATTATAGCGATATTATTTTTATCTACGCGCGTGCTTTATATACAAAGGTATTTAGGTAATAGTAATTTTAACTATTGATTTAGTAGTTTAGTTAGTTTAGGAAAAAATTAAAAAAAAAAACTAAAAATAACAAAACCCCCTATAAGTAATTTAGAAAAAATGTTAGTAGAATGTAGCCTAAAATTACTAAATTCTTTATATATAAATTTCTTAATGCGTATTATATATACTTTAAAAAAAAATATTACTATAATTACCTTAGTTAGGCGTATCTAATAATATAGATTTTATGATAGCGCATGCCCTGTATATTAAGGTATTAATAGCTAAAAATTCGGTTAATTTTTGATTTTACTGTAGAAGACTGCTGTCAGCAGTCGCCCCACTTCGCGTTTTGGAAGCTACCGATGCAAATGACTGTACATGCAACAAGGGTGGAGTTGTGATGTTGTCTTATTAATGGCTGGGTTGTGGGCCTTTCCTCTCCTACACTATTGAGAGCTGAGTCTTCAAATCATGTTGCCGTGGGCATTTGGAATCGACTTCCGCACACTACCGAATTCAGAAGTCAGAGACTGAACGACAAGACCATAAAACTGGTTATATCTCTGGGCGTCTGTGAGGGAGGTCTACGTATAGATTCATGAATGTCAAGAAGAGAAGGAAGAGTGCCAGTGGTGTGCTACCAGATCCCATCCAACTGTTTGTCGTGGTGCAAGTTTCATATGAGTTCCATCTTCAGTCTGCCCTCGCCCGAAACCGTTCCATACTTTCCATATCCGATTTGCTTCCGAGAAAGGTGAACTCCTCGTCCCCGAGGACGCCAACAGTGTAGTGGCTTGTCTCATCTGACTCCCTGAGGAACCATCCCATGCGGAACCTGACGCCTGCCATCCGCTCGTGAAACTCTTCAAACGACAGCTCTTTCCAGTCCGGTGGAACGTATTTCATGGCGTTCGACTCACGCAGCAGAAGGGCCATCATTGATGGACTGTTGTAACCTTCCGGGGCGATCCCCTTTTCGTCCTGGAGAAAGACGCTTCGTAGACCGAATTTCCGAGCAGCTTTGGCGACAAGCATCGCCACATGGACACTGAAAACGATACTCAGTATGGCTAGAGTTGCGTAGGTCGGCCCAGGGCTTTGGAAGACTCGTTTCCGGCCGGTGTCTGTAACGAACGCTTTTTTCGGAGTTGGAATTCCCGGAGGGGACAGAGAGAAGCTGGAGTTCTGTGGTATGGTGAGGCGGTTCTCCAGGTTGGCCAGCTGGGCGCCCATGAACGCCATATTATAGTTGAGAGCTTCCAGAATCTCCTCCGCCCGGCTCGCATCTCTGAAGTCTTCAATCAAAAACTTCCCCCGGGGAGGGAAGAGGTCTCTGAACATCCAGTGAAAATGGTTGCTGCTGACACTGACTCCTTGTTCATATGCAGTAAAATGACCGATGTAATACCCGTCTTCAATTCGAGACTCAGAGGCGACGTGCGGCACGGTGAACTCCGGCTTGCAAGGTCTCGCGGACGAGTTGTTGGGTCGAGGTAAATTGTCTTTGTCGACCACGAGTTCTCCATCCAACCACAAGAAATTTACCATTGTATCAACCTCGAACCATGAGTAACTGCAACTCCAGAGTCCTTTGAACTCTATTTTCTGGTTCGTTCCGTTCCAGACGCCCCATAAGTACGTATAAGGCAGCATCGGCGTGAATATGCCACTTGTTTTGTTGAAGTCGGGGGTGCAATACTCATTCAATACGGGGCTCTGGTGTTCAGGTAGCACCATCCCGAATTGAAAGGCGTTGTTCTCGAGGTCTAAATACGCAAAGTGGAACGAATGGTTCCAGTGGATGAATGTCCCGTTGGGACATCCCACCTGAAACTGCTTTGTGACCTTGAAGTTGCCTTGATATTTCGTAGTAGCCGAAATTTCAGTGACGATAGCGTCGTTGGATAGCATCTCACACCGAGGCTCCAGTCTGACTGCCGGTAATGTAACGTTGACTGTCAGTACTCTTTTGCTTTGTGGTCCTGGTTGGCGTATCCCATCTAAAGGTCTGTCGTCGATTATCGGGAGTGCCAAATTGTCAAATGTGTTCTTAAGATGCGTGAAATTGGATTTTGCCATTTCAGGAAAGATGCGTCCCCCCCGGAGTCGATTCTGTAACAGTATTTCAGGCGTATTTCCAGTTTCTCCTACAGGTTTGTTGTCGAAAAAAGTCTTCAGAGGTAACTCCATAGTTGTTGTTTCTGGTCTCACTTCAACGATAAATAGAATCGCTGCGAAGGTCGATAGCAGCCCGCACACGAGTACCGACATCTGTGATGTAGAGGCTGACAAGCGTTTCTGGCGATACGATCTCCACAACGCATGAAGCCCCAGAAGGTCCAACATAGACATATCAACGTCTCGAGAGGTCTGATGAGCCATGGAAAGACCAGATATCGTTGAAAGACCTCTCCGTGCAACGTCGGACGAATTGGTATATAAGACAACGCCCAACATGATGACCGTTGGCAAGGATGTGAAAGCCAAATTTCCATAGTCGGTCGGAGCTTCAGTAAAAAGCCCGTCGTTGGACTGAGATAGCCGCAAAGTGGTGGTGAGGCACGCGGCGAGGGTGCTGACGAATACTGTGAACACTGCTTGTGTCCACGTCCTTACAGTCAAGGGACAGAAGGTACTATGACCCCATGACTCTTTTCCACGCGCCTTGGGGTCGAGATGTGATCTCCGGGATTTGGGATAAGATTCGAGATATAAGAGAAAGCCTAGGAGAGAGGCTGGGTCCCGATGCCACAGGCTGGCGCGTTTTCTATGTCGATGTATCGTGTAGCTTGCCATTAGCGCGGCGATGACAAAAAGGCCTGCCATTACCAGACAAACGTGGTTCGTTACAAGAAGTTTGCCGACGCTGAACGAAGACCTGCCCTCGATGGTGGTTTGACTTCCTTGGCGGAGATAGTAGTGAGCAACCAAAGAACCAATTCTTTCGTTCATGCTGAGCACAGAAGATTGAAGGAGCTCGCTCGTTATTCTTTCGGTGCTTTCGTTGTTAAAATCCGCTTCTATTTCCAGAGGCCCCAGGACGGTCCCGCTGGACTCTCCTGTAACCGACCAATAAACGTATTGCTCGGGAACGGACTTTGAGAGCAGCTCCCAAACATCCGTTTCGATACGAACTATAGGACTGCCGGTTACTGGTTGGACATCAGGAATAAATCCAGTATCGGTGACCTCAAACTTAGAAATCGAGGCATGTGATGAGCAGAGAACCGCGGCTGCGCTTTCAATCTCGGGTGCTAACGAGGAGTCGATTATCCACGGTTTCCAGTCGGCTTTGAGGTAAACAAAATCACTACCTCGGATGGGCCAATTCGAACAAGGTCGACCGTTCAACCAGCGAGTGCTGTTGATCACCCAGATTCGATTCCCAAACTCCAGGTGATACAAAGGTATCGATAACCATGCAGTCTCGTCACAACCTTCGAATCTGAGCGTCATGTTCGTTTTAACGAGTTCTACCCCGAAATCCACTTCCAAAAATGTTGTGTTTCCAACGGAAAGGCTCTGCAGCAGGAGGCATTCAATATTGAAATAGACCCCATCAACAGTGGCGGTGATTGGTGCTTGCGGTGTTCCTCGACTTTTCGTGTCTGACGTGACAAAGGTTTGGTAAGCGACTTGTTTGTTGACCCCAAACGGATAGGCCATGCCGAAGTCACGAATAGCGCGAGCCGCATCGTAGGGGTTTGTTTAGGATGGGGTTTTCTTTTGTCCCGGCGGTTGTCTGTAGTGGGTCTCTTGACCATTCCAGAGTCTGGTTGAAGATGTCAAGGACTTGAATTACGACTGGACTTTCCGTTCCGACCAGTGAGGCGCTGAAAAGGCCGGGAGAGAGCACGATCCCCGCTTTCAACATGAGGGAAACGACGCAAACCAAAAAGACCGTAACGTGTTTTCGCTTGAGAGACCGGACCAAGATTGCAGGCGTACTCATATCCATGTAGTCCAGATTCGGATCAAACGGCTGGCCTCGTTGCCCACCGATCCAAGGCATGTATCTCAGCGTCTGGAGCTCGACTCTGGCCCACAGAGCAGACACGACGGTCAGAACTGTTCGCGTTGAAGCCAATATTAGCAGACGCTTATCTAAGTATGGGCTATGAGCGGGTTTGCATACGAGCAGGTGGTCCAAATCGCCAGAGGTAAACAAAGTCATTTCCAGTCCGGAAGAGGCCATTGTTCTTCTTGGAGATCCGCGCCAGAACGAATAGTATAATGCTGAAGGCCAGGAAGAAAGCCATGAAGCATGGCAGGGCGACGGGTCGCAACCACATGGGCTGCCAGCTACCGAGCTCGTCGTCGTCCCCCTTCTCGGCGAGGTTCCCCTCGGCTGCGGGGGAAGCTGCGCTATCCTCTGCAGGTGGTAATTCCGAACAGACTGGCTGGTCCTGTAGACGTGATATGTCTTCGCTGCGTCGCGGGTCATCGTCGTCGCCACGCCTCGGGTTGTCGTCGTCGTCGTCAATGCGTCTCGGCTCGCCATCGTCGTCGCTGCGTCTCGGGTTGTCGCCGTCTTCCGGGTAATGCGGGCCCTCTCCCGGCAGGGAAAAGTGCCCCGGTGGAGCTGGTTCATTCGAGTGTTGCATCTTGGAATGGGTTGCGTGAACGAAGGGATCTGGAGAAGCGTTGCAAGTTCAGAGTGAAAGGCAGCGTGAAAATGAGGTGGGGTCGCGATACTACCCGACCGAACGACGAGTGCCTTCAGCTTTACGAACCGGGCTTGCGTGTACTTGATACCCAGCACTTCCCAAAGTGGCGTTGTACAACTCAAGGGTGTCTTTCGAATTTCGTCGGCGGCTAAGCAACGATGACCTAAGGTTCGCGGACACTCAACATGTTTTGATTGTCGTACCTCCGTGTAGGAAATCCTGTAGGACAGGCATTTCCAGTTCTGGAGCGAACTGCAGGTCGCCGGGGATATGTGAGACGATTGAAATGCATGTAGTCAACGAGCACGGTGGTACGGGTAAGTAAAAAAAGTACGACGAATACTGGTCGAATGAGAATAAAACGGCATCCCGTCCCACGCATCGAGTCTCGGAAAGGAACATGCGAGTAACAACTCGTTTACTTGATCTGTATTCGGACAAGGCGGCCGGGATTTGCGTATTACACTACAAACGACGGAACTTGACGTCCTGTCACCGAGGTTGCCTACTTGGAGAACCCGTCACGGATCTCGACAAACTTTAGGTAGCGGTCCTTGGCCCAGCGGCGGGTCCTTTTTCCGTACATGATCATCGGCAGGCTGGTGCCCATGATGACGAAGCTGAGGACGCCAAGGACAATGAAGCAGTTCTCCATGCCTGTGTCGATCCAGTAGCTGGCGACGAACGTGAAGACCATGGCGATGGTGTTGTTGATGACGGCGACGCCCACCATGCCTTCGAGAACCATCTCCCTGCACTCTGGTCAGTCTTTCTCCATTCTCAAACCAAGATGTTCAGGAAACTCACGGGAAGGAATCGGCAAGGTAAGCCAGACTCAAATCTCCAGCACATCCGTACCCAAACCCGATAAAACCAAGCCCGACATACGGAACAGGCCAATCCCAGCCCCGGGCCGACCCGATGCCAAACATCCACATGCCCGCAGGAAACACAATGGCGCAGAGCGCCATCAGGTACAACCGGAACTCAGCCTCCATGACCCCGCCGTTGCGCCGGATCATCCACTGCATGAACTTGTCGCTCCCGTAACCGCCGTACGCGCACCCGATCAGACTGCCCAGCAGCGTCGGCAGGTTCATGTTGCCGACCTGGGCGGGGGTGTAGTTCCACGGCTCGCCGTACCACCAGTCCTCCTGGACGGTCAGGTAGAAGGTCAGGCAGATGTTCTGCAGGCCCCACTGCCAGCCGGCGTACCACACGGCGGGGAACGTGAAGACGCGCAGCGTGTGCCACAGGCGGTGGACGTACTGCCGCGCGCCGGTGCCCTGCAGGTTCGGGGCCGGCGTGATGATGCGGATGCGGTCCCAGTAGGTCTTGGGGCGGGAGTAGGAGACGGAGGCGCGGCCGCGGGCGGGGTCGGAGGGAATGCGCTCGATGTCGGCGGAGGCTTGGTCGATGTTCTTCTCGTCGGAGACGGCGACGGAGCCGTCGGCGTCGGCGTCGTTGGGGTAGCGGCCGGCGGTGCTGCCGGTGAAGTAGCGGTCGCGGTTGAACTCGGTCTCCTCGAGGGTGAAGAGGATCACGATGAGACTGACGCCGCAGATGATGGCGCCGACGTAGCCGATCCAGCGCCAGCCGAGGTGGTTGGAGATGTTGGCGCCGATGAGGGGCCCGAGGTACGTCCCGATGGCGGTCGCGAAGGTGTAGATGCCGAGGACGCTGCCGGTCTGGTGCTCGAACCAGATGTCGAGCAGCGACAGCTGGACGGTGGCCTCGCCGACGGACTCGGCGGCGCCGACGAAGAGCTGCGACCACACGACGCCCGAGACGTCCTTGATGCGCGCGTACCAGATCAGGCCGCCGATGTTGACGACCATGGATATGATGTAGCCCAGGCGGCGGCCGTACAGGTGGACGAGCGGGGAGCTCAGCAGCGTCCAGTACCCGATGGCGATGAACAGCACGCCGGCACCGGTGTTGAAGACGTCGTAGCCGATGCCGTACTCCTCGCCGACGCCGTCGGCGCCGGAGCCGGCGTTATTGGATGTGGCGGCGGTGAGGCCGACGATGTAGAGGACCAGGCACGAGTGCCAGATCTTGCGCGGGAGGGACCACCTCAGGGGGTCGTTGGGGGACTCGGTCGGCTGGGGGACGAGGACGATGTCGCCGTGCTTCTGGAGGGAAGCGTCGCCGGGGAGGTTGGCGCCATGCTCGTCGTAGAGACGGCGCGTGCCGGGGATGACTTCATGCTGGTCGATGGCGGTGGGAGGCGGCGAGGGAGCGGCCATCAGGATGGGTTTGCGCGGCGCGCGTCTTTTTTGTCTCGGTGACGAGGTTCGTCGATGTTTGCGCACGCGAGCAGAGCAGGGGGATGCTACTGAAGAATCCTTGTGCGACTCTTTGCGCCTCGAGGCTGCAGAATGCTTGTTTGCTCCGGGGGAATCAACGAGTTTGGATGGAATGAGTTACTTCTTCTCGTGAAGCCGACGCCTCCAGCGTCGCTTTTGTCAACTAGGAAGCATGCCGTGTCCGTGGTGATCAGAAAAAGAAGAGAAGAGAGAGAGAACTCAATTGCGTCGCGGCAATTTTGACGATTTTTCTTATCTTTCAACGGCCACAAAAAGACCCAATTATTTCCAAGGTATTTTTTCTCTCTCTGTGCCTTATCGATGCGACGGTCGGGCGGCCCGGTACCGGGGTAGGACGCCATCTCACTCACCCCACCAAGGTCTCAATCCCCGGGCGCTGGCCTCAAAACTGCTTAGTGTGACGAGGGAATTTCCGGGCTTGGTGCCATTGGGTTGAAGGTTTTCAGCCCGAGGGACGGGGGTGGCGCGATGGTGAAGGTTGTGGCGAGACTTGGTTGTGTGATTCTCTTCTTAGTCGACTGGACCGAGATGAGTGTTGAAGTGAATGAGAGCGGGTGACGGTGAGCTTGACAGGCTCAAGAGTAATGGTTCCTTGTATAGATTTGGAATTGATTGGAATTCCATTCGAAGTGGCCGTTATGATCGGGATTTGAGAAATGATTATGAACCCTTATCTCAATGAGGGAATGCTATCCTCAATTTCAAAGCTCCAGCGATCAAAAAGAATGTCCCTAGGCTGAGTCGACACAATCTCATGATGAATATGCTGTTAGTGTCCCATCAGAAGCTCATGGGAATTCATGATTCCGTTCTAAATTGGTTCATCTGATTGCTTATAGAGTTAAACTCGATGGCTGCGCCTTTGCCCTACAGCGCCACGACCAGTCCACTCACTACGCCGGCCGGTAGCTGTGCATTAGCGAACCTTGGCCACTGATTTGCAGCCGCCGTGGTTGTTCTGCAGGGCTGTTGGGCGATCTGCGTGGCGCAGGAACGCACGACGGCAACGTCTCATTGACATCGTTAAACTCACGTGCATGAGTACGACATACCAGAATGAGTACGAAACACCTGAATGAGTACGATATACTACTCTGAGACGTCTATTCTGAAAATATCATCTCTGTTAGCGCGAACAAGGTCAAGTTCATCTAAGCTCTGCTCATAGATCCTCTCATTCAGCGCCTACTCACCCACTCACCTCACATCCCCTCACTCACTCAACTCCTTGCCAGCGACCTCCACGAATACCACCTTAAAATCCTTCGACGAGACAAGCCAACAAGAACCCGAACAATCTCACGCCGCATGAGACGAAACGCCCTGTCCCGGTGGTGGTATGAAGCCCGAGAAGCCGCGCATTCTGATGGGTCCACCCGCCATCGAAGGATTCTCGCCAAAACACCAGCTGACGGCGGGACACAGACGAACTAATGCAGGGCTCCAAGGGGCGACCCCTGGCGATGCCTGCCATCTCGCCGGCTCTCTTCGTGCCGGCGGCGGTAAATGAGTGATTACTGTGTGTGGTTGGCTGGATTGCGAGTTCTGGTTCATTTCCTTGCCCTTGACCACCCCGCAACTAGGCATCCTTCTGAGAATTTCTCTCTCGAGGTTAAGAGGACGGCTTTCCCGCCGCGTCAGCCCTACGCGAAACCGTCGGTGGTTTGATGCGGGCGAAGCCTCGTCTTATTTGCGCTTCTGAATTTTGAATTTCGACAGATGGAGTTTGAAAGGTGCCGTTCAGCAGTCAAGTCCGCCGGGAACCGCAGATAACACCAGCCGAGTTCTCACTTACCTTGGGCATCCATCGCCATGGCCGCCCGCAACGACATGGCGGCCCGGGGTCCCTCCGGCCCGTTCTTCGACGACTACCGGCCGACACCGACGCGATACGAATCCGACGACAGAGTCCCTGCAGGCCACGGCGGGAGCCCCTTTGAGTACCGTGGCATCGAGGCACGAAAGAAAGACGCGGCCCACCGCACGCTGCTGACCGAGCGTGCCATCACCAGCGACAGTGTATTTGGCACGGGAGGAGGCAACAGCCCGGCCGATGAACTCGCGACATGGCGTCCGATATGGTTTCAACCCGCCGTTTTGGCCGTCTTCGTCATCGTATTTGCCGCTTGTACCGCCGCGCTGCCGGCCATGTCCTCGTACTCTGAGAAGAACGACGGTCTTGTTAGGACTCGAGCGAGTCTAGTCTATCTCTGGCGGTTTGGACCAACAGCGAGTATGTTTCTCTGAAAGCTGTCAACCGCACAACCTGAGCCTTTCATGCTAACACATGACCTACCTAGTCCTTACCATCATTGCTATCTTCTGGGCAAGAGTCGAGCTGCAGGCCATCCGATACATGCCCTGGATCGCCCTCCGCCGCGCCGAGAAGGCCGAAGACGCAGCAGACATCTACTGCCTCGACTACACGTCCATGATATCGCCCTACATCCTCTACCGGTCCCTGACTAGGAAGCACTACCTCGTCTCCATCGTCGCCGTCGCCTCCCTCATCCTCAAAGTCCTGGTCGTCCTCGCCCCAGGACTCTACAGCCTCGCAAGCGAAACCGTCGTCGAGCCCGTCGACGTCCAGGTCCTCGACGCCTTCAACGTGACGACCCCCGGCCCCGGCATCACGGAGACGAGCGCGTACTACATCGCCAAGGCCCTTAACAACTTCGACATGCGCCGCCCCTTCGGCGTCGACGAGGGCCTGGCCTACCAGACCTTCCGCCTCCGCAACGGCACCGCGCGCGGAACAGCCCGGTCTCCGTTGACCGTCACCGTCGACGGCTACTTCGCGCAAATGCATTGCCTCAAGCTCCAGGATTACTCGGCTCCCCCGCCTACGGCGGACAACGCCACGGGGTTGTACTATTCATGGAACGTCGACCTCCGCTTCGAAGGCTGCGATGCGCCAGTGCCGCTCTTCACCGACCGCGTGAACTGGGTCAAGCCAACGAGGCCAGGAAAGACGATCGGCAACTGGATCATCCGAGCCAACATCGCCCCCGAGTACAAGTGCCCGAACCTGCCGCAGCAGCACAACCAGTCGGTCTACTACGGCGCGCTCTACGGGCCGTCCTCGTCCAACGCCTCGCGGCCCGATTTCCTCCACGTCGCCGCCGTCCTCTGCACGTCCGAGTCGTACCTCACGCCCGTGAGCGTCGTCGACGACGGCGTCAGCCCGAACGTCAGCGTCCCCGCGGACGGGGAGAAGAGGCCCGTCGCCGCAGACTTGTGGAACCTCCTGGCCGCCTCGATGCCCGACACGGCCGGCTCGTGGAGCACCTCGACGGCGACGGGGGTCCTCAACGGCCCGGTCCCGGCCATGATGAAATTCGCCGGGCAAGAGCTCGCGACGGGAGGGAACGTGTCCGATCCGGGGCTGTACACCAACGAGGTGCTGTACGACTCCGTCATGAACATGTCGCGCATCCTCGCGCCGCTGATCGGCCACTTTCGTCTGCGGGAAGACGGCAACGAAGTTACTCGGTCCGTCGTAGCGGGGACGACGATCGCGTACATCGACAAGCTCGTCGTCAACCAGTGGGTATCCCTCACGATGACGGTGCTCTTCGGGATCCTCGCCCTCATGACGTCCTTCGTCCTGCTCCGCTACGCCAGCTGGACCGCCGTCTGGCACCGCGACCCCGCGACCATCCTCGGCGGCATGCTCTACTTCCGCTCCAACGGCGCCCTGGCGGACGAGGTCGCGCGCCACGCTGCCGCCGAGCCGGACGACGAGACGACTAATTGGAGCAGCTGCACCGCCACGCCCCTCGTCCTGCGAACCTGGATGCGCGCCATCGCTGCGTTCTGCGCGGTAGGCATCATCACAGGCCTCCTCGCCACGCTACGGGTTTCGCAGGAGTCCAATGGCCTCGCGACAGTTGACGAGCAAGGCTATCTCCATCTCCTCTGGACCTCCGTCCCAGCGCTCGTCATGCTCGCGGTCGCCATGTACGTCGGCTGCTGCGACTGGGCGTACCGAAGCCTCGCGCCGCTCTCCCGGCTGTCCACGGGGCCCCGTGAGGCGCAGGACCTCGATGTCTCGCTGCTCGATACCCTCGGCCTCCGCGCGCTATTCCTCTCGCTTCGCATGCGCTTCTACGCCGTGACTCTGTCCCAGCTTCTCGCGATCGTCTGCGGGTTCCTGACGACGCTCGTGTCGGTCGTATTCGCCGTCGAGACGGTACCCGGATCGGAGCCGATACAGCTCCAGCAGCAGACCTGGCTGGGTTCTCGTGAGGTTGCCCAGGGGCTGGACGGCCTCTCGCTCTCGCGCGACAACCGCCAGGCGCTGAGCAGTCTCGTCCTGCGCCGCAACGACGCCGCGCTGACGTACCCGCGTAACACGTACGACGACCTCGTCTTCCCCGTCCTCGGCGGGCTCGACGCCGTGCCCTCCTCGCAGAACCTATCCATCGAGGTCGTCGTCCCCGCGGCGAGGCTACACCCAACATGCGTCAAGCTATCATCCCCAGGAGGCTACCAGACCTCCATGTCGAACTACGTCGAGGAGGAGACATACTACCAAACCTACATCAACCAGACCTTCACATGCCCCAACGGCACGACCTCCCAGCTCACGAGCCTCCAGCCACTCAGCGCCGCGACGGACAGGCTGGGGAGCTCGTACCTCGCCGATGTGCTCACCTCCCCAGGCAACCCGCGCTCCGTCAACCTGACCTGCGGCCTGAACCTCACGACCGAGCAGGGCGAGCACACCAAGTGGCGCATCCAGACGTACGTCTGGGGCGAGTTCTCGAAAGACCGCAACGCCTTCGCGCACCTCTCCGTCTGGCGCTGCAACTACACCTGGGCCGAGGTGCCCACGCGCGTGTCTCTCGCCTCCGTCGACGGGGAGTGGGTGCTCGACCCGGAGCGCCCGCCGCGTACGGAGCCCACGCCGGGGGCTCCGAGGCCGTGGACGCCGCCGCTCGACATCCCGCACGTCAACTACGAGTCGATGAGCCGGGACCCGGGCGACGCGTTCCCGCAGGTCAAGCTGACGGATCCACTAGCGGGGGACATGGACGAGCAGTTCAAGGTGCTCGTCGAGCCGTACGGCGACATCCCGCTCTCTGCGCTGGGCGAGCCGGGGAGGGATGAGGAGGTTCTGAGGGGCTTGCAGCATAACTACGCTTTCGTCGCTGCGCAGCTCGCGAACATCGAGAACCGGTACGCCATGAACGAGAGCTCGAGGGACAGCGGTCCGCCTGCTGGCGGACTACCGGACCTGGACGCCGTGGCCACGGACGCGGGGCGGCGGCGGCTGGTGCAGAACGCGGTGGTGACGTACGTCCTCGTCGGGGTGCTCAGCGCCGTCGCCGCGGCGAACTTGTGGGCGCTTGCCTCGGCTGCGGCGCGCCGGTTCAGCGGCCGGACGTTGCCGTTCGATGTCGACGTTCGCGGGCTCGCGCCGGATAGCTTCCATAGCATGACGGCTGGGGTCGCGCTGCTGCAGGGGTCGAATGCGCCGGGCCACATGCCGGAGCACACGCACCTCATGGACGCACGGGAGATCTACGGGCGGCTTGCCGGGCTTGACTTCCGCATGGGCTGGTTCCGGAGGCTGGCGGACGGGGGCCGGTGCTATACGATTGGCGTGATGGGAGACGATGGGTTTGAGTTTGTGGGGGATAGAGGGTATGAGAAGAGTGACGTGCTATGATTTATGATATTACGGATGACAGTATTGAGGAATTATGAATTGGGGCTGTAGGATATCTACGGAGCGCAGTGTCTGCTGAGAATCATCATTATGACTCCGCGCTTGAATCCAAGGTTCACTCTGTGTTACGCTCAGCCTCTGGCCATTATTTCCACCATCGAAGTCATGTCGATCTCGCCGAGCACCTATCATCGCCATGTTCAGAGAAGAAGCTCCGAAACACTTAACCAACTCACAGCACCCTTCTAGAAGCCCAGATTAGGATCGCAGTCTCTCATTAGCCGGAGATCCGATGCTCTTCCGGACCTCCGGCCGCATGACATCGACCCAACCCCAGAACAGCACCCCCCGAGTCGAACTTCAGCTGATACCTCTCTGTAACACTTCGTTCGCAGATTTTCCATAGTTGGAGATCTCTGCGTCGCCTCGAAAGCAACTCTTCAGCATCTAGGAGAAGGGGTTAGCTTGGGGAAGTACATCGGAGCTCGCGAAACGATGCTCAGTTTGCCTTTGGAAGACAGCAACCAAGTGTACATCAGATGAATAGCATTCCAGATATATGAAATGACGGCCTCGCGTGTGTTGTATCTTGTTAGTCTTCAAACCTTCACATGCAGTAAACCAACAACACAACATCGTGACAATGCTGGCGAGTGACGTGCTCCGAACATCACCGGCCCTCGGGCTCTCCTTCGCCCTCGGCGTCGCCCTCCACGTCTTCCTCTTCCGCCATGGCGAGTGGGATCTCTCTGCCCTGCGGATAATAACAGTCTTTACCTTCGCTTTCACGGGCATCGTGGCAGCGACGGCAGCAGCCCCGGCGCTCGCCCCCTTCGTGGCCCGGCCCATCGACGCCGTCAGCCTCCTCGACGCCTCCAGGGCTGCCGGGACGATCCTCGGGGCCGCCGTCGGGGGCATCTATACGAGCATGCTGGTCTACCGCGGCCTCTTCCACCGGCTGAACCGCTTCCCCGGCCCGTTCCTGGCGAGGTTCTCGAACTTGTACGTGACGTTCAAGGTCTGGAACCAGATGCACCTGCACGAGGACGTCAGGAAGCTCCACGAGAAGTACGGCGACGTGGTTCGAGTCGGTAAGTTGACGAACTACCATTCGAGACGCTCAGAGTTGATGACGTCTAGGGCCGACGGAGCTCTCGATCAACAAGCCCGGCGCCATCAACGCCGTCTTCCTCGAGACGGACTGCTACAAGGGGCCGTGGTACAACCTCCTCCACCCGATGGTCTCGATGCAGATGGTCAGGGACAAGGACGCCCACGCCCGGCGCCGCAAGGCCTGGGAACACGGCTTCACC